>OY482664.1:32408708-33638623 GCA_960531205.1 Andrena bicolor
TTTACGTGGTTTTAGACCTCTGTGAGTGAAGGGATGATTCATATCTTGTGTACCAGCTGCGTTAGTAGATCCTTGCATGGAATTTTGCGTTGGCAAGTTATTATAAATTCGTTTGTAGTGATTATAGACGGCGACACTCAAAACCTTTTTAGCGTACTCTTGCCCCACCACATGTTTATTTAGATATTCAAAAATCTGAAAATATCGACATCGTTGTAACGACGTAAGGTATTTATGTCTACAAAATTATCGGCGAATAACTTTTGTTCGTTACCTTCTTCGGCGGCGGCGGTGGCTTCCTATAAAATCCTTGTTTAGCGTCGTCTGGCCTCAAAGCTTCTTTGAGGCTTCTCTTTGAATCTATCTCTGACAGAACAACGAAGAAATGATGGCATTTTTCGCACTTTACGAACCTTGTTGACGCTAATAAAAAAGATGCTCTTGTATCCTGGATAATTGTCAAGCATTTCCGCGATTACATTGTAGCGGAACTTACACGCCTTGCCTTCTATACTTACACACAAAGGTTTCTACGTGTGTACAAGGATCCCCGCACTTTGGGCAAGTAAGGGTATTTTTCTTCCCTCCCCCTCCTCCTCCTCCTCCTCCTCCTCCACCTGCGCTGCCACCGATAGAGGACACTCCGCTACTAGTATCTTTGCCAGGTGGGGTGGGTTCTGTGGGTGCTTTCCCCAAAGTATTACCAATCGTCAGTGATCTAGTCACTGCTACTCTTGCAATTTTGTGAACTAGCGTAAAGAATATTTTGTTATTTCTCTTTGAGTACTGCGAGCACGACCATGACCAAGAAACTTACCATGATTGGCTACGTGAGTGGAAGATGCTATACGGCCAGCGTTAATTAAACAGCATCGAACGCAACTCATTTCCGATTGATTTTTTTATGGTACAGTATCGAAACAATAAAAATAATAATAATTAAAATCGTCCAAAATAAAACCTAAAATTATGGAATAAGATGCGTCAATTCTTCAAACTTGTATCGACTAAAGCAAGAAAAATTAGCACGACATACGATAGAAGTTGTACGTTGTAACATTTAAAATATTACATATCGTGAATTCTATTGAAATCTTTTGAGTAAAGATGAAATGCACTCGAGACTTGTGTGTTATTGCGTTAAAAGAATAAACAGAGGATAAGAAGCAAAGAACAGAGCGGTGATGTGTGTATGTAGGTATAGGTACATCAGGAAAGGAAAATATGGGCACGAGCGCAATATCAATATAAAAATAAACATTGAAGGAGAGGCTCGAGGTTGGACGACACAGAACACTCAAGCGTCGGGGATACTAACCTACCGAATTAGCATTAACACATAACTTGTTCGTTATTATTCATAATTTAATCGTTTCTATTGTTTTTCTTTAATCGCGAGACGTGTAACCTGTTGAAAGTTTAAAGAAAAAAAACCTTTTTGCAAATTATCTAGCGCGAATCAACGGAACGGATTAATTTATAAACACGACTGTCGGACTGTCTGACACATCGCGCAACTACATACATATGTATATAGGTCCAAGAATGATTAGTCGATTGACCATGATACAAGGTCACTCGACCATTTCTTTCTTAAAATCTTTAATATTGCATGCATTTGCCGTTTTGAAAATTTCCTCGAAAGCAACTAAATAGTGCTCGGGCTGCACGCAATTGACCTTCATATCGATGAAAACGTCTAGAAACTACGAAATTGCTAAAGAGTCGATACCTATTAGCCTATTACACATTAGAGTATCACAGAATTGTGTACACACATACCTACATACGTGGCGGATATGTGATGTATACAGATGTATATGAATATGTGGTACAGTGTCAACCACGGTCAAAGAAACCATAGACTCTCCTACTAATGTCTAATGGCTGATCCTCTTTCCAGCACTTCAACTGTCACAACTGCCCTATCGGTTCATTCGCTCCGTTCTCTACTTGAACCGCTACGAGCCTTAACCAATGTTCATCGAGGTTCATCGACGTTCCTTGAACGAGGATGAACGAGAACACACTACCTGAAAGGCTGAAATGACGTTTTCAGTCAAAGCGCAGTCAAAGAGTTCGGAGGGCTCCCGCGTAGCCGAACACCTATAGGAGCGTTGGTAATGTGTGCGTGAATTGACGCCAGCGCCAAGCCAGCCAAGTGGCGACAACGCGAAGCGAAACACCTCGGCCGGCTGAAAGTGAGCTTCCACGGACTCCGACCTGGCTAGTGGCTGATCTCAATTTCAGCCGGGGTCCACCGTCCACCGCTGCTATTGCTCAGAAGGAAACACCTCTACAGGGAGACAACATATTTCCCGGCGACGCTGGTTGGCGTTTGCGTCGGCCGTCGGGCGTCGGTACATCTGTGACGTCGCATTCGTTTCGCGTTGTCGCCACGTGGCTGACTTCGCGCTGGCGTCAATTCACGCACACATTACCACCGCTCCTGTAGGTGTTCGGCTCCGCCGGAGTCCTCCTCCGAACTGCTCCGAACTCTGCTGACTCTGCAGTGAGTGCGAGTGAGTGAGTGAGTGAGTCCGAACTCTGGATTGCTCTGGATCGAAGTTGATCGAAGTGATTGGAAGTGATCCAAGTCCCTTCGTGTGCACTGGTGTGCACTGTGGACACTGTGGTCAACTGTTGTCAACTGTGGTGGCTCGATCGCGTCGAGATGTTTGGTAAATGTGTGATTCTCATTCTGCAACCATCCATTCTTACTCCGAGACGATTCTCCTCACATGCCCATCAATTATATCACGCATTTAACGGAGACGCGATCATAAACTAATAGCGGTTTCTTTCTAATTTCGCCAGGTTGCTGTTGGTGCTGCTCTGCTCTAGGACCACGGTATAAAAGGCTCGTGGACAATATCTTTCCAGTGAACCCTCAGGTGAACTTCTTTACTATGTACGTTTGCCACTGCCAATGAAACTGCATGATTCTTGCACATTTATTTTAAGCAAACAAACGCGATACTTTGGATTTCTTCTTATATAAATAATCTCGACTACACTTAAAGGTGGTGTCTATAACGACAGTTCGTAACAACTTTCTTGTCACACTCTACACGTTTAGAGCTAAACATATAGCAGCTAAACATTTATTTATAATCATGAGCATTCATCCAAATGCTGATAAGTTTATGTTATTAATATCTACACGTTTTCCAAGTTCTATCAAATTGCAATAAACCTTTACATGTATATTCGATTTAGGGGCGATTGCTAATCGATTCAATGAGAGCTTCGCAACAATAAAGCTTACAATTATGCGATCCTAATTTATTTAAATATGTATACGTTCAGATGCGAAGAACTCTCGTCAAGTTTACGATGCGTTACTGTAACTTAAAAATTCTTTGAATATCTTTCTGTAGCTTTCAAAGCGAATACAGTTGGCCAACTATTTTGTGGGAAATATTCTCACTGAGAAATATTAGCTAGTAATATGTAGTATTACTAAAAGGACGCAGAATTGTAATACTTTAAGATTTCATACGCTAACGATGGTATCCTCTATAATACGAATCGATTAATGTAAATTATATACTGTTCTATAATCAGGATGGCTTGGTAAAAAATAACATGGAAAAATTGACGTTTTATTCGTTGAGCAGTCCTGAGAAACTGGACAGAATTGGAGAATATTTGTTTCAAAGGGCTTCCAGAGACATTTACAGGTACGACCCGAAGAATCTAAATGCTAAACAATTATCTGCAATTAATTTGACAGCTACGATAAGCGCAAGGTCATGCGATTAGTGCAAATTATTATTTGCTTATGCCATTTGTGCGAATGATTACACGTTACGAATGAGTCGTCATGCGGGATGTAATAACTGTGCTACGAGTAGGATTTTTCTGCACGAGTATGAATAAAATAAGTACATATAAATTGACAGGAGAAGAAATGGATTCGTCGTTATTGCCATGGAGGCAATGGATCAGCTTTTAGTGGCGTGTCACGCCCAAACTCTGAATTTATTCGTCGAAAGCTTTCTAAAGATGGTGCAGAAATTATTGGAGTCCACTGATCCGCAGTTACAAATACTAGCAACGCAATCTGTAAGTGTCGACGAATGATATTAAATATTTACACACGATCGCTAAACTCAACTAAATTGTACTATTAACGTTCTGAATTATGTGCTGCTGATATCTTTCATTTATATAAAGAAATTAATGATATTTTTGACATCTTTGTATTCAGTTGACCAAAGTGCTGGCTTCTTCCAGTTTGTCCGATTTGCCAACATCGAGCAAGATACGCCGTCTTATCACACACGTTACGATTTCTTTGTATCTAAGTACTCAGCCATGTGCCACTCCAATAATGATGACAATGCGATCCGGAAACAAATTAGACTTGCTGGAATTCAGGGATTACAGGCATGATTTTTACGTATTACGTGCATGTATAATTATTGAGTAACAGCTTGGCAAACACCCCTGCTACAAATTAAATATATAAAGTCCAGTTATATTCGTCGTGTTTCAAAAGACTTTTATATCATATTTCGTAGATTGAAAGCTTGTTATTTTATTTCCACTTTTCGTACAGGGTGTCGTAAGAAAAACACTGTCCGATGATTTGGTGGAAAATATTTGGGAACCTGTTCATATGGATAAAATTGTTCCTTCGTTGTTATATAACATGCAAAACTCCAGGTAATATATTTCTGTTAAGGGGACCGTCCGCTCTAAAAATCGGTTTCTTTTTGTATTTCATTTTTCGAATGTTCAACCTTCTAAGAATGCGTGTTTGAAAGGATTTTTTGAAATTCGCAAAATTCCCGAAGTTATAGGCATTTTAACATTGTATACCTCCAGCGCGAAGAGTCGTCAGAGTCCAAGTGACAAGCGTAGAGAAGAATTTAATTGTTTTGAGTTGTGACGCGTTTAGTTTAGTCGCATATAACTGCCCTGCACGCCTGTGCACGCAAGATGTGCGTGCCGGTACAGTGGCTTTAATTTCTATAAAATAGACATATTATCTCGAATCATGATGTTTCCGAACGGTATATAGACGGCATAACAAGAGAAATTATTAACCGATTCCAAAAAAACTTGGTGGCATTTTCTTTGTCATTGAATCGACTATCGCATCAGCCTTTGACCATCAATTTTAGAGGTCATAGTTCTTCGTTGTTATTAACATTCTTAGGCGCAGAATTACCCCCTTTTTCGCATGTTGATTTTTGACAATCCTACGTCGAGTTCTACTTGTCTACCGTTTACGCCTCTTTTATTGCAGCAGCGCACTGAGCGCCACGTAAAATTAAAACTATTATGGGAAAATGAAAAAAAGAAAGTTTTTATATTCTTGAAGAACGAATGAAGAAAGACCATAAAGTTTTTTTACTGCAAGTTGTATACTTCTTGGGGAAAGAAATCACAAAGATCACCTATTTTTCGAGCGTTTTGACCGGACGGTCCACTTAATATAATTTACGCGTCTGAGATGTAACTTGCTCGCTCTGTATCCAATAATTTCATCCTACCAGGTATTCTAATAAAGAAGATGCAACACCAGACAGCCCGACCGAAGAGCGATCTGATCCTCCACAATTTGCTGAAACTTGTATGCGAGAACTTGTTGGGCGAGCATCGTTCGGGCATATCCGATGTGTTATCAGACCAGTTTTGAGGTTTGTAGCTGCATATTTATTTATTATTTACTATCGCAGATAGAATTACGAGTAGTGCACTAACAGAGGTACGAGAATTTATATTCGAAAATAATTTGTAGGCACTTGGATAATCATCAATTATGGGTTCCTAATTATTTTGCGATTCACACGTTCAGGATAATCATGTTTTCCATTCAGGTCAGTGGAAGAATAATGAATCACGGCAATTATTTATCCGTGATATGTGAAAACTTATTAACAACTCTTTTTTCCAGTCACAATATTCTTATACGGTCGTAGAGGCATTAATGACTCATCTGGATGTTCATTCAAAATCATCTCCAAAAATTCGAACAAGTATCGCGGACACTTTATCAAAAATTATTTCAATTGCAGCTGGAGAAAGCGTCGGTAAGTTTGGTCATGCGAAACGAACGGTCATTAAGTAACAGACGAGTAAATTCGATTAAAATGCCTTTTAAGGTCCATCTGTTTTGGAGATAATAAACTCCCTACTGTCTCACCTACGAATTAGTGTAACGAAAAATCAGCCAACCAGCAACGACGAACAGTTGTATCAGGAAGCACTTATTAATGCTCTTGGTGAATTTGCAAATCATCTGCCGGATTATCAGAAAATAGAGATCATGATGTTTATCATGAGTAAAGTTCCGTATAGTCAACCAGATCGCATAGTTTCCGTCGGGAAGGGTGATGTACTGCTCCAAAGTATTCTTCTCAAGTCTCTTTTAAAGGTAATTTATGCATTGTTTACTTCACCGATGCAATTAAGATGTCCATACATCATTCGCCGTGTTTATTATCGATTGTATCTCCCGTTATCTCTAGGTCGGCACAAAATATCAAACGATACATTTAAATACGACATTTCCACCAAGTTTCCTGGAGCCATTGTTGAGAATGTCGCTGGCGGCTGATGCTGAAATGCGACTCTTGGTGCAGCAGATCTTCCATACTTTGATCGACAGGCATCGGAATATAACGAAAGTCGCGAAACCGACGTGAGTTGCCAATAAATCGTTTGTAGCTGTACTGCCAGTCTAATTACGATCTTTATCGCACATAATCGCGTTATACTTGTTAAACAGAGTACATATTGCGCCACTCGATCTTACTATTGAAAAAGCATCGAGACCAGATGTGATCTTCATTCGCAAACACGGCCCTGAAATTTATTTAGCGCTGTATGAATCATTAGAATTGCCGAGCAACACGGTGGAAAACGTGGAATCTATATACACGACGTTGGCATTGCTCGCTGTAGAATTGGCTTCGGAAGAAACAGTATTGGAGCTGCTGAGACTAGTGTTGAGTCTTCAGGATTTAGCTTTAACAAGCGGCCAAATCAGTGTCTCGCTGAAATTTAACTTGCACGCCATCGTCATCAGTTTATTGGTGCTGATATCTTACGTTTGTAATATTACTTCGCTAATGGATTATGCAAACAAAGTAAGTTACTGTTTACTGGCGGTGCCGTCGCCGTCGCCGTCGCCTTATGCCGATAGAGTAGCTTCTATAAATTCTCGCACTTTAAGATTGTAGAAACACGAGGAAAGGAAGGACCTCATCTGCTGCCCGAGTTGCAGGCTCAATACGACAATGGTTTATCTTCTAGATTAGCGCCAGCTTTATTGGTCGATCAAACTGTCTTGAGCGAATGTTTGAAAGGAGCTGGTCTCGATAGTGGAAAGTTACAGCAGGGATCTGGTTACAGTAGCACTTCGTTACAACATCGGTAATATTAATATTCGTATCTTAAGTTTCGCGTTCTCTTGCACGATTGCATAAATATTACTTTGATATTTCAGGCATTCATGGGTTGATAGTGCTGGGCGAAACTCCTTGGCTGACATTAATTCTGGTGCTCAGGAATTAGACAGCGGTGGCTCATCTCCTGGTGTTCAGAAGGTACACTGTCCCTTTACAGTTTCAACTTACCTTCTCTGATATATTTCTCTTATAGAAATTGCCAGGAGAGGAGTTAACGTTCGAGAGCATGAAGCGAATTCTAACAGAAAATAATAATAATCATGTGATGGCAGAAGAAAAGCGATTACAGGTTTCACACTTCTTTAGAAACGCACCGTTCCAAGATTTGGTATCAAAGACACAACCAAAGGTATGAACAATAATATTCTTTCAATCCAACGAACATACGGCTTGGTTAAAGGATCTTGGTTTCTAATTTCACGGATAATTTAACAGCATGACGTTCTCCAGAGCAAATTGTCTGAGATATTTAATACATTGGCTGTTGACCCACGAAACACAATTCTGCCAGGGAGCGCACCGACAGATACTAAACCAAGTCAAGCACCAGCTTATGAAATACATTTTCCAGAATTATTTGTCTATTAAGACAGGAAGTTAATAAGTTAAATGCCACAATTGACGGATTTCAATTATAATTACGTTAATTTATTTATACGTTTTACACTAAAGGTATGTAGTGTTTTTACGTATTGTTCGTTTTGATGAATTTATTTAATATTTATTTAATATTGAATACTTGTTTATATATATATATATATATATATATATATATATATATATACACACGCTGCTTTAATTTATGGAGAAGTTAACAATTACTGTCGCCACTGAATTCCAGCGGTAATAAGTATTATTTTGATTCCGATGAATTTTGTTGCCAACTGTATTTATAAAAATATTTTAAATGAATTAGAAAATATAATTTAACTGTTTATAACATTGGAATTCGTAACGCATACTCTATTATCCGCATTAAATAATAAATGCTGACATATTTCTGTACTTTAACGCCATGCTACTGATACGCCGCATAATAGCACGTGCCCAATGTTGTCTTGTTGAAGTGATTCGTTCCATCGTCTGCACACCGCTGGCGTAAATTGTATAAAAATGTATGAAAATTGTAAAAGATGAGATTACTGTATACGTGGAGGAAGAATGGAAAAAATAACATTACAAAAACGTTCAAGTATTCGTACGAATTGTGTTCAAAAAAAGTCCTCGATATTCTCAGTTTCACTTTATAAACAATAATTTTCTATGCCTGCGTTTGTATGCGACATCAAGAACTTACAGTCGCAGTGGCTCGACGCCGATGATCGCGGTACATCAAGACCGTGGATTATTCTGTATTTTACTGTCAAGTTTGGTTGAAGTAATCCGTTTCTTGAGCGAATATTGTTTCTTTCTTCCTTTCAAATGTAGACTTCCTCTTTAAAAAATGGGACACCCGATAGCGCCAGATGATAATAAAGTATGTATTTGGTTTTTTTATTCGAATAAAAAATTATTCGTTATTCTCGTATAACTTGATTTTATTCACAATTCTGATTCGAGGTGATTCGAATAAAAATTTATTCAAATAATGTCCAATTCTGCTTGAGACTAACATCGTACGTCGGCTATTTATGAAGTTGCAGCGGTTTTCGGCTAAACTTTGAAAACGCTTTGTAAATTAATCATTTTCAAGATTTTATTCTACTGAGAAGTTAGAACATGAAATTAGAGAATAATTTAAGGGAAAAAATGAAAACCCCGCAATGGGATTTGAACTGCTGACCTCCTGCTTGCGATTCATACGCTCGGGTTTCGGTAATTTGAATCATCGGCGAAAAGAGGAATAGGCCGAATAGGGATGTGCTTGTGGGTTCGTTGTGGGGGTAAGCAATTACCCCACAAGATACCGCGAGTTATCATCAAGAACGATATTTTAACTGTAAAAGCCGACGTGAGTTTCGCCACTACTCCGTTTGTTTCCGGTTAAAGGTCGTCAGCGATCGATGCCATCACTTCCGGGCGCAGCAAAATTGAACCGTGCATTGTTTAAAATTCTGCACGCAAAAATTCTACTTTTCGAAGTTCGGTTGAAGTAATCATTCTTTGAACGAATCGCGCTCTCTCATTCGCTTCAAGTGCAGCATTCTTCTTGAGAAAACGAGACATCTTGTCGCGGCAAATGATAATGAAATAAGATTGTGCTCGATGAACGAGTGTAGGATTTTATAAACTTTATTATTACCTTTTATGTATAAAGTTAATAAATAAGATACCTCGGTTAAATACATGTATAATATTTTATGGAATTATCGACAGATCATAATTGGACCACGGTTGAATTATCAGTGGTTCTGATGTGTGTAATCAATTTGGTATACCCCAGGTAATGTCTTCAATGCTCCACCTTCAACAACTCCACATCGAAGATAAGAACAGCATTTTGCGGAATAGTGTGTCTTTGTCAAGGATAATATAACAAGGTAGATTGACGATTTATAAATTAGAAAAGTCACTGCTTCAATAGCAAACTACTAAATACAGATACAATCGAGAGGCCCAATGGAAAACAGACACATGCCACCGCTTTGCTATTATATTAGCTGCTGGAATTGTACTACATCGCAGGAACATAATAATGGTGCAAATGCATGCATCGGTCTTCCACCGAACCCGTCGATCCATAAATTCGAACTTCCTCTTGCATATAATTGACAAGAAACATCTATTTTGTATTAAAGGATATATTCCAGGATGCCCTCTGCTGCCATAAGCAAAGTCTGGTGAGCAAGTTAACCTGGCACGCTCACCGACGCACATGCGAATAACTCCGCAATCCCAGCCCCTAATTACTTCTCCGTTACCTATTTTGAATGAAAACGGTACCCCGCGATCTCTGCTAGAGTCAAATTTCTGTCCACTTTCGAGATAACCTATTGCACATAGAATATTTATGATCCAGCAATATACGAGAAAAGTATATCCATCAACGTGTAAGAATTGAAAATCTTGAAAAGGCAATTCGTTATCTTTGTAGGTCACATTAAACTTACGACTCGATATGAAGATTACCTGTATAGTGGACAACCACAGTCTGTCCAACCTTCGGATATGTCTGGCCTGTACACACGGAATATCATTAGGAGAAACAAGGAGAAACGTCCCGTTATAAATGAAACATGAATTACTGAAGTTTCGAGCACACATCGAACGTACATATTAACCAACGATCGTAATCGCCTTATTTGGTAGGGACGGGTTAGACGGAGCATGCTTTCCCACAGACTTTCAGATTGTAAATAAATCGCGCCCGCGACAATGGAACATATTTCCATGGCAATACGTTCAATGGAATTCGATCGGAAGACAATGGAAAACGACAATGAAAATGACAATGAAAATGTCAATGAAAATGAAAATGAAAATGAAAGAGAACGAACGATACGCGGGTCGAAACGAAAGTTGCAACCGTTGCAACCGTTGCAACCGTTGCAACGATGGAAAAGGAACAGCGGAAGATCACAGAATAATGTGTCGAAAATTACCGTCTCCAGGAGAAAGAACTTCCACATCTACGCCCATGACTATATTCTGTTTGTCACGGAAATCGAATCTTCAATGAAAGGGCGAGGAAATCTTATTACAGAGAGCTGGGCGAGCTGCTCTCGTAGCCGGGAAAAACGATGCCAGCCCAAATGCCGTTCGGTGAATATAACGAGATACCTGAAGATACCCTCAGGAAAGAAATCTTAACTGCAAAAGCGGCCGGCAGGTTCGCTGCTCTTCGCAGCTTCCGGTTCAAGGTCCGCGATCGATGCGGCACTTCCGATCCCGGCCAATTTAAAGCGCCAATCACTTTGATATTTTATACAAAGAATCGCACTTCGGGAAGTTTAGTTGGTACGAATATTTCGTTTCGTGATTCACGAACGATTGTAGGTTGTTATAAACTTTATTATTACGTTTGGCGTATAAAGTTAATAAATAAGACAGCTCAGTTAAATACATGTATAATATTTCATGGAATTATCGAAAGATCACAATTGTACCGTAGAAGTACGCAATAGATTATAGAAGATAGGTATTTTCACGAGCTACTTACAGTAGCAGCGTTAACGATACAATAAATATAAAGTATAAACAATAAAAATAAACCTATAACATTTGTAAAGTAATTTACAAAATCTCTGTTGTATAAAATTATACATATATTGTAAATATATTATTCGTACTAATGTAAATGTAAAAAGATTTATCAAAACTGGAAGTTCTGTTAATCGCAAATTTTGTGTCGTAAAAGACTTAAGATAGATTTGTAAAATGATCTACTTAGCAAGTAGGTAGGTAAGTTGTAATACTTTAGGGATAAGTACAGTTCCAGCGATGCAAAGTTAACGGTGAATAACTATCGCTAACATTCCTTACGTCTAATAGCACATCACCAATAATTAATATAAAATAATCTACGCTACGGATTAGAAATATAAATTCCGGAAGTCTAGAAAAGTACAAGAATTGTTGAATATTTCGCCAACTTATGTAGCATGGCTTATTAACGTAATCCATAGTACTCGAGTAAATACGAAGTCTACGATTGTTTTCCTTCTACGTTGTATATTCTGTCTAGTAAAGCTAATGATATATTACCAGGTATTCTTTGATGTCGCCTTATTAGATTATTAAGTGCATCTGCAACCTGAAAATGACAACAGCGAATGTATAATAGTTGAGCTACACATTTCTGAAAGGATTTCTTGTACTTCTGCTCTCATTACCATTAACTGTAACTGTTCGGGCGTAAGGCTCGCATCGTATGGAATTGGGGTACCAACGTACGTTGTCAATTTTACTGGAAAACCACCATAGATGGGTACAAAAGGAAATCTCGTTGCGGCGTATATTCTCAACCACATTCTTCTACCCCAACTTATTGTTCTGAATGCTTCTCTAACATTTTTTGTAAACAAAGGTATTATGCACTGTTACAGAAATATTAATATTTCAAGATGGTCCAAACGTAGAATGAGAAATATCACACTAAAATAACACATACCACTTTGGCGTCTAAAGCAACCTTTGCAAAACCTACTCGTTTCTTCCACATCAGTTCGTAGTAAGAATCTCCGAACTGAGCTTCGTACACACCGCCTGGCGAGATAGCCAGCATGTTGCCCTCTTTTAAAATAGCGGTGCACGTCTGAACGGTACCAGGTATGACCTTGAGCACGTCGGAGATTATAGACCACCCAGGGCATTTAAACAGAAATCTATCTGCTACCGTGTGAATTAATCTTGAATTTAGGAGCAATACTTTAGATATGAAATAATAAAGGTCTATAGGAATGGCTCCGTGATAGTATACAAAAAGGACTGGTTCGTTTTCTGGTATATTTTCCATTCCAACTACTTCGTACCCTGTAAAAGGATCCAGAGACTTAAACATTTAACAATCTCGGAAGAAATGATTTCTAACGGAGTTGAGATACTTAAGGGGGCAGTCCACTGTAAAAAATCCGAATAATCGATTTTTTCTTTTCACATTTTGTGAAACACACATCTCTCCAAATTTATGAAGAAATTCGCCAAATTGACGGAGATATAAGTATTTTCCGTGAAGCGGTGTTAAGCGCGGACTGAACCGAGCGGAACTTTGAACGCGTTTTCCTCAGAATTACATGTTTCAAGGGCATTTGTTGTACGAAAAACTCGTCGCTATTACATGACCATCAGTTTTTTTTCAATTAACAACTTGCTTCTATTCTTTTATCAACATTTCCCCAATTTTCTACCCCGAAAACATGATTTTTTTCAGTGCTCCGCCATCTTGTAATTTTTTGCGCTTTTGACTTTTTTTGATCGTCGTGTAATAGAGGTAGGCTTCTAGTCTCTAAATATTCTTTGTCTTTTTGAATTTGGATTAACCATATGGCCTGGGCACTGTCAACGCGACAAGCACAATTTTGCCGCAGTACACATTTTGACCAAGAGTATACTGGAAAGGGATTTATGGATTTCATTAAAAAAAAAATTTCTCACCCTTCGATATGTACATTATTAACTATACTAAGCAATACTTTGATTTACTTGCTTTCGGACCGTTACTGTGCTCTGCCCCCTTAAACATTTCAATAATTAAATAGGAAAATCTAGTTATTTGTGGTATAGGAAACCAGAAATAAATGAATCAAATTTTTTTATAAAGACCAGAACAAACATACCATACCAAATCCAACCATGGGCGTCCCAAACTGCACCTACCACATTACGAGCTGCATTTCTCCAATCGGTTCCATATGCGTTCCTCAGCCTAACTCTATTAAAACGAAGTATCATCTGTGTTAATCGACTTCTTTGTTCTCGACGGTGTCGGTATGTCTAACAAATACGCACCTGTGCAACTTGTACACATATAATATCAACGCAGTTACATATAACAATGCCACGATCACCAATGGAAGTAGAAACGTTATTAACAGCGGCATTAGCAGCCACGATAACCAAAGTGTGAAATCAACGTCGATGTACTCAACTGCAAAACATAACAGCTATTAATTATAATTAATGAAAATTATATCTGTACACGACACAATATCCAAATAAAGAATACACATGAACGAAAGCACGTGACTTTGATTTTATTCCACTCGATACAAACACTGTTTAATACCTCGACAAGCACGTAGTATTAAAAAATTTTGCTTGCGTGTGATTCGTGTCGGCAGTGATTATACATATATCGCAATGTTGTACCAGTAATAGATATATGTAAAATAATATTTTTACCTATGGTATCTTCTACCATTTTCCATAAGTTGAGCATTATGGAAAACATGTTTAGATTATAGAAAAATTGAAGACAAGAGTGAATGTACTGTTAGAGTAGGAAAAAATCTGTTATTGTTTCGTAAAACAACCACATATTCACTACTCTGTTAACGCGAGCAACGAGCCCCGATATTTGCGCTTGCTTTTCTCACGACTCTCATTTATATTCCAGAATAATTTTTCCCAACCATTAAAATCAGTCATAAATATTCCAATATGGGATGTTTATACTTTGATATTATAACTCTTATTCACGGTTTATTGCGTTCCGATGTAGCTGGATGTAGCGCTGCATCATTCATAAGTCATTTTAACAAATCATTCGTTGACTTCGTGTGAATCCTTACATTTAATGCGTGATATTTTACAACAATCGTAATTGTCTATATTCTACCCTTTCTTGGTTAATAATTGAATATAAACAATTACAAATCCAATAGACCGATAGGCAAGAACAGGCAAGAACAGGCAAGAATTGCTATGAATTGCTATGAATTGCTATGAATTGCTACGTGACAGTATATGTCACTACAATTACAATTGTTAGTAGCCAACTTCGCGCGGATCAGCTTCAATTTGTAGGAGCAAAACATTAACGTTAAAGTTTAATAATGATCGCTTACTTAGAATTACTATAGCGAATGTACCTATGTAACTCTTCTGTTCACGATTTTTCTAACGTCCCGGAATTTCATTGGATACACATAATTCTTTATAAATAAATTCTTTATTAAAAACCTCTTGTGAGAGAGAGAGATATATATATATATATATATATATATATGTATAGCAATTCTGTTACGAAATTGTCTTCCAAGCCAGTTCAAGTAAAACAGAAATATAAGTAGAGAAATATTTTCATGTTAATTAGTAGTCTACTAATCGTTTGATACAAAAGTCAACAAAAACACGCTGGCAGTTTATTATTTCCGGATTAAGAAATTTCAAATAGTGTTCCTTCGGAAGATGGCGCTGACAAAATGAGATAGCAAATCATTACAGCAATTATGAACGGCCTGGGAATAAAAAATAGAACAGTTATAATTATGAACTATGGGGAGAGGCGGTATTTAAATTGGACGGTTTTAACACGGATAAATCATTATATAGAGCAAGAGCCTCGGCGAATAAAAGTTGGAAAATTGCTAGGAATCAAGGGGCCATTGAGGAATGTGCTCGACATCGGTGTGAAGTTTGGCGGTACATTTCATTGGCGAATTTTCGCATTAAACATACGGTTCCTACCCAAGTAGCGATCTCACGTAACTTTTAATCGTTGCCAGTATCGGCAGAAAAAAAGAGATGAAGGATTTATTTGCAAGGTGAATATCAGAGAGACATTTCTTTTAATAGAAGACATCAATAAAGATTCCTGCGCATACAAATCGCATCTGCTGTCGTATTAATTACTTTTACGTTCGTACTTTTCAAAGGGTGCCAGTAATTTCGTCACCTCGTACTTAATTGTAAAACAGTGAATTGTTTAGGGACGTTACTTCAGATAGAGATTTATATTCCCCGACTCGAATGATGCGCTCGCATTGCCGTTACGGGCAGTTACGGGCAGTTACGGGCAGTTACGGGTTACCCTACGATATCGTTAGCCTCTGCCTTTGTGCTGCAACCCACTCCAACCGTGCAATCGGGAAGTTACATATATTTTCTTCCCTCCTTTGATAATTGAATCTCGCTTTGATATGTTGTCCTATAGTTTGCAATAAACACACACGTTCGCCAGTCGACCATCAATTTCGCAACGGCGCGTCGCTGGTTAACGAAACGGTCCCACTTTAACGTCGCCTGATCGTCTCTTAACGCGATAAGATCGATGTCGTTTAATTAACGTAATAACGAGACAGTTTGGACATATTTCCTACCCGATCCCTTCCTAAAATCTAGTCTCGCCATTTTGCAACAGGGATAACAATGAACAACGCGACAAATAAATAAATGCACACAGAGGTAACTGACTTTCAAGTTGGGAACAGATTTTGCTATCCAGTAAAGGTGCACGTATATTATATTTACATGCTCCGTATCGCGCGATGTACTTGAAATTGAGAACAGGTCGCACCGCCGCCGACTCGATTATGAGTAGCATAACGTCTTGGCGTGAGAAGCTTGTTGCTTTCTAGGAGAGTGTACGAGGAAGTTGTTGTTGTAACGTACTTAACGGTATCCATGTTTTGTAGGTGTAAAATGATTATGCGGTGCTGAAAATCTCCTTTCGGTTAGACAGAATGTCGGACAACGATATATGGCAAATATATTTATCACGTGCCCACGATCTCCATCATAGAATAATACGCATAGGATCTTCTGATATTACGCAGGGTAATATTAGACATCTTCCAAATATAGAAGTAACTGTAAGAAGACCTCTGACGAATCTGAGGACAGAAAGACAAGCTAATGAATCAAATGATGGTAAATAGCGTTATTCTATCGTACGACCTTCCCTGCGCCTTGTAGTTTCCGCCAGCCAACTGTTAATAAAATTCTTTTTCTTTTTATTTTTATATAATATATATCGAATATCGATAATAGTATTAATTCCTGTTTATTATTAAAAGAGGTACTTGATGCACAAGCTGCAATGGCTGCACCTGAATCAGTGAACAATGCACAACCAAGCGACGTGACCGACGGAGCGTCTTCTATGAATCAAGCGGAAGTCAGCGGACCGGTAGTAAACCCAGACGATGAGTATGTACATAGTATTTCACGTTAATATGTCCTCGCTGGAACATAAATTTATCTATACCGGGGCTTCCAATGTTCAAATACTCGATTCGCTCAATTATTTGGGGAATACAATTCGAATACTATTCGTATGCTAATGTAATGGAATAGCACGGTGCGAATTATAAATCAAGTTCTTTAGGTTGGTTATTTAGATGGTTTTATTTAGTTTCAGTCGAGAGTTTGTTAATTCGTCGGGGTGAAATCTTGCGAGCTACTAACTTGATTTATAATTCGCACTATACTATTCGAATACCGAGATACCTATTCGAGTAATATTGAAACACTGACTGTACGATTCCCATTTCATATAGCAAAAGATATTGCTGGGTGTGTTTCGCGACCGACGAGGACGATGTGACCGCTTCGTGGGTGAAACCGTGCCATTGCCGTGGTACAACTAAATGGGTTCATCAAGGGTGCATACAGAGATGGGTGGACGAGAAGCAGAAAGGACGCGCGGGTGCGCACGTAGCCTGTCCGCAATGCAACACAGAATATATTATTGTATATCCGAATATGGGTTAGCAGCTATTTTTTTTTTTTATACTTTGGAGGATTGGAAGGAACGTTTCACATATGTTTCAAGGATATGCATCAGAATGAATTATTTCAGGGCCCTTAGTAGTAGTATTGGATACCATCGATGGCGTAATTTTCCGAATCTGTCCCATTATAGCAGCCAGCATAGTCGCTGCGTCTATATACTGGACGGCAGTGACGTACGGCGCGGTAACTGTAATGCAGGTAGTTGGTCATAAGGATGGTTTGGCTATGATGGAGCAGGCTGACCCTTTGGTGTTATTAGTCGGTCTACCAACTATTCCAATAATGTTAGTTTTGGGTAAAATGCTGAGATGGGAGGATCAGGCACTCAGCCTTTTGAGGCGACATGCATGCAAGGTTCCTATTTTGAGGCATTTTTTGCCCAGTAGGTACGTGCGAATTGAACTATAAAAATCTTTAACGAACGTGCTGTTCGCTTTAAATTAAAACACTATTACATCAGTTATTCTAGTGACGAAAGAGCTCAATCCGAAGGTGTACCACCTATGAGCGATCCAGTATCAGCAACACGTATCCTTTGCGGCGCGCTTCTACTACCAAGTATTGCCAGTATATGTGGTAAAATATTCTTTGAAAGTATACACTCGAACTTTCAAAGAACATTGCTCGTATGTATCGAATATGCTCACTGTTAGTAAAACAATTCATTTGAAGAAGTGACACTAAAAATTCTTCTGTGCAATCTTGCAGGGTGGTATAGCATTTATAACGATAAAGGGTGCATTCAAGATATATCATAAACAGCAGCAATATGTGAGACAATGCCAACGTCGTATAATGGATTACACCGATGACAATATCGCGCTATACAGAAGACAAAATTCCGAGACAAATCAGACAAGTTAAATAAATGCGCGTAACGGTTGCGAATGATCATTGACGAATGCGCTATCGAAAGGCAGTATATCTTCACAAATTTAAAGGAACTAAACTCTCGGTATACTTTTATTATTAAAGCAGGTATCCGACGTATACTTTTACGTAACAGCGTAAGTTTATGGGTACTATAATCAGGTTTAACAAATGCGTAAGGTATATGTACATATACATATAATATAATATGAATGTGAGAATGAAAAATTTGTCAACTATACACAGAAATCCGGCTCGTAAATCATTAATAATATAAAATATATAATAATATATGCCTGGTACGAAACGATCAGTGGACAATGAAATGTAACATCTCTTAAATGTGTTAGTGAAATAACAGTAATATCGCTTCGCCCTTCCTTCTGTAGCAAGTAACGAGTAAGGATCCAGCTACGCTGATGACGTTTCTTTAGCGCGATTCAATTTTCTCCTTTGCTCGAAATTTAATAATCGAGAAACCGAAGAAATGTCTGAATGTCTTTATTAAATTCATGATGCACAAATTTTCTGTGCATTAAACGATAGGCGAAATTGTTTCCTATTAGTTATTCGCGATTTGAGTGCCGAGTAACAGGAGGCATAGTCTTTATAGAAATTTATTTCTATTATAGGTATCGATAAGTCTTGGATTAAATATTGAATCCTATATTAATATGCCCAATAAAGATTTTGTAAGAGAACTTTATTTTATGTAAATGCTTTATTTGCTGTAGACCTAAGGAACTAGTAAACGTTAATTCAAATCAACGAGCCGTGTTCTTTTTGTGATCCCAGACAATTACAATTACCACGAATGAACGACAGAGAAAACTCGAGGTGCTAAATGAATTTCTTCACAAACATTTCATATTATACAAATATATTTATTATTAAATAGGTTCTCTTGTAATGTAATCTGTGAATTAAGTACAACATGTTTAGAAAATATTTTGCTTAACCGTTCTGAAAAATCGTGAATATATTTTCCTGGCTTGTAAGTACCACGTATAGAGTATAGACGATTAAATTAGAAAGAAATGCAATTTATACATATTTTTACAAATGCGACAGTACTTTTACAGTTTACATATGCGATATAACGAAGCATCATATCCTTTATAGTTTATACAAATAGAATGTGTCTTTATTCTACAATTATTGTATGTCTCTTATCGCGCATAAAATTTACTATAATACATTCTCTGTTCACATCTTTACTCTCTACATCGAGGAAATAGTAAATTTAATGCAAATATTTCACATCCGTTAGTCTTTCTGCATGGGTAACTTTATCATTGCAAAATGAATAGATACGCATCAAGAAATGCACATAGGGTAAACCAATCAGTAATTGACCGCCAGGCAGAGAAATGTGAATTACAAATTTAAAAATATTACAAGTTTTGCACTTTTAATATCCCATATTTTTAGTTACGCGTATTAACTATTAAGCAAACATTAACAAGTACTATTCTTATTAAAAGTATGCGGTCATTTATTGGGCATCTACATGTTTTGCATTTTATAATCGTTTTTTTTTTTTTTTTTTTATAAATTACGATAAGAATAAGTAATTATTTATTCGGTCATTCACTGGATGGTTTGCCCTATTTCTTTTAAAATACAAATCTTTTCATATGGTACAGAAAATCAACAATCAACAATAATAAATAAAAAATGGAAGCAACATTACAAAGTATAAAAGAACTTCTATTATATGGAATTTATGTATACCTGATCGAAGCAAGCAATAATATACATATGCTTAGATATTAAATACCCGTGAGAGTAGATAATCGAATTGAAACTATACTTAAAATTAAAAATTAATGGCATAAAATGTGTTTAGACAGACATGTTCTTTAACAGACTGGACATAAAATGTGCTTAGACATTTCACGTCACATTAAGGGAGGCCCTGTGTATTTAAGACTTTCGGAGTAGAAGTCCGGCGGACCTTCGATACCCAATAATTTCACTTCCTCCGTTACATCCGGCGAATCTGTACATAACTTAGAATTAATGGTTTTGAAGAATGTACATGGTCTGGGGCCCTTTCCACCCTCGTCAACGTCGTAAGGTGGACTTAATATATCTAAGAACGCGGCGGGACCCTCGACGCACGAGATTTCGTGCAGATTTTTATCGCGCGGCGTTAGCATACAAGCGGGTGAATTACTGTGCAAGGATATCGGTCGGTGTCTAAGCGCCGACACTTCTTTATTTAGTTTGATTATGTGATCGTCGTTCGTCTTTAGCGTATAACTGTTCACTTGAACTGCCCCATTGATTACCTATATTTCAAAATTACAGCGATATAAGTACATCTTCTTGGTCTTTCTCAACTAAAATCACGTGTCTGTTCGAATAATACACGTTATATTTACAGCTTTCTATTCGTCTCTGCGTACCTTTAGAAAGCCGTGCATTCCAGGATGATCGTGCATCGGCATTGTGACGCCGTGCTTCAGTATAAAGACCGAAATGGTCAAGTCTTTGTTTTCGAATATGTCGATAACGCACATCGGAGCGGGCTGTATTTGTATGAAGTCCAGTACCTGCTTATTCAAATTCACATCGTCGGCTGTGATTTTATTCATCAAATTCCACAGTTTGTCGAAATTCTTCTGGCAAAGCTTGAATCCGACGTTACTTCGCCCATCGAATGTCTTCAATGCTTGTTTCCACAGAACTTCGATTGCCGACGTCATGTTTTTATTTATTTTATAAGACTATACCCGTGAATCCACCTTGCGAAAATCATATAATTACGTCGATAATATACCACCGAATATTCGAAACGTAAAGATCTAATGAAATCTGATCCACGAGTTATTAGAACGATCGGTGTTAATCAAACTGAACAGCCAAGGTCTTGTGCGATATGTTTACTTAATTACAAACAGAAGCTAAGAATGACAGTTGTGTGAATTAAATGCGAAATTTCAGTAAGTACCATTAAGTTATTACGCCAAGTGTCCCATTCGCGTCCACTCTCCTCCACGAAAATTTCATTGGACACGTATCATGAAAATTATTGAAATCTTCATAATTAGAGGTTAAACCGATCGATCAATTTCTTTATCACTATATACCTAACATAATTTATTAATCGATATTGCAGTTTTTAGACGGTAACAAACGTTGCTAACACATACTCCGCTCTTCTAATTAGTCTTTAGTCCGTATCGATACCTCACTTTTGATATTATTAAACTTAAGTATGCTAAACATGGCTATGCGATTTGATATCACAGGTGATATTGTAAACATTCGACTCGCGAGCATTACAAATGATTACAAATTAAATAACTATGCAATAAACGCGAATAAATGTAACTATCAGTGCTTTAAAAATATTCGAAATAGCGTTCGACAGAGAAACGATGATTTATGATCTTTGCAATTACGATTGAATCATGCAGCGTTAAATATGGTTAAATATATATATATATATATATATCTTCAAACATGAATTGTATGTATAATTTAATTTTTCTATAAATGCTCGGTATATATTCGTTCCATAGAATCTAATTTTTTATAAACATAAATATAAAACGTAAAATAGGGACAGAGAATTTATTACGAGAGAAATTCGATGTAAAAGAATAGGATTATTTTCAAGTAAGTTTTTACAAAATATACGTATACGTATCGCGCAATAAATGTTACAATTTTTTTTTATCAGACACTACCTACCAGTATCTTTATTTCAAAATAATATCAAGTAATACCTACTACCTATGTATATGTAGGTATGTATGTTGTGAATTAAAATTAACTCGTTTCTTTAAACTATAACTCATTCGTTTCTGTGAACTCGAATTAATGTTCCAAAAGAGCAGAAAGAATCGAGCAGAATGCCCTCTGCCGCGAATACACGTGAACACACGTGTTAGAATTTAGAAGTGAGATGAGCTTTATTTATTTACTATCATTTACTATTGAGTATTGGAAGCTGATTGGAAGCAAACTTTCCTGGAAGAATACAGTTATTAGTAAAAGGCATATCGGTTCTTTTCTCTTAGAATAATTATCGATTTCGTTGCAAAGGTAAAATAGAATAAAACGACTTTGATCCCTATGCTGACCAGAATTTATAAAACGTGTCATGTGAAACAATGTTGAGATTTTATCTGATTCCTATTCTCTTTCTCTAATCTTCAGATATTTATTATTACGAAATCTTAATCTAAAAACTGCTAAACGTAATGCTGTTTGCGATAGAATTGGCAAAGTTTCTAATAATTCAGTAACAGTTCAACGATACAGGAATACAGAATTTATTTCATTACATTAATATATTAATGTGATAACATAAAGCGTTAAACGCACGATAATTTACGTTCGAACATGTATGTTCTATGAACTATTATATATAAATAAAGAATGCGTTAAAAACATTTAATTCTTCGCAGCTATGTCCAATGAAGAGCGTTTGCGGAAGCTTCTGTCCGACTTAGGCAAAGCGACTCTGCGCGGAGTTCGTAAATGTCCGAAGTGTGGAACTTACAACGGATCCCGTGGTTTATGCTGTAAAAACAAATACTGCGACGCGGTGTTTAAGGAGCCTGGTGAGAAAAGGAAACTATCGACGGAAGCGTGTAAGCTTATTACAGGCACGACAGCTCAAGTCTTCTCGGTTCGGGTGCGTGACAAAGGTCCGGATTATCGTGGATTTGTCCAGTTGCCGTTGATAAATGCGACGATATCCAACGAAATGACGACGCTCATTTCGCAATCCACGGCGCTGTGCTTCGTCGATAGTTGCGAAAGGAGTTTTGATACTAGTGTTCTTAAATGTCACGTAAGTGTCATAGATAATGAAACGTACAATCGCTTGTAATAACTTCTAGTTGTTAATGTTAACTTCTAGTATAAAAAAAGTTTCAATGGTGTTTCTTATAGGAAAAGAATTTGTCCGACATGCCTGTTTCTACGTGTCAGCATATACAAGCTGCCTTAAGATGTTACGCAGAAGCACAACCGCTAACATTGAGGAATTCTATTCTATCGTCCTTAAACGTGAATAATGAAATGAAACAAGAAATTTGGTTATTGGCCACAGAAACCTCGGGTCCGTTAGTGCAGCGTGTATCTAAAAATATAATGGCAGTGAAATGTAAAGCTTCGCCGAAGCATCCATTGGGCTATCTTCATTTTTCTCTCTTCGTTACGAAATTAAAAGATAGAGTCGAACATCGTTATTTCTGTTCCTGTTCCACATTTAAGGTAAATAAAACGAAAGTAAAGCGAGCCAAGTTCATAGTACGAAGCATTGTACGTATCGTATACGTATCGTTAAACGAATTTGAAAATTACTTCAGGGTGTGGGAAAAACAACAGGAGACAAAGGAGACGTTGCACAATCGTCGCAGAGTAAACGCTGCGTGCATTTTTATGCGTGTATTTGCGCGTTCGCCAGCGATGCAAAGTTATCCGAAGAGTTTAGTTATTATATAAATTTGGATCAGACCGATTTAAGTATACCGAAACCGTTGACTACAATGTTACAGAGTAACGAACAAGATAAAATAGTTGGCATTGGTAAGCCGATCGGATTGAATTAAATTTCGCGCGTAATACGACAATGCTTTGACGGTAAGAAATTCTAGATCTCGATGGATTAACTGCAGACGATACGGATACGCATCTTTTAATATTTCGAGACGATACTTTAACGGTACAGAGTTTAGATGGAAATAGATTGGATTTAGATTCGATGAATTTGGATTCTACGATCCTACCGCATAGTATCGTTGAAAATATCCAAGTAGAATGTGATCGTAGCTTGTTAGAAGATAACGATATGATGTCACAGGTAAGGATTCTCTGCGTTTGGTTACACAAGCGTGTTTTAACAGATATAATGCTAAAACTTTTTGAGTATTATTCAGGTGCAGAATTTAGAAGTGATTAATCAAAACGGCGTACAGCTTGGTGGAAATGCAGTGAAAATACTGGACGATCAGACAACTATTGATTCTAAGTATAACGTGCTTAATAATAGTCACTATATTCTAAATGATGATAATATAAAGGTATTAAATACTGGAACTTTAAAGGTCCTTGACACAAGTGCTATTTTGGATGTGAATAATATGAAATTAATCGATACCAATACCGTTTCGAACGGTATGAAGGTAATGAATAAGAATGTGTTGATACAGTATGATACGGGGAATGTGTCAAGTACGGAGAGTAGCGGTATACAGCAGCCGATCTCGACAAAGCGAAAGAGAGATGACAAGCCGACGAGCACAAACAGCACGAGCTTGAATAATTTAAATTCGATAGAGCCGAGGAAAGCTAAGACGAAGTTACAAATCATTAAAAAGTATCAGAATCCTTGCGAGGATCTGGACGAAGCTAATATAAATTTACCTTTTATTAAGTGGCTGGCATCGATAACTGAGAGAATAAATCAAACCATGCATTTCCAATTTGATGGGAAACCCGATCCTCTAGTATTTCACGTGCCGCAAATATTCTTCGATTGCCTGCGGGAGAGAATATCTTGCGGCGGCAAAAAGAAACGTTTGCCAAACTCGACCACAGCGTTTGTCAGAAAGGACGGTGTGCCGTTGGGCACGTTCACTAAATACACGTGGCAGATTACTAACATCTTGCACGTGAAAAGTATTTTCGAAACGCCGCTGATACCCCTGGAGATCACGCGAAGTTTTGTTCAAAATGCCGATGGTACATATGAGTTGTACAAGCGGGAGGAAACGGATATAGATCGGTACAAGAAAACTGATAATAATGCATTGATTAAGCCTTTAGAATTAAAAACGTATTTGAAAGTTGGTAAGACCTACACTTAGGAAGAAGTTAATGATACATTCACTTATAAACGAATAGATATCTCGAGCGTATGTTTACTCATAAATACAATATATCTGTTTATTTTATTTTACAGGAAATACCTCCCCGAACCAAGTCGAACCAACACCATTTTTGATAGAATGGATACCGGATATCCTGCCGATATCAAAGATCGGTGAACTCAGAATTAGATTCGAATTTGGTCATGTAAAAAACGAGACAAGCCACAGATGGAGGAAAATAGCCTTATTAAAAAATTATTAAACGAATAATTTTGTAATAATTGTATCTTTGTATTATGAGATTTTCACTTTCCTATTATTAACGATTAAATAGGATACACGATCTAGTGAGAAAGATTTGTTTTTCCAAAGGAGAAAAACAAACGGCAAGTGCGACAGATAGCTTCACAAGTAATCCGTTTAGAATTTAGAATTTAGAATTTAGAATATAGAATATAGAATATAGAATATGTTCGTACGCGAGTTTCTGTTGCAAAGGCAATGAAAGGAATGCCTTACATTTTGGAAAAGGCGAATGTTGTAATCGAAAGCACGATAGGAGTTCTCTGGTTTGGAAATATTTTTTCAAATTTTCTTTAAACAATTAAAGACTGATCTAATTTTATGCTATTCTTTTGTAAAGATAAAATTTAGAAGAAACATGGTTCCTCTTGGAACGAAAGATTCGTAATGATACATTGTGCAATTAAGTTATTGAAATTGAATGTATCAAGAATTATGTTAATATTATTGTCAAAAGTGTATTAAATTATTTTATTCTTGTATAAGAATGTGATATATTGTAAATATATAGTTTAGATTGGATACCGTTATGTAAAGGAAGAACATATTTACATTATATATGATAGAACTTGATGTGTTCTACGAACTCTAAAATAAATTATGTATCTAATTAACGCTTAATCGTAATTCCTTTCGCTAACAATTAAGTTCGCGATATCTCCGGAAATCTCAAAGAAATGTATACGTATATATATATCTCGGATTCGTGTAAAAAGAAATTATCATTCTAAACCAATTTTCATCTCCACGTTTTTCTACCGAGGAGATAAAAATCGCTAATCACTCGGCGTAGGAAAAAAGAAAATCGTTCGTTCCAATAACGATTTGAAAATTTCAAACTTCATGTTCCCGCCTTGTGCCCAAGCAGGTTTGCTGAATTTTGAATCGTCGCAAATGATTTACCCATTGCCGGTTCTGTGCAACGACTCATCCTAAGCGATTTGTCGCGGTACCGTGAAATTTCCAAATTGTACGACGCAACAATTTCGAGTTCCACTACGAAAGCATTTACGAAGTTTTTTTTCTTCCAAGTTGTACATAAGTATATCGGAAAATGATGGTACCCATAACCTCCATGCTCAGATGGGCTATTATACGATACGATAATTGGCGAATGAAACGAGCTTTACAGCCGCGCAAAATATTTTCCACGAGATTCTAATTTATGAGAGCCGATCACAAAGAAGATTACGCGTGAACAACGTTCTTCGCAATTGATCAGCGCAGTGTTTTGAGCTGAGTTTCGAACGGAAGCGTTGGCCTTCCGGAAGCCGTCTCTGACGTAGAGAGCTAAAGAAGCGTACACTTCCATTTTCTCGATCCTCTCGGCGAACAGAGAGCACGTGTTTGCTCGCCGGTCGTGTCCGCCTCGTTTCATCGCACAAAAGTTAGCGTGAGATCAGCAGCCTGACCGAGTGTGGTTACCAAGGTTCGATAGCTTTTGATCGTCGTGCAAGCAGGGCAACATGAATCCCGAAAAGCTGAAGAAGCTTCAAGCCCAAGTACGAATCGGCGGTAAGGGAACACCCCGACGCAAGAAGAAGGTTCGTAGCTTTATTTCGATAGCCACGGCGAATTTACACGTGTTCTTGCACGACCATGCACGACTCGCCGTTCCCGCGGACCTCCGGTCTATGGAACTACACACTCCAAATGTCAATCGAACAACTCGCTGTTCGCCCATTTTCGAAAAACTCTGTCCCCCCGATACCCGACCACGGGTCATCATTCTTACGTGACATTAAAATTCCGCGGTTATGCCCGGCGAGACACGCGACAATCACCACTCTAGCTCATCCTCTTCTTTCATCTCTCGTCTTTTTCCGTGTCAAACACGAGTTTCCCCGTGCCCGGTCCCTCGTGCAGTGTACGGTGTACAGTCTACACATTGATCTTGAAAGTCCTGGCAAATTTTACACAATTCTATTTACTTTACAGTGTTTACAATCGCAATAACAATCTGTGTCCCCGATTGTTTAAGTTTACGAGGGAGAAATTTTCTAATTCAGAGACGATGAGATTTAATCCCGTTCGTTGGGGTTTCAGGTTGTGCACGCTACCGCCGCCACAGACGATAAAAAGTTACAGAGCTGTTTGAAGAAGCTGTCTGTGAACACTATACCTGGTATAGAGGAGGTTAATATGATCAAAGATGACGGCACCGTCATCCATTTCAATAATCCAAAGGCTCAAGCTAGTCTGTCCGCCAACACATTCGCCATTACTGGCCACGGCGAGAACAAACAGATAACTGACATGTTACCGGGAATCATAAGCCAGTTGGGACCTGAGGGCGTTACACAGTTGAAACGATTAGCGAGTACAGTTTCCGGAAGTACGGTCGGTAAAACGACGTTGGAGGAAGACGACGAGGTGCCCGATTTAGTGGAGAATTTCGACGAGGCTAGTAAAGAGGAGGTAATGTCTACGTGACAATAATTGTTCGGTTTATGACGATTGAAAAATCATGTACCGTGTACATTGAAGATTGTAGGATAGGTATCGAACATAGCGCGCATGCGTTATTTTTTGGGGATTAAATCAAAACTGTTCTGATTGGGTGAAAAAAATGTGAAATTTTAAATGACCATAGTAGAGTATTGGAATAGCCTTTAATCGTTTGTTGTTTGGGCTTAGTTTGTCCGTGGAAATGTTAATTTAGTAGTTCATAATTCTAGTATCATCTTATAAGATTTGCGAATATATGTACTATAACAGCTGAAATCTAATAATAAACGTATCTCCGCTATTCCCGATAAATTTATCGGATATCAATCGATTATGAATATTATTATATTATTTTCGTGTTACTTGTAAGATCATTGTAGCTAAGAAAATTCTTATAAGCTTGTTTCTGTAATACCCACCGATGTACATGTAAGAAATAAACTTCAAGGTTGCTCCGAAAAAGGAAGCGGACGAAAGTGATAAAGCGGCTGGCGATAAAAAAGAAGCTGTTACGATTGAAGAAAAGAAGGAGGCCCCCTTAGCTATGCCTGAAGCTTAAAGCATTCAGTGGCGAGGTAAGATTACAAAATGATTCCACTTAAGTTGTATGAATTGGAAGAAGGAGCGAATAAATCATTTCCTCGTGTTTTTCTTTTACAGCTATTTCGTACAACTAACAGTTGTAACTGACAAGTCGAGAAATACAAGTTGCAAATGCAATGCGTAAACGAAGTATATCTATACATGCGTTATAAATACTTCACATACCCTATGATAATGCTATATAAGTAACAGTTATCGTGAAATAAAAGAAAAGCTGTTACGAAAAATCAAACGTTTCTACGGACAATGTTCTTTACTGTGTTGCATTTTGCTAAACGTAGACTTTGCTTTGAGACAGCTAAAACGATCTTACTCTTCCTGAATTAACATTGCGTGACCGTAAGTCGTGCACGAGATCATCCGGTGTTCGAGTTTTAGGCATTTTATTCATGGTACTTTCTCTGATTGTCACGTTGCGTTCGCATGTGCTCTTACATCGACCATAACGAAACTGAAAAATTTATAGAAATATCGATTAGCAGAATAGAGTAAACTTTCTGGCAAGAGGTAAACAATGACCTTCCACCGATTCGCAACGACGCGTCGTGTACGAGGGGAAGAAAAAAATTTATATAGATTGTAGAGAGAGAGAGAAAAAAAAATGCGCGAAATACCGAGGCACCTCTATTTTAATCGATGGAGTTAAAATAACGGGTACGAATAAGAGTAGTTTTTTGCAACAGCTTTCCAGCGTGGAAAATAGGGTGTAATATTTTTTAATGTAATCTACGGAATAAATTCATTTGCTGGAAATGCGGGTTTCTACTTAAAATTTCATGTTTTCTCCAATATATCGTAGTCGTAATAATGTCAATATTTATATTTTCATCCATAGAATAGATCTGTAATAACAGTGTAATTATGGAAATATACTAATAAGTGCTACCTGTATAATAATAACATCCGTTTCTTAGTATCTTTCACTTACGATTCAAGCTTTTTATTCGATCACGCGTGCGAGCGTAATTTTGCTCGCTTTTATCGAACGTTACTAATCCACTAATTACTAATAAATAATCCACGCGTTAAATGAATGTAAATTTTTTATACGTACTCGTAGCAAGAAATACTACAAGCATGGGCACAATCTTAGTTTCTTTTATTGTACAAAATATTTCGTTTCTTTAGTCGTTTTCGGAAACACATTTATTTGCTGAAGTGAAACTATTATTCTTTAATGAGTGTAGTGTGATGAAATAAATAAATACAGCATGAATTTATTCGGATCATTAATTCATTCGTTAGTCGTTGAAAATAATGTCGCTTGAGCCATTGTTTGGGTGTTCTGAAGTATGGTTCACCGTACGAAACTCTGCCGCGAAACAATAATGGTACGTAAATAAGATTTAGTGGTAATTGGCTTGGCGAGGCGGTGGCCTTTGTCCACTTGAATTTATTTCGGCGGCAGACTTACGTATAAATAGATTTATCTATTGAGCAGCTATCCACGGAACCTGAACAACATTAATCGCACGCGTAATTGGTATCCTGCACCAACAGTTAAATGTGCCACTTATGTATTACACATTTAACTATTTAAGTCATCTAGCAGCGTTGCAGTAGGAGGAAGCGAGAGACCGAGAGGAATCAAGGAAGAGGAGGAAAAAACTAGTAGACACGACGGTCGATGTTGTCTTCCGTCTTCCGTTCGAGTCATCATCAGTCGGTTTCCGCGCCGCGAACGAGTGGTCGCTCAAACTGAAAGATCGCGGGCTTCTGAATTTCTCGTCATTCTTTACCATTCTTTACCATTCTTTACCATTCTTTACAGCCTGCGGCATTCAAATTCTCTGAAAGGAAGTGTATTAATCAAGTATTCACGAAGCACAACGCATTTCAAAAGCTCGCGTCACGCAATGAAGCGAGGCTCCCGTGATCTTTAGTTTCTGTCGCTTTACGATCCTGACAATATCTAGCTTTTTAGTCGCATAATGTGATCGAATAAAAATTCGGGGAAGAAGAATCTTGCCAAAGAACGAATCGCTTTTGGTCTGAGAACAAGGAGGAGCAAGAAGAGAATCGACTGTTTTCAACGCGTGAAGCGGTGAACGCGGTTGGAAGCAGCCATGAAGCAGCTATTTCTGAAATTTCGAGAACAGCAAGATTAACCATTGCTCCCGTGAGATGCTACGAATTATCTAACACGGTCGTTCGAACGAGTTTCAACTTTCAATTGAAACTAAAAGGATACGGATTACGCTTCCGTGACAAATATATTCTGTAGGAAATAATTCATTCACTCCCCCATAGTTTCTTTAGTGACTGTTAATCAGAGAATTCGTAAAATAGAAAAATAGAAATTGGCTGAAGGCACAGAGGCCAATATCGAAAGTCGAAACTGGTAAATATGTAAATATAGGTGCTGACTGCACGTTTTAAGTGTTTCTATTTTGTATTCTCGTATAGCTTGGACGACACGGGGTTCCTTCGCAAACGATAACGAATTTATCAATCCGTATATTCTCCTATAGAATGGTGGTGTCGTCGATAGTAGCATTAGTAGCACAGGCTAAGAGCAGATTGTACAAAAAATCGATAGGTGGAAACGTCAAGGGTATTTCAAGATCAAGTTATGTTTTTGTAAATGAAACCTGTTTACGTTTTTTTTAACGGAAACAGGAAGCTGACAACTAATCGAGTTTAACTATGCTGCATGGGAATTGAGAAATGTCAGAATTGTCAGTAAGAACATAGATTCTATGTAAATAAATTGATGTGCCCACGAAATGACGCTTTCATTTACCGATTTTAGGAATCAATCACCGCATCGTACTTGGGAAAATGCTTTGCACTCGTCGACGTACTAAATAGTCAGGAAAAGGTGTCCAATTAATTAATGTTGACCAGCACCTCGTGTTGATGTCCTCGAACTCGATCTTCTTTTTGCGCTAACGAGTCCTGATCGAGCGGAAAAAATCGAGTCCGAAAATTAATTTTTTCCAGCCCAGAATTCGGCTATCGTTTAGAACGATCAACCTTGCATACCTTTCGTTCGATGCCTCGCCCTTTTTCTCGCCCTTCCGAAAAATTCTTAGAGATGTTTTTTTCTTTTTTTAGATGTTTTAACCGGTCTCGTCTCGAGAGTTCTGTTTCTTGTGCATGGGATTATTGGAAATGTAACAGCTTCGTTCTTTTGCCTGGTTCGTCGCTTATTTTATATTTATAAATATTCAAACCAGTTCCCCTTTTTTTCGACATTTAAAGAATCTCAAGTTTTCAAGAGTCTCGAAACTATTCGTATTAAAATTAGTTATCTTGGTTGCTTGAATCGCTGCATGGAAATTGAAAGCCAAGTTGCTCGTACAAGAAAGGTGCATTTGAAATGTAAAACTGAGCAGGTAGTTGGAATGTATGTACGAGTATCTAATTAACATGTAATTTATCGAATTCATTTGAATTCTACATTTAGTAGTAAACGTAACAAGGCTTTGTTACTTTTATAATAAGAGTTTTCAAGCTGTTTAAAGCTCTACCATAGATAGATTTATTTAAAAGCACCCTGCCCACGCGCCGCGGTAGCGTCGCATCCGAGTATTTGAATCGCAAACGAGACACTGTTTATTCGCAGCTGCTGCATTCAAGGAAAACGAAGAAAGTTGTTCAACTCCAGGGTTGACCTAACTTCCGTTAAACGTTTATTTACGCGACAACGGCGGAGGAAGAAAACAAAGAGGAGCGCCGATCGGCACTCAATGATTAACACAAGCGGAAGTGGATTCTATTTAACGCGTAACAAGCATGTCATTAAAATGTCTGACGATACAGTTTTCCGCTGTTTTACATCGTTACAGAGAACCGTCGTGTTCCTTCGAAGAACTGTTCCCTTATCCGCGTTCCGACGGCTCTCGCGCAAATAAGCCGAGGACGACGTGAAAAAAAAAAAAAAAAAAAAAAAGAGTAAAGAAGCTCCCAGGCAAGCAACGTATCGTATAGTAATCGTGAGCTAGCTGGACTAGAATCTAGATACCGCGGAACAGAGCTGGCTGGTTTGGTGAACCTGAATGTCAAGTGGTGGTTTAACAAATGCGAGTGACCAGTGGAGTGGTGGCGCCGATGAGACCTTGTCAGCGTATCTCGGTCCAGTCTCGTGGTGAGAACGGCGCGGCGTATCGAACGTCGCTCGGTCTTCCTTCAAGCAACGTGGGAAGGATTTTTTATATCATGGGGACCAAGGTGTCGGTACTGTCGATAGAGCACAGACGATGACTACGTTCGCCACGGCGTCGTTGCCGGCCTGCGACAACCTGACCGACTTCGTCGGCCACTCCCGCGGCCTTGACTTCGCCCTTGACGCTCGGCCATGGCGGAACATCAGCGAGCTCGATCAGCTCGATCAGCTCGATCAGCTCGATCAGCTCGATCAGCTGGAGCAGCTGGAGCAGCTCTATCGGTTCGGCGAGTTGGAGAACGTGAGCTGCCTGGAGCACGCGCCGCGCCTCACCGACGCCACCCTTGCCAAGGTGATCGTGCTGGCCGTGATGGCGGTCCTCAGCTTCGCGGCGAACGTGGCCACCATCTACTCGATCGCCAGGTCCCGGCGACGGCAGCACAGCTGGTCCGCGATCTACGCGCTGATCCTGCACCTGGCCGTGGCGGATCTTTTGGTCACAGTGTTCTGTATAGGCGGCGAGTCGATATGGAGCTACGCCGTGGCCTGGATCTGGGGGAACGTCGCCTGCAAGCTATTCAAGTTCCTGCAGGTCTTCAGCCTCTACCTCAGCACGTTCGTGCTGGTGTTGATCGGGATGGACCGGTTCATAGCGGTGCGGTACCCGATGAAGGGACTCAACACGGCACACAGGTGTCTCAGGCTGGTCATTATGGCGTGGCTGCTGTCCTTCGTTCTCGCTTCTCCTCAGGTGAGGCTTTTTCTAGGCGATCACCCAAGAAATTAGAAAATCTTTAAAAACAATTCACTTTCTTTTTTTCATGTAGCGAATTCAAATCTTCAAATCCGCCCCTAGCTCTCTCTTTGCAGGATTTGAACGAGAGTAGAAAGAAAAACGTAGAAAAGAGAACGTTCCGAATTTAAGATGAGTCACGTCCACGCCAGAATTTCCTCAATCCTCTCACTTTTTTCATCAATGTCTACCCCGAGTTCTACCCCGAGTTCTACCCCGAGTTCTACCCCGAGTTCCTGCTACGATTACCGCTGTCGATGAAACAGTTCGAATATCAGTTTTGCAATTAAAATCTACTTCATATCGCCTGTCACTTAACGTTCGTCGAATACGCGGAATTTCAAGAGAAAAAAAAAAGGTTCAGTCTGCCACTGGTTTCTTTTCTATTTTTTGTAAACAAATACATATCGAGGACATAGCTCGAAGGTACACTATCGAGCGACACGCGGTTGCATGAAATTAGATATAAGTGTGATGTAATATAGGCAGTCGCATTAATTATCGCGTAATTAAAGTTGCGATACTGATAATCACGGAAAGCTTATCTACCTTAATAAGAATAATCGGGACAGGTGAGAAAAAGAAAAAAAACGTGTCGATCAGCTTGCCTTTGCTAGTTTGTCGCTCGAGACGTTTAATAAAAAACAGTTAAAAAAAAACTCCCCAACGGAAGTGAAACTTGAAAATTCAGTTATACGCGCATCCTTGAAGGTAACTAATAACTAAACGATTCAAAAGGCTTTTCTCATATTCTCGCTCTAGACTGAAAAAAGACAAATGAACGTGTATATCGAAACATGCCTTATCAGTGTTATCAGTGTTATCAGAAAGTGTGAACCAGCATTGTAATAATTAGTATATTTTTATCCAAGGTACTGTTACAATATTGCCGCGTTTAGCACGCAGGCGAGGCACGACTGAATGTGGTATGCTAGCGAAAAGGTAGACGAGTAGAAAATTCTATAGACGATCTAAACATGAAATTTTTTTATAAAAACAATGCTTCCTCGAAAGCCACATGTCCCAACAAAGACGCCGCTCTTCTGGATCTTGTAGAATGTAGATCGACGACAAACGACGAGGATTTAACAGACGGTTCTCGAATGTCTCCCACACCTCTTACGTAGCTGAAAACACATTGATTCGTTAATAACATTATATCAGTGATGATTAAATTTTAGACAGAAGCATCGAAATCGAAAGGCTGAACGTACGCCTCTAGCCATACTCGCTGGACGTCTATGCGCGTTCCCCGCACACGTACTTACAATTAGTAACACCCTAGGCACCACCCAAATTGTCTATTCCAAACTCCCCAATTTTCTATGCAAAAATCGGAGTATCTCAGAATACGAGGCTAGATTCCTTAAAATATCAACGCACGTTTCTAACGTTTCTAACTCGTCGCCGAGGAAATGGTGGAGCTGCACTCGCTGGTCACGGAGTCCTTGGCCTCGACTTCCGGCTCGAAGAACTTCTCGTTCTCCGGTTGGTCGTTCGGCTCCCTGGGTTCAGGTTCCTTCGTTCGCTTCCTCCTGCCCTTGTGCACCGCACATGGCCCCAGGCCATCGCATGTGCACTTCTTCTTCCTCCTGCTTCTACGCCTGCTCCTACGCCTGCTCCTACGCCTGCTCCTACGCCTGCTCTTACACCTGCACCTCCTCCTCTTCCTCCGTCTTCTCCTTCTCGACCTCGACCTCGACCTCGACCTCGATCTCGTCCTCTGGCACTTGCAGACCTTCTTCCTTCGCCTCCTTCGCCTCCTTCGCCTGATTTTAGGCTTCTTGCACTTGCAGCACACGCTCAGCTTCTGCTGCATGCACTTCCTGCGACAGTAGTCCAGGAGGCTCAGCTCCTGCGACGCGATCTCCTGGCTCTTGGCCCCGCCGATGATCGGCAACACGTAATGGCCGCCGTTCTTCTTCAGGATTCCGTACGCCACGCCGCGCTTCAGGGCTGTCTGCATCTGAGCAATCGATTAGAATCGTTAGGTCAACGTCTATGTGGACTCTCAACCTTTCGTTACCCGCGCAGTTGCAAAAACTACAACAGCTACAATCTCCAATTTTTACTCCAGCTTTTCATGTTGGATGCGCGTTTTAATAGGTATTCGCCAAAATTACGGGGACCAACCTGGCGGCGCGCCACATTTTCTGGAACATCGTAGACGGACGAGAGATAACGAAGAATTTCTTGCGACGACGAGCCCTTCTGTTCGCGAAGATTCTTTATCGCCGATATCACCAGCGCGAGGGTTTTAGTCGAATCAGTCACCATCATTGCATCGCCTGCGAACTCTCAAACAATCATTTCACAGTTATTACGTTACTTATCTAAATTACTCTGAACGCTTAAAGCTTGCTTCCTAAATGAATTCTTCATTCAGCAATAACACGAATGCGTCATACTTTTTTGACCCGACTAGTGAATCAGAACCAGTTAATAGGTGTTGGACGAAACGGGTAATCTGATCCTCGAGATCTCTTGATAATACCCGTGTCACGATAAACATATAAACAAAAACCAAGACATTAACAAGGCTAAAGAAGCTCTCCCATCAAAGAGAGCGGCCGAAGAAACTGTTGACCATTCCAAAGCGTTCTACAGGCAATCTTTAAAAATGCAACATTTCCGATTTTTCAAGTTCTCGAAATGAAACCTACTGAAGCCCACGATCAGCTTCCGGGTATTTTTTTTTTTAAAAATAGATAGATAAGTAAGTGAAATGAAGCTTTTACGATTAAAAAAAAAAAAGATGTACCTCGACGACGAGGATATTAAATTGGCGCACAGATAGTCGACGCGCCCCTTGCTCGCAAAATTCCTTTTCATCGAGGTCGCGGCCTGCAGTCCATTATTCGGCGATCTTATGGTTTGAATTTCTTTTAACGGGACACACGACGAATTTTCGACGTTGACGGTTGAAACGACGAACCGAAATTTCGAGTGACGAATGATGGTGACGAACGAGCATCAACCTTTACAAATGAACGATGATAAGTATTTTGAGCGAGCTGCGAGTTTGAAATGGATTTTTTTTTAGCGATCAGAAAATTTTTCCATCGGGCTGAACTAAGGCTGAACGGTGCGCGGAAAAACGCGCCATGAAAAAGTTACACCGCGCGGGGTATTCAGAGATGCTAATCGAATAAAAACGGTTCCCAACGCGGAACTAGTTATTGTAAATCGTTGCCATTAACGCGGACGAGTGACTGACGTCTTCCATCAACTTTTACCCCTTCCGACGAGAATTAGAATTTATCGGTCGATGATTACCTAATTTTAAAAGGAAAGAAAAACGAGAATGACACTAATTCTCGATTTATATCGACATAAAGAAATGAACAGAGATTATTTTTCTTTTCACCGCGGAGCTGCGAATACAATGGAATCTCTCCGACCATTCTTGAGTCGATTCTTTTCCACAAGCTGGAATGGACGATTAAATGTACAAAGTAATTTTTCTCTTCCACATTAAATAGTTTATGAAATCTCGTATTAAAATTCAACGATTTCTGTTAGTATTGAATGCTTTGCTCGAATATTGAACACTAGTGCCAGGGAAATATTGCAAAAATATGTAGCTCAATCAGTCCGCATAAATATCTAAATATTTCCCGTACGATATGTAGTTATCGAAATTAAAATTCGATATTACAATTGTAATGATAAGCATATGGGAATAAGAAGATGCATTTCCTCTTGTTCGCAGATCGTTATATTCCACGTGGCCCAGGGTCCGTTCATTGAAGAATTCACTCAGTGCGTGACCCACGGATTCTACACGAGACCATGGCAGGAGCAGCTTTACGCGTCCCTCAGCCTGTTCTTCATGTTCCTCCTTCCTCTAGCCATTCTTATCACCACTTATGTCTCCACCGTGCTCACAATTTCTCGTAAGTAATTCGATCTCTCCAGCCATTTACAACGGTGCAATTACTCTAATTCACTACTGAAATCAAATGCGTATATGAAAGAAACTAATTTTAGGAAGCGAAAGAATGTTCAGATTAGAGTTGACCAACAGCAGCGTGGGCTACATGAACGGGAATTTGAACCGAAGGAAATTGATGCACCGCGCCAAAGCCAAGTCATTGAGAATCAGTGTGGTGATCGTGGCCGCGTTTATCATTTGGTGGACGCCCTACTACGCGATGATGATAATCTTCATGTTCCTTAATCCTGACGACCGTGTAGGCGATTTACTTCTATTCTTCTACTACAGTAACATCGAATTTAGTTTCTTATGGGATAAAATTAGGGTCCCTTTATTTATCGTGGGAATAGAATAACAATAAAATTGCTAACGATACCTTGGGACTCGAGAAATCTCGCAGAAGCTCGAAAGAATAAAATAAATAAAATAGTTGAAGAGCAAAAATATTTCCAATCGCCCACCTAATACATTTACGCTTATTATTTTTTTAAACGATTCTCATTTTCATCGATAACAAGCCCGCGATAATTGCAGCTCAGCGAGGAACTACAAAGCGGAATCTTCTTCTTCGGCATGAGCAACAGTTTGATAAACCCTTTGATATACGGGGCGTTTCATCTGTGGCCGCGGAGGAAGCATAAGAACTCGTATAACAGGTAAATAAATATACGTCGCACTTGTTTATATTATGCCATTATGGAGTAGACGTCGTTACGTAGTTTGTTTCGACAAAAAAACCATCTTCTATCGATCTTTTTCTTCTAAATTCGGATGTCAGTATGTAGCTTCTCTATTTGCAAAAAAGTAGAGTCGACTGTGGAAGTTGTTCCTGTAATTAACAAAGCAAAATTACGCAACTTTGCGTGCAAGCAGAGAAGTTGATCCGTAACACAAACAAACCTATTTTTGTTGGTGCCGTAGTGCGCGTTTCAGGGGTGAAATCACCCCGTCAGGAAAGTGCAGAATTTTCTTTTTTCGGGAATATCTCAAGAACCGTGAGAATTATCCAAAAGAAATTTAAGAAAATTAAAGAAAATTAAAGAAAATTTTTTTCTCTCTGAAGAACATAGTTTTTATGTTACCCCCAACAGCAATCCTTAATTCGATAATTGTTTTGACGCTTTTTTTTGTAGATATAAAAAAATGATGCAGCTTTTCGATATCTCTCACGGTTTTTGAAATATTCCGCGGAAAAAGAAAATTCGACATTTTTCTCAAGGGGTGATTTCACCCCCTAAAATCGCACTATGGCACCAACAAAATCAGGTGTCGGATTATAAAGTTGCATAATTTTCTGAATATTCTTGCAAGCTCTATAATTTTTAATCGAAATATTTCTCGGTATCGACAATTTCATTTAATGGTCGTTTTCATAATTTTCAGGGAGCTGTCCTCGACGCAACGACGAATCACACGCACGAGTAATAATGATAGCGGTTACAGGCGAGAGTCGCGAGAATCGCGAGAATCGCGAGAATCGCGAGAAACTCGAGTGCCGTTCCTCTCAAAGACTAATTCGAAGACTAGTATTTGAGGGGGACCGAAAGGGTGCTCGGTGGGGATTCTGCCAATTACATGATTTGGCATCGTGCAACATTGTGAAAATTGTATCCGTAGGCGTAGCGAAGGAAAAAAATAATAAATTAGTTGCTCGTGGAAAATGAAATTAATTTATTTAAAAATAAAAATAAATTAAATTGCGAAGTAATTCCACATTATAGTAAGTCCACGACCCCGGTTATATTAATTCCTAACCACGTACATAAATTCAAAATTTCCTCTCACTCTCTGAACGAAGTGTTAGCTACGCCCATGCTCGTATCATGTTCCTAATTTTCGGACAGTGTGCGTTGAGCGCAGAAAAGGCGATACTCTTCTCTTGTTTTTTTTTCTATACTAGAATCAAGAATGACGAAATTCCGGTACCTAAAAGGGCTTCGTTGTTTAATTATTGATGTTGAAAATGAATGGCAGGCCAGCCAGGATACGTGCAGCGGCGACGGACGCTCGACAGATTTACCATGTAGATTGTAGAGCGCACACATTGCGACTCGCAAACACGACCGACGTGAACTTTTGCGGGCCGAGAACAAAATTCTGCGGGACCCAACAAAATCGCATTTATATTGTGCTTCTCCATTTTATAATGATAAATATCTATGCATGGGCCCCGCAAAATTTACGATGAGGTTCCAGGAAATGCGCTGAACCCGCCTTGCGTCGACCCTGCTGAAGAAACGTCCTATACCTCGTCAGTGGGTAAAGACACCAGTAGTCGACCATGTATCAGTAGTCGACCACTTTCACAAAAAACATGAAAAATAAGGTTTTTGGAAGTGACGATCTTTTGAACAAAGTGCAGTCCTCTAACTGCACTCTAACTGCACTCTGTTCAAAAGATCGTCACTTCTAAAAACCTTATTTTTCATGTTTTTCTGAAAGTGGTCGACTACTGATACATGGTCGACTACTGGTGCCTTTACCCTATATGATAGATTCATATGATAGATTTGCGTTTTTCATAACAATTTTCACTTAAGGTTGTCGTCTCAAGGTCTCACTGGACCTTGAATGTGTGCGTACGCTATGTAGGTACTTATAGTAAACAAACCGTTTCAACCAACTTTCGTCGTAGAATCCGGAACAATCCGGAAGAAGGAAGTTTTTGCGGTTATAGTTGCCCTCAGTAGACTCGTTCCGCGCAAGGATATCCTGTTGATTGGTAGCAAACCGGAAGGGAAAGCTACGACCAATCGCGTGTGTTAGATCCGCGGGAGTTGCGCGGTTCGGTCCATTTGTAGTTCTATCTACATATTTTACCGGTTACCCATTCGGCATTAGAAAATAGAAACTTTATATATAGTTGTATGTACATTTCTGATTTAAGCTACCTAAGCTACCTTCATGCATTCGCATTCTCACTCTATATCCATAAAATCGATCTTAATTGGCAATTGCGCGTCAATACGATAATACCTACTGATACCTACCATTGATTTCTCGCGAAGGGGCGGTACTTGATTTAGTTCAATGAGATGTACGCTAGATGGATAAATGGTCCGTCGCAACCGTCGCAACGCAATAGAGGTAAGGCGATGGATAACGGAAGGGAGATCGTTCTTCGCATAGTCGGGAAAGTTCATCTAATCGTTCTTCGCATAATTCTAGTCGGGAGAGTTTGACTTCCAGGATTAAAAATGTCAGCGATTACAAAAACAGTTCAGCTTTGCAAATGTACGTATCTAGGCCACAAACGAATATCTCTTAACAAATATTATTAAATCCTACATTCTTTATTATAATTAACGTATAACTGATTATTATATAACACCAATTCCTGTTCTGTACGACGTGAAAATTAATAATTTCTTTAAACGGAAGATGTAACTTACGCGCCGTTGCCTCTTCTCACAACGTTCGAATAAATCATTATTCCCGTAAGATACAACTTGTTAAAGATATTTTTCACTTAATGTCTCGAAGGTTATGTGTAACTAGTACATTGATTTCATTCGCTACCCAGTGTCATTTACAATTTTATATTAATTGCAGCTGCTGTAGGAGCGTCAAAACCTATCCTTAATAAAATCCAATACTATGGGAAAGTGGAATTGGTCCCGCCAAAGGTATCTGACATTCCTGCTATCCGGGACGGTATCACGAAGCTGATACACTCCGCTAAGACAGGAGGATATCGTAACGTGACGGTACGCGAAGCTTGGCTGAACACGTTAGTCACCGTGGAAGTACTATGCTGGTTTTTCGTCGGCGAATGTATCGGAAAACGGCACATTGTAGGGTATAATGTTTAAAGATACGATGTACTACATTCGCATAGACATAATCTCTGTATAAATGTTAGACATTCTCGTAAATACATATACGTATGGGGAGGAATATAAGCTTTATAAATAAACATTAATATCGTTCGGTTAAACCATCTTTTCGTTTCAATTTCATATTTTATTTGTCGTGACATTCCAGTACAAGCTACAAAAATAGATGAAAACTCCGTTTACTTAAATGCATTTAAAAACAGAATCATGTCAGCATATGTTGCGTCGCATACTGCCATATACATATGGCTCCGCTGACATGGACATTTAACGAACGAATTATGCCGAGTTGAGGTATCTCGATACAAGTATCGAATAGAGGTATCAAATTAGCTGGGATTCCGTCCTTTTCGTTTCTGAAAACAGCATTCGTATAATAATGCTAGCAATCGTTTAATTTTTTCTGTAATCGCTTACCCCAGGACAAGAATTGTTTTCTTCTCGAACTTCATATTTAGCAAGTTCGTACTGTTGGCTGTTTGTTCCACCCCTACTAAACGCCATCCCATGTTTCTTTTCTCCAACAGATATTTACTCAGTTGATAAGGTTTTATCTGAAATATTTCCAAGTTTATCGTCGATTGCATATACAGCTTCGCGAGCTTCGTTGTAAAATATTATCGATACCTCTGTCATGGTTATCCACTTTTCGGCGGACACGCTGAGAGTCTGAAAATCTTTGTCCTTAACTTGATTCAAATTAGCTATAACTAATTCGTTAACGTTGAAGATCTCACAGGTACGCGCAAGCCCGCCCAAATTGGGAGTCCGATCGATAAGACTTGCTACTACTATGATCCCTTCGTCCGCCGATACCTTTCTCTGAGACATCGATTCCCTGACCGTCAAATAAATATCATTATTTAACGCATTCGTGGACATCGCAGGATTAATTTTCTTCTGAATGTCGCTTAATTCTTCGTGGCTCGTTCCAAGGATAGAATGACCTGTAGTTGATTCTGTATCGGCTATATTTTAAAACGACGCAGAGTTTAATGTCCTGTGATTACCACTAACATAAATATATTGTATAAAAATATATATATTATATATAAATATATATATTATAATATATCTTGTAATATGTGTGTATATATATATATATATATATATATATTATATTATAATTTATATACTTATGTTATAACCCTGACACTGTTCGAATTACCTGTGGCTTTCATTAAATACAACGATGTTCTAGTCTCTGATAACGATCGACTTGAATTAAGCAATCGAAGAGGATGACGAATATTTTCTTTAAAATTTAGGGTTCTAAAGATATCTGGAGTAATCCATTCACTCGCATCCATCCCAGTCAATCGAGGAAGCTCGAAATATATCGTCTATGAATCCAGAAATAATTATAGTAGATGTCAGAGTTATTAGATTTCAATGATCTGAAATAGTTTCTAGAATGTTACCTCCAAACTATAGTCTTGTACAGGATGAAAGAAAGAAAGGTAAAAGTCATTGAGAAGTCTGCTCGAGTTTTTCATGAAATTTCCGTCTTTTAAACTTTCGACCGTAGCTTCGTATAATCCTCTGTACTCTACTGTGACGTCGTCGCAATTCAAGTTTTCTAACATTTTATACAGTTTGACAAAGATGACCTATCGTTAAATAAAATTATTAATAAAGAACTCTTCTACGCAGTTAAGTAGTTGAATTACCTGACTATAAAGGCGCATGTTATATTGCTGGCCTAAGCAACAACGTGCGACATATTGTATTCCAATTGAAATGAAATTACGTTGATTTTCTTCGGGCAGTAACTTCGAAACGTGATAAACAATACACGCTACCGAACTGACACATCCAGGACGCGTTGCAATCGCCTATATAAAAGTTGTATCAATCAGACTTTAGAGATTTAGGGTGTACTTGGAACTATTTGGAAATTCGAAATTTCTTTGAATACCTGTTCGAAAAACTGCCACAGTTTAACTTGAAACGTAATATTGTCTACAAAGATTCGTATTAATATCCATTCCTGCATTAATCGTACGCTGTGTTGATTACTTTCCATGAGCATTAAGTTGCACAAACGTTCTTGTAACAGGGCGGAATTTAGCTGGAAAGAAATAATTTATGATTATATTTCTGTCGACGGTTATTCGTTTCTCGAGTACATAGCATCTTGGGTACCTTATTCAAATTCGGCTGTAATATCAATAAACTTTGCAAGATTCGGTGCTTCGTTTTATGCATAGACGAATTATTGAAGTATCTTTTATTTTTATATTTTGCTAACTTTTGTAAGAAGTCTGGAAACAGGACTGACGCGTGCTGCTTGTCCGCACTAGTTATCTTATGAAAGAGAACAGCGGAAAGTGCTCGGATACTTGCATCGTTATCGTGATCTCTATTGATAGAATTAGAAAGTTGGTAATGCGTTTGTTAGTCAAAGTACTAAGTAGATACAAAGGTACTCACATCATCGATATGTGCTCTGGGTAACAGTCTTTATAATTCTTTGCGATATACAAATATGCTTCATTTTCTATTTGCTTATCTTTGCGAAACACGTGCCCGTGAAGGAGACACTGCGCCAACGGATCTTGTACATTTTTCAGGCAGCACGCATTTAGTAACTTCAATTCGTTTAATAGAATCTTCTTCAACTTCGGCACATCGTTGCTCTGTTGAAGTAGTTGACCCAGAATCTAAAAATGTACAAACGATTAATACGCGGCAAACATACCTAATGCCTCGAGACAATAGTTTGCCTTACGTTCTGCACAAAATCCAGGCCTTTGGGTAGTACCAAGAAGTTACTGTTTAAAATAACTCCTATCAGATTCTTTATTGCCGTAAAGTACACTTTATTCTTTGTACTTGACAATGTGGATCTCCAGCACGTAGTGAAAATGCTTTCAAAGCTTGATCTACTCTCCGGATTAGTTATCAATCCCCTTTCGACGATTACTTTCAAAATCGATGCTATTTCGGGAACGATCTCGCTCCCTCCCATTTCGTACAGATGGAAAATGTTTTCGAACCAATTAATATTTTCAGGCCATAGGTCTAGCTCTACCCTCGACAGAAATTGATTCGTAAGCTTTGCAAGTAGTAAATAACAATCCGATGCTATTTTCCCCTTGGAAGTCGTTACATCCTGGTCGTTATCAACTATTTGCATATCATAAATATCTAACAGAGGTCTTACATAAAATAACGTAGAGTTTACGCCTTGTGTAAAGTGTAAGATATGCAATGCGCACATGTAGTGCACGCTTGTATATCTTTCTATATTCTTAAGAATAAGTGTGCTCGTATTTTTAAAGTACTCCACGTACACTATAATATCTTTTTTCGGTAGAATCAGAGTACCGTTACTAAGGAACGAAACGATTACGGCAAGATATCTGTTTACTTCTTCGTAATTGAATGCCGACGGTATGTTTGTGCAACTTTTCAGCAGAAACTTTAAAGCATTGTTAATGTGCGAGAATAACAATTGTACGATGCTTTTGCTGGTTCCCAAGGCGCTTAAATTAAGGAAGTGCGACATAACTTCTGTTATATAAAAGATCTGTGTAATATCGGCGTAAGGCCTTTGGGAAATTCCATTAAGCGAGGACAACCAATTGTTTAAAGTTTCTTCTGCGCAACATGGTCTCTGTTGCAGTATTAAACCCGCGTCGTGCAATATAAAGATTATAACAGCAAACTTGGCGGGGCTTGTGTTTAAATGCGTCTCGTAACTGAAATGCTTCTTGCACATACATTTTACAAACTTGGTCGCGTCCTTTACGGTCAATGCGTTCTTCAACCATGTCGTTATAATGTTCCATGAAAATGAACCCCTGACCAGAGCTTCTTCAATTGGGAATTCTAATAATGTGTCTATCACTGCTTTCAAATCGTGTATTTTCTTTACGGAGAGAGTAATTGTCTTCAAAAGTTCGATTTGCGATGCGATCCTCAAGATGTGAGAATGCATACTTAAATTCTTTCGTACTAATGATTTTGTTATAACTATTTCGCTACCTTCCCAGCAATTTGATGTTTTACTCGAGACTATTCTTAAAATTAACATCATATAGAATATCGGTATAGGAGCCCATTTCTGTTCGTTCATTATTGTAAGAAGTTTATCGATAAATTCTGTATCTTCTTCTCTCGCGTGTACAAACAATGTTACGATATCGTTTAATATTTTTGGTTCTTGCTGATGAGACTTACACTCGTACAGAAACGTGTTGTTTAAAGTACAAACGAACAATTTCAGAAACTGATGATCGTGTATAATCGTGCGTAATTCACAGACGTATAATATTCCTAGCTTTACTACGGTATTATTTTCATGATGAAACAACCTCTCGAAAATTAGTTGCAACCAATAGTTATTAAAGCAGTCGTTGCACGAACCGTGCTCTCTGTTCCCTTTCACCAACTTGGGCAGATGCGTTAAAGCCGGTACTATCAAGTGATACTGTTTCTCTTCTAACGCCTCTAACACCAAAAAAAATTTCTGCTTAATGCCAGCTATCGGCGCTTCGCTTTTAGTCGGATCCTTGCATACGAAAGGAACGATGTCCGGTTTCCTTAACTCCACCATACTATCGCCCATGTTACTCATGAAATCAGTTATTCGTTTCATTATGAACAACGCTTGTTTGCGGTACTGCTGCGTCGGGGATTTTAAAGTCCCTATTATTAACAACCATAATTGTTCTGTGTAGCACAGAGTATAATGTCTAGCATCTACGTCTTTGGAATTTGGTGAGAAGCACGTGTCGATTATAATGCTCAGCATGCTGAGTATATCTTTCGAATCTTGCAGCTTATTCAAAACAATGTACCATACGGGTGGCAAAACGTGCTCGGAGCCGAACGTATTTATCAAAGTAGGAAAATACGAGGCGAACGTTTGCCACTCCCTGTGCTCTTTAGCTTCCAGCCACATTGTAATGTCCTCCACGAACAACGAGATAAAATATCTAAAATTCTTTGACGTCATATCCTTGTGCAGGAATTGTCGCAATTGTAAAGCTTCTAAAAAACATTCCATTATTTTCATGTAAAACACCCTACTTATGTTATCGTTTAAAATTTGAATGTTCGAACTTTGAAACTCCACCAAATGTTCGCCGATGCATTCCGAATTACAATAGAGTATGGTATGTAAAAGTACAATGTCGTATAAAATTGATAACTCTAAAAAGTCTTGCGACTCCATCTTCATATATAAAACATTCTTTATAGTTTTGAAACATAGATCGGTGCGAACCGTTCTCGGATATTTCTTTCCGGAACAATAGACAAGCTGATACTCGTGGCACAGTATCATGCGGAACGTTTTTAACTGATTGTTATCCAAACTGTTCTCCATTACCTTGGCATCATAATATCGCACTAAGTTATGCAATAATTTAAAAGGATCGCTATTGAACGTAGTTTGAGCGAAGCCCAAAATCGACGCATCCGTTGTCGGGAAACGAGCGTACCGCTCGTGCAAATCCATTTTACGCTCGCACTACTTCTATTTCAAAATTCTATCCTTTCGCCCTTATATATTTATCCTTACGTGCATGTTATGTTTACACCGGAGGAGGACACACGAATCACGATATTCGCGCGAGATCGCGATCCGCCAAAGTGGCAGCTGTGTTTTATTAACGATCCAGACCTGTCGTTTCTTTCCCAGCTTTTTCTAAATAATCTAGATATCCCCGATTCGTTGAAACTTTCGAAACACGGTGTTTTACTCAGTCCTGCTCGGTCCGCATACTTTTCTGATATGTGGGTATGCTGCGAGGCATACGCACCCACGCACCTAACCAATAAACGTGCACGTGGGCACGCCAACTTATAAATATATGTATACGGAAAAGGTTTATTAGTTATTATATAGATGATAATAATAGTGACGATCGGTGACGATCGGTAACGATAGCTTTTCAATAAAATGTCCCCGTTTTGAGAGGCGTGCTGCCCGCATCGGAAATCTAAAGCGAACCCGCGGCGACGGAGATCCACGGAGATCTCAATACTCAGCAGTTTCAGGGAATATTGTATTTTGTGAATTGTGACAGTAGAAACGAATGAAGGGCAGTAACTTCCTGAAAATCATTAGCTTAGTCAAACAAGTGGTTATAAGCCGGCACATAAGTTTGACAACAATGGCTAAAAGTAAATTTGAATACGTGAAGGAATTTGAACGCGACGACTGTTGTTTGCCGAATTGTTGGATTGTGGTTAGAATAGACGGGCGAAACTTTTCGAAATTCTGCGACGCGCATCAATTCACTAAGCCGAACGATATAGCCGCCTTGGAATTGATGAATCGGGCGGCTATTACGGTTATGGAGGATTTCAAGGAGATTATTTTAGGTTTCGGCCAGAGCGACGAATATTCGTTTGTCTTTCGAAAGGACACGCAGCTGTACAAGAGGAGAGGTGCGTATATTTTCCAAATCCAAAATACATATACACTCGTAACAGGATAAGCAACCGATATAGCATTAATATAAAGCTAAGTAGTGTGCGAGAGACACAGATTTTACTGTTGTGTGTGTGTGTGTGCGTGCGTTAATACATGTGTTACATAATAACAAAATAAATGTTATTTTCTTCATAATCTTAATCGGATTTTTCAGCTTCAAAATTAATGTCCAATGTGAATTCCTTGTTCGCATCGTCGTACGTTTATCATTGGCCACGTTTCCTGCGGGGCAAGGAGTTGTATTATCCTCCTTCCTTCGACGCGCGCGTCGTCTTATATCCCACAGATAAGAATTTGAGGGATTACTTGGCCTGGAGGCAGGCGGACGTACATGTGAATAATTTGTACAATACTTGTTTCTGGAATCTTGTGTTAAAAGCCAAACTTACTCCGAGTCAGGTAAACCTAGATATGCTCCAGCTCGCCCGACTGTAATTTAACTTCGCACTTACTGGTTTCGTTTCACTTTCAGGCGGAAGAACAACTCAGGGGTACGCTAGCGTCGCACAAGAACGAATTACTCTTCCAAGAATTCGGTATAAATTACAACAACGAACCTCCTCTTTTCCGCAAGGGTACTACGCTTATAAGGAAGTTAGTGCCCGACGGCACGGGCAGATTGAAGCCAGCCGTGGTTCCATTGGTGGACGACATTATCGCGGATCGCTTCTGGAAAGAGAATCCGGAAGTAATCGGATTGAAAAGTCTGGCGACTTATCAGCCTCCGAACTTAGTCAACAATGTTATGAAGAATGCAATGCCTACCACGACGCCACCGTCGCCGACTACTAACATAAAACACATGAATAACGCTCCGCCGCTTTCTATCGCCAATGCGAACTCTATGAACGAGGAAGTCCATCCTACGAAGAGTCGAGACTCTGATGCTGAAAGGATGCAGTGCGAGAGCGAAAGAATTTGTAGAAGATAAGCAGCGTTTTATTTTTATTGAATAAATATGAAGCGCATCCTAACGGAAAATAACGAAAGTTTATTTTTTAGTATTTCTCTAAATATATTTTAATTTCGTTCTATTTAAAGGAGTGGCGCTATAAAGGATTAATTTCTGGTGGAAGGATCGAACGGTCCAAAACTAATTATTTTCATTATAACTCCGACACGCTCGCGCGTCTTCTAACTTCCACCGATCGTTAATATTTATCTTGCCACTTTAATAGAAATTATATTTTCATAAAATAAATTAATCATATCGTATGTATGCAAGTACATGTACCCACATGTACATATATATATACATTTGTAAAAAGTGTTTTACGAAAGAACGAATACGTATAGACGTGTTTAACGAATATTTTTCGTTGGGATTTTATATTCTGAAACCAATTCAATTTCAACATCGTGTTTTCTGACAGAGGAGAAATTACAGCGAATAATATTAAATTATTTATGAAACAAAAGGCTGCTCTAGAGTAAATATATTAAGATTTTTATAAGGATTCTTGTTCGTAAGCGTAAACGGTACAGATTGTAGACGAATTTCGTATGCTTCGAGAATTCATACTCATTTTTTTTTCTAGTTAAAATTACAAACCGTTTTTAATTAATCTAGGCTATATTATAAAATTTTACAATTTTGCATGTATATGTTTATACATTTAATAATAATCAGTTGTTTTCAACACTATTATGCATAGTAATGAAATAATTTATTTGCCTTATTGTTAGGAGAGAAACATACGGAACGTGAGCATTTCGTAATGATTTCTACGATATTCCCCGATCGTTTCTGCTCTATTACAGCCGCAGGTATCTGCACATAGGTACCTGCAGATCATTTTCTGCAGCTGCAATAGCGCGGAAAAATTCATACTCATTTTCAATTATTTTATAATCTTGGACGTATATGTTTATACATTTAAATAGCAATAATCCGTTGTTTTCAGTACTATTACGCGTAGAAATGAAACTATTTGCCTTATCGTTAGAAAAGAAGCATGCAGAATGTAAGCATTTTTGTAACTTTAAATATTATAAATACTTTTAAGAGATGTTTCGTTTGTAACATTGTACTCCCCGAGTACATCGATGGAAGCATAATTAACTACAATCATTTAGGAGAAACTGATGATTGATTAGTAAACTATTAATTATACGATATGTACATACAAGTAATAAAATGTCTTTCCCTCTTCTCTCAGTAAGATTGTTAAAGAATTAATGAAATTTAGTAATATAAGACATTTGAATTAAGTTTTCTGAACTCATGGAATGTATTATATATCGTTTTTTTTTTTTATATTACAGTGGAATCAATAATTACAACGTCGGGTAATATAAGACACAACAAATATACTGGTCTACATAAAATACATTATATACATCTATATAATATAAACTCTTGTTTATATATATATATATGATAATAACAGTGCTAAATAATTTTTAATACCATTCTTTCAGTTTGGCTAGACATACAGTTGCCTGTTCGGTATTCCCTTACAAATTAATTACGGTTTACATTTATTTGGCAGTTCCCTCTTCGTGACAGTACGAAATACTGTGAAATTATTAGCGACTCGTGATCGAGAAAGAAACATACGGAGGAAGGGTGACAATTTTCGTATAGTATTGTATAGCCAGACATAAATAAGCAGTGTAACGGAACATTAGGTGGCATTAAAAGATTGGAATGTAGTTATCTATTTTAGCACGATGCTTCTGTGCAACGCATTCTGCTATCCACACGATATTGCGACATTCTTGTTCCTTTAATTTAAGGTAACTGTAGAATACCCCGAAGTGGAACTGTTGGAGAAAAGCATTCACGTTCAAGCGAACCTAGAATAATAGTATTAAGATCAATCAAAGCAATCACCGCCGATGCGTTTCACTACGAACTTATTAATTTTCCGCGCTGACGTTTAATTTACCTCGTGTTCGAAAAACTTATCTTCTAAAGTCTTATCGCCGGGATTGTTGCCTGCGCCTTCGAATAAGGCACTGTATTCCTGCAAAAACAATACAATACATATATTGCAGTGTTATAAACACAAGTACGAGTAAATATTTTTCTAATATGCACGTACAGCATAATACTCCGCTACAGCTTTGACCTGCTCGTAATCATCAGCCCTGGCCAATGCTGCTAATCCGTCCGGATTTAATTTTCCGCAACGCGGATACAATTTGGCCCTGTCGTCTTTGCCCAACTCAGTTCCGAACGAATTGATAGTGATGATAATAGCCCGTCTATCCGCTTCGAACTGTAAAGGTAACGTACACTTAGCGCGCGACGTCACGAAGCATCTTAAATCTTAAGCATCCTACACAATTCTATCAGACTTTGTACCGCGAGTATCTCGCACATAGTATCGGCGGTTGTACCGCCGATCTCTTTGCAGAATTTGTAAAACGCCTCCAAGTAAGCTTTGTACAATGTATTCCTGATGATCTCGATGTTCATTTCGTCCAGATCCTGTTCAGAGATGCAGTCCACGAAGAAGGGCGCTGCGGTAAAACTGTTCTTAACGCTCGTTTCCAATAACAATACATACGTACTTGTAATAGGAATATCTCTTAAGAAAATCTCAAGCTAAATCTACATCCTCGGATCTTACCTAGAGGAGTGTCTACCAATACTGCGTTGTAAAGTTCAGCAGGCGTAGCTGCTACGTGAATCGCTTCCATTTGCTCGAAGCTGCCGAGGGGGTGGCATTTGGGAATCAATTCTGAGATTGGTCTTTGGTGCAGAGTACCAGTGATCAGTAGAATGATATTGTCGATCATGTAGCTGTAGGTAATGAAATCTAGAAACTGCGATAACGGCTCGACAGAATGGTTGCGCATGTGCTGGAACTCTATGACCAGCTTTTCCCTCAGCTTGTCATCGATTACACTGACAGAGAGCGGTGATGGCTCGTTGGCCAAGAAACTGCCATAATCTGTACCAGCCAAATGCAGCTTCAAATCTGTGCGAACAATCAGTATTTAAGAAACGGGTAGGCTAATCACCCGCGAGGGGTTAAAAACGCATTGGGTTTAAAGCGGCTAAGCGTTCCAGTGAGGAAATTATAATTGTCGAGGGGAATGTACCTTCGAGGGTCTCGCACTGTACTAGATTCAGGTAATCGCTCTGTTGAAGAATCCCGCATTTAAATCCGCGACAAAGACCCTCCAAATATCCCCCGTCGATATTGAACATGCAACCCTTCATTCTAGAGGCTCGTTTATTACAATTTTAAATCACCACACTAGTCGAAGAACAGATACGTCAAAATCGAACTCGGGCTCGCCCTTTTTCCGTGACGATCATATGACTACTAGGCGAGAAGTTCACCGCAGGCTGCGAAAACCTGGCAACTGGCAAGCAGTACAGATGGCAGTTTATCAATCTCGAATGACTATCGAACATTCAAATTTTCAACATGCCTTTTCGATCGGGAGTCTTTTAACTTGATTTTAAGTTTATAGCTGTGGGAGTCGGAACGATTACTACTTGAAAAGTATTGAATGGTAATCTTTTGTGAACTATGAAAATGATTTCAATGGTTAAGTGTTCTTTGGTAATTATCATAGGCTTATTTAATTGTAAGATATGTACTAGGTTCGATATGGTTGGTGAAGCATTTCATTGAGAAATCACTATACCAAGCTATAAAAGGTGAAAGATATTAAGATTGCTTAAAATAATTGGGAAACAAATATTTATTACTGCAATCGTTATAAAACTTACTTAAGCACAGTTTTATAAACACTATTATTTCGAATTTGGCGGGAATTCACTCAATTTCCAAAGTGACGTTGCCAGAATTTAAATAAATCGTTTATTTATTAATCTATTTGCAATTTTAGGCCCATTTTCAGAGTTCCTCCAGATAAACCGGTGACAGCAGTTGCCAACAAAAGCGTTTATTTATTGCTAAAAAAGCTGCTGAATGCATTGCAAAAATGGGAGTCAAAATATATATGTCCACCAGACTATAGCAACTCGGTTATAATCCTCAACGCATTATTATATAAGAATAAAGATGTTTTATGAATCTGTTATTACTAATTATGTAATATATTATAAATCTGTTATTATTATTGCACGCTGACGTGTTTAACGCCCACATTAAACTTTAAAAAACCTATTAACATATAGGTAACACGTGAGTATTTCACTCGAGAAAACATTATCAACAAACTTCATTCATTCTTCTAATCAAATTTTCGCGCGCAAACTCACGCGACACTCACAAAAGCCTACAGCCCCGATAACAGAACAAATATGTATTTAAAACATATTTTGGAGCAATAAATAACGAATTTTCTTAATCAAAATGATTGGATAATGATTTGCAGTGCCTGCAGCCGAGGCTTAACTTCTGAAATTGCAAATCAATAAAGAAATAACAAATTTCTATACCGTTGCGTGTAGCCTCCGTTCCAGTGAACTGGACTATCGCGGAAAATTAAAGAATAATATATTATATTCGATTCTCTACTTTTGATTTATGTTTTGAAACCACGTCACAGTATATAGACCCTTGACTGCACCCCCGCATTGTATTGACAATCACTCTGTTTGCAACGGATTAATTATCATCAACATTTTTATATTCCGTGCGACGCATGACGCACGTCTGTACATACACGTCTGTAGAATGGCGTTTCACCGAGATACCTAATGTCATTTGCTACGCTGGCGTTCTTAATATATTACTGTATATTACTAATTATAAATTGATTCGCAATAGTGTATATTTCATAGAACAGTATGTTTGGGAAGAAAGAGAAATCGAAGCGGCCAAAACGACCTGCTGGTAGCCTTGCACAGGTATTATCTCTCAACATTTTTAACCTTATCTTTCGTTCGATTAAAGTTTTACTAAACATCGTATTTTTTCAAAAGTACGGAATCTTCGAGGTACCCGAAGGTTTAGATACAATGGGTAACAACTTTATGGATGACGACGACGATGACGATGACTTAGAAGCCGAGTTAGCAGCACTGACAGCTAGTGACGATAATCGTCGTAAACCTACACGCAGTGGTAAGGAAATGCCCCTCGTATATTCGCATTTCATTCGTTATAATATCTAGCGACTATATTTTAAAAGTAACAACGCGTATGTAAGTTTCTGACCGGACGATCTTTTCAGCACCTCGTAAACCGGTTTCCGATGCCGATTTGAACGCGATGGTAGCCGTGAGTCTACAGGACCACGACGAAGAAGTATCCGACGGAGACGACGATCCAGAACTATTGGTATGGATTATATTGCTTGTCGTATATTTTCCTCGTTTAGACAGTTACGTGTAAAATAATTTCAGACATTTTGTATCGCACTAGAACGAACTTAGGATGATCGCAGGCGACGAATCTCCCGAACCTGTCTCGCCAGAAGACGAACAGGCTCCAGCACCGGCGAACGTAGAAGCTTCCGAATCAGAGGAACGTAATGTGTCTACGGCGTCTGTGATTCAGCTGTTAGAAGAAAGATTAAGGTTTTACCAAATGGCCGAGAAGAAAGCGAAAGAGGAAAGTGAGCCAGGCCGAGCAAGAAGATTTACTAGGGGCATTAAAACGCTTAAAGAACTATTGCACGATGCTCGGGTGGGGAAGGCTGTTACAGAGGCTGACATTCCTCCGCCATTGCCACAATCGGCTATCACGGAATTAACAAAAGAAGTACCAGAAAGTAGCAACGAAGGAACAACAGGTATTGGTTAGAGGGTAATTAGTAAATGGTTATCTCTGTGCGTCACGCGCTACTCGCATCTCTTCCAGAACCAGCCAGTGCTCCAGCCGAAGCTGGGACAACACCGCCCGTAGAGCAGGACGCTTCTTCGGAGCCGGTCCCGACAAAGACTATAGACGAAGGAGCGTTAAATTTATTGAAAAGTAGACAACAAGAATATAAGACATCGGCGTTAGCATGGAAAAGAGCTGGGGACAAGGAAAAGGCGCTCCAGTGCGTGAACATAGCCAGACAATTTGATGTAGTCATCGCAGCGGTAAACGCGGGTGAAGCAGTGGACTTATCGGACATGCCGCCGTGTCCAAATACCCCTGTGTCGAACGCAGCTGCTGTTGTGGCAGAACCTGAGAAGGCAGAAAGCGAAACACAGCAGCAAACATCCGTGGAAACGCCAGCTGCAGGTGAAGCTTGGAAATAGTTTCGTATACAATATTACAGTTAAAGTAATTGAATTAAGATTAATTATGTTTTCAATTCTTCGTAACGTGTTGAAGCAGCAGAAGCAAAACCGATTGGCCCAGAAAATATAGAACTCGCTCTGAAGGAACGTCTCGAAGTGTACAGAAGATCGAAAACAGCTGCAGAAACTGAAGGGAATTCTTCCAAAGCTCGAAGATACGGTCGTATCTGCAAGCAGTTCGAAGACGCCCTCAAGTCACTGGCTCGTGGGAAACCTGTCCCCTTGGATGAATTGCCTGTGCCACCTGGCTTTCCACCGCTTTCGACTCCTCCGCAACCCGATGCGCCTGCGCCGCAAGTGGATAACAGCGAAACGGAACCAGAACCAGCGCCACAAACTGCCCCGGAACCTGAAGCACCTGGAAACAAAAGTACGTCAAGCCCAAAAAGTCCTGTTTCTCCTTCAAGAATACAAGTAGGTGTGTAATAGAACTTATAATATCCAGCAGAGTTAGTTACTCTTATATCTTATTAACGGAGTACTTGTTATCCTGTAATCGTAGGGAGAAAGCAAAATCAGAAAGCCTCGCGCGCAGATAAACAAATGGCGCTGTTGAGTCAGCGTCAGCACGAATTGAAACAAGCTGCTCTTAATGCCAAGAAGGATGGGGATCTGGAACTGGCGCGTACTTACCTGAGACAAGCGAAGGGGATCGATCCATTGATCGAAGCTAGCATGTCTGGGCTACCGGTCGATATGAATTCTATACCGTTGTCCCCTCTGGCAAGAATGGAGCTCGATGCGGGTGGTATAAGTGGTCAAGCTGATGACAGTTTTATGCTAGTAAGCAGCGTGGACTGTTTAGAGGAAGCAACGGGAATGGACGAGCAGATTTATGAAAATCTCGACTCTCAATTACTGAAGCAAATTAAGGTGCGCTAGAAATACGATGCACGTGTTTGTAATGATTTATTAATACAACTACGTAACCATTCCTTTTGTAATTCGAACGCAGTGGTGCTTGTGCACGAGAGACCATTCGAAAGCATTGGGAGACGTACCCGGATACAATAGATGGGAACGATTGGCATTGGGATACAAACGAGATCTGGATATGTTGAGAGTTCGAAAGCGCGATGGTCTGCCGCCGCCGCAACATCATTACGAGACCAAAACTTACGCTATAGTCCAGTTAGTAATCTTTTATGCGTCGCGAGCACGGCAAATATCATTGTACAGTTGTAGAGCTAATGGTATTTATTATTCCAGGAGTTGTACAGACTTGAGCGATGGTGAGATAGAAATATCAATAATAGGGGGAGTGAATTATCCAAAGGATGTAGATACGTACGTCATGTTCGAGTTCCCCTTTCCTACGGATAGCCCTCCGACAGATAGAACTGCCACAGTTAAAGGAACATGTAATCCAGAATACCAAGCAGTATTTTCAGTAACGGGAATAATAGATCGTTCGTCGAGACAATGTCAGCGAGTATTCAAAAGGCACGCATTGAAATGCCAAGTTTGGGCGAAAGGGTAATTAAACAGAGTGATTTCACTAGATTTTATTACTATTCCGCTAATTATATACAAAAACCTTGACAAGTTCTGATTTCCTTGTTATTTTCTCGTGCACATGCATTTAAACATTTAGTTACGACGAATTAGTAAAAGAAAGTTTTAACATCGATTAAACGCATTACTATCCGTTGTGTGCAAATAATGCTTTAGCAGTTTAGCCTATGTAGCGAAGTCCTATGCCAGACGATTTGCCATAGCGTTAATATTAAAAATAGGAAATAGATTAGTACGTTGGTTGCAGATGCTCGCTGAACTCCTTCTTCTGTTGCACTCATCCAAGGTATGAAAATTTCCAACTTCTAAAGAGCACAGAGCTTTTAAATCATCAGAAATATGTAATGTGCTATCATCTTAATGTTTCAAGAGTCGTTGAGCATTAGTTGAAATTCCTCCCGTTCCTCTGTTTCTATCCAGCTAGTTACAGCTACCCTATGTGGGTATTTAAAATTCACTTTGCAGTAATTTATTTTTCTTATAAACTTAAACGTGACAAGCATTTGTTTGAATTCCATTGAACTGCTTCGAATAGTAGATCTGCGTACATGCTTTTGTATTGCACGAGCAAGCTGTGACAACGTATATCTTGTTCTATTGTATTCCAGCGTTAAATTATAATCTCCGTACAAAATTACCCACCGTTGCATGTAATCAATATTCTTTTGCAGAGGATTCTTTAGGGGCGATAGTATTTTAGGCACGGTCACTGTGAAATTGCAGCCTCTGGAAACTAAGTGTGTCCTCCACGACTCGTTTCCGGTAAGTTACGAAGATTCTTAATTGATCATCAGACTTTTCACGGAGCAGGCGTGTAGTAAATAAACTTTCTCGTAGTTAATGGACGGAAGGAAAGCCACAGGTGGGAAACTTGAACTTAAAATGCGACTAAGGAATCCGATCCTCACGAAGCAAATCGAACAGATCACGGACAAGTGGTTGATCATCGATCATTGATTCCATTCCGCCGTAACGACTTACGTTTATTTCGCTAACTATCGCACCACTGGGGCCTTGGAAATGCAGTTTCCAGATTACAAACCGATAAAGGGATTATTACTCATTTTAACTGTAGCCGTTCGAGTTTCTGTGAATATGTATATCTACGAAATACTTTGTACATTTTACTACAAACGCTTGCCCACGATACAAATATACGTACACGCGTCACGTTTCCCGAATGTGTATGCATTCAAATACGACAATTTAACACGCAAACATTACGGACACGTTAGACACGAAATTTGATAAAAAAAAAAGCTGTCTATTACACAACGACAAAATGTACGTTATGCTTTATATTAGCATCATGGAGCTGGTTTGTAAGAAACGAATGATACTGGTTAGTGGCTTTACGAACACTCGCCTTTATAATTATTTAATGTTTGAATAAAAAGAATGGATGAATTAGTGTTAACTACAAGCAAAACCTTGTACGGCGTTCGCAGAGTTTATCGGGTGGTTTAAAGTTGAAATATTTTTAGCGTGCAAACAGCACTCGAAGGGAAAGTGAAGAACGGTGGTCGAGTCTTAAGCATAGTTGGAGGTAATCGGTGCGCGCGTAAGAGACTATCGGTTGTATGTATCGAACGATTTAAACGCGGAGAAGGAACGGTCGTAGGACAAAGCTGAATCCACATTTCCAGAGAACAATACAGCAGGTGAACCCCACTAACAAACTATTGTCCGATAATCGTTCAACTCTGTCTCCTTCCTGTCTCAATTCACTGCCCCTCTGCCTCGTTCCCGCAGAAACGCACACGCGAGCTTAACCGACTGATCCTTAACAGCTACATAATACTTCTGAACGGTGCGTGTATTTACTGGGATACAGAGGTGAAGATAATTAATCCAAGGTACATAGGTATAATGCTGATACCTCGTAACTCTAAATATATCGTGGCTTCATATTTCAGTTACTATTCGGAACACAGGAATGAAGCACGAAAGCCAAGAAAATTTCAAGCTTGGAGAATTCGAAAGTTTGCACTTTGTTCGCGATTCGAAACTCTCGAAGGCCAGATAAGGAACAGTATAAAACTAATCAACAAAGAATCGAGAATTTATATACTGTTATATTTTCTTTAACTACGGTCAACAGAGATTTATGCAAAAGATTTGAGAAGACTCGAGCTCTGAAAGCAAGACATTCCACTTAGAAAGCAAAATGAGACATAATTTGATCGGACGAATTTGTAACGAGGCAGGACGTTTCCAGTTTCCAGTTTCCAGTTTCCAGTTTCCAGGCGCACCGGGGAAGCCAGCCTCTGCCGTGGAGCTCTTGTGGCCGCACAAAAGGGGGCTGTGCTACAGAAGATTGGTACATAAAGCGGGTTGACACCCACCGTGTGGAATACTGGTGTCTGATGGGCGGCCGAAAAACCATATCGGCTCGACCATATCGCGCGTTGGCTTTCACCGGCCGGCACAAAGGCCTTTCCCGCGGCGCGCGTATCGATCCCGCCATCGGAAAACAATGGGATTTATTTGCCAATTAGACAATTAGGTCGGCTGAAAGGGCGCAGGGAGCGCGAACAACCGAAAGTTGGAGCGCAGCGAGCACCGCGGATCCGGATTATACGGTCCAGTGCAGAGTATTTGACGAGCATATACATACCGCGGTTAATGTTGACCTTTTGGCCTCAGCCAGCGGGATTCCGCGTGCAAATTAACGATGTTTGTTCTCAACCCTTTGGCCTGCCTTGATTCATCAATCCGCCCTACCCACCGGCCCCAGACCGAGGAGGGTCCGCGTTGCTTCTTCGCGGCGCCGTTCGTTTCGAAACCACCAAACCACGAAATTTCGAATATACGACAGTGGATCGTAGAGAATTCTCCGCTTCATTTCCGATTGACCTTCAATTCTGACGACAGACGCTAAAGTCGAACCAGCCACGGTCGAGGATGTCAAGACTCTTTTATGCATTCGCGATAGCCTCTGACAGGTTTGATAGTTTATCGCTACGAGTCTGCTACAATGTATACAATGTTAGAATGTCAGTCTGTTGTAACGTACGTTGCCTTTTCTGACCTAAATTGTGTCATATATGTGAATAACACTGTCAATGCTTGACGGTTCTTTCAAGTATCTCGTCTAGAATATTCCTCGTCCAGCGTGAGGGGACCATTATTATTATTTTCTTAGCTGATTGAAAAATCGGTTTCAATGCTACGAACCTGTAATAGAAAGAAGTTTAAAATTTCAAGATATTGAAAATGGATGTCAGTGCCGCGGTCAGAGACTAATCTTGGTGAGAGACCAAGCAATAAAATTAGTTTCCTTTTCTCTTTACAAAAGCCCCTTGTTTAAATTTTAAATTCTCGAAACCCTCGAAAGTTGAAGTGCTGATTCTGTTTTGTAAGTGTCTTGCTTTAAGAACCGGAGTGAACGAAATTTTTGCATTATCCAGTTTCGAGGGTTTCGAGGGTTTCGAGGGTTTCGGCGCTGCGAGAAACCCATTCCTAGTAGGTACGTACATATGCGACTATTACTTCTCGAACGAATGTGTCGCAGATTGAATTACTCGAGCGCGCCACGAACGATCGGCGTTGGTACTCGGATAAATTAAAATCTCTGCCATTCGCCCATCATTCGCCGGAGCAAATGGACACCTTGCCGTGTGGCGTGGCCTCGCCACGCCTTCGTGTTCCTTTCCCCTGGACACGTGTGTCGTGCTCTTCTTCTTTTTCGAAATCGGTTCCCCGGCACGATAGAGTCCGGTTACGCGGTTTCTGCTTATTCGGCAGATGACCGGACGTGACGTCACTGGGAGCAGCCGAGTGTTGATTGCAGATGCGGGATGCGACCCGACACCCGAGTCCTTCTGCCTTCCTTTCCTTCCTTCGCCTCGCGAGTCCGTCCCGCGGCCCCGCGGCCCCGCGGCTTCGCGTTACGCGACGACGCCTCGGTTTTGTCCGTCTTTCGTGTCACTGAATATGCGACGCATAATTTCATGTAGGTATGTACATACTTCCGACACCTCGGCGCGCGTCTCGCATTCGACTAATTTCGAGCTGTACCTACAGCCGTCTCCCATTTCGCGATTCAAGCAAGGTACCCTAGGGTCGGTTGGGACAATTTTCAAATTAATTGACTCTGACAACTCGTAGGTACCTATACGAGCTATTGCTAATTTGCTAGATGAAAGAAAAGTCAATGGTTTTGGAATTTCCACCGCGAAAAATTTGCCAAAATTTGCCAAAAGTTGGTATAGTAAAATCTGGCCAAAAGTATTTCACAGCGTTATAGCAATTTTACTGAAGAATTTTTAGTTTAAAATTCCCTTCTATGCCGCACCGTTACAAAGTTACATTAAAGAACGAAAGAACACGACAACTTTAAGGGCTGATTTCACCCGACCAAAGTAAATTTCCGCAGAAAGGAAGAATCCAATATGCTCTACATTCAGCCGAAGTTTCATTAAACCCGGAATTCGCAGGTCGACGAGTCTCTAGGAAGAATCACGGTTCCGTAAAATCGCCACTCAAGGCGCACTGCGTACCAATGAAATCTTCATTTGTGTATTTTTCGCGGTGCTGTTATCGTCGCAGGGTCAGAATTAACGGCGGCCGTTATCGCATCTCGCGGCGTTGTTCGCGAGGGGAGAAAAAATTGGCGAAGTTGGTTTGCTGGATCGCGCGAATCGCGCGAATCGCGATACGGGGGGCTCGCGCAATCAGTACGCCTTCGTTGTCAAATGTCAGCAAAGAACGTTGAGAGACAAGGGCTCGCGGCTGCGCATCGGTTATTAATATATCGTTACCGAGAAGCCGCGAGTGAGTTCGTGCTCCCTGTAACGGTGCCTTGTACGGGCCACGGGGTATGTCATTACGATCTTTCCGCTCCTCCGGTTGCTTCCAGTTGTTCTACATACTACACCGATTACAATTTACACGCCGCACCTTCGAGTCTCCGGTAGTGATATCCGATTGCCAACCAAGTATTTCAAATTTTTAGACTTTTTTGCTCAGCCGTAAAGGTGTGCGGGACGGGAATTTTTACGACTGACTCATGTTTCCAGACTTTTTTTTTTCGTTAAACGGATCCTTCTCGCACACCTCCAGTCAGTCGCAGTGGCTGTAAAAATGTGGACAAATGTCATCTTGGACTTTAAAACGCTACCGTTTTCTCGAAATCAATAATAAGGGCGGCAATATTGTTTTTGCACCTGGGCGGCCAAAAGCCAGCATCTATAATGCAGAAACCTACCAATCCTCAATAATCGGAAATTGAGTAAAAGTTTCAAGATTTTAATTGTTAAAGAAAAGTAACTTACAGTGTTTTTTAACGGATTATTCAATTCTAATTAATATTATTGTTAATTTTCTGTAGTTTTTGTTTTTTAAGCCTGAAATAAAACTACCTATGGTTTGGTAGTTTTAATAATTGTATAACGTAAGAGCTGTTACATGGGTTGCTAATTTTTCTAAAATGAAGATCTCAAAATTATGGGATCCCTATAGCGTTTAACCAATTAGGTTCCTGCACAACTTGGCCCAATTATACCTCGAGTATTCCATTTCTTTTCGATCGTTATCCACAATCACAAACAGAATCATATTAATTTCAAATTAGCAAGTGCCCCAAGTGGCGAGTCGTCGAACAAAAGCAGAATAGATCAATGTTTGCTTATCTCGAAGGAATCGCGGAGATAAAGGGCGTAAAACGTGCTAGCGATAGGGGGAGATATTGGCTATTAAATTTAATAGCCAGGGAAGAGAAACGCCGGTTATTCTGGACTCTTTTTCATCCCCCCCCCCCCTCCCTGCGCCACGCTAGAACAATAAAACCTCGCCATTAATAACGTCGCGGTGACAAATATGACGGAGCTTCCGACGTGGCCCCGGAAGTCGCTAAATGCGCCAGTGTCCGGTTTCATCCCCTTCTCCGTGGTTCGAGCTGGTCGGAGGCTTCCTTCGATAAATTTCTTCGACGAACCGTGAAAGTCGGTAATCCCGCGGCATTCTCAATATTTTCCCCTGAATTTTTACATGGGGAGGCTCGCGAAGGAGCTGGAAATAATCCGGGGGCAAAAGCGGCGCGTTCCCTCCGCGTCGCGGCGCTCGCGTCGGCCTGCCGGGCCTACCGCTGGTGAAACGGAACATTATGTTTTTAATCACGGCGACACAAATACCGCGATTCGATTGTTCCCCAAGCCGATACACAGCGATCATCCGAGAATAATTGAGGCACGAACGGCAAACAGATCTGCGTCCCGGCGAAGGGGTGCCACCGTCCCTCCTCCACCTTCGCCGCCCCACGCTCTATGACCGTGGCACGATCTCTACTTCATTGTCATCTGTCATCACGCCGCGAACAAATGGGCGTCTCAACAGCCGGCAGACAAATGACTCCGAGGATTATCCGTCGAACGTCCCCCGTCTTTCTCCCTCTTCGTCGTTCCTCCGCGAGGAAGAGAAAGTAGATCGTACCTTCCTCCTCTCTCCCGTTTCTCGTTTCTCGTTTCTCGTTTCTCGGCCTCCTCGTTTATTCCTACTTTTCAACTCTCCGTCGTACCTATGTACCAACGTCCTCTTTGTTACATCCATCGGCGATCGCCCCTCGCGAATCAATGAATCCGGGAGGATAACGTTTCCGCTTCTCGAATACCGCGAGCGATCGCCGCGGATACACTTTGTTTCGCGATCGCTCGAAATTCCCCACGAGTGGGATCCCGGGATCCCCGGATCCTTCCGGGATTCATACGGGATTCATACGGGATTCATACGGGATTGAGCGCGGGAGAGCGGTGGCTCTTCCCTGTAGTGGTTCACGGACCATTTGGAATAGTATTTGGATATCCGTGATTGCTGGCTTCCTGCGCTCCGTCTGGTCGCCGCGCGCCGCTTCGTTTCGTTTCGGGGATCTCGGCTCAGTGTTTGCACGGACTGATCCAACCCTATTGGCGTATAAAATTAATCAACTCGATTGCAGAGCCTGTGGGATACGCGAGCACACTTTTCTCTACAATTTTCTCCAACAACAAGTACTTTCTTTTATTTATTTAACATCGAAGAATCTATATTCCGACGTGACAATGGCAAAAACGTGCGACTATGTTACATTACAAATGAAAATGCAGGGGGTTTGGTACAGGATTTGCTACTGTGTCTGATTTATGGAGCATGTCTGACCAATGCACGTTATTTCCACTGTAAGATCAATCACACCGACAAGCCACTGTTCCAGGACGATGTTATCTGTGCTTATCGCTCTCGTACTAACTCAGGTGCAAGCGCCACTTTTCAAAAATGGCCTTGCACGGTGTTTATTCAAAATTTTCAAACCGTTCCTCAGATCGATAGTAGCGAAATGATTAAACGCGATTCAGTATGTGTTTCTTTCGCGTTAATGATTATTATACAACCCCTGGCGTTCTGGAAGGAGAATAATGGGATGAAGATCACGACGTAACTAACTAATATGCATAGACAAATATGAGAAACTACTAGATAATATAAATATTTAATAAATTATTGTTAATTCGTTTCTGCAAATTCATAACGCTCCAGACTTTTTTCCAGAACAACGTTTCGTTTCTTCTATATTTTTTATTACATAACAAACGAGATTGTTAATTGTGTTTGGTGTTTTTTACTTTAAAATGGACCAGCTTGACATAAACTTTCGATTCTACTTGTCCACCTAAGTGGCGTCGAGTGGAAGCAGCGATGTTCGATCGATTTGGCCGTGGAGAAATTTTCAATTTCTCCCCTGCCCCTCGGAATTATCTTATATGTAACGTTTCCTGGTAGGAAAAAGCTTTCTATCGACTGTAGGTGGGTTCATTGGTAGGTTGGCTTGCTGGCTGACTGGTTGGTATCGATGTGCAGGCTGGCAAGCCAGCTATGCTGGCTCAGCACTCTCCCTCTTTCCTCCTCTTTTCACCGCGCTGCCAGCCAGCCAGCCAGCCAGCCACCTTTACTCCTCTCGTAGTCTTAGCCCCGGTCTCATCCTGAAACTCGTTCATAAACTCAACCTCCTTAGGGCCGTGGGGCCAACGGCTGATGACTTTTAATTTCCATCTGGCAAGATTAACGCCTTTCGATCGGCTTCTACGAGAACACGGCATAATCGAATGTACGTCGCGACGATTATGCTAATCAGACGTAGGATTTTATCCAGCGATGATGGCTTCGGGAGCGTCGAACCGGTCCAACGGATAGCTGGGATCTGCTGCATAATTTCCTGTGTTTCGGATCTGGGACATTTCTATGGACTTTTGGGTGGAAGTCAGAGAAAGTCAGAGAAAGTCAGAGTAGGATGGAAATGGGTATCGAACTCGACCACAGTAGAACCGTACCGTCTTGGCAAGACTGTCTGGCTAGTTCTGTACCGCGCCTTTATTACTATATACTACTCGTTCCATCAGGTAAAGACTGTAAAGAGGCTCTGCGAGATTGAACCGAAACTGAGCAGCTACACGGATACGCACTCTCATTACTCTTCCAACACTCTGACGAGGAGAACTTTTCAGCTGTTCGATTCCGATTGCTTTGGTTTTCGAAGAATAACAAACAGGGGTTCTTTATTGTCTAGGGGGTGACAGCATCCCTCAAAGTTCATAAGAAAAGGTACTAAAGTAATTTTCGTACTTGTTCTTACGAACCTCGATGGGTGCTTTCACCCCCTAAATATGGAAAATAGAAAAACCCGTTCATATTTCTTATTCTTTAGTCTCTCGTTGTGAATTGCGTCAACGCGAAGTATCGACTTCGACAGTATCGTACAAGGGTTCTTGAATATACGAAGTTCGTTTGGTTGCGAAACTTTGCCAGCAGTCTCGAAAACCTGGGGCCACTGGAAGCTTGAAAACGATTTCACGCACGTTTCGTTGATCGTTCCCGGAACGATGGCAGACGGGGATAGAGAAGACGAAGCAGAAAGTATAAACAAATGATAATTCCGTTGATACAATGTCACGCTTGATCGGGTTTTTATCGACAGGCGACGTTATAAATCGAAGGTTATCGGATCGATATCGATCATGTACCGTTTCGTCAGAACGAGTCGCATCTTGTACTTTTCTCGTGTTGTGGACGATCAGTGCCACGTGTCGCGATTTTATTTACCCTTCGCGTCTCGTTCACCGCGCGAAGGGGGGCGCATCGGCGATGTGGATCAGTCCCTCCCAGAAGAGAGGATAACTGAGAAGTTGCGGATGTAAATCGGTAATTTGGAGTGGCTCGATGAGCGAGTGGAGTCCGTGGGAGATGGATAAATGGCCGAGATTGGCGGTGGAGTTAAGATCAAAAGACTGGTCCGACGGTTCCGTTGAGAGAGAGAGAGGGGGGGGGGGGGAGGGGCGCTGGAACTTGCCTGTTTGGCTGTGGAATGCAATTGCTCGTCATAAATCTCGCGGTAAAGTTTGTTGTGCGCCAAGCATCCCAGACGCTCCGCCAGATGCGATAGATCAGTCTCTTGACCTCCCGGTGTAAAAGTATGATAACAAGCAGCAGGAATTACTGTCGCGGAGGAAGATCGGTCCCCCTGCTTCCCTCCAGTCTTCTTTCTCCTCGATGGAACTTTGCTCGCCACTGTCACACGTGTACGCGGAACGTGGCAACACGGGACGTTGGACAGTTGGTGGATAAAAGAGGCGCGTGTGTCCAACTTGTTGCGGTGTTAGAATGCACTTGAAATCGTATGGGCAAAATTTCTTGCTATTTTGAAATGTCTCTTTATACTGTTTAGACTGTTTAGAGATTCTTCTGCCAGATTTGTCGAGATTTATACTACTTGTTCTTAAGAAGTGGAGGTGCGGGGAGAGGAGGGTCGTTTAAAAATTTTAGAAACATTATTTTACAGGGGGATAGGGGAGGAATGGACGAGGAAGTTGGAGAAATGATTAGGGAGAGGTGAAACAGAGGGTTAGGTGGAAAGAGAAAGTAGAAATACGTAGTAAATAGAGGATAATAGAGGAAGCACAGGTTGTGGGGTGGGTTAGAGCGGAGATGGAAGTACACAGTAGACAACTTAGGAGGCATAGGCAAGCAAAGTCCAAATAGATAAAAGTATACCCAGCAACTGGGAATAGTATTAATATTAATAATAATGTAATAGTAATATCTGTGCAGTTGCATCATCATCGGCTAAACATAATAATTTCTCAATCGATTGCCACGTCGACCGCGTCGACCGCGTTGACCACGGGCAGTGGAATTTTTTCGCGTTCATTATACCGTAGAAACCGTGCCCCGCGTATCGAGTGCAGGTCGAACGACGAGGAGGGAACGAAAAGAAAACGGCAGGCAGAGGATGTCGAAGTGCAGCGTCGACGAATTCCTCGCTCAACAAAATGGCCAATCCTATCGTCCTCCTCGCTCGTTCTATTTCGGGGTGTTTGCGGGGTCTTTGCGGCACTTGTCGTCTAGAGTCTAGACCAACAAAATTCTGTTCGTCTTGTCACCTTGGCCCCGACAGGTTAAAGCACGGATAGACCTTAAACCTTCCTTCGCTCCTTTCCGCGTCCATCTGCGCGTCAAACGGAATATTTATGCCCTTCCATTGCCTTCCATTGCCTACCATTCGGTACACCTTCCCACAAACCTTCGGCGACGACGATGTCGTTTCTCTCCGTCCAATACGTCCGCTTTCTGCGTGCAAAAACGAACGAGCTAATCGCGCGTAGTATCGACGTACCAGTCGTTGAATCGAGAATTGCGAAACGCACTTGTTCGCTTAAACAAGTAAGCGAAAAGTCTTCTTTGATCACTATTATTTTACAAGTCTCCTGATTATTAGAATTGAATTTCCTCAGAGTCACTCAGGCTAATTGCTCTTAGCAATTAGAATATCAAGTGCGTCATTCGCCTGGTAATGAACGCGTTAATAGCAACTCGGTTTTCCACAAGATTAAACTGTTTGCCGCATCGTGTTGTATATAACTTTTTAGCTACAGAGGAGCAGTGTTGAGTGTAACGCAGGGGCGTAGTAGATGGTGTTTATTAATATTTTTAAAAAGCTCATGACCGCGGGCGCGACGAATTCGTTGCCATGCGTCGCGAACGGTCGGGAACGGGGAATGAGGAGTAAAGGGGAAAAAGCCTGGACGGGGTAGACAGACGGGGAAAGGTGGTAGGGTGCGGCGAGAGGCGGCGAGAGGCGGCGAGAGGCGGCGCGAGAGAAGGAAAATTTGATATTCATGAAGCATTTTAAAGTCGTGCCAGCCGAGAAATGGGCATAGAATATAGACTGCTAAGCGGGGGGGATAGGTTCGTAGACATTTGCGGAAACCTATTTAGATGCGAGTCCGTGATTCGCGCCCGTCGCTCGTCTCGCCCCGTGTCCGCCAGTCTGCTCTCTGTTTCAACAGAAGGAATGTGTGCAATCGACGCGCAACTTGGATCGCGAATCGAATGGACGACATATTTTCTTCGTACGTGTCACGTTGCATTCGCTTCTTGCACATTGATATGCAAACGACAATCTACGTCCTACGAGCTGCAGTTCGTTAATTTTAATTTTAATACTCGGAGAAACCAGGTAACGTTGTAGCGATACCTCCGACTCCGCCGCAACAGGGCATTCCACCGATTCCACCGATTCCACCGATTCCACCGATTCCACTTTCTCGCTAGTACTCCCTCGATTACCGATTTCTATATATACCAGTTTCCTCGTACCTCCAAATATCCCCGCGTCTATGGCAGAACCTGCCAGATAAACCTCTTAGCTCCGCTTCACACCAACGATCCCCATGCATCGCGATACCCGTACAATAGAAGGGAGAGAGAGAGGTGGCAAACCCACGATATTTATGAGGGTTGTTGTTGTTGTTGTTGTTGTTGTTGTATGTTGAACCCAATTTTGTGAGATTTGCGTTATGAAACCGGGGGTTCACGCTTCACACACTTCACACACTTCACACAACGATGCCCGAAAAAACAATGAAAAAATCGTGTGGGTTTTTAAAGTCTTCCAATCCCATTCATCATCATATACCGGGGGAGCATGAAGAAAAGAAGATAGAGAAGAAGTAAGTAAAAAAGCGTAGAAGAGTTGTGTAGTATTTATTAATTATTGTTATTATAGGAAAGAAAACGCCTCTCCTCCCCTCCCCACTATCTCCTTCGTTGTTCCCCTCCTTCACAACCGTTCCACAACCCCCTGCCACAAAATATAATATCGAGCTACAATTTCTAGTACATTAACTTGCGTACAAGTTATATATAATAGAAGTAAAAATAGAGTAGAAGGAGAAGGCATGTTTTAAAATAATAAGTGCGCTTCTGGCAACTCCAGCACCACCCCTACATCTCCCAGATAATCTGACCCAAGGGACGTTCGCGCGAGGGAGATGACCCAGTTAGCAGGTCATAATCTCCACCCTTTCTCCCTTCGTTAAAAAGGTAGTCTCGCGGCTGACGGTTTCTCCCATTCATATCCAGCGATCGACGGTCCGACTTCCGCGTTCCCTAATTCCGTCGGGCGCGTCAGCGTATTTCACCGGCGGGCGGCGTGCATCACTGCGGGGTTGCAGGTGCGTCGGAGCTCGTCGGGGCTCGTCGGGGCTCGTCGGGGCTCGTCGGAAGATCGGCGGCCCCGTCGATCCCAGATCGCGGTCGCGAGATAACGGGTCGGCCCGATATACCGACCGTGGCTAAATTGAAATCCCGAGGTAAGAGGGAGGCGCGGAAGGAGCGGGGGAGGGGGGCGTCGCGGCCGCTGAAAAATTATAATAATCACTTTAGAAATTAATGGGGTACCTCTCGCGGGGTACCGGGCTCCGTATCGGGGGTGACAAGGCGGCGGGGGCGGCGGGGGTGGCGGGGGTGGCGGGGGTGGTGGGAGGCGAGTGAGAAGCGTGCAAATGGCGACTCTTTCCCTTGCCGGCCAATCGCCGCGCGCCTCCAAAGGCCGAGTAACTTGGGCCACGCCCACCGGCGACGTCACGCGTGCCCTGCGCCCCAGAGACACTCTCCACTACGCTCCGTCAGGCCAGTCACCACTCGGCCCACGTATCCGCCGCTGCTTACCACTGCGTCTTTTCTTCTTCCCCTTACCGTCGTGCCACCGCGTATGTTGCGCGCCGCGCCGCGAGCGAGGGAAGGCCTGCCGGTCCTGAACGCGCTTAGCGCTACGCGTGCAATTCCAGTCGTCGATCAGCCGGTAAATCCACGGTGCCCGTCTCCCGGCACCATTTTTTGGCGGGAACATCGCGGCCAAGTGCGGTGCGGTGACAGTGTTACCAGTGCTACTGTACAATCGGCAACGCGAACCGCGTACGGAACAGTGCTGAGTCCCGAAAGCGAAGTTTCCTCGCCGGACTATGGTGCGGTAGATCGTTGCGCGGCCTCGACGGAGCGACTGACCGTCGTTTCGTTGCGCGTAACCCCGATCGACCTATAAACGACCTATAAACTTGGACTTGTTGAAGCTGTTTACGAAGCCGCCCGATCGCGGGTCAGTTAATCATCGACGGAGCCTAGGAGCGGTGGTTTCGAGCCGAGGGGCAATTTTTATCGGGTAGCGCGGGATCAGTGGATTGAACGTCGGTGACGGGCGATCGTTAGGATCACGTGGCGCGCTCGCGGGGCAGGCAGTGGTGCCGTGGTTAGGCGGAGCCGTCGGGGAAGGTGGTCGCGACCTAACAAACGGCGAAGACGAGCCGTCGAGGTGGTGGCGGTGGTGGCGGCGGAGGTCGCGGAGGTCGCGGAGGTGGCGGAGGTGGCGGCGGCAGCGAGAAGACGTTCCCGTATGCGGCCGCGAGCGACACGGTAGAGGAGGCGGAGGCGGAGGCGGAGGCGGAGGCGGAGGCGCAGGAGGTGGAGGTAGAGGTCGACGAGGTTAAGATGGAAGCCGAAGACCATCTCGCCAGGGAATACGTACAGGAGTTCGTTCTCGATCATCTCGATCCCGCCGACGTCAAACGAGAGGTTGGTGGCGGATTATTTTCCCAAACATCTCTTCTCCGCTGGGGGTGGGTTATCTTTGCGAGGAAATTAGCGTCGCGTGATGTTGCGATGTGTCGAAGAATTTATGCTGTTCGATGCCAAGATTCTTAGAATTCAGCAGTATTTCATTTTTTCTTACTTTGCGTGCGAAAAGATAGGCGGATGTTGGTAACGACTCTTGTTTGAATTTGTTGCGGCAGTCGCGAGTTACGTCGCGATTTTTAAATTTCTTCAGTCGAGGTGAGGATTTCTGTTGTGCGCGACTGGGGGAGATTTTGTAGATTCCTTCGAGTTGGCGGATTAATCGTTTCGCAGTTTCCATTCAAAATTTCATTGAATTAGGTATTTCGTGGTGTTACCTTTGCTGAATATAATCATTCTTCGATAGTAATGGGAACTAGGTGATATACATATAGCAATAATTCAAGAGTCCTTGCAGAGAACACTGTAAGTGTAAAAAATAAAATTCTTTACTATAGCATCAGCATCGGCGCGTGGAAAATTTTCCGATAAAAAAAGCAACGTATTTAATTTCGGCACTTACAGTATTTTCTACGAGGACTCTTCAATTCCGGATGAAACAATTCATCGTTCTCGTTTATGGTGTGAAACATTCGCCTTTATCGAACGACAAAATTACTTTTCTTCTGAATAATCGTAAGTCCTCTTGGACAAATCAGATTCGTAGTATCTATTGCGATAATTTATGTTATTCTAACAATTTTATATTACTATTGTACGGTACATGCTACATTACACTCCAAGCTATTCGAAATATTCTTTTGAGCAATACAAAGCAAGTTAAACACATTAGTTTTTCATACATTTGACACGCTCCGAAGATAAAAGTAGTGTTTTGAGAGATTAATAGCTAAATGGCAATATTAAATACGTGCATGTTTCTATTTTGACGAGACCAAAATCTCTGAAATTTATCCACGACGGAAAGTGTTTTTCTTTCCTTCGGAAAGGTCATTCACATGTTGCATCCACATATTATTTTAGCGAACATAGGCATGACGAATTAATCCGCTTGCGTTATTATCTGCAACATACTGATAATATCCGCCGACGTTGGGATGCCGTGTGTAAACGGAGTCACGTGCACCGTTTGCATTGTATAAGCGTAAAATTATTACGCTGCGGGTTGCATGGAAAAAGGGGAGCTTGTTGCTTCGCGCAACAATTCTGGTTAAATTAAATTTCTCACTTGGCTTTATACGCGTATTCTTTTGCACATCTATTTTGATTATAGATGCAGGATGCAGGCGTTTCGTCATTCACGGATATTTTACGATCGTCGTTACGTGTTCACTGTTCATTACATTACGTAGAAATGGCTTTATATCGAGTTAGTTGAGTTATTGAAATACAACAAATTTCTCGTTATTCACGTGGTGAATCCTATTCTTGGGGCTAAAAACATAGCAAAATTAGGTATTTTTTTTAAGAAGCTATTGATTTGATTCATCTGAAATTTGCACCATATTTTGATGCATCTTTGAGGAAGCAATTGTTGTTTTAATGAATTTTTAATAACAAATATAGGAGTTATACCTACATGATCGACCAACGCGCCGCGCAAAATTCGTCGTCCGCCAGTGTGCATGATATTTATATTCCTAGTAATGTAAATCAGAAAAATGAAACGGCATTTCACTGCACACATATTTAGCCATAATTTGTTGAATCAGAAAAAAATACAAAAATTTTTTCAGGAGTGCGCAGAGTTTTTAAATTGAAAGGTTTGAAACTTTCACTTTTGCTATAGAATTTTGCGTCGATTTCCTTATGTAATCAAAGTACAAAGTAATCGTTTCAGTGGTTACAAAAATATCGTGCACACCAGCCGGCAACGGCGGCGTGATGATCGATCATGCATAAGTACTATATTTATGGTTAAAAATTAATAAAAAAAAAACTACAACTTCTCCAAAGATGGATAAAAACATGCTCGAAATTTCAGATTATTCGTATCGCTGGTTTACTTAAAAAAAAAATCTAAAATTTCGCTATGTTTTTAGCCCAAAGTATAGCATTCCCCCCTTAAGCGAATATGATTTCAATCGATAGATACCGTCAAATGGTAAGTTTGACCGCAGAAGTAGATTTTGAAAGAAATTTCTGTAGCGTCGATTGTGGAACAGGTGTTATTCTCAGCCAAAGTGTATCTACCTTTTATACGATGCTAAAGGAATTTATTTTAAAATCTAATTTTCTGATCAAAGTTACTCTGATCCATTTGATGGTATCCCATGACACTGCGAATGGAAATCACAATCATTCTCGTATAGGGGAATTCGCACTTCAGTTGATTCTAGATCGAAGTTCATTATTATCCAATGAAACAGTATTATCCATAATTACATTGAAGCATCGGAATCAAAATTCAGTAAGATCATCGCATCTAAGCTTCTACCTGATTGAACCGACTACACTCCGTGATCGTTGCTTTCAAAGATCATCCACACCTTAACCGCCCTATAGAAGAGACGAAAGCTTACCCAGTGCGTGAAAAGAAAGTTTAAACTGCGAGCGGTGTAAAAAGAAAAGAATAGATATCCATACGCAGCCGCGGAGGTAAAAATCTGAGTTGTAAAGTTTCTTTTAACCAGCACTCCGCGCGCACTTAACTAGATTCTAGAATATAAAATAACGCTCCACGAAAGAATTGAGCCTGAACTACTGTGCGTTGCTGAGGAGATGTCTACCGGGAAGGCAGAGGGACGTGGATAACCGAGGTTATTTCTGCCGCTTCTCAGCAACGCACAGTGCTACCAAAGATAACAACGTCGCAACGTCGCCCGTTTCCAAGGACCTCTCCGACAAAGTAACGACACCACCGTTCCAACGCTTAGGTGCGAATCAGCTCACCGATGATGGTGAACGGTAGCGTGGTGCAGCTACCCGGGCAGGTGCAGAGTCAGGGCCTGGCGCTGGCACCCCTGACGCCGCCGGCGCACGAGCTGGAGCAGCCGCATCCGCTCTACGGGCAGCCACACATTCAGGTGCAGCACGGGGTGCTGGTGAAGGCGCCGCCCGGCGCAGCTTCTCACCTCACCACGCTCTCTCATCCCGGAACACCGCCGGACACGCCTCCGGTCTCAGCCTCGCCACCGGTGCAGCTGCACCGCGGCGAGCGCGACCCCCGCGAGAGAGGCCTGTTCCTTCACCTGCAACAGCCGGGCTCTCTGGTGCAGGAGGAGATGCAGCCCGGCACCGGCACCGGCGGCATGGGCTGGCTCACGCAGTCCCTCAGGCAGGAGCCGCTCGACCTGAGGCCGCACTGCCCCCAGGAGCAGACACCGGAGCCTCACCACGAGGCCTGGTCCTCCACGCCGACGCACCATCACTTCCAGGACTTGCAACAGCTCCAGCGTCATTCTAGGCACACTGGTGAGTGGCGTAACGGCGATTAAACCCACCCCGTTCGTGATAGGCCCCGCAACAGCCCCGCAACAGCCCCGTAGATCGCTCGTTTATCGTGGATTAGGGCCCGCGTCGTCCTAGCGTGCGAACTGGCGTTCTATCGTTTCGAATAGAGATTGCCTTTCGTCGCAAACACGAGTTTTCTTCACCCGATTCAGTTAGTAGCTCGCTCGCCCTCTGTCCGACGAATCGGGTCCGCGTCGAGGCCGTGCCCTAGTAAGGAAACTCTCGACCACTTGTACTCCTCAGGGAAGGGAACTCGAAGTCGGCACGCATTATTGTCGCAGGTGGCTACATCACGATGTCGGGTCACATAGAGTACTACGGGGGCGGGGGTGCAGGCGGCGGGATGCTTCCCGCGGGCGGGAGCGGAATGTCGGGGATGGAAGACAGCATGCAGGGCATGCCGATGCAACCTGGAAGGCCGATGAGCGTTTGTTCAGTGAGTTCTTGCGGCGCCGGAGGGCCCAGCCCCGCGCACAGGGCAGGCAACAGCCTCTACTCGAGCTGCGCCAGCGGCAACCCCCAGGAAGAACTCATGAACGACGAGCTCCTCATGTCCCTTTCCGTTCGCGAATTGAACAAACGCCTCCACGGTTGCCCGCGGGAAGAGGTGAGTCAGGTCTCTTATTTTCTTAACGCCACTCCCGTATAGGTAATGCTTGCTTCGTTTTCTGTTCTTCAAACTCACCCCCTCCCTCCTCTCGAGATCCTTCGTTTTTGTTCTGCCCCTCACCGACCCCCTTTCCATAGTATAAATGCTTGAATTATACCGACGGAGTGATAATTGCGGTATCGGTGAGAAGAATCGAAAGGTCGCCTAGGTTGCGAAGTGGAGATAAAGCGGAATAACTAGCGGATTTCGCGAATGCAGTAGAACAGCTCGCGTCAAAGCCCCTACCACACGTTTTTCTACAGAGAAAGCAATTATCACTAAAGCGACGCACCAAGTGTCTCTCTGTAACGGCCACTTCTGCAACGCTCTTGTACAATTAACGCAAGGAATTAGCGCAGTAGAGAAAGCTTGGAATCGCTAGCTAACCAGTCCCCCTGTTATTCGCGACGAATCGCTCGTAAAACGGATTCCCGTGTTGTGCGAAGGTGGTGCGCCTGAAGCAGAAGCGACGGACCTTGAAGAACCGCGGCTACGCGCAGAACTGCCGTAGCAAGCGGCTGCAGCAACGCCACGACCTCGAGACCACGAATCGTAATCTGCAGAACGAGCTCCAGCGGCTCAAGGTCGAGCTGGCGCGCGTCCAGCAGGAGCGCGATCTCTACAAGCAGCGATGCGAGATCCTTAGGAGCCGGCAGAATCATCATCATAACCACAGCCATAACCATCATCAGCAACAGGCGTCGCAGCAGCAGCAGCAGCAGCAGCAGCAGCAGCAACAGCCTCAGCAGCACCAGCAGGCGCAGAATCAGCAGCAAGGGCAGCAGCAGCAACAGCAACAGCTGCCGCAACAGCAACACCAACCCGCGCCCGCCAGTCCCGAGGTCTACCTGTGACAACGACAGCGCCGAGGAGGCGCTTGCTGGACGTGAAGAGACATCCGTCGCGAGATCGCGTGACTCCCGATCGGTGAGTGTCGAACAAGTATCTCCTCCCCTCGCGATCATCTTCGTTTTGCCAACAGATCCTCCCTTTTGCACGGTGCGATTTGTAATGCGCGTTGCTGAGTAGACGGCACGCGGAAGCGTAACGAACGGAGCGAAGTAGCCCTCTTGCCTCTGTGCTAGCTTGGCTAGAAAATAGACATCTTCTCAGCAACGCACAGTACTTAGTAGGTGGGAGGAGGGTGGAGGGATTTTTTGGCAGGTCAGCAGGAAGTGCGAAATGAAATGGTTCTCGTTTGGTGGTTTGCTTTTGAGGAAATCGCGTTCGAGGGTTTCGCATGCTGGAATGGCTAAATGTGGTTAGGGCAGGCCCGGCTCGCCCCTGTAGGCAAAATTGTTGGCATTTTTTAAAATGAACTTTTAAATATTACAAGTTACGCTGTAAATGTTTTAAGCTACGAATAAAAAGTCAGAGTAAGGTCATCGAAAGGCTGAAATAAATTTATTATAAATGAAGGGCGCAGAAAAGGCTCGAGCCGGGCCTGGGTTAATTGTGAAACAGACGAGAGTCGTGGGTTACAATGTTATTTTGCGCTTTCGATATATTTTTTTTTCTAAACCTAGAGTACCTATGTATGAATCTTGGGGCTGAAACTTCCATTCGAAATAAGTAAATTTTGAATATTCCAGTGGGGAAGAATGTGAACTAATTATTCCACTGAGATTACACTCACAGTTTAGATTTTCCATCGGATCAAGTTGTAATCCCGCGTAAATCCTTGCGCCGTGAATGAAAATCCTTTCTGCTTTACATTTTCGCGCGATACCTATTTCGCCGTAAACTCCAGTGAGGCGTGAATTGTGCGAAACTGAAGATGATTAGATCGTTATCTGGCAGAGGAAATGGTAACGATGTGTTTATTTCTTCCAAAACTTTGTTCACAGTGACATACCTTGGCCGTGGATTGAAAATGCCAGGCAAGCGACCTGAGTATTCCCTCGAGAAGCAGCATTTGTTCAATCGAGACTTAAGTCTTAAGCACATCTCTAAGCTCGTCTACGTGTATATAGAGCGCTCGGTTCTCCTTTCCCTCTTCTGTCTTTCGTTCTCGTTCGCGTAGGTTTGTTAAGCCACGGCGACAAGCCTCGACTGTTAAAACGACTTTGTGAATCGCGCGCGGAGTTGCCGCGCAGCTAAGGTATCATTAGATTAAAGGTAATTAGTTCTATTCGCATAGGTGTACGAATAATATGCTCGTGGGAGATAAAGACAAAGGAGAGGCGTAGTTGGTCGTAGCGCGAAGGAAAAAGAAGCGGGGCAGGGATGAATCTTGCGTCGGGGAACGTAGGATTAAAAGGTTCGTCCTGTTTGTTATTTAATTTCTAGCCAAGGTGTAATTTTAAATTGATCGATGGACTCGAGACGAATGATCGCTTCGGATGGCCTTCTTCCCAAAAAGAGGGTCGAAGAACATAGACGTGACTTTTATCGCCAGCCCTCTAAATTCTTCCACGCCTTTCCTACCTCACCCTCTGCTTAGCATTTAAAGAATCGTACCCAACCAACAGGCAGCGTTTGTAAATAACAACCCTTAACTCTCAATTGGTCAATCGCTATCCCTCTCGATCATTCTCCATCGATTCTACATAGCTGCGTGCGTCGTGCGTCGTGCGTCGTCGCGGGATTGTCGCGGGATCGTAGCGAGCGAACAGCCGAGCATTGGCCGATTTCCGCGATCATCTGTATCGCGCGTCACGAGATTAAAATCGACTAATTAACGGGGGCTGCCCGCCGCATCCCGACGGATCTCGGAAACCGCGTAAGAAATTTACGAGGGGTACATTTTCGTACTAGCGCGAACGGTGATATCGTTTTAGTACATATGGCACAAAATGATCTGTATACGGTAGCTGTATAAATTATTGGCCGGGTTTTTAGGTTTCTTTTTAGGGGGATGTTTAGACGAGTGGCGCCGTCTGCGGTGTAGGTACTCTTTGCGTTCGCACAGCGGCGTAAATTTTGCAGGGGGGCATTCTGGGTGGCTAGAATAATAACGCGGAGGTGCGTGGATATTTAGATTTCAACGCGTTCCAACTCATATTTCTTACGTAGATAACGTTGATTTCACTTTTTTCTACTTTACTACCCACAATCTATGGGACGTAAATTTTCGGATATAATTATTATTCCCGATGGAATTATCTTAATTCTGTTACCGTTCACTGTTCAAGCTTTTTTCCGGCCACTAATGAATGCGCTAGCGTGGTACGCGTGGTACGCGTGGTACGCGTGGCTTGAATGGAAAGTCGCGCGAACGTGGCACGGGGCAGAGCGGGTTCATGGTGATGGATGGTTGTATCTTTTTTTTTTATGCTAATTCTTTTGTAAGATTGCACGAAGGTGATGGATAAAAGGGTCGATGCAAAAATTACGCCACTGTCATATCGGATGACATATGAAGCATATATTATTGTTTTGTCCCGTTGGACCAGGTTCGGTCGGTTGTGTCGGCCGAGCTGGCGCCGACTCGACTTAAGAATCTTTTAATTCCCGTTACATTGTCTCATGTGTACATAAAATAATTATTATACTTCTTATTATAAATAAATGTCGTTACCGGCAGTTTCAGATACGCCGCTGCGCAGTCTTTTCTTCCACAGAGCCCGCATGTATCCTCTTCCTTCGATTTATCATCGACTTTGTCGCGTAGATGCCTGCTACCTGAGTTTAATTCTAACGTTCGGTGGAGGAAGATACTTTTCTTTTACGGTAATGGGCGCACTTTTAAGTGTACAACCTTCGGGGTAAACGAGTCTGTTCTCTTTGTATTAACGTAGTAATCCACTGTTATTGATGTTTCAGTATCTTCGGTAGCTTCGTTGACTCCTCAACGTAAGTCTCAGTTTCAAAGTCATAATCTTATCGCACTAGCCCACAAATTCTCAATTATCCAACGACATTTCTTCTCCTCAAACTTAAAGGAGGGTTCGATTGTTCTTTTGCAAACCAGTTGGGGTTAATCGACTGTTAATATTTGTCCACGGCAGACGAGCGAAAACTTAGTGATCCGTGCAAGAACTTTCATTCCGGACTCAGTCTCTATTTCGCGATTATTAAAGCTACTTCGTAGCTCGATAACCGAAGCTCGCTGGTCTGCGTGAGAATTCTTTGGCGAATCTCGGAACGAACCCTATTGGCATGCAAGTACGCCGACAGGCAGGAGAAAAATAAAAGGACGAAATCGATTAATTAAAATGGGCCCGGGAGAAGGGGGGGCGATCAAGGAAGACTACGGGAACGAAAAAGTTCTGGTTAGCGGCGGTCCGCATTTCGCGTGATTCTAGGTGTAACGCGCAATGTGCAGGCTCAGCATTTCATTTGAGAGGCAGACACGAGCATTGGGTATGGAATCCCCTTGATTCTTTTATGCACCAACAAACCACTCCTCTCTGCCTCTCTCATTAACCTTACCGCGGCAGCGAGCAACAAATATTTGCTACACGTGCAGCTCGACAGTTTCGAATTTCGATGAATTCGACGCCTCCGACTGGTCGTCGGTTATTCTACACGGATTCCAATTTAATCCTCCAACTTCTCTCCTAACGGAGTTTCGAATTCTTTTTTAGCTCGAACGAGGAGCTTTCTGGGTAAAATTCTAGCTTTAGCTACATCCCCTTTCACCCTTTAATCAAAGTAGTAATAATTCTGAGGTTTTAAATTGAGGGAAGCTCCCGTTTCTCTTTAATTTCGCATTTCTGGTTTTGTCGTATGATTTTTATTCACCGAATTATTGTTGCTAAGAAAGTTTCCTTTCAGAACCTTTAGTTGCCAATTTAAGATTTTTTTAAATCGTATTAAACGCATTTTAAAGTGATCCGAAAAATTGACGAATTATTTTATTTCAGTGTAATAATTTGGCCACCCTCTGTAAATATTACGTAGATTAATATTCTTGTCTTATAATCTTCTGAAAGTTACAGGCGTTTTTAAAGAAATTAAAACACAGTTGGGGCAAAATAGTAGGGTTACGGATATCGAGATACAATTGCAAGGGACAAAAGACAAAAGAGACTCGGACCACCGTGGCAGAGTTAAAAAACGCGAAACATTGGCGCGCGTTTTCATGAACGAACGCGCTCGGCTCCCGTCGCTTCCCTCGCTTCCCTCGCTTCCCTCGCTTCCCTCGCTTTATTTGCAACGCCGTTTCTGCTGACACCGCTGCTCGGCGATGAATCCATCGAGATGGAACGTCGGTAAACAAAACGTTCACCTCTTTCGGCGAAACCCGCAGCCCTGCAGAACGAAAAGGTTCGGGACACCGTGGATCTGCACACACGTGCCCCGTGGAGCTGCGAGCACGAATTATTCTGCCAAACAAAACAAAAGTCAAGGCGAACATTGTGCAGGTGTTAATTACCTACATTAATCCTAATAGAACAGGAAGCTGGATAGCTGGAGCTACTGTTTTTCAGGGAGTAACGGGGCATTGAAGATGAAAGATTTATTTGAATAAATAATTTCCCCACGTGTGGGGAACTAGGAGCAGCCTATTTTTCAATACTTTAATAACATTGTATGTCCACTTTTAGTGTTTCCGAAAAAAAATCTTAACGAAACGAGTGGTATCCCACCCCAGGCAATTTCTTTTCTTCCCCAATATTTCTGTATATTTTTACACCTTGCGAATTTTTTAAAAAAAAACTCGCTTTTTTCCACAACTATAATCCGTAATACGAAATTTAAGTATAGGTACTGAGAATACTGTACCTTATCTTCCAAATAACTATTGTACGATGTAATATAAATTATAATAGAGACATCAAAGTGTTGCATAAGCATTAATGACAGCAAATACTGGTGTACTTGATTTATTTTCCGAGTACATATCGAGACTTGGGGTGATCGGTGTGGAGATTACAAGGCTTAGAAGCGCGAAAAGTCAGCCGCGTTTTCAGCGGCTGTCAAACGAGAAGGTGGATAAAGTTCTAACGAGGATTTAACTAACTTGCCCGCAGGGGTCGGTTCACAATGGGCTTGTCTTCGATCCTCGGCGACCCTCTGAACAGACGTCGCTCGTCACACTGACAGCATGTTCCTTTCACTATTCTATCCTCGTCACTGCCACTAGAGCTCTCGTAATAACGCTATATACATTTAGCGAGCGATTAGGGGTGGTAGCTTGTCGGAAATTGATACAAGAGTTGTTACAATTATAACAGGACCTCCGTACAATCCATTGATAGAATCATTATTCGCCGCATCCATCTCTCCACTACACACTCCTAATCAACGTTAGGTACAATCTCAACATTCGTTTCTCCCTTGACAAGTTTTCGTATAGGGGTAGTAATGCGTAGAAAGCGAATTAGTAACCATTCGAGAATTCGAGAAAAATATTTAAAACGCAAATTCGATGAAATAAAAATTTATTTAAAGAATGAAATGCAGGTTCGTTTTCCTTTTCTTTTTACGAAACTGTGGAAAAGTTCCAAGAGCCGAAGGTGCGTGGAAGGTGCGTGGAAGGTGCGTGGAAGGGAGCTCCGGAGATCATTGTCCTCGAGCGTGTCGAGTGTGTCGAGCGTACGCTTATACGAGAGATAAGGGCCTGAAAGCTAGCGGGCCCGTTTCACGACTCGAGTTTCAGATTTTATATTATAACTGTTCGTACGGCCGGGCGATACTTAGTCGAAGTAGTGAATTGTAGTGAATGGCGAGCGCCGAGCGGGCGCTGGGGGTATCGGGTGAAGCGGGTGAAGCGGGTGAAGCGGATGGACCGAGCGTGAAGGGGAGGGTCGGCCCGTGCGCGAAGGGACCAAAAAGGAGGCTGCGGAACGAAGCTGGAGGTGAGAGCGAGCTTTATTGTCAAGTCACGCCGGCATCGTGGCCTATCTCTATCTGCCACCGTCACCCCTTGTGCGGCTCTCCTCTCCGCGCAGCAGCCCCTTACCCTGCGTGACGTAGACCTCGCTGTCGCCGTCGCCTCCCTTCGATCCAAATGCTCCTCGTACACGCGAGTAGACTTACTCAGCCACCTTTTGTGTCCAGTATGTCAGTGAATTCTAGATAAACAGTGGCAACTGGGCGAGAGATGTTCTTAATACTGCTGGTGGCAGTTGGAGGATAATTAGTGCTGGAGAACTGGTTCTCACTATCCAAATTTCTAATAATATTAGAAATTAAATTTGGGATTCTGAATTTCAGCTGTTATTATTTTTTAGTTGACTAACCTACGATTTTCAATACCGATAATTATCGATAGTGAAAATAAGTTCTCCGCCACTACTGTGCGCTACCTGAGTGACCTGAGTCAGATGATTCTCGGCGCGAATTGTTTTGTTACGTCTTGTTTACAGCCATTAATCGCACTTCCTCTGAAGGATTGATATATCTATATCACGGTTATTAATTACCGCAGACCACACGCATACCGCGCTCTGTGGAGTGTTCGGTGCTTGCATCGCTATATAGGTGGTCTGATGTCATGGCTTAATCGTATACCTACAACATTCTGTCAACTTGAGCCTGGGTTATCAGAGGGAGAGTGGGGAAGGGGGTGGAGAAACCCTCCGTTCGTTCGTTTCATTGCACTGTAGTAGTTCTTTTGATAATTCTGCATAGCTCATTCTGTGTAGCTCACTATTTTGGCCTAAAGAAGTTGGATACGAATCGTCTTATCAATCACATTGCTATGAAAATACTGCGAACTGCGTAAATTTGAGAGTGGTGCGATAAATATTTCTAGTAGGTACCTTATGTACAGTAACCCCGAACGGTAAGAGAAGTTTTTAAAATTTAGGGGCTTGTGATATAGAGCAGTGGTGCGAACTTAATACGTAAAGTCTAGTATTAAGTTTGTTATGCAACTCCTGTAAAGATGAGGGCGGCGTGAATTTTTACGGAGCCGGGTTCGAAAATTGTGCGGGGCTAAAGAGAAAAACTACTTCTAAAAGTACTTGTAAATTTTATTATAATACATATCTATGCACGGGGGTGTGAAAAATTTGCCACATTTCAATAATTGAACTCTGGACCAATCGGTACTTCTATCCATTGCTGTGTCCTTTTCGACCTGTAACTACTGGCCCACTATAATTATTCTAGATGACGTTCGCTACGAACCGTCCACGGCCCACGCCACTAACGTATTCTACGAAAACGATTTAACGTCCTGAACGTCGACACAGATTCGGCAGAAACAGTGGCGAGCTCCAGGTGCCAGGTGGCCGCGAAGGGGGAGGATTCGATGTTGGAACTCGGAGCCCGAAGCGAGAAGAGCGGAGCAAGGTGAACGAAATGAAAAGGACAAATCAATCGGTTCTTCTCATTTCGTCTAGCAGCTTTAAGCCAGTGACGTCACGTTTACTCTCGCCGCGTAGAGAAGGTGGAGAAAGGGAAGATTCGGCGACGCCAGCATCTTTCACTTCTGATGACGGTGTAGGTTCGCGGTGGTTGATGACGCGGCACATACAACCCGGCCGGCACACCTACGCGATCCGATCCATATGATCACCGAATAAACGAATGAACGAATGAACGAAAGCTGCAGTGGGACGCGGAACTAAGGAGATCACGAAGACTGCCACCTTGACCTAGTCTTTCAGGCGACCGATCGAGGATCCACGTTCAATGGCCACGTCGAACGCAACTGGCACACGCTGCGTACTTCTTCGAGGGGAGGATGATGGTTCATCGACCGTGCGTCTTCTTCCTATCAGAATATTTCTGCGCGCACGCGAGGTCACTGGACCCTGAACAATGCAGACTGCAGCATTGGAGATCCTTCTGCTTCATTCTTATGCGGCGGTCTGTTGTGTTCGTGGAACGGAGGACGTTATGTTAATGGAGACATGTCAGTGTAACGACCCTGAAGAAGGCTACCCTGACCCAGTCGGGCAGTCGGGTCGTAAAACAGAATCGATACTCGCTAATCAGATGAAACCACCCTTCCCTCTCCTACTGGATGACCACGTACCTACTACCTACACCGCCCATCAACGTACAGTCGATAGTCGACGAATCAAGAGAAGAAGCAAATATAAAACCTCCCTAAAATTCTCATCTTACGTACCTACGAAGTATTAATCGGTGCGTGAAATCCTATCGCTTACGTCCTTACGATCAAATTCGTTACCTCGCGTTTTCAGTCACAGTCGCCAGGCACTGATTCATGGGCAATCGTCCTAACAGCCCACACATCTACCCTACAGGCTTCTGTATTGTCTCCGAAGAATAGAACAAACGGCCGGATAGAGTTGCTTTTTCCCGTCGATCGATATTTCTTTTTTCCTCCGTCCTCGCGTCAAGCATACGCTGGACCTTACGGCCGTCTTCCGCCCCCGTAAAGGGGTCGAGGGGACGACTCTAGTTCCTTCCTAGGCGTATACGAACGGTGATTTAGTGAGATCCGATCAGCGAGTGGAGACCAGAGACCGATCAGCTGGCCCATAAATATTAGGTGTTTTTTTTTTCCACGCACACGCGGAGCTCTTCTTCTTCTTCCTGCTGGACGACGTGACCTGCTTCAATCCCTTTAAATCATTAATGATATCTCCGGTTTCTAAGTTACAAGTTTAGGGGAAGTTTGTTAAAATTTTAAGTGCATCCGTTGATTTGCGAGACGCCAAGTGGAGATAATTTAAACGGGACGGTTTGGAAGATTGTCGTTTAATTCCCCGAGCCTTGAGCTATTTAGCAATTATAGTTATTACAGGGCGGCCGGCAAATGAGGGGCGCGCGAGGAGATGGTAATAGGTGGCCCGTTTCCGAGGCGCTAGCTTAACTACACTTTTATAGCGCTTCTCGACTTTAAACGGATAATTTTTATCCGCTAAGCCCCCGACGCGGATTCCATCCCCCCGACCAACTGTGCCGTCACAGAGGGCGGAGGGAGGAGGGCGGAGGGTGGGTGGCCGTACCGCCCTCGATGTCCCAGGCGACCCCTCATAAAATTAAGTCAAACAGCTACGGGGTGCCAGCACTCGTTTTTCCCCGTTCCCGTTAAGAGGAACACCGACGCGATGCTTGCTGGTTGCGGCCACCAGAAAGAAGGGGGCGAGCGTTCAATTGCTCCGGGGCCGGGGGTGACGTTGATGACGCCCCGGCTGGAAGTCCCCCCGGCTGTACGCCCGGAGAAATTATAAATCTCTCGCTGGCAAAAGTCGGAAGCCCTTAAATCCCGTGCAAAAGACTCTTCCTAAAATAAAACTAGGTAAACATTAAACACTTCTACCCCTACAAATACTAGTTACATTATTTCAATATTATTTCCTAAAATACTCGCACTTATTTGTGTGAAGCAGCAAGCTCGTGCGAAATTATATGTTGGCTGAAAAAGTATCGGGGAAAGAGAAGAAGATTCCTCCATCGATTTTCGAGCCTTGAGCCCCGTTGAACTTGGCGGCTCGAGCCTCGAGGGTCGCGCGGGGCTGCGATGCGAAAGTTCTTGCTCGTTCGGTCAAATGGAATTACTTTTATCGTCGTGGCAGACGACGATTCGATTCACGGTCGTTGATGCGAGTCACAGGGCCAGGGTGGATCGAGGCTGTTGGTCGCGTTCTCGGTAAAGGCGGATTTGATCGTGTTTTCCGGCATTACGCCGTGCAACTCGTCCAACTCGTTCCTTCGTCTTTGCCTCCTCGCGCATCAATCACCAGTCATCAGCGTGATTGACGAGTGATATCGTTAACGGTTTTAAGACCCTCCCCGCGGAGGCGCGTGCGATCCGCTAGATGATCTCGTTAGTCGGCACTCGGCACCCTTGCGATACCTACCGCGAACAGCAGTTCGTGGTATCTAATGGAATGTGTTTAAGCGTCTCTTTAACGACGCTGCTAATTCGTCTGTCCAATTCGCAGGGATAAACGCTCCGTATACGCTATACGGGTGAAATTACAGTCAACTGCAATGCATTCGTAGCTGTAAAAGTGCAAACGATAGTATCCGATCATATTCGAAGCGATATTATAATTTATAATATCCAGCTGCGGTGGGTTGTAAATTCAATTGAGTTCGATAACTTATTGCTCGGTGCACTGTACGCACTTCTAAATTTCAAAAATTAGTGTTTGTGGGATTCTTGAATTCCTATTCCTGTTGTTATCAGAATTTCTGTTACTGTCTCGTAACCACTTTATAACTGAGTAGATAGTATAAATTTCACGCACCGCGTCACTTGTGACTTGGGTAGAACGATATTCGATTAGAGGTGGAAGACTGGAATGAGCGAATTTGAAAGGTGGGAGGACCATATTCTCGCGAAGAGGCGCTCCTGGGGCACGTTGGTTGTGGAAAACGGGTTGGCCGCGGGGGTGGTGACCAGGGGTAGCAGTTCTCGCGCCGTCGCTCTCCATGAGGTTCCCATGGCACGGGGAATACCTATCCAGTTGTAGGGTCGGCCTCGTACTCCGCGTTGGAAATCGAGGCGCCTGCCACCCCCCGCTGGCCCCGCCTACTCACGATACAACCTTCAACCCTCGCACACCCCCAATGGCCAGTTATTATTATCATTGTACCGGCGCCGAGCCACCACCTCTCGGCAGGAGGTTCGCCCTTCTTCGCGGAGTCACGTCCAAGTCACTCTCTACGCCTTTTTGTAGCATTGCACGGGGGTGCAGTAAAACCGTGCCCCGTGCCCCGTGCCCCGTGCTCCGTGTAAACATACGACGGCGCTCGGTTTTATCTCGGTTGGCACGTGTTGGTTGGATCGCGCACACCCCAGGTCGAGTGGAGTATGTACTTGCTGAGTGGTTCGAACCTGCGCATGGTGATAGTCAGAAGGAACTTTAAACTTTAAACTTTAAACTGTTAACGGTCAGAGAAATAAGATAGGGCTACGAGAAAGAATTAGATCTTGAAGTTTGTCAAGTTGTCACATAGACTAAAGGGGGTTGTAATGTAGATCACCGATAGCAATGTAATATGGTGTCTCGGTAGGTATCTAGATTTCTTAGTAGCAACTATCTAACTATCTCAGTTGTTAGCATCTAGGTATTTAGGTATTTACGTAATTATGTAATTAGGTAATTAGGTATTTAGGTATTTAGGTATTCAGGTATTCAGGTATTCAGGTATCTAGGTATTTGGATTCCTCAGTAGCCAGTATCAAAGTATCTCAGTAGACAGTAGCTACTATCGGGGTGTTTAGGTACCTATATAGGTATCTCAGTATCTCAGAAACAAGTGACTTTGTGGTTTATTCGACTTGTTACTTTAATGAGGAAATAAGGTCGACAGTATCCGAGACTCGGTTTATTCAGGAATTGCAGACAACTGCGGGAACTCCGTTTGCAGAGTTTTCCATATTTTCGGTTACGATATTGCGCAATTTTGAGATTGGATGCAGAATGTAAGGGGATGGTGGGTATTGGACGGCCGTGGGTGCGACGAACAGGGTTTCACCCGCGGTTACGGACCGTCCGGGGGTTAAATGTCTCGGCAATGATTTACAGGAACGAGAAGAGAAAGATACGGATCTATCTGGCGTGCATTTATCAGCGTGATAGACACGAAGCGTTACGCGATCTCGTAATGGAAATAACCAGCTGAACGGCTAATTAAACACACCCCCAGGTTGGGAAGAGCCTTTAATGGGCAATATCTTGAATATTCAATTATCTTGGATTATCCCAAAGTCGCTTCTCGAATTACCTATAGGCTATAATAATCCAGCAACGTTAAAACAAAATTTTTATAAAGGTGCTCAGTGAAGCCAGAGCGGCACAGGCTGCGGAACATCTGCACGGCACACGCAGGGACAATATGGACCGCGGGCCTCTTTAGCATTTTTATGCGAGCTGCTGCTGACAGTTTATTTTATTATATAGCTAGGCGGCTGCCCATCGTCCATCCTCCAGAAGAATTCATAAGTCAAGTCCGGCACAACTTTGGCGCGAGCAAGTGCTGGCCCATTTCCTGCCGGTACCTTACGACTGTCGATACGGACGATCGATTAATCAGCCCCTTTTACGCGATAAAAAACCAAAAATTAATATCTATAGACGACAACACTTGGATCGGCGTCGGCGTGTTTTCACGCCGAGGGATTTGCACCGTACGGCGTACGCGCCAGTTTTCGGAAAACATCGAATGTTTATTTTAAAAACAACCGAGCTCTCAGTTCACTTTCTACATACGCGTACAATTCTTCGTACAACGGTACAACTCGTTACGTGCATTTTTTCAAAACCCCTGGCCACTGAAAGCGTTCAACTAAATATTTACCAAAACAGCCAGCAACCGTTAACAAACTGACGCGATATAAAAAGTGGAATGAAATTCCTAGCTTTATTCTTCTAAATGAAAGTATCCACGCAGGCTACGATTTTATTATCACTTTTAGAAGAATAAGTAAAGTCGAGCCGCTTTCTTTGTTCGTGTAAGGCTGCCGTTGTCTTTTTGGGGGTGTCGACAGCGTTACTGACCCCCCGGAGACGGTCGGCGAGGGAATTTACGAGCGGAGCCCCTGGCAGCCTTCTTCCAGCGATTTCGCGCAAACTACCCTACAGAGGCTATCCAGTGTCCCGTGGACTTGCACTCGATTAGCATGACAACGCGGCCGAAGGAGTAGTTTGTTGCTCGCCTTCGCCCGCCTTCGCCCGTCGCGTGTGCGTGAATCGGAGGGGGATGGCGGACGGACCGAGGGTCGGTATTTTTTATCTAGTCACGGTCAACTGGCTGATCGGCTCACCCGCCCATTATTAGCGCAGCACACCAAACCTCGCTTCGGGGGTCGTACACTTGGCCATTGTGCGAAAGCGTACGTGTATGTGGCGCGTGTAACGGAGAGGAGAGCCCCTACTGTCCGTCCACGTAAGGTCGGTAGCTTATGGGCCACCTAGCCTCCAAGGGTGGACATCCCCCTCCCACCCGGAGGTTTTATCTTTTTAGTATTATTGCGCGATCGCCGCACTGTCCGCCCCCTCGAAGGACACACGGGGAGAAGAAAGTGGTAGCTGGATGGTCGTGGAGGGAGGTAAGAGTCGGTCCGGTGCCGGCTGCGATCTACGAACTGCCGATTTCAGCGGCAAGGAACCGTCTCATTAGCATAAGAACGAGGAGACTTCCCCTGTCGTTCGCAACCCGGCCGACGAATCTGTACCGATGCCCGCGCAGATTATCGGCTGATAATCGCACCTGTAGTTCGATCCGCTGGAAACGTGTAGCTTGATCTTCTCGAGGGTTCGTCCGCGTTGCATATGGGGAAACTTTATGGGGAAACGTGAGTAGAAGAATGGGGGTGGTTGTGCATGTAGCAATTCTTGGCTCTTGGAGATTTTTCGATGCAGGATGTGGGGGTTGGAAGGTTTGTTCGTTGGAGGTGCTGGACTTAGATAAAGGGGGTATTCTCGTCTAGAAAAGACCAGACGGTTTTTATTGATAAGTATTGTGGGATACTCGACGCGATGCACACAACGTGGTTCCATCTTTACGGTAATTCTTCGCGTCCATCGTGTTAGAGATCGATGGAATCGTTCGGGTGATTAGAGAGCGACGCGAAGGACACGGTGAATCCTGGGTGGATCGAGCGACCCGATGTCGACTGGAACCCGGCGAAAGTGGATGTTGGAGGAAGCGTGGTTAGACGAGGTGGAATAATAACGGTCTGGGTTCGCAGTTCGGGATATATGAATGGGATTGAATATCGAAATGATCCGATAGCCGTGTGTAAGCACGCGTGCACGCATCGGGGTCTCGTGTGCGAGCCGCGAGGGAGCTTCTTGTACATAAGTTACATACATACATATATGTAGCGGCCATAAAGATAGCGCGTATCAGATACCGTAGTCCACTGAAAGGGAAATGGAGAGACAGTCCTTTTCTTTCGCCTTGCACTGGCCGTTTTGCTTTTCCGTAATTCGAAAAAGGGCTGTGATAAATTAGCCACCTCCGTTCTAATTAAATAACGCGAAGGGACCGTGGCATTCTATTGCAGCCGAAGCCCAGCTGCCCAGAAAATAGAAATCCTCCATCGGCCGCGATATCTCCGTGGCAATAAATGTCCAAGGAACAGCAAGGATGAAGGAATGCGCGGGGCTCTTTATCCGCGTTTGATGGAACGTTACGAGCGTTCTCCAGTCAAGGTACGCTTTAATCTCGCTGGCCGTCGGAGCTCGGCGTATTTCGCATGACAAAGTGGCAGAAGAGCGATAGCCAGTCGGCGTTGTTCGGGACGAGAAGGCTGCCCCCGGGCCCCGGGGCGTTTTATGGGTGTCGATGATGTCAGAGATTCCAGCCATAAAAGGAAATTTAGTGGCTCGGAGGAGCGCGATACATCCTCGGCGCTCGCGACAGTCGGGATCCTGGCCGCGTCGGGACGGATTCAGGAAATTACAGCCGGGTAAATAAGGTTAAGTAGGTGCAGATTGAGTGGAGCGTGGAAGCCACACAGGTCCCTAGCACTTTCGCCTCGTACCACAGAATCGAAGCCCCATCGTGTGGTCGGAACTGCGGATAGTATCGGATAGTATCGGATAGTATCGGATAGTATCTATTATGCCGATAGTGACGCCAGGTAGGCTAGGGTCATCTTCAATTGGATCATACTTGACACTCGCTGCGGTTACATTCTTGTACGCTTTAAGCAAAGTCCCTTCGACGAGACTCGGAGTACGTACCTCTAGAGTCTAGGTAGTACGTGAACGCGATGCGGTCGGTCTCCTAGTTTCTGTTGCGTCAGTGGTGGTCTTTGCCGAGCTGGGGTCATCTCTCAATTGGATCACCGTTCGAGCTTCCACTGTCGATACTAGACCGATTCTTGCGTTCTTGCATAATTTTCGGGTAAAGTCTGGTTGACAAGTGGTCTTTGGAGTTTCGTGGAAGGAAAGCTTGAACTGTGAAAGGTAGCAGGAATAAGATAGTTCTATCAGACAGAATTGTATCTTTTTGTATCTCGCATTGGGGGGTTGGTAGAATAGTGATAACCATATAACTTTTAATATTTTAGTCCATCGATAAAGAAACAAGGTTCGACGAATTAATAGCACCAACAATTTATACTCTAAAGTCTAATTAGACATCAGAAAAGAACTGAGCAGAAGGATAATTCTTCTACATTGTTTGAATATTTTTCAAGTGGAACACTGCAGACTACTGTAACAAAATAAATGTCCACATCTATTATTATGAAAACAAGTAGGAAGACTAGGGAGTAGGGACATTCCTTGTTTTGTTCCAGTGGAGGGTGGGCTCCTTGCCTGTTTTTAATCACTACCCCTAATGTTTAACGTTGTCTTATGTGGAAATTTCTACTCTATAACCCTTTCCCAGCTCTCCCCCCTACCCTTCATATTTACTTTGAACCTGCGTGGAACGCGACTAGCATATAAAATTCTAAAGATAGCAACCGTGGTGTGATAATGCTAGGTCTTCTCGCGTTTCTTTTTCCGAGGATTGTGAAACGGTGGAACGGTGGAACGGCTTAGTCTATCGATCAATTCAATCGAATTAATTGTTACGAAAGAAAGAGAAGCTGAATTTAACGGGAACTGGGTTAAAAACGCTTGCCAGCCGCGACGCTGAATTTTAGTGATTTATCACTGATAGGGGGGTGTTTGCTAGGGCAGCGAATTGTTTAAAATAGACGGTAAAGGGGATTTAAACGGTCCCCAGGCGTGTACTGCGTCGTGCTTCCAGAGATGGGGGACGGTGACTGTAAAGTGAATCGAATTTTCAACCGTGTAAATTCGCCGGAGTATTCGAGGGGTGGACGCGTGGCCACAATCTTCCAGCCATATATATACCCATACGCGTGTATTATGAAATAATGAAGCCAATTCTAACGAGATATACTCTCCTTAAAATAATGTATCGCAAACCAATTAAATTTCACGCCAAACTTTCTCCCACATAAATACCACGCGTTGAATTCTGCCAAAAAACCTATTTCCCATTTTCCAACCAAGTTTCAGCCTACGTTTAAACTCCTCGGACACTGGACAGACGCGTAGAGGCGTGTTTCGAGTGTTTCGAGTGTTTCGACAGAAAAATTGGATCGCACGCGCGCGCGTAACCGGCGTAACCGGCGTAACCGAGAGGGTCGCAAGCCAGGGGCTGGGCGGAGAAGGAAGAATCAGAGAAACACCGTGGCCACCCTTAACGAGGCTAATACGCTCGTCACGAACCGACCGGTCTCCGCTACCCGGTGTCACGTACCCGTTAGACGTATACGCGTTATTAATGTCGCGCTTCCCGAAGCGCGATACAACTGTTGAACGTCACGTTGACGATCCGTGCCACCGAGATCGTGCCGTCAAACTGTTCGTTATACATAATTCACCGTAACGCCGGCAAATTTATTATTCCTCCCCCGAGTGTTTCGGACCGATCAACGTTGTCTCTTCGGAAGATCAAATTGTAGTGCTTGCTAATCTACGTCTGCTAAGAAATTGGTTCGACGTTAATAATAGTAATCGTGATATTATTATATGAGAAAATAAACAATTCACTCGAAAAATAGGTGATTTTTAGATTTTTATTTAAAAAAGCTAAACGTCACGGTGTTAAAAATCTTTTTAGGCTGCATATGTTATCTGATACTGGTGTCTATTTGTGGCTTATAATGCCCCGTAGAATTATCTGAATTCTGAAATCAACGATCCAAGAAAATTCTTAAAGTTCATAGAGTAGGTAGAAGTTAAAAAAGTGGGCTAGACTGCTAGAGCAAAAAAGAATAGACTACCTATCTATTCAGAAGTGAATAATAAGTAAATGAACTCTAAATGAAAACGTCAAAGTGCAGCGAATCGAAGTCGTTAACCAAGCCACTTGCATGCAATATTGTTATCCCAGAGGTGGCAAAAGATGTACGCAGAATTCGGGGCAGCACGTACGAGTTGGCCAATATCCACGGGACATAAATGTTTTACATGCAATAAGGCGTTCGCCCCGGCTGGGCGAAACTGCCCGCAGTCCAATTTTATTACTTGACCGCAAAGGGGCTTCGCCCGAGGAAAAGACGCCGCGCCGGAGCACTGGGCTCGAGGTGTAAAAAACCGTGGCCGTATAAATGTGAGAGACAGTTTCAAGCCACTGCGGTCCACGACGTGCGGGGATCAAGTGAACTTAAATCAGATGCGGCGCGGCGCGGCGGCCCGATAACTGACTAATTATCTCTCGGATCTAGCACGTACGTGGAGATCTCCTGGTGAGCCAGCGACACATGGCAGTGTGTAGCGCGCACGATTTATGGCGGGCAGTTTATTGAAATGGACGGTTCGCTCTGACCAAGTCGTCCGAGACGACCGAGACGACCGAGACGTTCGCGCGGAGGTCGTAAGGGGCCAAGGGGGATGGAAGTTTTCTTCTGGCTGTTGTCTGCTGGTAAATCTTTAATATTCTATTTAATATCGACGGGCTGGCCCCTGTACGGCTGCCAGGCCACGGACGCCACGGACGCCACGGACGCCACGGACGCCACGATCGTATAAATCAAACGGGAGATATTGGCCGTTTTTTGCTGGCTGCGTGGAGGCTGGGAGGAGCGAGACTTTCGACTGCGCGGCCTCTATAATTGTTTTTACGGATTATAAATTTCAGTTTTTACGGCCGACACCTCGAGCCCCCCGGCCGCCAATTCCATTTCCCTAGCTGAGATTTTCTTCCCGATCCCGCCGCGGATCCTCCAGGATCCCATTCATCTTCCACGGAGAAATTCCGTGATCTACGGTTTAGTTATTTCCTCCTTTTCTTCCCGGAAGAAAGTTTTTCCCACGGGCAGGGATTTCTGTGTACACGGGACAATTTCGTAATATAATTTTTCTCTAGAGTTATAGATTTCAAATGCCTGGTGGCGGGGGCCACCTGTCTGGGGAAAACTGAGAAACTCAAGGAAGGAAGGTATTAGCCCCTGGGAAGCCTGTAGAGTGTAGGATTTGATAGAAGTGTTTAATCGGCTATCGTTGCATAGCAGACGCCCATATTTATATCGAAGAAGGAACAGATAATATTTATGGCTCGTCCCTCGTTCCCCCTTTTACCGGGGCATCAACATGATACAGTGCCGTTTAGACGGGAGTTCAGGGGTTAAGAAGAGATTTTGGGGTCGCGTTAATTAATACCGAAGCTACCGAAGCTACCGACGCCCCCTGTAAGCGCAACACTTGGACGCTAACTATGACTTAAGCCGCCATTAATTCACATCAACGTCTTCCTACCGTGCGGGGGTAGGTGACTTGCATCCTTGTTGCCGAACTCAGATAAGTGGCTGGGTACTTAGAAGATCGTGACGTCATTATGCTTACAGTTTTTTTTTCCTGGCAATTTAACTTGGCGTAATAATGCGCCGGATAATCCTTTTTATCCTGACACCAGCTTACGGTAATTCATCTTTTTCTTTCTGCTGCTCGTGATCTTATATGGAAATACTTGGGAAGAGTTAATACTAATAGGAATAGAGTAGCCGTGCTTCGGTGTTCATTTTAACTGTTTGATGCATGGAGATTGGTGAATGTGGAGATATTCATAGGTATAGGAATAGTTGTGGTAGTCTGGTAGGTACACTTAACATAGTTTAGAAGTAGGTACTCGAAATTACAGAATCTTAATATACGTATGAAGCAGAAAGTGGTTTTGTGTTTGTCTGTCGCCTAAAAAAAAAATAAATAAATAAAAAAAATGCTTCTCAACAAGCAGAATTTCTTTTCACTCGAATCGCTGTAGGTATGTAATTTTAAATTGAACTTGGGAAATGTGTAACACTGTGTAACACAGTGTAACCCGTGTTACATTTATATCCTACTGGATTCTGAGAAAGAGAACGACGAAGAGGGCAGCGGCGGTTTCACGGTAGTGGATGTCTCTGTACGATAACCAAGTTACGTTTTCGTCACGCACACGTCTCATGTGACCCATGGGCCTAGAACATAATCCCTGGCAACTCTAAGAAAATAACCATCGCGCGATGCGTCTGTGATTTAGCGATTCGTACACATCTCTCGTTACATCGTTCGTATCGCCGCTTGTATCGGGCGAATAAGTTGCAACTGGGAAAATAACTGTGCAACACGATCCTGTGAACCGGCGCGGCCGATAGTAACTGGAATTTCAAACTACTCTAATCACTCGATCTCGGTTTCATTTGAAACCACGAATCGAAGTAAAGAGAGTTGGAAAGTTGTTTAAGAGTTAATTATCCAATGCCGGGAATAAGTGGCGTCCGTCGTCCTCGGGTGTAAATAAATTCGTCGGGACTCGGGACTCGGGACGATTGGAATGAGAAGCAGGATCCCCGCTTGACGGATGCCACGGAGGAGAACGATGTTGACACGCTATCCCGTGGGCCAGCGTCTCCGAAAATCCAGTACGTCTGGGTGGATTCTTTCCCGTTGGTTAAGCCGACGATTGTCGCGGTAACAAGCCGGCTATTGACAGGTCTCGTTCTCCCACGTCGGTTACACACCCGCTGCACGTAGGTGTAACGTTCCCCGAGCCCGCCGATGTGAGGGTGCAGACGAGGATGAGACAAACCACGGTTTGACCACTGTGCGGTGGTGTTACGGCGCTACTACGGGGGCCACATACTAATGGGGCATTACCTTAACACCCTCTATCCCGAACTCTCGTTCAGTTAGTTACTCCTCGGGGATGTGGAAGAAAGGACGGAAGGACGGAAGGAGGATCTGCTGCCATCCAACGCTCCGACGTTTCTCCTCGTTACTCCTTCCTTTTTTTCTCTCTCCTCTCTCCTCTCCCCTCTCCCCCGGCTGTCGTCCTCCTTACTCCCTCCTCCTTCCTCCTCGTTACTCCAGGTCGCTCGGTTTCCAGCGCGATCCTCCTCTGTGTTCCTTTTCCTGATCGATCGTTCGCGGGGGCGAGAGTGTCCCAACGTAAATCGTTATCGGGCCACTTCCACGTCTGTTGGATATCTCCGTCCCCGAAATCGAATCGTTTACGAAACGCCGATGGGGGCCGTGCTACGGCTGGAGGAATTTCTTTAGTCGCGGATCCGACGCGCTGGGATTGAAATGGGATTAATTTCCAATGGCGCGCGCGCGCGCGAACGCGCGTGGCTGATGGACTCCCATCTCGTGGCGTGAATCAAGCTTTTATAATAATCGATTTTTATGGGGGTGGTAAGAGGGGAATGATCGTAAGGGTAGGTTAAAATTTCAACCCTCGAACAGCCAAACTTGAGCACTGACGCGATAAGCTGATGTTGGGTCTCTGTTGACCAAGTTCGGAAGTTAGGCAACCCAAAAATTCAGAAAATTATGCATCCTTATGTGCAAGTAGAGTTGTTGATCCGCAGGACGGAACTGTTTTTTGGTTGGTGCGGTTTTAGGGAGCGAAATCACCCCTCGCGAAGAATGCAGATTCCACTATCCACTATTTTCTGAACTATCGGCTTGCCTAACTTCCCTTGCGAATATCGGCTGACAATACTTATGGCGCGTAGAGGAAGGCTAGATAGTCAGACACCCGTCGTGGCTCTCGAAACATGTGCCAAGATCGAAATTAAAAGATACCGATGCCCCGGGCTGCGCGATCACCGAAGACGGAAGCGACGAGGAGGAACGAGGAGGAACGAGGGCGCGATCTGCAGCCAGGATCTCTCCGGTTGAGGCGGATAACGCGCGTGGACGGGCGAGGAATTGCAAATCGTTTTGATCGCGACTCCGCCTCGGGTTGTGTCGACACTCGGAAGCACGATCCGAGATTCGGTCGGAAACAATACGACGGGCGATTTGTGCTGGCGATAGGTGATCCGGGGGCGGGCTGCGGCGGGCTGCGGCGGGCTGCGGCGGGGGTGGGGCGGGGGTGGGGCTGCATGAATTTCAATCGACATCTTATCTGGTACACGAGCGAGCCTCGAGTGCCGGTGGATCGTGATCAAGTGGACCTCCATGGCGAGGACAATACACGCTGCGCGGCCGACAAGTGACAATACGCTATCAGGGTCGTTCCAGGCGTATTGCTCTTTTGTCCGAGCCACTACACCTGCCATACGTACTTGAACAAGTTCATGGAAAGTGTCAAGACTGACCCGGCCGTGGATTACCGGTGAAGATCACGCCGAGGGCTGTTCAAAGCCGTCGCGAAGAGAACCGTGGCGCAGGTATTACCGGCGATAACCTGCCTACCTTCAATCTAGCCGAGCAAACTCTGTGAAATAAATGTTCCAATTGAAACTTTTGAAAATCTATCAAGCGTAGCTGTTGGTGCCGTTGGCGGAGGAGCGTCACCCTTATGAATTACTAGATTTCGTAAGCGAGGAGACTGCCACCGTATTAAACCCGTCTGAAGGCTGGCATACAAGTTTTAAGGTCCTCCAACCCTCGTTCGTACAGTTATACGATTTGACCGTGCCGTGAGCCGTGGGGTAAGTTCCGGGCGGGATGCGATAGGATTTACTGCTCCAGACATATTTCAGGCCGAGTTCAGCCGTCTCCTATTTTTCCACGTTATCGACGACCCTTTATCGTTTTTAGTTGCGCATAACGAGCACGGTCCAGGAACACCGGAACGACGCGGCTTTAATCGCGCTATCAAACGGTTACGGGGACGTTCTGCAGTGTAGTTCATACATTCTGTAATGGGAAGATGCGTCGAGGATGTGTCCAATGTAATTCGAAGACAACGTAGCTGCTTTGTCAGAGTGGCGATAAGGGGAATGGAGAATAACACTACTTACCGTGCTGGTGAAAACAGAATTTAAAACTCATTTTTCTTATTATTATATCAATTTGAAGTTGCACACCTTGAAATGCTTTAAATTTTTCAATAAATAACATACGCTCACTCGTCGCGGTTCCTCTAGAATAAATTCCTCTTAGCCCCTAAGTGCTCGCTAAGAAATCTTTTTAAAAACTCCCCTCCCCATGCGTAACAGAATCACAAAGTTGGTGTTAACATTGATGTATTCTGGGCAACCTCTCAACTTATGACAGAACATTCTTCTGAACACTATCGTAGGTGATTTAGTAGACTTTTATTGCGAAGTTTAATTAAGTGACCATTGTACCGAGGTGATATTCGAGCGTGCAGCGATATTAAAAAATACCATCCCTCTGAGGAGAAGAATAACGATCCTTCGAGCACTCGCTCTGCCGGAAGATCATCATGAAAGCAATTAAGTAATGCACCTCGGGGAGCCGAGTCCCTGTAGAATCGGGGCAAAACGAAAACATTGGAAGATAAACGGCGATCGACGAAAGATCGTCCAACACCGACTGATTAATTGCCATGTACTCTGGATTTCTTGGAAACCATTAGTACCATTACTACCATTACTACCATTCAACCTTCGACTCCATTAATTCTTCTTCGGCTCTGGATACAATACACCTATTCGTTCTCATTGCACTACTTTCGCGAAGCCCAGCTTAAAATCCATTCAACTTATTTACCTATAAATTGTAAATAACATCGTTCTGGTACAATTAAAACCCCAATCTGCGTAGGGCTATAAAAAGTTCTCAATTCTAGAAAAATACTAGTTATGTTCTCCAACGCCTTTCTCAAATCCATTTTAATTTCGACAATTGAGGATTATATTTCTCCTTTGAATCGATGCTTCGCTTCCGTATGAATATCAACACGGAACGTCCGCGCGTCGCAATCAATTCCTCCAGTTGAAGTTGCCAGTGGCGGGGCAGTAAATTCTCATTTCTCGCCACTCGTTCACGATCATTTGGATCGCCGTGGACTGTGGAGCGGCGAGCGACGATCTACGTGCCAAGAAACTAAGAAAGAAACAAAAATACAACGGAGCCGACGGAAGGTAGCCGCTGGACAAGAAGACTAAGTGGCCGAAGAAGATCGAATCGGCTGGTAAATTAGACGACGATTGTTCGCTCCCAAGGACCAGCGAAGGCTACTAATCAGGAGCTTGCACTCGCCCCCTCTTCACCGAAACGAGGCCGGTTCTTCCAGCTTCCAGCAACTCTCGGGGAAGATCCTCTTGGCTCGCGAGGACTCGTGAAAGTCAGAACTGGCGCTAACTCGACTCCACTAACGGGCAATCAGATCGCCTCTGTTGGGACAACAAACTCTCTTCCACCCCCGCATCTAAACTACATAGTATTTCCTCCCTACACGATCGTCGGCCCGGTTCTATAGCTTATTTATCGAAGAAGTTAGCCGGGGGGTTAAACAGCAGTAAATCCTCCCCCCAGCTGGAGGAAACGGACATTGCGACTTAATTGCCTTGGCCTGATTCCTCGCCCTACTCATTGGATAACGATGATTTCTAATGTCCTTGGAAACTCGTCGACACTTTGGAAATCTGGATGCGCGGGGGTGGCAATGCAAAGGGGAGGAACAATTGGAGGGTTATTTATTCTGTAAGTTTGATATTATGATTTGACCCGTTGAGGAGTTTTTTTTTCAATGAGAAAATTGAGATTTCGGTTCGAGGGTACGCTCGAAGAAGGTTAATTAACCCTTAATCGGTTAAAAGTACTTTCTTATAGCGGTAAGAGCGAAGGGTACGGAATTTAATGAAGAGGAAATGCATAGGGATAGGGGATGAAAAGATTAAGAGCGACGTGAGCTGTTAACAACTGGGTTAATGCTTGCTTTATTATGATGCTCGCGTCACGCGTTGAGGAAAATCCTCTCGAGACATGGATAATATCTATTCGACGGACGTGCGCGGGGAATATCAGCAGCTGTATCCATGGGCGATCCGATCGAGGATATCCTGCGTCCCGATTTCCTGTAACCCTACGCAGTAAACCCAGGGAGGGAAGAATCGAAAGAGTCGAGGGTGAGTTACATCGGGACTTTCACGGTTTCGGTCTTATTGTCCCATTTACACCGGCTCCTTATATCTGGGGCTTTCTCTCCATATGGCTGTACAGTGTACAACTACCTATACCACGATAAACGATAAGGGGCCTTTCCTGCCTTCGTCTTCTGTTTACTTCAATCAACATCACCGGAATTTTGAACACATTGTGACAACACGTGTGCGTAGTGTGTATTTTGAAATTCTATTTCTTTAGTTTTATGATAAAGACGTTTTTTAAAACATAATTCCAATAGAAAGAAGTTCGGCAAAGAGAGATTTATACGATTAAATACGAAAAACACACATATGAATATAACTTTGAAAGCTTCTATTTACGTGAATTAATCGATATTTCTCAAGTAGATATCAATTTCGTTTGCAAGATTCGATTTCCGTTTGTCTAGCTTTGCCCACTCGCAATTGAAATTCTTTAGATTTAAACAAATTTATATTTTATCCGAGACTAATATTAGAAACAAAAATATCAATCATCCCTTCATTGAGAACGAAATTAAGCGCACTTGCCCTAGATTAAATAATACGTTGTCTGACACAATTACCGAAGAACGGTCGCCAACGTAGATAAAGTTAATTTTTCTTTGGTAAATGTATTAAAGTGACTGATATCGCGTCACGTCGTCCAACGCGATTGCTATGGCACAATAACGATTTTCTTGGTCGAAATCCCAGGAAAGATGTCAAATTAGTATAATATTTTACGGGAGAACGTACGGTGAAACGCGTGGAGGGAAACGGTGGAGGGTTCGATCGCCTGCAACCAGAACCAAAGAGGATCAATGAGCTATACGCGATTCTTTACGGGTCTAATTGAGCGCGGAGATAACGCGACCGATTCCTGCTGGGTAATAACGTTCCCTCGTCTCTGGTCTCCGTTTTCTTTAATGGTCGAGCTAATCGCTGCTGGTACCTTAACTATGCCTAAAGATATCACCCTCCGTCTATCCCTATACCAATTTAACAATTCCTTTTCTGCCGTACAAAACATGAACCACGGCACGGACATAATAAAGCAACAAAGATCAAACTACTATCTATATACACTCTGCCAATAATCTATCCTATTAGTCCGCTTACACAGGTTGGACCGATAACAATTAGGTATCACTATTTAGTTAGAGAAAACACTTTCGAATAAAGTTGGTTTAGCAAGAAAGTGGCGTTAGAGTTGGGCGTTATCCGAATAATTTCAAATATGCATTGCGAATAAAATGAAGTTATTCGAGAATAAACTTATTTGAATAATTCCCAACTCCGAAAGTGGTTGTCGCGTGGCCATAACGATTTTTTATATCGTAGAAAATGAGAACTATTCTCATTGAGATTTAAGTTCTCGGTTTCAAGATTCACTGTTCCCCTGAAATCTCACTGAAACCGAACGCAATTTCAGCTCTGTTTTATGGCGACACTTGTGATCAGGCTCGCTAACCATCGCCGCCTTTCTTCTAGGAGCCACCATAGGAATAGTATGTAAAAAGGCCATCAGCGATTCGACTGCGAGAGCCCCTGAGAGAGTCGTTACTCGCCGTACTCCACCCCGTTCCGCGAACACGTACAGAGGAGGGTGGTGTGCAACTGTCCTCCATCGGCCGATGCACCGATCCGTGCCCCGATCCGTGCCCCGATCCGTGCCCCGATCGTACGGCTGAATTCGAATTCTCCAAGACGCACACGCCGGCAGTAACGGTAACTACCCCCGTGGCCCGTGCGCGATTTACGATCCTCCAGGACTATAAACAATGGGTAAACGCCAGGTTATTACGTCAAGAAGGCCGGGCGCGGGGCGAGAAACGGGGGTGGCAGGCCAGAATTGCCGCATCAGAGAGGTGTGTCCGTTCACCTTCGCAGGGGTGGACACGTTCCCGAGGACCAAGAGCTCTCTGACTCGGCTTCTCGTCCTCGCTATACTTAGTGTACTTGATAACTCCGCTGACTTCAATGTTAATCGCCATTAAGTAGTTGGCTACGCTCAGATACCGGATAAAGGTGCAGTGTTTACTCGGCAATCGGTGCGGCGCAATGCCTTCGAGAGAAGGAACAGCGCAAAGTTTTTCATAAATAAATCTAATTTCTGTGTATTAGGGTTAATCGCAGTACCCTGATCTGCCGAGGGTGAGAAAAACCACCAACTGTGGTGCAACTTTACCGCTTGGTCAAGTATATTATTCTAATATTGTTGGCGAATGTAGTCTAGGCTGGAGGCACCCCATCTCCGCGAAACCTATCAGATCTATTCGGTAATACGTAATTCGAGATGTCTAATACAATAAGATTTGTGGATTTGGGGAGACAAATCTCCGGGAACCTTTACGGAGTGCTCGAGACGAGCCTACAGGGGAGTTGTACTATATCAAAGAGTCTGGGTAGCCTAGCTCATGGTCGCAGCCCCGAGCGTCCATATTTCCGTGAAACGGTCCGTTCCTCTGGCTGGGAACTGGGAAGTAGCGCTCGTTGCCTCATTGCCTCATTGCCGTCATTTGTAGGCGCTGTACAAGTGTGCGGGTGGGAAGGCAACAGGAGCTGAGAGGACACGTGAGTCGTGAAGCTCGATCGCTCCAGATATATAAGTATTCCCGAAGGCGAGGGGCAATTTGTCCCGGTCATTTGGCGAGTCCACGGGGACTCCCTGACTGTAATCCAATCACTAGCCACACTCTCCCTCTCTCTTTCTTTCTATCTCCTCTTGTACGAGGCCGTTCCATCCCCCTTTCACAGAGGGTCCACTCTCCGAGCCTCGTCAGTCGTCATTGAGTCTACGGCAATCCTGACCGAGTGACGACTGCATCGGCTCCGCACGGAATCTGGACGGGGATGCTTAGGAGTCCGCGCGACCTTACCTCGGCAAAGGGAATAAGATTACGGCCGTCGAGCTCGTAATTAGAGGCAGGATTGCATTCTGTCGAGCTTCCCCCGCAACTTCCCCCCCCCCCCAACGATGGGGTTAAAACTCGATACCCAGACCGCTGGACAAATTACGGTATTAAATCTCAAGTTTCTTTGGATGGGGGTTGCTTAGTGTTCCTTCAGAATTCTATTGAAATCTGCGGGGAGAGGTGAAGGGGATGAATTGCTGTCTCCTGCGAAAGTAGCGTGGAAGATTTTAGAAGCTTTCGAAGGTTCTTTTAATAATTTACTACAAATAACTATTTCTTTATTTTAAATTAAATTCTGAATAGATTGGGCTTTTGATTTATAAAGGATTAAATTAGTTAGTAGGGGAATTGTAATATAGTTCATAGAGGGGGTAGGTATGTTATTACTGATGAAATTTAATCTGCAAGAATGGAAGGTATTTAGATTTTAGAGTACACCGAGGACTTAGTGCCCAAATATTGTATGTTGACTTTTTCTGAAATTTCAGTTTTTATACGCAACAAATAGTTTAAGTTTAAGCTGTACAAAAATCACATTTATATTTTTCTTGCATGTTTAAAGCTGTTTTTCTTGGAAACTCTAAAAGTGTACACACAATATTTGTCCACTAAGCCATCGACATGTTCCGAAGAGCTGCATTAAAGCTTCCAGTCTCACTTCTACTTTTCGAGAAGGAAATACGTCTGAATGTAGGAATACGACGCATGAATTCTCGCCGGAATCGTGCCTAGAGGCGAATGGCATACGTGATCTTGATACAGAGGGGTTGCGCGAGAAATTAGCCTTGTTGAAAGACGGCCCTTTTATGCCTCCGCCTTCCCTGGCCTCTCTTTTCTTTTTTCCTTTAAACTGACCCGGCTCCCATCCAATATATCGAACATAGCTTGACGTGCTTTAACACGGAACTTTACCTTCTCCTTGTTAAAACGCCAGAACCTGTATCCTTTATGCTGGAAAGAAGTGAAAGACGCGTGGGATTTCGTCGACGCAAGTAGTACAGCATATATTTTCTCCTCCTGGCTGTCTCTATTACATACTTGGGTCCACCTCTCTTACTGTCACTTTAGTTAAACCATAATCTTTGTCTTTCAAATAGAAGCCACAACTCATACAAGAATTTTTTTCTTGTAATTAACTAAGTATGTAACAATTGTTGTAATTAGTGTTTTTTTTTTTCATTAGTGGTAGATTTTACGTAAAGCCCATTAAAATCGTGATTTTTGAGTATTCCCATCTTTCCGTGGAATAATCTTAAATCTGAAAATGTTTATCGCGTTCTTTTCTACTCCCCTCTTTAAAGTGTTTTAACACGTTCCGCGCTATAGAGGAAATTCAGATATTTGGTAGGTCTATGAAAACTGATGAGAAAAGTAGATTACGTTATGATGGGTTGCAGGAAACTAAGTAGTAGTTCTGTTACATTCTCCAAAATTTCTGCTTTTTCTTCCTATAGTTTGATTTCGACGCTGAATTAAGAATTATCATTTTAATATCGTAAAAACTATGCTGGCTGATCGAGGAACAATAGGTTCGGGATTTGGATTTAACGCGGAAGAAAGCTGGGACCCTTTAATCTCTTTTGAACGGAAGAAAATGTTCCGTTCAATACCCTCATCTGTTAGGTAGTTCCGGTACGTATACCGCGCGCAGATCCGGCCGAGCGGTGCCGCAATTACCGCGCCGTGATTTAGAGCCCACCCGTTATAGACCGGAGAGCTTTGATTTACGGTGCCGCGCGTGAAATTAATTTGAATTCGGTAATGTACGAATTATTCGGGGCGACCGCAATCGTCGAAAAGTCTTCCGACCGAACCCATCGAGATTCGAGAAACCTCTGCTCCTCTTTAATACTACATCATCTACGGCCTACGCCATCCTCGCTTCCGAATGATTTACAATAATATTTCAAGAATTACATTATTACCAATGCAAATAAGATTCTATTGCTATTAGATAATTGGGCGATCATCTTCGCTGTTATACTTATTACTGTAGTGTGCTACTTAATTTAATTTTAACTACAATGTATTCTGTCGAGTAAAGGATTTCAGCCGTTGATTTCAATAATAATAATAATAAAAATAATAATAATATGAGAAAAGTAAGCAGAAACAACCTGGTGTCTAAAAGCTATTTAGAAAAAATTCTTACTATTTCTTGTGAAATCGCAACTGTTCTGCTTTAATAGTATCTAAATCAGTGACAACTGATATCGAAGTTTTTATTATACGTGCTTGGGAATTAGTTTTCAGATACAGAATATCATCTAAAAATTCTTGTGACATATAGATAAACTTTTTTTATAATTCATTTATTTGATCCGTTTGATGACCTCGCTCTAATTATAATGGTGTTGTTTTGAAAAATTCCCAAACTTCGCATGAATTTGACTTGAAAGTTTATTTTAAAAAATACCATGTTGCACCCCCCGTGTCAACTTTACGCCCGTAGGCAGCTGTCTAATTTTGCCTACAGCGTCGAGTCGGACCCGTGAACTTTGCTGAAACAAGCTCCACATCCTTCAAACATAAACTCGAACAATCCTCCAGTTTCATCGCTCCGAATTAATTTGCCCCGTTACACGCAAATCGCCTAGGAAAACTCGTAATTACGGCTGCGAGCGTTCTGGATGGCGTTCGAACCGCCCCCACGGGTCAGCCAAGTCAGTAATCTTCAAGGGAACTTTGCGAAAGGCCCCCGCATCGGTGATCCGTGGAGCAGCGGCACGGCGAGGCGAGGCGAGGCGAGGCGAGGCGAGTGGAGTTTTCAATCGCGCGATACCTACCGAAATTAATTTCAATCTAGGTGGAGGAGGTACGGGTAAGACGGCGACCGGTCCACGCTCGAACGATCACGAATGCCGGTAAGATTGAGCCGATCCGATGGTAGAGAGAAGCTTCTTAGATCTCCGCGGTGCTTCTGGTATATATAAACCGGCCCTCGGGAGGCAGGCGAGGGGGGATGGTCGAGTTCGTAACGAGATTTGCTCGATGTCCACGAACGGTTTAAGCTCGGATCACGTTCAAGCGTTTAGCCTTCTTTCTCCGCTCCGTCCACGACGGTAAACGCTCCCCGACGATTCTATTTCTCTGCGCTACGTCCCGCGGTCATCCCCTTTCTTTCGGGATCGCGATAAAGCGGATAGATCGCGCATGCAACGGGGAAAGAAGCAGAACGCTTCCGCCGGGCCCCGCGTATGATTTATTCCGGCGCGAACCACCCACCAGAAATATCAGATACCCCTAATGAATTTCTGGGCCGGTGTGCGTGCGTGTGTGGCCGCAGCGGCGGCAGGAAAGAAATATGGCCTGGACCGACGACACCCGCGCGTATATAACGGGCTCGTCCTCGTCCTCGTCCTCGTCGGATATCTTTGGTCATCCATGTTAATCACTGGGCGCATTGTGTGCCGTATCGACTATCGATGCCTTTCTCTTGGCCTTCCACGGACAGCGCGGGGGTCGGGGGACAACTGACAAGCCCCTCGGCGTGAAAACGCGTCCAAGCCAGTCCAACTTTTAACGCTAGGGGAGTGGAGCGGGCTTTCTTTGGTGACCGGTTGCTTTTCTTAAAGGCGACAAAGTAACGGGTCAAATCAAATTCATTGCTTATAAATTATGAATCACGCGAGGGAACATTCTCATTAAATAGCTCAAGAAATATCTAGCTGACTTTTAGACCTTTTTTTGTAAATACTATACGATTTGTATAGTAAAATATTTATAGCCTATGATAAAAAGATTTAACGCGTTTAAAGTTTTGCTTGCATGTTGAGGCCGTTCGGAGGTCGAGTCGCTTCCAAGTTCCATAATGATAATAATTCTAGAATCGATACCTAGGTATCTACCGTTACGAATTTCGTGTTGTAAATTTTACTGAATATTCTTCAGATACTATACTATAGAATTGTGTTTCCGAGAATTTTTAATGAGAACGTCTCGTTAAGGGAATTTCGAGCGTAGCACGTAAGAATAAGAAGGGAAAGAATGTGGAGCGGCTGAAAACGCGGCACGGTGAGAGTTCAGCCGGCTATGAGATGAATGGCACGTGGCCCGCATGAGATTGAGAACGGAGAATATTCAGGAAGGAATTGGCGAGAAATTAGGCGTGAAATACGCCGTGCGCTTCGAATATTTCTGCCACCGACAGATTTCGACTTTCCTGTCAGACACGCCGCTTAGACGATCCATCGATCTGTCTCTATGTGCTCGCCGTGAACTCTGAATTCGCCGCGGCTAGGCTCTTTTCTGCATTCTAACTGGTCTTGTCCTCACCCCTCGTAACCTTGGCGAGGTGCGGAACTGCCAATGGACTTTTTATTCCACTCACTCTTCCCCGGAGCGACTCCTTTCTTTCCTTTTCTCCGCTATTTCACTATAGCAATATATAAAGTTTTGAAGAAAATAATTCTTGCTTTTCAATCATTAACATTTATTTTAATCTTCTTATGTTTCTGTGACATTTCTCGAATAGCAATTGTCATTTTACCTCCACCACGAAGAAACGAACTGAAGATTTAATCTTGAGGGTGCCGAGTCGAAGGGATAAAAATATTTTTAATGCAAATTCAATAAAATTCATTAGATAATTATAAAAATTTATTTAAAGCATCAACCACAGTTTTCTTTTTTTTTACATACTGGAACATATTTTTAAGAAGACTCGGTATCGAAGGCAAAGGCGAGCGTCAATCTCAATAAATTCGTGAAAGACCATCGTGGCATACGGCGGTTGAAAGACTAGGTATGTCCGTACTTTCGCTTGTTACGCCTCGCGCAACACTCGCACTTTGTATTCCTCCGACGAAACCAATCTCCATAACGGAAACGTGTTGGCGGACTTGCTGGCCAACCTCGACGGCCTCGACGGCCTCTTCGCGTCTACATTCACACGCCTTCCTACTTTCCATGCCGCGAATTTGTATCCAGTTCTACGTTTCGTCATTCGTCCAAGCCCCGTGGAAAGTTTCTTTGAATTGGTGCCTCCAGATTTTAACGATCAGACACTTCCACCCTTCACAGACTATTTCATCTTTCTCCTTCGAGTCAAATAGTAATAAATTCCTAACTCAAGAAAAGAAGGAGTTATCGATTAAACGAAATCTGTGAGAATCAAATTTGAATATGCCGTATGGAAGGACTCGTCAAAGTTCTAACAGTGCGGTTGATAAATAAACAGGGTTGTTGGTTCAACTCCTATTATAGTTCCCTTTTTTTTAATGACTTCTTGGCATCGTTTTCAAGAAAATCCGTACTCAATTTCTATTCCTTCTGTAACATAGTTTCTATTAATAAATAAACGAGTAAATGAAACTGACGAATGGAGCAGCAAATAAAAACAAATAAAGACAGTTTAGGTATCAATATTCTTAGTAGTCTTCATACATTATTGGGACTAAAATTAGCTACCACACGCTCAAAATTCGGTTCATCGATTAAACGCCAACACTAAACTGATGCTGGAAAATGAAAGGAAACCTTAGAATGGCTTAAACTTAATCAGAAATCTTAATATTCTGGAACAGCATCGGAATCTGTAAAGTCCAAGAGTGGTGGCGACGGAAGACAGCCTGGAATGACCGCGACAGCGGAAAAAGATTTAAATAATCATATATATCGAACGGTGCAATAAATCCCCGGCGTGTCCATCCGGCTCCCCCCGGGATCGCCACCCTAACTACTGGCATCTATAGCAATGGGGTGGACCGGTGATATATGTCTTCCCTATAACAGCCAGAATCAAAACACCGCCCCCCCCCTCCCCCCATCCCCTCTGCTACGGCGATGTTTGTCCTTCGGCCAGCGACTTCTGCGGCAGACAGTTGGTATCGGTGGAATCGCTGTATTAATTAACAGTAAATTGCGGGTTACAGGAAGAAACGGGTTTTCGAGTCCTGATATTACTCGATGTTATTCGTTACGTCCAATATCATTTGTGAAACGGTCAAACGATTTTCGCGAAAAGAAATTCCTAAATACTCCATAAGCACCGGAAAAATTCCTCCAACACTCCCGTCTGGTAGCGGAAGTTGCTACGATCCTACGGTGTAACGTCCGAAAGTACGGGGTGAAAATTGACCCGCCTTCTGGGTATAGTTAATGCCTTAACGCTCGCGATAAGACACTTTACTGCAGCGCTCGGAGGAAGGGTGCGACGCACAGTGCAGCAGGTACGTACGTACTTGAGGAACGTGTCGGAGCACCGGTAACCGCGTGCTGGTCTACGAGATCCCGGATTCGCTCGACGTGCTGTATCTGGCCAGGAGCGAGGTCCTGGCGCGGAGGAGATTACGGAGCGTTGGTGGACGCTGGTCACTTGACCGGTATTACAGATGTAATATCGTAAACAATGTCCCTCTCGGCCGTAGCCGCGTTTATATCTGCGCAAGAGTCACGGGATCGACCCCCTCACACCCCCTGGACCGGTGTCGGTGCCGGCGAAGCTAGGGGTGGCGGCCACCTTCCTTTCCCTTCTCTATCTCCCCGCGCGCCATCGCGCCAACCCTTTCGCAAGCGGTGGCCAGTGTTTACTGTTGAATATTCATTCTTTGCCCCGGCAGAGCCGCGTACACCGTGTGTCCACACATTAACCAGCGGCGGTGGGCTGACCATCCGCTTACCCGCACCCCTTTCGTCGGTTTTATTGAGAACGACCGCTGCCGTCGTGTAATCCGGCCCTCGTTGCACTTCTGATCGGGGTGTAAAGCGGCGTTAAAGTCGGCACTTGAAGTGATATCCTGTCAAGCTTGCTCCGCCACCGCGCACCGCGAGGGACTCGTAATACAGTTTGTCGGACGGTACTAATCGTTGACACTGCGTCGAGGTGATGATGTAGGCGACGGTGTGGCTGGAGGAAAGGTGCTGCGATAGGGCAGAAGTTGTATTAAAGGCGGACCGTTGGAGCGGAGGACGAAGAATTTTTACTGCTCCACTGCTCCACTGCTCCAAATTTTTGTTTACTACCTAGGTATTTGAGTTTTCTTTTATTTTATAAGAGCATACGAATGAAATGTTTTTTAATCAATTCCAATTCTATGCTCGAAAATCAAGCATTCTTTATGAATTTTTTCTATATGAAAATAAAAAGCTAGGAAGATGCAAAGCAAATAAAAAATTTGGCCTGCTCGAATCCTCAGATTAAAGGGATACTTGGTTTGACGTACAGTAGCAGTTGACAGGAACTTTAAACCGTAAACGGTGGGAGAAAGTATTTGTGTGTTTGTCTGTCGCCTAAAAACTTTCGAACGGTAAACTCTGGGGTGACGAAATGTACCCCAGCTCGTTACGCCTAGTTAAATTTTGTGCCTGCTTTGACCACCCCTGTACAATATATTGAGTAATACAATTACTCTGCTGTTACATATAGTTAGCACGAACGAAGAAGATGTAACTCGACAGTACGAACACACAGAAGTTTCTATCACACTATGACAGGTTTAACTGTTCGACACTTGAACACGCGTCACCATACATCCGCAGGAAAAGCGTAGCGTCGTAAGACTATACTGGCTTCGATTTCAGGGACACGTTGCTCCGCTGACGAGCTTTCTCTGATCGAAGCTACCGTTACCATCGAAATGGTCAATAACGAGGGAAAGCAGGGATCCCGTCGTAGCGTTTATGCAGGACCCTTTCCCTCGCCCTCGCCCTCGCCCTCGGCCCCCCAACCACCCACCCCTTCGCCGTAAATACGGGACGCACAGCTGTACTATCGCGGGAACAATAAAAATAGACCTCCCGTATAGGTTGGCCCGCTTACTATCAGGCCGCAAGTTACGATTAAAAGACCGCGGCGGTCGACCCGCCCAGGCCATGTCTGGAATTCTCAGTTTCTAGGAAGACCTCCACCCGGGGGATCCGCAAGGGGTGCCGGAGGGGACAGAAGCTCGATCCGCCAGAAGGACTGAAGCGGCAGGATACGCCCGGATTCGCCAACTTTCGTGGCCCGAAACTCTTTCGCGGGTTTATGCTTATCGTAAACATCGCCGCAGACAAATCTGCCGCGCTGCGGTTGGCTCGGTAACGACGTAACGATGCGACGTAAATGCCGGCAGCGAATTGACGGGAATGAACGATCGCGGATCAACTCGCGGGGAAACCGAAGGTGAGTTCGACAAGAGGCTGTAGGAATAAGTAGCCAAACATTGCGAGCTTATTTTTGGAAAATCGCTGGGAAAACGGTATAGGGATGTGTGCTTGCTGTTTGCGATACAGTGGGGGTTGAAGGAGGTTGAAGGAAAATGATTAAAAGTCTTAATACTGAGATTTACGTATTACGTTTAAATTTTAAATTTTAGCTATTTTATTTCTGTCACCAATCGCAATTCAAACTTCCCCTCGACTATACTACCGCGTGAACAATTTTTGCTTGCTGTGGAGACTCGCGGGAGTTTGAACAGACAGCAGATACACAGATGTTTCGTGCAACTCGGACTATTTATTCGTACGAAAGAAATGAAGATGTAATCGATATCAAGATCGAGGGGGTGGGATATCGAGATTTCGTGACGGGTAACCGAAGATACTTGGGCACTTGCGCAGCCTCTTGTTCGTGCGACATCCTTGCGGACGAGACCCCTTCGATTACGTATACCTCGACGATAAAACCTCCTTTGCGTGGATTAGTCCGCTCAATCAGGAAATATACTTGGGGCCCCCATAAAGTTCTCCCGCCGCGCCGCTCCGTGCAAACCCCTATGTGCCTGCTATGTACCACCCTATATGTGCTTCCCTTCTTTTACGCATCCTCGTGTGCTGAGCGCTCATAGCGACAGATAAGACGTCCTATCTTAATTGACAATACCGAATCGCAAAAATATTCAAAAGCCTTTCCGTGCCATTTTAACTTTCATTGGCATTATCGACGCTCTAAGAGTCTAAGACTCTGCAGCTTTTCTCGAACGCTGAATAATTAATTGCTGGTAAGAATTCCAATTGTTATCGAAAGTTACACGAAGCTTTGATCCGTACCGTAGACTGTGCCGTGCTTTCTGGAACAGAAGGATGACTCTTTTGTCGGACAGAAGTACGGCAAGATATTTTCCATTTATTTGAGAAGGATAAGTCATTGTGCCGAAATTGCAGCTCAGGAGGGGTTGCATTATACGATTGGAAAAGGCGGATAGGGACTACGCATTCTGGGGATGGAGAATTTTCGGAGCGTACACGGGGACAGATTCAGTTTCGGGTGTGTTTTAAAGTCCATGGGGCTCAATGTTCCGCGAAATACGCCGCTCCCTTCCCGTCGCTCCTATAATACAGATGCCGTATAGATGGCTACAAATCCCCCCCTCTGGAACTCTTCATATCTATAACCTCTTTTCATTCTCGACAACGAGGGCTCGCACGCGACAGGGCAGTTTTAAACAATTCACCCTTCAAACCCTCCCACGTGGTTAACTTTATTGCTATTTCCGGGCGTACGTCGCGGCAGACGCTTCCATTTCATTTCACTTACGACGAGCAGCAAAGTCACAAAATCACAGTCATATCTTTCCTTCCCAAACAACCTTCAATATATCGATTACAATTTTTCTTTTTTTTAATTAACCGAATTCCTCGAATTCCTTTGGATCTTAACCCCCCTATTAATGAGATATAAATTTTAAAGTATAATTATTCCTAACTAAACTATGTTATCTCCGAGGACCCAGTCTTGTTTAGGTTTCTCTATTTCCGTTTTATTTTCGGGGCTTCACTGATTCGTGAATCCGCCGTGTTAATGAAACGTTGATTGCTCGAATTTCGACGGAGGAGGATGGAAACAGCAAGAGGTAACGGGGGTTGCACTTTCAACTTACGGTGGCTCAAGTCAATTCGATAGCAGTTAACGAATTGTTGGGGGTGAATAGAAGGGGTTTGCGGTTAACGCGAGGGGTCGACGGGGAGGGGAGAACGCATAATACATTGTTACCCCATCCACTGGATTCACCCCTTCCCGTGCGCAGTAATTTTCTCCGCGCGGTACCGACATCGGGGTGAACTATCTCATAATTAAAATTACCGTGCTACACATCGCAGAAGTCACGACACCCTAACGCGTCTATCGAACACGCGTTTCGAATACTCAGCCTGGAATTTATTTTGCCTCTACCAGGATTCGTGTACGGTGCTCGTTAATTGTCGCTTAATTATTTCTCACGATAACACTATAGGTACATGGTACAATTTATAGTGGCGAAAAGAAAATTTAAACCGTCAATGGATTGATGAAAGAAAAGTTTTAAAGTTTATCGACTCCCACTGTAGTTTGATAAAAATGAAGGGGAGATTTAATTTTAAGATTCAATTTCGATTTATAAATCACAATGCTTGTAGTCTAAGTACTAATTGCTAGACGTTCATAAGTACTATATAGTTTTACTGAGATTTTGATTTTGAATTGTTGCTCTTATCTCGGGGTTCGTTAAGTTTTCCCATTTCAACCTTGAAAGCGTTTAAGCGGCGAGAAACGATCGAAGGGTGGTGGCGAATACCAGCTTTCTTCCCTTCGTTCTTTGCTCGCCGATTTAAAACATTTGCCCTCCCACGAAACGAAAGTTCTCCGTGTCGGTTGGAGCCAGGGGTGCCGTGGAATCACCCTAATATTGGATTATATCGATATACGGGACACACATATATCATATTACTGAGACTGTAACGCACGGGTTACTAAATCTCCGATTTCTTTACAGAGATAAAGATATTACGATATTTCCCGCGATCAGCAAATTACAAATTGCGCTCCTCCAGGAGAGCCGGAAAGTGTTTGCTTGTACACGATAGTAGAAACGTTTTAAACGACTAATTGCTGTCGACTTTATTTTCATTTATACTACTTTAGAGATTAATACTCGACAATTACGAAACTGTTTTAGGCTCTTAAATATCTCGCAAAGCACTGGATATATTTATCATATCATTCGACCGACTAAATAATGTGCGGAGAAAAGAACTTCGATCCTCTTCGTCAAGTATTTCCGCGATAAATGAAACGAGGAAGTAGAAACGTCTGAATATGGTCAGACAGGTAAGGGGACCCCAACAAAAGACAAAGTTAGGGATTTTTTTGCTCGTATAAATAAAAATATAGAGCTTGGATTTCTTATTTATTTTTAAAGGAATTTTTTTAAATTGTACAAAATGGCTTCCCGGAGCACTGCAAAAAGAAAGCTGATCCACACTCCCGGGAATAACTGTATAATGTATTTTATTTTTTCGAATTCCCGTGACATTTATCGAGTTATTAACCCCAATAAATTGTAACAATTACTTCTACCTCCTTTAATAGAATCTCGGAAATAGCAAAGTGCTTTGCTTGGACTGAGAACAGAAGCCCGTTACAAGTTTTCCAGGGGCGACGGTTTTATCGGCAGCAGCCAAGCCAAAGGTTCGCCGGAGAAGCGGGAAAAGTGGGAAAAGTGGGAAAAGTTCTGTTTGAAAGGCGAGCCGACCTCGGCAAGGTCGGTGCATTTGGGAGGCCTTAATCGAGTGTCGCGGTAGTGAGGGTAATGACGTGTGCTCGAGCACACGGGGCCACGGTGTTTAGCACTTTATCTATCTCCTCCAAGTTATTAATGACACTCGCTGAGTCAGATCAGCCGCGGCGAAGTGCGGCATCTTCAGAGTTTAATATCCGTAGAATCGAGTCACTCGGCCGACTAGTCGCGGACTCCTTCTACTCCTGGCCTCGAGTGTACACTCGTGGCCGGGGCATTTCACTTCCAATATCCTTCACCCTTCGCTGGCTAAGAATCGAGTGTCCCCGGGCGGCGAACGACTAGCGCGAGCTTTCATTTCGCGCGGAGCACCGCGGACAAGTGGCTCGAAAATAAAAAAAAAAAAAAAGGAACGAAGAACCTGACGACACAAGGCGACAAATTTCTACTGATAAAGGACGAGGTGGCGCGGCAAAGGCGGGTCATCGAGTGTCCCGATTGGACGAGCCGGTTTTCGCTTAGTCGCATTTAGTGTAGATATATTTAGGAATTTCTGATTTATGCGATTTGATTTATGGTTGATGTGATTTCTATCATCGGAGTAGATCTAAATCTGGAAAACCTAGGGGAGTATTACTCTACGTAAGTTTGGCTGTGGCCTGACTTATCACTGTAGTGAAAAACTGAATTTCGAGAAAATGATAGCTTTCTAACAAATGAGATTACGATTCCTCGGAGGTTCACAGACCTTCTTGGCTCGTGAAAATATCGAAATGTTTGAAATACGTATTTCACTCTACGTCTAAAAATGGTCGGAGAAATCGGAACATTCGATTTCGAAAAGAAAAGAAATCGATTTTTGTGGTCGATCGAATACTCCCTTAAATTTCTCAAGCTTCGAAGAGAACTTGAATCAAGATTAATCGGTGTACATCACAGAATTTTATTTAATTAATACGTGTAATATCCTAGCCCCACGCGTAGGTATTTACATTGAACTGATACAGGTACGCGATAGGGAAAGTTATCGGTGAGAAGAATCTCCTCGCGTAGGTATGCGCGACAAACAAGTTGAATTAATAACGCGCAGTCTATTATTAATAATAACTAAACGACCATAAACCGACGAGCATGCGAATTATGTTTTGGCAATCGCGAAGCTTCTCTGGAAAGAAAATCAAAGGCCCGGGCGCAACCGAACCGGAAACTTTCGCTTTCCCTTTTTAACAAAAGTTTCACTCGCACGAGGGAAAATGGAAATCCCTCTGGCCTCGTGAGTCGTGTATAGTTAAAACTCGAGCCATTAATTATTCACCTGCGCGTACAGTTGAAACCTGAATCACTTCTACCCGCGGCGTAGAAACATTGTACATCGCAGGAGTTATCAGAGAATGATCGGTGGAAGGTCGAATGAATTTTTTATTGGACATCGCATGCCTCGTACCGAACGTATTCTTAAATAACGCATCGCGCTTCGTATGCTGCTCGTTTTGTTCGATAGTCGTGTTCCAACTGTTACATTGTAAAAGCGATTTTTCATATCCTTCGCCATTCAATTCGCCGTTATTAAACTATACAAAACTGGCGTGAATTTCTTTTAATAAAAATTATTTCCCATTCGCCCGTCGCTCGAAACGCGTAACTCCGAAAGGAACGACAATCGTCTCCGATCACTTCGAAATTGATAGTAACTTACGAATACTCAACAAATTCTCAAATTGTAATCTAATAATAATCATGGAAAATGCAAAGAAGAGCGAGCGTGGATTACTTGGAAAAATGCCAGGCAAATGTTTGGCCATTTTGAAGAAGCAGTCCCTCGAATTCTGTCGGGAGACTGGCCTACACGGCTACAAGTACATCGGCGAGCCGCATCGTTCTATACCCGAAAGGTAGGCAACCGAATTTCATACATTCTCTCTAAAAAACTGTTCAAAAGAGCCCGATCTAGGCGAAATTGGTAGAAAGGGAAAATTAAAATTAAAATCAATAAAATGCAATGGAGAAGGTAAAGCTAGAAGCTAAAAAAAAAATAGCATCAACTACAAAAAATTTCACTCGCTGTTAGAAATTATATTGTAATACAAATTACAAAGGGCGGGAGAAATCGTTTGGGCCCAGATCAGGCCCCGGTGTTGAACTCGTGGTGCGTATTCTTTCGCGGGCGAACCGCGTTCGTTCTAATTAAATCGTGCTCGATGTAAATATGTAATCGCGTGGTACTCACTTCGTATTCGTTATTTCGTTCCCGCAGGATCGCCTGGGCGGTGACGGCGTTCACATCGCTGTTCGTGGTGTTTGCGATAATGAAATACAGTTCCAACTATTACGCCGAGCACCGGACTTCCTCGGTCATCAAATCCACCCATCACGGAATATGGAATTACCCGTTCCCAGCGGTCACCGTGTGCGATCTTAATCGCATGTCCCTCAAGTTAACGCGAGAATTGGTGGAAAAATTGTAAGTCCCAACATTAGCTTTCTAAGTTAAATTAACTTTCCGCTATCGTTAATATTACACCTGCTAGCTTTCACTATTATTCATGCTGTCATTCTTAAAAGCACAGCTTCCGATTCTTATTCGCTGTTTTATTTCGATCGAATTGCTTTTTTAGTTTCCCGCTCTTTCAATAACAGTGAATCCTTATCGTTGCGATAGAAAACTTCCGCCGACCATGTCCAAGGAATTTATCGTCCAAGAGATGAACCTGCTCAACGAGTTACTGTATCCCGGCAAACACGAGGGGAACCTTCGCAACAATCTGTCGCGACTGCAGAGTATTTTCGACACCAACAGACTGTCGATTTCGACGGTTATTAGCTCGGTACGTACGAAATTAGAAGGAACTTGACAAAATAAAATAAAATCTAAGGGCGAGTGCAACTGACTTATTAATACCTTAGAAATTGATTAACTTTTGGCTAAGATTGCCACTGAAATTCCTCCTTAAAAGGACTTTTGCAACCGGCCAAATAATTAGAGAATCGAGGGAACGCGTGAATGGCTGCGTAAGAACGCGATTGAATTCCAGGTGACGAGAGACTGCGAAAGCTTCCTAGGGGCGTGCAAGTGGCAATCTGAGGAGAGAAAATGCAGCACCATGTTCCGTACAAGCTTCACCCGCGACGGGATGTGTTGCAGTTTCAATTATATCACTCGCGAGAAGATTCTCGAAAGTCCAAAGTATATTTGCGCTCGGGTTTATTTCTCTGTCCCGCCAAACATTATCACTCTAAAAAATCCTCGCTGCTCTCGACGATCTAGCAAAACGACTGAAAATCAGATTGTTTCGTTATCATTAGTTTCTTTCAGCGACACATTCGTGGAATAAAATAAACATTTTGATGTTTCTGAAGGTCTAATGTCGATTTAAAAAGTATCTGGCAAGATTTTTTGGATGATAATGTTCGATGGTGATTTTAGTTTGAATAATGACTATTGTTCGATTTGTTTTAAAGATTGCTGCCTTATCGAATGACATCCTGCGGGTATCAAAGTGGACTGAACATCCTGGTTAATTTAGAGCCCGAGGACTACCATTCCAGTATTATAGGATCCGTCGGAATAAAAGTAAAATTACTATTTCTGCTGTGATGAATTTCTGTGTATGGACCAGTGGAAGAATATTTATTGCAGGTGATGCTGCACGACCCGTACGATTACCCAGACTTCGATGCGTCCTCCAGACTGATAGCCGTCGACAAATACTCGTTCTTGACCGTTCAGCCATTAGAAACGTACGCGACGGAGAGCGTTAAATTATTGCCACTGTCTAGCAGATCCTGTATATTTCCAAACGAGAGGAATACGATAGGAAACAGCAGCGGGAACGCATACTTCGTCCCCGCCAAGTATTCCTTTCGAAATTGCATGCTGGACTGTCGGGCCTCCATAATCAAGGCGAAATGTGGATGCATTCCTTATTACTATCCCCAGAACAGTCAGTTGTTATTTTAACAGATATTTTCAAACAAAAGCGTGAATTGTGTGAAATGTAATAAGATCTCGCTGTTGTTAATTGTAGGAACCAAGGTGTGCGATTTGAGGGACGTCGAGTGTTTAGACAAATTTAAATGTAAGTATCCGGGGGCGATACTACGAGTGTAATAATAAAGAATTAACTTGTGGTAACTAATAAGCTGAATTATTGGCAAGGGAGGATCCCTAACTAGCAAATTCAAAGAATTATGAAACTTTTTTTTGGAATACATAGATACCTCTATATCCTCTGTATAATTTCCTGTATATCATTTTCTGAATTTCCGGCCGGTGGATTTTCCCTTGTAAGATATGATGTTAGTGAAGTTAGTACGCAGAATGCTGATGAAATTGAATTTGCAGACTGGTACGCCACTTCTTGGCCAGGGACAGACATGTCGCCTAAAACGTTGCCGCTCGTACGAGTGGATGTTAAGCACAGACCTTGCGGTTGCAAACCGGATTGCAATTTTTACCGTTACACTATGGAGAATTCGATAGGGAATCTTGACAGCCAAATTTATTACAATGGACTTCAATATACGAATTTGCCCAGGTATTCCAAACATGGGACGTTTTATGAAAATGTTCGTCGATAAATAGCTTCTCTTATAGAAATCTTACGTTCTGTAAGAACGTTATCGCAGCTTAGAATAATCTGCAAATGAAAAACGAGCTGATTAAGATATTAATGTTACACCTCAATTTGAATAATGTGCTTTTTCAGTAGAGGTAAACCCTGGAGGAACCAAAGCGTAATTCATGTGTTTTTCGGCGATTTAGTGTCCGTTCAATATCGGCGAGACGTGCACTATAATTGGCGTCATATATTTGGTAAGATAAGTTGCCCCGTAAGTAGGTTTTTTTATTAGAAAACGATTAATAAGGATAATAATTGCTTTAGCAACGTTCGGCGGCCTTCTGGGACTATTTGCTGGCTTTAGCCTGATGTCCGTTTTCGAATTCATTTATTTCTTTCTTATTCGGCCTGTAACAGACGCATGTGCAAAGTGGAGAAACCCGAGAAATGGAAAGCAAACGAACTATCAGTAACAAAAAATCTGTATAATGAAAGACTCGGTAGATTTTTTATTGCGTCTGTTATAAAATACATAGCTATACAAACTGCATACAACTCTGTTGAGATTTCATCCGTTTTTCTGTTTAATAAAATATAGAAACATCGTTGCTTTCATTCAATGAAGGCATCTGTTGCCGAAAATCAGGGCTGCCGACTCCAACACCAACTCCATATTAGTAAATTTTATAAAAACCGAGTCTGTTGAGCTCTACGTGTTTATACTTTATACACGCTCGCGATATATTTCTCTTTAAATCAGAAACTTTACTTATAATATTTAATTTTTAAAAAATATTTTATTTTATATTCTCCTGAAAGAAAAAGTGCTTCGATCGAATTTATTAGTTAAATTTAAAGTTTTTTTCATTATCGGTTCTTTCCTTTATTTGCCTTTACTGCTAGTGTAGCTTTAGCTTTTTATACTGTAGATATATAATATATACAAACATACTATATATTAAATATTAGTAATTTAGTATATACACATGTACGGAGTACATTAACAATTTATTATAAATGTAGGACTCGGGAGTTTTGACTGCCGACTCCGCAGCCCAGCCGAAAATGCGTTTTGAAGAATGTACCGATGTTTAGAATATCGATAAGTACTTTAATATTTATCTGCTTGATATTCTGGTAAGAGAAAATCAATAAGTAGCCTGCACGACCGCAACTCCGGTAGCTGTGCAATTGAGTTCGTTCTGTTTAGTCGTCCCCTCTTTTCTATGACGGATTGAATTATTTTCCTGATTGCATGCATGAACGTCAGTGTACTTCCTCCGTTTCGTAAAACATTACAAAACTCTTGTATAAACCACGATCCTGGAGAAGAGTTTTAAATTTTTAGAATTTCAGATTTACGGGATTGTATAAAGTATTACCTTCGGCTTTATGTCTAACAGATACAAAACCCTGCATCGTTGACATGAATATACAAAAGTTTTTATACGCCAAAATATTCGATGCATTGCCATTAATGGGACCATCTATGGCTAAAACATCTTGTACTTGCCCTGTAATTAATCATCATTTTAAAAGTACAGGAGAATTTTCAAGTCGCCGACGCAACGTCGAAATTATACTCGCCTGTTATTTCTCCCTGACAAGCTTGTATAACCACTACTTTAATAACATCCTTCAATTCTTCCTGGCAAATCTTATGCTCGATTAATTCGATGCTTACTTGCTCTTCGTCCGAAGCAATGATACCCCCTATAATACGAAATAAATTATATATCTCAACGCTTACGGGCGAACCGAAACGTATTTGATAATCGAACCTTTACATCCATGACTTAAAATGCATACAAATATACAGTCATAATCGGCACCAAAATCTTTTGGGACGTTTTCCAATTTCTCCAGCATTTCGTCTCTCTTTAAATTCTCAAATATTTTAACGGCGAAACCGAAACCTTTGAAAGTTTCTGATAACTTGACGCAATCAGCCATGGTTCCATATCTTGTTTCGAACTGAAAGGAAAATCTTGCGTATGTGTAATTTTTTACAATTACACGATGTACAGTTAAAAGATAACAAACGGTTGGAAAATCTCATACTTTCTGCCCTATAAAGTACATTTGACTTATGATGATACAAAGTCCTTTCTTCAGTCTTTTTACGTGCTCTTCCTCTACGCGCGGCGTTACTTCTACGCCTCCTGTCATGGAGAATGTTTGCAACTGGGAGGTACGCAAACAACCTTTTTTTTCAATGTCCAACACATTTTGATGACATTCGTGCTTTCTAAGATCTTCATAAATAAGTTCCAACTCGTCGAACCTCTTCAAATGCTTAAGCAAATTTTTTAGCCTCCCTTTACCGTCTAAAATATTTACAGATCGCATGAAATAATTACACGATTATAACGAGACAGAACGTTTCTTATTAGAAAACAAACCCGAGTTAATTGAAATATATTTTTGCTGCATCCAATACAACACATGCAACTCCAAATAATCTGTATCTTTTAGATTCGTTTCATACTCGGTCAAATCGCTTTTAACGTAACGTAACAACAATTTTGTTTTATCTTCGGTAAGTGCTTCGCACAACAAGTACAAGCACTTTGCGACTACGTTCAAATTTCTCGAGCATAATCGGTTTTTTGGCAAGTAGAGTAACTCTAAATCGTTAAAAGGTATTCCTAGCTTCCTTATGATCTGTCGATTTTGAATGATAGATAACGCTTCCAGTAATTTACTTTTCCAATTTCTCGGATGGCCATCGATAAATTCCGTAAGTACGTAAGTATCGTGCTGTTTATGCTTTTGTAATAGATCGGAAGTTTCTTGGAAACCATGAATATAATTGTCTGTCATTAAGAATAGAATAGATATCTTTTCATCGATGTCAAGGTCATCTTCTATCCTCCGTAAGATATCTTTACTTAATTTCCCTTCCGCCACGTTAGCGTTTACGATGGTACGTGGCACCGCCCTGCTAGACAAAACCATTGTGAATACTGTTTTTCATAAATATACCTGTGGTAAATCCTGGAACAGAGAGAGAGGATCGAATTGATACATCAAATACATTTATCTCTCTTATATAACAAATCGTAATTCGATTGATAATATAAACATTGACACGTACGACGGTTAGAATGAAATTATTCGTCAACCTTTACTTATTCTTGGAACAGCAGTGCAAGATTTTAACAGATGAGAACAATATGTACTTAGTTCTTAGTATCCATGAAAGAATCTTCTTGTTCTAAGACGCAATTTATACGAGTGTCGTTCTGCGTCCGTCTTCATATTTGCACGTTATGTTAATTATGTATAATGTGTCAGTTATAACCTGTCGTGCGACAAATGTCAGATCGAATAAATAAAGCCTGCGGGGGGGGAGGGGGGTATGGGTATTGATGATCTGAGAATACCTTGCCTGGCCACGCCAAGTATTATCTAGAGACGCGGTAGCGTCTCGACGCCAAGTACAGGAAAAAAAGTACAGAAAAGACACCCTATATATGGCGACTGTCGCTACTGCTTATCATTTACTCGTCGCCCGGCTAATCCAACCTAACCTGAAACTTATTTCATTAATATCTCATCACGCTAGCAATATTTTCTAAATTTAAAGGCATTTTTCTGATATAAACCGCATATAAGCTTTCGAATGAGACCACAATCAATAAAATCGGTTCACGCATATCAGAGATATGATAATATCGTCTCATGGATCTGTCGAAAACGGTAAGATTTTCTTCTCCTTCTTGGATAAATTTTTCGTCAACATAATACGTATATACGCGTTACACGCACACCTTCAGCCAAAAGAAACTAGTGTATGTTTTTTTCGTCGACTCTCGGGATTCGTCGACTCTCGGGATTATTCGGTCGGGATCGTCGTCCATATATATATTATATATATACCTATGTATACTATTTTGTGCCACTTTAACCTAATTCTGACATTTATACATTAATATCTCATCACGCCTGCAATATTTTGTAAATTTAAAGGTATTTTTCTTATGTAAACCGCATATCGGCTTTCGAATAAGACCAATTTCAATAAAATCGGTCCACGCATGACAGAGATATCGTAATATCGTCTCAGGGATCTGTCGAAAACGGTAGATTTTTCTTCTGATTCTTCTGAAAATCTCAAATTTTTGTCGACATAATACGTATACGCGTTATTATACGCACACCTTCAGCCAAAACGAACTAATACATGTTTCGTTCATCAATTCCTATCTTCACTATGCAATTTCGTTCATCAATTCCTATCTTCACTATGCAATCTACTCCAAATTTTGACAGCTTACAACCTGAGGTTTGTTTATAACCTGACGGTTATATACAAAATTTGAGATGCCACGTGTTTTTACAAATATATATCGTTGTACCATTGAATTGCAATCAAAATGCTATCGTTGTACCATTGAATTGCAATCAAAATGCAGTCTCACATACAATTCCATGAATCTGAAAACACGAAAATTCGTGCTAAATCTAGCGATAACCCCTTTAAGCACAGAAATCTGTAAACATGAAAATGAAAATTGATACTAAAATCAATTAGAGTCCAATAAAACGCATGAATTTGATAAACATAAACAAATTAATTTAAAAAATACTATTCCATGAAATATACTCAGAAAATGACGTTATGAATGGAAATTTTAATTTTCTAACCACGAAAAACATTTCTCGATTTGATAAAACAATTCATGAAATTGTGCGTGCTTTCAGTTTCATGGAATTGTACGTGCTTTCAGGTTCATGAAATTGTACGTGCTTTCAGATTCATAGAATTGTAAATTTCAACAGCTGATAATTATTATGGTGTAATTGTAAAATCTTTGTAAAAAGAAGTGAGATCCCCCCAAAAAACTTTAAAACAGTAAAAAAATTACGCCAAGTACATGAAATCAAGTAAATCACAAAATAAAGAAAATAATACTAATAAATACAAAGTAAAAAAAGATGTGAAATCAGAATGAGCTGCAAGTACATAATGGTGCTTTCCCACAGCGTGCAAAGGCGACACTGTGTAACACAATAAAATACAAAAAAAAGATGTCCGCGGCCTGGAAGTCAAATACTTGGCGTGGCCAGGCAAGGTCAAGGTGTCGCTGAATAAGAATTATTTAAAAAGGCAAAATAATGAAAATGTATTCATACTGTCAGAGTTTAAAATTGACAAATTATGTGAAAGGTTGTGAGAGGAAAACTATCGGTGTGGATGAATGATCTTACAATTATTTTAAAACGCAATATAATGAAAATGTACTCATATTGTCTGAGTTTTAAAGGGACAAATTTTCTGAAAGCCTGCGAGGGGGGTGGGAGGGGGGTTTGGGTATTGATGATCTGAGAATACCTTGCCTGGCCACGCCAAGTATTTGACTTCCAGGCCGCGGACATCTTTTTTTTGTATTTTATTGTGTTACACAGTGTCGCCTTTGCACGCTGTGGGAAAGCACCATTATGTACTTGCAGCTCATTCTGATTTCACATCTTTTTTTACTTTGTATTTATTAGTATTATTTTCTTTATTTTGTGATTTACTTGATTTCATGTACTTGGCGTAATTTTTTTACTGTTTTAAAGTTTTGACTTCCAGGCCGCGGACATCTTTTTTTTGTCTTTTATTGTGTTACACAGTGTCGCCTTTGCACGCTGCGGGAAAGCACCATTATGTACTTGCAGCTCATTCTGATTTCACATCTTTTTTTACTTTGTATTTATTAGTATTATTTTCTTTATTTTGTGATTTACTTGATTTCATGTACTTGGCGTAATTTTTTTACTTTTTTAAAGTTTTTGGGGGTACTTATATACAATAAACTATTGCAAATTTAGTTGTAGAGTTTTGAATCTTGATATTTCATGAATAGGGATAGATAAGCCCTACATTTGACGCCGGGAGGACCTCTCGGAGATCATGGCGAGTTTTTTGACACCACACACGGCCACCCTGGATTACCAGGTACGGATGGGGGGAATTTTTTAATTTAATTGATTTTTCAAGTTACCTTGAGCGCCCATGAGAGGGCAGGTAAGTTGACAACGAGCGGTAACAGGCCGACATACAGCAAAGTGCCGACGGCCGGCGATGTACCGGCAACCGAAAAGTGCCCGACGGCCACTTGAGATGGCAGCAACTGGTATCGTTCCGACGGAGGATAACTCGATCTTCGGTCGGTAGGCTTCCAGCGGTCGGTAAATGGCCGACGCATTCGCGTGTATCGACGGCCGGCGATGTACCGGCAACCGATAAGTGCCCGACGGCCACTTGAGACGGCAGCAGCTGGTATCGTACCGACGGAGGATAACTCGATCTTCGGTCGGTAGGCATCCAGCGGTCGGTAAATGGCCGACGCATTCGCGTGTATCGACGCCCTGGGTAATACCGCCGGTCGGGAAGTGATCGAAGGTCGAGGGTCCAACGATGGTCTCTAATTAGCCAACAATCGGGATGTTATCAGCCGTCGAGGGATTTTCGACAACCTTTAATAGTGCATCACCAACAGCCGATGGACACCGTGGGACATACCGACGGTTGGGAGGCATCGGCATATGGTGCTGCCCCGGTATGGAAACACGTCTACGTAGAAGAAAGAAGATAGAAGAGGATAGAAGAGATTTTTATTTTATTATATCTCCATTTTTAGTTACATTTTGCCCACCTGGCATTAGAAACTAGTTGTACCCTTAGTGTTCCTTACATTCACTCACTCATACACATTCATTACACTCACACATTGCATATTACTGTGCAGTAAGATGTAAAAATATAGTATAATATAATTAACACGCGCAGTAAGATGTAAAAATATAGAATAATATAATTAGCACACGTATTGATATTAAAATAATACTAAGAGTCTTTGGATAAATTACGCCTTAAGTTACTAGGTTGATTGTAGTTTTGTACTATCGAGGTTGCGTTGTTGTAATGAGATCAACAGGGTGTTTCCTCTTGAGTCTGCGGTTCATGGGCATATAGCAGTCGTTTACTGTCTCATTAATGTGGTTTTCCATTCTAATTTTGTGTTTTAGGCTATGTTTTTGCACTTCACTAGAGACAGTGTTGATATTTAAGGATTTACTGATGTCATCATTTCTGACATACCAAGGGGCATCTCTAATTAGTCTTAGGATCTTTGCTTGTTCAGTTTCTATTTTCTTAACGTTCGATTTCGATGCTGTAGCCCATAGTGGTATACCGTATGTCCATAGCGGTTTTATTAGCGAGATATATATTTGTCGTTTGAGATCAACCTTCAGTCTTGAACTTCTCCTTATTAACCAGTAGAAGATTTTTGTTACCTGTTTCATTTTATTTTTAGTTTCCTTTATATGCTTACTCCAGGTAAGTTTTCTATCCAGTATTAGTCCTAGATACTTCACTTCATCCTTTTGTGGTATTAGTGCATTGTCAATTATTATTTCTGGAATATCCCTTCTATTCAGCGTGAAACATATGTTGCTGCTTTTGTCTGTGTTTATTTTGATGAGTTTCCTGTCCATCCAGTCCTTGAGTTTGATAAAGTTTTCTTCCAATTTGTTGGTTGTTTGTAGAATGCACTTCCCAGTTTCCATTATAACTGTAGGATAGAAGAGAGAAGAGCGAAGAACCTTCAGTTCCATTCGGGAAAGAAGGAGCCCAAAAAAAACTTCAAAAAAATAAAAAAATTACGCCAAGTACATGAAATAAAGTAAATCACAAAATAAAGAAAATAATACTAATAAATACAAAGTAAAAAAAGATGTGAAATCAAAATGAGCTGCAAGTACATAAAGGTGCTTTCCAACAGCGCTTAAGATGACACAACTACAAATATACAGCTAAAATTCTGTGTTCGTACATTCTATTACTCATATCGCGGACATTTTAATTAACCCATCAGAATAAAAAAATCCCATTTAAAAACATTGTCGTAAATTAATAGCTTTACAAAATTAATGATATACAAAAATTGCGCGAATTATAACAATGGTTATTTATACAATGAAAAAAATGTCTTAAACAATATTAAGCAGATATATTTTTATAAAAATAATATTTTATTTTTATACAAAGAAAAAATGTATTAAACAATATTAAGCAGATATATTTTTATACAAATAATATTTTAATAGGAATAAATATTTTATTCAAAATACTTGGTGCTGCGAAACCGAAAAAAATGTTAATTGGTTTAGTATTAATAATTTGCAACAACTCGCTTACAATGTATCCACACATTCACAAACCCACGTACAAGAAAGAAAGAAAAAGATTAATGAAATTTATACATATTTATTCAGTTTCGCAATACCAATTCGGGGAGCAGCGCCAATTTTTTTCTCTGACGTAGATCACACTGCATCATCTTCTGCTTCGATTATCTGTAAATAAATAAAATCCACATTTTAGTTATTTTAGTTACAACTCAACGCAGAACATATATAGAAATAGAGTGGCATTTTGCCCTAGTGAGTGTAGAGACTACAAAATGTGTCCGAAGGAGGTGAGAGCGTATGACAGAAAGTCTGGTTGCAGGAAATTTAAATGCTAATGGTAATTCAGCGAAAATGAACCAAGAGATTCAATATTTTTAATGCACAATGTATTGGTGCTGGAATAAAATTAATTTAGTATGTCTATTTTGTGAATTGAAATATTGTTAATGGGAATCTAAAAAATTAATGAATTAAAAAATAGCGTAGCAACTACTGTGGATTTTATTAAAGTACTACGAATGTATTTCACAAAAGATTGCAAGCAGTCCACCATAATCTATTTTCTTAATAATTCTTAATGCTATGTCTTTTGACAAATTTTGTCGATTTACCTTATTTGACAAATTTCTTCATTTACCCATTTATTGTAAAAACTCCTGACATTTCAAATTTGGACGACTTATATTTTTTGACACTTGGAAGGTTAAGATTGGTAGATTATAAAGTTCAATGGTGTTTTTAAAAAATTTGATACATACAATGACGGACGACGATCCCTGCCGAATAATCCCGAGAGTCAACGAACGAAGCACGAAACATGCGTTAGTTTCGTTTTGGCTGAAGGCGAACTTTGAACATATTTTGCTTTGAAACAGTAATAGTTATTCGGTTACTCGTTGCATCAAATTATTCTACGAACCCTCCCGAATACAACGATATAAGTTATCATGGCATTAGGAACAATTAAATATGTTTAAGCAACGAAACAAATCGAAAGGGCCACCCGAAATGCACAATTTTTCAGAAATCTTTCAATATATTTCAAAAATTAAGAGACTAGGAGAAAATCTGACTACACCACGCGATGCAGCGGACATTTTTCATTCGGAAAAACGTCAATAGCAATCGTAAGTCACGTTTTGTTTTCAATACAGAAACGAAACAGTTTGGCAAAACCTGGATTTGCCGAGTTTTACGCTGTCTGGCAATGGGTACAGAAACGACTAGGCAGTGGTACTCAACGGCGGCAATGGGTGCGCTCGCCGCCGTTGAGTACCACTTCGCTTCTGTACCTATTGCCAGGCAGCGTAAAAGTCGGCAAATCCAGGTTTTGCCAAACTATTTCGTTTCTGTATTGAAAACAAAACGCGACTTACGATTGCTGTTGACGTTTTTCCGGAGGAAAAATGTCCGCTGCATCGCGTGGAGTAGTCAGATTTTCTCCTAGTTTCTTAATTTTTGAAATATATTGAAAGATTTCTGAAAAATTGTGCATTTCGGGTGGCCCTTTCGATTTGTTTCGTTGTTTAAACATATTTAATTGTTCATAATGCCATGATAACTTATATCGTTGTATTCGGGAGGGTTCGTAGAATAATTTGATGCAACGAGTAACCGAATAACTGTTACTGTTACAAAATAAAACATGTTCAAAGTTGAAAATTTGCATTTTTTTTTTCAAAATCGAGTTTCTCAAAAACGGAAGGTGATGGCGAGAAACGGTTTGCGGTTTCGTTTTGAGGGCACAAAAATCTATATAAAAAAATATGTGAAATTAAAATGAGCTGCAAGTACATAAAGGTGCTTTCCAACAGCGCTTAAGATGACACAACTACAAATACACAGCTAAAATTCTATGTTCGTACATTCTATTACTCATATCGCGGACATTTTAATTAACCCATCAGAATAAAAGAATCCCATTTAAAAACATTGTCGTAAATTAATAGCTTTACAAAATTAATGATATACAAAAATTGCGCGAATTATAACAATGGTTATTTATACAAAGAAAAAAATGTCTTAAACAATATTAAGCAGATATATTTTTATACAAATAATATTTTATTTTTATACAAAGAAAAAATGTATTAAACAATATTAAGCAGATATATTTTTATACAAATAATATTTTAATAGGAATAAATATCTTATTCAAAATACTTGGTGCTGCGAAACCGAAAAAATGTTAATTGGTTTAGTATTAATAATTTGCAACAACTCGCTTACAATATATACACACATTCACGAACGCACGTACAAGAAAGAAAGAAAATATTAATGCAATTTATACATTTTTATTCAGTTTAGCAACACCAATTCGGGGAGCAGCGCCAATTTTTTTCTCTGACGTAGATCACACTGCATCTTCTGCTTCGATTATCTGTAAATAAATAAAATCCACATTTTAGTTATTTTAGTTACAACTTAACGAAGAACATATATAGAAATAGAGTGGCATTTTGCCATAGTGAGTGTAGGGACTACAAAATGTGTCCGTAGGAGGTAAGAGCGTATGACAGAAAGTCTTGTTGCAGGAAATTTAAATGGTAATGGTAATTCAGCGAAAATGAACGAAGAAATCCAATATTTTTAATGCACAATATATTGGTGCTGGAATAGAATTAATTTAGTATGTTTATTGGTGAATTGAAATATTGTTAATGGGAATCTAAAAAATTAATGAATTAAAAAATAGCGTGGCAACTACTGTGGATTTTATTAAAGTATTACGAATGTATTTCACAAAAGATTGCAAGCAGTCCACCCTAATCTATTTTCTTAATAATTCTTAATGCTATGTCTTTTGACAAATTTTGTCGATTTACCTTATTTGACAAATTTCTTCATTTACCCATTTAATGTAAAAATTCCTGACATTTCAAATTTGGACGACTTATATTTTTTGACACTTGGAAGGTTAAGATTGGTAGATTATAAAGTTCAATGGTGTATTTAAAAAATTTGATATATACAATGACGGACGACGATCCCTGCCGAATAATCCCGAGAGTCAACGAACGAAGCACGAAACATGCGTTAGTTTCGTTTTGGCTGAAGGCGAACTTTGAACATATTTTTCTTTGAAACAGTAATAGTTATTCGGTTGCTCGTTGCATCAAATTATTCTACGAACCCTCCCGAATACAACGATATAAGTTATCATGGCATTAGGAACAATTAAATATGTTTAAGCAACGAAACAAATCGAAAGGGCCACCCGAAATGCACAATTTTTCAGAAATCTTTCAATATATTTCAAAAATTAAGAGACTAGGAGAAAATCTGACTACACCACGCGATGCAGCGGACATTTTTCATTCGGAAAAACGTCAATAGCAATCGTAAGTCACGTTTTGTTTTCAATACAGAAACGAAACAGTTTGGCAAAACCTGGATTTGCCGAGTTTTACGCTGTCTGGCAATGGGTACAGAAACGACTAGGCAGTGGTACTCAACGGCGGCAATGGGTGCGCTCGCCGCCGTTGAGTACCACTTCGCTTCTGTACTTATTGCCGCCCGTCACACTCCGTCCTTGGTGGTCCTTGGCGTGCGCGATGTGGCGCGATGATCGCAAGGGCTTACGGTGAGCACCGTGAGCACCGTGAGCACGGGAACCGCTTCGCAGAATCTTCACGCAGACCCGACTCGAGTCTTTTTTTGCGCCATAGGCGAACTTATTATAATACATGTATTTGAGATTATTTATGGCTTTACTCTGAGAAATTAGGCAACTACTAGGGCGTAAGGTTGACAAGAGGTACAAAATGGTCTTTTCATTGTTGGCATTGTTGAAAATAAATTTTTAAATGAAATACTACAAAATTGTACTACAACGGTTTTAAACTACGAGTAAAAATTAAGAGTACGGATATGAAGAAGCTCAATTAAATGTATTATAATAAAAATGGAGGAATTTGGCAAGCTCTCCTAGGACGCAAAAAAGACTCGTGCCGTGTCTGGCAATCTGACTGTTGCGCGCATGCGGCGAGCAGTCGAATTCACGATTCCATCTGAGCGTTCGCGCCCGCCGTGCAAATTCAAATACTTGTAATGCTTAGTACAGACTATAGTAAGGCTTAGAAGCCTTCTGAACAATTGACGAGTTTCAAATTTCTATTAAATTTCACATCGCATAAATACATATACCAAGGACCCAGTTCCTGATCAGAACCCAATTCCTGATCAGTTTAGTATATAAATACCAAATAATAAGTTTACCACGATACAAATTTGGTCCAAAAAATTATTAAATAATTATCAAGTATTTTTAAATTTATAGCTCATAGTAAAATGTTTTAGGTTCATCAGAAACAGCTCCCTTTGCATCTTAAGTGATCAGGAATTGGGTAGAGAATTCGTGTGACACGAGTTCGTAGCGTTTAACATAAATTTTTTTTATATACCTATATTTTTTTATTGTTCAATAAATAGGATCAGAAAAACGAGAATATCACAAAAGCACTACAGGCACAATTTTGACGCGCAAGTGACGCGCATTTTAATATTATCGCAGCGCTACGTTTCTAACTTGTAGGATACGAACTTTTATATTATAAATATATTATTATTTATTTATAAATAGCCTATAATCTAATCTAAGATGTATTTAATGTATATTCAGAACTTCATTAATATCCGTTCAGCCGTTTAGGCGTGAAAGAAGGACAAACAAACAGACAACGGTTCACTTTTATATTCTAGTAAAGATAAAGATAAGGAACAAACCAATTTTACACCCCAATTACTTCAGTACTGTGCGTAATGCGTGGTCAGGTTCAATATAACAACGGGCACGATTTTATACCGGAATGATACCGTCAGTGCCTCCTCGTAAACCCGCTGATTTAATCCTCTGTTGAAGCTGCTTATACTTATACAAAAGCTTGGCGTCACGACAACCAGCGAGAATCACTGTATACCTAAAACCCTCTATCGAGAAATGACTTAACTAAATTGAAAACGCGTCAGATTGCAGACCATATTTCATTCGGGACGGTATTTTGTATTTCGATTCCATCGTGTTAATCATGTTAATTGGTGTTGATCGAAGAGTTAATATACATAAATGGTGGTTTAATTCATATACCTACTTCTGTGTAACAAATAACAAGTAATAGTAATAACGATAAAACTTTGCTACGTGTCAACACTTCCTTACTTCGTTAAGTTTCCCGTTACAGCTTTCAATTAATTACAGTGAACCTTAAAATGGATGAAATTACAAGCTGGAAGGGAATAGAAAATGACGGTAATATATTTTAAAATGTTTTGTGAATATCAGTTGCACCTTCTCAAGTACAAATTTTCCAGAGTTCTTCAAACAGTTTTTTGGCGGCGAGTGTAAAAAAGCTGATATTAATCAAGTGCTATCAGTGGCGCAGCAGATAAATAAATTGGGGCAAGGTATACGACGAGAATAATATATCGAATGCGTTACGTTACTATGCTCTATCGTATATTTTTCATCGTGTAGCCATCCAAGTATTGAACGCTGAACTACAGAAGCAGGTCCTAGCTAATCACGAAGACTTACTATCGCAAGCGACATGGGTGGAGAAATTGGAAGGTGTACTTTCGATAATGCAATCTCACGTTCAGGTGCGGGCAAAGTTTACGCGCGTTGGCCACGGAAACTATACCGATCTTTACAATTGTAAAAAGGTTCTTTCTTTCAGAGTCTTCTATCAGCCGTAGAACGTTTGCGTGAAAAGATCGTTGACCCGTTTAACAGGATCGAGACACAAACTGTCGTTTTAGCAAGACTTCACGAAACTTCTGATCTACTACGGAGAGTAGCCAGAATGCAACATTTGTCGAAGCGTTTGTATTCTCAGATGACAAACAACGTACAAGCTCCGGATATCATAAAAGCTGCTAATAGCCTCCACGAACTTGGTATATTAACTTGCGATTTAATTTATTTTATATTTTTAAGATACCGCCAGGTATAACGTAAACATTTCTAATTTATAGAACAGTTAATGATGGATACAGATTTAAACGGTCTGGACGTTATCGCGGACGATCAGCAAGCTGTGAAAGCTCATAGGACGACGGTACAAAGAATAGCGAGTCATACTTTATCGCAAGGTTTACAAACGATGGATAGAACAAAAGTATATACGAACGTATTAAGTTTTAAAATACTGCTGGTTCCGTAACCATTAATCATAAAAATACGACCAACAGGTTAGTACCGCGGTGCAAGTATTTCAGAACCTCGGAATTTTGAACGGAGCCGTGGCTAATGTTATGGATTCTGCTTTATCCGAAATTGAGAAAATTGCCACGGAATCGTTGGACGTGTCATTGGCACAGAACCAAGAATTCGGAAAGAGAGGAGCGCCTGGCCGGGCAGCTATCCCTTCTCCAGGATCCTCTGGAAACTTGCGGACACGAATTTGGGAGAATCTTGAAAGGCTTTTCCAAGATACGCTTTACACGCAATGTTTGCAAGTAATTGACAAGATAAATATTCGTCTGAAATCTTAAATTATAGTCGTCTGCAAAACTTGCACGTTTAAATATCCATTATATTTATCCTTTCAGATTGAATTATTACAAAGAATACTATTAGAACATCACACAAAAGGATTGGACGAACTGTCGCAGAAGTTTTGGGATAAAGTGAACTGCCTACTTTCCAAAGTATTGGTCGAGCGTGCACAAGGTGAATATTAATCTTTATTTTCTTCTATCAAGAAATTACCAATGGTTCTTCCACGTGTTCAGGATCTTCGTTTGTAAAACAAGCATTAGAAGGCGAATATCCAAAGTTCTTAAGAATATTTCTGGATTTGAGTAAACGATTAAAAGAAAGATCGCAGAGCGTTGGTATCTACAACATTAAGTAAGGGTGACACCAAAATAGCACAGCGTTAACTAAGCACGATACAAAATAACACAGTCTTTTTCCTTAGACATAACGTGTTGTTGCCGTTCGAAAACGCGTACTTATCGCGTTCAGTGTCGCGTCTGTTGGATCCAGTACATACTATGTTCTCTGGAGAAGGATTGCCCACGCAAGACGAAATAGACGGCCTGATCCGTACAGTGACAAAGTAAAGTATTGAGAAACATGTGTTATCAGTTATATCGTATCTATAGACTGGAAGTGTATCATTTATCACGTTTCTTCCTGCAGTGAATTAAGCGTATCGCTGGTAGATGATGGTCTTTCAACAGTGGTTGCCCGTAACGTAGGCAAAGCTATAAGACTATTCTGCTTGAAGTGCGAACAAGGGTTACTTGTGGGAGGAGAAGCTAGTCAAGTAATTGATTCTCCTACCACTGTGCAGCAGACAAACGTGACACTTGCGAACCTGCTTTATTACCTTTCTAGTCAAATAAATCGCGTGATAGCAAACTTGTCCGCCGGTTTGCCAGCTGAAGGGAGTACAGTGATCACCGTGGCTCTCAAGGAAACGGACACATTGACGACAAATATATTATCGCCATTGTTGGATTCCATTAGTGATGCCATTGAAAGTATTATCCTAACTATGCACGATGATCCAGAATTCCGCGAGTGAGTATAACTTGTCCTAATTTTGTAATTTAAACGTTCGTGGAAGACGAATATTAATGTATATCCGATTTTGATGTAGCACGAGTAGCACTCTGGGGAAAGAGATTAACTGTTCGCTCTACATGCGCGAATTACAAGGCTTCATTTTACGCTCTGTGAATACTTTCCTTGTACCGTACAAAAACCAAGCTGTCGTTGCCGAATCGTAATGAACTCGTAATTATTACGTGTTTACATTACGCCTGGAACGTAACGCTGAAGTTGATTATTATTTCAGCTGCAAGAGTGTTGCTTCACGGTGCATCGAGCTTTTCGTCAGACACGCTTGCCTATTAAGGCCATTAACCGATTTTGGAAGAGCGAAGCTCATCGTTGATTTCGGCCAGGTACGTTGTACGTTGTTTAGAAAGAAACTCGAGGCTTACAAATAGTTCTATTTAGATAGAAGTAGCCGTCGCTCCATTATGTAGAGGAGGGCTGCTGGGATCATCGGAACAACAACAGTATAGAACTTTACGGACATTGAAAGCGTTGATTCCACTAAGCCCAGAGGAAATTGTCGAGAAAGTTTTAGAAGGGGAAGGAGAGAGTGGTGTACCTCCCTCTCTCATTCTTTTACATTTATTTTCTACGGCACCCCCGGAATTGGTATCTCCGCATCAGGTACGGAAATATAAATGTACACGATTAGTTGCTCGTGCGATTATAAAAACGGAGTGCTATTCTGATTAATTCAGAGCGCCAGCTGGTCCGTAGGACGTTTGTCTCAGTGGATGGATAAGAATTCGAACGAAAGAGACAGATTAGCATTCTGCAGTGGACCATTGGAACGTTATCAGTTAACTATCAGGCAACAAAATCTCCCATCGTTCCATCCGTTGTTTCCATTAATGAAGAAATTGGCAAACTTGAACGAACATTAAAATTTGGAACGTTTGCGTTACTTACGATATTATATGGATTTTGTTAAACATTTTCCACGTTTATAGAAAATAATATTATTGGACTCTGTATAGATAAATTATTGATACGGCCAGACAGAATAAATTCGAGAAAAAACTATTACATAAATAGTAACTTGTGAAAAACCTATTTTTATTAATTAGTCATCTTCTGAACACATTTCCTGAGTACCAGGTCATACATTCTGTGAGCGTGTACTGTCCTAGACAAGTATACTCCCATAAATGCTGTAACAGTTAACAGTATGGGCCAGTGTAAGCTTCGTTTTCTTGGCCCTATATATATCGCCGGTATTCCAATATGATCTTTCTTTTCGATCTACGTTGAAAACAGAAAAAATTCAACAATACGGTGTACAATATACAATATGGAATATTGAATTGCCTACCTTTTTAGTAAGTATTTTTACTTCCGAAAGTTTGTTTTTAAGAACATCGAGAGTGTGCCGTATTTTTTTCAGTTCTTCCTCGTAATCGGATACTTGTTCGTTATTTAAATATATATTCTCAGTATTCGCTTTCGATAAACTGTTTTTAATATACTGAAAACTGGAACCTATAACTGCAACCTGCTTGGCTACCGTACCTAGAGAGACGATCCCATCGAATAATCTGAAGAAAACAAATGACACAGTCAAAGTTTCTGTCATCGGATATCACGATACCGCGAGGCTGTAAATTAAACGTACGTATAAGGTAAGGATTTATTAATAACAGCGATGCTTTGTGCCTTCCACTTTTTCCTATGAAATTTATGGAGTTGTTCCATAAACTGTATCCTATGCGCATTAATTTCTACTCCCAAAGAATCCAAATCGTTCTCGGTTAATGCTAGAAAATCTTTAACGGACATCCCTTGAAAGATGTAACCGTACGTTTCCAAACCCATTCCATATAACATTGTGAACACATCAAAATCTACGATCTGATCGTTTACAGTAGCTAACGATGGAAATATATCCTTCCAGTCATTTATGTTGGATGTCTCACAAATATTTATTATCTCTTCGTCATTGGAGTTTAACAAAGGTAGGATCTATAATAATCAGATAAATATTCCTTCATATTCTTCAATAACACACGACTTGTAATAACATTTTAACTTACCTTGTTGTATCCCTTTGTAGAAGCTATATCTTTGGCAGTTAAATTGCTCTGGTCGGTTAATGTAACATCGGCTGCATTCTCTATCAATATCTTAACGTTATCTATTTTGTTAGCTATCACCGCATACATTAAAGCCTAGAAATATAAAAAAATACGCGTGTTCATCGAACGTTATTACATTACCGCCAACGTTGCCGAGAAATTGCTTCGGTGGTCATTATTAAAGAGAACCTACTGTTTGGTTTCTGTTGTCGCACGCGTTAACGTTCTTTGTATATTTTATTAACTCTGCTACCAATTCTGATTCCTGCGATGCACAGGCATACATTAAAGGTGTCTGCCTGTAAAAGAGGATCCATTCGGTAATTAGAAACTAAACACTGTTACACATATGATAAAAATAATGATAATAAATGCCCGTTTTTCAACGCCATCTTCAGGAATTTATTTAATAAAAGCTATAAGTTAAAAGTTTATACTGTCTGGCGTTTTGTCTGCATATTAAGGTATGCTTGAAGTGACATTCAGAATTTTTTTTTGAAAAAAATTCTGAATCCTGATTTACCCGAGTTAAACATTCTTACCTTTGCTTATTACCAGCATTTACATTCGCTTTCGCCTCTATAAGTGAAATTATACATTTTATACGTCGTTCCGTAGTGCCCTTAGTGGTATTACATATCGCCATTAGTGGTGTGAATCCATCTAAAGTACAATGCTATTTACTTCGAGCCACAAAGTAATGCTGTTCGTATAATAGAAAATGTAAAAGGGATATAGTACCTTTATGTTTATTAACATCAGCCTCTTTTGCTATAAGATATTCAATCACTTCTAATTGTGCGTACGATGCGGCATATAAGAGCGGAGTCCATCCGGTGTGTAAAAAGTCATTTACGTTATGCGCTGCATGTAATTATACAACATAATTACCACGATGCATTCTTGTCTTAAAACTACAAATTAATGATATTATAATTCATTAACACTTTGCAGGCGGGCACGATTTTCCACGCTTCTGAGCAACTGAGATTTCAGTCTCCCGCCTGCAAAGTGTTAACGTATAGTAATTACATCGAAGATAGTCGCGTATGATTTCCAGATGGCCCGTCATGCACGCATTCACCATGCAACTCTGAAAAGTCGCTTCCTCATTAGCGCCTACATCTCTGTACTCGTCGAATCTATCCATGCCCTTCGGTATCGAGCCTTCCTGTGAATAATAATTATTTTCATATTCTATCTATAAGCATCGTTATATCATTCTGTCTATAAATTTCATTATAATAATCTATTTCTGTTGAACGCTTTCCATTAATGTAGTTAAAGATGTTTTACAATACATTAATTATTATTACTAAAAGGCCGGTATATAATTACAGGTTATGTATAGATATCTTTCACACCTGTTCCCATGAAAAAACGTTTTCGTTGTCTGACATTTCGTAGGCAGATATTTTTGAGGCTCGTTTATACATATCCTTTATTTCAATAATATGACAAGCAGAATTGCTATACTTCTTCTTCCAAAGAACGAAATTTCAAAACAACTCGCGTTTACCACGCATGCGTCACACGCAGGGTGTTGACTGGACGAGACACAATGGCACATTGTATGTTTTCATGTGTCTTCAAGCTCGCTCGACTGTCAAAGAAATTGAGAGAATTTTGATTAGCGTTGAACGTATGATCGCTATACTGCAACTGAGTATGCAACGAATTTAATCGAACTGTTCAAAATGCTAACTAAAAGCGTATTTCTACAACAAAATGTAAAGTAACAGTATATATCATAAATTAGATTTGCGTTTTTTTCTTGAATACGAGACTGAATTATACGCACACATGCAGTTATAAATAGCGTTTTACACTTGCTATATGTGTATAAGTATTCTAAATACACAATATATATATATATGCATACGATAAGCATTTGAAAAATATTTTAAAGTTTTCTTTTCGGTAAATAAATTTAAACGAGGTTCCAAATTTCGGCAACTTTAAATGCATATTGTCAATGTAAATTAAGCAGAAATTAATTAGTTTCATAATGATTCGACGTGTTACGGCATAGAAATGGATAAAAATGGATCTTTTCTTTTATCCTTGTATAAAAGTAATTATAGAAATAAAGTTTTATAAGACGGCACACGTATCAAAATAGCCATATAATTTTATATAGCTGCTGTACTTGTATGCATACTCGTATCAGATTCATGCATACATGCAGGCAGTATATATGTATGCGCTATTGATCGTGATATCTGCTATGCTTAACCTAAAAGCGGCAGTCGCCGGACACCTGTCTAAGGATTCACTTGTAAATCAAACTTTTATATTTTGTAATAACAAAGTTACAGTTTCATGTACATTTAAGAGCTTATAGTTAACAGTAAGTAGCGTATATATACTTCGCGTACAGTACTAATATACAACGTTTTATTATCAAGACAATATTCACTCGAATTTGTATTACTAATGTCGTACAATCGTGTTTTTAATTGATGGTAAGATAAGCAATTTCACCTTCCGCGTGCATCGAAGATAGTCCAACGAAATATATCGTAGTAGAAATGTCGTGGCTGCGCGCATTGTTCGGCGGTGAAGAATTATTTACACTGCGTTCCATATAAGAGCGGACCAACGCCCCTACCGATTTGCGACCGATCTGCACAGCTCCCACGGATCTAACACAGGCGATTGGTCGTAGAACTTTCCCTGCCGGTTTACTACCAATCAACGCATTCAACAGTGTATCCCTGCGCGAAACGAGTCCGCTCTAAAGTGGAATGCAGTGTAGAAACGGGGGAGGAAGAATTTTGCGGGAATATTTGAATCGATTTGCTTCCCTATCGAATGGGAGAATCGAAGAACGAGATTCGAGGAGAATCGCCAGCCCGGTGTACTTAACTCATTATCGTTTTAATAGATGCATCGATCTGCACTCGTGGCATTCGACTTCGATCATACGATTACGGACGACAATACCGACGTTGTCGCTCGGAAGCTGTTGCCTAGGGAAAAGTTAACGGACGGCGTGAAGGATTTGTTTCGCTCGAACGGTTGGATCGTGTACATGAGGAAAATATTCCAACTGTTGCACGACAGCTCCATCGACGTGAAGCAAATAAGGAATGCTATTATTGCTATACCCCCTGTGCCGGGCATCGAGAAGCTTCTAAGGGAGTTACACTCTAACGGCTGCGAGATTATCATTATTAGCGATTCAAATACATTATTCATCAACGAATGGTTAAAGAATAAAAAGTTAGACGAAGTTGTCGCCGAGGTGTTCACGAACCCCGCGAGTGTCGACGAAAACGGTATGATAAAGGTGGACATGTATCACGTTCAAGAGTCTTGCAAATTGAGCACCGTGAATTTGTGTAAAGGACAAATCTTGGACTCTTACATCGATAAGAGGCGCGGCGAGGGAGTGCATTTCAATCGAGTGGTATACGTCGGAGATGGTAAAAACGACCTCTGCCCGATCTTACGACTTTCGGAACGTGATCTGGCATTCCCGCGGAAAGATTATGTGCTTGTAAAGATATTAAATGGCACTGAGAATAATGAAATTCCGAATGTCAAGGCCCGCGTGTTTCCGTGGAGCGACGGCAGGGAAATCTTGGAAAAGCTAGAGAAAGAGATTGATCTTTCTTCTTCTTCTTCGTCTTCGTCTTTGTAAATCTAATAAACGGTACAGGTAAAAAAGAAATGTTTCCACTTCTTTTATCTCAACACTCGTCATAATTACCAATAACAGATAACTGTCGTCGGTGTGTCAGAATCTTGAATTATTTATAAGCTATATGTATGTGATCCATTTCAATAATATTAGTGACCAATTATGCAATCGTGAAATATATATAACTTCCCCCTCCACAGCTTCTTTAACTAATCAACAATGTCAGGCGCAGTAATGGTCGCAAAACGATATTCATTAGAGCAATGAAATGCGACTCTGATTTAATACGACTGCTTTTTCCTGATATAGTATTTCAATATATGTATGTGTAAGCCAGAATCTTCCGTTTCCCGCGAAATTATTACCCGTTTTCGTAATAAATTATTCTTTAGCGCGATATAATGTGTGGCAAAGTATAGTAATAAGCAGATCAACTGCCAAGTCACGATTTATTACGAGTAGCAACAGTGCGAAAGGTGTGCCAAGTTCAGCAAAATCGAACTGCTATAGCAGTTCTTATAACTGGGAATAACTTTCCCATCATATTTCCGGTAAATAATGCGGCCATTGCGTTTCCTTCCGACCTATAGAATGATGCCTTATTAATATTTATATGTTACCTAGATTTTTTTATCAATTTTCTACCAGTCTTCTTTAAAGGTCGTTGCTCACTCATCAGTGAACGTGACAGTTCCATGCCAACGTTCATTGATAAGAAAAAATGAGGATGAAGGCTGATATTGCGTGATTTCCAAACTCACGTTTTTAACTGTATAAGTTGTGTACTGTTTTTCTTAATTGTTACTCTCGAAACTTGAAGTGCCGATTCTATTTTGTAAGTGAAATATCTTGCTTTAAGGGGTCATATTTATTAAGCTACTCTTATATTATACAGAAAAAAATTAAAAAGAATTTTATTAACTTGTTTTAACCGATTTTTTTACAGAGTCAATATGGCGCCTAAAGAAGAGGTATGCTCGTGGCGTAGGTGATTTCCGGGCTTAGGTTTTCTGAAACAAAAAATTCGAAAAGATTTTTAAGTTGCAAGAGTGTCGCTATCTCCCGTAGCTCAATCAACAATTTTTGTAGAAAAATAACCGAGATATCTCTCGGGGAACAGCCGGCGAAAACATTATTTTTCAAACTGGCGCCATTTTGTTACTTTTCAACAAAAATTGTTAATTGAGCTACGGGCGATAGCGACACTCGTACAGGTTGAGAATCTTTTCGAATCCTTTGTTCCAGATAAGCCTGAGTCGGGAAACCACCTACGCCACGAACATACTTCTTTTTTTTAGGTGCCAAATGACGCTGTAAAAAAGAAATTTAATTTTTTTCTGCATAATATAAGAGTAGCTTAATAAATACCAAAAAGATTTATTTCATTATATGTTGTATTTACTGAGAAAAAAATCTTTACAAATTGCTGAATTTGTCGGCCGATCAAAGGCCTTTAAGATCTGATTGTGAGGTGAACAAAAAATCCTTGCATGAATCCTCTATTGACCATAGCTACCTAAACAAAAATATAACAATATACAAATTCTCGATACACGCTGCGAACGATTCTTTATTCAATGATTTATACTTTTCCTTATCTGCCTTTCGAGGGTTTCGAATGACGAGAAAAGTGCAAAGTTCCGAATTCTTGAAGCTCGAAACTTTCTTGGGTTTCGGCGCTCCGAGAAACCCATCCCTATGTTTTGTTCAGTTTTGTTACTGCGTAGGTAAAATGATTTGGCGATACACGAATTTGAATCGCGAGATGCGCGCGCACCGTTTAGGTTAGGTTGAACTTATGACGTACATGATATGTGCAATGTAGCTGCGCGTCTCTAACGATAATTACTGTCTTATTATTGCACTCGGGCGTCGGCGAAAATTTCTCTTTCGCCGTAAGCAACTTTTTGTTTATAAAACGCGAGAGCATGAATTGATGGTTGATCGTGATCCTGAAGTGAAATTCTCGTTCATGGTCGGAGAGTAACAATACATGAGCAGCAAGTGTGTGCGTCAGCTTCGGTAAGCAGATCTAGACTCTTGTAAAATCCTGCGAGCCTGATTATAATCCGAGAATAATAATGAATTGCACTATTGTCCGAATGAAAATATTTATTTCTCGTCGTTACACCGCCTTTGCAATCAAAAGAATCTGTTAAAATACATTCCAATCCCATGGTAACGTTAGTTCAACTTCTGGTGGTCTTATATCTAAAGTGTTATTGGCATTGATTTTTGTAATGCCATTTATAAGTGAAACTGTAAATATATAGCACGGCGTTACAACTAAATGACCTTTCGGTAGAAAGACGTTATCCCCGGATGTTTTAGTATAAAGGAATGTGAAATTTAGTTGCGGCCCACTTCTATAGGATGAATACTGTTTGTTTTTATCGCATCAGTCTCTTGAGATTGTAACATTTTTAGATTGAGTATGTTTCGTAGAATACCGAATGCTATACCAGCAAGATACGTAATATTTAACAACCACTCTGGTACATACAAAAACGTGAATACTTTGAATAAAACTTCTGAAAATATGGGTGTCCACAACAGCGTTCCACACAATAAAGACATTTTAATAGTCTTAAACAGCTTCAACGTGATTTCTACTTGTTTCATCATATGCGAATGCATTTCGCTTCTATCGCGGTCGTTAATTTTATATTGTTCGTTCGAACCTTCGTTGCGCATTTCTACCTGCTCTAATGTTCTAAACTCTTTGTCCGATTCTTCCGAATTACCTATCGAGTGTATAGAATTATGTTGTCCCGCAAAAACTGATTTGAAATTTGTAGAGTAAGTGGGACTTGTATCATTAACGTTATTCGCAGCATTGGTATCGACCTTGTTCGATAATATTGCACATTCCACTTGTAATCTGCTCAAAACGAGTTTACAATTTAATTTTCCCCGCTGTTGCAAGATCGAGGAGAACAAAATTGGCAGGAAATATACGACAAACACAAGTACAAGTAAATGTAATTTCAAAATTGGAATTGATAAAAAGCATGTATCTATTATATGCACTGGTGTTATCGTTGATGTATTATCATTTTGGTAATTAATGATTTTAATAACTGATGGCGGATTTTCTTTATCCACAGTAGAAGTATATGAAAACTGTGGTTCTAGATTGCTCTGTTTTGGCTGTTTTTTATTGTATTGATAATTATTTTTATAGGAACCCTTTAGCTTATAATGCATAGTAATATTACGAATTCGCTCGATTATGCCCGCATATATTTGATCGTTGGATATTACTGGTACAGCTTGCTGTGCGTTTACTTCTGTAGGCTTATCCGTAATGGTTTCAGTTTCTGTAGAAGAAACTGTTTCGAATTCGTTAAATCGCGTTGGTTCTGTGTTGTTTGCTATAATTGCATTTTGCGAATTGTCTTCGTTCGCCGACGTGGTCTCCGACAAATTCATCATTAAAGAATTGAACAGTAACAATTCCGTATCCTGTTCGTTCGTATCGTTTTTCAATTGTATGTAATTTAGCGAATCGGTACTGTTTTCAATACTCGTTAAATTGTCAGGGTTTCCATACTCCGTCGCTACTGTATTTTCTATCGGATTAGCCTCGGTATTTGCGATACTATTATTCACGATGCTTGTGCGCATACTGTATTCCATATATTTCGTCGCATTTAACAGCTCAGAAATATTATAAGGAGTGGTGTGGCTAATATTGCGCGACGCTTCGTACGTATCATTTAATACAGAATGAACGACGCTTTGTACTTTAGATATTATTTCGTTCACCTGAGTATTGTTTCCGGAATAAATATCTTGCGCAATATTCATAGGTATCGTATCGTAACAATCCATGTTTCCACTAAAACATTGCGCGTTTCCCCCGTACTTAATATAACTTCTGTTATCTTCCTCAGCCAAATATAAAAGTCCCGTGACAAGAATGGGTACGACCCATTGGCTTATTACAAACATGCCAATGATCTTTTTACCATCTTTCTCTATTCCATCGCTCTTAAAAGCTTCTAAGAGTTTTCTCCTATACTCTTTAATCAACGAAAGGTTTCTATGCGTGACTAATTTCGATTTTGGGTCGGATTGTACTCTAGAGCTTTCAGCTGCCACAGATATCTCGCATTTCTCCACATTCTCTGGCTCGGATTTACTCGCCCTGTCGTCAGTTTTGTGAAAAGATTCGAAGCACTGACGCTTCAAGCCACGTACATTTAAATTGCACTGCACGGAGAACATCAACAGAGAGACGAATGAATTTGTGAATGGAAAGAGCAGCATTCCATATTTCATCATTACGTTTGTCATATTACATTCGGGCATCGCGGTAGAATTATTCTCCCTTACAGTTGCATTGAATAAAATCGATCTCTCGTAAAATCTTCTGAATTTATCATTCTCATCTTTTCCATTATCACTTTCTCGATTCCACGTACCGCCGCCCAAATTATCAGGAAAGATATCATTCCACTTACTACGATCCGTGCGAGTCCCGTTTCCTACGTCGTTTATAAGCAATAGAATTGACGTAAGTATAGAAAATAATACGTCGGATGTTGACAAGATGTACAGCGATGTAGTCTTTGTCTGTTTAAATTGCCGTAACAAAATCGCGATTGTAACGAAACTGGACAGTAATAATGCGTACGCTCCTACACCGAGCATTACAAAATACATGATACGACGCGTCGACAGATTATTAAATTAGTTTCGGAAAGTATAGATGTACGCTTGGCGGTGTTGAAAAAGGTACTGTTTAAAGAGACCGCTGCATATAGGTATTATACTTGGATAAATAGTGGTAAATATGGGGGTATCCGAACAACTGTTGTGCATAATAGATACGACAGTGTTGGAATATGAGGGCACCTTGATTATGTATCTATGGGATGAGTCATGCTGGTACCGTCTATGTTTCTAGAGTAAGATACAATTTCTAATAAGAACCTGTATTTTCATTCCAGCGCTTATTGATCAGTATGTCTATACGTCGAAGGACTGATCCATTTATGACGCAAAGAATATGGGATGCCATAAAGATAACTGTACATCAAAGAAGTCTACCTAGTAACGACCGCATGGTGCGGCATTTAGCTCGGGTTTATGGGATAACAGAGCAGGAAGCGCAAGAAGAATTGAATAAAGCAGTTAGCGACGGACTTGTCTATTTAAAGAAAGTACCGACTAAGAATGGTATAGAGCAGGAAAGTTACAGACTGCCGACAGATGCCATATACGAGGATAATCACGACTGGTATTGTTGCAAATGTCAGAAAGCAGGGGCGTTGGAGTGTTGCCAGCAATGTTACAGGGTTTACCATCCCGAATGCCACGTGCCTAGTAATTTTAAATTAAAAATATGTAATTTTTGTGAGGTGAGTGCATCTGCGATTAGTCATAAGCATTCTAAGGTCCGCGTACTCGATAAAGACTGACTGATTCTTACAGAGTATAAATAATGACACGTACCCGGACAAGATTGACCTGAACCATATCCTGAGTTTCACTTGCGGTCACCTGAAAGCAAAATTACCGCCAGAAATTACAAACCGCACCATCGTTTTCAACAACGATCCTATTACGCCAGTTAATAGATACTCAGGCCCGACCTGGCTGAGCGAAGGTGAAGACGCATGGCGACCGGACGTTCTCATAAAACAGCACATGGACTTGGCAATAATGGATCAGAAAATAAAGAAGAACGAGTACAACAACCTCGCTGAATTTCAAGCCGATGCACATAATATCTTACACAATATCACTATCTACCATGGAGGTACGTAATCTGGGGCGGAGAGGGGGGAGGGAGGCAGAATTTTCTATGTATTCTATGTATTACCGACAGCCAGATAATAGTTTTAATCTGTATATTTAGCTCATAGTATAATTGGAGAAATGGGTATGACAATGTATCAGGATTGCTGCTACGATCTCCAAGAGATACGCCGGTGCGCCGATTGTTATAGAATATCGAATGAGAAATCTGAGAAGATGTGGTTCTGTATACCGTGCAATCCGCCGCATCAGTTGGTTTACGCGAAGCAAAAGGGATACCCGTACTGGCCGGCCAAGGTGATGCAAGTTAACGGGAACGTTTATGACGTTCGCTTTTTCGGGGGCCATCACATGCGCGCCAACATCGAGAAACTGTTCATCCGCCCGATCACGTCCAGCCTGCAAAGCCTGCAGGTAAAGATAAGCTATAAAATGTTCCACGCGAAACAGTCACGCGAACACTGTGAAATTCTCGGTTTAGGTATACACGCCATTTACAGTGTATCGTATCACTGGCACGATAGGGGGAGAACTGTTGCGAGAGAGCAATTTAGAAATTGCTCTTGCACTTAGGTATATTATTGTCTTAACAACGAATTCTTGCATAGCCTTCGGAAAAAGGGAAGTGGAAAGAGATGAAGGTATGCACATACACAGTGGCCCAAAGTGTAGAACTAAAATTTCTCGCCACTGCATTTGAATTGTGAAGTCCGAAGGGGGATAGACGTTTCTTAAAGCGTGCGGAATTTGCCTTTCTGTAGATAAAAAGATCCACCGCTTGGAACAGAGCGTTCGAGGAGCTGAAGCACCATCAGAATCTGCTGCGAAAGCTGGGCAAGTCGATCGCTGAGTTGGACGTCAGCGACGACAACGAGGGCCCGAAACCGACAAAGATCCGAAATATACAATCATCAGGTTCGAAAAGTACGGCGATCAATTCTAATCCTGCGAAACAGCTTTTTAAGGATCTAAGAGTTAAAGTTGAACGTCTCAGCTCAGACGGCCATAGCGATGCGCCGCTGTCCCAAGAGGAAAAAGAGAACGAAGATAAAACTTCGGTGTGTAAAGCTGGCAGCGAAGAGAGACAAGTACCCTGTTTACCAGTGGCAGAAGATGAACCGCCAAGAGAAATACCCAGCACTTGCCCGCAGGGTTTGAAGAAAGAGGGTTCGCAAGAGGACATGGTTACGTCCAGTTCTCAAGAGCCAAGATCCAAATGCGTTCTTGTACAGACGGAGCAAATACAGACAGAAGCGTTGCCTGCGAAGGTACGCAACGTACTTAGTACAAATCGTATCACGATTTCTATAGTACACAATCGCATTATATTTAATAATCTTACGGTTCTGTCATGTATTTTACAGATAAAAAGGGAACGCAGAACTTCGGAGCAGCCTACTACGACAGCGTTGGAGAAGCTGCGTCGTGAATTGGAACTCGAGAAGTGTAAAGAATTAGAGAAACTACAAGCTGAGCATGCTAAAGAGTTGCGGCAACTGACAGATAGACATCAACAGATTATATCGGAGATAAAGAAGAAGCAATGGGTAATGATCCTTTAATGCTTTTATTATGCGCGTACATTTTACGTATATCCTAATAAATATTAACTAAATAAATACTTCTAGTGTTATAATTGCGAAGCTGAGGCAATATACCACTGCTGTTGGAATACGGCGTACTGCAGCACTGATTGCCAGCAAGTTCACTGGCAGCGTGAACACAAAAGAGTCTGCCGGCGTAAGCGCTAATTTATAATAAATGCAATATATATATATACATATATATATACATATGTTCTAATGAGTATGGAAGAAGTTAAGACAACTACTGTGTTTGTAAAAAGAAGATACTTTGTAGAAGCACATTAATATATTCTTGACACCAATTTCACATGCCTTTGTAAACTTTATCCTTCGATGGCAGCATTTTTAATATGCATGCAAACAGATGTTACTATGTCTAAATATGTTGAAAAAAATACTCGATCTTCTCAGACCTTTCTTATCGCAAAGAATCTTAAAACCTTCCGCGTGTTCTCTCACGTTCGACACAGGAAAAAGTTGGCAAACGAAAAGGATATTTAACACTGTGAAAGTCTATATTAAACTTATACAACGTTGATTTCTGTTATTACACGTAAATGTTTTTAGTATAATGTTTAAAATGCGTTTGTGCATACATCCGTATGCATATTATTAACAGTGATATGATCTGAAATATATACAATGAACTTACTCGTCTCCTTCTCTTCGGAAATAATTTGTGTGAATTACGGCAATGAAACAAGTCAAGCATATTTTACATACATTATATAACAACAGTTGCACAATAGAATTAGAGATAAATACAGATTTGATCCATAACGAATAAAATATATTAAATATTATATATGATATATTCACATATGTATTTTCATTTCTATTTATATAAAGATACATTTGTAGCGAAACGTTCTCTTAGGATTACCTTCAGTCTTAATCACTTATATTTTCATAAACGCAAAAATCTTGATGGTCGATCAAACAAAAAGATTAATAATTAAACAAGGGAATTCATATGTAGTATTAAAATAAGTATAAAAATGTTTTGTATGAAATTGTATTCATAGCAGAAAATAATTATGTTTTTCAAGTTCGGGAACATCGTGTGTTCCTACATCTTTCGAATATAAGCTAACTCGTCAACTATTGTATATGAAGTTGCATAAAATTTCAATCTGTGATCACTCGCGTTGTCCGTGTATTATTGGTTGTCAATTTGAAAAAGGAACATAAAATTCTTATTAGAAAATTATATATACTTAAGTATTTTGACTAGTTCTAACTTCATCGCCTACTACTGCCATAGCCATTTGACCTTTCTCCGTACTCTCGGTCACTTGTACATAACTCGTGGCGTCGATGTTACTCAACTTCAATTTCTCTAATAATTGTAATTCCTCAGGTTCTAATTTCTCTCCGAGCTGCCTCAACGCGTTTAACACCTCACCCCGCTGATGATCGCTAGATTCCTTGCTCAGTTTACCAAGTTTCATATAACTATCAATCTCGACCAAACGTTTTCTAAGCTCTGTTACTTCTCGTTTACCAAACATTCTTATGACATCGGGAGTTTTAAACGCATCGCCGATCACTGCTTGGGTCGCCTGTTTGCACGGAATTAAACGTATATTCTTTAATATGTACTTGCAGAATTATCTGAATTAAAATATGTTTGTAACTTGCCAATTGTACAGCGCCCAATTCGTCGATTAATGTTGTATCACCAGATATCATCCTTTGCAGACTCGCATTGAACTCTTGCAAATCTTCTCTCGTGAGTTGCATAAGTTCTTCATAAGCATCCTCGTCTAACGTATTCCTATTGGAATTCATAATTTCATACAACCGCATATATATTACAAGATACGAAAATATTAAGGAACAACGAAACGTAAAGAAAAATAATCTTTCCGTAATACCGGATTTCCTTTATATCCTCTAATTGCTGCACCAATCTATGTAATTGTCCCTCCAAATACTTCCTCAACTTCTCGGTTTCCAGCTTACCGTGGGAACTCATTTTCAAAATGAAAAGTAGCGGCGATTAAGATCTAAGGCAGAAAAGGAACAATAAATTTTAACATCTGCGTTAACAAGGTTACGATAAAAATGAATTTAGCACTATCGCTGTAACAATATTGGAAGGAGAATTTTCTAAAGAATGTCTCAAAATTCTTTCTTATCGTTTTGTTTCTTTTTCTTATTTATACCGCTCTTAATTCCTAAGGTTCTCCCTTTTGCAAACGTGCTAATTGTATTTGCTGCCAAGGGTGTGACTAACAATCGTTTATCATATAATTTTTTAAATATGCCGACGTTCCGGAATTTGTATCCCATTTATTTAGTTATTTTAGTTGAATTCATATGCTGCTGGTATAATGTGTAAGAAAATATACGTACAATATTCTCTCTCTCTCTACAAGCTTCGTTTTGCATCTACGTTACAAGTCGTCGCTATCCCCACCGTTTCGACTTCACTCTTGCCTTGCGCCGGGAGCGAAGGACGGAGATGGACGGAGAGCCGAGAGCATGACAGTGTCATGATGACACTTCGTCCCACTCTAATTTTCAGGCAGCGGACACTCCATCACACTCGGTCCTTCGCATGCTCGGCGATCGTGCGAGCTTATACGAAAAAGGATTCTATTTGTCGCTATAAGCTCGCACGCTAAGGATAGAATACTCGAAAGATAGGGTAAAATAAAATATACTTTCCCTGTTTCGTATAATACACAATAAAGGTGTGATTCAGGTAGATATTTCAGTATGAAGTGTGCATACAGGTATAAATAAATTATTTACATGTATGTCATAATCATTGACTATTTTAGCGAAACATTAATATTCAAGTCTTACAATTAATTTCGTCTTAAATTCTTTAATGTCTTAATTTCGTCTAAACACGATTACATCTTTGTTCGTGGCATATCGAATGCGAGAAATATAATATACATAATTAGTTATTTGTAAGAGATAAGAATCGGGTGTTATATGTAAAAATACTTATAAACTCTTAATTTACAGATTATAATAGACACATTGCTACAAACTATTTAACAAAGAATTGTAATAATACGCTGACAACGCTGACAACGCTGACAACCAATGAAATAGTTACTTGATCGACTCTACGTTGGTTACATAGTTCGCGGTTGAAATCCGATTGGTCGGTGGACAAATTTGTTTCATCGCATTACCACAAAACCGTTAATGTCGTTTCGAAAAAAAAATAGTGCCTTTCGGGAATATTAATTAACGCGCATCTGGCCTCCGCTATTGGTAATCTAACAGTTTGATAAATATCGTCCGTTGACGATTCCTTGATTCACTTCTCATTCGCCTCGTACAAAAGGCACGGCGGGCTAACAGGTTCGTACCAACGTTAAGGACCGTTTAGATAGAAGGAAATGGGAAGAAAGGCGTGCTGTGGTCGTGCTCAATGCATGGTTCGCGTCGCTTCTTTTTTCTTACGAGAAAACAAGTCATCCACTGTTTGTCAGACGATTTACACGCTTTAGGCAGGTAGAACGGCGTGGGTAACGGCTTAGCGAGCATAATAATCCGTTAGTACTGCGGGGGAAAGGTACGTGCGTCTGTGCGCAGTTGAATAACTGCAGACCGCGCGCGAATCTTGGAAAAGGAACCGATAAGGGCGGCAAACACTTTCGATGGAATGAGCCAACGGACAAAGACGGGCGTGTGGAACGATCGCACGATTTACCAGCGGGCACAAAGGAGACCAGTGTTGTTGTAACGAAAATAGTGCGGGAGAATAGGAGATCCGCGGCGGTGTTTGTGCATGAATTGGCCGTGACTGAAGTGCGCGCGCGTGTAAACGTGCCATCAGTTTCGTACGGGTGACCGAACGCTAACCATCATTTCGTGCACGTCGGATATTCCAGCGAGATCTAATCGAGACGTTCAAGCCCCTCGACGAGCATCACGCTTAACTACGCGCGCGTTAGAAAATAACGTACCTATGAGGACCTCAGAGAGCCACATAAGGCAACAAGCTTTGAAGATAGTGGAGAGTTTAAAGAAGGGAGGCCTACGCCTGCGATGAGCATGCCGACGAAAGGGAAGCACCACCACCTGCCCCATCATCATCATCATTCGCAACCGCAACAGCCCCATCATAACCCGCAGCATCAGCCGCAGCTACTAGTGAACGTTAATCAGCCGAGCATCCACTCGCCCCAGGGTTACAACACGGTGGTTTCTGCTAACACACCGCGCTTCGTGCCGAATGCTGGTGAGTATAAATTGCTAAATGCCTCGTACCGCCTAGCCTTTACTACGTATCAACCGTACGCTCGCAAAATTTGTCGCGTATACATTCCTCCATGCAGTGGAGATCAACCGTATGCCTGGGTCGGGCGGAGGTTATGTTTTGAGGTTAGGAGAACCATGCGGTCCATGTGGCTGTCCATTAGGTAGATTTTCTAAAAATGTCGACAACGGCGCAGTTACCTTGCACGTCGCAACACCTTTTTATCTATCTTTCTAATTCTACTTGATAATTTATCCTCAGTTTATCGAATGGCACTCGAGCAATATTGCAACAAACGGGCGGAAAAAGTTCTGTGCTATTTACGTCTGCGAATAGGTGGCTTTGTACAATTTTAAAAGCAATTTCAACTTTTAATCATCTTGTGGTATATCGGTGTTTAACGAATTTTTTTTTTTAAATGGTTATTTTTAATCAATTAATATTTGGCAACGCACATCAACGTTTTCCAAAGTATAAACTACTAATTGAATATGCAAGTTTTTCTTAATAACTTTGCATTTCGATTGTTTTGTATTGTTACACGTGTAGACAAACGACCGCTAAACACGGAAAGCCAACTTAATGAAATTATGGAAGCCATAAGAGTCATTGTAATTATGCGAGTTTTACTACTGTCCGATATATTGAACTTTTGTAGTTCTCTTTTTTTTCTCTTTCACTTATCGCGGAGCTAATAATTTATCAAGCTATTTATTCGCCACTTTTTTCTTTCCGCGACACAAGTTATTAAGAAATTATTACTCTTGAGTTCTCCATCTGCAGGCTGGTGAAGTGTGGGACGTATTTACGCAGACATTTTTTCGTTAATTCTAGAATCACGTTTGGGAAAGATTTAGGGATCGTAAGTAGGTAGTAATTATTAAGTAGACAGCGATGAGGCAATTATGCCGATGTCAGGAGGGATACACTTTTACTCTCTACGTATTTTATTCAGACGTATGTAATTTGAAGTGTAAGCCAGTCTTGGGACGACCTCATTGAAGACACTTGACATTGTTATTAAATCACGTCGACGTAATTGGTGACTTCCCGTACATCAGTCGTGCTCTCCGTAAACCATCGCTTTTCAATTTACCTTATCCTGGTTTCCTTGCCCTTCCACGTTGACAAGAATTGCCGTATGAAAATCGGAATTTTCACTTCGCGGAATCGCGGTGGGACAAACAAGCATGCCAGAGGTGCATGTATACGTACACGTATACGTATACGTATAGGCGGAGAGAAACAAGCATGGGCGGGGAAGCACGGCAATCTGTTGAATCTTACGAAGCATTTTGCTTGCACTAAATTACCGATCGTTTAACGGGCGAATTCGAAGAGAAGTAAGAATAATAGACGCATATATATGGGTCGTGTGAAAGGATGTAACGAGGAGAAGTATTCAGGCGAGGCGAAAACGGGGAAAGAAGTCGAGAAAGGAAGAGAGAAGGAGAAGGAGAATAGGATGAAACGGGGCGACATAGCTAAGTCGCCGAAGGCTGACGAAAACATCCGAGCGTCGGGTTCGGCTGTATGTCGCGCATAGTCTGTGTACATGTGGCAATCAAGCCACACGGTACACACGTTTCTCGCTAATTTTTTTTTCTTTCTTATTTGCCTTAGAGTGAAAATACTAGCACAGTTTCACTACCAAGCAAACGAACGTTCACGTATAGATACGACCGAATTGTGTGCAGTATCGTTAAAACTGTCGCCGTCTTTCTCACAGGGTGGTATTTTCAAGGCTGGCTCGCAAACCTGCGCTGCTTTCGAGTATCACGACAACAGAGAGATAGAGAAAGAAAGATAGTGGTTTTTCCTTGTTACTCGGGAAGAGTTTTAATAATTCCATTGGCGCTCGTATGGAAACTCTTTGGACCTCTCGGTCGCGCACGTTCATTCCCGACGATAAAGCGAAGTGTGCTATCTGTGTATCGCGCCGCGAAATTCTGTTCGAGAGGAGCATATGGTTGGTCGGAGCGCGTGTTAAGTGTGTGTACTTAAACGACATGAACGTGTGCCGCGTGATCGCCGTGTATATACACGCAGGGCGTCGCGTTTGGAGGAGTTAGAATGGGGAAGCATATTCGTTGATACTTGACACAGCCGAAACGGCCTTTGAAAAGGTGGCGATTTACCACGCGAGCGGGTTAAGCGTGATAGTAGTAACGCGCACAGTAGCAGCAGTGGTATTGCCGGGCAGTGTGGGATACTAACTCGGGCGAAAACATCGAGCAGCCAGTATCGTGCCGTCTTCGCTGGCCCGCGGAGGTTATATAATTTCGACGAGCGGTCTTTTCGTTTGCGAAGCACGAGGAGTGCCCCATTCATTCGCGCCACTCGTGTGCCATCGGTTCCCCGTTTTCAACCGTTCGCGCCATACGGCCGCACGCGATTCCTCTTCACGGCGATAGCTCGAAGGACCTCGTGGGTGCGTGGCTCGCCAGCCGTATATGTCGAGAAATAGAGTGGACAGGATCGCCACTGGGCAATCGCGCCGCTAAACATGCGCCCGATCCTCACGGTTTCTTACCATCGCTAACGTTAACAGCCAGAGGAGAGCTTGGACCCAGGCGTAGTACGGCACACAAAGGCGAAAATGTCGACGGTGGTGGGTAAGTTGAATGTCACGCTACGTTCGCGGCAGTCGTCTGTCGCTAACCAATGTTTTCACGTTGCTCTGTAACACGCACCGACTCGCGCGGAGTTGCCCCGATCCTCTCCTTTCGCAACACAGTAGAGCGTAGACACGCTTCGTTGTTTTCATTCGTTGCGTATCCCTTCGGTACAGGCTACAGAGTGGAGGCTGATTCGTTTAACCGCTCCTCGAGGTCGTACGTGGTCCCCGTTAGCGAGCACAGTTTTTCTTATCTTCTTATTGTTACCGAGGGAGAAAAAGAAACGGATTAAAGGCTTCCGCGATAAATTCTGCGCGAAGCCGACGCGAATGAACACGCTGCGAGAGGAGATACTTGCTGGGGATTTCGGGAGATGTCGCGTGAGTCTGTAATCATCTACCAGGTGATGATTGGCCTACCAGTTCATGTGTCACGTGTGTCACGCGTAGCTAGCCGATATTCGCCGAACCGATAGTACCGCGAACGTTAGAGGTACACGATGTGTGCCTGCAAACACGTGTCGAATTTCGATGGAACTTAGCAATGGTGAGGTAACTCCTCGCGTTACGATTCATCTGTTATTGACAATCCAGAACTCAATACATCATTTGCCATTATTTCCCATGCTGATTCATAAACGGGACGATTAGCTTTGAGTAGTTGAACCTGGCTATACAGGGTGTCCGGTAAATCGTGCTACAATTTTAAAAGAATAAATCTACATACAGGGTGATTCTTCTAACTTTATGATCGTAATTAATTCCCAAACTGTTTTCAACTGTGGCTTTCATATTTTGCATGCGTTTTAAACAAAATTCTCAGCGTCTTATTCTGGAATTTGAAATAGCGAAATAGCAGAGAATCAATTCTCGTGTTATATGTCCTTTCGGTATAATTAAACATATGCTTGAAATATCTTTTCCTTAAAGTAATTAATTCTTGAATTATTTAAGAAGTTCGGCGAATTTCCCGTATAATCCACATATACTTTCCGCCTTGTTTATCTTTAAATCTCACCACTAATTTGTAATATATAACATTTGAAATTATTGTAGTTATTATGGATGCGATTTATGGTTTCACTTTCCGTTGCAATACGCTACCCATACGAAACAGAGAAATTGTTGAACTGTCGGGTTAAGTTTCTGTCGAGGTTGCCAAGGTCTTCTGTCGTCCAGTCTTGTTGAGTAATGTCTGTTCATCGCAAAGGCCATCGCGGATGGAATTGCATAATGCACGGGACAACCAATAAAGTTGTGCTCGGCACAGAGATGCATCTGCAATTAATTCCCTCTGCATATATGTCTCACTAGCCGTGCCCCATGATTATGATTATTTAATTGTAAAGTTCCTCGAAAAGCTACGTGCACGGAATTGTAATTGAGAAACATTGCCTCACAGAGAGAAAGCAATTACATGTCGTTTTGAAACTTTTAGTTTCGCGTCCGTTGCACAGATATACAGAAATACAACGCGAACGGTAATTCCTTTTTGGCAAATAATTCAATTATAAATGTGTATTTTTTTTAATATATTAAGCATCATTATATGTAGAAATTTTGCCGTCTTAACATTGTTGAAATATAAGCTTTGATGCTTGCGAAGCATGTGAAAGCTTTTAACGTATCAGGATATGAATTTTGCAACGTAGTCACGCCGATTCCGCAATTCAACCTGGAAACCCAGCTCCGGGTAGGATTTTACGCGGATTTCAGGTCACTGGTTCGTTTTGTGGTCCTATGCACAGAGTACGAGTAAACTTCTGTATCAATTCGATACAAATTGAAACTCTAAAAAGTAGAGGGGGAGTGTGTATCTTAAGCGTTCAATCGCCAATATCATGCGTATCTTTTTTTTTTCCCTCTTTTTAAATGTGTGTTACGAGATCGCGGTAACAGAGTCCCACGCGGTGGCTGATTTTCACGTCAATTAGAAACTATCGTTCGTAGAATTCTTCGATACGCTACCTAGTTATTTGGTTGCGTCGAAACACCACCGCAGATCCCCTTTCTCTTTCTGTTTTGCTAGTGATAGTTCGGACAAGTGGTTAACCAAACCGAGCATACGATGGCTGTTAAGTTTTAATCTTGCTGGTTTCGGACCAACTTTTCGTTCGAGTGCTCTTCGACGTTCCATTGCATTTCGATTATTAGTTCTCTTATACTTATACATGGGAGCTCTGCAGTGATACCAATCTTAGGTAAAAAAAATTATGTAGACAAAAATGTTATTTACATGTCTATTCCTAATAAAATTATTACTACATATTTCGTTTTGGAATTCAATTAAACAAAAAGTATGTTTAATGCAGCTAGAAACACAATATTTTCATTAAAAGTAGCGTAAAATATGTGAGTGAAATGCGACAACGTCGCTCCGCGTGCATCCATTTTTCTCTTTCCATCTCACACTTGTAGCGTACTTTTGCGCGTTTGTACCGGTTCGCAACAAATTACCAAATACATGTTTACAGCTTGGTAGAGTTTTTATCAATTTTTACTGTATACTTTGTACAAGTATACATTGTATAGATGACTGTCCGGCGTACAGCGTTGCCACGTTTCAAACAGTTCGTTCAGGCAGTTCCAAAAATACGAGCACATTGCTGTCTATTTATTCAATAATCTAATAAACCAGACGGTACATGACCGCGTTTTTTTTTTTTTTTGAATTTCATAGCACTACATAAGCTTTTCATTGAAACATTCTTTAGAACTTTGTAACATTTTATAGAAATTTTACCGCTTCTCCCATAAGAGCCTGTGTATAAGAGCGCAACTTTGACTTGATTGTTCTCAAAAACCGTGCGGTCAATCGACTTGAAATTTTTACACAATGCGGACTACACTTTGAACATTGAATTAAAACACTTTTCAAAGGTTCTCACTATTTTGTCTCCGGTATCGAACCTCCTTAAACGGTTACTTAAACCCTTCGCTATTTTAAAGCGTAGCTTCAACTCGGTTGTTTTAAAAGCGACATTAAAATATATCTAATTTCGTGAGAAATTGGTTCGCCACGCATTACTTCTTCGAATCGCGTTGATTCGAGTGAATCGAATTAGCGGAGTAAAATTTCAAAGAAGATCGGAGTAAGGTGGATTCTTCTGAAAAGCTTCTATCGCATAGCACAAAAGTGTTGATAAGTGATTGGAATCGATCGGGTGTTTTATTCCTCGTACTCCTCCACGTGTGTTTTATCGAGCAAATATTTCATAAATCGCGCGGAGGAATAGCGTACTGGAACGTTGCGCAATGGGGAGTAGAAGCTGATCGTTGAACGAGAGACAATTCGAGTGGCAACAAAGGGGGACGATGACGACGTTAAAACGATAACAACATTGGTCACGTGATTAGGAGACGATGGGTGAAAGGTGGCAGACGTCTGTGCATCGATTCGAATCGAAGCTGAAGTAAACGGCGTACCGGCGGAAAATGTGCATTCCTGGCAAGGCCGCTGGTACAAGAAAGAGGCCATCAGACATCCGGGGAGAAACTAACCGTACTTTGTTCGCTTTTCTCGCTGATCTCCTCGCTCCTTTCAACGGCCATGCCTTTACGGTTACGCAGTGCACGGCTCACAAAATTATCTTGTCCCGTCTTCTCACCAACCGCTCTTCCCCGCAGAGTTCCCCGCAACATTATTTAATTTACAACTGCATCTCCTTGAATCCAAATCGACACCTTGATGCTGCGCTTCAATCACCTTTGCCTTCGGCTCGTAGTAGCAAAACTAGGCAATTAAATAAGAATAGTATTGTCAGGTGATTTAGGAAACCCAAAATATAATTTCACGAGTATGTATTTCTGTTATTCTGTGTGTGAATTTCTTTTATATGTAGATTTTTGGTGGTAGAGTTTTTAATAGTTCGTAACGGCATTCGGGTGATCTTTGTATTCTATTTTCCACTTCTTCTGTCGTTATATTTTCTTCAGTAATTATACAGAGATCGTTTAAATTTACATAGGTCTTCTCTTAATCTTAACACGGTATTCGAGGCAGAAAGTGTTTGGGAATTTGCATACGCGGATTGCATTTAAAGGATCGAAGTTTCTGTGAGGAAAAGAACGCATTCGGATTAAGGATTCGGAGAATCGGTACTATTAATTCCGAAGAGTTTCCGCTCGTTTATTTACAAAGATTTCGCCGTACCGGAGGCATTCGCTTTCTGATTAACTGTGCAAATGCAGCCGTCATAAATATGCATTTTCTCATATTGTTTTCAGATTCGAGTTTTAATTTATGTCGTGGGTAAGAAATTCGTAATTGATATGGAATATGCTATTGTCATTACATCCAATATATCCCGTATAAATATACGAGCAGCACAGTTTCTTATTTATCAATCTCCTTCAATTTCATTGAAAATACTTAACGGCCATTGAATAACGTACAATCTCGAGGAAAGTTTCGGTGCTCTTCCTGTTTCTCTTCGAGTAATATAAATCTCTTCATACGAGCATGGATAGTCGGAGAAATAAGAAGTAGATAATTAAGAAAAAAAAATTTTACTTGAGGACTGTCAAATTTGTTCGCGTCGGCACAGTTTATTACCGTGTAAAAGTTTATTCACCGAAACGCGAGCATCGGCTCCCTCGATTCGATTTTTGCTTCCTTCCATTCTGCAATCGGACTTTAGTTTCGTTGTGGATCGCCCGGCATTAAACTTGGAATTCCCTGAATTCCACAGAGAGAGAGTTTTTACTGTTACGATGCGTCTTTTTTTTTTTTGTCACACGAAGGAATCGTATGTGCAATGGCGACCTAAAATTATGTCAATCGATTATTCATATTTCCAAGACTTACATGGCCACTTTCCTATGTTAAACGAATTAATATTTTATGCAAATAACGGCCCCGCAAAAAATATCGACACGCAGAACATTTTTAAAGTCATTGGGACCTTGTTGCGTATCACGCAGCGTGTCGATGGTAAATTTACGGTGCTTTAGCGTTTTGACATTTAACAGTCGTTCGTCGTATTACTCGGTAAACCAGGTCCTGAACAGTTCCTGGTAGAAAGTGCACTTTTACGCATGGTTGAATAATTTTTCACATTGAGAAACGTACACGGACACGCACATTAATTATCAACGAGACTTCCTTTTTAATGCCCTGCCATTCAGTCAATCTCTTTCTTTTTAAACCGAAAACCAGTACAGTTCGTTTTTTCCAGTTGACATACATTTACTTCGATACATAGAATGGTTGATTAAAAAAACCAACATTTAATTAGCTTCGTTGCCACTCAAGCACTATTAGCATTAGTCAGGTATGTCGTATAGAAAATGTCGGCATATACTTTGCTATTGGTTTTCGAATCAATATACCGTATGCCAATCATTGTTTTAATAATTACTCCTACCACGTGCAATCTAAATTCTGATTCACCAGAGTCTGGTGTACGGTATACATACGGTTCCCTCTGCGCTCCCGAGACCCTCCATTTTGAACACAGTAGTGTCTGGTTCCTATCTGAGTTTATCTACCCAGAAGGCGATCATTCCGTGGTCGTTTCATTCAGCCGACGAGAAGCTTTCTCCTTCGAATCATGATTGGGTATCGCGCCGCTGATACCGCTTTTAAATCCTTGCTTTTATTTCCCTGTTGTTATAATCGATATCGATACAATTTTAAGGGGTTACATAGGTACGTTCAGCCGCGGCAAAGATGAATGATTTTTTAGGAATTCTTTTAAGGAATTTTATTTATAAAAATGAAGCAAAATACTTATTACAGAAGATTTATTAGTACATAAAGATTTGTTCGCAATAATTTTTGTATGAAATTATTTATGATCTTTGAGGTTCTTTAGACCACCGCAAAAAAAAATGGTCAGCATGATATTTCCTTTAAAAATCGATAAACCTGAGAAATAAAATGATATTCTTGTAAAATAATGTTGCTATTATGGGCTGTCGGGCAAAATTTTTTAATTTTAAAGAATAAAGAATTTATGGCACTTTCAAGTTAAACGAATTTTCTTTGCGGAAAATTTTGCTCTATAATTCTGCATGAAACATTAATTGAGAGGAACAGTACTATGACGGCCAGAAAAGTAAGCCATTTTTAAGAAGTTTTTTCACGAACAATTTACAGTTTTCAAATAAAATTTTTATTACCTCCCTTAAGTGACAAAAAAATGCATAAATTTTAATATATTAATTAACCTTCCAGACCCACCTCGTGCACTGGTCAAACGTGTAACTATTGAATAGTAGGTCCAAGATCAAATTTCATTTTTTTTTTTTATAAAGTAATTTGATTGAATAAAAAACTGTCCATCTTATTCGCGGATTTTCGAAACTTTTCTTCTAAAGCGCACCATATTTACAAAAATAATTTGTTTTTCTATTTTTTTAATAACCTCTTAAGGAAGGGGTTTTCTGTTTTGGAGGCCCAAAAAGCATGGGCGTTTTCGGGAATTTATAGAGAATAATCTAGTGGTTAGATTGTTCTCAAATCTTATCCAAAAACTGATAAACGTGTATGTATAATTTGAGGACAATCCGCCCAGTAGTTCGTTCTCTATAAATTCTTGAAAACATCCATGTTTTCGAGTCCGCGAAGGAGAAACCCCCCCCTTAAACCGAATGGAGGTGGAATCTTTATCTACCTAATTACATGACTCGAGAATTCAGCTTTAATGTCGCGAGAAAATGTTCCTAAGCGCGGCTCGCTCTTTATTCATAAAGTAGTGAGTACAGCCGCAACGAAAGTTGTCTATGAAGTTGTCAACTGCTAACAAGCGTCGAACAATGTCCGAGGGACAAGTCCATTTACGAACGCTACTCCATGAAATAATTATGCTTAAGTGAAAGAAACCTGTGGAATTCGCTGTTACAGTATGCGAGCATTCTTATTCATATTTAATCAGATTTAATCGCTTCTGGTATTTCCAGTTGCGTCTGCGACACCGCTTTCTTTTTTTTTTATATTATTATTATTTTTGGTAGCGAACTAGATTTCAATTTCTACCTTCACTTTTCTCAAAATAAACATATCCTGGTGGCATGTTAATAGTGTAAGAATCCTGCCAGTGGGTACTATCGGAAAAGCAATTTTATTTGGCACTGGAAGGTTTCACGGTCACGCGTTAAAGGTGGCCGGTTTTAAATTCGCGTGCTCGGTAAAGCGTGTTTTTCTGCCGGGATTGTAAACAGTCCGAAGGTATTTTTCTGCGTCGAAGCTGCGAGAAAAATATGTATGTGTTCCGTGGAAGAGTGTCCCAGACGGAAGGAACGGGTGAAAAATATGGTGATATTAAAAACACTATCAGTTTCGATGATTACGAATAATCATGGAAGGGGAGCAGATGGTATAACTGTATAGAACACGAGCTAAATCCTTTACGAAAACGCACAAATGCTTCGAGCTACGATAGTTTACCCTAACAATTATTATTCGAACCCATTGTGATCGTTGTCATTCCAAATGGACGTTTAAACTGAAATATTACTACTTGGCAAAGCGTTTGTTTAAAGTTTGGGGACACGGGAGTGATACAGGAGTCTTCCTCTTTGTTAATAGGTTGTTTCTTCCAAACGTTTACCAGAAATAAGAAGAAAAGTGAGAAGCACATGTTATCAGGTCCGTCAGTAAAATTGCTACTTCCGCTTTAGCTTCATTCCTGCGTAACTGTGTACTGGTGCATGCTTATGTACAGTCCCGATTAGAGAACTTGCGATGTGCGAATGCGTGCGGGCTCGTTCACGTTACGTTGTAACAACGCATTGTACATCGTCTTATTGCCATGCAAAGTATTCGTCACGGTTTGCCTTTTATGTTAATTAATAGAGAAACCAGTCGAGATTTTAATTAGAAATTCTATTATCACGTGTATGCTTCAGGACGATTGATTAGAAAAAAAAAATATGGGAGTCGAGTTTATTCGGATATTGTTCACGCGACATACATGTGCGAGCGAAGGTTCTACGCGATGACAGAGGTAACGTTAGAAATGTAGCAGTTACAGTATGGATTAATCGATAACGTATTAAAAAGTTGGATCGATTAGAGCCTGCATACTATTGAAGAGTTCTTAAAGATTTAAATCTTGAAAAGTCTATTTCTATTATACCCGCAATTGTATTTGCAGTGTCGCCGAGTGGAGTAACGTTCGTTTACCGACCGACTCGGCCGAATTCGTTGTAACGGTTTATGTGCAGGTGGCAGTGCAGTGGCACCGTGTTCCGTTGGTACACATGTACTTCACGTGGAAACGCATCGTTCTCAATTCTTTACAAAGGTGTAGGGATCTGTTTAAACGGGTCGTCAGGAATCTTTTCTCCAAGCATTTGCATTGTACATCGATAACTTTCGTACGTCCGAAATACCTGCTATCACTTCGAGAGTATTTTCAATTACGTAAAAAAAAACGCGATAACACCTTTATCCGAGAAACATATCCCTAATCTCGTTGACGCAAATCGAGACCCTAAAGGACAGAGTTAAAGTCACCGAGCGTTAAGTATTTAAATTGTGTGTCACGTCCGCTCCCCCATAGATGGCTTCACGAGCGTTAGCGAAGAGTATGAAAGTACCAGAGCGTGAAGTAGCAACAGTGAGGTTCAACTGGAAATGTTTACTTACGATTCTAACCAAATCGAATTCTGTATTCCCATATTGGGAAAGCAAGAATTTCGAAACGCCAACTAGTGACAGGAAATCAAACTACTGTGAGTAGGTCGAAATCCGTCCAAGCCCATACGATTATCAGTGTTTATATAGGCATTTTGTGAAAAACAAGTGTTTTTAAATTTTTTTCAACACTAAATTTTTACTTCTTCGATTAATAAATACTTATTCGGAATGTTTGATGGGATCCGGGCCTACTTGCAATAGTTTGCCAACTTACCACCGCAGCGCTGAAATCTAAGCCACGCCTACACTTGGTTTTCCAATACAGACCTGTAAGAAGATTTAGTTTATGTATATTGGCTATCGATGGATAAGGAAGGGTGAGCAACACTTGCATGATTCAGAAGACAACGGGGTTCCCATCTCGCGTTGACGCGTATTTCGTGAGTCATGGTCGGTGCCTGTGCTCTTGACCACGGTGTCTTTCTTCACAGTTGGATGTGTTGGGGGGGCGCAAGTTGGGTCGCTTCAGGGTTAGGACGCAATAACGTGTAACGCGGGGACAGAGAAGGGGCGGATTGGTGCGTGTGCGCGGCAAGAGGGGGATCGAATATTAGAGGGAACGCGACAGAGGGTAGAAGACCGGGTTCGTCGGGCACGCAGGGGTGGTAGGTCGTTGCCCGACTGGGGGAATGGGGGGAATGGGGGGAATGGGGGGAAGGCCGGTAAATATCGACCCTCCCTTCACGGGGGAGACTGTCTGTCTCCGTCCAGACATTCGTTGCAGCCCGTTTGCTCCTTTCCACCGACGTGGCGACCGACCTTTTTCCTCTCGCAGGCTTGTAACCTCCTACCGAACGCCCACGTAGAGAGAAGAGTACTACTGCTCTCACACCACCGGATCTCCATGCTACCTTTCCAAGGTCAACGGCTTGATGGCTCAAAGACCCCTGGAAACCGACTTCTATGGTACGCGTGTACCTTCTTTACCTTCTTGTCTATACTTTCCTCCCGTTCCTTGGCCTTTCCAACCATCCCATGCAGCTCAACGAGGTGCGCACAGTTTTCGGCAAATTCAGAGTATTATCGAGGGTAGAAGTCCGTTGCGCAGCTTGTCGATCACTTCTGCTGAAACTACAAGTGCCGCGGTGCCGCGGTGCCGCGGTGCCGCGTGCATTAAGGATTTAGGGAATATAAATAATTCAATGAAGTAGTAAAAAGAAAAAATACAAGTTTATAGTACCCATAATATTTCCATTTTTTGCGGCGTAATTTTATAAAAAATATTATCGTAATTGTGTTTACTCCAGTGAAATGGTATTTGAGAAATTTAACGACCATGCTCGGCTCCCTTGATTTCATCTGGCGAGGATGAGTCAGGGGCTATGTTTTCACCAGAGAACTTTGAACTACTGCGTCTTGTCTGAGCGAAACGTTTGAACCCAGACAGCCGAAGGTTGCCCGAGGTTACAGGTCTAACCCCTCCCCTCCCCCCTCTCCTCCCTACCCCCCTTTCCTATAATACTTACAGACGTCTGGCGCGTCTTCGACGCACCGTTTACCTCCCATCCCCGAAATCTTCGGTTTTTCTTTCACCTACCAGCCAGACGGTCGTCTCTCCCACCTTCGGCGGTTCCACCTCCGTCCTCCGTCCTCCGTCCTCCGTGGTTGAAAAAAATACGGGACGTGCGTAGCTGCGTATCGTGTCGCGCGCGGCGCAAACAAAACGTACATACATACATACGCGCGTAGTTACTAATTCTTTTGCTTAGCGCCCGGCCGAGAACGCCCGGCTTGTAGAAGTTAAGATACACGTTTTCGCGCCCGTTACTCCGTCATTCAGGCCTTTAACATCACGTGCTCGGTCAGCCCTTTTTTAATGGTTATTTTCAAAAGATACTTATTTCCATTTCGTAAATATCGAATGTCACATGGCTGACCTGTTTGTTAAAATCCAGCTGCTTTACTTTTAACGAGACTATTCTTCGTTTCAATATTATTAAAGTAAAATGGAGGGAGCTGCAGAAGATTAATGATGAAAGTATCTTATACGATAGTTATTCTGTTTTAAAGATTCTGGTTTTGCTTCGAAGTGACGAAATTAAAAGTCTCGTTAAAGCAGAGCGACTCTCATCGGGCACATTCTTTCGTGCAGAATTGACCCACGCGCTGCTTTGTCGAAGGATCAATTATTAAAGCTCCGCCGACTTTCGTGGGAGTTGAATTTTCATCAGATTGTATGGATTGTATCAGATTGTATGGATTGGGAGGGATTTAAGAGACTAATGGGATGCAGCAGTGGGTAACTAACATTGGCGCAACGTACTTCGCAGCTGACTTGAATCAACGACGTTCCCCGAATTTGACTTTAGATTGTATTTTCCCGTTGCACTTCCTCCTCCTGAGAGATGTAGGTCACACAGTCCCCCTTCTTTGCACCTATCCTAGAGAAGAGGGAATCTAGGCTGTGGGCAGTACCGCCGGATGCATATAGGTATCGATCGTTGAACGGCGTTGCTGCAGCCTGGCCTGGTGCACCGGCGAAACTGGGTTACCCACCTAACCTATACACACGGTTCCGCGGATCTTGTTCCTCGTCTGAACGAAGCCCGAGCACGCCTCTCTCGGTGTTCCTCCGGCCCACGCGCCCCTCGTGCCCCTCGTGCCCCTCGTGCCCCTCGTGCATTTTCGCCCACGCATGCACACGCCTGCCTCGTGCATCTTCGTGGCTCCTCGCTCCTTCCTCTGCTTCCTCTGCTTCCTCTGCTTCCTCTGCTTCCTATGCTTCCTCAGTCTGTTGGTCGTCATCTCGATTGTCGTTAAGAAACACACGTACCCTTTCCTGCGATGCCTTCGGTCCATCGAATCGCCGGAGAGCAGCTTGAAGGAAGCGATTTATGTAATTTGTTCGAACGGTACGCCGTACATCGATCGAATGCCGAGCAACTGTTATTCTTATTTTAGGAAGAGTCCGGGAATTTTAATATTCTTTAGTTGAGGTGTAGAGTATGCGAGGGTAAGCGAAGGTGTAAGTTCGCTGATTGAGTTAGTAGTAGTTTAATAATATGCTCAATTGTTCTGTTACGGCCTTTTATCAGGCGTTTACCACGGAATTAGGTAATTTCGTTATTTCTGACAATCAAGTTGCTACGCCATTGTCTCCATTCACTGGAACACAGTGCCGCGAAATTGAGGTTGCAGTAACTTCCACCTGGCTCTCCAACGTAATTACAGAGATTTTGGCATTTTGCTCTTAAAAAAATATTAAATAAAGAATTTTAAATCGACCCCGAATTATTGATTAGTATTTATTTATGCTTGTTGGAATAATTCTACTTGCAGTCGGTAATGAGTTAATCACTTGTTCATCGATTTTTATGGTAATTTTATTAATTTATAAATTTCTGAAAATATCGAATCATTCGATTGTAGTGTTTAATAGCTGCTTTACTGTTCGTGAGGGCTCGTTTGGTACTCGCAGTAGTACGCAAAGTACAAACAAACGGGTGTGACATTTCTCGTGGTAGAGTTAAGGCGAATGGGCTATATGCGCACATGCACAAGGCTGCACGCCACCTTACCCTCAAGTGTCCGTGGGGCTGCGCCTACTGCATTCATGCGAGTTGAAGGGTCTACCGTGTCGACGTCCATTACGCATGCGCAGGCCTTTGCACTGTGTCCACTGGTCTGCGCACGCGGCCGTACCTTCGACTCGGTCTGGGTTTGACTACTTTGCAGGACCGTACTACAAATCCGTGCACTTAACATTTCCTTACTCCTTCAATTACTGAAAGTTAAACAACTTTATGCGCATTCCCTTGCAACAACCAAAAAATATATTTCATAAAACAACAGAAAGCATAAGTGCTATTTCGGCGGGTAAACGCAAATATATTTGAATTTATTTAACCACAAATTTGAATTATAAATCCTGCCATAGTAAACATGCATCCAATATGAGGTACGCAATGACAACGGATATCGTAAAGCAACTGTAATATTTCTTCCGTCGACACTTTCCCCGTGAAGCAGAAAATCTATAATTCATCTCTGTTTTATCGAGAGCTTACGTAGATACTGTTTTCACAAGAACCAAGATTATTTCTACGAGACTCGTGAAATAGTGTGGGGCGCTTTCGAGATCGATGCACGATCCTGTCGCTTCTTAGTTGCACAGCGAAACGGGTAGGGGGCCACGGGTCGCGATTCGTAGGTCGTGCGAGGACTAGCCTGCATCAGTCTACGCCGCGTCCCTTGCAAAAGGGTACGCTCGTCTTTCACGTCTACGTTGATTTACTTCTCCCCTCTTTGCGTTAACAAAATATACGGCTGCAAAAGCATTGGTCGAGCACACGTACGAGTCCGAATCGTACGATTCCAAGAGCAGAATCTCGGGGGGGAAAAAAAGGTCAATACATCGGCGGACAAACCTCATGGTGTATGTGAAAGAATCTCACGCAACCTAGGAACGATTTGACGCCGTTTCTCCGATCGGGTTTGTTAAGCTCTGAGCTCGGATCGTGCACGTCCTCTGGATGCCCTGACGTTGTTGTGCCGTGCCATTGAATTACCGTGATCTGTGCGTGCATCGTGTCGCGAGCGTTTTAGCTTCGTTCGCCTACGGCGGTTTTTTTTATCACTCTCGTAAATCTCGATACGGAGGGAACTACATAGAACGCGCGGCTCGGTACTTTTCGGCACGCGGCCGAATACCTCCGATCATCGGTCCGCGGCTCTTCCCTCCTAGTGAATCGAATGGGATAAGGGACAGGAACGCGCGGAGAAGAGAATTTCGGAGGAGCCCACCCGCTTGGCGAAACCTCACCGGGGACCTCGCTCGTCTATCCGTGTGCCCCGTTGAATTCCGCTCGGCGGTGATACGTCCTCGGCGGACATAACCTGTATGCGCTCCGTGAACAGGAAGTTTCCCGTGGCAGGAGTGGGCGGTGCGAAGAGGGAGACGCCGGTCGAGCCTTAAATATCGATTTTGGCATGAAAGAGGTACGATAGTCCGTCCGTTTCATCGTGTGTCTCCTACATTTCACGCGTATCTCCATGCTGGCGAGTTTTGACAGTTGAGTGCGCGAGTAAGTGCACCGAGAGGAATATCGTGTGCGTCGATACGAGACGAAAACAATATGGTGGTGCGGTACTTTCAAGCCGAAAATTAGACACAGAGTGAACGGCCGTTTCTTTCTCTCGATCTGAAAAGTTATGGAATCCGGCGTGTGAATCGATCACGATTAATCGGCAAAGTGTTGGATGAAAATGTTGTTCTCGCATCGTCGCGTGTACAGACTGTTCGTCTATAAAACGCGTTTGAGGCAGCAACGAAATCCGGTGACTATCGATCGATCATTCCATTAATGTTCACCGCGGCAGCTTGTTTCTTTTCTCCGGGCACCGTACTAACGGTTATTTCATCGATTTTTGGGATACCCGCTTGATCTCGAGGATCTTGCTTCGCGGAAAAGAAACGGAAGAGGACAGGATGCCCTTCGACGCTGCCCCGCGTTCTGTGCCGTAACAAGTGAAGCCTGAAACAATAGTAACCGATCGGAGAGAAGGTGAAACGTGATATTACTCGGCGAATAAAGGTTGAAAAGGACACCCGGAATTATTGACACACACACATACACACGCGCGAAGTAAGCGTAATAGTAAACGAAGAGGATTTTTTTTTTTTAGTAAATCGGGAGGGGAAAAAAAGGTAAACGAAACTGCCGGTGTCTTCGCAGATCTAATGACCCCCGTGGAACCTAGAGCATACTCGGCTGTTATGATACACGAGCCCCGTTGGTAGAACTCTTTGTTGCGTTCGCCGATCAAGTGGACGATGACATCATGATGCTGCATTACCGATTGAGAAGCTCATGGGCAATGGAGATAGTGTCTGGGAAATATCGATGAGAGCCCTTTGCACTTGGCACCCTTCTCTATTATTTTTAATGTACCTAAGCTAAACAGCCTCGAGCTCGAGAAAAATTACGTAAACGATCGCATAATTTTTATAACGTAACTAAGAATTTCGGAATATGAACGAGCAGAGAGTTTGAACGAAAGGAATATTCACGATAATACTTGAAACGCAACGATATATCAGCAGGAGAGGCCCAGACTAACTAACTATGGTAGTTACGATCCCCGCGAATCCCGGCGTGCTGTTCACTTGAAAGAGGGCAACACCGAAAAGACACGACATTTCGATCGGTATTTTTTACTTTCCGCCAATCGTGTCGGCGACGAACCGCCGTCTGACTACGCTGGATAAGAAGAGCATAAGCCATAAGGCACATCAGGAAGAATGGTTTCAAGATATGGCGTCTCGAAGGAGGGCGCAGTGGGTGTTGCCGTAGGTGTTGGACCTATGCACTGTCTGCTGCCGCACTGTGGAGGACCCCATCACCACCACCACCTTCCGGCCCCCCATCCCCAAAATCCGCAGCCGGGTCACAATCACCACGTGCATCCGGCCCATCAGCCGCCACCCTCGCCTAGCCCTCATTTGAATCATCAGCTGAGCCATCACCAACTCACCGTCAACATTAACCATTTGAGTCATCAGCAACAGCAACAGCAACAGACCCAGCATCAGCAAGCCCCGCCGCAGTATCGAGTCGTCACTGCAAACGCCAGTAAGTACTCGGGAACTAGGCGGCAAGGAGACGGGCTTAACGACGAGGAGTGTCTCTGGAAGTTCCGTTCCAAATAAAAGATAGTTAATTGGAACGCTTAGCGCGCGGGTCGTGTGCGGAAATCTCGTAGTCCCAATTACTAGCCGTGCTCGCTAGACGCCCATAGGCGGTCACCGCACGCGCTGCGCCCGAGCCGATTGAGGCGCTTCATACGCGTCCACGGCGGCACCCGAAGCGTTAAACATTGACCTCGTTCTATTTGGGTTACACTTTTGTGGCTGTTTCTGCTGGTTAAAAAGACTGGCTGAGTGAAACGAAGACATACACGTGCCCGCTAAATATCCACGTGCAACAAACAGCTGACTGAATAGTTTTCTGGGGGATTTGATTGCCCGTCGATACGCGTGTCAGCTGCACGGTACCATCTCATAAATTCAGGGGGAAATGGTATCGAGCTATCACTTCGAGATAAGCCGGCCACCACTCTCGCGTGATTAATAATTTCAAGGATTTCCAATCTAGCTCGTTTTATTTTATTCATATCGCCATTCGTATATTCGTATCATCTTCAAAGCTATTAAGCAAGAACAGATATACCATTGAAAATCCTAATTCCGTTGCAAACTTTCAAATGTCAAAGATAATTGTTAACAACATGTTTGCATGCGTTTCACCTACATGGGAGCTTAATTTTCATTTGCTCCATCATGGACATACATTTTCGTGACCAATGGAAGCGTTGTCTCGAATTTACATAGCATATTGCTATATCCGTGGTATATATACATATATACATATATACATATATACATATATACATATATACATACCCCGTTTATATCTCCCCTGTTCTGTTTTTAACATTTATGCGCAGAAATTGAGTTCCTTCACTTTCGTTGAGCTTCGATCATGTCGCAAGCACACTCCGTATTAGTTCGCGATTACACGGGACATCCCTCTCTTTATCTCGGCCGCTAAATCTTTCATTGCGTGCCAGTGGATACGTGACACTGCATGCGCATATACGCGCATCTGTGCGTATAAAGGAGAGATGTATATACACGAAGCCCGTTATTTTCGAGTACACTGGAGGTAGTTAATCTGACCTGGTGCCCTATCTGTCAGAAGTCGAACCGTTTGTGTCTATTTGTGGATACGCGACCGAGCCTTGGCTCGTACTGAACAATCTCCGTAAAAAAAAAATCGGAATAATTGTGGGTTCTCTGTATATTTATTGCCGTTTATTCAACAGAATTTTCTTTCAGTCAATTAGCACAACTCTGCACATTTTCCTGACTCTAATTTTCTATCTCATGACTGTGGTTACGTTGAAGCGACACATTCGGTGAATGGAGACTCTATTGGTAAATGACGATGATCTACGAACGGTGTTATCGCTATCGATATATCGGGTAGCGTAGTATTTAGGTTAGTCCTTAGCGCCCCTGGGCGGCATTGTAGACAATTCGCGATATAGGTCAATCGATAAAATGCTTTCTACCTTGTACGGTCGTGAAGGTACGTTCGATTCTTTCCTCTTGCATGATACGTCTCGCCGCGATGACGCCAACCTTCCCCTTATTCCAGCGTTTCATCAGACCCCAGCAATTAACAATTTCGAGGCACAGGCAGCTGTAAAAATACTTCGTTTCACGGTCATTTGTACTAGGAGTGCATTTACCTGGTTAGCGCAGTACGGCCGGCAATTCCAACTTAAATTCACCATGATATTTCTGTGCTCATACATACAGTTATTGATCGAAGATATTGGTCGTGGAGGTGTCGTTATACATTGCTGTTATTCGTCTGTAAAAAAAGTCCTCGGATTATAATACATGGCTCGAAAGTATAGAAACCTTCGTTTCATATTTTACAGACAATTCTCGATTTCTTGCGGTTTTCTACAAAATTATTGCCAACTGTTTTTGGCCTTAGAACACATTTTGGTAATTACGGTTAAATCTGTTGAAACGTGTTTATATTATCAGCAAATGATAGCAATCTTACAAAAATACAGTTCGAGACAACAGTGCCGCCGATAATTCACAGTTATCTGCTATAAGAATGCATTGTAAACCTTCATCGAGCATCTTGTATGAATCACTCGAATTTCTCCTATCGCTCCTAATCTACTTGCTGACGGCATCATTTTCCGTAGAATTGCAAGCTTCGGTATTTAGAAAGTCTAGTAATTATCAGCAGTGAGCAAATAGTTAATAACCGAAAGGCTAATCATATTTGGATTTTACCGTGCGAGGATATTGTTCTGTCGACGGTATCGTATTTCTGCGTTTATCAGTTCAGCATGCCATTACCCGTAGTGGTCGCCACGTGGCCTCCGATGTCTCAGATCGTTCTAACCTCACTTTTACTTTCATACGTATTAGGAACGTATTACGCCCGATTTCTCCTTCCGTTACGATTCCTCGAACGATCCTCGAGCTGCGTAGATTTGCCGAGCAATTATAGACATAATTAATTGACAAGATGCACTTCCCATTGTACTCGCATATTGTACCAACATCATTGGTGGAAGTAGGAGCGAGGAAGAAAAGACCGACGCGGAGAGTGTGTGTGGGGGGGGGGGGGGGGAATTGGCACCGGAAATGACGTATTGCATTCTGGATTGTATTTTCCAGGCCACGTTCTTTCACTCTGTTGATGCACGGCATATGTACGAATAGTACTGTATAAATGTAGATCGAAATCTTATTTGCCCCAATGTTATCATTAAGGGACAAGTATTATTAAAGGTAAAAAGATTATTCCCATTAGTATTCGAGCTTTCGAGCTTTCGAGATTGTATTCCCAACATCCCAGCAATTTACACGAGAGATAAATTTTTATATAATCCCTTTTAATTATCCTATAAAGATTCTGTCGTTGATCGTATCTGCCGCTGCATAGAACGCGGGGTATGATGTATATTATAGTATAATGAATAGAAATAGAATGTCTGGATTCCACGGGAAGGCGAGTGTGTTACCTACCTGTAATTTACGTGCTTTCATGGCACTTAATACGATCCTGGCGATGGAGTTCGGCCTCGCCCCCCTTTCGTGGCAATCGATGCACTCACGGGACTACAGATAGCAGCACTGCTCCGGCCCCTGCCCATATGTGCAAAGATGGCCGTTCGCGAGGCCGTCTTCTCGGTTTCTTCGCTCACGTTGGAGCCTTCCTGTCATCTCATTGTTCCTTTGCTGTAAAGAAATATCTGTGCAGATTAAGTATACCCTTTGCGTGACGAAAAACCATAACCAGCCTCGTGCTGAATTTTAACGGTGAGCGACGAAGTACACATATTTTTTTCTTCTTTTTTTTTTTGATCGGTTCCTTTATCTGTCTCTCTGTACCTTCAACGTGATTCCTCGTGATAAGTTCCGTGGCATGTGGCGAGAGACACGTCTCGCCCACCACATTGCTGCGTGCTCCCCGTGCGCCTTGTCGTCGTAAATCGACGGTTTTCTTTCCTCCGGAGGCAGCTATTCTGGCGTGGGGATACATTTGAAAATATACATATGTAACGCACCGCATCTCTGAGAAGGCTACGACGTGTCAAGCGATGCCATGCGATTGATTCTACGCATAATCGCTTTCACGAGTAATTCGTTTAACGGCAGAATGGCGAGCGCAGCACGGCACGAGAGTATCGCGCATACGTGGATCTGACGGGTACAACAAAATTCACTTTTACTTTCGTCTTTTTTTCCATAGCTCGAGCAAGGATACGTTTGACGAGCACGATAAACGTTGAAAAACGACGGATAGGGTCGTGATTGATACACATATCATATGCACTTTGCCGCGACTGCTTCCATCCAACTACCGCATTCTTCTGAAATAATAATGAAAGAGTCTCGTCACTCGTGTCCTAGCTGCGCTTAAAAACAAAGCAAGGCGAGACTCTTTTTTATCCCCATATTGTCGCGGCACTTTCAACGTGTTATTCAACGATTAAGGTGCTTCGTATAATCTTGCCTGCACGGAATGATATTGCGCTTCATTTGCAAGACTTTCCTTCGGAAGATTAACTTGTTTGCCGAAGCGGTAGGTCGCGATTGAAAGTGAAATATGGTTCGAAGTACCTTTCCAAGAAAGCACTCGATATTATACGCGACTCGAGCGTGCTTTCTACCGCACTGTAGACGAGGGACGCGTGTATTTCGTAATTTTCAAGCTGCAACCCGTAATGCGTTCGCGGTTTGCGCAGCAACTTGTTGAATACTTGGATCAGAATGGTTCTATAAGAAGCATAAGAACGAAGCTGAATGTTTCAAGCGGTACGATGCGTGTTCTAGCGCGTACATGAAAAGATAATCTTGTGCAGATTGTAGACATACGAAACGCGCGAAATATGAAAACGTATGCCGAGTCGCGAACGCGAGAAATAGAAGACGGTTATGGATTTTGGAAAAAGTAATTTCACCGTTTCGTTTCTTAACGATCGAGCTGGCGGTTCGATGATATTTATGCTTCGCGTAATTACTCTCCACGTGTACTTAACCGCGATCGTGATTTTTAATTTCAGGATCAGACTTTCATGTGTCTGGACAAAATTACGGCACCCAACCAGGGGGCCAGGTGGGCGGGGGAGGGGGTAGTGTAGGAGTACCTGGGGGCAGAGGACCTCCACCACTCGGCGGCTTACAGTCCATAGGACAATCGGCAGCAGGTATACCGCCCGGAGGTCCTGCTGGAGGGCAAGCACCGCCTCAAACCCCGGCACCCGGGGTACAGTCACAACAGCCGCAGGGTCCGGCACCTACTACGACACCCCCCGTTCATACCCCTTCGCCACAGGAAATGGGAAAGCAGGCTCATTTACAACCTCAGCCACAACCTCTGTCACAAGTATACGGGCCGACGCAAACAAGGCCGACGTCACAAGTGAGAATCAATTATATTCTATACATTAGCTCATGCGTCGATCAATTATAAGCTTCTTGCCATATCAATTCATTTTCAACTGCCAAGCGTACACAGTTTACCCTCGTCGAACATCTTTCTCTGTTATCCAAACAGCTTCTATCATTGTTATATTTAATCCTGAAGGCTTGCGCTAGAGTCTCCTGTTAGAAGATCAGACGGCGAGAGGTTATGTGTTAATAAAACTTCAGCCTCGGGAGCTTAGTCGCCAAGAAGATATCATGGCTTTACGTATCCAATGTTTATCAATTTCCAGGGTTTTTATCAACCAGGTCCAAGACCGCAACAGCCGAGGGGTATTAGTCACAGGGGGGGTCAAGGGGGCACTGGTGCCCAGGTAGTGGGAATGTCAGGGATCGGCGGAGGTGGAGGCCAGCCGACGCTATATCATCCGGGTGGTTTGCCAGTTCAAACCGGGGCGATGTATCAAGTCCCTAATCTGCATCCTGGCCCGCATCAGCAGTCCGTATACCCCATGAACAGTCAAATACCCCTTCAGGTAGTAGTTAAGTACTGTTAATTTTATATATTTATTGTCATGCGCCATCCATTTTACTCGTGTCGCAGGGAAACTTGACGTAGCTCGATAGAAAGGCTTGTCGTTAAAAATTAAGATACTGGATCGCTTCGTAACGAACTTCCCTAAATTCTATTCGCGTCTCTGGCCAGCGGAGCATTTATTTCTAAAGCGTTGTCATATTCATCGCTGCCATCATTGGCGCTCATAAGCGTAACAAAGATTTTTGCACTTTTAGTTTGGTGGTCCACCTCAAAGGCATCAGACGCATCAAAATCAGTCGTATTATCCACACTTTCAACATTCTACCCTTCTAACGGCACAAAGTGTGTTTGGTGCATACGGCGCGCCTGCACCGACACCTCCACCTTGTAAGTAACGCATAGTCAGTGACGTAAAGGATGAACGTTAAGTTACGTCGTTGATGCTATTATTTGTTTTATAGACTTTTGGCCCACCGGGCAACCAGCGAATACACCACTAGGTTTAAGTAGGGCAGGTGCAAGTGCCGTCACTGGTGGGGCACAACATGTAGCAGGCCCGCTGGCCGGTGCCCAAGGAGCCCCAGTAGTACCGCAAGGTACGCTTCAGCAACCTACGCAACAGGCTCAGCCCTTACCCCCGATGGGTATATCTCTTTCTCAGACTGGTAAGTTCCATGTAATTTATAATACGTACGCTACATTCAAGCATCGATAATTTCATTTCAAGAAAATAGCATTTCAAAGGAAACAGTAGTAGCATATGTTTAGGTTATTCTATATTAAATGAAATTAGAGGTAAGAGGAAAAACAGGGAATGTCACAAAACAGCTTTATCGAGAAAATTAAGTTTTAATACTTTAGTCTGTCAGTAAAGAAACCAGATTCGATGAATTTAATTTTCTTCTTAAATAATTTCTTGTTTTACTTTCACGACAGAAGCTTGTGCTTAGACAAAGAGTGGCGACATTTCGTATTTCGTTCCAGTGCAGAGTGGACAGATCGTGTTTTACAGATACGTATAGCAGAGAAAATGTGGTCCAGAGACAGATTGGAGCCATTTATTGCTATTTACCGAAGCGGGCGCTCCAAACCTGAGGATCTGGTGCGCGCGCGCGCGCGCTTAGAGTGTTGCGCTTTGAACATCACGCGTCCCAGCGTGGCAACTCGAAGGTTTGGAGCGGCCGTCTAAAGCCGGCTAATTCCTGTTTTTCCCCCCCTTACCCTTCGAATGTACTGCTGGCAAAAGGAAATACTTCCTTTACGAACCAGGGCTATAAAAGTATGTACTCGATACGGTCGTAACATGAAATATTGGGGTTTTTTTTCGAAGCTCTAAGAAGGGAAGGGAAAGTATATAAATTTAAAGGTAGCCTCCGAGCTGTAAAAGTTTTGAGAGGCGTGATTTAGGGCTCGAAAGCCCAAATGACAGTAAGGATTTAGTCTTAGGGATCCATTAACCTCGTACACCTGTTCAGGGGTTTTCCCTTATCTCGGTGCTCAGGTATGAAAGTTCAGGTAAATTCCCGAATTTGTCCCCGAGAACGTTTCCCCCAAACTTCCGCGTCGAACAGTTCCTCTTCGACAAGCGAGCAGGCGAGTTGCAGGATTGCTGCATCGACGCTCTCGTCCTAACAGTTCCTTTTTCAATTTTTAACAATGTACGTTACAAACAATGTGTATTCGTTGTATGGTGGTAAGTGTTTGATTCGACGTTACAAATTTAGTGCCGAGTGACGTAGATTTTTAATAAACATACAGTTCTTCCCGAGCACTCTAAATTCGATATCGAGCGTCATACGTTATATTATTATATTACAAATTCCTGTGTATTTTGTTCTTTTAAAGATGTGTACTCAGGCCATAACGGTGGTGCAACAAGTACGGCGAATAATACGATAAAATCTAGGAAACCAAGAGGACAAAATGCTATTACCGATATCGTAGATCCGACAACCGGTAAAAATATAAGTCACGAAATTTACAAGGACAATGAAACTATTCAAAGTGGTGAATCTAGCAATCGCGAAACACCTCAGTTACAGGTGAGTTGGAATATTAATTTTTTAACAATTGACTATGAGAGTTTTACATTCGAATTATTACTAAATACCAAATCGACGCCACGCAATTATTATATATTAGCAAAATTTCTTTATACCTTGAAGCAAAAGAGCGAATGAAGCGAGATAAATATGTAACCGATATTCTCTTCTAGTCAATTGTTTCTATTACCGATACCTGTGCCCAAAAGCCATGGTTATTAAAATATCTTTATTTCTAATTTTTTTTTAAAGAACATGTGACAAATCTTTTCATCATCGCGCATAAATTCCTGTTATTTTCACCGCGTAATATAATTATAGTGCAGTTATTATTCAGTATCAGAATATAATAGGGTATTTGGGTGAACATTGCATAACTTTGCTGGAATTACGAGTGTTAATACTACTACGATTGTACGATGTAGATTATTTTGTGTAGTTGCTTTTATATTTTGGAAACCATGGCTAAAAGGTAACGGAGGCATAAAGCACATTGAATGTTTGATTTATTTCTCTTAGTACGTTTAGTTTAATTTCTCGTCCTATGATTTGAGTTTGGAGCCAGTTTTTAGTTGTCAATGCATAATCTTCGTTTGATCGCTGTGTATCATTGTCTATCACGCAGAATTGGTGATTGTTACAGAACAATGATGCCGAGGTGCAAGCCGACTTTGCGGCGCGGGTGGCAAAGACCCTCGCGAAAGTCGTGACCGAAGAGTCCAGTAGCGACTCGACGGTACCGACTAGCGTGCCGAGCACGGTCGCCGCGCAAAATCTAACGCAAAGTTTAGCGAATTCCGAGACAGCGAATTCTACTAACGACGCGAACAGTCAGTGTAGTACCAGTTCGTCAACGCAAAATATACCCAATGTATCCGCGTTGTGTAGTCAATCGTTAGGCACCGCTAGTAACGTGGCTCAGGTAGACTCCAGTGCGGTGAAAACGGAGTCGAAACCGTTGCAAATTCCCGTAAAGGAATTTCAGCCTCGAAGCGAGACGAAAGCTGTGGTGATCGAGGAACCACTGCCGCCCGCTCCTCTACCGCGTAACGTAACCAAGGATGATATTTCTGCGCAGCTGTCTGCGATCACTGTAACCGAAGTCGAGGTGAAAACTACCAGTGCCTCGCCTACCGTCACGCAAACGCCTGTTATTCCCCCCGTGAGTGCGCCAAGTACTACGAATGTTCCGGAGGTCCCAAAACCGTCCGCCACTGCCCCAAGTGCTAACCCCGTTCCTGCCAGAGAACCGTTCCCTAATTTATCCAGTAAGAATTTGTCGAGCTCACCGCCTAGGAGAAAGTCTCAAACTCACGCCCACAACCAACAACAACAACAACAACAACAACAACCACCCGCTGCTGCCGCGACAGCAGCCGTGACGGAGCTGCATTCGAGTGCCAAAGAGCAGAAGGAGAAGAAAACCAGGGAGAAGAGCCTGAATTCCAGATGCGTTGCCGCTACACCCGCTCACAATCAGACTGACCATCACCCGAAGGCCAATGGGGACGCGATTGGTGACAAGCCGGACCCCGAACCTCCACGAAACGAAGTCCAGCAACAAAAATCATCTGATGGTAAGTCTTCTCCAAATTTCTATCATTCTGAACTTTTCCTTTTTTTTTTTGGTGTATCCATGTTGTTTCTTCGACGAATTCGCTGTTGTATAAATTTCTGTCAAGATGTAGGTGCGATAGGTAATATAATAAATGTTATTCATGGTATGCGAAGGTTACGTATCGCATATATTCAAATAGTGCTAACTTACGAAGGAATAATTTCTTACGCGCAATGTTTGAATCGTGTTTAGTTTACAGAAAATAGATATTAATATAATAATACAATAGTCGATGTATTATGTTTTCTGTGTGACTTGGGTAAAAGTTGAGAATAAGGATTTTTATCTTTGTAGCAGTAGTAAAAGCCAGTAAAAGCCAGTAAAAGCCAGTAAAAGCGTTTATTCCAATGGAATACAATCGCTTCGTTCAATTATTTCTTACTGAAACGCATTGGAAAAGAAAATACGTCCTTGCGAACTAAGAATATTATAATTTTTGCATTTTTCCTTTATACTATTACTTTGTTACAAAAGGCTACATATTTTTAAATGAATGCAACGCATTTTATCATTTTTATTTTAAAGTTGATCGAAGGCATTCATCAATTTCAATAAGGGTAAAGTAATCAGGAATTGTTACACGCTACGCGAATAACATTTCACATTTTCATAATCATTACGGAAGTTCATTTAAAAATTTTCTAGTAATGTTCCTGTTCGTTTAAACTTCATAAGGAATGATCGAAGGACCTATGGAATATTGTACATAAAAGAAACAGGCTGCAATTTTGTTTTCAACATTATTTGCCACACTCTTTATTGTTGGCAATGCTTAATACGTATTTTGCGCTCACACTTCGCCACCAATAAATTTCTCGTGGAAATTCAATGAACGTTCTCATGTGCGAAACGCCCACGTTATTATAGGTTAGGGTTCCGGTGTCGAGAGTTCGGTAGTTTCCCTTCTCTTTCCTCGTATCATCGTAGTTTGAACTTTGCTTTCGCGATAGATTCGCCAGTCGTCATTGTTCGCAATTCTCCGTGCAGTGATTATAGGCCATTTCGAATAATATATATATATATATATATATATATTTTTTTTGTACGTGTACGGGCAGCCGTGCTCCAAAATCGTTCGAAATGGGTGACATGTAAACTGTGCTCACCCGCCGAGATGTCTTTATATAGGCACACGTGTGTGTGTGAGGGTTCAAAAGGAGACGTGCCTCTAAGTTACGCACGTGCGAATACGCTCGCGAATAGTTGGAAATAGTTTTGCTTTTCTATAATATCGAGTGCGTGCGTAGTGTCATGCGATTACTTCGTTCGATGGGAATGAATGATCATTGTGACAACGAACGTTGGATATTTCTGTGGTGTCGCAATACGACTTGCTTTCATTCTAACCTATAAACTTCGCAGTTCCTTTGTACAACCCCTAAGCGTCGGAACCGTGACGCACATTTTTTTTTCTCAAAGTAACACGTTGCTTCCGTGATCGTCGACTTTGCTTTCGGCTTAGTGTACATTAAAACTGTGCACAGTGTCTGTCCATAAATTTTACGCGCTGCGCAACGTACGTTAAGCGTTCTTAAATATAGTGATTAAAATAATAGTTTCGTGTAGAGTGTAATATCGGAAGTTGAAGTGATCGTGCGGGAAAAAGTATGGGCGTTGAAACAAGTAAAGAAACAGCATTCCATGTGCGTGATTTAAATTTCTAATTTTTGAAATGATTGATTCCGTCTTTATGCTCTGTCGAACTAAAATCTCTGGGAAAGAAGAGTGTATTTTCATCCGTTATAGTGATACATGCGGCAAGAATTAATCTTTGAACGAACCCTACTTCTAAATTCTAAAGTACAAGAAAAGTGCAGATATTCCTAGTGAACTTTACTGTGCGCAGTCACCAAAATGGGGAACAAAAAGAGGGGTAAGTTATTCGCACAAACGTGAATCGAATAGTGTCTATTTTCACTGTAACACAGGGGAAAGGTACGTTCCAGATGTTTCGAGCGATTGGTATTTAATGGGCGACGGGGAGGTATGGAAATGTCCGTTAAATTGAAATTTCGGTTTGCAAGTTGTGCCAAAGCGAGTTGGTTCCCTCGAGTAAGTGACTTCGCGTAGTCGATAAAACCGCATTCTTCGACCGTACGCGTATGAGATGGTAATATCGCGAACAGATCAGAACTAAATGCCGGAGATAAAGTAATGTATGAGAAGGCTGGTTTGCAATGTGAACGGGTCTTGCCCCGATGATTGAAACGCTATGCGCACGAACTACGAAAGGAGTTTCGTGCCAGACGGTGACATCATCAGACGGGAAGGCGCGAACCGTGCCGAAGATACACGAGCATCGGCGATCGTGCGGCTGGAGGGAGGTTCCCGGCTTCTTTCTTCATCGAGCAACGAATTTTCCTCCAGTAGCCAGCACGTGCTGTGCTAGCCGGGCGTATTTTTTTTACTCCGTTTTGCCCAACTCCCCCTTTCCTTTTATATAATTTTTATTTTTAAACTCACAATTGTATATTCGTAGTTATACATAAGTGTATATTTAAATTCATATTATTTTACAAAGTTATTCGCTTTTAACTTGTACACATACCAACGTAACGAATACGCTTAATACTATATTGCGTCTCACTGCAGCTCGGTTCCTATAAGACTTATCTCGCAATATTCCGAATAAATTGTACATATATCTCTCTATTTAATCGTAACGTGCGCCTTTTACACGCATCGTTCGCAATTTTTATTTTATTTTACTTTTCTCGTGTAAAACACCTACGTGCTACCCACGAAGTTATATGTACCGGCTCTAAAAGATTCTCGCTGCACTATTTTTTCCCATCGTGACATAAAGTGATCAAGCGGATGCAACGACTACCAAGGACGATCTTGATTCGAATTGTATGTATAAAAATCTTCTGTTATTCCTCTTAAATCGACTGGTCTCTCGTGGGTGTAACTGTGCCGTGCGCCAGCCTTTCGCAACGTGGTTCCGACATTTTGTATTCACAGCCCACAGGCCTTTACAGATATAGCACGCTCGCCGTGGTACAAGCACCTGCTCGAATATCCAATTTAATAATTGCAATCGTGCACACTTTTACGCACTTTTCTTCTAAACCGTTTTTCATTCGTTATAGAGGAGTTATAGAGGAAAATATGTCGTGGATCAGGAATAAATCTCGACGGTAGATTCACGAGCGTGTTCAAATATGGCTGCTTCGTTTCCGACTGGGTGTATGGTGCATCGCGACGTTTTTACAAGCTTCTTTTCTACGTTCAAACCTTCGATATTCGGTGAACTGAGTTTTCTTCGAAGCAATCAAATTTGAATATTCTAATACCCCAGCAACCATCGTTGCGATTCTGATACGATGTCTGAATATTACCGTTCATTCTCCGACCACGACCACGTGCACGTGCAATGCTTTAACGCTAAAGTATTCTAGTTTTCCATCCTTTATTTCAATCGAGCAAACGAATATAGACCGTACTTTTAATTCGGGCTTCAGAAATCCACATTTATTTCCACGTGTTGTGTGAATTTCAGCCAGTAATATTTTTTTTATATCTTTACGATACACGCGAGCCTGTAGCCATTTTGTGAGCGCTCCGACAAGAGGGACTACTCCATATTTGATTATTAGTTTCTACGTTCGATAACTAAGGCCATACTCTCGTCGCATTTCTCTGTATCTTCTAATTTTTCTATGGTTTTCCTTGCATTTTTATACGTCGAATATTTTTCTCGTCGTAATCAACATTTACTGTATAGTCGCTTAATAATTTTACGTAATCGTAGTAATTAGGCGGAATCAGTTTGAAACTCGTTACTTCGAGGACGTGCAACAGGCAAATGGACGAGTTCGTTATTTTCTAAATTGGTTATACCAGACGGTTAACCTTGGTCAGAAAGTAGCAGCGAAAGGAAAAAGCACATTTGGTCGACTAGAAATAGGATAGGCATGGTCACAAGGGAGACTTGAGTGGGCGTGTCGCAACCGCTTTGACTCTCGTTTTCATTATCCTTCGTTACACGATTTTTACAATCGCAGTTTTTTTAAAACAACCGTAGACAAATTTATATTTATAAAATTATAGCAGGCAAACTCGTACACTCGAACGTTGCTTGCACACGTTATCCGATCTGTTGCTACGAAATATTTATGTAAGACTTAGAACGCAGTACGGTAGACGGTGGATTTAGGAATTCTGCGAAACGTTGACGGTTTTATCAGTAGAAATTACGATCGGGTGTATGGGTATACGATTTTCATGCGCGCTACTTTGAAAAACGTGCATACGTACTGCGGTCATTAAAACGCATGGGGTCACGGCCGCACGCGCGCGTGTATGGCGAGCTGTGTGCACTGTGCATGGTTAGGACGTCTGTTAAAATGTCATTTCACAAGAGCACGCGTCGTGCGTGTGCAAAAAATATCTCAAGACTTTCGGCGTCAGTGGGAACCTTGAGCGTTCACCAATCGGGTGAAAGGTTTCCGTTAGTTAGAAAAATGCTCGCGCCAACGTGTGCATTTTCTACGCGTCAATACATCGCAGAGTATCGTATCACGTTATAGTGAGATCCCCCTTGCGTTTTAAGGATAGATGAAATAATAGCTGGGCTTCGAAACCAGAGGTCTTAATTGTAAGAATTTAGTAGATACTTTAAATACAAAAAACAGCGATTCTTATTGCTTTTTCTACGCGTTTCAAAATATCAGAGTAGCGTGCACGTTAGGCGTAATCGTTTTCAATCGGAGCTCGTTGGCGTTAAGAAAAATATTTTTATTTAATATTTATTATTTATTATTGCCTCTATATTGTCCCCCATCTTGCGCATCTGCGAGTGAATTCGAGAATAACGTATCCTTCATACAATTTTATTTAGTTCGTTTCTGTTTATTTCAGTAGTAGAGCAGGGAAATATTACGTACTGGTTTCGCGATCATTCAATGTACTTTTCAGATTGTTACCTCGACCTGCTTTTATAAAATCTTACTCAAGCTACTTTCATGCATCAAATTAACTGCTAGCTCATAGCGAACCACTTTGTTTTAGGAATTGCCCCTGAGAGGCTAGGTCCCGGGCATGTTTTCCAACGATTTTTCGAACCTTCTAAATATCTTACTGTACTTTTATACATTTTTAGAAAACTTTGATTTAATGCTTTTACTTTACGCATTACTTAATAATATTTTCTCCCCTATATTATATTCCTATGTTCTTCCAAGCAGAAATATTCGTTTTATCGTGTATCGAAATTACGAGTATTCCACGCTTACTATAATCTCCATTAGTTAAAAAAAACGCAACTTCCAAGCTGATTGTTAATTGGGCCACGCTGCCACCATTATCTAGCTCAATTTAATTACGTATTCAGATTTTCACTTGTATCATTATATTGATTCCTCCGGAATAATCAGTTGCCTACGGCGCACCGGACAAATGACTACAGTCGAATTACTCCGAAATTCGCAGATTCCACTTTCGATAGATTTCGATTAGGTGCGAGGTTCGTCGCGTTAGGTTAGATTGGCAGAAAAGTCGGTAATGCGCGTGCTCCGACGCGCAACCGGCGAACAGAACTAATTTAAGAAATCCTGCGTCGTGCCTGTCGGTTTGCACCAGTTCACAGGTTAAAATAGATGCGTGAAAGTCGTGTAACAGGAGCTTGCGAGGCTTTTTTTTCCCTCCTTTCCGAAGTGTCGCCAGAGTTCTAATTAAGCCGCTGGAGAAGATTATCCGTAAAGGCGCCCCCGTCCTGTACTTCGCCATCGACTTTTCCCTCCCCCGTGCCGCGAGGAATTTCATTCTCTATCCGGTATCGTCGGGTTCGCCTTGGTTCGCCTTGGTTCGCCTTGGTTCGCGGGGAGAGAAAAAAAATTCGAGGAAAGGTGAAAATGCAAGCATCGTCGTCGTTGCACATTGTTGCATCTGTGAACGCGAGCGATCCATGTAGCCCGGTTTTGGCAAGCTTTTGGCAGGTTTATAAATAAATACTGATTCAGTAGAGCAGCCACCACGGGGCCGTTGAAACTCGAGCTGCACAAAGAGTTTTGTGCCGCGTGAAATGTGACTTGTAATGCCCGACGATATGGCTGCGATATGGGAAGGACCAGGCACACCGTGCCACGGACACGCGTAAATAAACCGACAGTGCGCGCACGCTATCCTCGAAAACCGTGAAAATGGGCGACCGCAAGATTCATGGGAATGCTCGTGTCAGCGGTAGCTCCCGATCGAGGAGCCGCAGCCGACGGGGCTCCAGAGACCATGGTACATTAAATACATACGCATTTCTGCCTTTTCAAAATGACAACGACTCCGGCAACGCACGTGTTAAAAAAAAAGGAACAGATGTGTCCGCACTTTGATATCCCACGAAAATAGTACATGACTGTTCGGGTCATCGATTTCTCTTAAACGTTGTGTCTAATTAGTACATGATGCGCGCAACGATATATTACCTTATTACTAAGCGAATGGGATATATTATTCGAAATTCTGTAAGAAACTTGTGCAGTTTTCTATGGTCGATGTGTACGTAATAGGAAAATCCACGAGTAAAGAATGGCGTACTTAGTGGCAGTTCGAAGTTCGCGAGTTCAAGTCCCCGTCCGGTAGTGTTCCGACGCAGTTTCTAATAGATCGTCCTTGATATTAAAATGTTATCGTCCGGTTACTCCCGATTCCATCGGTTATTTGAAATTATATCAAGGTGTTCTTCTACTAGGTATATCTTCGGAGCGTTAAATGCGTATCGCAGCAAGCGTCACGGATCGTTGATTGCTCTGTTTGAGGTGTCGTGATAATAGATTATTAATCATGTAGGCGTTCGTTAAAATGGACAGGCACGCTTGAATTATCTTGCGAACAACAGTATTTCCGTGAATACTCTCCGAACGAATTTACGTTCTTGCAAGTCCGTGTCCGCGAGGAAATATGTTAATATCTTACATAATAAAAGTTATGTTTTGTTTGTTGCGTTCAGCGAGCCTCCTTGAATTGTTCATTCGAGCAGATATGGCGTGTTATATAGTAATGTTTGATATATTTATATACTATTCCCTTGAAAGCTTAGTGGCAGAGGAAATTACTAGGTTTTTGCTTCAGAAGTAGAAGGCAGTAACCGCCGGCGTAGGTAATAGGATTCCCGGTACTTCACCAATCTATGAATTTCTGCAAAGATTAACGAAAAGATTAACGAAAAGAAAAGTGAAGTGTGACAGCATGAAATGGTACTGTGATACGTGACTTGACTATAATTATCCTTGGCTTGTAGCCGAAATACTCACTTTTCTTCGCGGCTTGCATCTCCTTGTAATGACGGATCTATATGACTGTATTTACGATTCGTAACACAGGCATTTTCCTTGAGGCGACTTTCACCCACACAGATCTCCACTACAAGGCAAAATATTGCCAAGTCTTTATTGTACTGTATTTATTCGCCGCTGATACACAACTATAAGTTTATGCACGTATAATTTTCACGACTGAACCGAGTGAATTGAAATTTTCTTCCAGAATTTCACCATTCCCTTTTGTTTGTGTGTCCCCACTCATCCACTCTCTCCTTTAGGTAACTTGGATACTTTCTTCTAACGCGCGTGTCCATTTCTGTATTTTCCAGGCAAAGCCATGCAGAAGCAGAAGAGTAAAAACAAACTCAAACCCCGTGACCTTAATCGCAAAGGAGCGGAGAAAGAAGGCACAGATATGGACGCTTTTGTAAATACAGTCCCGCCAACGAAAGCTGAGACGAAGCAGGAGAGCAAAGAGAGCAAAGATCCTCCCCTGCCACCAGCAAAGGACAACAATAAGGAGGCGAGTCGAGAACTGACGAAGGATATCAAGGAGAAAGACAATTACGAGTCGAAGAAGGAGAAAGAGGCCGCCGCCGTTCACACGAACGTGGAGAAACTCGCGGCGGCCCCTTCGACGCCACCGGAGATCCCCAAGGAAACCAGCACGATCGTGCAGCAAACGCCTGTTATAGAGAAACTGCCAAGTAACAAGGAAACTCTAAAGGAACCCTCCCCCAAAATAGAAGATAGTAATAAATCAAGCATATTGCATACGCAAGCAAAGTCAGTTCCTAACGATGTTGTTGATCACGCTAAAGTTAAAGAAGAATCCGACATTAGCGTGGAAGCGATAGTGGCGCAGAAGAACGAGGAGAACTCCAAGGTATCGGCGATTCGAGCACCGAACGAAGAGAAGCCAGCAGCAGCGGTGCCACCACCTTCGGTCGTAGAGAAGCCAACGGAGAGCAGCGAGGCTCCTCCGGCTCAAACGGAAACGCCAGCCACCAACCAGGCGGCGCTTAAATACACGTACAAGGATGACCAGTGGAGCCCAATAAATAAAAGTGGCAAGAAAATCTACGATCGTGACTTCCTGATGAAGCTACAGGACGATCCGAATAGCAAGATGAAGCCGTTGAATCTACCAGATTTAGATGTTGTTTTGAAAGATAGCACGAAGGTAGGGATCTCTATTTTATTCGCTGCGCGTACGTGCTCCTATAGTATCACTACAATACGCGATTACGATTCTTTCAGACGCGAACCACCCTCGATCTTAGACCATTCAAGGATGCAAATATGAATAGACACGATGCACTGTTCCCCGGATTCGTGAAGCCAATTTTGAACGCACGAGTGGTAAGTCGACCGGAAGGTTAAGTGGCGAGAATTATTGCGTTCGTATGGATACACGAACCCGAATGATGCTTCTATTAGAAATGAAAGTAGTGGACTGATACACTTTGACAGATAAATTTTCTTCTGACTTGGATATTTGGTTTCATGTTAGGTACCCGCGAATTGTGCATCCTAATACAAGCGCCTTTACTTTTATTCAGCTACCATCGAATCGTAAGAGCCATCCAGGTGGGAAATCGTTGAAGCCATCGAAACCGAATGTCATTCACGTGTCGCTGTCCCTGCGAGAAGACGTGAAATTAAGGGAAACAGAGAATGCGTGGAAGCCGACGAGATTAAAACAGTTCGGTATGACCGAGGAGGAGACAAAGACGGAGGCCCTTTACAAGAGCGTTAGGAGCGTATTAAATAAACTTACGCCACAGAAATTTGCCACGTTGGTTGACCAAGTGAGGGCGTTGCCCATCGATACAGCGGAACGTTTACAAGGTGTTATCAATTTAGTGTTTGAAAAGGTAAACTTAATCGTACCTCACGCTTAATTCTTTCCAACGCGACAACCCTAATTGTAAACATACGTAACTTTTCTAGGCTGTGGACGAACCAAGTTTCTCTGTAGCATACGCATTGATGTGCAAAGAACTTGCTGTGATGAAAGTCTCTGATTCAGACACGAATTCCGATAAACAAGATTGCTCGCTGACTTTCAAGAAGCTTATCATTACTCGTTGCCAGAAGGAATTTGAAAATAATATAGTAAACGAAGTGACAAGAAGTAGTAAGCTTAAGGAGATTGACGAGTGTACAGACCTTGTAAGTTGACTGGGGTAAAGCTTTTTAACAGAGTCGCGACGTTATCGTCACAATTATTACTAATATGTATGCGTGTTATACTTGACACCAGGAAAAGAAGAAAGACCTGCAAGCGGCGCTCGAGGATGAAGAACGTCGAATACGCGTCAAGTCAGTGGGAAACGTACGGTAAGTAATTTCAGCATTAAAAAGTCATTTATTCTCGGAAGGCGCGCCAGGCTTAGTATTGCAGTTCACACTTCTTTCATTCTGTTCGTGCAGATTTATCGGCGAATTGTACAAACAAGGATTATTAACAACTAAAATCATGCACCGCTGCATACATCAATTGTTAGATCAAAGCGACGCGGACAGTCTTGAATGCCTGTGCAAGTTATTAACAACAATTGGAAAGGATTTGGATTTAAAAGGATCTTCAGATGTAAGCGTATTTTTTATGATACCAACCATATCTGCTGCGGGTTGTACGTGTTCTATTGTAGATCTTGCAGCATTTAAAGTTGTCGTTAATTGTTAAAGAAATGTTATTCGGAACGTTCTTTTCATTTCGGAACGTTCGACAAGATTTTGCATGACTCCGTTGAGCATTTAATGTTGGCGATGTCTATGAAGAACCTACCTAAGTTCTGTATTACTTTTCTCCCTCGCTTTATTAGGAAATGGCAGATTATTTCCATAAAATGCAAGATATTGTTGGACGACGAGGCCAAGGGAAAATTAGTTCTAGAATTCGTTTTATGCTGCAAGATGTCATAGATTTAAGAGCAAACACATGGATTCCAAGAAGAGACGATAGTAATCCTAAAACGATAGATCAAATTCAAAAGGAAGCAGAATCTGAACGATTAGATAGCCAGTTGAATAACACTCCTATGAACACACCACGAAAGGATGACCGTGGCGGTGATAGAAAAAGGAATCGTAAGTATCGATGTACAGTTGTTCCCGGTTAAGTTGATAAATTTACCTCGGTTAGGTTCGTACAAAATCATCCCCACTACCACGTTTTTTTTTATTTTTTTGCGGAAGTTACACTATTGGATTATTGGCAGTGTCTCGATTAAACGACACCGAATTCCATGTATATCGGACTAAATTAATTACAGTTCGATTCACATGGTACTCCGTGTCTTTTAATCGGAAAAGCACAATGAATCGATGGGCGCCACTTTCGCGAAGATTCGATGAGAAATGCGTTATCGTTGTTTCTCCCCGGTGCCTATTCTCGAGCTAAAAACTAGGGGCGTATAAAACTCTGTGAAACTACCACCGCGAATAAAGATTATTCTTCGGAACCTGAGACTATCAACTTAACCGGGAACAACTGTATTACGCTCTCCGATTTATTAGCATTAAACATTCGTGAAGTATTATAATCCTAAGATGATAGATTGTTATTTTGCAAAGTAGATATAGCATGATGATCCTTATACATTTGTTGCCAGACTAGAGTTTCTGACAAACATGATTGTATAATGTATTCTGAAGACATAATAATTTATGGTAATTGTTTGCATACATACTACAAATAAGCACGTACATACTTAAATAATAATGATTTATGACGCAGGTGGTGTTGGCCCGACTGATGATGGTGGCTGGAGTCAGCCAGTAAGAACAAGGCAACCGTATTCCGTTGAAACGTCTAAACTTAAAAATAAACCTGTAAGTAGTTTCAACAGCGACGGCTGAATTTACCATAAGTGTGGCCAGGATTAATGAAAAGACGGAGCATTAAGTAAGAATCATTTGTATTTTAGCCTCCCATGGATGACATGCAATTAGGAAATAGAAACATGTTTATGTGGAATACGCCTTCGAATTATGGTTCAAAGGCATTAAATTCAAATAAATTTGCATGCTTAGAAAATATGTCCATGTTAGATACAGATAAACGAATAACGTCTCCGCAACTTTCTGGGTGAGTCTCTTTTGTTCTTCTTTTTCTTCTTTTTCTTCTCGTAATGTAACGTACGATAAGCCGAACGTGATGACATTTTTTGCCAGGCTAGAGTTTCTGATAGTTTTCCAAAGCATGATTATAAAATGCAATCTGATGTTTTAAGAAATGAAGTAACTAAGTGTAGGAGATACCGTTTACCGTTACTTACTATTTCGAATTCGTTCGTTTCAGATCGAGATCCATGGGTCCTAGAGAGTATGGGCGTGACTACAAACCATCCTATGGTACGGACAATATGAATTGTATGGCTTTTTCCTTATTTATTGTTATAAAAGAACTTTCTTATACATACATGATGATAAATCTTTCATTCTTGAAAAGTAAAACTTAATGTTGTTTGCCAAAAGGATTCTGATATCTCGAGCAGTAAATAATTCTTGTTCAGCTGATTTCTGTCGTCTGAATGTAATCGTGTTGTGTATTCTCATTGTTACAGACGGTAGGAGTTCACGCAATGGTAGTCGTCAATTAAGCAGCTCATCGTCGAATAGAGAAAGCTCGTTATTAGATAGTTCACAAAGTCAAAGCGTTTCTATGCCACCGTCGTTGAAATCTTCGCAATCCATCACTAGTAGTCATAAACCTCAAATGACAGAAGAGGAGTTCAATAATGCGTTGCGCAAGATAGAGAAAGACTATCTGGAGAATCTTGAGCTTGAAGTAAGCTTTTCATTGGATCATTATTCGCTTCAATTCGTATTTATTCCTAATTAAATGGTGATCAAACATAGTAGCACACTCCTTAGATCCATCTCTACTTTTCTATTGGAGATGCTTGAGTCATTAGTGTGCCAAACTACGCAATACCTTCTTTTTGGCCTTTCAGAGACGACGCTATAAATCAGCTTCTCTGTTGAATTTATATTAATCGCTACTTGCACGGCCAACGAGAGGACATTTTATATCGTTAGAGTCAATTTACTTTTAAGAATAAGCAACATATCTGGCTACGAGCGAACTGATCGGAATTATTCGTTTTACAGACAATTGCACTGGCGATTCAACAAAACTTTGAGAATGCGTTATCAAAAGTCATACGCGAGCTGGTCACCAATGTGCTTGAAAAAACACCTCTTGACAAAGAACGCGTATCGTATCTTATATCGCATTTGATCAGTCAGAAAATTATATCCCTGCAACACGTTAGAGACGGGTAAGCTATACAATGTTGTTAAATTATGGAACACGTTGCCACGAAAAAGCCGTTTCTTTTTCGAATCGAAATTTTACTGATAAAAAAAAAAGAAAGATGATGATAATTTTGTGCTGAGTAAAAATATCTATGCTGATTTTCACGAACTAAGCCAAAAGGATGCTGAACACAGGATCTTTTTATAGAAATTCTGGAAGCCAATCTCTTTCAGAAAACGTTCAATTTCATTTAATTTTTCAGGTTCATCGAAATATTGGAATCAGTCGACGATCTTTTGCTCGATATACCGAAAGTCTGGTTCTATCTGGCTGAAGTACTGTGTAAGTAAACACTTTGCAAAACGATTTACCTGTGTTCAAAAACAATCTGTCTCGCACATGATGACGATATATTTCACCGTAGAAATTTTCCATGCGGGTTTGCTCAACAGGCCTGAGAGTAGCAACTGATAGTTTTGTACGGCAGTTAAAAAAGAGGCTGGTATTATTTTACGCTATTCTTTCGTTGCAGCGCATCCGATAGAAAATGATCTACTCGCCCTGGCAGAATTGAAGCCTGTATTTGATAGTTTAAGAAGTCGAAAATATGTAGGCACATTCCTTGGGAACCTATTATCAAAACTATCCCAAGACAAAGGACCCAAATGGGTCGCGGAAAAATGGGACCAAAGTGGGCTTCAGTTGAGCAGTATAGTTGATACAGAACTTGAAAATGTTGACAAAATTATTACAGAATATGTAAGATTTGCATTAAAATAATTTATCGTATTTTCATTCCTCAATAAGAGAAACTTTATTAATTGCAATGAATTTTCAGAAGTTGGAGTTCTGCACTGGTGATTATAATAGTGCCAAAAGCTCAACTAACAATCAGCTCACGTTCCAGCAAATCCACGAAGAGCTTAGAAAGCTCATGAAAGAAAATAATTTCGACTTGATTTGCGACTGGATACTTGTACGTATTACATTGGTTGATCGTGTATATTTATACACGGAATCCTACATTAATCGATTTTATGCGTTAATTTGTATAGGCGAAAGTAGGTAAGCGAGCCAGGGAGCCTGAATTCATTCGAGTATTAACGACTGCCATTCTAGAGGCGATCATCATAGGTACGTTTAGCTGTTGTAAAATAAGTTTTACAAGGTTGTTCGAAATTATACATTTTGTGCGGTCTTCTTTTCCAGAGCCAGACAACAACAGGGGCCAGATCATGGAAGATGTTTTTACCAATTTGTCGCCATTGATACGCCGGTTTGTTGATGCAAATGAATCTCTGGAATTGCAATGTCTATACGCGGTTCAATATCACATGCATGAACTACAATTTCCGCACGGTACGATACGAAAGGGAAAAGATTAATCGCTTTGGAGATGTTCTGTCTTTTGCATTGAATTCTTTTGTGTTCGCAGGGCTTATCAACAAAATAATGTTAAATTTGTCGGAGAATAATGTAATTTCAAGCGACGCGTTCCTGACGTGGAAAAGTAGTCCGGAGCCAGCTCAACGCGAATGGCATGGCGTCGCGATGATGGCGTTAACGTCGTTTTTCACTGCTTTACAAGAAACCGATGATGCTTCCAGTGTAGAAGACGTATCAACTGGTGTGAACCAAGACCGTTGTTGACGATACCGTGATCGAGTCCACTATCGTCTGTTGAAAAGACTTAAATATACGTTCCCTCGTTAAAAGAAAGATACGTGAAGTGAGATCAAATTGCAGTTTTTTTTTTAAAAAAGAAGGAAAGAAAGAGAAAGAAAAGAAGAAAAACGTTGAATATATTGAAGAAAAGAACAATGGAGTGATAGTGCGCGGGTGTATGTAATATAGTCTAGAACTTCAAAGAACAAGAAGTGGATGATAATAAAAGAAGGTTGTCGTATAAAAACGGACACAATGGCTGAGACCGCTATACATAATGAAGATAAAGATTAATATTATTAATTATGATACAAAAGTAAATGCAAGATAATTATTATATATAATTCATTGAAATGGTTTAAAGTTTAAATAAAGCAAAAAAAAAAACAGCTCGAGAACATTATCGTATTTCTTATATCTTACGGAAACGTCACTGCAGTTTCGTGAATCGCCCAAATAGAACTGAGAACTTCCGATGATTAATTTTCTTTCGCGCGCTCGATACTGGGAATGAATTGCTAACATTGAATTTCACCACATGCCGATGTCACGAAGCAATCCGAGCGTTTCGCTGCTGTACGACTTAGATAACAAATTGCAGATCGCCGGTGTGTATAAGTAGGTCAATTTTAAGTGGATTATAAAAATTTTGGAAAATAAGCAGAAGGAAACTATTGATAACCAAGTCTGACGAAAGGGCGACGGTTCTTCCTATTATTATAACGAATATAACAGAATTACTAATTTATATCTTTGCGAACTTACAATGTATTCAACTGTAAGAGGAAAAAAAAAACAACAGAAAACGTTCGTAACTAAGACAGAATGAGAGTGAAGAGAAAAGGAAGACGTGAAACGTAACATTACGAAGCCTAGGGTTCGTAGTGTAGATTATGTTGAAACTAGGAAACGGAAGGATACAAATGGTGTGCATATTAAGGCGCTACTATTTTTTAACACTAGTTATTTATAATCATCGAGAGAACAGATTATAGTGCGTGGGATGGAATGTCTGCATGTATTCAGGTGGCAGGTGCCGTAGCAAATTGTATAAAATTGTTATACTAATTTAAAGTACAGTGTGAAAAATACATTTCCTTTGGATATACTATAATATAAGTATAAAAAGGAAAATAGGTAGACTCGAATGCAGTTATCATAAAAGATTATTTTTATTTAATAATATTAGGAGAAAATTCTACAATTGTTTTTTTGTCTAATGTTTCTCATGTTACTATAAATATACTCTCCTTATTTAAGAAATTGTAATTATTGATTCACACCGAGAGGTACAGGCACTCATACTCGGTTTATTTTAAACGTAGGTATTCTTTACTTTGCCCTTCACAAACGGTAGATTTACTAGCCAACTTTGCCATTTATATTTTCTACGAATTGCACGCTGCTGAAGGGATAAAAATCTTACCATGCATTGCACTCTGCGTTTCTTTTTTCATACACCGACACACGATATGTATGCGAGAGCGTGTGTGTCTATATATATATACGTATGCGCACAGCACATACGTGCATACAATGCCAATATCGCAAAATTTATACATTCTCGCTCATTGAAAACATTTAATGAAATGTCGTACGTCGCGATTAAACTTTTGATACAAGAATCCCTTCATCGTTGCAATTTCTTTCTAGCTTGGTTACTATCCTCGTTACTTTCTCTATAACTCCGTATACCCTTAGCGTACAATCTGCTGCATTCCAAATGCACAGCTTAATTTTCCTTGTAATCTCGAAATGATGTCCTACAAAATTTGGAAACCCCCTTGCAACAATGAAACTTCAATTTCTATCCGTCGCGTAATTGAGAATCGGACGGTAGGAAATCACTTGTTTACGTTACTGCCTCGGACGGAACGAGACTGAGGGGAAACTGGAAATGAATAGGGAGGGAGAGCGAACGAGAACAAAATAATGACCATCGCTATTGCTTTTTTTCACACTGTAAAAGTAAAATATTACGAAGCAAGAAGAGAGTGCGAGAGGTGCGAGAAACAACCGACAGCAATGATCTATATAAGATTCGTCTCCTTGAAGGGTCTCATTCCACTGTTGAACAGTGGAATGTATCATTCGACGAGATGAGACACGGGTTGCACGCGAGACAGAGTAAATAAACGGAATTACAGTAATTTATATATGATTAAAATTAAAAGGAAAAAAAAAAGAACGTTGGAAACATGTCGATAAGTGAATTACGAGTAAAGAGATTATCACTGTAAATATTTAATAAATAAATATTGTAAGTGGGAATTGGACAGATCGCAGATAGAGCGAGAGAGAGAGAAAGAGAGAGAGAGAGAGGGGAGGGGGGTTAAGGAGGGAAGAGGGCGGCTTCGTTATGCTGTCCTCGGAAGTGCATGTAGCGCATCATGCCGACAATTTTACGTACGAACACGCATGTATATATTGCCGTTTATACATATATCTGCGTGTGCTTAGGTCTAACATTAATATACATATACATAATATAAATAAAATATCATTTAAAGAGGACTCCAAGAGACACAGGTACACAAAATACACGCATACACGACACTTCTATGATAAATCATATCTATACGAAAAAGAAAAAAAATAAAAAAGAACTCCATGTCAAACTGTTGTTGATTATTTTTCTTGAATATTTGCCTGTCTTAGGTGGATCGATCGCAACGCCGAAGAGAAACATTCACTGAATCAGTAATCTGTATACCTTTTTGTAATACTATCCGTACATTATCACCGTCAACCGCAAAAAAAGAAAGAAAAGAAAGAAAAGAAAGATGGATACCCACGATAACGAACGAATTATACGCATATAAGATTGCAAACCGAGAATCGTTTAACGAATAAATCAATAATTATCGGATGCACGTGAAACTTCAAACAAATTGTAGATAATGTATACTTGGCAGGATGTAATACTCTACAACGTAACGTTAAGATGCAATAATTATAATCGTACCGTATTACATAAACCACGCATTTCTCAAATACTAAATGTGCGTAACATCCTATATTGTATATTTATTACAATGTAGTTATTTTATATGTATGTAATATAATTTAAATTATTTATAACAAACTAATAAGGCTTCTGATGTACATTCACCAAAACGTTAGTCAACAGTCTCGATGTTTTTCTTTCTTTTTGAATAATCATTCGTTTCTATTTTATTAAAGAAATATTGGATACAACGTCTCCGTTTAGTATAGTTTACGCGTATAACGGTTGAATCGTTGATTTACAATAACGTAAACTAGTTATCAACACTAGAGCTATCTTTCGCTGAATATAGGTATCCCATCTTTTCAATTTTTTGTTTATACCGTTCTAACGTTTCCGACATTTATAACTTTCTATACCGCGGAAGTAAATAGTTCGACTTATTAGACGTCTGTTTTTTTTTTTATTTGATAGGTTCAGCAGGCAGTCAGACGTGGCAGTTACTGCAAATCGGACGATCTCCTGAAATGTGCGGAAGTGGTAAATGGGCCTTCATCGGCAAATCCGGCAATCTCTTGAGGAATGATTGCGTATTCTTCGACACTGGTGCATGGTCTGCACATGCATTCTAGAGGCGCCTTGGTAATTACCTGTGAAATAATTCACGTTACTAATCACGAACGCGTATGTATCTTAAGATTAAAATATCACTAAATAAATGAAATTCTCTTTGATTTACTTGGAACCTTATTCGACATAAATTATAACGCACACGGAATTTTCTATTTCAGAAAGATGTTCTCCATGAAGTCAAGAAATTCGCCAACTCGCCTAATTCAAATCGCGCGCGACATTCACTTTCTTACGCGCTTCCTACTGGTCGGTTAGACGAAAACAATATGGCTGCAGATATCTCGTGGTGTCAGAAGCTTCGCTGCTGATTATGGTTCGCAACTCGCAAGTGATTAACCGGCCGACGCTACGTTAGCTTCTCACGTTTGCCCGTTATCTGCAGTACCCTGCGACTAATTTAGAATAATAGCCTAACCTTCCGGAATTTCTTTTCGCCTGGCTTGGCCCTCGGACAAAATAGGGATACGCTGGCTTCCCTCTCGCCGCTTTCTTGACAACACATGCAGCTCCGCTCCATTTGCCAAATCTTTGATCCGGACACCTGTAGAAACAGGTATGAATAAATACGCGATTGTGCGCGTTAAATATTTAAATCCACTCGAGGTACATAAACGTATTATCGCGCGAGAGATATGATAAAATTCATCCTCGACTCTGTGTTTATAAAAATTACAAATGACAAGAGTCATAGGAAACGCTTACTCTTCAAACAAGTATCTACTGCTCTTTATTCCTTACTACTCGAAGTTACACGACTTTACCAAAGGAGAGAGCTTCATAAATTAAGTAGTTGAAGTTTCTAAGGCTTCCCGGAAGTACAACTTCTTTTAATACACATATTAAATCAATTCAATAGCAAACGGTAGTAGAAAGATGTATAGGCAACGTATCGAAGTCATCGATTAATAGACCTATTACAAAACAGAACGAACGTTCCACGATGCCCGTTACAGTACAGATTTAGTTTAACGGTAAATATTCACAGTGCGTATATTTGTTATTGTGTTTTACCTGCAGGTAGCTGCTACAGCGTCCTCTACACGCGTAACTAGGAATCGGTTTCGGGATACATCCTGGATACTGCAAAAAGTGAATGACTGGAGTCGCCTGGCATTCGTCGACACCTACGATTGCCCTCGCGGTTCCGCTTAGGAGGCATATTAGCAGGCTGACACCAGCTGCGCCGTGAGTAACAGAAGTTTTATAGTTTTATTCGATCAGTTTGGTTTCCTTTTCGAGAATGTCAGTAGTATGATTTCTGGTTTACCAATATCGTACAGGAGCATAGTTTTAGCACGATATATTCCCTTCTGGATCTAGTGCTTCACTGTGCTTATAGATTTCACGTTGTACCCTTTTATACACTGTAGGTGGCCATGTATTTCCCCTTCCCGTTCGACGCTTATGTTAATAGCACTAGGGAAAGAATCGACTATGTGAGAACATATCAAAGCACTTCTGAGAATATTGGTTGTCCCGAATGATGGAAAGTATATTTCCGTTTGCATTCCTTGTATTCTTTTTTATTAACTATAGTCTTTGCCCCGTCTTAGATAAATAGTTTATCGTGAATGGGATAAGAAACATAATACTGTACATTGCATATTTTATAATTTACGGTACATTTTTCATAAGTATTTTATCACCATACATCGGGGGCGTTCAGCAGACTCAACTGTCGAGTGATCTAGCTAGATTTTACTCGCGTCGAGCAATGAACGCGTGACTTCAGAGTGAAATCTAGCGAGATCACTCAACAGTTAAGACTGCCGAACGCAACCCCGTTATAATTTGTTTATTCCGAGGTGCTGCTGCGAGCCGTTATTAAACACTTGTCGATGTATATATACCAGTATGTCGTCGTATATATTTATATGATCGTGAAATTTAAGAAAGAGATAATACTATGATATTCTAAATATTCTAAAGTTTAAACGATTTGCAGAGATGAAGGGTGAGAGAATAAACAATTGTGTAAATTTCGTATATCCTGAATATCTTCCTCTCGTTCACTTTGAAAAGAAGTAGCAACGTAATAATGAGATGCGCAAAATTTTGTATTAGAAATTTGTCAGGTATTATTGCTATTAAAGCTTCAATTGCCTTTCCTCGCTTGAAAGAAAAATACTATAATAATCTTGAGAAACCATTTACTACGATTGGGAAAAAATAGACCAATAAACAAAATGCAAGTAGTATATAAACTATAATAATTTATTGCCCCAAAGAACAAATAGCGCTGTTAGACATTACTGTGTGAGATAGGTATATTGAGTTTTTATAAATTGAAAATATAACAGTGTTAGTCACAGTTACAAGTACGTTAATTTTTTTTTTTTTTTTTCATTATCAGCTCCTTTTATTAATGGGAGAGTTATATTCTTGCTATCCTCACCTTTCCTTATTTATTATATAAACTTTTAATGGACGTATAGGTATTTATATTTGCAACATCATATATAATTAACTTTTAAATGTTATATTTTGAGGAATATATTTAAAAAATTACATATCTATTTGTTTAAATCTTTTGTAAAAAGTAGCTTTGTATCACAGCATTATTACTTGTAGAATATTCAAATGTTACTAAAGCTTTCTCAATTACCAAGAGGAATACATATATAAAGCGGTAATTAACAATAACACAAACTTTGAGCATAGTAATGAGATAGTTTTAGTACACTGTACTACATCACATCGCTATAAACAAAGTGTTTAGAATTGTTTCAACAGTTAAATACGTTGAAGCCGCTGCGCTTCCTATCTTATATGCTTTAATGCAGTCTATATACACACACACACAAAGGGGCAGGAAAAGGAAAAGGAGAAATAATTGACTAAAGTGTCTCGTATCTCCATTTTTATTTTAAACCAAATAATTTTCGTTACATAATTTCAAGATATAATTCGTGATATCGTGTATTTTATTTATTTCCATTGTATTTATCGAGATATATCACCACATTTAATGCATTTACACTCTGCTGGTTCTCGTATTTTGATTTCCATCATTCCATCGTCTTCGTTCATCAATTTTATCCCGTCTGCATCGTAGCAATGATGTAAAGTAATAAGCCTCTCCTTCAGGTAACTTTCGCGGCAGCAATAGCATTCCTATTAAACGAAAAGGTTACAGTTTCATTGTTTTTCAAAAACCTTCATTTCCTACCATAACATTAACTCACCTTTGTGAAGCCTGTAGTACTTGCAACACTTGGTTGCACTTGCGAACTGCAAAACCCTTCACATTTCGTGACGGGAATGTCTCCGCTACATGTCCTTGTCAAACGTCCTATTTCATCGTATTCGTCTGAAGAATAATAATGGATTATCATTTCGTTGGCTCTACTCGCTGATTTACGGATTATAAAAAGTCGATTAGAATAAAACGTGATACCCTTTGTAATGTGTACTTCCGACTGCAATGTTTCACAACTTTCGTCATCTAATACTTGAGCAATTGTGCTGCTAGTAGAAATGAATGCAGTTGATAACACAAGTATCACGAACATAAACATTGTAAGGAAGTCCTGTTTAATTGGTATTTACTCTTTTTGCTAGCCTTTCGCTAATGCGATAAAGTTAGGGTCAAAGATCTTAACTGAAATGAGAGAACAGAAAATCAAACAGATGCTTTTATAGGTAGCTTTCCCTCCGGCATGTAATAACTTGGGGTGCTGAACTCCTGCTAGGATATAATAGCATAGCTGGGCCAGGGTAACTCTCCCCTGCTTTTACATTGTACACCGCTGGATTTTTTTCCAGCTTAGGGACATTACTTTTTCAGTATTTTGCATTATGACTCTAATGGGCTTTTTATGTCTCGACGCACAGTGGGTGATTGTATTAAAGGAACATGACTAATGTTACTTAGATCCTCGGACTTTTATGCCTTGTATATTTCCTTAGAGCGTGGTTACAACGAGCAATGTAAATGAAAACATATCAGTGAAATTTTTCGTGTATTTTTTTTTTATTACTTGGGCTTTCAATTAAATTTAGCTGGTTGAACGGTTTCATATTTAATGATCATTTCTGGTCCATCCTGGACAATTATCTCTTAAGTCATCGTCGCTACGATATGCTACTCCACACCAAATGCAGTAGAAATGTTTTTCTCTTAAATACTTTGTAAGAATTTCCAATTTTTCGCTAATCGGAAGAGGATCTTCTTCTTCTTCTTCTTCCTCCTCCTCCTCCTCCTCTTCCTCCTCCGCATCTTCTTTTTCTTCCGCGTCGCTATCGTTTTCCTCTTTATTTTGGGGCAGCCAAAACCAAGTTTCCACAGGTTTTTCTATATTTAGTTGTATATCCAATTGTTCGCAAATCTTTTGACTTTTGTGTAGGTCCGCTATCAATAACTGCTCTGCTCTCTTTTGTGCAATTCTGCCACGAAAATCTGTCATGACTTTGTTATCCAATTTATTACTGACCGAACTATTTTTATTTTTTATATCCTTTTTCTTAACACCTTTCCCTAAACCGTGCCTATTTAATTTCACCTCCACGCCGATCGGTTCGGTCATTCCTGATTCTGTTTTACCTATGCCTTGGCCCGGCTTGTATCCCATTTTCATAAGCATTTCGAAACCTAAAAAAGAAAGCGATACATAAAATTACATAAAGATGCGTACATCGGAGTACAAAATATATTGAAAAAAAGAAGCGAACCTTTATTAGTACTCGTGATTGCCGAAGATAAACCCGCTTCCCTTTTCTCTTCTTCTATATACTTCACAGAACTTTGCTTCAACTTTGTCTCAATTTCAGTCTTCTTTTTCATCAGCTCGAACTTTCGTTTATCCGCGTATCGATACACGAGGGTCGACGAAGCAGCAGATTTCTCGCTTGCCTCCAAAAATTTATCCGACATGTAATCGTCATCATCCGACATGTTTCTTCTCCCTCTATTATCGCCAATGAAATGTCTGGTTTAACCGATGCGAGTATCTATACAAAAGAAGTGTTTACGTAGCGGTGAATACTTATTGATTTCTTTTGACAATATACATAAGTATTCGAACGTGTGTGTGTGTACATAAAAATGACATGTACATTAATAGTTCTTTCGAATTCTTCTAGTTCGTATTTGAAAAGTATCGGGACACCGTAATTTAGTTATTTTTTTTTTTTAAACAGTCAGCAGTAGAGTATATTAAAAAGCTTATACTTCTTTCTTGAATAAGAACGCACGTAAACTGCGTTTGAAACGATACAATTCAGTACGCTGCATTCATTTTAGGTTATATTAAATGTTGCCATGCACAGCACGTAGTTCGAAAAACATGGACCTTCGTATGTTTTCGCAAAAGACGCTTGAACATGTATGCTTGATGGTGCTGATTAACTGCATTCAAAATATCGATTTCCGAACGTATACATATAGCAGTTGACTTTGACGATTTAAATAAATAAGAATTTCATAATTGTGTAGTTAAACGAACGAATAGTCGGGCAATGGTATTTTTAAAAGCGGGGACACTGATCGATTTAGCGAATAGGAATAGCCGGTTGCCACAGAAAGAAAAGACGTATCGCTGAAAAAGTTCGTTGTAATTAAATTACTCAGATTGCAGGTTGCAATATTCAGTAGTGTCCATTGTTCTAAAGTTATAACAGTCTATGAACGCCAATTCGTACAGCGCCTACGAAGTGTTTGTCGTTCTAAAAATAAATAAACGTTAATTCCACTAATAAACCATACTTCTTTGTTTGAATAATATCAGGAACACAAGAAATATATGTGTTACAAGGGCGCTTCAGTATCCGTATTTTCAGTAGAGGGTAACGCGTAAGAACTTTTTTTTTTATATCGCCATTATTACACTCGTTTGCAAGTCATTTAAGTTCAGTGATGCGTAAGTCATTGTCTATTAATATCTGCAAGGAGACGAATTTTTTTATAGCAATTGCGTAGAATTTTTCGAACCTAATCTTAGGGAAGTTACTTCGTACCGTAGAATAATAAGAAATCGGAATGCAAGAATAGAGATCTGGCTGCAAGTGCCAACGAATATATTAGTATGAATATTCAGTGGCTTTCTGTGTCAAAACTATTAAGATCTTTCATCTAAACAGTTGAGCCTCTCGGAAGTCAAAACTGATCGATCCCAGGAAATAAAAATTGGAGACAATTGATGAGTTAAGCACCAATTATGTGCTCGAGTACTAAAATTGATAAATCTGCAGAAGCTGGAGTTAATCAGTGTTACTGAATCGTAAGTAACGTCGAGAAGTTCGTATAAATTTCCTTGCAGTTGTTCGTAAAGGATTTCGAATTTCTCTCCGACAATATTGATTCACGGCACGTCGTTATTTTAACGTGCTTACGCCAATATTGGTGTGAATCGTGCCGAGTTATTTTTAAGAGATCGTAGTTGCCTTTTCGAGTGTCCCTCTTTAATAGTATATTTATTTCTATACATCGGTGTTCGTACGCGATGTAGCACGCCCAAGTGCTGCCTACTTTGAATTTGCTACACCGTTGCGTTCGTATAGATGACTATACTGCCGCCGGTCGATAAACAGCGAAACGCGGAACTGAATAGGATCGAGTTAAAGGAACGTGGACCACTTGTATATCTCGGTACAGTAATGCAGTAGCTCGGGAACAATATTTTTGGTGTTGGATCTATCTGGCTGATCACAACAGTGCTCGATTGGTCGAGTTCGGGCGTTGTTGGTCGCGTGCCGTCGCGTGTTTCGCCCTCTCCCGATGGATTCCCTCCGATGCAACGTCGGAGGCCCGAAAGTGCAAGGAAACTGGTGCGAAGGACGAGAGTGTTGAAAGCGTACGCACTAGGCTCCACCGCTGTTCACCGCTGTTCACCGTTGTCCACCGCTACTAGCGCAGGGAAACATACCTCCTCGCTGTTCCGGACACGTCCGGGCCACCCGTTCTCACTAGACGTCGAGGGAAACACAGCCGAACTGATCGCGGAACCGAGGAACGTTCTGGAGCGGACTAATTGACAAGTACAGTGGGAGATCGTAACGTTCGTGGGAAGAGTTTCGCGACAAATAAGAGAACGGACACCAGAGCACCGCGATCAACCACGATGGATTAGCGAATGGAATTTTTTTTCTTTTATCGCGGAAACATGTGAATTCGTATGTCACGCCTCTCCGTGACAATTCTTACGGCACGAAAGGTCAAAAGCACGGCCCTCGTGACCAGATTCCAGGACCGGGTTCGAATAATAACTGTTCTGTGATAAAACGGCACGTTAGGCCCGCCCGATGACATTAGAACGCGTGACTTCCGATTATCGAAGTCGCCCATTTCCGTGGCGTGTCAATAACTAATCCGTCGTTCGTCGTACATGCTTTTGAACTATTCATAGAAAGGACTTGCCAGTCGGTGGATATTACATCAGCTATGGTTGTAGCCAGCGGCGAGTGGGTACAAAATATCAGTTTTCCAGCCAGTCACAATAATTCCAACCTGAATGTAAACGCCAAGCAAAATAACAAGATGACAGCGAAAGGCATCTTAATCTGTCGCGACAATTCTCATCCCTTTCAAGATCGCACGCTGATATTGGAGCATTCTGTTAAGATCGGCCGTTCCGTGGCGCGGGCCAGGGCCACGCCGAACAATGCGATCTTCGATTGCAAAGTACTGTCCAGAAACCATGCGCTGCTGTGGTACTCCGGCGGGAAGTTCTACTTGCAAGACACGCGCAGTAGCAACGGGACGTTTGTTAATAATCAAAGACTCAGCGCCGCTGGGTTAGAATCGACACCTAAAGAGGTGTGTTCGGGTGACATAGTCCAATTCGGGGTAGACGTGATAGAAAGTACAAAGAATGTTACTCATGGATGTATAGTTGCGACATTGAAATTATATTTGCCGGACGGGAAAGAAGCTAAAGCTAGTCTTAGTACGTCGGTCTCGTCAACGGTTAATAACGTTACTCTCGAGGATCTATACAATTTAAATCAGGTTATGCAGGAGGCCTCGAGGCGCGAGAAAGCACTTTATTCTAAGTTAGGATACCTTCAACAACTTGTAGAGAATACTCAGAAGGCTGCCAACCAATCGTGGAAAGCGTTAATAACGGAGGATCGATTGCTCTCGTGGGTGGAGACCATCGAGAGCCAGTTGGTCGTTTATTCCAAGAATTATACCGAAGACGAGATGAGAAACGAATTGGTGAAACTACACGAAGAGAAAGCACAATACCAAAATGCGGCCAAGGAGGCGTTACAGAAAGTATTACAGGAGAAGCTGGAGGTAACTCAGAGGTTAGTTCAGTTAGAAGGGCGTTTAAGCGAGACGGAAGAGGAGTGTCAAAGTCTTCATAACGTAGCTAAATATACTCAGACGGAACTTCAGGAGGTATGTAGTAAATATACAGAAGCACACAAGAAACTTCAGGAAACCACGAAGAAACTCAAGGAGAGCGAGGAGAAGTTGAACTACATGGTACAAAGCGCCGAGCCGGAGAAGCAAGAACTTTTAAAGAGGCTCGAGGATCAGTCTAAAATCGAGAAGAATCTACGCGTAAGGTTGGCCTATTCTCGATTAGATTCCGTTGATATTTATAAACAGATAAATGCCCTCAGGAACTACATGCAGATCTTGCAAGATATGAATTCGAAATTGGGAACAGGCGACATCATGGATTCGAAAGACGAGGAGAATCCCGTCGAAGCTATTAATACTATCCTTAATAAGTTGCATTCCATTCTCGCTCATAATATAGAGATGGATACGGAGGACGACGAGCAGGATAACCAACGGAACTCGCAAGATATCGATTCGAACCAATTAGCAAATTCTGACACTTCGTGTTTGAAAGAACAGTTAGACGACGTATTAGCTAATATTGATAATTTAACGGAATACATTTTGCCGCCGCCGTCTAGAAGAACTTTGGTTAACGGAAATATAAATATAGATAATTCAGACATTAACGCAGAGTCTGACACTAATTCAGACGCGACGGATGATACGTGCAGTATTACCAGCGACGATATAAGCGAGAAGTCTGTCATAGAAATTAAGAAAGAAGAACCTTCGTACGATATAACCGAAGAGATTTCTGTACCGTACAAAATGGAAGTTCGGTTTGCGTGCGAGGAAAATGGTAAACAGCCGGAAATCTGTCAACAACAACTACAAATCATGCAGAAAGTAAAGGAAAAGGAAGATATGGAAATTAACGTTGAAAGCACAAATAACAGTAAATCTTCGAACGAGCCTGCAGTCGCGATAAGCTGTCAACGCGAGAAACAGGACGAAGCAGACGAGAATACTAGGGAATCGAACGAAGGATGCGAAGAGGAACATTTAGAGGGTGATTACGTTAAAACATTAAAACCATTGTCGAAAAGTGATACGCAACAGAGCCTGCATACAAAGGAATACGTATTGCAAACATTCATAGGATCTATGGACTCGTTGAAAGTCGAAGACAATTTAGAATCGCAGCAAGCGGTTAAAAAGGAGTTGGAAAATCTGAAGGATTGGTTAATTTGCGAACCCCATGAAGAAATTATCGAGAAATTAAAAGAACTGTACTATCGTGCCAAGAATGAATCTCAAAGAATTCAGGAACTCCACGAGGAATTAGTTATTTTGAAGGAGAAGTACAATTCGTTCGTCGAAGAGAAAGCAGAGCTTTCAAAGAAGTATACAACTCTGAAAGCACAATGCGGTGATTTGTTAAACACAAGTTATTCCGTACCGATACATTACGTGGCGCCCATTGCTATAATGTTGATATGGATGCTTCTGGAGAAAATATTCTAATGTTCTTCTTGTTTTTGTATATAACTTTAACGACTAATTAATACTGTATTTCTCTTCTTTTCTTTTTTTATTGGTAGTAATACAATAAAAATATAAACTCCCAAAGCAGTTTGTTAAAGGCTTTCGAGTGAGAGAGGAACAAAAGAGTTGGACGGTATGTAGTTTCGACAGAAATTCGAACATTTTTATACGAACAAAGTATGTTAAGGATTGTACATATTTCTCCGATACCACTGTTGAACCACCAACCTCGGATAATTCCTTGAAAGAGTTACAAAGATAAAGCCAGAGGGTATACCATGTTACCACTTCAAACAAGGAACCAAAATCAAATTACAGCTGAAATTTTGTAGCAATAAATATGTACATAAGATACAATCTTAGACTAAGCGAGAATGTATTAGAGGAATAATAGACAATACCACATAAAATGTTCAACATGCTGCCAATCTGGATATCATATCTTGAAATATGGTATTAATCTCTATTTACGATATTGCACACTTTACGTCGTTATTCTTTGCGATCATTTCCAGCATTGCATGTTCAGCGACTCGGATGTATCATTACACAAATTACGAGTAACGTTTATCTGTAAAAGTAAAAGTCGGTTCTTATGAAAGCTCCTTCGATGTATCTAGTGTCTCGACAAATTTGTTGTAATATTCAGACACAGATCCGTGCTGCTAAAGTACGCGGTATTTATTGAAAAGGATGGAGATTAATTTGCGTTGAAACTATAAACTGATTAATTTCTTTAAAACTCTACCATCGTAAGGGAAGATGGAAAGAAGTCGAATTATCGTGCTGCAATCAATTGTTGAGTTAATTGAGTTTGTTGAATTAATGAAACGATTTATTTAATGTTAGTATTCGTCGGTTCTAAATCATAGTTCTTTGTTTTCTTTATAATTATTTCGTGTACATATAAAAGTAACTTTGTTGATGCTAATGGTTTCTGAAATTCCAAATTTCTTAAGCGTATGTGCTCCATTTCTTTACTGGTAGCATGACAATAGAAGCATATCCATTGAAACGACCTAAGAAACATTAGGGGAAGGACAAAAGTAATCCTTCGGTGTGTGAGACTTTCCACGCACAGTTCTCGTTCGTATCGGTGTACCAGCGGTTTGTCCATAAATGGCCTAGATATCTGTTTCTAAAACAAATTCTAGTTATACTTTTCTATTAATTAATTTTTTATACGAACGCCACTAAAAATAACGGTATTTTCGTCATTCTGACTAGATAGTTTAGTTACAGTGCCATTGCCCAATCTATGTATTTCTGCCCTGTTAAATATATGTATAATGAACACATCATCAGATGAGAGAACAATACGGAGCATGTTCGATTTTCCAAAAAAGGACATTGGCCTGTCGCTTATGGGTGTTACTTTCTTGGTAGATTGAAATTATATATATTAAGATCGTGAAGGTTTATACGGATAAGTTAACATTGTACATAACATTGTTGATATAATCTTACTACTCATGTAATACCCATTATATAAAAAAAGCAAATAAAAATTAACTTAACGGAAGCTCTTTGCTCTTCTTTTTCAGATACCTGTACATGTAGCTCATTCATTCAGCAATCTTTTTATCTTTCCAACTAATACTTTTATCCAATTGATATAATAATTTTGTATCGCGGAAAATGCAGCTTGTACGTTGCTTTTTACCGCATGTAATATGTCGTTGAAAATTTGACCAATTAGTTAACAAGGGTGTATGTCTCATATATAGGACACCTGGAAAGCGTTTATTTTATTTCAGCCTAGACAAGTTTATTGCTTCTCAATTGGCGTTATCTTTTCAGCCGTTGGACAACGGGAGAAGCAGGAAATGGAGAAAATTAGTACATCTTTGTCCTACGGTTCTGGTTTCGAAAAAAAATATCATCTTCGCCGCTCTGCGTACGCCTATAATGCAATAACTTGTTTTCTCTGATCATTGCAGCGAACACGTAACGTCTGAGTAATAACGATCGGTTAAGAATTACTTACGAGTTACCGACCGCAATGTATCACCGATGAAGAAGCTGAGAAAAAAGTCGGAAAGCGCGATAGGCGGGCAAGCGGTGAATCAAGCAGGTGCCGCGACTGCGAGTGCAGATGCCTCGCCTACGCGCGTGTGCAGGGACTTTCTGCGGAACGTGTGCCACAGAGGGAAACGTTGCAAATATCTGCACGAGCGGTCCGAGGACGATCCCGTAGAGGAGTACACGTTCTGCCATGACTTTCAAAATGGGATGTGCAACTGGCCCGGCTGCAAGTTCCTCCATTGCACGGAGAGCGAAGAGAAGAGGTTCAGAGCGACGGGAGAGTTGCCCGCCCATATCCTGACCAGGCTGAAGAATAACAATGAGAAGTTGGAGTATCCGATGTGCAAGGATTTTATCAAGGGTAGCTGCCAAAGAACCAACTGCAAGTTCAGGCATTGGAAGAACGAGGAGCCGCAGCATAACCTGATCACAGCCTCCCTTCACAATGTGCCCAGGCCGCAGCATAATTTCAATGCTGTTACTAATGGGGAGAGTCGTAGATACGAAGAGGATAGAAAGTGAGTATACTAAACGTTCCTGCTTCTATCTGTTTTTAGCAATATCGAATACATTGAATGCCAAACTAAATAAGGTGTTACTAATTTCTAATTGTAATTAAAGGATTAAAACAGCCATCGGAGTACTGATTCAATTGTAAAATATCGTCTATAAAATATAAGTCCGGGAGAGTTGGACCACTTTTCGGAAAAGAAATTCCATTAAAGCAAAACCCAAGCAATTTAGAGTGTATATAAATTATAGTGTGCGATAATTTCAAATATTTCTTTCCATTTTCAACGAAAAACGCATGTCGGGGTTAGACCGTCCACCCACTACGGCTAATCAAAAGAATATCAACACTGGCTGGACTTTTCCGGACTTACTCTACTATAATTCCTTTTACTAATGTTAATACATCAAAGGGCAATCATTATCAATTCAACGTTTGCGTATGTTTCTAGTTTCCATTGGCAAATGGAAGATCAGCATAACTTGGTGGCAAGCAATGGCTACAATGCATCTTCGCATCCTCCTGATTACATAGGACCCCCCGAGCCAAAGAGGCGACTTGTTTCTGGCGAAACTGTTGTCCATTTCGAAGCTTCGCCACTCGTCAGCCAACATGCTGCGCAACCAGTCACCCCGGGGTATTATTACCCAGTGATACCGCGCAACGAAGCTAGAGCTATTGTTTTGGAGGACGAGAATGCATTGTTACGGAAGAAGATAGAGGAATTAAAGAAACAAGTTAGTTTGTGTCTACTTTGTTACACTGATCTCATCTTCGTTAGGATTTATACGTTTCTGTGCTTCTGTGTCGATTTAGGTGAGCGATCTAACAGCGACCAACGAGTTTCTGCTGGATCAAAACGCTCAGTTAAGAATGTCGGGTAAACGGACCGCGAACGTGACGGCGGTTACCGTCCCGGCAGTCACCATCACGAATACTGTTCCACCGTCGCAAGCCCCGACTCCTCAACAAATGGTGAACGCAGCAGTGGCTGCTGGTACACTGCGTACAGTTACTGCCAGTGTTGCGACTGTCCCTGTAAGTATAGCCACAGTCGCACCTGTCTCTATTGCAGCGGTTTCGATGGCACCAGTGTCTATACCACCGCCCATCGTCACGATGGCTCAACAAACGATAACGATGAGCGGTTCAGGTCCGCAGGCGACTAATCAACAACCACCTAATACGCAACAACCAGCCAGTTTACCGCTGTCGATATCAGGCGCCACTGCGCCACTGGTTTCTTACCCTATTATGACTCAAGAGCTTAGGCCCGTGTTGCAGTAAGTTATAGACGAGAAAGGAACATCAGATAATACCTCGGGCACGTAGCCGAGAATCAAGGGATGCCGTTTACTGCGTTCAGTCTTTCACGGTAACAATGTGTTTTTATTATATATTTGCGCGTAAAGCCGGCGGACGTGGAACGACATCGAAACGTCCGCGGACCCGTCAGAAGTATATTCTTCACAGAGAACACAAATGTCGAGAGAATATTACAATAATTAACCAACACAGCACCCTAGATCTTTGTGTAGGGGAACTGTAGAAATTACCGTACAGGACAAACGTAACGATCATCACTGTTTCTTAGCAGTATCGCTTGAACGACGATGTGCCCTTATCGGAGCCCTTCGAATCTAGCACATTCGTCCCTTTCAGCGATTCAGTCTACGAACGATAAATGTCCAAAGTGTGTATAGTTTTAGACCGATAAGAATTAGAACTGATCTAAAACCATATTAAATGGTTAAGAATAATATTCCCGCGCTTTTTTTCTTTCTCATATCTTGCTAAACATGAATTACAAATAAATTTGTAGGTAACTTTTTCATGTCGCTAAAGAAGATAATCAGACGAGAATAAAGAAAAAAGTGTAAATTAAAAGAACACGTATAAGAAATGGCTCTTTTAGGCTAGTATGCGAAGATAAGTACAAAATAGGATGAAGCATGTAAACGAGTTATATTGGAAGTTCGAAGATAAGGTTTACCGCTGCTCTGATAAATAGTGGTGAAGCTTACGACTGTTCTGTACGTAATGCTGTAAATAGTATTCGGTTGCTTCCTCGTTTTCTCAGATAAAATTTTTATATTTCCATTTTTAATAAATAAGCTACCTATTCTTATAAAATAGCGATATTTTAATAAATCAAGTACTTATCGTGGTCTTTTGTGCTTTTACAATTTACTTAAGTAAATGACCGTGGGCTCAGGTGGTGGATAGTAAAGGACTATGGATTCAAGCCTGACCCATGAACATAAGAATCAGGTACGGACACTGTACTGTGCATCCTGTAAACCAAATAAACGTGTATCTGTTTCCAAGCGATGCTGTCAGTGGATGGGTTGATGATACATGTGTATATATTTTGCGCAATTACTATAAGAAATCGAGCAATAAGTATTTGTGTATTTTATATATGCATACAAACGTGTAATCTTTTCTGTGTAACTTTATAATAAGAAGCGCAGCATTAAAATGATAAACACATCCTTACCATAAATTCTTCAAGAAAAATCTTATTACACCGAACGCAAATACGTATTAGAATAAGGCTTCGTTTCCCTTTCAATATTCCGCTCCTTTTCAACAAGTAACGAAAACGATGTTTCGCGTATAAAAACTATTTCCGACATTTGCTACTGTAAACGCATTAACAGCTTAAATAATTTGAACCGGTTACGTTATATGTATACAACATACGAAATTCCACCACTCTTAAGTTTAATATACGTAGATATAATCGCTCGTTACAGTAATTATTTCCAAGGAGTACATATTTTCTTTACAAAAGTTTGTGCATATCGTCTTCGCATTTATCAACCAGCGATATATTCTATTCATTGAAATACATAAAACCGGAGATAATTACGTATAATCTTCATGTCTTGTGTTAACATAGATATTTTACATCGCCGAGAGAAACAAAAGGGGGACCCGTGGAAGAAAGTAAGATGTGTTTAGTTCGAACGAAACAAGCCAGAGACCTGGCTTGGACAAGGTTTCGACGAAAGATCATGCCAGTGACCCTTGGATAAGGTTTCTTTCGGATTAGTACGCGCGAGTACACACGCGAGTACACACGCGAGCGGCAGTGAAATTGACACGCGGCGTCGACTCCTTCTATCCACAGGCCCTGGTTCGCCGCGTGTCAATTTCACTGCCGCTCGCGTGTGTACTCGCGCGTACTCATCCGAAAGAAACCTTATCCATTCAAGTGCCGGCCACAGGTGGCACACAGGGAAAACCGAACGCCTTGCAGCGCTAGTTTCACTTCAACTTTCCTTCTTAACTATCTAAGCGGTATCTGGATTGCTCCGTTGAACTGTATTTGTGTCATCACAGACGAGTTCATTAGTCATTCTAAAAAGCAACATGTAAAAAGAAATTATAAGGAACAATGCTTTTGAGTTTTACATTCTTAAAACACGTCGAAATGGCTACAGATTGTATTCAAGTAGTTTATCAATTTAAGCGAAGAGTCTAACTCTTAAATCTGATAAATCCAATAGTCGAGAGCCAAAAATAAATCGGTATACGTTTATAAGTAAACGGTTTTTACGCTGTGACTGGTAAAGGGCGGAAGTTTCTATTTTTCAACCAGTATGCACCCGCTAGTAAAATAGTACAGCAGAATCCAAGTAGGAAACGCAACTTCCAATGGTATCTGGAAGACTTTAAGACATTAATGATTTTAATAGTTTGCTCCCTGGTATCACGTTCGCTACCAGAATTCTCAATAACAAAGTTAGCCATTTCTGCTTTCTTTTCCAAGGACATCTGTGCGGCGACTCTCAGCTTTGCTTTGGCCTCCGTGAAGCCCGTCCTTTCCATAAGTCGTTGCAATTGCAAATCTTCTTCGCTGAAATCGAACAACACGTTTTGCGTTTAATACCCGACATTTGTAATTCATAATTCCATTGTTCGTAATCTATCGAATGAAAATCCTACCAAGTCACGACAATTATCTTGTGCAGGTAATTCAGCATGTGTCCCGTTTCGAACAGCAACGGCAGATCCATGGCTATGAATGGATGACCTTGTAGAAAATATTTAAACGTCTGCCAGTATATTTCCTTGTATATATGCGGGTGCGTTATGGTGTTTAGCTTCTTTCTCTTTTCAACATTGTTAAATATCAAATCGCCAAGTTTGGCCCTATCCAGCTCGTTCGTGTTTAAGAACACTTCCGGACCGAATTCTTTTCGTATTTTGTGCCAGGCTGGTTTCCCAGGTTCTACCACTGCAAAGCGGAATGAAATTTGGTAAAACAATCAGCAGAGATGATTAGGAATTCGTACGAAATGAAATGGTAAACGCAAGAAATGGGAATATTGGAAACACTTTGGTACGAAATTATCATATCGAACGCGTCATTGTTGTGCTATGACAATAGGTATATTAATTTCTCTTCTAACCTTTCCGCGCTATTTGATCGGCGTCGATGACAGGTATGCCATGCTCGCGAAAAATAGCAGCAACGCTGCTCTTCCCGGTAGCTATTCCACCTGTCAAACCTACTATGAACATTTTCTACCAAGTGTCCACTTGTACGTGTTTCCTACTAGTCCTTATTAAGTGGACATTGTAACTGTTATCTGCATCGCGAAATCGGCTGCTTATTTGAGTTTAGTCATGATATGACGGTTTTCATCGAAAGCTTTCGTTCCGCGCAATTTTGGCGACATATTACCGAGTCCATACGCATCGACCAATCAGAGTCGCGTAGAGCAAAAAGGAATGAATCATACGCTGCTTTCATTGGCTACAGATTACGAGTAACATGTTAATGCAGCGAATGGAGAAATATATGTAACTGAAATTTTTATCGATTTGAAAATATAACGCACTTTGCTAACATCTCGTTTATTTCCCTTTGTATACTTACCTTGTATATTCAACATGTTACGCACATTGCGATAATTATAATAAAAACAGCTCAGTTCGTAAGTGATTATAGATTTTTAAGGAATTCTGTCTCTGCACAAGATATGTCATCTTACAATTAGGTGCATTTGAAATATCCACTAGGCTTCGGATGTTACACGTAGAATTGCCGAGGGAAGGGAAAGTGGTGAAATTATAACGGGAATATTCTAGGATATTTTCTAAATGATTTGCGTTCTAAAGCGACGTGACCGAGTCTGTATGTATAACTATATTATGCGATAGATATATTATTGCCTTTTGTCTATGCGTGAATTTCTTATTCTATGATAACAATGGTCAGCTCGTTGTGAACTAATTGTAAGGGCGTAACTGGAATTCGCCCTATCTAATGCAACAAATAGTAGAAACGTATATGCATTATCGCAGTATGTTAAGGTCATTGAGCTCTATACTAACTGGAGTGTGAACAGCAGTTGGAAGAAGTAGAGGCGACAGCGATCAGAGAGAGAGGGGAAAATAGTGTGTCCATGCATCCTTCTTCTTCCTACTATCCCTCTCTATATCTCTACTATCCTGTAGTAAATTTGCGTGTGGTGGGGGTATAGACTGTATAGACCGGTAAAGACGCCGCGCGGGACAGAGGCAGCTCTACCCACTAATTTGTGTACCTTGTCTGATCGGCCGCCATTGCTCTGTTCTCTCTCCAGTTAGTATAGAGCTCAATGGTTAAGGTTTGTTAATCTGTAGGCCCCACCAGGCCCCACTCCGTCCTACTACGGCTGCAGGTAGTTTCCACGCCACCCTGGGCGCAACTAACAGCGTATAATTAATGCCGCTATGTTGTTGCCGCCATCTTTGATTTAAAACGAAGCGCGTTCTTCGCTCTGACGGAGCCGTTTAAACAAATTTGAATGATGTTGAATGACATCGTATCGTAACAGAATAATTACACAGATGTCCTGTTCATTCGTTCTGTTTCGATAAAAAAAGGACGCGGTTAACCTTCGTTAAGTAGCGGGAAGGGACGATCAAAATGAATCGTAAACCACCGATTCGAACGTACGAGAGAAAAAGATGTAAAGAAATAACAATTTCAATAGAAAGATTGCATATCTCCACTGCGAACAGTATCAGTAACGTCCCAGCGAGTGCTCCATTAAAACCTGTCCCCAATGCAATTGAAACAAACGAACCTAACGATAACTCCCTCAATTACGATCCATTTGATACAACATTCGATAGACTCGTTAGAAATGCAAGGTATGAAGTTTTCTTACCGTTCTCTAGTAGCGTTCAGTTTTTAATCAACTCCATTTCACAGACCTCAAATGCCAGTGCTTGAAAAACGTAAGACAGTAGAATCCCATGTCCGTACAGATGATTCTAGTTTCGATAGCGTTACATCGCCGATGACCGACCATAAACGTCTGTCGCGCGATGATTTTCAATTACACGCCGTCTGTGTAACGCCTACTCTAAAGCGAAAGATAACACGGAACAAATCTAAAATGCAAAGTGTAAAGAAAACGATGAGTAGGAAGAATACATTAGCGTTACAGAATAACGGAAAGTCGAAGGTAAGCTTCGCTCGATTAGTAGCACACTAAAATCGTACCATAAATCAATAATATGATAGTTGTAGGAAAATTGTTAATAGATATACTTTAACGACCAGGTTAAAAAGAATAATGCTAGTGAGAAATATGGGTTGCGTAAGGCAAAGAACAGAGTGGAAAGAACTCCCAGCTATTTACACATTGATTCTTCGAATTCCAATTCTGAAATCGAGGTTGAGAACCATCGTAGTAAACATAATAAATCGCTCAAAAGACGTATTAATAAAAAGTATGTCGTAAGGAAGAATAAGAAAGTCAACGACAAAGATTGGAAAATGAAGCCATGTTCTGTTGTTTTGGAAGAAACCAATGTAATAGGATGGAAGAGTAAGACGAATAGTATTAGAAATAATTCTTCGGAAGTAGCAGAAAAGCATATATTAGAAAATTACAAATTATCAGATCATTTTGACATGACGAAAGTAAATGTTAACGATTTAAAACATGATGCTATAAATATGAAGCATTGTTTTGTTAAATTGGACAAATTGGAAGTAGCTCCGAACGTGAAAACATTTATGTTTGGAAGGAAACATGAAAATGTAATCAGCAGTACACCTATCGGTAGATCGGTAAGATCTTTGGCTCATTTAATTTCTTTGTCGCCTATACCTACCGGATGTCCTGAGAAATTGAATAATTCTGCTACATGTACGGACAATATTTCGTCTATGGAGAATAAATTACCAGCGATCCGTTTGGTAAATACCGATGTTAACAAGTGTAGCTTAAACCAATCGGAGAAATTCGATGGAAGAAATACCGATTCGTTGGCGATTCACTGTACGAGTAATGATATTCAGGATCGACGAGATCAATTGGAAAAAGTAACGTCGAAAGGACCTCTCGATTCAGTGACCAACATTTCAGCAGCTGAAATGAAAAATGACGTGGCGGGTATATCTTCTGCACCGACACAGGAGTATATTATATCAAATACAGTAGAGAATAAACATCATTTAAATTTTTCTGCCGACATGGGTAGATCACTTTCCTTGTTTGGCGATACAACCGAAAACGTTCAGGCTGTAAACAACGTGGTAGAAGTATCGTCCACCATTTTAATATCAGACGAATCGAATAAAGGATCAAATAACAACATGCCTTCTAATTCTATTACATTAAGTAAGAAATCAATATTAAATATAAATAATAACGAAGTAGATACGGTGTGCAATAAGCTGAAAGAGGTAGAGCTGGATGAAATTTTAAGCCCGGTTAAATCGACGATCTCGGAGACGGAATCTGGTGACGTAGAATTTAAGTTGACAACTGAAAGAGTAGATTTGAAATGTAACAGTACAAGAAATATAATTGACGAGACTGATAGACGATATAGTAGAAATAAAGCACTGAGTGCGGGTAACAGTTTCGCGAGTAATGACGAGAATCGTAATGTGACGGAACATTGTTCGCTGTTGAAACAGTTACAAGATCCTTTTAGAGTTACAAAAAGAAGAAAACGTTATTGTAACTGGGAGCTTGATTTAGCCAGTATTTCAGAAGGTAACGATGTTGGTAATCAATCGAAGAAAAACCAGACACATTCGAAAAGATTGAGGGAGAGTAGCAGAATAAAGTTACCCAGGAACGCATTACGATCTTTAGAAAATATAACTGAAATGTCTATTAATGATACATTTGTAAAAATAGAGAAACCTATATATTTGAAGCCAGGTAAATGTTGGGCAAGATCTTTGTCAATATTGAACAGCATACAAAATGAATTTAATCTGGACGAATTATCTATTGGCAAAGGTAAAAATTGGAGGTATAGCGTTCAGGACGTTTTAAATATGCAAAAGCAAGGTAATTATGCAATATAATAAGAACTTGTGTAAAGAATTTGTCGTTTAATTCGAAACTTGGGATTTATTAAGAGCTACACTTTAGATAAAATTCGCTGTGACAGTAAGAAAACTTGATAGAGTATATAGAAACATTTGAATAACACTTTTTTTAATATCTGAAGAAACGAAATTTTATTTTAAGATTTATTAACCTGAAAGATTAACGTTTTTATCATTTTTCACATTAAAGTATGTACGTATTTCTATTTTGGTCTTTATAACATTTATTATTTCTTACATGTATCATTTTAAAGTAAATTTTTTTATACATTTCTATTAAAAAAAAAAAAAAAAAAAAAATGGAATAAATATAAATGGGTAGGTTCTACGAATTGGCGTGTCACAAATAAAGCAGGTTCTTGGGTGCAGAATATCAATGTCAATCGGAATCTTACTTGTGCAGGTGTTATTCAAAGTTGTATAAGAACTGATGGAAATGATAAAGAACTGCGAGTAAATAACGAAACTACTAATAAATCTCGACACTCATCGGTTAATAACAAAGGTAGAACTTGCGATTCTACCAGCCTCGGACGTCTTTCAAGAAGAATATCGGTGCGTGTTGTTCCAATTAATAAAACCATAAAATCTATAGAAGATGCGCCATTTCTTGGAGTTTATGGTATCGTTCCAGTGAAGGGTCAGAGGGTTTCTTTAATATATAGTGAGTTAATTTTTCATTTCACCGTGTCAAACATTAAATGTGATTTACATAACACTATCGTGTAGACGCGCAAGACTCTGTTCTTTGCGATATTCCAAATGACGATGTCGACGGTGAAATCATTAAAGAACACACAGTATCGGCAGCAAAGGAAGTGATCCTGGAAAAATGTGTGCAAAAAGATTATATACCATTCTCAACGTATTTTTCATATTCGTGAGTATAGACAGCACAGTTATTTTGAAATCTGTCGAACAGTGACGTAACAGCCTTGAATTAGGTACGTGGAGCATTGTCGAAAAATTGGGGAAGGTGTGTACGGGGAAGTTTTTCTTTATGAACACGAAGATAAGAGGTCCGTTATAAAAATCATTCCCATAGAAGGCAGCGAGTTGGTCAATGGAGAACCGCAGAAAAAGTTTCAAGAGATATTATCGGAAATTGTAATCGCATTGTAAGCAGCCGCTACCATTGCAATTCCGATGTATTATACAAGTCTCGATTATAACATTAATACGAACATCTTTCCAGAGAACTACATAATCTGAGATTCAATGCGAATTATAACACTGACGGGTTTGTAGAAGTGAAAGCTATTAAATGCCTTAAAGGAAAGTATCCAGAGAAGCTGGTGGAACTTTGGAACATTTACGACGAAGAGAAACATTCGGATAACGATTGCCCATCGATGTTTAACGACGATCAGTTGTACATCGTTCTGGAACTCGGCCATGGTGGTCAAGATTTGGAAGCATTTGTATTTAATACCGCAGCGGAAGCTCATATTTTATTTGTGCAGGTCTGAAATTTTATATAACAACAGTTTTATTCCTACGAGTTCGATGTATCACTGTTCGTGAATTTCGCAGGCTGCATTAGCATTGGCAGTTGCAGAAAAGGCCGTGGAATTTGAGCACAGAGACTTACACTGGGGCAATGTATTAATATCTCCAACAACCGAATCTCATGTACGTTATAAACTAGGACAACAGAAGATTGTATTACCCAGCAAGGGCGTGAAGGTATCTTGAAGAGGCAAAACGTCTTTTACATTAACTGATAACGAAATCGACATTCCTTAAGAACGGATCGAAGTATTGAAAATTCCTGTTTTAGGTGTCTATCATAGACTTCACCCTTTCAAGGGTAAGGTACCAAGGATGTAGCGTGTTCAATGATCTCGCATCAGATCCTGCCCTTTTCACGGCTCAGGGTGAATATCAGTTCGAGATATATCGTCTGATGAAGGATAAGATCAAGTAAGTATGCGTGTACATTGCTCGCGAACGGTAACGAATTTCATTATTCGCTATTCGTAAATTCTTGCAGGAATAACTGGAAAAAATTCGAGCCCTACACAAACATTTTGTGGCTGCATTACACTTTAGACAAAATGATCACGGCAGTTAGGTATAGAAGGAGAAACTTGAAAATTCACAAGCATGGTATCGCGAAGCTCGAAGAGCTGAAGAATGAAATTTTGAAGTACGACAGTGCCTTCGATTTTGTAACAAATTGTGAGAAAGTCGTCAGCTTGCTGTGCACTGACGCAGAGTCCGAACTTACGCGTGTTTAAAACAGGAGAAATATTTCTTGTATGGTAATAGAAATTCTAGCAATATTAAACCTTTGTTTATTACAAAAAAAAATTATATTTAATCTTGAAACTGTTTCAGTCGCATATCCTGCTTAATTAAGGGACCAAGAAACACTATAGATTTGATACATGTGTATAGGTATACACATATATATATATATGTCATTTTTGTACAAACAGCATCCGCCATTAAGTATAAGGTAAATAATTACAAATATATAAGAGGAGGATAGTCGAGGGTCTATATTTTAAATTCTAACTGCAAAAGTACCAAGTATTTGTAAAAGAATTCCGAATTTATTAAAAGCTCCCAGCATTTATTAAGGACTAAACAGATTCTTAAAACCTCCTGTTGTAGATAAATCAAGTTTTTGTTTTCGTTGGAATTTATTATAACTGTTCGTTCCTCTTGTTTGAAAGCATATTCTCTTAAAAACTATTACTTTAATTACATAAACTGTAATGGGACAAATACAATATCAAAAATGCTGCAACAATAAAAGTCAGAATAAAGAGCGTATAAAAAATACTTTGCATTCCTTACAAAGTTTGTGCGAATGACCAAACAATTTTTTTTTTAAAAGACATTAACAAATTTCGTTATTAAAAGTTCGTTTCATTTAATAAAGTTGATCGCTACGGGTGGATTATAAATACTAACAAGAATTGCTCAGTTTATGATACGCACTACATTGCTTAATAAAATTCCATCGTTGCTGATCAACCTGCAAACAAAAGCGCGCGCAGTAATGTATTCTATGTGTAATATGCTGGAATGCGTATGATAAATATTACGATTATCTTTCGAGAAGAATTCAATTCACGTACAGTATTATCTTTCACAACTTCTTTCTCTTTTCCATATTTGTGTTCCAATTCTGGAGGTTGTGCTTCGCGATTAGAACGTCTGCAATTGAAAATTACTGTATAATTTGATAACGTTTCGTCGACCGATTAATGCATTACCCAAAATTTTCTTTAAAATCGAATTTATAGTCTTGCATTTGCGAAACTGGGTACTCTTGTGTTTGCCTTAAAATGGTAAACCGCCATTGGTTTTGCAAGTCTGAATTATCTTGTTGCGTTAACGATACAATATTGTTTGACATTGCTTCTGCAAAATGAAAACGTTACATCAATTTATTCGTTACTCGTGTAAGGGTTCGAGAGGCTCGTCGTAAAATTAAGAATTCCATTACTTTCGAAGCATCCTTCTTACCATTTTCGCATATATTTTTATACGAAGTATGTAACATTTTCTCTGGTTCGCTAATTTCAGTGTAGAATTCTTTTCGAACACTGTTCTTGTAAAAGTATTGATTTTCATCTCTTACACGAAGTAAATTCGAGTCACCCGTAATCGCTCTTATTCGTTCATAAAGTTCTGTCAACTCCTTTGTATTCAGTGACTGAAAACACACAATTATCACCTGTTAATTATTATACTATTATACTATTATAGCGCGAAAACACATTTAATTACCTGCAGCCAGTTCTCCGAATCGAAACTTCTTTCGCCAGTTATGATATCTTCGAATCGTCTTTGCAAAGTCTCAACGCTTTCCTTGTGTCTCGCGCAAAGTGCATTTAAGCTGCTGTCATAGTTCTTCTTCATTAATGTTATTTTGTCCTGATATTCTTCTATTTGAGACTGTGCGACAAAGTAAAAGCATTATATAACGTAACGGTGCCAAGTACGTAAGATTTACTGTAACGTTTACTTTAAGAACAGCACGAAGATGAGTGTTTTCTTGGGCTAAACGGTCTATAACTTCTTTAAGATTTCTTATTTCAGAATCTCTGATTTCTATCTCGTCCAGTAATTTCCTAGTCTCGGCTGCATTCTCTTCGCTTTCATTCGCCAAACGATCTGTTTTGTAGCTTATCCGTGGATCGTTATTTTCGGAAGGACTCGATCGTTCGAAATTTACGTAATTTTCTCTAGTCGTGACGTTTAAAAGTTGCTGTTCCTCAATTTCTTCTATTTCATTTTCTTTTATTTTCCTCTTTTGACAATCGCATTCTGATGTTTGCTCATTATTTATATCGTCTATTGTCAGTTCCATCTTTTCATCGTGATACGTCTACGAGCAAAAATATATCATTAGTAATTAATAACAAACGGGAAGCATTACGCGACAAATAATGTTTATTAACTATGTATTTGTCCTGGAACTTTTCATTAGTCTGATCACTCGGTATGTCTTTTTCAGATTCAAATTGGTTCTTAAGGATCAGCAGCCTCTTATATATCGTATTAGATAGCGTATATAAGTCGCTTCTCAATTTTTCCTCAACCATTTGGTTGGAGAGCTTCATCGCCAATTCAGAATTCTCATTCTTCCAATATTCTACGCTTTTCATTAGATGTTCGTTTTCGCGTAAAAACACGTCTAAACTATTTTCGAGCTTTTTATTATTATTCTGATCATTCGCGAGTTGTGCTTTCAAGTTGTTAAGTTCAGCTTTTAACTTTCTCTCATTCTTTTCTGACTTTGCAAAATCTTCCTGCAATTTACATATAACGTCGATCTTATCTTTGTGTTCGGTTAACGATACGATCGTTCGGTTCATATCTTTTACTCTCTCGTTCAACTGTTCATTTTCTTCTTTTAGCTTTGCGATTTCGCGATGCTTTTCATCCATTGTACTCTGATATTCGTTGTCTTTATGCGACAAAATATTTTTATTTCTATCTACCACATTTTTCATGTTAATTATAGTTTCATTCTGCCGAGCAATTTCTACGTCCTTCCCAGAAATAATCTCATCAACTCCCTTAAGTTTGCTTCTCAGTTCGTCGTTCTCAACAGCTAGGTCATGCAATCTACAATAATAGCATTATTGAGTGTAAATTAAACGAAGCTTTCCACTAAATAGCAAGCGACAGTAGAAGTCATATTACTTTTTCTCCAGTTCTTTAATACTATCTTCCCTATCTGCCTGTAAACTCTTAACTTTCAACAGACTACGAAGCTGCTCCGACAAGCTTCTGATTTCCTTGTCGTTCACCGCCAATTGTTCCTTACTCTGTTGAGCTTCTTCGAATAATCTATTGTTCATATTATTCAGATTGTTATTCTGCTTTCTGAACACACCGCAGTCGTCAGCATATTTGGACAAGTGGTTCTTAATTGTTTGAAGCTCTTTCTCTAACTTGGATGCGAGAGCAGCTTTCTCGTCAAGTTCTGTAGTTACTCTACACAACTGTTCTTTAATGCTAGCACTTGTTTCAGACTCTTTCTCTGCTAAACAATCACCTTCTCCTTTACGTGCCAACTGTTGTGCCACTTCGTCCTTCAATCGAGCAATTTCTACGTCCTTCCTCTGTAGCTCACTTTGCTGTTTCTCTAATTCTTCTGCTATTTGCCGACGCCGATCCCCGGCACCTTGACGATAACATTGTTAATCCTATATAATTCAATATAAAACGATAGGAACGTTGAAAAGTTATACCTTCGAGAGCTACGTTTATTCTATCGATGCAAGATCTGAAGTGTACTTCCAGAGCTTGATTAATCTGCTTATCGTGCAAATCTCTCCTCTCTGTATCCAGTACTCCGTTTGATAGGTGATAAAGAATCGCTTCGATAAATTCATTTATCTTAATTTGTACGTGGTACAAATCAGGAGGCACTTGCTTGGCATAAGATTTGTATTTCTCATGTTCTTCTTTATGTTGGTTGTACAAATTCGAGATTCGTTCCTTCCTCGATGCTATATCTAACGAAGACAATAATGAAATGCATGCTAACAAATATCTCGTATAAAGATACATCGACAGACCTTGGGAAATATTAATAGCGGATTCTGTATGTTTCAGCACTTTGTAGAAACTGTAGATTTGTTTAATCATCAGGGGACGTTCAATTTCTACATATACTTGCATCTTTTGAATAAGAGAGAGCATCTTTTTTAGAAAATGCGAAATGTATTCGATGATCTCTTTTTCCACTTTGCCCGGAGGGCTTTCCCCGTTTAATTTGATAATGTATTTAGGACAGTTCTGCCGATAAAAGGGTGACAATAGTTGCTAAAAGTAAATGGAATTGAGATATTATATTTTTTAATTCATAGAAGCTTACATCGTTTGTTATCGTGTTCAATGAATTTTCACTGTCGACAGAGTAGGGAGTATTTTCCAATCCTACGTCACTCGCGTCACTTTTATTCTGCCGTACGTTTGGTATGATTACGCTATCTTTTCCACCTGAATAAATGAAAAATCTATAGTAATTACTTCGTTGAAAATGTAAAGAATAATACAAATTGTGGACAACTTTTGTGGGTAAGCTTTAAATGATAATTTTACTCGAACTTTTTGTATCCACGTCAGATTCGTAGTAAAAGCCTTCGGAAACTATGTCTCTTAAATTATGATCCAGATAAACTTGCTGTTTGTCATTTTCTACGTAATATTTTAAATCTTCTATTTGCTTCAACAGATTCTGTCGTTCTATTTTATAACTTTGGAACCTTGTCATTATGGCATTTATATTCTGCAGTACATTATTCGCTTCCTCGCTAATGTCCAAATCGCATTGCGGGCAATTGCAAATACGATCGCAGGATCCATTAAATTCCTCCAAATTGTTCAAAGCCTGCTTCAGATTACCGAAGAAATCGCTGATTTCTCGTTTTGTAGTAAATAATTCCTCTTCGTGTTGCGAAAGCTTGGTAGTTTTATCATTGATCTCAGCAGTTAAATTTTCTAATACGCTCTTTGTGTTCTTCTATTTACAATAGTAACGCGGAACGTCATATTCGTTCGTCGATTAAGTGTTGGATAAATAGCTAATATTAGAGAATTAATATACCTGCTCTTCGTATATAGCAGATGTTTCTTCGATCAGTATTAACAATCGATTTATTTCTTCTTCTTGGTCCGCCAATATGCAACTTTGCTCGTGATTCTGTTTCTTAAGCTGATCCTTTTCCTGCAAGACACTCTTTAGCTGTTCTAGAGCCAAATCGCAATCTCCAGCTTTCTTAGCCAATTGTTCCATGTCTTGCAACTTTCTCTGTGATGTAAAACGTCACAATAAAATTTCATTATTTCGAGATGATTATTCAGACATCGAATACGCGCAATTACTGATTAGAAGCGAAACTATTGCTACCCGCAGAGTTGGCATTTCTTTGACACACAATTGAAGCCTTTCGATCTCTTCTAATTGCAAGTAACAGCTTTCGCACTCTTTCCTCAAATCCTGTTCGAGTTGCCCTGCCAATTGTTTATACCTATAAAACTGAAAGAAAGAAAACTCGGAGGAGCTCGTTAAAACTGAATGACGTATATAAAAGTGTGCATTACCTTCTCTTTCAGATCGTCGACCTCGCGGTGGCGTTGATGGTCCAGCTTTATCAGTTTCTCGTGTAATATCTGCATAATAATTATTAAATATTAGTCGACTCGGATAGTTTTACAAAGTATCCTTATTTCGATTTAGTTGCTAGTGATACTTGCTTTGAGATTCTTTTGCTGAGTGTTTATACAATCTTCCTTGTCTCTCAGTAACATCTCCAAATTTTTATTCGCGTCTCGTAATTCCTCCATCTCCGCATCTTTCACCTTCAATCGATATATAATTATAACAACGTAACTGATATAACACAAATAAATTATCAACGAATGTAACAACGCAATTCACACAAAGCTCGTTCTTCAGCACAATGATTTCAGAATCTTTCTGTATTATAATCCCTTTATGAGTACCACTGCGGATATCGAAATCAGATTCAGTTTCCACCGAGCTACCAGACTCTGACAGAGTTATATCTTCCGAACTTCCACTGCTGGATACAATGCATTCAAAGCTTCGCTCCTCCTGATTATTTGCCCGCAAGCTGATCTTGCCTGGTTCTATGTCACTGTTATCCTCGTCGCTAAATTTATACGTACACGATATCCGTGGCATCACCTACATAAATATATATTATTCGAATAGAGCAAGACGCGAGTAGATTCGCATAGACGCAATTATAACTTTGTCTAGGTATTCATAAACTTTGCTCATAAGCTTTGCGTTAACCTGTACTCCTACGTTACGGGTTTCTTGTTCTACCTGTAATAAAAAGTGTGAGCAGTTATCGCTAATAATATTAAATGATTATTTGTTATACTTTCTATATACCTGTACAGCGGCATCAATATATTCTATGCACGACGAACACTTGTCGTTGTAATCTATAAAATTAGAAATCGAATTGGAATTGAGAAGATTAAGAGGATTGTACATAAATCTCTATTATACCTCCGGTAGAGCGCAATTTAAGAGCAGGTCTAAACGATGGTACCAAGGTGTAATTGTTTGAGGACAAATCTGCACGAAACGCGTTCAAGGAGTAAGAATATATTTGGGTCGGTTGATTCGTGACAGCCGATTCGTCGTTTCTGTTACTTTGGAAATACCTTTCGGGGGGTATATGAATGGATAAACATGAATTCGAACGAATCAGGGGAACCGATTTACTAATATTCAGGAACGCATCTTTTAACAGAGAGCCGGGCGTACGGTCATTTCTTTGTAACGACTCGTTTATCCTTCGATTACAATCCTATAATGCGTAAGAAAAAAACTTATTAAGCAGTTGCGCGAAGAGTTGAATGGATTTAAAACGGCGACTCACCGAATTTTCCAACTCTTTCTCCTGTCTAGGGGTAAGTTTGAGACTCTTGTATTTGTGCAGCTCCTTTTTAACCAGCTGCAATTCATTTTGCGTTTGCGAATTAAGTTGAATTATATTATCGACCACTACGTTGAAGGGTATTATCTTTCCTATCTGAAAGAGAGAATTACAAAGATTAGGTGCGGTTCAATTTCGAGGATGTGTTTAATAATGTATATACCGATGAATCGTGTTCATTGAGTTCACGAAAATAACGTGAATTCTCCAAAGAATTTGGACTCCAGGCTCTGATATCTGAACAAGAATCGTGTAACTTTAATCGACCCTCCAACCGTTTCCTTGGCAAAACATAGTCACCATATATCAAAGGTATTCCAGTGTTTGGTCTACCAGCTAAAAAGATTCGGGGACCATGCTCCGCGTAAGACATATCTGCTCGTCTTATACTTTTACTCGATATTAGATCTATCCACACTTATTGTTGCCACCGTAAACATAACAGGAAGAGTTTAAAAGTTTTGGTAAAAATATAATTTGCGAGGCAATCTCGTTTCTATTTACATGCCATAGTAACCACGGCCCACGGGTAAACAATGATTTAATTAATGGTGATAGAAAAGGGGATCGATGGAGTCGACACACTTGTACAATAAAATATTTTATTTCATAAGCTGCCATTAAAAAGAGTTATTACAAATAAGTAGTATATTTTGTAGCGCTTTGCCTAGCGCTGCAAGATACGATATAGACACGGTATAAACTTCCATAAAATGCTGCGACTTGCGCAAGATATAGAAATTATATCAGAATGACTGTATTTCAGTTAACAACTACTGAACGTTATTGGCTAATACGAATATACTTTATTTAAGTACAAAGTGCTATCGATTTATAGTAATAAAGTACACCCTCTTCTAAACGGAATAATAATAATTTTGTAAAATGTCCATGTCCTGGATTCGTATGAAAAGATTTTTGCGCGACAAAATATCGTTCTCTCGAAATACTCTGTTTCATTTACATTTGGAGTGGTCGATACAAAACGGACCTCGCGACTATTGAGAATGATCAAGTCCTCTAACTTTGCGACCGAAATATTATAAGATGGAAGTGAATTTATCATTGCGTTACAGTGACATTTATGTACATTTGTATCTTTGCCAGTTTCTTAAAGAGACACGATCGAAGAAACGCAAAGATTTCTCGTTGCGTAACTATTAAGGCTGTATACGTTCCTCGTTAATGTAATAATATGTACCAGCGAGACACCGTATATCCTTGCACTAAAAGAATACTATGTAAATGGAATGGGATATAAATTATCACGATCCAGTTTTCTAGTCACAGATGGAACGACGAAGGCACGAATACGTGATGAGAATATTTTACATGTATATAAATACGTTTCTTATGCTTTAAAATCCCTCTTACACCTAAAATTTGTAAAATACATTATACTTCAATATCTAGTGCTCAATTAGACAACAAATAACATTTATAAAAATGGAATTAAAATTCAAAAACTTCAACACTCTAAACATGCAGCGGAATAAACAGAATAGATACACGAATAGACGTGCCTGAACTCTGAATGCATTACAATAGAATAATCCTCCCCACTTCGCATCTTTGCGAAGAAGAGAATGAAAGAAAAAGTATTTGGAATGATATACACATAAGGCCACTTGATGTCTCCCCCCCCCCTTCCCCCCTCTTGTGTTCGATTAGAAATGAAATGCTCACATTGGCATTTCACCCCCTTAGGTGTTACTGTTATTTACAGTTCTATTATTGAACAAAGATCTATATTTATAACGATAAATTAAGTAATTGAACCTCAATATCTGCATTATATACAAAAGAAATTCATCAAAATCGATTGAAAAACGAATGTACTACAAATGCAGCGGATAAAACCCTAACGAATGTAATTACGAATCACGTTTCGATTCTAAGTATCAAATGATAAAAAGTGTAAAACATGATTTTAAAAAAAAATCCCATCCTTTTCCGTAGTTGGTTTCATTCCTATTTAAGTACACTTTAGGTTTCAATAATTAAGTACTAAAAAATAGTGTTTTAATACTTGAGAAACATTGCTGCCTTCCAATAATACTTTTATGCACAGTCAATATTCATATCACTATCTTTCCAACGTATCAACAGAGATACGTATATATACTTTGCTCAAATAGTTCACATAAAACGATTGAAGAGGAGTTTTCTTTTTTCATCGAAAATCTTCTTCCAAATCAAAAGAAAATATTACGTGAACGATGCGAAACAAAGTAATAATACACCTTTGTTTTAATTATACCATTTCATTTTACCGTTCTAATACTTTCTGCGTGTACTATATATTCCTGTACGAGAAATATTAAAACAAAAAATACCGAGCATTGAACGAATGCAGACCTTCAGAAGAATATGTGCTTTTCCACTTTAACTTCGTGTTAATTAAATTATTTAGTATATACAGCACTTTCAGTGTATTCCTAAATGTCCTTCAACTTTAAGAACCGCTTTCAATTTGCAAATCTTTCGTCAAAGTCAGTTACCCCGGAGCGTTTAATAATGATTCCTAATGTAAACTGTATTAAATGTTAAAAGGCATCCATGTAAATCTTTCGTAAAAATATAACTTTGACATAGATCGCGCGTTCATATCGTTCCGTATCGTAATAAACTAAATCGTTATTAGAATAGCAAAGTGATAACCACATGACTTTGCTGGCGCTTCGCCTACTCCACTGCTCCGACTGCTTATTGTCATGTTATATTTTCATACTTATCGCTAAATACGTTATTCCTACGGATGAATGTCCAATCATGTTCAATTGAGCATGGCATAACGGAAATCGAAACTCGTGTCGATGCCACTTATAAGTGTAGAACACCCTGATCGTGACTAAAATGATTCTGATGATGATGGTGGTGGTGATAATGATGATGCTGAGCAGTAGAAGTTGTCGCGTCGTCTTGTAGTGTTACACCGGTTAAATCTACGATCTCGTCTGCATCTTCGTCGCTGCCTGTCGCAGCGCTTTGCGTGGATTGATGGCTTCCAGAGGACAATTGGCTATTACGTGAGAATGATCCACGCCTCGGAGCAGCCAACGCTGCTCGTTGATTGGCTGGTTTCACTGTGATTATGAGGTTCGACGAATTGGCGATCATCATATCCGTGACCTGTAACCCGAACCGAATTTAGAAGTAAGCAATTTCTGTCGGTTAACCCTGCTTAAGAATCAAAGAGCAAACAGATATATTTACCTGATCGAGTGTTTTCCCAGCAACCTCTATACCGTTTACTTCGAGAACTTCGTCGTTCACTGCTAAAAGTCCTGTACTTTCGGCTAAGCCGCCTGGCACCAGTCTGCTGATAAATACGCCCGGAACTTTCTCGATACCGCCACCCGCGGAAGGTGGCAATATTCGAAAACTCTCCCCGTCCTTAATGTAGAATCCCAACGGCTTGTCGGAGCCATGTTTCAACAAACGTACGCGACGGCAAGTTTCCGGCAATATATCCACATCGATTATCGCCGATACCTGTTATCGATGGATAAAAATTCACGTCGCAAATACATTTCGCATCGAACTTTAGGTAATTACGAATCGTATAGCCAAGACATACCTGCCTAAAATCGTGCGGATTAGATATAGCCAACGACTTTGGTTTTCCAGGTGTGCCACCGAGAATACTCGATATTAGATTCTTCGGCTTCATCGTCCCGTACCCATTTATGTCCTCCAGTCCGTCTCCTGTCGTATAAAAGAACTGAATTCCATGTGTGAAAATACGAATATCCTAGCGACGCTATTTACTTTAAAAAGCGATAGCACAGACTAATGCGCTATTAAAGCAACTGATATGTTACGCGTACTCGTATCGGTTAGATTTATACCTGGCGATTCATTGTCGCGAGATTATCTTACCCTTTCTTTGTATAAGAATTCTAAGGAGCGGTTTCGCCGCGAGCAGTGCTCTCGCTAAATTGTTATCGTTATTGATGGGTAACAGATCGCCATCGGTGGGATCCGTATACCAAATAAGAAAGCTCAGATCTGGACCTATGTCGTGTCGCTCGGCCAGTAATTTTTTAAAGTCCTCGTAGCTGATGGATTCATTACGGTTGACTGAAAATCTTATGATATCGGCATCGAACTGAGAAAGGAGAAGAAAAAAAATCGTTGTCAGTCACGTCGCGGAGGTATTAACCGAGACAAAGGAGTAAGAACGTGTGGATTTCGAGACATTTGTTTCATTTCTATTGGACAATTCAAAGCCAAAGTGGAAGCTTCGAAACGATTAGAAAGTAAGCTTACTTTGCTTTTCACCGCGACAATACTGCTGTCAACTTGATGGTGAAGTTTGCTCTTGGACATGATTCTTAATCCCGAAACGAGTCGCAACAATTGAAGTGACGGGATCCGCAGCTCGGACCGATGACTCGAAGTTGGCTAAATCGAATTATTGTCAAATAACCGATGTTCGATCAGCGTTGATACAGTTTAATGTAGTGTTACGTCCCCGTACGCCCTCCATGGGCTCCGGCGTGGTTCGTTGCGAAACCGCTAGATGTCTTCGACACTTGTTACTTTTTCGTAAGAACTCGTATCGCCTGCCTCACCTGCCTGTCAAATTTATATTTTAAGCAATTTTAAGGGACCCGAAAGGGTGAATGCACTTGGTTCGAGCCCGTAAACTTTTAAATAAGAAAATGCACAGCGTTTCCATTGGAAGTTTAGTAGTGACACGAAACTACGAAACAAAACATCATCTTACCTACTGTAAACATTAGAGTAGTAATCAACCTACTTTGCGTGTCTTTCAATAGAGAACGCGGCGATGAATTGGAACATTACAGTTCGTAAATTTCATTACTAGATGACGTAGCGTGTTTTGTCCACGTCTGACAAATGTTGGTATCAGTTGGTATGTTTATGCGTCAAGTGAATGCGGAGTATCGAAAGAAAATTAAATCCAGATATAATTCTGTATATTATTTAGTGTTGAACAATTTACTGTAAAATATGATACACAGTCTTTTCATCATCAACTCCTCGGGGTAAGTGTCAAGCTGTAAGGAAGGGAGCAGATGTGTTATTTGACAGCTGCATGGTTAGAAGTAACATGTTTATTCGTTGGTAAAGATTAAGACACATCTGTCGAGAGTTTCAACCCGATCGACGAATTCTCCGAATAATCTGACGAATTGTATGTACTTTATATTCAGAGATGTATTCATGGAGAAACATTGGAAGAGCGCCGTCGAACGATCGCTGTGTGATTATTTCTTCGATCAGCAGCGAAGAGTCTTGTCTCCCGAGGATACACCACCTGTGATAGCAACGCCCCATCACTTTTTGATCAGTATATATCGGTGCAACATGTTTTTCGTCGCGGTATGCATGACAGAAGGTACCGTCTAAACTTTAAGCGATACGTTCCTATTCTTCGGATCTTTTAAATAACATTCTGCCGTTACAGTTCCGCCGCTATTTGTAATAGAATTTTTACACAGAGTAGTAGATACTTTCGAAGATTACTTTAGCGAATGTACGGAGACTATCATAAAAGAAAATTACGTGGTTGTGTACGAGTTGTTGGACGAGATGCTGGACAATGGTTTCCCTCTAGCTACAGAATCTAATATACTAAAAGAACTTATTAAACCACCGAATATACTAAGAACAATCGCGAATACTGTTACAGGCAAGTCCAAGTGAGTATTTTGGAAGTTTATCGACGGCGAAAGATGAAATTTAATGTGTTCTTACCTTGCCGATATTAACAAACCGCAGTGTTAGCGCGATATTACCAAGCGGGCAGCTGTCCAACGTACCCTGGAGACGCACCGGTGTTAAATACACCAATAACGAAGCATATTTCGATGTCGTAGAAGAAGTAGACGCTATTATAGACAGGACAGGGGCGACTGTATTCGCAGAAATTCAAGGCTACGTGCGTTGTCCATACGATGCTATTAATTAATAATTCCACGCATCGAGTAAGAGTAATTTCTACAATACGTTTTACTCACATTGTAGATCGACTGCTGTATAAAGTTAAGCGGTATGCCAGACTTGACGCTGTCTTTTATGAATCCCAGATTATTCGACGACGTTAGTTTTCATCCTTGCGTTAGATTTAAAAGATGGGAGGTAAGTTTCGTCGAAAGCTCGGCGAAGTTTATTGTTCGTACAATTAACAAAATCTATGTTTACAGTCGGAGCGAATACTCTCTTTTATTCCGCCAGATGGTAATTTTCGACTTCTTTCGTATCACATAGGATCGCAAAGCATCGTAGCAATCCCGATATACGTGAGACATAATATCAGCCTTAAAGAACCAGGAGGCGGTAGATTAGATATAACTGTAGGACCGAAACAGACTATTGGCAGGACCGTACGTGTTTCTTTTTCTATACGGCTCGTACGCGGAGATGTAAAATCTTTTGTAATATTCCAGTACTACGCGTGTTTCAGGTAGAAAACGTCACGTTGGAAATTCCCATGCCAAAAATAGTATTGAACTGTACTCTGACTCCAAATCAAGGGAAATACTCATTCGATCCCGTCAGCAAAATACTGTTATGGGATATTGGTAGGATAGATGTTACCAAATTACCGAACTTGAGAGGCTCGGTACGGTTACTATGATCGAGTGATTTATAACGCGTAAGGAAAATATTCAAAAAAGTAAGAGTGAAAATTTGTTTTCAGATTACCATTCAAAATTCAACCAGTGTAATGGAGTCTAATCCTGCGATTAATGTACGTACACGCTGTGTATTATATTACAACACGTAATATTCGATTTATAAACGAGCGAACTCTTTTTCTAGGTCCATTTCACGATCAACCAATTGGCCGTCTCTGGCTTGAAAGTTAATCGGTTAGACATGTATGGAGAGAAGTATAAACCGTTTAAGGGTGTTAAATATATTACCAAAGCTGGTAAATTTCAAATAAGAATGTAAATAAAAAGTGTAACAGTCTACGTATAAAATATTTTTCATATTAATTGTAACTCTAAATATACACCTTATAATTCATACGAATTAGAAATTAATCGATTCTTTTAAAACAGCCCTTCATGTTCGTAAATGTTTTACTTTTATACAAAAGCAAAATATGCTTCTTATAACAAGCCTTGATAATCTTTCTGAATATGGTAATACATCTAGAACTTTTGATACGTTATTTTTATTAGCAAAGTGTATTTCATAAAAAACATAATAAATAACACATGTAACTTTACAACGAACTCTCTTGCGTCTAAAATAATTTACGTCATAGATTGACGACGCGACAGTTTCTTGGCTTCCAAGTCTTCCCACGTCGGGTGTGTGGCATAAGTATATAAACGTTCCATGTTAGTGGCATAAATAGTATGATTGCTAACAAGATTTTTATACACCTGTTTGTAACAGAGTAAAAACCATTATAGGTGTAAAATTTTAATTATTACGCACTCGTAGTTGGGAAGCTAGTTTCCCCTACCTTCAATGTACGTTGTAAGTCGGCTGTACTGACAGGTTGCAACGGAGGTGGAATAGTTTGCGGAGAACACGCGTAAGCGAACGCCGTGGCTTGTTCGGCTTCTTCGAAATTTTGTTTTATCGCGGGTACTTGACCGTACGGATCTACTATCTCCGTTGCGCTATGTTCGGACGATCGTAGTATACGAGTGGAATTTCTTTTCCACGAACTCGGCACCGGTTCCCCGATATTATAAATGAAGGAACCATCTCTCGCCGCGTATCCTTTCCTTCTCGTAAATATAGCCGTAAGTATATTTTTCAAAAATATTTGCGTCGCAGCTATGACTATGTGCGCCGTGTTCTCCTCCGCTCCATCCATATTATTCTCCCACGCCGCGAGCATCAATCTCGCTAGAACAAAAGTCCTATCGGGCAGTACGAGCTCTTGGGCGCTGGAACGATTCGCTCCGATAGGTTCGTCTCCGACAGGCGAAGATGTTTGATTCAGTACCTCGACGTACATATCTGCGGGCTAAATATGAGATGTAAAAATTTCTATTCTGCGTATATATTAAATGAAAAGAGAATTGATTCGCAAACCTCGAAATTAGATTTATCAGTTTTGTACTTTCTCTTTAATCGTAGACGTTTCTCTTTCAGAGCTTTGTCTTTATCTATTTTACGAATAGGCGTAGCAGCGGCTAAACCTCTGACTTTATTAAACAAGCACAGAAGAAATTCATTATGAAGATGAACCTGGTCCTCCGTCATAATATTCCTTGCTTCGCAATCGAACTCTTCTTTTGTTGTCTGAAATGATAACGCTGTGTAGATTACAATATCGATATTACAACATTATAAAGTAACGTTCGAGTACCTTCATTTGAAACCATAGCTTCATCTTTTCAAAATACCTGTCAACAATAAGAAACGTTTTGCAATAAGGTAACGACACTTTAAGCGAAAGAGAATCGAAAAGACAGAGACGTTTAAACATTCGCAAAGTTTGGATTATAAGATTGATGTAATTTCTTATGTGTTTCATTTAATCCTTAAACTTAAAATACAACTTACACTTTTGCATTCTCGCCGAGTGATGCCACGAGACTTTTCCTAGCTAAATTTAGTTCTTTGGACGTTGTCATATTTGAATTATACTTTGGATCTAATAACCTATGTTGTAATGTTCAAATCTGCGTTGGTAATAACGTTTTCCAGTTACGTTTTACTTTATATCGCGATATTCTAATCCTTATTTAACGCTCGTATTTTTTCCAGAAAACTTAATGTTGTCACACGGGTCACACGTCCGTGGACATTGATGGACATTTAAACCGTTCAATCACGGACCATACAACTGGCTGCCATGTTGACAGCTCTGTGTACTTACAGTAGCAGACGAAAGAAAATTTACAACTTTTAAAATCGCATAACTTTTACCAAATTAATCCAAACGAGTTGAGTTCTTTTGCGAAACTACAAGGATTATAGTGCGCGTCAATATTTTTTGTAAATTATCAGTTATAAGTTAGAAGAGGATGGCGTATTGTTTCAAATTTAAGAATGAGTAACCAAGTGACTATTCAAAGCGACATATTTTTTTGCCGATAATTCCCTGTTCAATAGCAGTTTCTTATAGATTTTTGTGCCCTCAAAACGGATCCACAAACCGTTTCTCGCCATCACCTTCCGTTTTTGAGAAATTCGATTTTGAGAAAAAAAATGCAAATTTTCAACTTTGAACATGTTTTATTTTGTAACAGTAACAGTTATTCGGTTACTCGTTGCATCAAATTATTCTACGAACCCTCCCGAATACAACGATATAAGTTATCATGGCATTATGAACAATTAAATATGTTTAAACAACGAAACAAATCGAGAGGGCCACCCGAAATGCACAATTTTTCAGAAATCTTTCAATATATTTCAAAAATTAAGAGACTAGGAGAAAATCTGACTACACCACGCGATGCAGCGGACATTTTTCATTCGGAAAAACGTCAATAGCAATCGTAAGTCACGTTTTGTTTTCAATACAGAAACGAAACAGTTTGGCAAAACCTGGATTTGCCGAGTTTTACGCTGTCTGGCAATGGGTACAGAAACGACTAGGCAGTGGTACTCAACGGCGGCAATGGGTGCGCTCGCCGCCGTTGAGTACCGCTTCGCTTCTGTACCTATTGCCAGGCAGCGTAAAAGTCGGCAAATCCAGGTTTTGCCAAACTGTTTCGTTTCTGTATTGAAAACAAAACGTGACTTACGATTGCTGTTGACGTTTTTCCGGAGGAAAAATGTCCGCTGCATCGCGTGGAGTAGTCAGATTTTCTCCTAGTCTCTTAATTTTTGAAATATATTGAAAGATTTCTGAAAAATTGTGCATTTCGGGTGGCCCTTTCGATTTGTTTCGTTGTTTAAACATATTTAATTGTTCATAATGCCATGATAACTTATATCGTTGTATTCGGGAGGGTTCGTTGAATAATTTGATGCAACGAGTAACCGAATAACTGTTACTGTTACAAAATAAAACATGTTCAAAGTTGAAAATTTGCATTTTTTTTCTCAAAATCGAGTTTCTCAAAAACGGAAGGTGATGGCGAGAAACGGTTTGCGGATTCGTTTTGAGGGCACAAAAATCTATATAAAAAAATATGTGAAATCAAAATGAGCTGCAAGTACATAAAGGTGCTTTCCAACAGCGCTTAAGATGACACAACTACAAATACACAGCTAAAATTCTGTGTTCGCACATTCTAATACTCATATCGCGGACATTTTAATTAACCCATCAGAATAAAAAAATCCCATTTAAAAACATTGTCGTAAATTAATAGCTTTACAAAATTAATGATATACAAAAATTGCGCGAATTATAACAATGGTTATCTATACAAAGAAAAAAATGTCTTAAACAATATTAAGCAGATATATTTTTATACAAATAATATTTTATTTTTATACAAAGAAAAAATGTCTTAAACAATATTAAGCAGATATATTTTTATACAAATAATATTTTATTTTTATACAAAGAAAAAATGTATTAAACAATATTAAGCAGATATATTTTTATACAAATAATATTTGAATAGGAATAAATATTTTATTCAAAATACTTGGTGCTGCGAAACCGAAAAAATGTTAATTGGTTTAGTATTAATAATTTGCAACAACTCGCTTACAATATATACACACATTCACGAACGCACGTACAAGAAAGAAAGAAAAAGATTAATGCAATTTATACATATTTATTCAGTTTAGCAACACCAATTCGGGGAGCAGCGCCAATTTTTTTCTCTGACGTAGATCACACTGCATCATCTTCTGCTTCGATTATCTGTAAATAAATAAAATCCACATTTTAGTTATTTTAGTTACAACTTAACGAAGGACATATATAGAAATAGAGTGGCATTTTGCCATAGTGAGTGTAGGGACTACAAAATGTGTCCGTAGGAGGTGAGAGCGTATGACAGAAAGTCTTGTTGCAGGAAATTTAAATGCTAATGGTAATTCAGCGAAAATGAACCAAGAGATTCAATATTTTTAATGCACAATGTATTGGTGCTGGAATAAAATTAATTTAGTATGTTTATTTTGTGAATTGAAATATTGTTAATGGGAATCTAAAAAATTAATGAATTAAAAAATAGCGTAGCAACTACTGTGGATTTTATTAAAGTACTACAAATGTATTTCACAAAAGATTGCAAGCAGTCCACCATAATCTATTTTCTTAATAATTCTTAATGCTATGTCTTTTGACAAATTTTGTCGATTTACCTTATTTGACAAATTTCTTCATTTACCCATTTAATGTAAAGACTCCCGACATTTCAAATTTGGACGACTTATATTTTTTGACACTTGGAAGGTTAAGATTGGTAGATTATAAAGTTGAATGGTGTATTTAAAAAATTTGGTACATACAATGACGGACGACGATCCCTGCCGAATAATCCCGAGAGTCAACGAACGAAGCACGAAACATGCGTTAGTTTCGTTTTGGCTGAAGGCGAACTTTGAACATATTTTTCTTTGAAACAGTAATAGTTATTCGGTTGCTCGTTGCATCAAATTATTCTACGAACCCTCCCGAATACAACGATATAAGTTATCATGGCATTATGAACAATTAAATATGTTTATACAACGAAACAAATCGAGAGGGCCACCCGAAATGCACAATTTTTCAGAAATCTTTCAATATATTTCAAAAATTAAGAGACTAGGAGAAAATCTGACTACACCACGCGATGCAGCGGACATTTTTCATTCGGAAAAACGTCAATAGCAATCGTAAGTCGCGTTTTGTTTTCAATACAGAAACGAAACAGTTTGGCAAAACCTGGATTTGCCGAGTTTTACGCTGTCTGGCAATGGGTACAGAAACGACTAGGCAGTGGTACTCAACGGCGGCAATGGGTGCGCTCGCCGCCGTTGAGTACCGCTTCGCTTCTGTACCTATTGCCAGGCAGCGTAAAAGTCGGCAAATCCAGGTTTTGCCAAACTGTTTCGTTTCTGTATTGAAAACAAAACGTGACTTACGATTGCTATTGACGTTTTTCCGAATGAAAAATGTCCGCTGCATCGCGTGGTGTAGTCAGATTTTCTCCTAGTCTCTTAATTTTTGAAATATATTGAAAGATTTCTGAAAAATTGTGCATTTCGGGTGGCCCTCTCGATTTGTTTCGTTGTTTAAACATATTTAATTGTTCATAATGCCATGATAACTTATATCGTTGTATTCGGGAGGGTTCGTAGAATAATTTGATGCAACGAGTAACCGAATAACTGTTACTGTTACGAAACAAAACATGTTCAAAGTTGAAAATTTGCATTTTTTTTTTCAAAATCGAATTTCTCCAAAACGGAAGGGGATGGCGACAAATGATTATGATATTTGTGCATTTTGGGTGGCCTTTTCCATTTGATCGTTGTTTAAACATATTTAATTGTTCATAATCCCATAATAACTCGGCTAATGTTTATTCGAAATTATTCAAAATTAATCGATTAATAACTTTTTATATGAAATAGAAATACGTACCTCGCCTGTGTGATGATACCTCGGTCTAATATTCTAGGAGATTGCCGCGCGAACTGATGTACCGACATGCAAACATTCGAGGCGCACTCTACTTTTAGGAACGGAAACTCTGAGAGGTCGGCAAAGTCCTCTTTTACAGCTTTGTGGGTATTTCTTCGTTATAAGCTGTTCCTATTCCGTTTGTTCTTCCGAGAGCACGTTTGGGGGATCCTGAGCAAGCGTGTAACGCTGCGAGACAGACAAAGCACTTTTTTTATCATATCTTTGAGGAATTTAGCATTAAAATAAAACGTTCCGAAAGAATTAATTCGACAAGGCTAATAATAATCTTCTGACTGGAAAGCCTGTTAGCTACGTAATCCTTTGATTTGGTTCCCTCGGGGGTTTCAGAAATTCGCCGCTTGAGCGCTGCGATCAGTTAATTTCAAACGAATCGCCGTAAACGCTTGAAACTCGTACCTTACACCCGCCGATCGGTTGATGCGATCGAAACTTTATTCCGTGCCCAACCATTCGTACTGTTACTATATTACGGTGGTAAAGTTTGTTTAGCCCGATCAATTGCCATGCGAGCTCTCACTGTGACGGACGGAGCATCCTGGTAAAAGAGTACCTGTATCCTTCGATTTCAGAACCAGTAAAATTAAATGTCAACTAATTGGAAAGCTTTAAATTTTAGATAAAAGATTCATCGTGTCTGCCATATTCCTTAGAACATTTTAAACGCGTGGCGCAACATCGTGCAATCTTCTATCATGTAATTGGCGATCGTACGGAACAAAGAGTTTGAAAATCTCGCCGACACACAGATGTATGTTGGTAACTTGTGTCCCTGGGGGCGTTAAATAATTCACCGCAGCTGGGACTGGGGGTTAGCTAAGGGGCGAAGGAGGCGAAGGAGGCGAAGGTTGAAGGACCGATCAAATATTCACGTGTACTTCAATGCGCGATGGAGCTAAGCAGCGTGGAGTACAGGGAACGTAACCGAGAAAAGAAAAATCCACCGAGTCAAAGCCAGCGTTGCTTCCGTTGGAAAAATCCTGGCACCGGTTAAGGAAATCGGCCGATGAGAGCCGAGGCTAAATTCTGCGGACTACGTGCTAAATATTCAGCACCGTCTTGTGCGTCTCAGCCTTTTTTTACGATGGTTACCCGGTCAAGTGATCCCAAGGGGGCCAACTTGGACGACCAATCACGCTGAGGCGCATAAAAATGCGCCGCTGGGGTGCTGTAATATTGCCCATGTCGATAGCGATCGACGCTTGTCGATAGCGATTTCGCCTATCGCCTTGATGGTCGCCGACGGTGTCGGACGAATTTGGTTAGCTTCAGCGTTTTCCCTTCTTTATTGGCCATCTTCGGAGTCTCCGAGTGGACGTAAATCCTCTAGCAATACGCACGTCCTTGGGGCGATATTAATGGCCAAGCATGCTCATACTTTTATGGTCAGCACTGTAATTTATGCTTCTTTCTCCGAAAGTGTTTGGGGATCCCGCTGTCGTTCACCCTTTCGCCCTCCGTTCGGCTGTGGCCGCCCCTCGCAAGAAAGCCGATCTTCCAAACTCCAGTCAAGTTCGCTCTGAGGCGGAGGCACCGAGAAAGAATTGGTCAACGAGGCGTGCTTCTCTCCTAATCATCATTCTAATTATCCCTGGTAACCCAATCCACTGTTCGTGTCGCGTCTTGGCTTCCTGCCTCCGCTCCCTCCCGAACTTCTCGATTCTCTCGTTCTGCAACCCTGCCTAGCAGCAAATTTTCTACCCTCCCGACTCGCGTCCTCTCTTCAGCCACGCACCCCCTCCCAGCCTCACCGTGTCCCCTTCTATCCCGCGACGCGTGCCGTCTCTTTTCTTCCGAGCCAAAGTCTAACTGCGGGATTGCCGACGACCGCCCATCCAAGTTTAACAATTAACGGCCGACTAGGGAAAAATAAATTAATTTCCAACTACTGCCGCGTGTCAGGAACACGCGGCCTAACCAGCAATCCCGGATAGACCGAGAGTTTCTCGAACCTTGTTAGAGACGCGTCTGACGTCAGAGTTGGGGCATCAGTGTCTTCGTAATTGGGCATCGCGTTAGAATTTCTTACTTCCCAGCCTTGGGGCACAGGTGATCGTTATCGATCACCAGCTCGATAGGTGCTAGAAATTACAAGGCTTCTTTATAACGCTACTGGACGGTGGAACACATGGGTAAACGTCCTGCAACGGGTACTCGGATGTTATTATAAGAGAGGGACGAGAAAATTTTTCCTGCTTTCCACGTCTAGCCCGATTTCTCCGACAAGATACTTCTGTTGAATTTTGAGGTATTTGTTCCAAGCTGGAAAATGTTTCCTGCCACTCTCCCTCTCTCTCATAAACAACCGTGTGCTAGGGGCGTTTTATCAGAAAAAAAGAGAGTAGACGAAACGCGAGGACACGGTGACTTGGCGCGACGACAGCCACCCTTGCGAATCGTTCCTTCCCTCCGACTCGTGTCCTTTTGTCCCGGTCGTCAGGACTGACAACAAGTGCAAGCATCGGGGGCGAGGTATTTGTCATACGTCGATGGGACGTCAGAATTGACACACACAGACTGTCCTTCTCTCTCTCTCTCTCTCTCTCTCTCTCTCTCTCCTAGCCGGTGTGAAACGGAAGTGGCGTTTGGGGTGGCGGAGACGATTGAAGGGTTCGAAGGGAAAGACAGATAAATATTTGAGGAATTTGTCGTCGCGGAAGACGACGGCATCGGGAGACCTATCGCTTGTTTACCAGCCCTGTAACAAAGGATTTCAGTCAATCCCCGTATGCAGAATGCATGGGGGTGCGAGGAATTGGAAGGAAGCAAGGGTGGCGACGTAATTGTCGTGAGAAAACACGATCATTCCCCGAAAAGAGGTCCTATACAAGATCCTATCGAGGAGTGAATTTTTCCTCGACAAGAAAAACCAAGCGCCGCGACTCCAATCCTACGATTCGCATAAAATATGTCCGTAAAAATCGAAGGCTACGAAGAGAAGAGTCGAAACGTGTTGGCAGCATCGGGAAAGCTCCGAACACCGCGAGTCCGGCGATTCGAAGGTTCGAAACAGTGGCCAGAATTGAAGTTCGCACGTCGCGTCCGTGGAGCTGCGTATACACTATACAGCCACGGGAGCGCACATATGCGCCGGATGTAACGGATAGAGCGCGAAAAGCCCAGGTAGCCGGAGCGAAACGAGCCCCGGGAAGTTCATTAATGGATTAAGAGTGCTGGGATCGATACGATTAGCGCGGTTGTGAGTTGTGACGCCCGCGCGACACACCGTTTCCAAACTTTCGATCAATTTTCAACCCCTCCTGGGCCCGCGGGCGCGGGTGGTGGTGGGGGGTGGCGGCGAGGGACTTGATTTATGGAAAACACGGAAAAGTCGCGATGCAGCGGCTCTGACATTATCGAGAGATAAATAAATCTGGATTACCAAAGGATTCCCTTCGTCGAAGACATACGGGGGCGAGAAACAGTGTAAACGGTTTATACGGCTGCATGAAACAGGAGGGCGGGGGAAAAAAAAGAGAGGGAAGCAGCGAAGTGATCCGTCAAACAGAGTCGACGAATGCCGGCGGAAATACGGATAAAGGACTGAAAGGGGTTCCGCCCGGAACAAGTTTATCGATGTCTAACAAAATTCGACGCACGGTGACGACTGCCGGCGCGGGAAGAAAATTCTGCTCGGTGAAATCTGAGTTATGGACAGCAGCGTGCTCGCAGGAGGGGGTCAGTCGAATCCCCAGGAATTTATTGGGCGTAATTCGGCCGGAATCGTCGGTGATCCCGCACCGAATCCACCGACCAGACCCAGCAACACTTCCTATTGATCCCACGGATTGATATGAGCACCGTGTAGCGTGCGGCCCTTTAGTCCTCGTATGGGGGTTGAATTTTAAAACTACCCCCTGGAGAGAAGCCCCCCCGGCGCGGCCCCGTCTTTTTGAATCAGACTGCTACACGCGGTCCCGCCGTTACGTAAAGAAGTACAGATCCCTTGGGTCCACGCGTCGATACCTATTTCCGAGCGGAATCGACGAGCTGACGTTCAACGCGAGACGTATCCACTGCTCCTGCTCGTCACCGGTCACCACCAGTCACGCGAAAAATAGAATCCCACCGATCCCGCTGATTAATCAGAAAGGCAGGTAGGAAAGAGGGTGAGAAGGAAGCAGCCCGGTTTATTTTTTACAATGACAGGATATTGGAAGACGGAGCTTGCTGAATATGCCCAGACTGAATATTAAATCTGGCCTAACGCTCGGAATCTTTCGAACGTACCGACGTCCTCCGCGCTCATTTGCTCGGAGGGTGGTAGTCGGTCGTCGTTGCTTGGTGACCTCGTAGATTAAAGACGAAGCGGCAAGTACGACGGTCCCAGGCGACCCTTTATGTCGAGCCACGTTTCTACGGTGCTTGAACTATATAGGAGAATGGGGGGAAGATGGGAAGGCGGCGGGTGGATGGTAGGAAGCAAGGTGGTAAGACTCACGGCAGGGATGGCGGTTGGTTGGAGGTTTCAAGGTGGAGCCCAGGCTGCTGTCGTGGCTCTAATAAGCTACCACCCCGACCACGTTCCACCTTACGACCCTTACATCCCTTTAGGGGCACACGGGCCAGCCCTGCAATTTGATAAACTGTCACCAAGACCGTGCTATCCGAAACTGGCCGGAAAGCTGCCTCTCTGGCTGCTCGGCTATCGGGTTTCTTATCGAACCCTGTGTCTTGGCAGCAGCGTAATCGACGCCGAATTTACGGCCTAACGACCACCGATGCTTGTCACTGTTAAAGCCAACCTGCGTCGCGATGATTAAAGGGGGAATTTCAAGAAGAGGGCCGCTCGGATCGGCCGAATCGAACGGAATCAAGTATGCGCGCACATAGCGGTCCAGTCAATGTTGGAGACGACTGAGAGAGAGAAGAGTGTTTAAACGCCCCGACAGGCTTCACTTCCACGCCACTTTTACCATTCTCGGAACGAGTCTGCCTTCCCATTTCCATGCAAATCGGCGGCCCATAACTCGAGCACGCGGCATCTGGCAGGAAAAATCGCAGCATCGGTAGTTAGTTCCGGGCTGATGGTCACATCCGACGAGGCCGTCTCCCAGAAACGTCCTTCCTTCTTACGAAATCACCCTGGAGCGTGGATTCCGGGAATGAGAAGCCTGGGACAATTTCATTATCAGCGCTGGCTTCTATCGTGGACCGCGTTCGATTCTCTGCCGCGTGTGTATATCGATCCCCGCAGCTGGACCGAGCTGTACTCGATGAAGCGAAAGGGCAGCTGTGCCACGAGGACCTTGAAGGCCAGCAGCGAACCCCAGCCTCTTGGGAAATGATACCACTTTGCAAGGAGCGAATGGAAATGACCCCGGGATCGCCTACGGCTCGGTTCTCTCTTGGGCCGTTCTTGGTCAGACACGATGACGATTCCGAGGGTAACGAAACTGCCCTGATTAAGGGGCGGTCGCGTTCCAGTGTTCCCGTCGACCCGTAATTCTCCGCATGTGGTGTCTCGATTCTCGGGTAATTGTAGGGCCATTCGCGCTTTAATCTCAAAAAGGCCACCGAATCCATCCTGCTTACAGAAGGGGTTGCAACTTGCAACACCAATTCTGTTAAGAAGCAAAGTTTCTTTAGCTCGAAACGCTCGCGGGAGATGTGCTTCGTCGTGATCAAAAGACCAGTATTCTTGATTGGTGAGTGCCAGAACACTCGACGCAACCGAGATTTTCGCGTAACCAGGGTAATCGGAGGTTGCTCGGGGACGGTGAGAAAGTTGGGTGGAGTTGGACAAGGGATGGGGGAAGGCCTCGCGTGACGAGTCGTTTCTCGACACTAACGGACCCTCGTCTCTGCTGCTCGAGTCCAAGACGACATTACCGTCGTCTACGAGACGTTTTCATCGTGCATCATCCCCGAGTGCTTGTCTCGCTATGAGAAACTCGCCTTCATAATCACCCGAGTCTCCTATGATATCAGGTTCCAAAAGCCTGGTTCATTTTTCGCACTAGAATAGTGGGCGTTGAAATAGAGCTGTTCGCGTGGGAGGATTATCGCGAGGGTTCCGTCGGCAAAGCGTCGTTTTAATTATCCCAAGTAACGTTTTTCGTAGGCGCGTCCTTGAAGATCCCGCTGGTCATAATATTTAATCACTACTCGTTTCTTCGCCCCCTTTCGCAGCGGCTCCGTCGTCGTCGGAGGGTGAGAATGAATCGTCCACCTCGTGCAAGATAGCTTGCGAATTTTTAACACCTGTCCTATTGAAGGATTATGATTTTCTTGGGCGATCGTCGTCGACGAGGCGTGATTACCCTGGCTGGACACCGATCGGATCGGTCGGCTTTGTCGATGAAACGTCGGGGGTAACAGAGAATCAACCTCGACAACAGATTCCCTGCGTCTCGGGCGCCTCGAACCCTTCCGATCTTAAAGATTACGAAACAAACAAGAGCGCGAAGCCGGCGAATGGGGTGACGATGCAGGGGGAAACAGTGCTATCCCCTTAGACTTCTACCCTACCGATGGTTCGGCGAGAGACAGCGATTTTCTGTAATAAGCTGGGGCGAAATTGATTATTTCTCTGCAACCTCCCTTCGAAGGAACCGTGTGAAATGCTCTGGCGAATATTCAGTATCAAGAGAACAGTGTTTTTTAGAAATGTTACGCACAACAATTTCTCGAAAACATTGAAAGTTTAGAGCGATTAGAATCGCGGAGATGTCGCTCTCTAAAAATTCTTTTCATCGAATCGCATCATCATGGAATAGACGGAAAGACAGTTTTTTTTATCGAGCCTACAGACAGTGGCTCATAAAGGAAAAGCAGCCCCCAGGACGCGAGGAACCATCCGAATTCAGCTCCGTTACAACCCCACAGCCCTCCCCCCCACCCTTTCGTAACTTACCGTGACCTCATCCCACGACCCTTCCACGGAGGCTGGGGCGTAGAACGAAACGCGGTGGGGTGGCGTTTCATTTTTTGACACCCGGTGTATTTGATTCCACCCTTGTAATAAACCCCAGGGGTTGCCAGCCGTGGGTCCCTTGTCTCCCTACATGTCATATCGACACCTCACCCCGAGGGGTAGGTGACTGCTAGGTAATTTGCTTTCTTATTTTCTCTCCGCGACGAGCCGCGTCCTCCTCTCGCCCTTGCACCCCTCACTCGGCCAGCAGTGGCGTCTCAGTTGCAACCCCTATCGAAAAATATGCGTCCCGCAAGCCCGTGGCAAATTTCCTTCCCCAATTCTCTCTGCTCCTAGCTACTATACCTAGACAGTTGACTTTCGCATAAACGCATTGCGAAGAAATCTTGGGAGCACTGGGCAGCTCCCGGGTAAACAGCTGGAGTGTGGCTAATGGGGTTTCCTTCTTCTCGTGCGCCGAGAGCTCTGTTTCCATTTTCATTCTTCTTGGAATATTGGATAACGGAATGAACAGAAATTGAGAGAGGAAGCTCTGTGGTCGAGCAGTAGCGTCGTTACGGGGGTAGGTGCGTGGTCAGCGAGGTGGACGGGATCGTCGTGGTTGTTCGTAGGGGTTGTTCCACGAGGTACATCGATGATTAGAGGAAGCAGTGTCGCGTAGAAACGCGATGGCCGCTGGTGCCAGGTGAGAAGCCCCGATTACGCGTCTGGCTGCTAATCTGATTTCAGCCGCCTCCGGGCCAACACAACTCCTTAACGCTACTCCTTTGGTTTCTCTCGACAATCTTGTTACGTAGGATCGACGCGGGCTTGGAAACGCGGAATCTTGTGCCGATGATACTTGTACAAGATCCCCTGGCCGTGGCTCACTGACTTCAACCCCCTTCGGGACTGGGGACTTTCCCGCGATCGATTTATCGGAGATGACGATTTCAAACGCTTCTTCATCACCCTGCGTTCTCAGGCTTCGGTACATTTCATCTAATCGGTGGAAATTTAAAGGAAGGGAAAAAGAAAAGCTTACGAAGAAGCGTTACTGATCTTGGAAAACTTTTAAATAGTTCGTGTAAATCTGTAATTCGACCACCTTCTCGAGATTGGATTTCGAAATCTCCGTGTATACAGATTCTCGGACCCCTCGCGAGGCGGTTGCACGGTGCCCCCCAAGCTTCGAGACACGATCACCCGAGACTGTCCACGGTTTAATAGACTCGATCCAGTGGCGATAGACTGGAAAAAGGTTCCAGTTGGCCGAGGTTCGCCTGACGAGACTGTGATCGGTCCGCAAGCATCGTGTCGGCAGGTGCCACCACCCCTTTTGCCAGACGGCGCAAAGCCAGCCACCGTTGTGCCCTACCGCCAGCCCCGCTGGGGTCCTAGGGGGAGGGAGGGTGGCGCGCGCGAGACGTCGGCTAGGGGGATGGCGGTAGGGGACAAAACTCACCCTAAGAAGCCTTTAAGAACGCCAAGGCGGCGGCAGCGTTGGTGGGGCATAAAAGTAGCCGCATGCGCAAACTCGTGAAAAACTGCGACCCGCCTACGGCGCCGCCTCTATCGTCTCCGTCCCCTTTCCACCCCCGCTGACGACCCTCTCACCTACAGACCCCCCTCAGTCCCCCCCCCCCTCCCCCAAGACGTGGTCGTCTTGGAGGACGAGCTGCGGCCTTTTTCGACAATTGGCCCCGGCTAACATGTGCTAACCGTGTGTGTGATTACCTCCGGTACTAGGACGCGGCTCCACCACCCCCTATCCACGGCTTGGCCGCCGCCCCCCGTTCCGACCGTCCGCAGGCCTCTCACGCCCGCGAAAATCAAAAGTGTCGCGACACGCGGTCGCGGTTTCGCTGCGGAGCTCGCGACAGCACCGCGTGCACCGCGAGTTCTAGTTCGGACTGTGGACCCTGGTGAGAAAGTGAGGGGTGTCTTGGACGAACGGAGGGTTAGTACGTTGGAGGTTAGTGCGAGCCGTTGATCGCGATCGATCCCTGAACGCTTGTATCAATTTCCCCGTCTGTCGACGATTTTTCGAGGGGCAGGGGTGTTATTTTGTCCACGATTTTGTTCATTTTTTTTGTTGGGGTAGCTCCGGGTGGGTGGAGAACGCGAGCACCAATTATTTCTTGCCGAGCGGCGCCGGGAACAACGACTGGCGTTGATCTAATTGGTCGCCAGTAGGTAATTGTTCGGTCCCGGTAATTGGGCCAATTAATTTGTACGGAAAAGTGCGTCGATAATCGTCCAGCATTCACCGCCGCGATACCGATTATGTGGACCGTGTCGGATGCGGGTTATGGAATATCGTTACCGTCGAAAGGGCGTTCGACTGGCCGGGGAAAAAAGGCGGCAGCGGGCGGACGGGGGCCCCGATTCGACCCGGTCACGTAATCGAATATATTTTTCTTTTAATTGAAAAATATCGCCGGTCCGCTCGCCGTGCCCGGTAATTTTATGGCGACAGGATTTAATTACACGAAATCACGAATGGAACCGGACGATATAATTAAATACCCGTTTTTCCGTGGATAACTGACGCGGACGGAGCGCGACGCTCGTTTTTATCGAGATATTCCAGCTCTCCTCTCCACCCTTGAATAACTGATTTTTTTCACCGAGCGTCGCGGCATTTCGAAATTGTCACGTAGAACGAGTTGTCTTAAAATTCAATTCCTCCATCCCCCGTACTAAATTCGCCGAATATGTGGAAGCGACGTCGCGAGTTCTTCGAGTGTTCCTCTCAGCTATTGCTTCCTAGCACGTTGAAAACTATCCGAATGTCCCTTTGCTTTTTAATCGACGTGATTATTCGACGCTGGCGATGCCCGAATTTTAAACAAGTACGCGCGTAAACGGCCACACGGTCCCTCATCAGTCGCACAACTAACGATCGCGGAATTATCGCACTCCTTTCGTTCGGACGCGTGCATGGAGTGGACGTGTCGCACAGTCTGTCGAAAAACGGGGGCGGAAAAATGGAGGAAGACAAAAAAAAGAGGCGATACATCGCCCGAGGGTCCGATGTATGACGAAATGCATCTCGGGAACGCTACGTTTAGGGACACGGAGGCGTTGCATTGTTACCCATAGGGGTGCAGGATTATATGGGGTGGCCTCTCCCGTCCAGGGATCCTCGTAACTTGGTACAGATACGTCATGATCGATAGTCTTCTGTCGCTTGTCGAAAGAGAAACACGTCGCCGGTCCCCCGAACCTTATTTAATTTACAAAGACGAAATCTCCGCTGAAATTCGAAGCATCCCTATTCACGGATCCTTACGAACCTCGCCATTTCCGCAGACTTTCGATGCCTCGAGTTTTCCACTCATCCGACAGTAGAAACGCTTACGCAACACCAAAGAATCGCCACAGAGGAAAGGATTAAAAGGGGCACGGTAACACAGTTCGCGTACAAGTCCCTTGACAGCCATAGAGATTTATAGGGAAATATACTTTCGACACGACCGTTGACTTGAAAATTTCCTCGACGCATGGTCACCGAGCGCGCAGCCCCTGGTAGGACCGTTTAATCCGCGCGACGCGTCGCAATAACGATAATTGTGACCACTTGAAGGCGGGATCCACCCTCGCAATCTGGAAAGATTCGTTTCTGGATGTGCTCGCCAGCCCCGGCCTGCACGTATGACGGGGGCATTAAGACAAAGTATTCCCCTCTTTCTCCGGCCGCGGCGATCCCCGTTCACCCTCGCCCCGTCTCCGTCCCTCGCGTGCACCCTCGAGCGGAGGCCCCCAAGCATCGCGCAACCCCCGCGATTCCTCGGTGCTAAACGCAACTACACGAGGGACCTTTCTGCCGTCTTTGTTTTCCCTTTCTTCCCAGTGTCGTTTTGCAGTCTCGCGCGGGGAGGTCGTTGAACGACGGAAGCGGGAAGGACTCGGCGAGCAAGCCAGCGACGAAGAGAAAAAAAAAAAGAGGCTGAAAAGGAGGAGAGAGGAGGAGCAATCCGGACGGCCGGTGAAGGAGGGCAAAGGGCAGAGCTCGTTATCGGTGTACCGAGCCACCGCAACGTGGAAACGATCGGGAGGGAACGGCTCCGGTAATTAAAGGCCCGAGGAGCATCTCTTTTCTTTTTTGCGGTGGTGAAACGCGCGCGCGAGTATCCTTAACCGTTTGGCGAACCACGGCCAGGCAAAAACACTTGGTTGGAAAGGATTCGTGACGCGGCAGTGGGGGAAAAAAAGGTGCATCACCACTTTTTACTATCAGCGGGGATTAAACACGTGTGACTGGGATCATGCATCGTGGATATAGATCGTAGAACGATGTGACGTGTGTGACGGTCTCCTACCTGGAAAGTAAGGTGTGGTGTGTCATCGAGGCCGCGCGAGTATGTAAACATCTCTGTCGATTCGTGTCGGTTAGGTCGAGCCTCGCGAGTTCCGATCAACATGGTGTTTCCTTGAAATAGAGAACAGTGCCGATAGTTGCAGCGATAGTGCTCGATTTTTTCACGTACTGGAGCCTCCAGGCAGACTCCAGGCAGACTCCAGGATCCTGTGTGTTCCAAGTTCGCGGTGTTGCTCGTGTATTAACTCGCGCGATTCGCGACTGCTGTACCCGCGCCGGGGGCAAACCGCGAGCCCCCTCGACTATCGGAAAATTCTGAGCGAGCATCATCGGGAGCCCCCCGCCCCGGGGCGGAAAAGAAATTGCTGCGCCCATTGAGAGAAATCTTACGGGCGAGAGGCATTCCTCCGCGATACTTGGGATCCTGCGGCAGGGGGGGAGAGGGTAACGCGTAGAAGAAGGAGAAAGGCAGACGGGTGTTGTGTGATCGGGTAGTCGCGATCAGCAGGAGTAGCATCAGGATCGCGGAAGAGGGTGCAGCGGCAGGAGAGAGAGATTTTTCCCCACCGCTTGGAAAAACCAACCCCCACCAGTGGACGAGGACGGGCAGGCGGCGGTAGCGGCGGTGGCGGCGGCGTGGAAGAGAGGCACGGAGGGGTAGGTTAGCCAGGGTGGTCTCGGTGGTGGCTGGGGGCGGCAGCCTCAAAAATACACCGCAACCACACCGCGCGGCTCCACCGCAGAAGCCGCCATCTTCCACCGGCGAACCGAAACGAGACCGCGCGAGTTAAACACCCTATCCTACTTCCCCGTGCAAGTTGCCGCTGCCACCCGCCGAACCGGCACCCGCCAAGAAGTATCCTTCACCCTCTGGCCTGCCACCGAACGACTGTCAGTCAACGGAACCCACAGAAACTGGAGTTTTCCTCCACGCACCACCTGGAGGCACCGGTCTTCGCTGAAGGAGTATCGCGCCAGCGTACGCTCGTCCAAGGACATCGGCAACTGTACCCTCGGAGGCGTGCAGTCATCGGGAACAGCTGTCACCCAGCTGTGAAATCACCGACTAGCTTGGAATCATCCAAAGGACCTGTGATCGCGCGCGACTAGCACCGAACGACTCTGTCGGTGTGCTCGTCGGCATTGGGTGATCCGGGAAGGTGGATCGAGTTGATCGAGAGTCGTATAGTGTGGTGTACAGTGGTCCCAGGATCCCGAAGGAGAGTAATGTGCGTGCGCGGAGTTGGTGTCGCGGCCGGAGCACGCTCTGGGCGCAGAGTTAACACCTGTTAGAGGGTCCAAGTGTCGATGTGATGTACGTTAATGGAGAGTAATTTGGATCGACGAGGGGAGGTCGCCGGGCGATTTATAGAGCGGCACGCTCGCGAGTCGTTGTATTAATTCGCCGGCAAAGGGGGTTGCCGTTGTTGGTAGAGTGGGGTTGCAACCGATCAAAGAAACGAAGAAACGAGGGGCGTCCGACGTCGATTCCAATAAAACGAATTTTCCCCGCGAGTTGGCAACCGAGACGGGGAAGAATTTGCAAACGGATGCTCTTACATCGGGGCACCGTCGCGGGATAATGAAATAAGGATCAAAGGATCCCTGGGCCACGCGGGGCCGAACGAACGCTGGCGTGGACTCGCGCGTGCCACGGAAGGAAACGGAGACTCGACTCCTCGTCGAGGAAGCTTTACCCGCGGTCCGATCGTCGTCATCGATCCCTGCGCGATTAACCCGATGTTGCTGAATCATCTACTCAACGCCCGGACAGAGCGATCCCGAGGGAACAGCGGGTAATCTTGGCTACAGGAGCGAAATAACCGTTCAGCATCGCATGGATCGAGTCTATGGACCGGGGACAGTGGTTTGATCGAGTTTATTCGAGATTGCTGCGAGAGACGCGCGAATAAAATTCAGCCAAATCCTTCGCGGGAGCTCGCCCGACAGGAGGAGATTCCACGTAAGGAGGCCAATGATTCTACTCTCATGACGAATCCTTTGCGAGATGCACGCCCCGAGGATCGGCCTCCAGGCTTAGACTATCCAGACCCGAGATTGGTGCGAAACGGCCATCAGGCTGCTCATCAAGCTAGCTCGGTGCATCAAATCGGTGGCGCGAGGATCAGAAGGACCAGGACCTCGTCCTCCAGGAGAAGAATGCACCTGGCCAACGAGGTCCCCCCACAAGCATCCGCTGCTGGCAATAATCTACCGGATTATGCACTCACCGCGGATCTGCTGGCTGAGAGGACCTTGGATGGGCTGTTCGCTGAGCATCCTGGGGAACTGGTTCGAACAGGTCAGACAATTATAATAATACGACGCTATTCGCCATGTCTCCTACAGCTTTGCCAGGTTTCTCTGTTTCGCTTTTCGTCCACCGAGTAAAGCTACTTGATTCGATAAAGCTTCTCCACGGTGTATTATAAATTTGAGAAAATGGTAGAAAGTTGGTGCATCCGCGAGTGCAATGGCAGGACTTCATTCTGCATGGAAGATAGATGTCTCTTTTGGACCATCGCATCTCGCGCGGTGGGCGCGTTGCGTCGGTGTTTAGTTTTCGGATTGACGGTAAATCGAACGAGGATTCGCTGAATATTTTTGTGGATAACTGGTGTCAACAGGCTCCCCGCACGTGGTCTGCACGGTGCTACCAGCCCACTGGAGGTCGAACAAGACGCTTCCGATAGCGTTCAAGGTGGTAGCTCTGGGCGAGGTCGGTGACGGGACCCTGGTGACAGTGCGCGCAGGCAACGACGAGAATTGTTGCGCCGAGCTGCGAAACTCCACCGCGGTGATGAAGAACCAGGTGGCGAAATTCAACGACCTCAGGTTCGTCGGCAGGAGCGGTAGAGGTAAGACACGTTCGCGCTTCTATACCTACGAACTCTACGGAAGGATATTCTCCGAGCGATCTCCAAGTCCGCGGATTCAGGAGCAGGGCGACAGAGGAATAAAATTGCAAACCCCAGGATCTCGGCTCCAAAGATAGCACGATACTTTCGCGCTCCCTCGAGCTTTGTTCGCCCCAATTCCGACACCTTCTGTTACTAAAAATCTCCGCGCCAAAGCAATACTAAGAAACTAGACAATTACGAGGGGCTTCTGGGAAGGGCGATTGAAAAAATATTCGGCCTGGCGCGCGAGTCGATCCGTAGGAACTTAGGAAGCTCTCTGGGAGGCGGCGTCTTAAATCATTCAGGCCTCGGTACATTAAGACGGTGGGCCGACTGATGGCCTCGTTTTTCCTCGGACGAGAGGCGAGGCGGGCGGCTCGGCACCTGGCCCCTCGTTCCATCCTCATTTTTAATTCACCCGGCAAATACCCCGTGACTCGATATCTCGGCCGGCCGTCGCCGAGATTTTTTAATTCCCGCCTACGCGTTTCAATAATTCAGCGCTCCTTTAAGCCAGAAGCAGCGTCGCCCCCGGCTCGGGGGATGGGGCGAGGAAAAATCAAGAGGGGGGCCTCTACGGTCGCTGAATAATGCGCCCCAATGATCGCTGCCATTACCCGACGCTTAATGCAAACGCTCGTCCTAGGAAGACGAGCAAACTTCTTGTCCCTCTCCTTTTCTCAGACTGCTTTTTTTTCTTTCGTTCGAGGGGAAGGATCGAGAGATACGAGTAACGAGGTGTCCTTTAATTCCTTTAATTCGACCGAGTTGCAAGGTCCCTCGCTCCTCGTGCCCGTCTTTCCCCGTGACTTCCAACAGAGCAGTCACGAACGTAGTCGGTTAACGAGGGGCGGCCGGCCGACTTGTTTATGGCAAATTGGAAAAGGAAATTGCGGGGTAGGCGATATCGGCGCGCTCTTCCTTCGACAGCCACCCGCGCCACTCGAGACTTGTGCGGGGTCGAATCTTAAACGATCGGTGGTTTGAGCGCCAGCTTTTTTATGGATCACCCCTGCCCTGGGGAGGCGAGTCAATTTTCAAATATTTCTACTCTCTACTTCCCCCCGTCGAGTCTCCGTGGAGTCTCCGTGGAGTCTCCGTGGATTCGGCCGTGTGAGCTACTTTGCTCGATGAAGCTGCTTCTGGCTCGCTGTTTATCTTTAGGCTCCTGCTAGTAATCCGGGGGTGCGAAATTCTTCACAGAACTTTCCATCGACACGTAGATCGAATCATCCTCTCCTTTAGAACACTGCGAATTCAGTATTTCGTCAAAGCTTAGATCGAATATTCTTTTAAAAAAAAAAAGGGGACTCTCTTGCGTTTCTTCCATCTGGCAGGATCGATGATCGCCTCTCGAGCTCTCGATTTGCAAAAAAAGGCCTGACGAACACTGTGGAGAAAGAGCGGAGTGGTCGCGAACGGTTCTCGCAATTTTTTCGCGAAATTCGTCGGTTGAGGAGGATATCGCGGATATATAGAGATTCACCGAACAGGAGGGCGAGTTGGGGGCGGCAGGGGGAGGGGGTGGTTGGGAGTAGAGTGGTTGGCTGTAAGCGGCTTTGGTTTCCATGGCAGTAAGCCCTCATTACTGTATTACGGGCAGCCCCTAACTACCAGCCGTACGCAACGATTTGCCTCTAGAACCTCTATATGAGGATGACGGATCATGCAAGATTGTTTGCCGCGTGTTCTGGAAACGCCGATATCCCGATCTCGTGGAAATATTCCCTCCCATTCGGGAGTTTTTCGAAACGAGCCCGAGAGATCGCGAAAGCCGCGCCCCAGCGTTGCTCGCAAAAAGTCGCGACGACCGCGGGCTGGAAAATGCGCACGCGATCCAGCGGGCTGCCGATCAGCGATAACGCGGAGGAGGGAGGGCTCGGCGGGCACGTTATCATCTACGGAGGCCGTGCAAACAGATTTGCTAAATAAATGGAAAATTTATGATGTTTGCGCGGCGGGTCACGTCGTGTATCGCGCATAATACCACGGAGACGAGCAGTCGGCTGCCCGTCCGCGGCCGCGGCCGCTTCATATACGGATTCCGTGTACATTTTTCCCCGCCTCCCCTCCTCCCGCAGTTCTTTTTTTTTCGCCTCCGTTATTTTGCACGCGGCCCGCGCGCGCACTGACCATTTTGGGGCAAATATTTGTTCCCATGCTCGCTCGCGGCCTCCGCCATGCCAATTTAATATCGCGAATGCGGATGAGGAATGATTTTAGCCGAGGCGACCGACCAGCGTTGATCGAAAAATTGAAATGAGCTGATTCCCACGTGTCCCGCTCGTTCGTTTCCAACAGCCTTTAATCGATGGAGGGACGCGACCTGCCCCCTTGGCCGACCTGTCCTTCTTTTCAGCGTGGGACGAGGTGTTGAATAGTAACATATAAATTTTAAGGAAATCCTACGACCTACACGGAATCTGTCCGCAACTTTCCTGAAAATTCCGGCACGGAGGTCCCCGTTTTCGGTGCGCCAGGTCCCAGGGAGACCTCTCTCCGGTTGATCCAGAGGGGGTTCGGAGCGTGAGCTCGGCTGGAAAAGTCGCGAAACAAAAGGGCGTCGGGGGGCGCAGGATGGGGATATTATCATAGCGGCGCAGAGGCGTATATCACTCGGCCACCCCTTTCGTTCCCGACAGGGATTAGCGTCAAGCCTGCCGACTGCTAGGAGTCACGAGGCAGCGGCGAGACGCGAGCTTGTGCGCGCTGATGTAGCTACGGCTGCGCTGCAAACCGGTGGCCAGCGACGGGCGTAAAAACGACGGGCATAAATACCGGAGTTACCTGTGTTTTATGACGTGCCTGGGCCCGAGGTATAGGCGGGCAAGGGTGAGCGCGAGAATCCGAGCCAAAGCTCCAACTATCGACAGCCAGATCCTGACCGATGTCCTCGCGCCCGATGCACTGCGCCCATCTCACCCCCATCTCACCCCCATCTCGCCCGTGGAACCTCGTTTTAGGTCGTGATTCACGCGATTTTCCCACTCCTCCTTCTTCCAACGCTTCCTCGCCCGACTCTTGACCCTTCGGCTCGTTTACTGGCCCCGCTGGGGGATGGTCGCGATGAATTCCAGGGGGTGGCGACGGGCCTCCGTGGTGTTTAGAGGTTTTTCAGACGGTCGGGGGGATGCTGGATGCGGTGGGCTCGGATAGTTTGTAACGGGGGATGAAATTAGCTTGTTCCAGCTCTCGCTCGAAGATTCGCGAAAGGCTGTTTTCGTACCGAGCGCGTGTTAAAAGTTAAAACTGTGGGGTTAGTACTCCCTCTTACACTCTGCGCTTCTTCAACTTCCACGGACTCGCTGGTAAGTGGTCCAGGAGGTGCGTGGAAAATGATTTAATAAGTCGTAAAGGCACGTCGCCGTTGAAGAGGGTCGTCGCTCTTTTTCATAGACCTCTAAAACGCACGCCGGCTGCGGAACAGCTGTTGCTCGGCGGTCCTCGTCGCCGAAATTTCGCTTCGATCGCGCGTGACTTACGCGAAACTGCGCCCTCCGCTTTAATTAATTGGGCGGGCGAAGACTGCACCCCCCTTCCCCTCGGCGGTCGAATCAATTTCCCTCGAGTCTCGGAAGAAACCACCCCGATCCCCGGAACACCCATTATCGATCCCGAAATCGGGCCAAGTCTACCCTGCTCTTGGATTAAAAAACAGCACGATGAATCCCGAAAGAAGGATCCGTCGGCAATGCCTGTGTGTTCGCAAGGAATCGACGGCCGCCGTGAAAAACAGGGGACACGTCGTTGAAATCCACCGAGCTCGGGCTCGGGTGGATTTCGTCGACCACCTCGGCGACGTTTTTTCCCAATTAAAAATTAAAAAGTCCAACCCCCTTTCGAGCAAAGGATCACGCAGGAGGACAACGGCGGCCAGGGGAGCGGACGGGGGTGGCGAGCGGAGGAGAGAGAGAGAGAGAGCGGAGTTCTATGGCGGATGACTGCGCCGAGATTTTCTACCGATTAAACATTATTTTTCGTGCTGGTCTCCGGTCCTCCTACGTAACCTGGCCAGCTCTGTTTCTTTCTACGTATGCTAATTCCACGCTCACCTCCGCGCTCACTCTGCTCCGCTTTTTAAACCGTCCACGAACGCTCCGATGAACCCTCGACTCGACGTCGACGCGTCCGTCGTGCCTGAAAGATTCCTCGCCGGGAATTCGTTGCTTCGATTGGCGGCCATAAACGAGTCTCCAGGTTGCCTTGCGTTCCGTCATCGAGGAGGAAAGCGATCTTCTTTAATTTACAGTTTAGATGGAACTTGTATCTACTTACAATTAGAATTAGAATTATGTATTCTGGATGATTGTTCTTACAAAGTGGTCTTGTTCGTCGAAATCTGAGGGCTCGAGTTGTTCTAGTTTCGAGGCTCGTTCCGACGCAGATCGTCGCGTCGGGCAGTTCGAGCGGCTTTCGGGCGCAACGATTCTTCTTTCCTCGATGCACGAAGGGGCTGTCGATGGGAGCGTATACGCGTCGCTTCATTCCGCCTCGATTCGGCCAGTCAAAACGTCAGAATCTTAAAACACGACAAACACTCTGAAATAACGATCCGAGCCACCCTCGCGCTCGCTACGCCGGCAAACAGGGGAGTTTTTAACACTGCATGATCCCTGGGCAAACTTAGGGTGTACGCTCTCGTGCCTTCTCGCGGTGTGCAAATCCTTGTCGTGCGAAACGGACGCGGACTATCGCGGGCCCATAAACGCGCGAGTCTTTCGTCTTCGTCTTTTTGCACGGCCAGGAAAAAGTAGCAGGTAGGTAGTGCTTTAACTGGCGCAGAAAACTGCGACGAAAAATCGTGCGATATAATTGCCCAACGGTTCTTGAAACTCAAACGGAACCGTCTAAAGTCACAGCGACGCGCGGAAGTACGAGATTCTATGAGGTGGAAATTATTGTTTTAAATTTCTGTAGTTTGAAAGGTTCGTTGTTCCGGAGATCGTAGGCTTTGGAGGTTTCCTAATTTCTAAATCGAATTGATTTCTAAATACGAATAGCTAGAAAAGGAACCCTCCACGGGTCGAAGAAAATACCCAGCACTGTACGGAGAAATTATTCGAGGCAGCAGGCGAAACTCGGCAACGGGGGTGCAGATTGATGCCTCGAGAGCCTCCGTTTAGCACGCAACGAATTACGATTTCGGCGAGCGTAGGCAGGTGGAGGGCAACAGACCTCAAGGGGGAGGATCGTTCTTCCAGCGTGTTACACATAATGCCTCATAAACACCCTCAAAACGCCTGCTATCACCCTCGATTCCGCGCCGCTACCGCCATCACGGATCTGACACCGCACTGGCAATAAACTTTGGCCTCGTTAGTTCCCCACCACCCCCGCTGCCTCCAAAATTCCCTTGTACCGTCTCAAACTACCCTCCTTCTTTTCCCAAATGACAGCCATTCGAGAAGTGCGAGACTTTCGCAAGATTTCGTAGCAGAAATATCTCAAGTTCACGTTGGAGAATTTCTAATGAAAAACCAACTGCGGCATCGAATTTGCGAGCCAGGCGATAATCCTCGGAGCGAACAAGGGTACATCGCCTTTTCGAGAGGGAAGCACGCGGAAGAGCGCAGAGTTCCCCGCGGCGACGTTCAAACGGGGGCTGAATATTTCGCTGGACGACGTCGGTAAGCCGGTTAAATGTCGTGGTTCACCGTAAAAACCCGGTCGTTTGCCGTCCACGCCGCGCCACCATAAAATAAAACTACGCAACCGCGTGCATATACGCACGCCGACCCCATTATAAGCCGTATAACTTCACGGTCGTTCACAGAGAACGCGGCAAACTGCCCCCAGCCTTCTGTTCCGCTTCCCCCGCCAGGAATTCTTCGACTCGATGTGCCGTGGAAAATGTCCAACTTCACTCTCCAACTTACCATATTCGAAGGAGAAATTCCGAAGCGCGAATATCTCCTTTGCAGACCAGTCGCCCAACTTCCAACGCATTGCACTTCCGCCTCCTCCAATTTCGTGCATCGCCGCGTTTCTATAAAAACCATCCCCTGTAATTGTAGCTGGCTCTCGTAAAGCGTGCGTCGAGCTCCGGAGCCCCAATTTGTTAGTAAATCGTCGTCGCAAATCCATTGTGCGCGCTGTTGCACGCGCTCGGTGCAAACGCGAGGAGGGAGCGGAACCTCCCTTTGAAGACTGGATTCATTTCGCGGGAGCATCGCCAGATTTCGAAGCTCGCTGACAAAATCCCTCGCCGAGACGCGAGCGCGTTTCGACGGGAATCTCGTCCATTTCCCCGGCGTAATTTGTTAATGAATCAATCTCGCGAAAGAAGCGAAAGCGAGAGGAGCTAGGAGCTCGTGGATATTTGTACCGCTGATGGAACGACGGGGCTGCGTCTCGGCGAACGTTCCACGGGATCGTCGTTACGCGGGATCGAGCTATCGAACGCGCAAGCCGAAAGGTAGAAGGACGAAATCGCGCGTGACGAACGGCCCGGCGTATATTTCTGTGTGTGGCGGGCTGTTTAGCGTTCCCGACATTAACATATTCCAGGGGCCGATTCGGGGGTGAACATCGACGCGGCGGCGCCACTCGTTCACCCCTTACTTCCGGCACATTTGTGTTTTGTTTCCAGCGAACGCACCCCCGGCGCGCATTGCCGTTCCGCCAACAGTTGGCCGCGTTTCTCGCGGAGCGGAGGAAAAAGCAGCGGGAAAACACTTAGTCGAATGCTGGGGTGGCGAAAGACGGGGGTGTTTTCTGCGCCAAGGCCTTCGAAGACGTTCCGTTTCTTTATTGATTTATCGTTCGTCAGGGATTATTCTGTTTATCGAGAACCTGGAGTTTTTAGCTACTAGGAAGCTTCAGTTTACCTAATTAGAGAGGAGGATCTTCTCCACCCCCTTGTGCTGAATTATTACTTCACCGGGAGTACAGTCAATTGTGTTTCAAGTATTTTTCCGTGTAGGAGATTTAGATTCAGCTACGCTTTTCTCTTCTCCTGCCTTTAGGAAGGCAGGAAACTCTTGTATGCAGTTTTAAAAAAAAACTTCGTACGGGGAGGGTATCTTTTAGTGGCGCTGGTCAGGTTGATGGGGGATAATAGATCGCCAGGAAGCCAAGGGAGCTCCTGCCTTTATGGTTCCTAATATCGAAAGGGGTAGCTACCCCGTCGGGAGCACACAGATTCTTGGTTTTACCACCAGGCGATAATTCTAGGTTTCGAACCGGGTGGAGGGTTCCTCTCTGACGCTCTGTTCTCGTTTCAGGGAAGAGCTTCACCCTGACGATCATGCTGCAGACGTCGCCGCCTCAGGTGGCCACCCTGTCCAAGGCGATCAAGGTGACCGTGGACGGACCCAGGGAACCCAGGTCCAAGACAAGTGAGTGTCCCTGGATTTTACCAACCGTGGGTAACCTTGTCGTGGAAGATGTTGGGAGTGGAGGGTGTTTAAACGCTTGGGGATGATGTTCAGTGCGATTCCAGGGACACTGGGCGTAGAAAATTAAACTTGAAACCTAATAGAATTGTTCGAAGAGGCTCAGGCTTCCTACGAAACCTCCGACTTTAAAATTCTAGTGGATGAACGTCATTTTACGCGTCAGTTCCCAAAACGCGTCACCTCTCATCCCCCCTCCAGCCTCATGAACGAGGACCAATTTCCCAAGGACTAGTTTCACACTGAAAGAAGTGTGTTACGTTTCAGGACACCAGGCCTTTCATCCATTCCACTTCGGGCCCAGGCCGTTCCCTTTCGGACACCCGCAGGATCCGCTGGGATTCAAGTTGTCTGGTAAGTGTTGCCGGTGTCCCACGATCGAACACGCGTCCCCCGGTCGCTGGTCCAGGTCCAGCTGCACCCGCGTACCACGTCTACGGCCTCCTACGACGTCTCCTCGTGTCGGCGGATAACTAAGTTTGCAAGCCTGCACCGTTTCCCCCGAACCCCTACAGGAGCCCGCCTTTCACTACGCGCTGGCTCGGCTGAGCGCGTCGCCGCTCGGCTGGCTTGGTGGCTACGAGGGGTGTCAAAATTGAGCGTCGGCAGGCACCGACTCAAAATTGAGTTTTGCCACCGGGCGTCTAAGTGGAGAAGACTCTGATTAAGCTTCGGGCGGCGCGCTGCTCTCTCTCTGCCTTTTCGTTTGCACGACGCCCGCGCTCCTACTTACCCTCGCGCTCTTCCCGGGGAAACTTTGACGAGCAACTTCTTGCTGTTGAAATTCCTGATCGTCCTCGACGGGGGTGCCGCGTCTCTGGTGGCCCCCAGCCCCCAGCCACCAGAGAAACTCTGCCTTTTTCTGCAAACACGTGGCTAATTGGAGGTGAGCGGTGAACGGGCTTGCAACTAGGCACCTACACCAATTTTTATCATCGTCAAGTTAGACCTCAATGTTCGGATCTTGAGATGAAAGTCTTGAATAGTGATTTGGGAAAAGAATAGCCAGAACATTCCATTCGGTTCAGGAGTTATTAGCTGTAGATTCCCACCACTCTCGAGCCAGCCTTCGTGAAATTGGGGACAGAGAAGTTTCTCGATTTCTTAGTAAAATTTCAACTTCCTTTTTCGAGCTACACCTCCCTTGTAAACTTATCCGTGTCACGTCCTCCCGATTAGACCACATTTCACTCGGTAACCTTCCACAGAGTCGAAATATCCTAGCATCCCAGCATCGAAGCGGCGAGGGTTTCAGAAACAGCCAGTTTTCATCTATTTCTATCCATCAGCGAGCGACGTCGCGGGCGAATTTCCGCAGAGTTTTCCGTAGCGAGGACAGGCTAGTCCGCCGGCACGGCTTCCAATTCGAATTCGTTCTCGAAGCTGGAAATTTTGATGGGACTAGCCTCGAGCGGCGAGGGTACTGATACTGGTGCACCGACAGTGTATTGTTTCGGCATGATAAGCGGCTTAACGGAGCTTCTCTCCCTGCCGGGGGTGGTGTGGAGTAGCAGTCCTGCCGTCGATTTCTCGTCCCACCCCTCGGCCCCTCGGCCCCCAGCTCCCCTCTCCCACCCCGAGTGGTCTACTCAATCAAGGACCAACCGGCTGCCGCGCCCGCTTCTCTCTTCGACTTCCCTCTCTGCCTCTCTCTTCTTTCCTTCAGATTTCCATCGTAATTTCAGCTAACGAGGACGTACGCAACAATCTCCGAGCGGGGGCAGCAGAAAATTCTTCCACGGGAATCGCGAGAACCGAAGTGTCGTGGCCTTGCATCTCGGGTAAATCGAATTACCGAAGGTACGCGAGCTCGCGGGGATGGGGAACTGCGCGTGGAGGATATTTTCGTGAGAAGGTTTCTTATCATCCGTGCACGCAGAGAGTCGTGTAATCACTGTGTGACGAGTTGAATGAGGCATGGGAGCACGACGGATGTTCTTTCGCGTGATCTTCAACCCCCGCAGCGATGCATCGGGCGTGGGAAGTTCTTGCACAGTTTCGTCCACCCCCAAGCGGAAGAATTTCAGTTGCCCCATAATGGACACACGTGTACACGGAAAATTGGGTCGCGTTGAAATTGCAGCGACCGACATCACCCTCGTATATCGATCGGTTTATTTTCCCGTGCGCGGTGTCCTCCACTTTTTCAACCCTTTCGCGGGGTAGTTCGAGCTTCCTCGCACAGGTTGCGCCTCCGTCCAGTTCGCCGTGGGGTCAGTCGGCCAGCTTTTCAACTCGCTCGCCACCACCTTCGCCGGGGGGTGTATCGTTGCGCGGATAAAGATGTGTTTCGAGAGCTGGTTTATTAGATATCTCCGCCTGGGGTTGATAAGGAGCAGAGGGAGGAGATGGCTGGCTACCCGAGCCAGGGGTTGTTAAGGTGCCCATTGAGGTGTAACTAGGGGGATGTTATTAAATTTCGTTCGGGCCTACCTCGAGGGGAGGCTTGAATTTTATGGGTCTCCCCGAGGATTCGAGCCTCGAAGTCCGGCGCATCAAGTGTCCTTCCTTTGGTGGCTACTCTGGTCACATTGCTCTGGCTCTTTTCACGTGTCCGGATGGTGACACACTCGGTCAGCCGATTCGTAATTGTGGTAGACAAGTTCTCTTCTGGGAACCATGACGATACTCCAATTGTTACGTCGTGTCAAAGTTGCCGTTTCGATTATTCTTTAAATCCTTCCCGAGACTCCTCGTAGATACACTTGCCGACAACATCCCCCTGGACCATCCCAGAAACAGAAATGGACAGTGCCTTTTTACCCCGCTTCCTGTTTCCACGATTCAATTTACATGCACGAGGACGGAGGGAGGCAACAGGCACGAGGAAAATTAATGTATTCGGTGACTGGCAACACGCGAAAGATCCTCGCTGAGATTGTCCACGAACGGAAAACACCCTGATCACGTGCCCTCCCGCGAGGCCGTCTTTGTCAGCCTAGCTAAGGGGATGAAAAATCGCGAGAGCCGGGATTCGAGTTAACAAGAACAGCTCGCGCAGCTCGATTCCTATCCCTCCCAACCCCCTCGTCCCACCCTCCAGTGTCAATTAACCGCTGCCTACACCGGGAGTGGTTGGGGTAGCAGCGGAAAAATCGCGACCCCTGTTTCAATAAGGTGGCCTTTACCTCATTTGGGGGAGATTGTTAGAAGCGTTCAGTTTAAAACTGTCGCTTCGCTCTTGGATCGTTTTACTGCGAACTCTCGCGAGCTTTCTTTAAAGAGCACCACCCTCCTTTCCTTCCGATCTCCCTTCTCCCTTGGCAAGTGGACCATTCGCCAATTTTTGGGGGCAAACTTTGTCGTGGAAGTCGCTCGGAATATCCTTTTAATTGCGTGTCAAATTGTTGTTAAGGTTCAAGGTAGAAAAGGACATTTCAGGTACGCGAAATACCAAGGGACATTCTGGAAGAGTCTATGGCTTTTCACTTAAGGGGACTAGACATCCAGATCTATCCTTTTATCCAATGTTTGTTACTATCATACAGACAGAAAAATAAATGGTAAGAAATATGTATGTACTTAAAAAATGGCACTGCAGACGGATAAACATTTTAACGTTTTTCGGTCGTTTTGCCTTAATATCGGTCTTAAAATGTGACGTAATCCAATTTCAAAGGTGTGATTCTTGTTTGTGAGATTCATAGTTTCCGCGCGAACCTATAAAAGCAATAATTAAATCAAAATTATGCGATTGGTGGCTGAAAAATTGCGATTTTTCCGAGAGAAATTCGTTCCTGCTTGTGCGCTACCAAAATTCGATGACTTTTTAATATTTTGATGAAAATCTCGAATTTTTACGGAACATATCAGAGGTTTGCCCGGAAATGGCACATGTTTTACACATCCTGTAATTTTTTCCAAGTCGTTCTGAAACTGCATTCGTTCGCAATCGGGATAAAACAAAGAGAAAAAAGTATTCGAGGAGAACGCGTTTAAAGTTTCTGGGCAAAGGGAGGCTATAGGTTGCCGCTTGACGTTTTTACCTGCCAAATCTACAATTTTGCGAATTTCACTATAAACCAAGCGGCATTTCATTCAGAAAAGACAGTACTTCCGGAAAATGCAATAAAAATCTATTTTTCGACTGCCTAGTCCCCTCAAGGGGGAACACCACTGCGACGGCCTGAGAAATAAGCTGTTTTTAAGATTTTTTCAGGAATAATTTAAAACTTTTATTATCTATCTTTAGCACAATGTCTTAAGACACTATAAAAAAAAATAAATAGAAAAACATGCATAAATTTTAATACATTAATTAATCTTCTAGACTCCCCATGCGCGCTGTTCGAACGTGTAACTACGGAACGACAGGTCCGAAATCAAATTTAATTTTTTTTTATCAACTATATGAGTGTAGTTTCCGTTACACGTACCGATTTTTTAAACAAATTATTTTTGTAAAAATGGTGCGCTTTAGAAGAAAAGCTTCGAAAATCCGCGAATAAAATGGAGAGTTTCCCGAGCGTATTTAAAAAAAAATGTTTTCAATCAAAGAATCCGTACGTGCAACGGAAACTGCACTCATATAGTTGATAAAAAAAATGAAATTTTATTTCGAGCCTGTTGCGTGCCATTTTCACTGTTTACTTTTTTTATAATGTCTCAAGACCATGTACTAAAGGTAGGGAATAAGAATTTTCTACGATAACAGTCGATTATTCATGAAAAAAATTCTTAAAAATGGCTTACTTTTCCGGCCGTCACAATGGTGTCCCCCCTTAAGGAAATCAGTAATGTCGTAATTTAATTTCAGAAGCGTCTTGAGATTGAAAGGCCAACAGGGTTGATTTTCAGAGAGGACGATTCCTTTGGCTGCCCTTGAAGGTCCTTTCCACGTACACGGAAGGCCAAGTAACCCTTGACGAGTGCGGTGCCGGATCCTTAAAGGTTCCCTTTTTAAGGGTTGTCCCTGTCCACCCCAGCGTCAAATCACAGCGGATCCTTTAAATTCGCGTCACATTTCACCCTCCTGCGTGTCTTGCAAGGGTGTCCCGGGGTGGCCCGTCTTTTAATCAGCCCCGGTGACCAGGACCTTTCGGTGTAGGCGACGGTAACTAATGATACCCTCCGTCGTTCTTCGTCGTCCCCTGCTAGAGTCGCCTTCTCTTTCCTATCGGTGACACAAAAACCCATAAAGACAGATACAACGGAGGGGATGGATAAATTCGTCGAACGCACACGCGGTGTCGTTGATTTGTGATTTCTTCCCGCATCGGTTTCCATTTGTAAGGTGGCCGTAGTTTCTATAAATTTCGAATCCGCTGGAAATCCTTGGCTAAACTACGACCCACCCCGTTCCGCTCGTATCTCGAAGCCTAGAAAGGATTCCATCCAGGAGTCGCGCTGAAAAGTTGCAGGACGGAAGCTCGTCAATCTTTAATTCCGCCGACGCAATCGTGTCAGGGAAATAAAAGGAAGGGAACGGAAAAAGAAACGGAAGGTGTTCCGGGGGACGTGACCCAGGGAGAGGGAGGCCAGCTTGCGCACAATGAACGTTTCGGAAAGTTCGCCGTTTTTATCCGCGTGTTCGTAACTTCAAAGAGGATGCAAGCGTAAATAAGAGACGCGGAGGCGGCTGGCGCGGGTCGGGCCCGGGTGGAGAAGGGATGAAACGCGGTGGCGCGAGAGGGAGCGAGAGAGACAGCAATTTTCTCGTCCTTTCTCGAAATATCTCCTCGTAGAGCTTAGATCGGTGCCAGGGACCTTTCCAGGGTGGCATTTTAGGGGTTGCTGCGACGCGATAATGAGAACGGGCGCAAAGGGTGGGTGTGCAAAGACATCCGACCGACGGTAGTGAGAGGCTAGGACGTGGGAAAACGGGGGGCGGCGGTGGAGGAGCAGCAGGGCGAGGAGGTAGGAGACGGCAGGGGGAGGTGGCAGAGCGTTAGAGAAGAAGCTGAAAAGAGGGGGAGGGTGTGCAAGCTCCACAAGGGTTAACGCCTTAGGAGTAAGAAGGGCGTTTTAACTCCTGTTTTGCATAGATTTGAATAGATAAGGAGGACAGGAAAATACGCGAATTAATTTATTATGTAGCCCCTGGCTGCCGAGCTGGAGGGGCTGCCAGCGAGCGACCCGAACGACCGGCTTTACTCTTTACTTTTCGGGGGTGCCTGTCAGACTTTAGCCCAACGTCTTTAAACGCCTCTTAAGGTTCTCCTCGCCTAGGCGTGACAGACGTACATAACTCGCGTCTGTTCCTTGCACTGTGGCACGCGAGACGCGTAATTCCTGTCTGTCTGAACAGACAAAAAAGAATCTCTGGTGCTTGGATACCGTTCATTCTTCTGTGTTCCCCTTTTTTTACGCGTATTACTCTTAACTCGAAAGGGTGTGCGTGTTTTGCCGACTTTCTGTAAGACTGTGCCTTTCGCAGGTGCGAAAGTGTTGGTTATGTTAATCTCGTAAGTGGAAGTTTATGGGTGAACGTATTGTTTAATTCGAATACAGATGGATTAATTAGCGTCTCTTGGTATAACGTAGACTATAAGTATGTACTATAGCTTCTTTTTATCGTTAGCTGCCTTTAGAGTATCTCTGAAAGCCCCTTCAATCACTTCTCTTGTCGTGTCTGACCAATGCCCTGCTCGTACTACTTGTTTTGCTATAAATCCAGTTCCACTGAAACTGACGCTGCTTTTTCAATTGTCTTTCCTCCTGAAGGCTTCCCCAAGGTCTTGTGACACGGAGGATTAATTAATTTCCAAAGTATTTACCGTAGGTCCATTGCTAAACGCGTTAACCATCCAGACGCAACGTTAACTCTCCCCCGATGCGGTACGGCCAAAATACCGTGGAGCACATTTTGAACATGCTGCTCGATAATACATCATCCCTTAAAGCTTCGCCGCTACCCCCCAACGGAAGGTACACATAAAGGCAACTAACCCTAGGGCCGTAACGTTTAAGCTTAACATTTCTCACCCCTTAAAGGGTAGCGGCTCCTTGAACCCTTTCAGTTCTCTCTCCAAGGGCCGCTCCGTCTCTCTCCCCTCGACTCTTTCAGAGATCTCGCCGGGTTCTCCCCTCATTAGTCTTCATTTGTTTTCGGAATTATCGCCCGCGCCGCCCTACCCCATCCCCGGCACGCGAGCACCGCTCTAAGAGGGTGCCGGGCGTTTTGGGGGGTTTATTAAATTGAAAGTATGTTACGAGCTGTTTGAAATAGATACGCGCCACTGTTAAATACCGAAACTTTGCGGGCTGAATTTCCAAATCTGCGGTCTCATCCCCTGTTACGAATCTAAAAAATTCTCCAACACGGGAAATCCAGGGAAGTTGAAGGAATCCTAATTACCTTGTCGTTACTCTTTCGCATAACATTCTATATTTCTGTGATACGCGTGGGCGTTGAAGAAGAGACTCATTTCAGACTCAATTGTATCGCACATACGATCATGCACAGACACGGTATTAAGGAAATATGTTGGTACAGGTCGTAGAAACGGAACGTCAGCTTTTTCCTCGAGGTAAAGATTTTTTCGCAGCGACGAGGGTGGAAGGATTGAACGAGGATTTCCTCAGAAAATACCCAGAACGGAGTCCTCACTTATGGCGCATCAGGTACACGGAAACCCTTGGCCTCCTTAAGCTCGCTGGCAGCGCAGCTTTCGCGCGCCTCTTATCGTTTTCTTAATCCCCTCATAAAGTAGCTCCAGCTACATGCCTTTCTCCCTCCTTCCATCCCCCTGTCTCTCTCTCTCTCTGTGCAAGCTTCCAGCTGGGCTGCTCGCCGTTCCACGCCGGTGTGGTAGAACGCGAGATAGTGGTGTCCTCTCTGGCAAGCGCGGCTTAAAGAGAGCTTAAAAATCACCCCTTCGACCCCTACTGAGCTTTTTCCATCCCCGCCACGGGGTGGCTGGCCGTCGGTGGGGATACCAGCACGTCCAATCCCCGCGGCCGCCGTCGCCCTTCGCCACGCCCACGTTCCAGTGACCAAACTACCCTCCCCACCCCTCGCGATGCCTCCCCTACTTGCCGCCCCGCCGTAATCCCCACCCCTCGGAAGCCAGCCGCGGTGGCTTCGGAGCTTTCACGGAATTTTTAAACTGCCCGGCACAGATGACGGTATAATCTGCTATTGATCAAGGTGTTTCGAAAAACCGATACCATACCGATGACTACGAGCTTCACTTTTACTACTTCTGCTCCCAACGCGCAGGCACCTCGCCCGCGGCGAGCCTCAACGAGCCGCTGCTCTCCTATCCGTGGTTTCTTAACTTCTTTAGCTAATCGTTCTACAATCTCGTTTCACCGGAACCTTTGTTGTAGAACAGACCGTTCCTTCTCCTTCTACTGGGGGTGAGTTTTGGCCTGTTACGCTTGGCCTGCAGGAGTCTCGCTGGCTTTTTGCCGCCAGGCGAAGGTCGAAGGCTCGGCGGTGGACCGTGACCAGTGTAATCGCGCTGGAACAGATTAATTCTTCCGATGTCGCGGATTTAATTGCATACCTGCACACAGAAACCCTTTCCCATGGCCGCGCGGTATTGGCCACCATTGGAAAAAGGTGATCGATCGTCCCTCTATTCTCGGTTGGGATAAATTTAACTGTCCATCCACGTCAAACGGTCGCTACGTCAAAGGGAAGCGTTTTCTGTAGCTCTGTCTGTCAGCCGGTGATCGCTTATCCGTCTGACATTATATAACGTTTTCCTGGGAGGTGAAGCAGGGGTGTTTCTTTTCTAACGAATCGGGGCTATTTATCGCGACCTCTTTGAGTGCTCGCCTCTAGCACGCGTTCGGCGTCTGATAAACTCCCAAGGTTGATTTCTCGCCGGGCTATTTATAGACCAACATCGTGCCTGTTCCTTGGTACAATTATTTCCACCACCCAGGCGAATTAACCAGCCTTCACGGTTATGTCGCGGAAAGAAGGCTCTTTCAAACTAGAATCCCACCCCCATCGATTAGAGAGCCCTTGCAGCGACCAGGACAGTGACCGGAAAACCAAACAACTGCTCGACGTAACTCTAGAATCTAGATCCCTTGGACTGCACAGGCCTACAACACCTGGGTCTGGAGCAAGGAGCTGGTCAAGGCTGGGGCGGACTACCCCGAGGATCTCTACCGCCGCACTGTCTTCCGCCGCCACCTGGCCACCATTCTCACACGCATCCCCCGGCAGCCGGTGCGTCGGCCTTCAATCCCTTCCACCACAGCATCGAGCAGAGATCTCCTAGACTGCCTGGACCTAACTCTGGTAAGAACCTCGCGCTCTTACGAATGCCTCGCGTCCTCGAGCTTCCGCTTTTATCACAGTGCAGTCTTCTTGTGTCACTTCAACCTGTCGGGTAGCTTCGAAAGGATGCCAGAGACGAGTAACAGCGTCGAAGTTGCTGACAGGCACTTGGTAATTGCTTGGAGCTCGCTCATTAACGGGTCAATGCGACTGGGTGTTTTTAAAGAGTCTTCGAGGAACGATTTGGGTCCAATCAGCGTGTCCGTGAGGGAGGTGACCCCGACGTCGTCGCCAGGCAATCCTGGACCAGGTTTGCTCACGACGGCCACGGTCGCGGCGCCCACACCCCCGGCTGAGTCGACGACGACCACTGCGACGACGCCCAGCCCCTCTGGACACCACTCTCACTTCCAAGGTACTGTTGCAATTCTTTCCTCCCGTAGTAACGATAAATCTGTAGGGGAGACCGGGGCAAGTTGATACAGACGAATTATCTCGACGCTGTATCCTTGTGTGAGAGATATGCGAAGCTTCTTGATCAATTCTTTATTACGATCCAGCGTACGTCTGTGTACCTTGACTTTAGCAATCGATTTTTAACTGTTTTCGTTTCTACAGAAAAAAAAATAAATAGTTGTGTTCACTTTCCAATCCGTCTTGAGACGGGATAGAGAATTTTATCATTCGAATTAATTGGGCATCTCATTGAGTCATTTAAAGGTAAGGTAATTACGTTTCGTTCTGTTGTTTATATGCTCTACCTTTCTTTATGGAGATGCTTGTACATAATGACTTGCTGCGGAGTAAGTTGATACGTTTTCTCTGGGGCATGTTGATACTCATGGGGAGTGTATTAATTTTTCCCGACTACTTTTAATTGGATTTTTCCTTTTATTTCTAGGAAAATGGTACGAAATTAGGTCAGAAAAACGAATCGCGGAAAAATACCACAAAATATTTTTCATCTCACGTTAAAGTGGAATATTCCAGACATCCATCCTTTACTCGTTAAACGGATATTTTACAGATGTGTCAACATGCCCCAGAGCAGTCCAAATAACATTTTCTCATTCGTTTTGTATGTATTTTCTCAACATTTTATTTACAATATATTTTAAAGAGGAAGGAGCAAAGTATATTTTAGCATATTTGTTATTAAGTAATTAATTCCAACAAAAATGAACAAAATTGAAAAGTGAAAAACGTATCAACTTGCCCCGGTCTCCCCGATAGTCTATCGGGGTGGTAAAATTGATTTTCCAATCGTGCTTGCACCACCACTGTACGAGTCGTTTGAAATTAAAATCTCGTAAAGACTGGCAACAAAATGATCGTGTCTTCCAACAACAGGTCTGCACCTCCTGGGAGCCACGGGGTCCATCTTCGGTTCAATCTTCGCCCCGTTGTTGCCGCAGTCTTCGTGGCTTTACAACCCACTGTATCACACGCAGCAGTACATCCTCGAGCCAGAGTGGCACGCTCTAGCGCTGAGGATGGCGCAGCAGCGGCTCCAGAGGCCCGATCAGGCTAGATTGGAAGAGCTTCGGAAGCTTCGGAGCAGCAGCAACAGTCCGGAGTCTGGCCTGAAGGAGGAGAAGCAGAGGGACGACGACCAAGACCTGCTGCACAGGTCCGGCCTGGACAGTCCTGACGGGAGCATAGAGGTGGACGATAGGAACGAGTACGATCAGGCGAGAGATCGTGTGAGGAGCGACGAGTCGCTTCCTGAACAGGAGGACTCCCCGAGGATCTCACCGGTGAGGAGCGACCTGGAGGACGCCACCACGGACGCGACGTTCCAAGACTCCTCTGTCCACCTGAGACCCAGCATGGAGAACTCCAACGATCAGGAGGGAACGAACGACGAGCAGATCACTCGCAGGGGCGATCTGGCGGTAAAGATCCGGCTGGAAGGCACCGTGGACCTGAGCACGAAGAAGGGGCAGGACAAGGAGAACGTGGGCCAGGATCTCACCACCAGGAAGAAGGAAGACGACACTGACGTGGAGAGGGATGCGGTCAGGCCTAGAAGAGAGAGAAGCCCGAAGCCCAGACAGGTTTGGAGACCCTACTAGAGCCTCGATGGACGAGATTGACGAAATCAAAGGACTCTTCCAGGTGTAATATATAATCTTCTGGGAGATGTTGTACAGTGCGCTGAAGTCTCCGTCGATGTAGGGTCTCGGTTAAGGTTAGCGTTTGTATCGGCCGTGTCCCCGGGCCTGATTCGCAGGCGGAGGGGCAGATTGTACACGACCCTGAGTCAGGGTTCAGCCGCGGCAAGCTTTAGGGCCTGGCCCACCCTCCCCCCGGCCAGGAACCATCAAGGACTCGAGGACTAACCAGGGTTTACGTTCGTATAGTATGTAAATATATAAACGGCGTCCACTTATCAGCTAGGCTACCGTTTCGCGTACAGGTGTTAATCACTACCCATTGTCATTTCGAGTGAGAGTAATCGACCCTGTCGAGCAACCCCCATCGCAACAGGCTGACCCGCGGAGTCGCTCGAGTGGCGCCACGTAGCTAGCGAAGAACGAACGGGGGATCGATTCTTCGATCAGCCAGCATTTGGTAGCGGCGGCGTCTGTGCGACGGGGATCGTTCAAAGCTTCTTCCCAGCGAGTCGAGTCGCGAGCTCGCGTCGTTGTAAATATCACAGTCCCAGAAACGCGTTCTCGGGCCAGGCTGAGTCACGTCCCCGCAGGCTATTCGCCTTTTTTATTACGAGGAACATTGACCGGTCGCGGCGGACGTGACGGATCGAATGTGGCCGACCAGCGCACGTCGATGTCGGAGCGCGGCTGGCCTCGAGAACGAAATCTTTCACTGTTTAAGTACCGTCATCAAATAAAGTAATATCATCCGTTCCACGAACGTCCATCTTCTTACGCAGCTCTCTTCGACGATCCTTGGACGGCGGGCCTGATCTCCGGCTAGTAAGTACTGCAAATATTTATTCGCTGCTAGTGTCTCTCGCGAGAATCCCTCCATTGACAAGAAGCATGCTTCCTACGGAGGTGAATTAGCTTGAGTTACCCCGAGCGAACGTAAGAATAGGATTACAGAAGGGATGGCTTGTTCCAGTGACCCATATTTCGCGATTAGTACGCTTAAGTCGATCCGCTGGTAGTGGTGGTGGTGGTGGTGGTGGTGGTGGATAGTGGAAGGTTTCCTCGGGAAAATTTCGGTTGGCGAATCGTCCCAGGCGACGTCGCGAACGCGTGCGAACTAACCCAACCTAATCCGGGCGGACGAGATGCAGCAGATTCAATAATTCGCCGCGATTGCAATCGAGCGGGATGCCCCGCACGCAAAAACGGGCAGGCCCGATATCCGCTCGGTGAAAAGGTCCGCGTGATTGATGGGATACACAAAAGCACAGCCCACCGCCGGCCGCTTCCCCCGCCTGCCTCGGCCAGCCTCTTCTGTCACCGTTGGCAGCCGTCAGCTTCCCGAAATCCAGATAAAAACACCGCAAAACAATTTTCTACATTATTTTGCGAATACGCCACCGATGAAATGAGCAATAATACCGACGGTCCGGTCGCGTCTCCATGAAACTTTCAAACGAACCATTCAGCCGTGCCCCCCTCCCCTCGTCCACGCATCGATGCGTCCATCGATGAAAACGCGCCCATCTCCAACCCGGTGCTAATTGCGACACGTGGATGGACGTATCTGGTATTGTCGGCGGTGAATCTTTCCGGGGGGGGGGGGGGGAGGAGGGGAATTTTATTCGAACAGTTTCGGCGGGACAGTTTCCACCAATCGAGGAATCTTAAATTGGTAGAATAGGTAGGGGGTGGGAAAGCGACATGAATTCGTTCGAAATTCAAGTAACATTTACCAAAGAAAGAAACAACTAATAGCTTGCTCCATTCATCTAATCTTGATCAACTTATAGCACCCTCGCTCGGTCAAAGAATCTTACCCCCTGTTCCCTGAAAAGGACGAGACAACGTAGCGGCACGCACAGGCGATCTCCACCGAATCAGCGGTCCTTTTTTCTCCACTCGGCCGCCCGTGAAACCCCCGTACACCGGTGGACGCTGGTCGGGTTATCGCAACAAACTACCCCAATGACGACACGATTAAAATTTCACGGGGGTTGCGTGGGCTCGGCCGTGTTCTCTCTCTCGGAACAAACCGTCTCTGTATGATCCCTCTCTCCCTCCCTCTGGCCGTGACTGCCCCCGTCCATCCACTCCGGGGCCAGACCACCTTTCGACCCCCTCTCGCTCACGGAGCCACCCGCCCCCCTCCCCCCGTCCCCGTCGGGTGATTGGTACGCGACCGCAGCCACCCCCGCTTTTTAATACACCCGCACCTGCACACTCTACACCCGCAACCGGTGAGCTGCTACCGTATATACGCGACAGGGTGCGCATCCAAAACCCACCTACCACCCCCCCCCCCCCCGCCCCCGCCGGCCACCCTTCGTGCCTCTGCTGTCCTCCTCCGGCGGCACGGCTCGTCGCTAAACACCCTCTCTTTCCGCCCTGCCGCGTCCACCCTCTTCCTCTGTCTCGGTGGCTGCGTCCTGGTCGCGCTCGCGCGTTCTCGTTCCACGTCAACGTCAACGGTGCACGTCGAGTGATTCATCGATCGAACTCGCGTTCCCGTGTCCCCGTGTCCCCGTGGCTCGTTCATCCCCCGAAATAGCGACAAAGACTGGCCCTCTCTCCTCTGGCGGCGGTGTGTGCAGCCTGAAACCGCCGCCACGGCGTCCATCCGCGGCACAGAAGCCAGAGAGACGGAAAATGCATTTCCACGGGGACGATGATTGGGGGATGGCCGGTTCTTTCGATCGCAACGGCGGCGGCCCGCTGTGGTTCGCTCTCTTTTTCACCGATCTCGATGGAATCGCCGCACCCCCGCTGCCCGCGGCGGTTTCCGGGCCATCCCCACGTTGCGAGCATTCATTTTCTGGGGCTGCGAGCCCCCATCGCCTCCCCGCGCCCCCACCCCACGAATCGGGCCGCGTAAGACGAGGAGGGATGGCTGTCGGAGGCTGTCAGAGGGAGTTTCTGGAGCATCGATCTGTCGATCGATCGATCGATCGATCCTAGTGCAATTCTTCTATCACCACGACCTTTCTTCGAGTTTTACAAAGCTTCCACCGTGCAGCTTTCAAGAGCAGAGAATTCAGGAACCTCTCTTGATCGTTAATTGTGCAATTTTTCGAGAACATCCCTCGGAGAAGAGGGTGCCGCGCGCACCGACAGGCCAAGTGGAAAGCCTGATAAGGAACCAGAGGGGGGAAAGAGCGATAGTAGACGCGCACCCCTTCCCTCCCACGAAGGAAGAGCACCCTGGATGTAGGCGTTGAAGCGCGGAGGAAAATAACTCTGGCGTGAATAAATGATAGGAGCCGAAAAAAGTTCGCCCAGCACTTCCGGCCAGTGCACGCTCGCGGGCGAAGCTTCCTGGGTATCCTTTAATACTTTTTGTCCTTGCACACCCCCGCCACCGGCCGCCCCCCTCCCCCCCCCCCCCCCTCCCTCAGACCTAACCCCCGCGCCTTGCTGTCAGAAGGCTGTCGGCGGCCGAGGGTGCAGGCTCCTTTTTATTTTTCTGTTCTTTCCGCTCTGTTTTTTTGCCAGCCTCTGGCTGCCGAGCACTTTAGATAATAAGGCCAGGACGCTCGACGGGGACGAAAGGGTAAATTGGGTATTCGTCCGAGGAATTATCTCTCTAATTTCTTTAACGTACCGGTCTCCCGCCTTGCTCTTATGTGCGCGACATAGAATTTCCATCGTCGCGGATCGGGGACGGGCTCGAACGCCCCGGCGCGTCGCTGGTCTCCTGAGGATGAAAGGCTTTCATCCGCTTGATGAGCGAAACATCAGAAGACGCGCACGCGACGGCTTAAATAATTTGCGGCCCCTTCTTTGTCACCCGTGCTCGCACACTTTGCGCCGCCACACCTGTCGCGCGAGTGCTACGACTGTCAGCAGGTGGGGGTCGACGGGAAGAGGGTTGATGATTTCGATAAAGCCCGCAGATCCGCAGCATTGAAAAACTTCGACGAGAAGAGATACCTGAGCGTAGCGAAGGAAACTCGCGGCCCCGCTACTTTTCCAGAGGAATAGCGTAAGGATTAATTGGACGCCCATCGCGAGAGGCGTCGGGGTAAGCGTGACGCCTAATAATAATAAACGATCGCCGATATAGGGGCGGGTGGGGCGATGTAATTCGTACAAATGATAGTTCACGGGCGGGGTGGAAGCTCGTATACATCGTAATGGCCCTAAAATTAGATCCCACCCTTGGCGCGGGTCCGAGTTCGACAAATTCGGTTAGGTCGATGAAAAATGAATCGCTGTTACCGTCCACGGGCTTCTCCTCCATCGGCCTGGTCGGTCTGCATCTTCGATTTTTATCGGCGGACACGGCCGGCTTTAATTTATCGACATATAATTTATCCGGCCGGTGGACGCTGGCCGATGGTGTTTGCGGGGGGTGGAAAAAGATCGAGGTTCACGCTTTGGGTCGCGTTACCATCGGGAAAAATCAATGGATGTCGTCGAATGTTCGCAAACAAAAATCGGAGCGTTGGGCTTGTTCTTTAGCGCGTTTCTTGCGAACACTTTGACGTGGGCTGAGTATTTTCGGGGTTTTACTACTTGCGAGTAGATCTATTTTGTGCAGGTGTCATTTATGGTGTGTAAGGATTTGTATTTAGCAAGGAGTTTAAATAAATAACTTTTTTTACACATTTAAGGCAAAATTTCGTTGGAAAAAGCGAATTTTATTCAAGAGGCCGCCATTTATTCAATTTTGCATTTTATAAGTTATGAATTTATACGATTTGTGCGCGCACTCGTAAACTAAACAAAAATTGTTCGATTTTTGGTTTTAGATGAATACAGTAGACGCTACGTGGCTGCTCCTTTTTAATAAATTTTTTTTATCTACCTTAATCCGATAATACAATATCCTGAAAGTTTCAGAACGATTCATTGAATACTTTCTTTAAAAAAAATTCCCGAAAAATGCCTCGATTTTCAGCTATTCACACCGGGCTCCCACCTTAAGTGTTGGTCAATCTGGGCTGACTATTTTCGACCTTTACTACTTAGAATTAATTCCCTTCCTATCTAGTGAAGAAAAATGAACATCAATCATAAAGTATTCATAGATGTTGAAATTTCTTTGGTATCAAGCATGTTCCACACGGTTTCTCAGTCTGCAACCCTTCCGTCTGACTATTTCCAACGTTTACTACTTGTGCTGCAATTAATTTTCAATCTACGCCACTCGGGACATCTTTCAGGTCTATTTAAATATCGAAAACAGAGAGCAGGCCATCTCACAATATTACCGACCACATTCGCCATCGAGATGGAAGTTTTCTTCAGCTCGCATTAATCTCTACACAGGAATAACTGTAAGAGGGAAGGTTCGTTTCACGCAGAGCCCGGGGCGTTCGTTATATTATGTTTGCTGCTGGTGTTTACAGCTTCTCGTAGCCCGGATGACAATCTCGGATGAAGGGTGGCTCGACGATAAGACAGGCGGTGCACGAGTATTTGTTTCCTAGCTGAAACGTTCGACGGCACAGTGTATCGCGTGACATGCTCGTCAAATTTCTCCAAACTTATCATCCCTCAGTAAAAGAAACTGCTACAAAAATATCGTCAACGAATAATCAACAAAGCTCGACGCTTTCTTCAAAACCTTCAACATTTATCCCCAATTTCACTTATTCAACTCCTCGAAACGGTGCATAATTAGAATTTGAATTTGATCCCGCAAGTTGCACTGCGAGTTGGCATGCATCTATCGAGTCGTCGACAGCAGCATCGCCAGCGACGAGCGAATCGAGGCTCGAAGACGAATCGATGAAAGAGCGGGGGTGGAAAGGTTGGAGGCAACCGTGGCGAAGTTCGCCAAAGACAATATAAAAGTTGGGAGGGTCTGGCGGGATTGGAAGTCGTAAATATCATCTGCTAAATAAAGCTTCATCCTCGAGTAGGATTCAAGCGGCGGTGGAAACCCCTTTGCACCGGCGGCGGGGGGAAGCGAGTCGGAGACAAAGGCTCGTAACGCTGGCTGACATTAAGGTATTGAAAGAAAAGGGAGAAGGGCGACTGTAAACGGTGCCTCTGTTCACCCTTGCGTCGCTTTGCTGCGAAACGATCAACGTTTCTGATCGTCGCGTCGCGGAGGAAGTCGGGGGGGTGACATCTTAACCGCGTCGAGACACCGAGAAAAACATTTCTCTCTCGTCATGTCTGTTTGAAATTTCGTTCTACAGTCAACTGAACCTGTCCTCGAATCACACCTTTCACGAGGGAACGTGTATTGGAGGCAAGAAGACTGCAGAGACCAGCGAATATGTCTGCAATGTTGAAATCTCGAGTGACTCGCGGAAATTGGGGATGAAGGTGAAGATCGTTAGTGTTGAGAAAAATTGTCTAGCTCGCTTTCCGTCCCCTGCCGCATCACCGTTTTTTCATTAACTTCTCGATGCCTCCGTTAAAGAAATTCGATTCTTCCTAGGGGCGCAGAATGGACGATCCAGATTTGACTGGACGAAGGGGAAGAAGAGGTGGCCGAGGGAGGGAGAGAGAGGACACAAAGCTACTTTAAATAAAGGAGCGCTCCATCCATTGAAGCTATTGTCAACCTCTGACGTTGACTGAGCGAACGGCAGGCCCGCCGAATCCATCATCTCCATAGAAAACCTTAATTATTTTCTGATGAAAGAAACCCCCTCGGCTTGGATTGCTCTTTCGGCTCCGTCGCCTTTTCTTCTTCGTCTTCTCTTTCGACGTCCGATCGCGCCGGAGAAGTTCAACGGATGGCTGCGCGAAACAGCGAGCTACGAAATTTCGAAGAAAGCTACGCGGTAGCAGATTCTTCCTCGGCCGCGGGTTACTTGAAATTCCAAGTTATCCCTCGTTATCGGAATACTTAAAATCCCCGCACGTCCCACTTGTTCCAGCGAAGACTCGCGAGGAATCCGATCTCACTACCATCAGGAAAGAATCTCTACGCAAATCGAACCATCGGAGAATTCTACAATTCGCCGACATTTAAATCCTAGAATATTTTCGACCTTCTCTCCCCGAAAACCGTTTTTCAAGCATACTCGGAACCGCGTGTGGAGCAGCGCCGCTCGAACAATTCCTCCCTTCTGTTCCTCGAAACGCAACGGAAGTCCCAGTTTAGCGAACATTTTTCAGCGGAGCACACCAGGGTCTCGGCGAAAAGTTTAAGGTCCCATCATGCCTGAAGCGTTTCCAGCTACCAGAGGCCAGGGTGTAGCGTAGGTGGCACGACAAAGCAGAGATGAAAGAGCGTTCAACCCCCCCTTTCCGGTGGCATTCAAATGTGGCCTTTCTGGCCATGCAACCCCATATCTCCCGCATCCTTTCCCTCCCTTAGGCGCTCCCCAGCTTCGAGCTGGAGGCACCAGCGACCAAGACAGCCCGTCCCAACTCCGCCAAACAAATGACGCTTGAAACAAACGAAAGACGGCGACGGCGACGGCGTTTGTCTTTTGTCCGTGCTGGCACGCACGGAATTCAACCGCTTCCCTCCCCCATGAGCTGGATGGCGAGGCTGGATGCCCCTAGCGGCGGGGGTGGAATAAAAAAATATCGTCGCCGGATTTTTGTCTCGGTTAGCCAAACGATTCTGCTTAATGGCTCGCGCAAACCTCTCGAGGAGGCGTCCCTCGAGCGGAAGAACGCGTTTTCCTTCGGATCGCGTCACCCCTCGCGTGTGGCTGCCTCTAATTTCTCATACTGTACGCGCATCAAGCTACGTTTCTTTCAAAAAGTACAGTACGCTTCGTTAGTGTGGCCCAGGCATCTTTTAATGCATTCTGAGTCTAGTTTCGGGTTCATAGCCAGCTTTTACAGTGTCGCGTGTCAGAGTTTTAAGAAAGGGTTACGCGGCAGGCACTCGAATTACCGCGAGGATTCTTGAGGATCGGCCGCTAGGCGGGCGGGCGTTTAAACGGAACGAAAACAAAGAAGATCGTTTAACGATATTGTCAGAGTAAAGCCCCCGGAGGGCCAGTCACGGTTCCTCCGAGGCGAGCTTGAGGGGAACCAGCGGATGTTGGATGTTGGGTGCCGGCCCGTTCGGCTGGCTGGTATTATTCCGAGCCATTTGTCACTCGGGCAACCCTGACAACCCCTTTCGTTTCTCCGACTGCCTCGCGCGCCAAACCCCTTCGCCCCTGGAGCTTTTTATAGCCGCGAATCGTCGCAATATGCCGACAAGGGGGCTTACGTTGCTCGGGACTCGAGGACAGATTAAGAGGGTGCAAGGATTTTTTTCTCCACCCGCCGTCCTTCTCCTTCAGCCGGAGTCGAACGGATTAAGCTCGCCTAATCCAGATTTCGCGACTCGTCCGAGGAAAGGAGCAACCCTTGTCCCTCCTCCAAGGGGTTCGTCCGCGGACAGAACGATAATTAATTCCACGGGGGCTGAGGGACCAGATATCTTGGCGGAAAGGGAACTCGTTCGACGCGGGGGAGGTGCTAAGACTCTCTTGACGGTTTCAGATTTTTGTCACGCCTTTGGGGGCAAGAAACTGCTCTATACAGCGTTGTACTGCGCTCATTCGAACTTGGAAATCTGATTAATTATTCCTACATCATTCGAAACTCCGTCGATCATATTCTTGGGCACGTTGTAAACCACCCTTGGCAGTTGGCTCGTCCTCGCAAAAGAATCGCGGAAAAACGGAGCAGCGCCCAGGAAAAACAGGGGTGGGGGGGTGAAGATCTCGCGTGATATTCCCGATGACTCGGGCTGAAAAAGAATGCCCGTGGATCGTCGCGACAACTTACAGAGTGGCCAGCGAGGCGTGCGCGAAATCGCGGATCTAATCTGCTAAAAGTCTGCTTAATTATGAGCGGTAGAGGAGCGCCGGAGGGCGACAACGGGGGGTGAGTGGGACCCGGTGCGCTTCTGTTTTCGGACTTTTCCATTAGCCGAATGAATCGTTAGTCTTTTGTTGACTTTTATTGGGGGATGTCGGCCGGGCGCTAGGTTGTGTTAGTGCGCCGGATTATCCGGGCGATCCGCGTGATTCGCGCTGTCTGCCCGCGATTAACGCGGCCGGAGGTTTCTTTGAACCGTCCTCGGCTGGGTTATATCCCTGGCGATAAGCTGAATCGTCTAGCTTGTAGCTGCATCGTGGCAGGTTGAGTGTTAATTGGAAGATCTAAAATAGCATCTCGATGGGAAAGCGAGGTGGAGCAAATAAGCGTTTCTTCCGAGAACCTCGTCAACTTAACTGTGCCACCCTTACGTAAGGCTCTGATCCAGAGAACGCAAGCAGGTGGAAACGTCCATCGCGTGGTCACCTTAAACCGAGTTTTCCACTCCCAGAAGCGACGCTGTAGCGTTTTGCTCGGACGGGCGAGCGAATCCGTGACAGCCGTGTCGAAGAAAGCGCCACGAGGGGTGAGGAAAATTCGCAGGGAAAGTGGAAAAAGTCGGCTCGACGCGAGTCAAGGCAGCGAGCCTGTTCCGGGGGTGGTCCGGCTCCATCCGATCGACTGGAGGGTTAATTTTCTGGTCAGTTGGTCGCTTCTGGCTCTCCAGGGTTATAGCGGCGATCTCGAGGCCCGTAACAACCCCTACTTTACCCCCGTACATAAATATCCGGAATTAGCCATTTCTCCTGACCTCGCTCCCTCTCTCTTTCTCTCTTTCTCTCTTTCCGCCTCTCCTACGGGCTCACCCTTGCGCCTCTTGCCCTCACCGTCCTCTCTCTCTCTCTGTCCCTCTGTCTGTGTCGGTCAGCCAGGCAGCAGTCGGTTGTCGGGTGGAGTCTACGATCACTTGACCGATTAAGGACCGAAGCGGAGGGCTTCGATTCGAGTAGTCGCTCCGTTACGCGGGGGTCGTGAGTGGATTGACGTAATTGAGGAGAAAACACGACGCGAGCCGTCATGTCACGGAATATTCGAGCGGCCCCTGTGCACCCTCCGCGATTAATCAGCCCCCGACTCCAGCCAACCTCCCGCCGCGCCGGAGAAGCCTCAAGTTATTCGTTGATCTTTAAGGTTTCGCGATCGGGGTTGCTTCTTGGGTAATTGTCTTGGGGGTTGAAGGTTCTATACTTGGGAAAAGCTTTCGCGTTGGCGCGAACACAGTGGCGTACTATGGAGTCATAGGCAAAGCTAGTAAAGCAGCCAGGATCTGCCAGGTCGGGCAAGACTTCTCGATACGGAGTGGTTGAATTACAGGGCACGAGGGAGCGCGAGGTGAAATGATTAAGGAAGGATGGGAGCGATGGAGAGCGGTGTCAAGTTGCAGGCTGATCCAGCCCCTACGTCACGGAGCGAGGAGGGATTTTGCCGCGAATCAAGGGCCAGAGAGTGACTCTGGGGCCGCGCGGATCGCCTCGTCTCGTTTTTACTCACTGTGGATTAAACGAAAGCCAAAGCTCCTTAAACTGCGGTCTCGGCTAAGCTGGATACATGCGAGGGTCCCGTGGACGAGACTCGCTCTTTTATCTGGATCGCGTGATCCTCTTTGCTCCTCATGAACTGCCGCGCAACAGCAAGCCGATGCGACTGAAAGCCCCGGGGGACGTTTATGTTTCGTTTACTTCGCGAGAACCGTGCTCCGCGTTCCAGTTATACCGCTGTTGGCGTTTCTGTTTCGTTCTATCAGCTGCCCCCTTTGTCCAACGGGAGGGCCGGCGCAACTTCGCCGCTGTCTCTGCCCTCGATTGTCCGCTACAATAGCGGCGCGTGTGCTGGGGAGCGGAGAGCACCAGAATTCTCGGAAAATTAATCTATCCGTCGGTCAGTTTTGCCTTCTGGCATGGATTACCTCCCTTATACTCTCTGTTCCTACAATTGTCAAATTTTTGCTACTCCGTAATCGTCGGTGCAGCACGGTCCTCCTGCGAATCATATGTTCAACGAATTGAAACACTTGGAGAGCAATCTATCCAGCGCTAAACATTCCAGCTTGGGAATTGCGCCACCACCGCGGTACTTCTCGTGATTTTATCATGATTTTATCGTGATTTTATCCCGCGGGAAGGGCGGACAATCGACGCGGTATCGCGGAAATCTATACGGAGCGAGGGACAAGCGAGACGAGCCTCGACCAGTGGACATCGGAGCAGTTAGTTGGCGGAGGGTTGGCTACGGAAAGGAGGGTGACATTTTTCTCCTAATATGAATTCTGTCGGTTCCGCGGCCGTGAATCATTCCGATATCTCTGTCTCTTAGCGCTGGCTATGAATACAATATCGAGTGGTAAGGAGGGGGTGGGCAGGCCGGATGGGATGAAGTCGGAATCGCCGATAAAAACGGCCCGGCCGATACAGTCATCCGTGCTTTTCTTCGTTTCCCCTTTCGTCGAGCCCCGTCCAGCATTTTCAATGCCGAATCGATACCGACAAAGAGCAAACTTAACCCCGAGTTTTCAAATTCTTATGTAGGAAGAAATTTTCTGGCCACGCCGATTCGACGAAGGGTCCAGGCGCTTCGAATTTTAAGCGCCCGGAGGAGGCCGGTGGTGGTTATTTTTTCGCTCGGAGCTGCGAGGGGCGAGGGGACGGGTTACGGGTTACGTGTGGGAAAATCCAAGTCGGGGCGATGGTTCCGGGGACCCTTCCATCCAGACGAAAAGTTCTTCTTCTCCTGAGGCACACGGGATCGAGATCGGGATCGGGATCAGTTAGAGGAGAGGTCGAAGAAGGACTGATCCTGTATTTGAATACGAGACTCTCGGAGGACTACATGCATTTTAACTACCGGCCAGATGCCGTGGCTCTCACGCTGCCCCGTCGCCCAGCCATCGTCAAGTTTCTAAACTATCGTTACTTGGACCGAGGGCGGAGGGTGGAGGGCTCGTGAATTCTGAAGACATCCGTCAGCCTCCGTTCTCTCCAGTTTCTTTCTCTCCGAATCGCTTGGAGGATCGGCTTGATATTCCACATTCTAAATGAAAATGCCTGGACCAGAAAAATAGGATCACGAAGCTGAAATCAATCGAGTCCCCCCAACAACACAAATTTCATGATCCAGAATTTTAGAACAATCACCCCTAACCAACTCCCAAGAACCAAGCAACCCCAAGCGATGAAAACACCCTCCTCTTGGCACCCCATCTCCCAAGAGCGTGAAATCCCAATCATCGAACGATCCCGCGTCGTTCCTCGATTAATCCCATCCCGGAATCGATCTCGTCGCACGGCGATCACCTCGTCTCCCGTTGACCTCGGGGGGCGCCGATAAAACAGCTCGACGGAGGAGCTCACCAGGCATCTTATCTAGCAGCGCAGTGTGAACACGGAGGTTGCACGAGATACGTGCACGTCTGTGCACACACTTAGAGGGCTAGGGCTGGAGGGCGCGTCGGGGGGGGGGGGCGGGGGGTGGAGGGAGCTCGGGGGGGGGGGAGGAGTGGTACGAAGGAGATGGAGCGCGACGAGGGAAGAAGAGAGAGAAGGAGATGGTCGGGCTGGAATGTGGGGGTTGGGGATTGGTGTTGTAGCCGAGTGGGTACCACCAGAGGTGGGTCTGGTTGGCCGCGGCGTCGGCGGCGTCGGCTGTCTTGGACAAAATCAATACTGTGGCCACCCATCCCTCGCCACCCCTTTGCCTCATCCCTCCTCCTCCCTCCTCGTCCCACTCCCCAAATCCACCCACCAGCCCACCTAAGGTTGTGGAGTAAGTCGGAGGTGGAGGCAGAACCGACGGACGGCAGGGTGGTGTGGGCTGGCTGCAGATGCCGCGTAATTACCACCCTCAAGACACGTGTGGCGCTCGCGCATCCCCCCCCCACCGCCCTCTCACCCACCCTCTGCCACCCTTTCCCTGCTCACCACCACCAAGGCGCGGGATCAGCGTCGGCGAGGCTGCTGATGGTGGTGAGTACTAGTGTCGGGATAGCCGGATACCTCTTTATTAAAAGTATAACTCCCGATATCCTGGCCATCAGCATTGATCGCGGCTTCTTGCTTTTTCTTCCGACCCCCTCGACCCCTTCGCCGTATCGGCCGGCGGTAGTTTCAGCCTGTTCTTTTACGATTGTTCGCGGATGCTCCCTTTACGGCGTGTACAGGTAGTCGTGTAGCAGGGTCGTTTTTGCTCGTTAGGCAGCACCGCTCTCGCGAGATTTCTGCTCGAACCCGGCGTTCGCTTCCATCGAGACGGAGTTGATCATTGTTCGGCCTTGCCCCGGCATAGATACTCTGAATTTTTACGGTGTTTAAGGAGCTTTGACGTTATTTCAGGAAGTTTGACTCCCCTCAGTCTTATTTACTTTCAGGGATATAGGATTCTTTCGACTGTCGAGATGTACGCCTGGAGATTAGTGTTTCACCGTGGGTCTTCCCTGATCGCCGCTGATTTAATGTTGACTTGATTTCTCAAAATTGCTTGGGATTGCCAAAAGCGGCGACAGGTTTCAGGCGGGCCCGCATGATTTTCGAAAATCCCTGCGAAGACCGGCAATCGAAGGGACTTGCTTGAAAGAAGCATCCGAAAATCGCGGGCACGGGTATTCGCAGCCTCCCCGACGCGCCCTAATAAATTAGCATTCTCGTTCTAACAAGGTCCAGACTTCATCCCTCAGGGGCTACGCGGAGGACTATCTACAACATACCACCCTTGCCGGACATAGCGAGCATAGCTCTTGCCAGACCCCTTCCACGATTCCACAGCACGCCAGCCCGGAAACTACCCTTATTAATATTATAAGACAAACCAGCGGAGAGGGGGGAGGGCAGTGGAAGAAGAGGAAGAAGAGGAAGAAGAGGAAGGAGGGGGCGGAGGGGAGGTTGTGCGTATGTAAATAACCGAAATGTTTGTACGACGATCCGGTTCCACGAAATACTACTGCCACCCTCCCACCCTCCCACCCTCTGCCCCATAACCATCGATATAAAAGCGAAAATTGTATTCATAAATCCGTCTGGAGATGCTCGGGAGTGATCTTCTTAAAAGGCAGGCATCGAGCGTTATCCACGTAAGAACACGCTGACCCCTCGAATATCCATTCACTCGTGGGGGGTAGTAAAAAGAATTTATTATCGTGCCGGACGATTTTTCGGTGGACGTCGTGGATAACGTTCTCGTGCGACGAGGTGGAAGAAAAGGCTTGTTCCTCGCGCGCCGTTCCACCCCTAAATCAAGCAAACAACCCCCCGAAAACACGAGAGACCGAGCAGTTATGCGGCTGGTCGGTCATTTGCGGTCCCGGCGATGTTCTGGATTGCCGTGTCGCGATTCTTTCGCCTTTCTACCGACTGACCTTTCGCGCTCGCAGGCTAAAAACGTCCGTGATCGGGCGGATAATCACTGGACGAGATAACGTGGTACTTTGGTGTGTTCTCTTCGGTCACTCGGGTTGTTGCAAGGCGAAGAGACTCGAGGGGATGATATGGGACGGCTCGAGGGAAGAGGGAGAATTATATCGAGAAGCAGCTCGGATCGTGTTTCCTTAAAACGAAACCAGCGCACGTATTCGACTAATCATACCGCCATTTCCTTTAATATCCGCAGATGGCCACCCCACCGAGCCGTGCTGCGGCACTCTTGCGAGTCTTAGGGACTTCCGGTGAGATTATACCGTCGACGAGAGCCTCGCATCCGGCGTCTAAATGTTTCAACGCCCGTGTCCTGGGACCCGGGCGAAGTCTCCGCTGATAGAAATCCTGGGGATAATATTTTAACAACGCGAATGATCCTTCAGTTTCTATAGTTCGCGCAAGTAAATTCGCCGAGTGCATACGCTTCGGGGTGGGGAGTTTCTTGCAGCGGTGAACTTTGAGATACTAGAGACTCGGAAGTGTGGATTACGTGGGAGATAGTTTTGAATATTCTTCGTTTAAAATCCTCTGCCTCGTTTTTGGTTAAGATCGCACAATTTTATGTTCAAATATAACCAACTCGAACTCGCCTAAAATTTTTACCCTTTTTTCAGTTTGCAAAATGCGTGGGTTCGCTGAAATTCTTGGTTATTTGAAGAGCGACGGTTTCTCCCCTCGATGAATCATAGGATTTTCACACCTGCAATGGAAAAACTTGCCCGAAGCCTCTATTCACGGGCAAATGGTTTCGTCACGAACCTCGCTGCCGCCATTTCGAAGCAATAGGCTTTTTATTCGCTTAACACGATCCACGCACTAGCGTCCAGAGTAGGATAGATATCGATAGTCCGAGCCGGCTCTAATGACGTGCGTGTGCTGCGAGAGATTTGGCCAATGAAGGGTGGTTCGAAAGGGTGCACGGTGGATTTAAATGAAATTGTCCACAAGGAAGGTCTGGCCTCTAGCTATCTTTCGAAGCAACCTTCCGCGTTCGATACTATCGAGCGCGATAGGGACTCGCGCACTCGAACCATTCCGCCGCAGCAGCCTGATATTAAGCAAACAATCTTGAGCGTAGGAAACGCGAGGTGTCTACGCGGATTCTGCAAACTTTCGATTATTCAACGGCATTTCCGGCGCTCGTAGCCTCTAGAAATCGCGTGAGAAAAATCTGCCGGGCCAAATTGTTTACGAGCCGAAGCGTGTCCCGCGGGGGAATTTTTAGCCATCGTGTTTGAAAGTGTCGCGGGACACCGGTTCGATCCACGGGCGGTCGACCGCCACGGTGAAACTTTTAATCGAGACCTACACGAATATATTTCGCCCGTTTTGTCCTCGCACGCGACGTTCCCCTCTTCGTCGACTTCGCCACAGCAGCGAAGAACTGCAAAACCATTTCGAAAGCGGACTGGTAAAGCTATGACTCGTCTATTTCTGGGAAGCGACTCCAGATAAACTTGAAACCTCTCCACCTAGTCGCCGCCGTTACCCAAGTGTCCTATTTCCTTGCAGAGGGAAGAAAAAGGCGGGAAAGCGAGCGGTCGCGACCAGAGGATGGTGCGAGCGAGTGGAGGATAACACGGGGGTCCTGCGACACAGGATAGCGTGTAGGGTGGTCCTGGCGGTCCGCGTAGCGGGATAAGGATTTATAGTTTAATATCTCGGCCGGCTGGGTCGTCGTCACATTTTCAACCTCCCCCAGAGAAGGTATACGCGCGCGAAGCTAGCCACCCTCGGGGGGGCCACCCCTTTTACGGATTCTCCTAGGCTGTTCCGCCTCTGCGTGTCTCCACTATGGTCGAGCCAGCCAGCCGAGGATTACCGAGTCAGGATTCCAAGGAAGATTTGTTTCGGTTTGATGGGGCCGTTTAGACGTGTAAACGCGCTCGTTAGATTGGAAACGCGTGGCCTGGATCGACGTTCGACTACCCCCGGCAAGGGGAACAGGCTGGGGGATGGGGTGAAAAAGAGAAACGCCTGGGAAGACTGTTTATTGGGAGGCTTGGCGCTGCGAAGTGCCACGTGGATGACGCACAGGTACGCGGGTATGAGGAACAATGTTCAGAAACGGTGCATGGGGCAGTGTCGAATGGTAGGATAAAGGGTTACGTACGTTCTCAACTTTCGAAAAATTCATTTTTGCTTTTTCACTTACATCAAATTTTGATAGTGCAAAAAGAATTTAAGGGATATCTCAATATTAAAGGAAGATATTTGTCACAATGTGAGAGCGTGCACGGTCAAAAAAATGGCAGATTAAGTGTAAGTTGCAAAAAAAGTTTTTTCAATACTTAATATTTCGGGATTTTTTTATAAGAATAAAGATTCCAAGAACAAGATACAATTAAAACATTTTCGATTTATTTCACACCTCTCGAGAAAAAAAAACCTGAAAGAGGTTAACGAAGACTTCGTCGCCACTTGGACCTCCGAACTGAAATCGATTTTGGGGTAGGTGAGGAAAAGTCAATTCATTACAACGCAAGTCACTCGTATGTCATCTTATTTTATTAATATCTGATTTACATAACTTAAGAAACCCCATTACACGCGAAATGAATGATACTTTAAAAACAAAGTGTTAGCCTGCAAGGATACAAGGATTTCTGGGGAGTTTCAGTAGTATAGGTCAATGGTAAGGCCTCCTAGGTCCTTTTCGTAGGTTCCCGTGGACCGAGGGGGTCTGTTCGAGTGACAGGCGACAGGTAATAAGTCCAGCCGTCTTATATACCGCCCGGGGTGTCGCGCAGGGGACCTGGTGCGCCTCTTTGTTGGACAAAGTCGCCCAGGTAGGACCTTCTCCGTGGCGTTGGTTCCGCTGCCAAGGTGTATCGTTACTTGGTGGCGCTTTGAGCCGGTGGCAAGGGGTTGGAGGAGGTCGACAGGGAGGGCGGGGACGCGAGGGGGGTTGCTCTTAGCCGCGTTAATGCCTTGAGAGGGGAGCGTTAATTAATAATTGCTGGAGGGTGCCAGCAGCCCTCGACAGAGGAACGGAGAGCCGTAGATCGGAAGACGAGGAACACGCGTGCAGGAAACCGCCGCTGGTGGATGGAGATCGCCGATCGTCATCGATCAACTTTCCTCTCTTTCCGTAGACCAGCCCACCGATCACGTCGTTCCCTCCCACACCTCCCACCCCTCCCCCCCTGCCTCCCGACGACACACATCTCGCGTAACGCTAGAGTCGCCGGTATTCAGAAATTACGAAGCTCGGTAAACCGAACGCTTCCTCGGTCCCCCGATAACCGGCAACAAATTCTATCTCCGCGTCTACCGTGTTCTAGCTCCAAAAAAGCCGACAGACCAAACATCCCCTCGAATTTCGCAAACTCCCTAACCTGTCCCCCGTGCGACGGGAGCGGAAGCATCCGAAATATCGGTTTATCGATCGTTTTATCGTGATTCGGGACCGGCACGGGAGCGTATCAATAAAAGGGGACAGGGTTAGAAGAGAGGGGGCGGTGGATGGAGGCAACACCTACACGCGTGTTGTCTCGTATGCAACGGCGAAAGGGTTTCGCTCGTTCCCCTTCCGGGCGAGTCCAGCCACCTAGAGAACGGTGTCGTTGAGGGTCTGAGGGGCCTCGAAAGAGGAGGAAGACAGGGTGGAAAGGACGGGGTTAGCTGTCAGAGAGATAAATCGGTCCCGGCTTAATTAAATCTTCTTCCGTGCTACCCAGGCAGGGCCTGCCGCCGGACACCATCCTCCGAGGGTCGAATTGTTTCGAGGATATCAACCCTGATTTAGGAGGCCGCGTATTCCCCAAGTACATCGCGGGTACTACCTGACCGGCACTCGTGATCCTTGTGGACGCCCACGCGAGCCAGACAAAAATATCCTTCAGGCTTCCGCTACGTTGCGCGCCGTTCTTTGATGAAAATCAGGATCAGAGGTGTCATGCTCAGTGCGTGCTCGACTCGTAGTCCTCTGAGTGGAGGCAATCGACGTGTCTGAAGAGTGCTCGATTGTGTTCCCTTGGAAAGGTCTTTTTATTGTATTTTCCAGGGCGTGTAGCGATGTCCTGGGGTCAGTATTTCTACGGAGGGAGACAGTAAGTTTCTCGGAACTATGGATTAATTCCGAGCGTAAACGGAGGCTGCTAATATAATCGCTCGTGGTGCATGAAGCTGTCTAAACGTGGATCCGTGACAGCAGAATTCCGCGATACCTATTTTCCGTCGCGTCAAACTAACCTGCAGGAAATCCCCCGATGCCGGGGAACGTGCACAGACGCCCGGTGCATCGCCAAACCGTTGAGGGAAGCTAATTCACCCGCCGAGATCTCAATAACGCGTTTTCACGATAATGCATCTCACTCCGCCGCATCTCCATTCACCAATTCCATGCCGCTACCGACGCAAGCCTCTGATTTCAGCGGTGGCTCCAGGCCGCTGCTACGATCACCCAATCCAATTATCTTTCCCCGATCCTCGGGGCTTCCTTGCCTACCATATCCTTGGCAACTTCTTACCAAAAACGCCAAGTGGTCTTTCGACCCCGGACAGAGTCCGTTAGACGGCCGATCCTTTGCTATCTTCCCGAATTCCTCCAACATTACGCTGTACCAGTCTTCACAGATAATTGTCACACCTGCCAGCAACATGGCCCCGATTCGAGGCAGCGCAAACCATCTATCCCCAGTCTTTCCTTGCTCTCCGCCTCGACGCCTTTCCTTCAGAAGCTCGACACACAGGTAGACACTTAGACACCTGTCGCGATCCCCCTCGGCGTTCTCGGCACCCCCCGTTGAGCCCCAATTCTGAAACAGACATCTCAATAACGCGTCACGATGCTGCCTCGTTGGTGTTAGGCCTAGGACGAGAAGTCGACGTCCCTCGACACCGTATCCGCTATCGCGAAGTCTGAGGGGGTGGTCGGGTAGGTGGGAGAGGAGAGAAAGGTGGCTAGATAGACGCGCGGAACGGGCAACGAGGCGAGTGGAGCGGTGTGGCAGCGCGAAAGACAAGGAGATGGGAGTCGGAGAAGGCAAGGCGCAGGGTGGAGGTGAGACGAGGGTGGCTGTACGTCGATAGAGCGGCGCGCCACGGAGGCCAAGATACGACACCGCCGCCACCACTGGCAGACCCGTAAAGGGGCGGGGGTTTTCTCTGTCTCTTGCCTAGCTGCGCCCTCTCTTTCCCTTCGACGAGTGCCGTGGCTTTCCGGGAGAGGGGTGGCGAGTGGCAGGAAAGGCAGCCAGTCTCGGGGGGTTGAGGGAGCCGGTCCTTGTTCGTCTCGAAGCTGGCGCAAGCAGCGCGACAGAGACCACCCTCGTCCACTCCTTTCCGCTCTCCTTGCGTCTCCTCTTTTTATACCTCGGCAGATGTTACACACCGGGGGACGCGTACGTGGCGAGGTGGCTGGATCCGCTAGCGGCTAGCCAGACGGAATTTTTAATCGGTGTCTAGGCTACCCCCCTCCGTTTTGGCTTCGACTCGCCCTTAACGCGGTCCGGGGCGATCATTTCCTCGGGGGTGAGTGTCTTCAACAGCCTTGTCGCCTTCCTCTGTATCACTGTTGATTCACAGCTCCCTTCTGTACCAAACACTGAGAATCGATGCTCCTCAATAACGTGGCAAGATAGAACATCGTCTCCTTGCATATTTCTCCAAACATATAAAACAGATCTCCTTCGCGCAACAGATACTTGACCCCAAAGAATCCGAACCTCACACCCCTATCGCAGAAATATCCAATCAAACTAAATTTCTTTATTATGGGAGCAGTCTGGCAAGGGTGTAGAATTCTTTTCACCCCTGGAACGGTCTGTCACGTGGCGGGCGGCGTGGGCACGAAATTTTTCGAGGTGGTCGCGCGCTCAGGTGCATACCTCGCGCGCGCGAACAGGCGCAGCGCGGAATTACGCGCCAGGCCGCATATGTATATGCATGTAGACGCACGAGTGCGTACATATGTAGACGGCGTGTGTCGCAGATGGAGTCGGGTAAGCCGGTGAGTATCGGTATTCGGTTAATTATGGTCCCCCATCGGGGGGATGCATGAATTCTTGACGCGGGGGGTGTTGCAACGCTCCGTGCCATGCGCGCCTGTCATATCCCCAGCAACATTGCTACCAACGTCACGCGCCCATAGGTACGACAGGATCGTAACGCCACGCTATCAGCTTAATTTTCGATCACACCCGCCTTCCTATCTAAAAGCAGCTGCACATCATAGAATAATAGGCTCTGGGAATGCTTCCCCGCGATTCTCCGCGATTCTCCGCGATCTTCCTTATGCAAGGAGCTGCGTCAGATACGCAGCTTAGTCGAACCATCGATTCAAATAGAAACTAAAAATTCATTATTGTGCTATTGTTTTTTAGTAGTTGCTTAGAGTCCCCTTTGCTTTATTCAAGAGCAAGGTGGAAGGCGAAACCTTCTATTTTCTTTGAAAAATCGCAGGACTTCTTTCGGTAAAATTGGACAGAGTAGCATTCGCTGGTGAAAGTCGCACGGAGGAATATTTGGTGGGGAATCTAGCGCGGAACTTAATAATTTTATCGAGTCTGGGCGTCTGACTCGCGATACCGGGGCCAGGTATGAGATCACCGTTCGTGGAGGTGGTTTTCGTGAAAAATATCGCTCGTTTTACAGGCGGTGGAGGCTTCGGCTACGCTGACGGGGGTGTGGGGCTTGTATTTAATTAAACCTCCAGGGGCTGCCTGATCGAGCATCAATACCCAGTGGTTCTCCGACTTATTGAATCACCGTCGGACCTTGATTGTATAATCAGTTTGTTGAACCGTTCCGCTTCCGTCGATGCCATCCCTTCGATGCCCTTTTCCGCGCGAAAAAGTTCGTCGTTGTTCCCTTCACATTCGAGGCCTCTACCTTATTCTTCCATTCTTCGTCTTCCCTTCGATCGCCCCGTCATTATTCCCTCTTCAAAATCCTCGACTACTCCGTTTAATTAAAACTTCGGATTGCGTTTTGGATAACGGAGAAGTCTAGATTCATCTTTATTCGCTAAAACTTCATCTTTATTCGGTGTTTCGATAGTTGTTGCAGTGCTTTGGAAACGCGCGAGATTCCTCGTTGTTCATTTAGCGAAGATTCCAGATTGCGCTTCGAAGGCTGGCCAAGCGTTCCCGCCGAGAATCAACGTTTCATTCCGCGACGCAGCACCGACGCTTTGAGATTAAAGGCTGGCCTGCAACGGGCGACCACCGAAACGCGGAAAGACTGCGGATGCAGCTGCAGCGAGAAAATTAATTGCGCCGCACTTGTGCGGCCACGAATTACGACCGACGCGTATCCATTTCCCGTGCACGCTGATGCACGAAGATTTGTTCGTACGAGATTCACCCTCGCTTCCACCCAGCAAATAGTCAGCTCTTTCAGCAGGTGGTTCTGAAGAATTCGGAAGTAGGTTACTTTAGATAACATAACAGATAATCGCACAACTGGTCGTTAGAGTTAGACGCGAACAATTGGTAGGAGGACTCCGAAGGTTTAGGTGATCCTGAGGACACTTGTCAAGGCTCAAGGGGATTACCAAGATGCTTATCAAGGTTTGACGTAGAGGATGCTTAGAATGTTGATCAGAGCTTAGTAGAAGGGATACTTGCTCGGAACAATTGTCCGTGATTCAATGCACACGATTATCTAAGAACTGATTAGCTTATTACATAATTGCGATTGCGATAACGAATCCACAAGGGAGATATATAAGATTTTTCATTATAGACAGGTTTACAACACTTCACTTTTCTTTGAAAGTGATTTTTGCCACTGCTTGCAACCAACAGTACAATTGAACTCGATAATCAGTAATTCAATTAGACTTAATTTCCCCTATACCTTCCCAAACTCTTTCTCGGAAACTGTCGCGTCTGCAGCAGACACAAACACAAACATCTCTACCATAATGTTCGAAGAATGGCGTCGATTACACTGCATACGAATACCTGCGAAAGTGGCAATAAAAGTAGAGGAAGAGAGGGAGGAAAGACGATCAGATCTGTCGGGATTACCACCCTGAATGAGAACCAAAGCATGGGGAACCTCGTCGGTGGGATGTACGGAGGTTTGCGAAGCCTTATTAGCGATTTGGGGGTGATTCTCCCCCTTGTAGTATTGACTCGGGCCTGGCTGGCTGCTGGGAATTAAAAATCGCTAAATTCGGTTACACAGCCGTTGCGTTTCGTTTCATCTCGCGTTCTTCCGCCCCTCCCTCGTTCCACGCCTGCCACGGGCCAATCGCTCGGCGAATTTCATCGAATTAAAAGCTGCGCCCCCGTCGGAAGAATGGGCGTTCGAACGATCAAGTGACTGAACGCGATACTTGCGTCGGAATTCGGGGCTCCGGGGAAACTTTCGTCGCGTCGATCCAGCTCTTTTATCGTCCAACACGTGCTTTCCTTTCTCTTTCGTTCTATAAATTATCTTCGCTGGAGAGTTCTGTATACGCGGACGTCGGTGGAAATCTGCACTGGAATCGATTCATTGGTTGTCAGGGGGTTATTCTTTGTCGGTGAACCCCAGCGGTTGAGTCTCCGGGCAAAATTTCTAGTTAGCCGGATCGACGCCCGTCCCACAGGGGATGAAACGATATTATTTGGCTGTCGCGCGGACCCCCACCACGGCCACGTTAATTCCATGCATTTAAATTGTCATTAGCCGGCATGCAGAACAAAGTGTCGCGCTTATGCACCGTGACGCCGTACTGCGCCTCCCTTTCTCGAGCCTCGTCGCGATATTTCTCGGGGATATTGAAGAATTCTCTGCAAACTTCGCTCGGCGAAAGTGCCAGGGAGTTGAGTGTTCAGGTAAATTCGGAATTACCAACTTTACTTTACGATAGTGGTAGGCTGATCTATGGCCATCTACGTTAGAAGACACTTTCTAATCTGCTCTGGCGAAGGGAAGAACGTTCGGTTGTACGCGCTCCTGCACCTTACCCTTTTGCCGGGGTCTCATCGTTACGCGACCCCCTGCGCGCGGTGATCAGCGTGCTCCCGCGCCCTCGGAAGTCGGCGAAAAAGAAAGCGCGAAAGCCATGAAGAATGGCGACACTCAATCACGCCAAAGACAACCGCCTGGGAGCCGAGCGTCCGAAACAATACGAAACAATACGAAACAAACGGCCCCCGGGGGCGGATATTAGTTTTTCGATTCCTCGAGCCCCCAATCGACGACTCCGCCGGCGTCGTCCACCCTCCGCCCACCCCCTACGGTCCGCCGTGTTATTTTTCTCAGTCATATTCCCAGCTGCGCATTTATCACTTTTAAACGAGCCTGGAGGAGCCAACGGCCTTCTTCCTCGCGGATCCTCCGCCCCCGTTCCTCTCTATCTCCGCGCTCCTAGTCTGACGACTCGTCCTTTTTCCCTGTAATGGAACGCTGGATGCAAAACGGGGAGAGGGCTCTCGCGATCGAACACCTCGAAGGGCCATAATTCTGTCGCACGGAATTTACCCCGTCGTGACGTCGGTGGCCGCTGTCTCCGCGCTCTTCGCACCCCCCCCCTCCCTCTCACCCCTGAAGAAGGGTTGCCTTTGTGCTCTGTTTCTGCTGCAGTGGACGCTGGCTGGATGCTTCTGCAGCTGGCGGGGGAGCGATGGGGAAGAGTTACTTCTTCCTGTTGCCCTTTGTTAGGTAGCTCGGGGATTCCAGAGGAGCGTGCTAATAGTTTCGAAGATATGAGCGCGGATCGATTCGAATGGGACACCCTGTGTGCACGTAGAAAACAGCGACATGTATCCAAGCCGCTGACAGAGGCTGGTGGGATCCTCCGCGTGGATGGTAGGTAGAAGGCAGGGCCGTACGGTCGTGGGGCGCATAACTCATTCGACGAGGCGAGCCTCGGTGATGTACGGCGGTTGTGGGACACCGTGGAGGACGAGGTTTATCGGCTGGAGACGGTGGCAAGGGTGAATCAGCCCTTAATAAGCCAAAGTGCACGCGAGCTGGGAGCAGAGGAGAAGGCCGGCCTCTCTTGCCCCGCGATAAGACGGGCGAAACGAAGGGCGCGCAACCGTGGACGTCATCGGGCAGGGGTGCTGCTGGCAGATTTATGATCGACTCCACTACTGCCCCGGAGTATATTTCTTCGATTCGCGGCCGATACTCGGTTCCTTTGGTCAGCGTGTCTAAGTATCGTTATTGTTGTTCGGGAGGAGAGGAGAGTGTAAGGAAAGCTCCACGAAAGTTGTTTAGGTTCGACCAGCCGATCCTAATGATTATAAATTATAATGATGATTGATCACGTGGAATGTGACTGGGGATTATTGCTAGGATTCAGCGCAGTGATTTCATTCGGTAATTAGCAAGGTTTAGCGATAGTGATCGTCTTTGGCGAGCTAGCATGTGGTCAGTGGAATAGATAGGTTCGTGAAGGCTGAGGTATGACGGAGCTACTTCCCTGATGAAGCGCTACGTTTAATCCGAGATTAAAAGGACTACGATGCGCAGTAAAGTTTAATGCTAACACGGAGGATCCTGGACCTAGTCTTGAAATCAAGGGATCACAGTGTTTGTCGGGGACGGTCACTTATTAATGCGGGCGCAGGGCCAAAGTAATTCCCTAGGCGGGGCGCAGCTTAGGAAGGACTTAGCTGATATTTGGATCCGCGCTAATACCTATCACACGCTTAGAACCTGTCCCCGAGCAGGGAACCAACGTGAGCTTGGTTATTCAAACGATATCCTCGATTGGTCATTAATTTGCGTTTAGCCGTGCCATCGCGATCTTTCGCCAACTCTCCAGTTCGCGGAGCAAACATTCAAGCTTTCGAGTGATTCGTGGGGCAGTTGAAAAAGCTAAAGATTGGTTGCTTATCTATGAACAAGGGGCTGGGAGTGAAACGATTCGGCGGGAATCTCTGGCCCCCACCCCGTTGGCCAACATAATCACCGATAATAGTCCGTCCGCTTCTAAAAACGGGAAAACTTTCCTTCCATCCCCCTGTTCAGCGTCTTCGAAGACGCCAAGACGCCAAGACGCGGAGGGCTTCCCCCGGCCGAGAAGTTGGTTTACCACCCCCGCAGGGGTGGTTAGCGGGTCTAGTTAAGGGGCGTCTTAATTACCCACCGTAATGAACACCTTGTCGTAAAAACTTGCGCCGGTTTAATTATTTCAGAGCAGCCACCCGCCCGCTCGATCTCCTTGCTCGGTTACCCTCGTATTCGGGGGTTGTTTCACACTCCACCCGCCCTGCAACTAAACGGAACTGACAACAGCAGCCGGAAGATTTCCTGCGCGATCGGCGACACCTCCTTTCCGACACCCTTATCGGTCGGCCTGAAAATGATTCAATTCTTTCCCAACGCACAATCATTATTTACAGCAGATACGCTGATGACGCTTACAATAGTTTTCTTACAATAGTGTTTGGCCGAAATTTTTGATTTTGTGGGAAAAAGTCAGTTTTGTGGGAAAAGGGAAGGCTATTTTCGTTTGTAGGCTAGTTAGAAATCCCAATTTGTCTGAAAATGTAAGTATTGTGGGGGAAAGATGGCGACAAAAAATTTGTGGGCTATTTAGAATTCCGATTTTTGTGGGAAAATTATAATTTGTGGGTCGAACATAATCGTAGCCATAAATTACACTACACACTTCATACTTTACCCACCACACTTCAAACTTACACTTCACCCTTCATGATTCAGAACTACTTACTTACCTTGCGATCGTGCACTACGTGGTAAGTATTCAGGTAAGCTATTGAACGCCCTGCGAAGACGCAACAAAGTTGCAAACATAAGAATTTTTCAACAATATTGCAAATAAAATTGGGCTGTTCTAGGAATAAAATCTCGGTTTGCAACTTTGTTTCGTTCTCCAAGAAGGAAAATTCACCATTTATGATTCAGAACTACCTACTTGCCTTGCGATCGCGCACTATGTAGTAAGTATTCAGGTAAGCTATTGAACGCCCCGCGAAAACGCAACATAGTTGCAAACGTAAGAATTTTTCAACAATGTTGCAAATGAAATCGGGCTGTTCGAAAAATAAAATCCTGGTTTGCAACTTTGTTTCGTGTTCACAAGAAGGAAAAATTCGGTTTGCAACCTTGTTGCAGGTGCAGCGCGAAAATCTGCCTCTCTTGCAGGTGCAGCGCGAAAATCTGCCTCTCTTGCAGGTGCGAGAATCGTGCAATGGACTTCCAAACGAGGGTTTTCTGAGTTGCTGCACCTGCAAGAGAAGCAGATTTTCGCGCTGCACCTGCAAGAGAAGGTTTTTTACTGGTTGCCATTTTTTTTAGCTCCAAGAGAAGACAATTTTTAATTTACAACTTTGTCCCACGTGCTAGAGGAGGCAAAATTTGAATTTGCGATGTTGTGCGACTTCGTCCAGTGCTTATAATTGATTCGGTGCATTGTTCATGAGGAAACGATGTGGGAACGGTGTGGAAATAATGGGAGGCCAATGAGAAAAAGATAGATTTCAAGATATATCAAAGTTTATTTAAACCAATTATGTTGTAACACTTTTACAATGTATTTATACAAAGCATTGAATAAACCACATATCTAAGATGCCACAGTGTTGAACATTTTCTTTCCCACCACTGTCCCATCCACATCGCCAGCAATCGGCTGCACGCGCAGTCCCAGTAGTCTTCGCGATGCTCTGAAAAAATGTAAAAGATCCGACGTGAGTGTCAAGGAAAACGTGATTGAAACAGTTTGTTCCCTGGTCGGGGGTGTAAACGGAAAAATCGATGCTCGCGATCGACCCTGTAACATTTCCCAGCGCGAGCACCGGTGGTAAGGTCATCGAGGTGCAGGCGAGGAGAACGCAATAAAGGCGCGTACCCATCTACGACGGCGTCGAATCCAATTACACCCACCCCCAGCCCCCAGCCCCCAGCCCCCAGCCCCCGTCCACTGGCCCTGGCAGTTGGGGGATGGCAATACTTTTTAAGGGTGCGTCTGCAACGAGAGAACACGGAAAAGGCCGTACAACGGGGGTATTGCGGCACGGTTTGTCGTCTCTCGCTTCTATAAATTCGCGGGAATTAAACGAAAGAATGCGGTCTGCCTCGACGTACGACCAGCCGGCCCTGCAACCCTTAACTCCACCCCTCCGGCTCCCTCTATCTGCCTCTCTCTTTCTCTTTCTCTCTCTCCCTCTCTCGTGCTTGTTCCTTGTTCCAGAATGTTTCCTCTCTCTCTCGGAACCGTGGGCTCATTTTTGGGGGCTCGTTGGATTTTTAATTAAGGCCGCGGCGGTGACTCCCACGCCAAGAATGCACGATATCGTGCGAGGTATTTTGCCGAAAAACCACCCTTCCCCCATAGCCGCTGCCGCGGTGCGTGGCCTCTTCCTCGGGACAGCGTTATTTAATAACCGTCGTTCGATCGTTTCACGCTGTTATCTCTCCTCCTACTGTCCACCAGCGCTGATTCTGCCCACGATTTCCATGCTTCCCTTTTTTCATCCTGGATAACCGGCAACGACTCTTGTTTTCATCAAGCCACCCTGATGTTTCATTGATTAGAGGCGGAGTACGGGTTGCCTAGAGAATTGTGTTCTCCCACAAATCCCAGCACCAATTATTTTGCCGAGCAATAAACTAGAATACAATGATTAACTCTATCACCTAAAACGGTATCGGCAACTGTTTCCATCGTCATGTGTTTTCCTTTGTTTAAATTATTCCCTTATAGGGTGGGTTTGGTAGTTGAAAGCCTGCAGGATAATTCCTGAGCAATCGTGCGACTGTTACTCACGAAGAATCGCGAGGAAAGAAGATAGGAGGAGAGGAAGGCCAGGGAGAAACATATTCGCCGCCCCTCGGGTTTAATATTTAAAAGCGCATCTGAAATATGTCGATTCTGGCACATAAACACACAGGGGTGCTCCGAGGACCGGGTGGCCCTCGCAGGGACTGTCCTGGATGATTTATTCGCCGCGTTACTTCCTGACCTGCGAGGTTTACCGTCGTCGGAATTTGCATTCTCGTCGAGCTGCGTCTTGCTCTGGGGGTAGCTCGCACAGGGGGCTGCTCAGAGAAATGCTATCAATGCTCTTTATAACCACTGAAATCTAACCACAACTTTTCGAATAAATTACTTCCCTGTAATTATAAAACGACTACAAAATTCTTTATTAAAAACCGGATCCCAATTTCCTATTGCATCTATTCACATTTTTAATAACACCCTCGTACGTCCGTCGAAACGTTCCATTCGAACTTATCCTGATCAACGCGAGCATACTTCCAACGAAGCCTCTGCAGCCAGCTAATAAAGACACAATAGGAACCGTCGAAATTTTCACGGGGCACACACCGAGTTTCGTCTAATTAGAAAGCCACCCCCGCTCCGGGGGGTGACGCGGAACGACTCGAGCGTCAGGAATCCCACGCAAAAGGAGCAGACAAGCGGCTTCTTCGAGAATTATGCGCGAACGCTCGGCCCCACGGCACTGTAAATCCACCGGTAATGTACACACATGAGACTGAGGGTGGTGCTGCAACCCCTCGCCGCCATCGACCCTCTTAAACGTGAATTTGATATTCGTAAATCTGCCGGCCGGTTTCCATAAATCAAAACCACCCTCTACCGGCTGCTATGGCCTGCAGAAAAGCACGGTTTGCGAGCAGGGGCGCGTAGGGGGTTGCAGCCACTCCCGCCTCCCCACCCTCTGTGTGAGCCATACTCGAGAACATCCGCTCGACATCTTCTTTCTTAAAAATTGATCCCTTCCTGCCGCTTTGATCCTCCTCGGGACACGCTGGCGCTCCATGAGAACGTGAAACGTTTCTCACCCCTCGGCGGGGGCAGGTTGTCTCGATTGTTTTGCAGGCTTGACGAGTTTAGCGCCTCGATTGCTCGAAATTGTGGGCCTGCTATTGGCTGTTGGGTGGTTGCAAGGAAATGATGCCGGCATTTGATAATTAAAGGATCGTCTTGTTTTCCTTTGGGGTGGTAATGTGTACTTCAGTCGTAAATAAGGGGAGGCAGTTCAGATTAGAGGAATCGGTGGCAATTTCCTTTTTGAAATTCTTTCTCGACGAAGGAAATGTCCACTGACTCCAAGACCAAAGTGATCCGAAACACTTGCCACAGCGATCGACATTCCACCCTCAACCCCTAGAGAAAGTATCATGAGAGATCGACTTGCACCGAGTCGGAGGAACTTCGCGATATATCGATGAAACGAAAGAGATATTGTAGCAGACGGAAGCCCAGTGAATGACAGAGTTCACGGAAACCATAATCAGCGTTCTCACGCTCCGGGTGGCCGTCAGATTTCCGCTTTCATCCCTCGCGACAGACGCTAGCCAAGATAATTCTCGCTCTCCTCAGATGTTCACTTCAATCTTTCGGGGAATATTTGAAGAGGCCAGATCAAAGCGCGTCTGGTCAATTTCATCAACATTTGAATACGGACCGCTCTCTCTTTTTCCCTCTTGCTCCCTTTCGCCCCCTTTTCGCTCCCTGTGGCGCTCGCGTTCCTTCCGCTATCTACCCGTTCCGCTCAACGAGAGCCAACGAAACAACCCCCGCGCCCCACGTTCCAGCCCCCCACCCGGAGCCCTTTGGATCTCTTTGCACCGACTGCGAAAAGAGCTGGAGAAGCGCAGCGAGAGAAACGAGTCGACAGAGGCCAAGAGGGATGGCGAAAGGGAAGAAGAAGAAACGGGGGGATGGGGTGGGGGAACTTTTGAAAAGTGTTGGGTAAAATGAGAAGCGTTAGACGAATGCGCCGATAACGTGCAACTCGAACATTCCGAAAGACATCCCTCCCCCGGCTGATGCGATGCTCTTTTCCCAGGCTGCTCCGCGGACTTTCAAACGGAGGATTCTTCCGTCGAATTCTATTTCACGGGATGGAAGGCCTTTGGCGTTACGGGGTAGAACGTCTTCCTTTGCCTGGGACCCGATCAGCCCGTCGATCGGGCGGATGATTAATTAGGGAGATGCCTGCGCCGGTATATAGGGTATTAAAATTCAGGCTTTGGGGTGAATGGTGGTTTGTTTAGGTTTCGTGTACAATTTGGTATGAGGTTTCAGTGGCAAGGGTGTGACTGGGGGTGAATACTGCGGATGAAAATGATTTTTCATGATTTAAAATAGTATTGCGTCTCTGCAAGTAGTACAAGTCAGTAATTTTTGCAACTTGCAGATATTGGAGCAAAAGCCATTGTAGTTCTAGAAATATTCCAACAATTTTGTGAGATGGATTGTAGAAAGTGGTATAAATTAATATCAAAGACACTCGAATGCCATCCCAATTTGCCCAATTTTAAAAATTAAATATCCCTTGGTGCTCACGAGCTGCAGAAAGTAATATTAAGTGATTCGAACGTACCGCGTGCCAAGGATTAAAATAGTAGAGTGAAATAGTAGATAGGGGGTGAGATTCACGGTAGTCGCGGGCATAAATTCAGCCGCGTCTCGAAATACCGTCGGGATGCGGCCTGGAGAGGAGGGTAGGCCAGGAGCGGCGCGATCAAAGCGTAATTTTAATTAGGCAGATTATACGGAAAGATAAAAATTATTAAAATTATTGCCTTAATGAAAGGGAACCTTCGCCTGGTTTACGGAGGGACGCGTAATTAAACGTCGGGAGTAGCTTCCCCCTGGGCGAGGGTTGTCCCGATGCCGGGCGCACCCACCAGCTAATTCAGCGCCCACTGTCGATTTAAAAAGATCCACATTCTCTGTGTCCACATCTCTTTCGATTTTCCTGTCGATCTAATCGATATTTTACCCTGTCTGCTCGCAACAGTTGATACGATTGCCTTGGAATTTTTAAATGGGGAGGAACGGAAATTTTAGGTGGTAGGGGAGTCAATCTTCCTTGCAGTCAACTGATGGAAATAATTCTTTGAGAAATATTGACCAGATAGGGCTGAATAAATCATGTACACTTTTACTTTATGATCACTACTCTATTATACATTTGGATTTCCCGGATTTCCCTAAACTATTTCGAAAAAGTAAGGAACTAAGTAGTGTAGGTACAATTATAAAAATTCTACCCCCAATCAACACTCACTCCGCGACGATCTAGGAAGCCTAACAGGGAATATTAAGAGTAATATTCCCCGTTACGAATAATTTTATTAGCCCCCCGATTCATCCCCGATGGTAACGCATGAAATTAATAATCGCTAGCTGGCGTCTCGACGCCAACTTCGCCCCAGATACCAACCCCTTCGACTGTCCAACGAGATTTCATTACGCGCCCGAGGTAATTAGCCCTCGAAACCGCGTTTCGCTGTTGAAGTTATAATCGTAAACGAGGGGGGTGGGTTTCGACGAGGAAAGTCAGGTGACATCTTCGTCGACTTCTTCGGCGGCGGCAGGACGAGGGGAGCCAATGGAAGGTCGATAAGAGGGCCGCCCCCTGCTGATGGCAGATCAGCCCGCAAACCGCAAGGTGCCACCACACCCCCAAAAACCACCCCTGGCACCCCCGCGGCCAATGATCGGGCCTAGCCACCCCCAGGACCGCAAACCAACCGCAAGACGATGCGCAGAACCGCCTCGTTCACGCACACACCGCGCATTCCGACCGCAAAACAAAATGGTGGAGGGTGTTAAGATTTTCAAGCCTGACCACCCTGGGGAACGTGGCCTTGGTTGGTCCACAGGGCTCCAGCCTGGCGAAGGTGGCGAGAGAAAGTAGCTTTGTTGGAGACTTCTTGGTCAACTGGTTGCCTCGGCTGACCTGAGTGACAATTAGGGTAGTGGGTGTCGTGGTCCAGGCTGGAGAAAGTGGGACAGTCGTTCTTGTAAGATTCTGAGGGAGGAATGTAGCTGGAAGGGTTTTCTTGGTCCACTGATTTTTCTTCAAGATGGTCCCACAAGTATAGACGCTATAAACGTTATGTTGAACGCTGAAGAAATTGCAGAAAACTTCCCTGACACAGCAGTTTAAATGCAACCCGTTCTGGGTGATAATAAGAAATACTAGATATGGTGCACGTAGGAAGAAGAATGGACACCACTTCGAATCCCTCCCGCTTAACTTTGAGATTCAAAAGATAATTAAATAATATCGAACACCTTTTGGCACTCGTTCACTAGGAAGGGTGTATCAATAAATTAAAATATGAACTACCAAACTTCCAAGCACGTAATCGTCCAGCGACCAGCTATCCTAAACACCTTCCCCCATCTATAAATACTCCATGAAATCGAGATCCATAATCATGAGCAATCCTGCGAGCAAAAGCCACCCCCTGGCAGGTAATATCTACTGATTCATCGCGAAGAGACGAGAAATTGTTGGAGACGTCGCACGTCGCGTAGGAGCGCGGTGGACGCTCGCTCCGGCTCGAATTTTTCTGGGTGAGTTCTCATGAGTCTTGGCAGCTCGGAGAGGTGGGCGAGGTGGGTGAGGTGGGTGAGGTGGGTGAGGTGGGTGAGGTGGGCGAGGTAGCGGGCTGGGGTTCTGAGGTACCCCAGCGTGGCCGTTGCGGCAGCGGCTGGGGGATCCCGCGCACCCGCGGTGAGAGAACAGGCGAAAGGGGTGGCCGGTGGCGGTGGTGGGTGACGATGTCGTTGGTATGAGGAGCGAAGGAGCCGTGGGAGGAGGGATTTCGAAAGAGGGTCGGTGGTCGAGGTGGTGGTGGAGACGGAGGAGAAGCAGCTTCGAGGAGGAAAAGCTGCCACAGGGGTTGGAGGGCGAGGAGGGCGAAGAGGAAAAGTGAGGAGAAGGTGGCGGCGGCTACGAGGGGGGTGGGTTGCCTAGCTACCGGCGAGACCCGGCCAAGATACTCCGAGATCTCTCTCTGTACTGTTTTAGGTCCTCTCCGCATATTTCGCCATCGGGTCTGACCATGTTCTTCGGCAACTTCGCCTCGACCTGTCGGAGGGGGTCTGTGCCAGAAATCGGGGGATAAAGATGCCCCCGAACCGTGGATACTATGCTATTTTTTTAATCGGAGATTTTTCTGTGTGCAACGCAGAAGAGAATGATGGGATATTAATGAGAAAGGGGTGGCGATGTAGGGATGCAGTGTGATATTTTCTCATCGCTCTGTTTTATTCTCCCTTGGTCCACTTTAGGAAAGAATGAAGATTAGTTGTGGGGTTGTAAGTTAATTCGAGCAAATACTTTGGCGACGATGGAACCCCCTGTTTAGGCAAACTTCGACAGTCAATTCGAGGAGACGTGGTCGGGCTGGGAGAACAAGGGTAGCGAGGCATCGAAGATGACGAGGGAAATTAATTTCCTTCCGTTGCCAGTTCCAGGGGCTCTTTACCGGAGGAAATCTTCTTTTCGTATTTGCATAGGCAATGGGAAATAAAAAATTGAACATCAATCCAGGCAGGGGGAGGGGGGAGTCGCGATGGTGTAGGAGGAAAATAATTGGGAGCACTTTTGAAGCTTGAGCGAGGGTAACTCTTGAGTGTCTGCCCTTCGTGAAATCTCGTGTACTTTACCTGCTCGTTTCGGATGCAAATTTCACGGTAAAAAGCTGTTCTTATGTCTCCTAATAAGGAGCTTTCTCTGCGCGATCAATTTGTCGCTGGAACGAATCCATCAGCATCGATAATTTAATACTTTTCTCAAGTTTCGATGCTGACCATTTAGATTTCTCTTGCCCCTTCATTTCAGACTGCTGGACTTCCTACAGAATTAAAGTTAAAGTCACTGATTCCCCTCCTAGGAAGGGCTGGATATCAATCGTTCTGATCAAAGAACTTGTAAACTTATTCTGTTAATTTCGAATCGATGGCATAGAGAACCGATGAAGGGGCGAAACTTTGATCGTTCTTTTTCAAAAGGCGATACCAGTGTCGCCCTCGAACGAGTAAGACGGCAAAGACATTTAAGAAGACTCACCCTCTTTCTTCACGCCGCCCCTAAGAAAGTTGGCTCCACCCCCGTGGTAAGGTAGCTCGCGAAGGAGTCGGTAAAGATCAGCCCCGAACGAGCCGAGGGGTGACTGAAAAACATAGTTCGTTTTTAGGAAGCAGTTACAAAAAATTCAGGCTAATTTTCAACGGGATACCAAACTGACTCTTCACGAATTTTAAAAAGGAAACCTGAGCAAATTGTTACAAAGCAGAAGGAAGTTGCAAAAAACATAGAAAAATAGCAAGATTGAAAAACTAGTGAGCAGGGCTTGCAATAGTGCCTTTTAACAAGAAAGGCCACGAAACTTTTACCATTCGAAGGTTGACAAGCCGTATACCCTGAAGAACAGGCAAAGAATTTGAAAGAACGAGTCGGTAAGAAAGGAAAAGAATAAGACGCGTTTCTTAAAGAAGTGGCGCCTCCTTTTAAGAAGACGCTAGTACATCGGGTGGCCACTAAGAAGGATGGCGCCTTAGGTGAAGAATACCACCCCTTTTTGTCCCCCGCCTGGCGTTCTTCCACCCTCAAACAAAAGCAACCATCATCGCAACCAAGTAGCCTCAAGATTTAATCTCCCTCTTCTTCAAAAATTGACTATCAATTCATGCAACTTTCCTGTCACGTGAAATAAAACCGTTTCCTATTATTACAAATGTTTAAACAATATCTTGAAACGCCCACGTACCCTTCAGCTCAGTTACAGCGATTTAAACCTTTCCCAACGCTTCTACAGGCTTTCTCCCCAGTAGATTTTTTCCCGCAGGCTTCACCCTCTTTTCCAGCCACCCTCGCGGGCAGGGGTGGGCCCACACTACGAAGAACAAAGGCTGGGCACACGGTCGGTTAATTTAATCTAAGCAAACATCATATAGATGGTACGCGAACGTGTTCCACAGGGTAGCAGCAAGACTGAAGAGGGTGGAACTCGGGGGAAGACGGAGGGTGGCGGATCTGCAGACTGAATCTAGATACATACGTAAGTACAAGAGTATTCAAGACGGCGCTGAGGAACGATGTTTAGCATGTAGATGAAGATCTTGGTAATCAAGGGCTGCAGCCCCCCGGGCGCACTTCGTCAAGTCTTACTTATTTCTGGCCGTCGCGGGGGCGATTCGCGATCCGTCAGGGCGGGCATCACCCTTTCCGAGAACACTTCCAGTCCTTGGCGAAAAAGGGAAGTGAATTTTTAGGGGGCACGTGGAAGGGATGTCAAATTTTGTTTTAGAACACTTGGGGGTGATAGAAAGTAACCCTGATAGTCTGCAAATTCCTACATTGTCTAAAACATCCCTCATCATTTCATTCACCTTCCCAAATCATCGCCCAAAGGGAAAGTCACCCGCAACATTAATAGTGGTATCTTCCTCAGAATTGTCTCCATTAATCTCCACCCCCCATCCCTCTACTAAAATTCTATAATACAACACTAAACCCAGTCAGAAGCACGGCGCTCGTCAAACTGCACGGAGATCGGATAGAAAAGCATGGGGGATCGATCTCTCGACCCACAGGGATGAAAAAGAAGAATTGAAAGCGACCGATTATCGAGTTACCGTTACGAAAGCGGTGGCCAGTAACGAAGGCCATGCTCCGGAGCCCTTTTCTCGCCGAGAATATCTCGGCCCGGAGCCGTATCTCGTTCGAAATGATCGGGTCTCGTTGTCCCGAAAATTCACCCCGTAATCGACGGACAAAAAGTAATTTCCCATCGAGGCCTGGACAAAGGGTGATTTTGCATGGGGGCTTGTGCCAGCGATAGCCACGGGGGTGGCAGTGACCGGTGCGTGTAACGACCAAGGCCTCCCCGCCGCTCCCCCGACCGGCCCACAACTCTTCGCCACCCCCGCGAGCCTCGCCATGCCCGACGAGAACGTTTACGGTGAACACCACGTGCGCTCTATGCGTAGGAAAGGTGTGCGTGAGAGGAGGGAGGCTTCATTTCACCCGCGTACGCGTGTATGCCGTTCGATCCGCTGTGGTATGTGGGGCTCTGGGGCATTTTTCGTTCGCGTTTTTCCACCCCCCGGAATGCATGTTCGCGTGTTGGATGCTGAGTCGCTGAGTCGCTGATCGCGGGGTTCAAACTTAGTGGGAAGGGTTGCGGCCCGAAATTTCATGCAGATTATATGTGTGGGAGACTGCGGAGTTTTTCCATGACGTTGGATTTTTTGGCTGCTGAGTGTGTGTTCGTTAAACTCTAATAACTTTAGGCGAAAATACCTTCAAATGAGCATTAAGAGATATTGTCAGATGGGATTGCAATTGAAGATAGATGAATTTTGGATAGTAATATTCATTCCCATACTCTTCAACCACGTCTGAAGACTCGTAGTTCGATATGTACGCTTTATGGTCGAGTTATACTACTGAAAAACAGTAGGTATCGAGGAACCGTGAAATAAATGAATCAAAAGGTGCTTCTCCTGGCTCCAGCTCACCCCATAGTGTCTCCCCAGCACCGTCTACCTACGGAAGCACACTTTTCTCCCGATCAAACAGCGAAGTCCCGATTTATGACGCGTGGAACGAGAAGAACCCTTCGTCTCCCAAGTCACGCGAGTAGTTCGACCCGTATCCTCTTTGTCCCATGGCCGATTTACGAGACCGCGAGACCGCGAGACCAAGGAACGGAAGACCAAGAAAAATCGCGATCGCCGGCCGATGACACGGCTGGATTTAGCGGCAATTGGTAATGCGGCTCGACTGCAGGACGATAAATCGGTATGGGCGAACTGGCCGAGCCAACGAGCCGTGTCCCTCGTGCAACGAGTCCTCTCTCCCTTGTCGAGCGGGACAGGGACGCCGCGGAGAGTGGGAAGAAGAATGGGCGGGGGGGGGTCGAGGGGAAAGAGGGAAAGAGGGAAAGAGAGAAAAGGCCGGAACGAGCGGAGAGGGCTGAAAAGCCAGAGGGCGAGAGGGAACGGAGGAGGGACAGACTATACCCCGACGTTCACCGCACGCTATTCTTCATACTCCATTATCCGTGCTCTGCTCCACTCCGCTCCATTATGCCGGCACCGCGTATAAACGACGAGTCGCGCCGTTTTCGAGCCACCCTGATGTCCATCAGGCGGCTACCTTCGCGAAACACCGATAAACACCGCTCTCTGTGGCCAGTTTGCGCGCGACACGCGGCAAAAACGCGCTCCACGCTGCCTATGGTGGATGAAAGGGATGCACCAGGGGTGGATTATCAGGTTGGAGGGGGAAGCATGGAGTTCGCAGGCCCTGGAGAGGGCGAAGTGCGTTGGGTGCGCGAGATTTCGGGCTGTGGATGTTGAGAGATCGAATAGTTGGTGGGGAAATTTGGAACAAGTTGGAGATTTGTTGGGTACTGAGGTGATGGTGGGAGAAGGGATTCGAGGGGTAGAATCTTTAAAAGTAGGTAGGTGTATTAATTGAGGGGGCTTACTTGGGAAGAAGAAGAAGACACTATTGTAAGTAGGCTGAAGAAACTAGGCTCGCATTCCGAGGGCAAGTTTCTTAATTGTTTCGAATGGGGGTTCGCAAGTTCTACGTGAAAAAATCGTTGAGTACCCCGAGGTTTGGAACCCGCGAGTGGCTCAGTGGAGGGGAAATTTAATCACGAGCATCGCTAGTATCAAGCAACGCCCCCGAAACATTAAATTCGAAACGTGTATTCGTTAGCAGGCTGCACTGGGGCGCGGCACGGAGCAGAAGCAACCGGGTGGATCTTCTCCCGGGGTCTACGTTTAATTAAATCTTTTGCGAATTTACATACACGCGGCTCCGTCGGCCGAGGATCCTTTGGAACTGCCGGCTTTGGGGGGAGGAGCAGCTTTGTAGAGATTCGTCTCGTTACCTGTACAACCCTTTACCTGCCGGAAACATCATTAAAAACACCGATCTTACGTAGCTCCTTTTTTTTTGTGGCCCGCAAACTCGGTATCGACCCTTGTTTTCGAACCGGGGGGAAAGTTTCAACTACCGGCGAAAAAGCGTAAAGCGATTAGCCCTTTGATCGTCGAGCCTGCCGCGGCAATCGCTTCCATTTGTCCCTCTGCAACGTTCAGTTTGTCGTTAAAGCTTCTGGAGGAACTTTGCGAAACTGTAAGAGCAAGCTTGAGAGATCTTGCTGCGAAAAGAAATTGAAAATTTGATAAATAAAAGTATTACGGACGTTGAGGACCTGAAGGGAGAAAAGTAAATTAAGCTTGGAAATGGAAATTAATGAAGAGTAGAAAGTGAAATGAATAGATTACCAAGAAGAGGAACGGTGTAGGTCCAGCAGAAACAGCCACGTCGTCGGTCATATTTTGAAATACACTTTTATTTCGACTCGGTCAAAAACTACGATAACAATAGGTGTCGGTAGATATGTATATCGGAAATCATTCTTGGGGGAATGCGGAGTGTTCGTCGCCGGCGAACGGGGAAAAACGAATAAATCGTCGCCGACGCGTTGAATGAGCCGCGCCACGGTTTCCGCGGGGAAGTCGCGGCGCGCGTTTCGCTTTCGTTTCGTTTTCACGAGGAATTTCGATGTGAGTGCCGTCACTGCCGTGCACTGGCGCGGCCAGCAAAGGGTTTCTTCGTTGAATCGCGAGAAGCTTTCTCGTCCGCGAGATTCGATTCCATTCCGTTTTTATCGTCGACTCGGCCCGAACGCGATCCCCCGGCCGCGCGATTATTTTCCAACCGCCCCGCGTATTTCCGAAACCCCTGATTCGATGAGAGAGCCACGGCGGGGACCGCGTCCGGGCATTATTGCACGAGCCCGCAGTCAAATCGATCGCGTTATACTATGAAAACATAATCGAAAGGAAGAGAAGACGCGCCGAGTGCTCGTCGGACGGCTGGCCAAACTATGGGAGCTCTACTTGCTCGATCTAAACACGGGCGATTGGTTTTAGGGAGTCTTACGCGGGGTGAAAAGGAGCCAAGTGTCGCTTGAGAGTTTGGTCAGCCAGCGTAGGAGCACCCGACACAATTCGTCACACCTCACGTAGTCTGTCGACAGTGATGAATGACTCGATGAGAACGACAAAGCTCTATCTATGTACAGTGTTTATATACATCATCATCATCGTCACCATCACCACGTGACGCCGCCACGTGTTCACGCGTCCACACTCTCGCTCCATTATTGCACTCAGAACCCGTTCTCTCTCACTTAATTACAAATCAGCCAGCTGCCTAACGATTCGCCGAGACACGCACACTGCACAGTCGCGCACCGGCGGAATTGATCGTCCGTCTTGTCGCCGATCTGTCCCTAGCCGCGTGCCCCTCGGCTCCCCTCGGCTCCCCTCGGCTCCCTTCGTTTCATTCGTTTTTAATGCCCACTAGTAGCTAGTTTCGCTCGGCCGTTGGAGCCAGCACGTTCGCACCAATCACAGTTTCGCTGGTGGACACCGTCCAAGGTGTACCTTACAGCAGAGGCTCGTTCGATGAAATCCCGGACGCTTGGTATCAGTAAGGCCTCCAGACGTTGTTGTCCGGTCTGACTTCCTCCTGTCGCACGCTGCAGCTGTCCGCCACTGCCCTCTGCTCCGGGCTCTCCGAATTCTGGAACTGGTTGCCGTACAGCTGGGAGTAGAGGATGCTCGGGAGCACGCCGTGCGTCGGGAAGTAGTTGCCGTAATTCTGCCCGAAGCCTTGCTCCTCGTGGACAGGGCTCTCCGTGGTGCTGGAGTCTGTCGACAGGGACCTCGGTGAAACGTAGTCTTGGTACCTTTGGCTCGTGGCGCCGGACATCAGGCTGCTCAGTGGGTCCAGCGGGTCCGACTGGCCCGTCGTCGTCGAATCTGGCACTACTGTCGTTCAAAGAAACAGAGCAGCTTTTGCTTTTAATCCTCTAGCCTTTCGGGAAATGGGGTACGATCATAGAAACGGGATACTTAAAACAGTTGTGCTTCCCGTCAAGATATTTATGAAACATATTGCGATCGTGTAATAATATGGGGACAGGTTGTTGTGTAATAAAGAAATGTTGACTCGTTTCTTTAAAAAAAAATATTGCTATTCAGCGATGGAGACTCGGCGGTACTTGGGACAAAAAGGATCTTGATTGTTTTTAGAAGAAGGCTTAAACAATAGCGTGATATTTTTTATTCCACGGTACCGTGTTGCTTTATTGCCCCGTGACCGATAATTATCGAAGTTACGCGGAACTGGAGGACCCTGGCTAAACAGGAGTCTACTATCCCTCGAAATAAACAAAATTTTCAAATATTATCATCACTTACAACGTTGCAAGTGGTTAACACAGCGATTATAAATAATATTGTACAAAAGTTTCAGGCAATTACCACGAGTTTCCCTTAAAACACACGCGTGCCTCGTATTAAAGTTGCTAAAAGTTTATATAGTTATTACTCCGAAAATAATAAAACAAATTGTACGTTCGTTGAGTGGTTAGAAGCGGGGAAGCCTCCTCTACACAATAGGATTTGTTTCGTGTCAACAGGACAATCCGTTGCCGAGATATCGTCGCGTAAAGATAGTCGTAATTTTTAATATTTTTCTACCACCGTCCTCGTCGCGCGAACGGATCTCTCACTCGCACCCTGACCCAGTTTCCGCCAGTGAGGCAGGTCAGTGACAGACGCTGATTCAGCATTTTTTTACTACTAGTAGTAGTGACGTCACGGTTCGCGAAAAAATGTAGGTCACGGCGTCTGGGCCGCCCCTGTGCATTTTAAATGGCCACTTTGCAGCCCTGTATCTCAAGAACCGATTAAGATATCGTCATGAAACAAAATGCACTATCAAGAGCACGCTCTCCCCTATCTCGTGAGTCAATTCTTCAACAAAGTTTCCCCTTCCATCTATCTCTGTCCTTTGCCGAAACGTTCCACTACGTTAATCCATATCCAAAGCAATTTAATAATCAATCGCTTCCACTGTATCGCCAACTTCACTGCAGATACTTCCACGAAATATAATTGGTTCCAATGTAAAATTTGCGGGAAATGAGTCACGAGTCAATGAGTCATGCGGAATAAGGGTGCATTCAATCTTTTTCCTTCTATGTGTCATTAATTATTATTTTAACAATGGATCTGATTTTTCTTCTCATTTTCTTTATTTTCATTAACGTGTCCCTTTCACAACGTCTGCCGTCCCATTTAAGACTACCTAGTCGTGAAAGGGACATTTAAGACTTCTTTGAAAATCGAAGATTGTATTATTTTCTGTCTAAACAGTCTGCTGTATATTTTTATTGAAGGCCAATAAACATACTTCCCATTAATGGACTTGTGTTTTAAATATCTATCATGATATTATCAGAAATGGAGGCTAAATAAAATTGTCCCTTGTATAACACCTCTACCTTAATACACGCATCACGAATCCAAAAGTTTCGATTGCCGAAGCGACCGTAATGCATTCAATCGTTAGGCATGCTGCTCCATTTTCGAGAGTAGTAACCCGTGAGAGTATCTGCAGTGGCCGGATTATCAAAGGAATCTCTGTACCCTTGTAGGCAGCGATTCACCGGAGTGTAAGGGATCAGTTAGAAGCGATCGAAGGAGGAAAGATGACGAGACTTACGGGAAGACACCGCTGAGAACGCGTCCTGCTGTGCCGTGGATCCAGCTCCGGTGCCGGAAGTGACGGTGGAGCCCGCTGTCGAATCGGGCGCCGTCGGGGTGTTCATGGATGCGGTGCCCGCGAAAGACGCCAACGACGACGTGGGCGGCGGCGGTGGTGGCGGAGGCGGCGGCGGGGGTGGGAAAGACGCCTGTGCCGCGCACGACGATAAAGGCCCAGGAAGATAACCAGCGTAACCGGCCGTGCTTCCATATCCCCACGAATTGCTCGCAGTCAAACCGAACTGCGACATGTCTGAACAGATCGTGCCCGTTCGCGTATCACTATCGCAATCCCTGCTATTTTTCTAGCCAACCCCGTTAACGGGACGAACGGAATAACCGATTAATGTTTGACCTTTTCTCTATAGCCCTCCCTCAGCTCCGTGCTGCTTCGCTCGACGAGTGTGGGGGGTAAGGCGAGGGGTGAAATTCAGGGGGGAACAATGCAGTCGGACTGATCGAACGAGCGCAAGAGAAATAGACGTTCGAAGAGGGTAGTTGGAATTATGAGTGGCGATAGCGAAAGCCGGCCGCGGTATTCGTGGATTTAAAGCACTTTGCGTGCACGGTACACGGTACACGGTACACGGAGGATGCCTCCTCCGCGCCCCCTCGGGGCTGGATTTATTTTTGCGGCGTATAGGCAGCATCCCCCGATAGATTTTCCGATGAGTTGCGTGGGGGGGGCTAAAGGCAGAAAGGTCGAGAGGGGTGCAGCCGGACAGAAAACGGAGGGAGGCTACGTGGAGAGATCAAAGGGTTGGTCATCCCCGCGTGGCGCTGGCCAACTCAAATAACCGAGCTCGCCTCGGCCAGCTCCGGTCCGCCGTCACGAGAGGGCCTAACCCTAAATACTGCGACCCGGCGTGCTTTCACGTCGTTCGTTCAATTTTCACCAAGGGCTTGTGCCCCTGATCCATCACGTAAGAAGCTTTCACCAGCACCGCGACGCTTTCACGTCCACCACTAATTTCAGTCGTCCCACGTGGATCGATCGATTGACTCCTTCATAATTTCAGGTGTTTCTTTGGCTACTGGATGTCCAGCTTAGTCGCTGGAACCAGCGAATCGATGAACGAGGATGATTGATACGTCATGAAATTCACAACGAAAGAGGGTGAATCGAGAGGCACGAGCGCGAATTATCGATGTCCGATGTGAGGGTAGGAAAGTTAATAAAGGAAATACCCGGCATGCTTGATACTTTATCGGGGAATTTGCCGCGTTATCGCGTTCAGATGAGAAGGTGGCTCATTAAATTGGCCCCCGAATATTTGCCGCGTCTATTTCTTTCGTGGCGAGACAGCGCGCTCCTGGGAGCAGAAATTTATACTCGCGACTCGCTGTCGTCGAGTGACAGTTGGCAGAAAGGCTTCGAGTCGTTGGAGATTGATGGAGAAAAGGCGAAGCTGCGAGCAGGATGTTACGCGTGCAAATCCGCGAATTCGGTAACAAACGTACAGAGAACTGGGGTGGAGTAACCAGCCCGAAACGACGAGCCGCCACCCCCGACGGGCTCGCCGCTCCCGTGGCAACCCCTTTAATATAATATTTAATCTAGCTTTGAACAGGCTTGCGGTTTCCGCCTCTGGAGTCGAGAAGCTAGAGCTCGCAGAGCCTATGTCGAAAGCTCTGCCTGTATCTAACGGAGGCCGCCGCTGTCTGCTTGGAAATATTCCCAGCTTCCGGGTAAGCGCTTCTTACACGCGCTCTCTTATCAGGGATGAATTTAATTTCGAAAACTGCTTCGACCATCGCGTTTTTCAGAAAAGACTAGCTTCTCGAGGAATTGAATTCCGACTAAATGTGCTTCTCTGAGAAAAGTGGATCTAGATTAATTCCTATTAGAATTCTAACTCGTACTAGTTTAAGTTACTTCGTTTAGAAAGCATAGAATGTACATCTTGGACGACAAAGGCTGAGCGTTCGAAGCCCAAGCGACGAGGAACGCGAGACCATGAGGCATGAAGAATGAAGAACGCGAAAGCAGGTAGAGAGCAGAGAATTCTAATCCGTTGAAGAGTGTCGTGGAAGTGGAGCAGGCGATCCTTGGGGCTGGCACATTCATCATGCAGATAATGCTGATCAAGATACTCACTTTGACAGTTGGCTGGCATGGCGTGCCTGAAGGAGGACAGCGGATCCCGCGGTTGGAGCGGGTTCGGTAGCGGCTGAAGGGGATTCGGCAAGGGCTGCAGCGGGTCCACCAGCGGCGAGGCGAAAAACGGGCCGCCCCTTTGAGAGGCGAACGCGAACGCGTGGAACTGCTGCTGCTGCCCTAGAAGAGACAACACTGCGATCAACCGTGCGCCTGTCCGCTGGACTTGCTGTGCTCCCATCAATCACCTACGCGACTCTACGCGAGATCACCGCTCAATCGCGCGCTACAACTCCCTCATCCACCCCGTCGCTTCGTTCGCGTCAATTAACCAAACCCTCGTCGTGCCCAGTGCCCACTTCCAAGACCACGATCCTATCCTCCGATCCTTTTATTTTCCAGGGCCAACGTCCTCTGCCCCCAGGACAGCGACAAGGTATCAGGGGCTCGAACGGGTGGAACTGAAGTGGAACTGAAGTGGAACAGGGATGGTGCACGCAGAGGCACCGATTCATTTTATTTGCCGGGTACGGTGTCGCCAACCCAATTAAAGACGTCCCAACAGGCGAGCGTCCTATCTGACGAGGCGGATGGCCACCCCAGCAGCCGGTCAGGTTAGGCTAGCACTGTCTGCCCCATACGTAGAGCTAGCTTCCCCGGCTTCCCTCTCGTCCGGCACCGTCGAAATCTACGAACCAACACCGCCGCACGGAAGGCACTGGAGACCAAAGCCAGGAGGGACCGGAGTCACAGCGACAGAGACGCACAGAGAGAGCCGGAGCATCGGTCAAAGTGGGACAGAGTGGAGCCAGAGGCAGAGAGACCCCCGCCAGTCCTGATAATCCAATCGAAGCCCTAATTCTAACTCGGCAACCCGAAATTCCCGCCGGTTTGCTGAATAGGGTACGCTGCTCCGATCCTGGGGACACAATGGGGGCGCGACGACGGAATACAGAGACGGCACCGGGGCTAACGAGATCCTGTTAAACCACCGACCATTCGTACGCTTCCCAGCCAGGCCCCCGAAGAAATTTCCCAACGACTTCCTTACGTCAAACGTCGATTCCGCTCGGTTTTTGCTTCTCGCTCCACGAGATCTTCAGCTCCGGCCGCGAATTTATCACGTCACAGTACCTCGGGGGCCTCCAAGCTTCCTCGAGGTTGTTCATTGAGTTGTGCAGCGCTTTGGAATTGGATGTTAGGAGATAGGACGAAACAGATGTATTACGAGAGAACGTAACAGTTGAGAGGCCCTCCGGTGGCGAATTTCTTCTCTTTCTCAGTGCAACTGATGTCATGTACCTCAGAAAGGATTGCTCCTGATAATCATCTTCAGACTTAATACGCTTCTAAAGCAACCAGGATGGACAAATTCTTTTTCATAGCGATTCGGACCTTCTCCCGAGTCGTTACTATCGATTTCATCGGACACCCCTTTACGCGTGCAGGGCGACTGCCAGGGAATTTCTCGCGAGTTACCAGCTGGCAGCGACAGCTCCTCATTTCGTTCCGTCGCCCCCCTTGGAATCGACCCTCCCGACATCAACGCCCGTGGATGCTGGCCCACCATTTTCGGTCTTTTCTAGCGAAGCTGAACCGTAGGTGCGCAACGTGACATTTTAGGTATCCAAGTTCTGTGCACGGGGGCTCACCAACCTCTCGCTCGATCAATTTCCTTAGCCCTGCATCCTTTCTGTGGCGGGCACCTTTGGCTACGGGACGAGGGTAGAATGTGTAATGAATTGCTTGTTTAATTAATTACGACCCTCGAGAGGCAGCCGTGCCTCTGAGGCGAGGATCGGGCGAGGATGAGGCGAGTTCGTTCCGCCGTTGAAGCATCGTTTTCTGGGACCATTTCCACCCTCGAATGCAATTCATAGGACTGATTTATCGCCGCCTGCGTGGAAGAAGTGTTCGCTCTCGCAGCGGAGCGATAAAACACGCTTCGTCTGTCCGATACGAAAGATCACGGCCACCCTTCAACTTCATTTCTCTCTTGCCCTTCTGTTTAGAGATCAATGTCGTTTGCTTGGTGGTTGAATTGCTTGTAATTGGCAATGGTTGCACTCGATGAAAGCCACGCGAAGCTGATTTTAAAAGACTGTCTAAATTAGAGGGATGAAACAGCTAATTGTGTGTCACGGCTGACGGTTCCAGAGGATGTAAGCGTGATAAAATTAGGGAGCGTGTCAAAGACGAGGAAGCGGCCGGTTTAAAGAAACGCCGATCGACCACCCACGACTCGCAGCCCTTTCATCTCGCGCCGCTTCCCCTTTCGACCTGTCCCTGGACCCCTTTATTTCGGGCAAACCGTTTGTTTTCCTGCAAGATGTAACGCGCCGACTGTTTTAGAACTCTATAACGCCGGCCAGATAAACTAGGAGTAGAATCTGAGCGAGAATTTACGGTAGGCTAATGTATCGCGATATTCTCCTCGCTTCTACTTTGCTCTCGTAGGTAAAAACACAGTCCAACCTTCTCACAATGATTAGATATTAAATTTCAAGACACCAAGCTGAAATCTCCACTACCAAGTTTCTTTACGATCGAAATTCAGTGGGTGGTCCCGGCGCACAAGCGGATGTGGTCACGATCCGCCAAGATCTCTATACACAGCCCAGCACATAGTATTTGAGTGGATATTTTCAGCGCACGAGTAACACAGCAAAGAAACACACTCCGCCTCGATTCTCCATGCGCAAGGCACCGACCATCTGAGAATTACATAATAAGAATCTAGAACGCGGTACCCACCCGCAACAGCCACCCTTGGACAAAATGCGTCGGAGCTCCAGCAACCCCTGGCAGTCCACGAGTTCGATCCCTCAATCTCGACAGAACGTCCCAGGGAAGGAGAGATTTACAAACACGCCGCGGGGTTGGGGGCGGTAAATTTCGATTCTCGCGAGCACAATACATACCCCTGCCCCGCGCGTGGCTTACGTAACAAGCCGTAAGGGGGTGGGTTTTCGGGAAAGGGGCACACGTCGGCTGCGACCCACCAAATAACCCGGCAGCCCCGGTAATTGTATGTCTCGGCGGTGGCGTGAGCCGAGGAGAAGCTAAGGAGAAGCCGAGGAGAAGTGGGCATCGCGCACCGTCGCCCCCCTGGATACGTGGCAAACTTCGTAGGCGTCGCACAATATCTCCGCGGCTAAGCGCCGCAGCCCTTTATCAATGTTATGGCGGCCGGCCGCGGTTATAAATAATGGCAATTGCGCGAAACTTAGCCCAGCCGAGGTAACGGCCGACCAGACGGGAACCGCACCACCTCCAGGCCATTCCAAACTTGCGGCTTTCAATGCCTCCTGCTGCCGTTCGCCCAGAGTTACGCGATTGCGAGCGAGCTGCTTGGCCCAATCGGCCTCGGACGAATTTTTCTGGGGCTTGGCTGCTGGTGACGTTTCGGGCGATTGGATTTTGCGATGCGGGAGGCTGGGGTTTTGGTGGGTGCAAGGGGTTGAAGATTTTGGTAGATAAGTACTATCCTTTCGAGGAGATTTTTCTTTGATGGAGATGAAAGTTAGTTTAGATTCCCTCGTAAATACTTCGTTTATGATACACTTGGAAAGAAGCTTCTTTCTAGTAATCCAAACTGAGGTCCAAGCTGACAACCCACGTACACAAATGGACTAATTTCATCGACCACTGACAGTGAATCTCATCGAGATTCTCTTAAGCTCTAAATAGAATGTAAAATAAATAATAGATGAGAATAGTAATGCTTACAGTGATACTCACTGGTCTTGGATCGCGGTTCCCGCGGCCCGTCCACGGTCACTTTGATAGCCTTGGAGTACGTGGCGACCTGCGGCGGCGTGGTGGACACGGTGATCGTCAGCGTGAAGCTCTTCCCTGAAACACGACGGAGGGAAAGTCAGTGGAAGCGGTGGCCAGGGTCCTTTCCGTTGTCCCCGTGTTTTTTTCCCCCCTGGATCATCGACGATTCGTGGACGCGGGCCGATTGAAACGACGCCGGAAGTTCGCAAACGTGGTTAGCCAGCTGAAACTCGGTGGTAACCGAATTAACCGTCGGTAATGTATCGAGGGCGTCGTCGACGGTGACGGTGGCCAGCCAACGCGACCGAGCCGAGAGGATGGGCGCGCGTCGAGTTATGTTAAAGAGCCCATTGAACTCGCGAGTGGCGCCGAAAAACAACCCCCGCAGTCTCGTGTCGCGATCAAAACGCGGCACCTGCTTTCATTTACGCTCCCAACTCCGGAATTATAATCACATTAAACGCCCACAATGCCCAAGATAACGCATTATCGTCTGAGAGGGTTTCGGAGGGTTTCGGAGGGTTTCGGAGGGTTCGGCAAGTGGAAAGAGAAGCTTAACAGCTTCTGCTGTTAAAGATGGGAATAAATCGGGATTCTCGAGGCTTCTTAATATTCTTCAGCGAAAGCGAGACCGTGAATGGCTAGGTAATCGATTCCGAAGGTGTTTGGAGTCAAGAAGGGGATGTTTCGATGAATCGCTCGTTAAACCGGGGACAATGTTGCGTGGAAAAAAAAAGAGTCACCACGCAGAACACGGTGGTTGCACGCGCAGAGGTTCACCGCAATTCCACGTGCACCCTCTTTCACTCTTTTTCCCGCCCCCGTCGTTTCTCACCCCGAGCGGATCGCTGATCGGGTGGCTTTCTCTGTCTCGCCCTTGCTGATACAGTGGAGGACTCTAAAAATGGTTTGACGCTCGACACGTTCGAATGATTCCTATTGTGGAGGCGGATCGATTGACTCTGCTGGATGAAGTCGTGTGCACTCGTTCCCTCTAATGTCTCGCGTTCCTCGGAGCGATTGTGTGTCGCAGAAATAAAGGGAAATGTAAAATATTTCCAGAGGAATTCCAAGTATGATAATCAGCTTGGAATCTTCGAAATTCTGCAGCTTATTAATTTCTCTTTCCCCAGTAGCCATGGTTTCTATCGCTAATAGTTGCGACGAGCACTTTGGACAGCTGTTCGCGGAAAGTTTCTTGCCTTCGATGTCCACGCGACTGCCAGGAAGGGAAAGGAAGGGAAAGGAAGGGAAAGGAAGGGAAAGGAAGGGAAAGGAAGGAAGAAAGAAAGGGAGAAACTATCGGGGGAATAACGGCGGGTGTGGAGCGTGGCCACACGGTGGTTCACCACGCGAGCTCCTCGTTTTCCAGCAGGGGATCCCGTCAGTTTTGTTGCAAGTCACGGCATCCACCATGGCCCGGCCTGGCAAACCTTTTCACCTATTGCGGGAGTTGGTGGTTCCACAGTTAGGTAGGTACGCGTAGGTATCACCCTCGGTGCCAGTCGCCGCGGAACCATTAAAAGTCGCCCGACTATTTCCACCCCCTTCGAACCTCGCGTGGTTTCTTCGATTTTCTGCACAACTATGCTGCTTCCTCGAGTTCGACACCACTTACAATCGCACGCCGCGACGCTGGGCCTCGTCGAGAACTTTCGAGGTAAATCGAGGTGTATAGATTTCACAAATCTTTGAAGGAATATTGAAATTTGGTCCTTGCATATCGATCATCTCACTACTGAAATTCTAAAATAATTTGTGGTGGAACTATGAGAAACGCAACTCGACTATTATTATTATTATTATTATTATTATTATTACTATTGACAGGAAAGCCTTTAGAATACAGAAAAATGTAAAGACTAAAAAGAGTACCTATAACTGTTCGGAATGTGTCGAGAGATAAATTCGTATAAATTTTTTCGGATTCATTGAAATCTTATTCTGTTAAATTAGAAGTGATACTTAACGAATTGTGAGGCACAGAAGAAATGAATGAATCTCATTGATCGTAGACCATGTATAGAAATGTTCTGAAATACACATAAGGACTTCGCGAAGTAGTTATTTTAACGGACTCTATAATTTCACGCAAACTCTCCATACTCAAAAGTATTTTTAAAAGAACCCAAACCTTGGTTTCCTATAAAATAAGAATATTCGCGTGACCTGAAGGGCTTCGACGACTGAATCGTCGTCGAGTGGAAACCGAAGAATATGAAGAACACTAAGGGTGCAAATTGAATTGTCACCGGGCGCGAATTGGACAGAGAGACAGCGGCGGAAGTGCATTTAGATCGATTTCCTGATAATGCTCGTTAGCATACGATTCTCCGGGAAAATGTGGAGCTGCGCGTGTATACACGCAGGACGCACGGCTAGACTGTCGAGCCAATTAATTAATTTCAATTTTCCCCAAACGAATCGCAAATGTGCTATTGCGCTCCGATAACGAATTGATTATGGTCAGAATGAACTGTCGCCAGCGACAGTGCGGCAACACCTTTCCTCCGCCTCGAATTTTCGCTGCTTGAAATTTCATCGATCTTGCCTCATCAAACGAGCTCCCACATAGCATTACTAACCCATTAATTAACTAAACGAAATAAAGATTCTCAAAAAAAAAAAAAAAAAAATTATCTACCACGTATTCGTCGTACTTCCCTCCGCTTAAGAAACCCTTCCTTCCAGAGACTTGAATTGGATCGCGGTGGAAAATTTCGCACGGAATGCTGAACACGAACCAACGTTTTCCACGGTAATCACTTAAAACTGCTCTCGGTTCGAACGAAACCGAGCACGTTACTCGGGAGCATTGTAATATCGATGATAAGCTATGGCCCTGTTCCCGCACGTTCCTGCCTGTAATGCCAGCTCCATCGCGGCAAAGTCTACCCCGAAGGTACTGGATCGTTCCCACCCCTTCAACACTAAGCCCTATAACGAGATAGATCATTTGGGCGCTTATAGTTTCAGCCGAGAGTAGACGGGTATCCTTCAACTTTGCTCTCGCGAATAAAGCTATCTCATCCGGCGACGGGATCGGGCACCTATTTCCACTCGCTCCCCGGGCTGACACGCGCTCGTTCGTGCCACATAATCTTTCTGATAATCGGTAAACTCGTGGACGTTCGCGGGTGCACAGATTTGCTAGAAAAACTCCGCCGTCACAGGAAACTGAGAACGTGGTTCGATTTGATAGAAAGTATTCGCCGTTGATTTTAATGGAGGACAGAGGGGAATTCGGCTGTGTAGATTAGAGCCTGTCACGTGCACACGTATACAGAGAGCGTTCGACAAACGAGAGGATCATTAAGGATTCGCTAGAGTATGGCGCGCATCGGTTCCCAGGGAATATTCAAGGAGCCGGAGGAGTCGCAGGAATCCTGACGAGAGACACTTCTCTTACATTCTTCATCCTAGCTTATGTTAATTCCGCGCTCGACGAAAACAATTGAGAGCTAATCCCAGACAAATGACTGACGCGCTTTCGCGAACCCCTGGGGAGTATTCCCAACCCCTCGCGGAGAAGATTCAGGTATTTCGTGATTTCCGAAGGCCCGATTTTCCGTTAACCATCCCCGAAAATTCTTGATCTGCCGAAGAAATCTACGACCGGTAGAAGACCCGGAATTCTCGGTAATAATCGGCGAATAGGAAAGTTAAACTCGTTTAACCGACGGTCCCGAAGTGGGTCGCGTGTATTTACCTAATCGACGAGCAGGCACGAGCTGGAAAGAGAAGGCTAGACAAAATAGCGGCCCTAATAACGTTAATTAAAAGCCAACTGAAACCTCAATTAATATCGGCCGCCCCTGTTTCCAGGGGCGTCGCCTTCTTCGACCCGCGTCTCGTGCTTTTCCGCTCCGGGACTTGTCTGTTCCCGGGGCGAGGCGAGGCGAAGAAGGAAAGTAAAGAGGAGGTCGCTCCGTGGTGGTGCGGACAAATAAAACCCATTACCCACTCCAAGACGTCGCCGTCGCCGTCTCCGTCTCCTCGAATCCTCTCGCACACCAATCAACGGCACACTAACCACCCCTCGCGAAACGTCCAATTTCAGCCCCCGTCCCTAGCATCGCGACAACACCGGCAGGACTTTTCCTCGAGGAAAAACGAGGGGGCCGCCTCGAGACGTCCACGACCTACCCTTACTACGCGGCCGAATTCTTTGAGAGGGTCTTCCCGCCACCGCGTCACCCCTGCGACCGTTTTCTTCCGCGACGCTGCCTGTCGACGGAGATCAACGACTCTCTGCAGCTTCATGAATGAAAGCGGCAAGAAGCTGGCAAGGAAACACGAGGAAATAATTTCGCAGTCCCCGTTCGTGCCACCGGCAAACTTTCAACGACTTGTATTCCCGCTTAAGTCTTCTAATTTCAAAGAGGGGACGCTCGAGTAGATTGACTTCTCGCGTAGATTCTAAGTGACTAACCTCTTCCGCTCCTTCCGACGAACCTAAGATCGTTGAACTTGGCCACCTGGTTCTTCATCAGCGCGGTCGAGTTCCTCAGCTCGGCGCAGCAGTTCTCGTCGTTGCCAGCGCGAACGGTCACCAGAGTACCGTCGCCGACGTCTCCAAGGGCCACCACCTTGAAGGCCACTGGCAGGGTCTTGTTGGACCTCCAGTGGGCTGGTAGGACGCTGCAGATCAGGTGGGGCGATCCTGTAACAGCACGAGGCACACCTTGGTCAATATAACCAACCGATTCAACTCCACAGAACTACGATCTTGATGCCGATTCAACGATGACGCTTCAGAGTGTCAAAAAACCCCAAGAACCCACTGTAACAATTTCCTAGATCCTCTTCAGCGTCAAGGTCTAATGGAGAACCAAGAAGAGCTCCTCAGCAGAGGAATAGAAGAGTGAAAATGGTACCTGTTCTGACCAGTTCGCCAGGGTGCTCGCTGACGTAGTCGTCCAGGGTCCTCTGGGCCAGGATGTCGCTGGTCATCTTCGTGTAGGTGTCCGTCAAGGGAGAAACGCCCGACTCCGGCGAGGCGGCAGCGCCAGGAGCCGAGGCTCCTGTCAACTGCATCCTGCCGCTGGCTCCTCCACCGTTCTCGCTGGGAGTGCTCGCTGTTCCACAGCTAGGCTCGTTGCTGGACCCCCTCACCGAGCCAGCCCCAGTTCCGGATACCGTGCTTCCGCCACCACCGCCGTTGCAACGGCCGAATATATCCATAGGCAGTCAGAACCCCGGATGATGCATCCTTCCATTCGGTTCACGGGATGAACTTGGACGGCCTTCGAAGGATCATTTCGATGTCCTGGGTTACGTCTGGGTCAAGCTGGTAGGTCCGACATGCTGCTTGCCGACGATGCGCGAGTGTGTCAAGGAGCCCGTCAAACGTTCCCTCGATCGCTTTTCTCTACTGCTCTTGAGTTTTCTTCAGCGGCGATTTCTTGGAGCTGGGGTAGGTGAAGATTCTTCTGGCACTTGGAGAACTTCGATTAGGTTCCTGAGCTTGGGTGTGGAAGTCAGCAATGTTCGCCGAGGTAAGGATCTTTTAAAAGGAAGCCCGTGATTAAGGAACCACTTGAACCAGCCAGTAAGCAGTGTCTTCAACGATCCACCTGCAAGTAAGAAAATTCAAGCTCGGTCAGGGGATAGTGCGGGCGCTATGGACGAACGAATAGGTATATCCATCCCCAGTAGCGTAGGGTAAAAATTGATTCGGGGACGCGTATAGAAAGGGTTGGTCTGAGGAGTCCCAGGCGGGCGACGGCACCCTAAGTCCCCGTAGCTGGTGCTCGCAACCCCTTTCGCCGACCCTAATCCGTTTAACGATGCCTTGCAGGAGCCTTTATCTGGCGAGCGAGCGTGCCTCGCGGCAACGTGACAGCCCCGTGACGCGATGGGCGAGGAGGAACTGGCGGGAAAAAGGGAGAGGCGAAACGAGAGGAGGTTGACACGGACGGGAACGACTCGCACACTTTTCACGCGGGCCGGCCGGTGACGTCACCGTTCATTCAGTAATTTTTGCGCACGTCACCGGGGCTGACACACCGGATCCAGGTGGTTCCAGGAGGGGTTGGCGCCGGCCCGGTGGTGGGGACGGAAAAAATAGGGGAAAAAGAAGTGCCGGCGGGCAGGCAACCCCCACATACGCCGCCACGAGGGATACCCAGCCCCTACGCACGTACAACCGCGTGTCAAACTGCACGTGGCCGCGTTACCACGTTGCTCTGTCAATGCCAGGCGATCGGAGCATCACGGGCACGGGAGAATTACGCGTCGGCCGGCCACGGCCGAGAAATTCGGAATAGCCCGGACACTCGAACCGATATCGAATGGTCTGTTCGTGATCTCGACGCGTCCTGCTCGATTAGGGGACCGTAATGAGCATTCGACTGGGTCGGGGCTTGATTGCCGTGGATGTTGCACCCTTCGTGACGTTCAACGGTCGCGCTGAACGTCTTGCTTTCGAAGGACGTGCACGAGGTGTCTGGATATTTCTCAAGGGACAAAGATTCGTGCACAGAAGATGACTATCGAAAATTCGATAGCTTCTCCTCTATCGTTCGAGGGAGTATGAAAGATCGAGGGTGACCGAAGCGAGTGGAATAATTGTCTAGGGGCGGAGGAATCTTACGAGCCTTCTGAAAGAACGTGGAACGACACAGCGACGGCTAAGATTCCCGCTTAACTTCGCATTCAAATCTCTTACTTGGCTGGTCCCGTGTTCGCACTTCCGGTGGGAATGCTTCCTCTGTCTCTTCCGCTGCTACCTTTTTAAGGGATATCGAGAAGCTGTCGCGTTGAAAGATTCTTCACTTTAACTTCACCGTGCGTTAACGACTCCGTACTCGTCGTATTGTTGGAGGTAGCTCGATCGCGAGCGATGGTTAACCGCGGTTGCAAAGAACTATCCTGCTGCGGGGATTCGAAGATCCTCCGGTGACCAGCTCGTCTACAAAGGCATCTGGTCTCGCGACAACTGTTGGAGCAACGAAGGATCCCATCGAAAGGTGCACTCACTGACCGCGTTCACCATCGCGACCGACGGGCTATCAATGACACTGTCTTCCATCACTACTCACCACTAGGTCCCGAACAAAACCACTCTCGATCGAATCCTCGGTTCAAAGTAGCCACTGATCCACGAAACTCCTGCCAACAAATCTGCCGGTCATCGTGTCACATCCATCGTTAATCGAAGACAGCGTTCACGTGCTTCGAAGCAGCTCCTTCCTCCTCGGGCAATCCACGTCGAAGACCGCCGAGCGTTAAAAGGCGGCACGCTGGGTGTCCTCCTGAGACGCGAGGAATCACTTTGCACCCCGGCAGAGTGGCAGGTGCTGGGGGTGTTTTGGTAGTCGCAGCCGTGCCTCGGTATACCCGTTGGGGGCCACTAACTATAATTTCGGCGGTTCGTGTGAGGCAACAGCCGTTGACGCACTGGTCCATGCCAACACACGCAGCATCCCTTTCCCCTTTCCTGCTTCCTCCCACACCCCTCTGGAGCCCCACTCCTCGGAGCAGCCGCGTCTCTCTTCAGCCTCCGTTGTCTTGCTCTCTCCCGCCACGTCTCTCTCTCCGTCCCTGATTCTCCGGCTGGTCGGCCCTCTTTCTCCCTCGCCTCGGTCGCTCTTTATCGCTTTATCTCCCACCGGACCCCGTAAACCCTCTCCCTCTCTTTCCGCCGTTCTCTTTCCCCCCCGAGGGGGTCGACCCTTTTGCGGTGTGGCTCGCGTGCGTCTGACGGACCGACCGAGCGGCGTGGGTGGGACGCTTCGATCGATCTATCGAGCGCGATTCACCGGCCATGGGAGAGCGGTTTTTTCCTTCGACTTGCTCCCTGGCCGAAATTCGCGGCTCCGCCGGCCTCGTAACGAGCGTCGTTGCGTTTAATTAGTCGACTGCGCCCGGCCGAAAGTTAATGAGGAGACGAATCAACCGTTCGTACGTTCTTCTACCTCCTGCTACGCGATCTTTCCTTATGCTCGCGTGATCGTTTGGCTCAATCGAGTGGAGGACACTTATTCCGGAGACTAGTAGAGTCTAGAATTTTTTACCGTCAAATGAAAGAAGAGCGGGGTAAGAAGAGCGAAGTATCGATGAACGAAGTATCGATCTTTCCAGGGGAAATCCGCGCGCGTCATCGTACGTGTTTGCCTGGCGGCAAGTCCGCGACCGGTCGGCTATCGTCAGGATATATTCGCACAGGAAATGGGTAGTTCCATTGTTTGCACGTCCGTACAAACAGTGCAGCTGCGAGAATGCGCCGGACAGGGTTCTCTCTGTTTGATTTTCGAAAGTGAAGCTCCATTGTAGCGTGTGCCCGCGCGGCGGTGTACAACGGGGGCGAGCCTGTCTGCAGCTTTCAATCGAGAGGACGAAAGAATCGAGAGGGACACTTGGAAGGAACCGGCCGCGGGATGCTGGAGGATGCTCGATCGTCCAACCAACGCTTTCACGAAGATTCCATGGAAAATTCATCAGCCTCGCATCGCGTTCGGATACGGACTACTTCCAGTTTTTCAAGTATCTAGAGTTAAACGTGTGCTTTCCCGTTCGGTGCGTGGTAATCTGAACTTGCTACATCTTTCAGAAATACCATCGAGTGCTATGGAAAGTATTATTCAGGTTTTTAAACACAAACTTCAAAGGTAAGTTAACTGAATAATTTGATAAATCTGCCGAGTGTTCCACGTTACTCGGCACTTGAATTTTAAAATTTCTGAGCTACCAGGCACCAGGTAGCCATTTGCTCCTCCATTCAAAATCCCCTCGCGAACGGTGCAATGCCGATTCCGAATTAAAACCTCGAGCGAACAATTGACCAGGGAGAGCCTAGACTGGCGCAGCGCAACGAAAACGATGGAACGATGGAACGATGGAACGATGGGCCTGGCGCCGCGTTGGCCCCCCAATCTGTCGCTTATTTGAATAACAGGCAACGAGGTCCGCGGAATGAATCGCGCGGGCAGCAGAAGTACCGGTATTCAGCAGCCAGCGATCGTCGACGAGACGGTGACAAACAGCGATACGCTGGAAACGTGGAAACTGGACGGCCGTCGTCGTATTGACAAACGACCTAACGCCCGTGTGGACCGTTGCGTTCGACGAGATTCGAATTATCTCTGCTGGAGCTTGTCAATGCAAATGCCATGCCTACATTCAATTACCGCTCGTCACGCTTCGATCAGCGCGAACGCCTGATCGCGAAATATCCCTCCCCTCGATTTCTTTCGCAGCGATCCTCGAGGGTCCACTGATCCATCCCTGCCACTTTTGCGGTCAGTTCATCGTCCATTTTACTGGATTCGTGGGAAGAAAGACGGGACAACGTGGACGTTTGGACGAACAGCAGTGGGAGGAACCGTGGGAAAATATTTTTTATAGTTTGCCGGTGGAAATTTTGGAAAAGAATTCAGCTAAGGGATGCTGGAAAGAATTTTAAACGTCGTGTTGAGGGTGCGTGACGATTCGACATCGATTACACTGATCCTTCAGTCTATAGAGATCGTTGGATCAACGCAGAAGCAGTATGCGACGAGGGGATAAGCGACGGTAATTAATGGTTTCGCTATCGATTAATAATCGCTGCCGAGGAGCGCTCATGGAGAGATGGAATTCGACTCTGTGCTCCATTAGCTAGTAGCGAGTTTTAATAAGGATCGTGACTTCCATAAACTGATTCATTTCTGTCTCTATTAATGCTTGGGATGATAGTGGAAATGATAGAAATGTGTATAATGGAAAGCAAATTGTGGTAGACATATTAAGATAATATAAATTGAAGGTTTTTAGCAAGGTTTTTGTGTTAGTCCTCATTTACCAATTCTTCAATGTTCCATAATATTAACGAAAATTAACGCTCCTGGATACTTCTGACATGCTGCAACAATCCGGGTCTCAAAGAAACACTGTTTTCTTTAAGTTTAATTCATAAAAGCAGCCCTGCTTGATCGCACCTTTCAGATCGATCGTGATCTTTTCTTTTGTACAAGATACTGCTAGGTATCAGGTTCTTCGACGAAATGCCTAAACAGGCACGATCGGATATACAACCAACTCGAGGCCATAATAACGCGACTAATGGAAACGGAATCCAGAGCACGTGTCGTTAGGGGATACAAACGCAATCACGCACCGCGGCGCGATTCATCGAAAAACCACGTCCGGCGTAAATCGATACGCGTAAAGCGAGTTTAAACAGTGCTCATTGAAAGAACTGGTGGAAAAGAATCGACTGAAACACGACAGGAGGGAGGAAACGCGATATTCCGCGGAACCGCGACGTCTGACCACAGACGGGCTTATTCCCCTTAAATTCTCAATTTCAATCGCAGGAGCTTTTTCACTCATCCAGCTGTGTGATATTCTACATTTCTGTCTTGAGATGCACTTTAAGGTATCACGAATGTGCTACCTACCTCGAAAGGGAATAATACAGAGAAGTTTTCTAACTACGATTACTTTAAAAGCTTTTGAAGACGTTCCATTAGAATGGCCAACAAACAGTGTCAAGAACCGTGGAAATATTTAATTTTCAGACAGAAACCAAGCGCGATACTTATGCTAAAGGCGGTTCACACATTCTTCTTCACTGTGACAACGTGTTGGTACAGATAAAAGTATCCCCTTTCACGAGCAGACCGATCGGCGAGACTCACCCCCTGTTCTCAGTATCTACGCGATTGATTAGATTCTAATCGCCCCAAAGGTATTCCAGACACCATCCCCCAAAGACACACATTCCTCCTCGCAAGCTCCTACAGCTTCTCCTCTACTTTTCGAACCGCAGTACCGATCATGGCCGCGCAAACAGCGGAGAACACCGAGGGACGTCTTTCGAGCGAGCGGTCCGTTTCCGCAATTTCCGCCGGCCGTATCGGCGGAAGGAGGCGCGAGGGGGTCACACAACAACAACAGCGGGCAGCAGCACGTGTCGCGGGGTTGGCCGACTGCGTGGACGTTGAAACGAGCGATCGGAAAGAGGAAAAAGCGATCGTACCATGCGTGAACGGCGGCGCGCGTGCTTCGAAACCGGTTCGTCGGTACGCTCGATTGGGCAACAATACACGAAGAACGGTACCGGGGCACGAGCAGAGGCAGCAACAACGGCACACCACCGCCAGCAACCTTGCCGCGTGAACACTACACCGCGCCACCCCCTCTCGGGCCGTACACTCACCCCCTACGCGACCATCGCCGTCTCTGTCCCGCGGAGGGTGCTTTCGCTCCAACCATCGCGACCGCCCCACTGAAACTGCAACTGCTCTCCCCTCCGTGGGTGTCGCGCACCCCCCTCCCCTTCCTCGGTGGAGCGTCCCTACCACGTGCCACGGCCACCCCTACGCCGTAGAACGAACGTGGGGGTCGTACGTGGCGCGAGTAGGGGCGGCCACCGACGGAACATGTGTAACACGCAGCCTTGATTACACGCGGGCTTGTAAAAATTATTATTATGGCCGTGAGCGCGCGCTGCTCCGGCCACCCCAGCGCCACTCACGAATTTTCTTTTCCATCGCTTCTCGCTTCTCGCTTTTTTTCGGGGGATGCGCGCGCGAGACGTGACCTTTGGTCCTCGCCCGATTGTTTTGACGCCGCGGCGGGATTCAATTGTTTTTCGCTTTTTCCTCACCGGTGGGAAGCTTCTTGTCGCGAAATTTGAAGAAGTGTGCTGACCTGTTTCACCAAAGGAGTTGGATGAATCTTGCGTCAAGTATCGATTAATTGACTTTGGAAATGGAAGCACGTTGTAAAACATTCCTGTGTTTTGAATTATTCTCTTGTAGCATTTATGAGGAATTGGCGATTCCTGAAGAAACGATTGTTACCCTTTATCCGCCGTAATGTTTTCGGGAAAACGATAAAGGGCTATCGATGCTGATGAATCGTTCGCCGGATACCGCTACCCACGGAGACACACAGAGAACGTAACCGCGTTAATTCCTGCGCATTCGTCGAAAGGAAAAAATACCAGAATACCGTTCCGTGCCAGTAGTTCGATGCGGCTGCGGCATTTGTCTGCTTCAGCAGCTCATCAGCCGACCCATTATCCGAATTATATTCGATACGAGATAAATAAATAACAGGTGAACCGGATAATCGATGCCGTTTAAAGCGCGAAATATTTTCACAGTTTCTCTTTTGCCCTTCGTCCCTTTCCAACCCCCGCTTCGCAAATATTTCCTCCATTGAAAAAGTTCCACGGCCGATGAGAAGTGTAATCTACCTGGTGGTAATTTTGATTCGCAGCAGGGGACCGAGGATTTTGACAATTGGAAAAAATGATTTCTCGGGGACACGCGATCCTGCACGGTGGGATCCATGGGGCCAGTTTGCCAGCGAGGAGTACAAGCGGCTTCCCTGGTTTCTGGTCGAAGTGGGGCTAACCGCAGAATCGGAGGCAAGATGGCAAAAGTAAGTCGAGAGTCGAGGGGCGGCGCTGTGGCCTGGCCAGCCCACCGGCGCATCCTCGTTCTTCTCTCTCCGATACCAACTAAGATCTCCGAAGAACCACCGTTCGCGAAAACATGAGGCCATTCTTTTCCGCCTCGATGTCTGTACTCCCACTTTGCAGGAGAAATTTCCTGGCAGCTTTTTGAATACTGGTGCCATTGTCAGCTGACGTAGAAGACTTGAATTTTACATGATTCTTTTAAAGAGGATTGTAAAATAGAAACCCCGATTGTGATAAATATTCAGAAATTAATAGACGAGTGGCTAGGCACAGAGGAATTTTCTATTGTATTTTATTAGTAACAGTATCTGACCTTTCCCAAATAAAAAGTGAAGTGTACTTTCTGAATTTTCTATGCAAAATTAATTCAAATCCTTCTAAAAGGAGCTTTAACATTTAAAAGTAAAGGAAATAAAGTCTGACTGCTTGATCGACAAGGATCCTCATTCTACTTACACCTGTCAGACAAACATCGTGCGCCACGTTATACACAAAGAACTTTCAGTGCTTCCAGTTTGAACTTTTTAAAATCCCCACCTAATCTAACGGAAGCTGATGAATGAAAAGCGAGCGATAAAGCGTGGTGGACTCTCGAATGGGGGAAGAAAGTCTCCAGGCCCCCAGCGAAGAAGGGTCGTTGACTTTCAGATTGCGGACGCCGGTGAAATCCAAAAATCCTTCGGACTACCCCCGTAAAAGGCCAGAATAAACATTTCCTGAACGGTTAGTAGCGATGTGGCGGGCGGGGGTGAGCAGGGCGAGGGGGAGGCTGCGGTTACGGAGGGCGGAGGTTGGTTCCAGACTGCAGGGGGTGCGAGGGAAACGGACGGTAGGTGAGGCGACCGCGTGTCGGAGGAAGATGGATCCTCGGGGCGACTAAAAGTAGACACGGAAAGCTCGCGCAGACACCCAGAATGGCGGTGAGCTTCAAAGAAAACGGTGAATCGTTAAAGACGCCTGGCTGCGTATTACACGCGCCTTCTGACGAATCGGCGGCCATCGAGAACGCGGGGCAGGCTGAAGGAACTGGTAGCAAGAACGTTGCTCCGCGATGCCGGGCTTTACGCCACTATGCTGTGGAATTTCTTTGTAGTAAACTCTTCGTATCTACAATTTTGTAGATTTTCATTGAAAACCGTTGCAATTCTTCGATGCGCAAGGGGGAGGTTCTTTTGTTTGCGGGGAATGTGGAATTTGCGGATCCGAAGTTTTATGATAAGCGTAGAATTGAGAATATTGAGAAAAATTTATTGAAAGGTTAAGAAAAAAAAAATTGAAATGAGGGTGGTTGGGAATTTTATTCACTGTATGATTAGTGCAATGTAGTAATCGATGATTTTTTAGTCGGAACCCTGTAGATTATGTAGTTTAGGGTGATTTGCTTTCTATTTTTGTGTTCCGTTGAAATTTTTCAATGCAGAAAGTTTGAATAAAAGAGTTTATATTTCAGCGCTCTTTCGAGCAGGTTTGGTGGGAAAACGACAGCCCTGTTCGAAGTACTGCCCAGAGATGGCGGCACGGATGTACTTTTATCACCCTTCGTCGAGGGGGTGCGCAACCCCTTTTTCGACACGCGCCATTACGGCAGCGCGACCGTATCATCATAATAAACGTACAGCGCTTTAACAATTATGCATGGGCAGGGCGGTTCGAGCAGCGATTTTCAATCTTTCGGGTGTGTTAAACGAGGGTGCGTTAGCGAGATGTATTTTCCTCTTTCCTAATAAAGAAATAATCGTACATTTCCGAAAACGCGTTTGCCCGTGATGCAATGGAACGCGATTCAATTGCAATTTATTTGCCAGACCCGGTTCGACCATTTTTAGACGACAGCGTGGCCAGGAATTTTCAATAAAATATTGTTAAACGGAATTCCGCGAGAACGGACGCGGCGTCGATATTAAAATGAGATGTTAATTAATTTTTCTAAAACACGTTCCCGGCGAGGCGCGAGGTCACGGCTGCAATTATGTCGCGAAATGAGGAACGCAACGAAATTACCTCGTTCGCCAAACATCGCTTTGAGGACACCTAGTGACATACCGCGGCTGTGAATTTGTGCGTCATTCTTTGACACCTCGCCCCTTAGAAACACGTAAAAAAAAATTAATTAAACACCAAGGTGTCAGAAGGACCGAATAGTTCAAGCATCGGCTAATGATCCATGAATCAATTCAACGCTCTGCCTCCCAAGTAGTCCAATAACTACCAAAAAAAAGTTCTCGATCGTGAGAAAAGAATCCAAGGTTTGAGGGTTGCCGAATGAGTTGATGGTCGCGCGGCCACCGCGGCCCGTAATCACCCTCGAAAAATCCGCGAGGCCGGCAAGGGGATGGCAAACATCCCGCAAAACCTTAACCACCCGAATGGTACTGTTTTAATGTAATTCCAGGACCGGTTTGTCGTTCGGCTCATGCACGCATGTAACAGCGCGAGCGACAAACCCGTCGAGCAAACCAGCGAGCGCGCAGAGCTGCCCAGAGAGAGAGAGGGAAAGAGAATGCAAGCGTACCTCGGAGGGGTGAATAGCTACGAACCAGGGGGTGTGTGTATGTCGAGGGGGGTGTACACAGGTAAAGGTGGAAAGAGGAGGAACGAGGGGTAGCGGCGTGCGAGAAAGAAAGACAGGCGGCGTGGAAAGAGAGCCGCGTCAGGGGATGGAGTGAGAGGGGGAGGGGTGAGAGCGAGAGAGATGTCGGGGTGTTTTGTTCGCGCGCGATGGACGCGTCGCCATAGCGACCGGCGGTTGTTTATTATTGCGTCCAGCGGTCGTGTGGGGCGGCATGGAAGAGGGCGCGGGGGTAGTTTACGCGACGAGGGGGTGAAAAGGGTTAGGCAGGCATGGGTGGTAGGATGCCAGAGAGGGATGGCAGGGGATGGAGGGGGGTGGAGGGGGGCCGAGGGGGGTCGGTGTGCAACGAGGGAGTGGCGGCCGACCACACGAGGCCGAAAAACACACTCTCCGCCAAACCTAACCCCTTCTGCACCCCCGTACACCACCTCCTCCCCGCCCGCTGGTAATGAGAGTTCGATAAAGCGCCGTTACCAGTGTGTGACGTCAAGCGAGTTCTCTCTTTCGCTCTCTCTCGTCATCCTTCGGCGTCTCTCTTTTTATCCGAGTCTTGCTCCGTCGTTCGATATCTTTCACTCTTTCTCCTTCTCTTTTATCCACTCTTCCCACGCCCCCTCTCTTCTTTTTTGGCCTGCTCGTTGCCTTTTTTCGGTCGCTGTTAGCAGCGGCGAAGTCGCGGCATGTGACAAAAAACGAAGCCTCGGAAATTTCGTTGGCGCGCGTCCGCGCGCGTGAGCAACGTGAGCAACGGGAGCAACGGGAGCAACGGGAGCGTGGCCAGCACATTTTTGCGCCGGGCGATAAAAACGTCGCGGTGGCTTGATGGGTATCATATTTTTCTACGGGAACGGGGCTACAATTTGCGAACGGCGGTGGCGTTGACGCGGCTGGAAAGCACTCCGAGCCCGCCGTCATCGCTTTGCCCGGCGCTAATTGCGTTCGCCCCTTTCTTCGCGCTCCGGAACGCGGCACTTCCAATGTCACCGTCTCCTTTCCGGTGGACTGTCCGCGAATGGGGGTTGGTTGTTGCACAGGCCACGTCTGGTAAACGGATTCGTGGGAACTCAGAGGACGGTGGTTAACTTGCGTGAACTTGGGAACTCTTTTCGAGAGGCTGACAGTGACCAGTGGAGGATCGCGAAGGGGGAATCGGCTCGTAATTGAGCATGAACCGCGGGGCAACGCACCTGTTCGAATTCCGGCGAACCCGACGCTCTGGCGCTGCGAACTTCGGCCCCCCTTTTGCGCGGGACAGACGTTTAAGACGCGCGCTAATTAAGAACGGCGTCTCACTACGCAGCTGCCAGCCAACGCTGCGTCGTTGTCGGGAATTATTAAACGGCCACGAGGAGGCATAAGGTCGACATAAGGTCGACGGGTAACCAGAAACACGGAGAACAACAACACTGCCGGAGAGTGAAGGGCTCTGGGGAACTTGGATTCTCTTGGTGAAGATCATTTTATTGCAATTTGTAGCAAACTACAGAGACGATGGACGGAAAAATATCCTTCGTTAACCTAGTCGACCACGCAGCTGAGAGTTGAAAACATCGATGCAACGAATAGATTTCTTTTCCACGGAGGGGATGATATAAAAAGTCAGAGGGTGTGTTCTAGCGGAGAAGAGGTTAACAGATATTTCTCTGCGGCTATGGTCTGCAGAAACACAGACGCGGAACAGGGGTCAGCAGCGGAAGTCCGGAAGCCTATCAGCGCCTCGGGATCTCCACCGTCAGCTCCAGAATAATTCGCCTACGTGGAAAGGCTGGAGATTAAGAGAGGAACAGAGGGAAGCTGATAGGATCGCTAACAGACTCCAAAATCCCGCTCACTATTCGACGGCAGCGAACTGCTTCTCGCTTAACATTTCGCTAATCTATTTGAAAGCTTACCGATCGATCTGATCATTTACATGTTTGAATGTTTAAAAGCTTCCTGGACCGAATAGTTATACTTCTCGTGGAAGAAAGGATTTTTTAATTTTTAACAAGCCTGGCAAGGTATCCCGAGGCGATGGTTCACGTGGCAGGTAGCAGAGCAGGCCAGAACGTCGTTTCCTCCGTGCATCCGCTCACCTGCCTCCACCCCGCGATAATTTACTCTTTTTTCGGTCGCCGATTCGGCTGGCCGGCGCTAATTTACATTTACGAGCGAGATCGGCTAATTGCCGGTTAACCGGTTGGCCGAGCCCGCCGATACGAAATACCTGGCCGGCAGTTTGTTGCCTTTCCGATACAACTGTCGTTCTCCGTGAGAACCGACGGGGAGGCCTCGTTGCGCCCGTATGCGGCCCACCGACATCAATTACGTCCATTTTCCTTAAACGCCGCTTTCGTTCCACTTGCCCACACCCCTGCGCCCGCTCCTCCGCAACTTCGCCAGGGGCAGGATGAAAGTAGAACCGCCGGGGAAATTAGCGAAACGCTCCTCGACACCGAGAACACGTCGCTCTCACGAGCCCTTCGACAGAGTTTAGACCACTCGTTTCGTTCCTTCGGCGTTAGCGGACGGCCGAAGCTTTAATAGCGCGAGGATTTTACTGGAATTCAATGAAGTGTTTTGAAGACTTTTCATGGACGAAGAATTATTAGATTAGAAGATAAAACGTTGAGGAATTCAAATGTGCGTTTATTAATTGTTTAGATTCAAGTGGAAGGGTGGGTTCTCAGTCTCGATTTTCCAGCAGGCTGAGCTTGCCTCTTCCTTGGCGAAGGAGAATTTTCCGGAGAGATACCAGAAGACAAACAGCCGCGTGATACGGAGCCCGTAAAGACCGCCAAAACGTAAACCGTGATACAGGCGCCAACTCGGTCGCCGCAATGTGTTATCGCCGGTAAACGAGTCGCCCTGTCACTCGCTATTCATCTCTAATTCCGGCCAGCCGGCCAGCCGGCCAGCTTAACGCTTTAGCAAGATGAAACTTTAATATCGGTCGGTGCCGGGGCGAAAACAAAAAACCAATTACCCGGCCTGCGAATGATCCGGCGGGCCGGGCGTCCTGTATTTATGGCCCTGCCGGGGCATGTTGCCGGTCAATCGCTCGAACCGCATCATTTTTATTTGTAATTCCCCCTAAACCCTCCGCGGGTGGCGCCGGAATACGGTGCTTAAAGTAATTAGCCGACCACCTACTCGAATGACTTTATTGCGCCGCGCCGCGCCGCGCCCGATATATCAAGAATTACACATGTACAACGGCATTTTTACTGCCGGCAACAGCCCTGCAGCGTCGCTGAAACCCCGCGATGCAATCGAGATTCGAGGCATTTACCTAAGCACCGGACTAAAATTAACAGCGGACAGTATCGCCGCGATTCTTCTGGCCAGTAGATCCGTATCGCCAATTATTGATATTTTCCCTTGCTCCGTTTCCGATCGATCGGCCGGCGAAAAAGAACGCCGAGGGAGCAACGGAGATTTCGTCGGTGTTAAAAAATTTTCCGCCGTTTGTCAACCGAAAAACAGTAAAAAGGGGTGAACAACCCCGCCCCGGATCGCGGCGTGTCCACGCAAAATGAAAGCCGCGCGCGGAGTAACGAAATTCTCGTTTGGGCGAGAGGGATTCCGAGCGACACGTTCAAGGAACGATCGCGCGACAAATGTAATTAAGGGCTCTTTCTGCCGTGGAAATTATGGCGGACTATCATTGACGGCCGCGAGGGGATGATGAACGCGGATTGGCATTTTCCAGCGCGGAGCGGCGTGCGCTCGGCCTCATGCACGCGTGCACACTGTGCTCGGTTTGTACGTTAAAGCGAGGTCCAACGCAGTACCTGTCACGGTCCTCTGGCATCCCCCCACCCCCGGCAACCCCCCGCGCCGGCCACCCCATCGGCCAACGTTTGCATCGTGGGGCTCGCCGAGCGAACCACTCGGTTCGGTTTTTAGTTAATGCTCGCGCCCATCACGTTGCCGACCGCGTCGATGGACTTTAACCCATTATGGCCGCGTCTACATCGCGAGATACACTATTCGGATATTTTAAGGGATGATGGGTAACCACCGCCCGATGGAACGGTTAATCGAGGCTGTATTCCGGGGGTTGATGATTTTCCGTGGTAGGTTGGAATGTGGGAACGTGCGGGGTGGCGGGGATGGTCGATATTTTTAGATTCGATGCTGATGATCTTGCTGGCTCGACTGTGAGTATTTTGCTTGAATTATAAAGCTTGGCGAACCGGAGCTTTGGAACGCAGAGTTGAGTCGATGGTTGTGCCATTACTGATAAGCGTCGCCAATACTTCAACCACCCCGGGCGATTTATAACCACCCCCTCCCGGGAAAAAAGCAGGAACGAGTCCTCCGGTAAAGGAGAACAATGCCAAACAGAAGATAGGCGTTCGATCAAACAACGTCAGACGGCCTCGAACCGTGGCAGGAACTGTATCGACTCGCGAATCGGGGAAATTTTTACGAGACGCGGTCACGATACTCGGAGGCATAATAAAGTATAATACAAGGATTGCTTTAGGCTCTGGACAGAGAAGGCTCGTTAACTAAACGATCTCTATAAAGCCCCACCTACTAATTTAGACATAATGACACGCGACGTCACTGCCGGCTTTGAAGCGCCGAGCGAAACGCACAAAGCGGCTCCACCCACGAAAAGCCCGAAGCGATCACACGTCCGTTACCTCTGACCTTCCACGATACTTCCTGCCACCTCGCCCCGTTTACCGGCCGATGCCCGGGAAAAGAGAACGCGAAACCAATCTCCGCGAAAAGGACGGCAAAAAGAATTCGACCCCTGGGCAAAAAAAAAAAAAGAAAAAAAGAAGAGCGGAATGGAAAAAAGCAAAGCAGCAAACAACGTGCACGACGTCGAACAAACAACGTGAGACAGGCTACGACGAAAATCGTGTCCCGGTGGCGTTGGGTGGTACGGGAGGCGGAGGGGGTGGATCGTCGGATCGCGGGATCCCCGGTCGATCTAGCGGCGCTGGCCTCTCCTCTGGAGAGGGCGGAAGTAGCCGTGAAAAATTTTCCCGTCGACGTGTGGTGGCCCGTGTACGAGGCCAACGCCGCGCATTTCGCGGTGTTCGGGGTGTCGGGGGTGGTTCACCAGAGAGTGTACCGCGGGTTGGGTCACGCTGGGATGAGTCGCGTCCACGCTGCTGCAGGTCGGGGGAGCAGGCGGGGGTGGGTAGGGTGGCTGGGGTGGCTGGGGTGGCTGGGGGTGAACCGAGAGAGATCGAGAGAGAGAGAGGGTTGGTTGGCAGTAGCGCGGAGTCGCGCTGGGGTGGCCGGACGTGGGGGAGGCGGTAGTGGTGGCAGTGGGTGGCCGAAGGTGAGGGTATTTGTTGGCGCGAGTGGCTAGCCAGTCGGATTACCACCGGGAGGGTGATTCGAGGGGGGTTTCGTTGGATGGCCTGGGGTAGGGGTGTGCGCGCGGTTCGCCGAGGGGTAGGGGGTTGCCATGGGTCTGCAATACACACAGTGGCACTCGACGAAAAATGTAGCCAGAGAGCGACCGCCGCTGGAAAATTTACACGCATCAGGAGGGCGAGGCTGAATGGCGAGGGTTAAAAGAGCATCGCTAATGGCTACCGCGTCGGTTATTTTGTGGATTTTTATAATACGACCGAGCGAGCCCGTGTCCCTTCTCCCCCTCCGCCCTCTACCACCCCTCGCTCACCACCCTTTATCTGTCCCACCGACACACAGCGCTGGGACACAGTCGATTCCATCAGTTTTTCAATCCGGCTGATTTTCCTTCGCGTCCCCCCACTCCCGCGTGCTGCTCCACCGCATTTGCGTGGATGAAATTGAGCGATAATGAACGGGCGATTCGATTTTCCTTGCGAGCCGACGCGGCCTCCGCGATGAACGCGCTTTAACGCGGAATATGTATTTTTTAGTGGCGGGGCATGTTTGAAATTAACCCGTGAATTACTTTTGGCTCTCGCGTCCGCCGCGTATGGGAAATTTTAATTAGCTTGCTTCTCGCCCTTCTTTACCAGCCGCCTCGCTTATTCTTTCGCGCGTGTCTTTGTTTCCGTGGCATTTTGTTCGCCGATTAAAATGTCGAGCCGCGTCTCTGTTGCAACCGCTGCAGTTGCTCGTTAGACGAAACGTCCGCATGACGAGTGGAAATTAATATTTCATGTCCGAAATGGACGCCGCCTCTGTGACACCGTGCGACGTTTAATTGTCGCGCGAAGAATAGAAGTTCGGGAGAGGAAATCGATGGGGTTGATAGCCGTTCTGGTATCCAGGAAAGTTCAGAGCAACGGGACGCGCTTTTTAAGGATTCCCTGTGTCGCTATTTACGCGAGACGAAACACTGCACATAAAAGAAGGCACGCTTGAGTTGTTTGGCAAACAATTTGTAACAACCATCGATGGTACAATGGCACTTCCCCCGTTGAATGGTCGCTTCCTTAGCAACAAGTGTCTGAAACCTCGTCCCCAGTGTATCAATAAGATCTTCTCGAATCGCCGTCAGACTCTCGCGAGCGCGGTGAAAACATCCCTCAAACACCGTCAAGTAGTAAACCCAGTTACAACATAGCCCCCCAAAGTGGTCCAGTCAACCGATATCAATCGAAAGGCTGGGAAAGCAAAGCAGCCGAAATTCTTTGCTATTTTCGGTGCGCCCCACAGTGGCGGCAACGAATCCATCGTGATCAAAGCCCATCCGCCGGTCGAGATCCATTAAACGCGACGTCCAAGCACCGGCGGATTCTCACTTCCTGACATTTAGCAGGTGAAACAACGGAGAACACGTACGCCGGTCCCCTCGGAGATGGCTGGCGCACACCCCCGCAGAGCGTAACGCTAACCCAGTGAAATAGATAGTCTCTCCAGGCTGGTATCGCGGCGCGGCACGGGCGTGGAGAAGAGACAGAGTCATCGGCGGCGAGGGGGCGAGGGGGCGGGGGTGCGCGAGGGTGGCGAGCGAGAGAGAGAGGGAGAGAGCAAGAGTACACAGGCTGGCAGAATCCATCCATATATCGCGGGGCCAACAAACCGACCGAATCTCGACAGGACGAATGGGTAGGCCGCGTTTTCACCGTTGCCACTCCGCACCGTTTCCACCAGGTCGCCGGGGCCTCCGTGTGCGCGGGGGGTGGCTCGAGTGTGTACACGGCCGGTGGGTGTGCGTGGATGGGTATAGTTACCCGTAACGCGGCACACCGATCCGCCACACCGGCTACGACCAACGAAAGCTTCGGCCGGAGCGGAGCGCAACGGAGAGAGAGAGAGAGAGAGACGCGGCCAGATATAAAGAGATAAAGAGGAACGAGGGGGGTCGAGTGCGAGCGAACGAGAAACAGGGATGAAGAGGGATAAAGACGGATGAAGTGGGGGTGAAGTGGAGCCAGAGAGAGACGGGAGGAGGTTACTGGCAGTGCAGCTCGGCACTCCGCAAATTTTCAACCGCCACCCACTCGACCATCCCCGTCCACCCCCCCCCCCCTCACCCCTCCCTCCTCCACCATCACGGTTCGCCAACCCCCAACCCTTCCTCTATTCGAGCTCGTTTTTGCCGCGTCCACCGCCAGATCAATGGGGTTGCTAACACGGGTAGGTATATGTGTCCGTCCCCACCGCCCCTGGTCAGACCGGTGCACCCTCTCCGCCTCTACCCCCTCGCCCACCGAGCAACGACCAACTACCCTCCGGGCACCCGACTACCCTCGCGATGCCTCTCCCCCGTCACTCTGTACAGGGTGATTATAAAGTTTCCGCGGACCGATGCTAAATGAATTGCCGAGACCCTTCTCGCGTGTCTCCGCGGCAAGGTGTCACGCTCCAGGAGGGCTGGTTTCTTCGGGGAGTCACCGGTTTGGGGCGCTAGGAACCGCGGCGCAGCTTCCGAAGGGTTGAACGAGAGGGTGTAGCGCGAGTTAATGCTCGAGCCTCGCGAAGTTCCGCGCGATTCAGCGCCGCTTGGGATCTGATTTATCGCCGACCGAGCAGCCCCCTCTGGGGATGAACCTCCGAGGTGACGTTATTTTACCCAGCAGCGTTTGGTCCCTGTAGCTTCACACTCCTTTTTTTTTTTGCTGGAGCGCCAGAGTGTCGAATGTTTAAAGAGAAATTGGAAATGAGGGGCTGGTCGAATGACTTGCAGCAGATCGAGAGGGGTGGGAGTAATTTTCGTCCCATTGTCTGGCCGAAAAAAAGGGCAAAGGGACGTGATTACAGGACATGGATCGCCATAATTGCGGGCTGGTGCGATGACTTTTTTATCAGGCCGCACCGCAGGGACGCGCGACTTGCAGGAACAGGGTCGAATAGCCGGGCCGTTGGGGGAGCGATCGATAATTCTGTTTCGGTTACAGACAATTACGACTGATTCGACCGCTAATCAACGGCACGACGGCCGGCTGTCTGGCCAACGATCCGACAAATATCCTCAAAGTGATCAGACGACACGGCCGTCCTAGCAATGCCGGGCCACGTGCACGAGCGCGGGGGCGCGGGGGCGCGGGGGCGCGCGCCCGTGCAAATATCGACGCGTCCAATAAACAAATGGAGCCCGTAAAGTAAAATGGGAATAAAATAATTTCGACGCCGCTGACTGTTATATGACGTATAGACCGCGACGCTTCGGGCTCGCCGGGGGGCCGCGTGTTATTATTTTTCCGGCGAGGTGGTGACTAATGAAAAGACTGATTACACCCGACAGCTGCGTTCTCGTTTTTTTTTCATTCCCAAATAAAAGGAATTTTCAGCGAAAAAGGAAGATAAGCTGGGAATATTTAGAGGAGACTTTGCACGCGCGAGAGTCGAATGAATTTTCTATATTCTTCAAAGAATCTGAAGGATATCAGCGAACAAGTGATGTATAAATAAGAAATAGTCGTACGTATTCAAATAAGAATGAAGCTTGATCAGCTTCATCCAAGGGTGCAATTATTATTATAACTCCGAAACACCACTCCGTTATATCCGAGGCACGAACCCGAGGGGGAGAAAAACAAGTAGCAACGACTCACCCCGCGTCCGCCGTCCAGCTACGCTCGGCTTATTAAATCCCAGAGACTTAAACATCACCTGTTGAGGGTGCTCAGTCGCCTCGGGCCGAAAAACTCGCCCCTCCGCGATGAAGCATTTTTCAAACCGGAGTACCCCGGGAAAATTTCAGGGCGAAAGTCCCGACGATTTGGCCGCGGGCCAGCCACTTGGTGGGCGGTCGTCGCGGTCGGTCGGAAAAATGCTCGACCTATTCTCCTACGACCCGGCGGATTATACCCGGGCCCCGGTCATCATCATCGCGATATATCGGCGCTTCAATCGTCCTTCCGATTCACCGGCTCGTAAAACAATGCCCCGCTGATTACTCGATATAACTCCCGAGGAGGGAGAGGGGGGGTGGCGAGAAAGGGCGATGCAGTTGCAACGCGTTGCATTCGACCGTTCGCGATTCATACGCAATGGAATTACCGGTTTACGCGGCGTCGCTGTTGCACGCGAATGCCGATAGCCAGGTACGAGCCGCGACTACCAATTAGGATCTCAACACCGCACCCCCTCCTAGTTATCCCACCGATATCCTTGCGCGCCATATCAATGGATCCTTGCAAATGAAATTTCCTGCCCCCACCCCCCACCCTCCCCCTGCCTCGCGATCGATGTCTAGGATGCTTTTAGCGGCCCAGTGCTCTCGGCACGATCGGTTTAAGTGTAGGTCGATCTTCCACTGAATCGTAAAATTCGCGAGGCAAATGTACCTACCGTGTGTATCCTCTCGAACTTCGAAGGCATACGACGCGCGACGCTGATGATATAATTTTTACGTGTCCGCCTCCGATTGCTTTGATTTTTGAATATGTTTTAAGGAGAGGTTCCAGTCTATAGCCTAGAAAAATAGGTGATCCTAAACAACTATATATAATTTAATAGGACATTTTGCATTGTATTAAGAATGTCTTTAATTATAGAAATATATGTTTTGTTTTATAATTAATTATTGCAGACGGCACCGAGGAGTTGTTAAAGTCGAGGCGTCAAAAAATTCATCCAAATCGGTGGGACCTGTATCTCCAAAAGTTATTATCCGAGTCGACTGAAACTTTTTTATATTGGAGGATATACTTCTGGCTAGGGGGAGACCAGAAAAAATACACAGATGTCAGTTTTTAGAAAATAACGACACTTGAAGTTTGAAATCACTTTTCCCTATATTTTTCGTCCCCTCAACGCCTTTGAAAATTGTAAATTTTCAACTTTTTTAATTTTTTCTGGTAACTTTTGGAGATGTAGGTCCCACCGATTTTGAGAACACTGTTTCGAGAAAAACGCGTTTAAAGTTTAAAGTTTTACGTGAGTGCCGAGTGGCCGGTTGTTGCCCACGCATTTGCCGCTACTCAAATGCCTAGAACTTCGGGAATTTCACGAATTTCAACAAATCCATTTAAACACGTATTCCTAAAATGTTAAACATTCGAAATATGAGATAAAAAAAAATGATTTTTAAATCAGAACGTCCCCTTAAAGGACCGAAAAAGAAGAAATAGGAAAGAACTAGAAAAATAAGAAACAGAAATAACATTGAGGGGTGGTTTAACCCCTAAATATATGCAAACGGGCCAATATAAAATACACGTATACCAATCTTATTTTTCGATCCTCCAAAACATAAGCAAAAAAGTAAAGCAATCGGACGCAGATACCTAAAAACTTCTCCTTGCGAGATATAAAGTTCCACGGAACTAACAGCGTAATGATGACTCTTATTGAAACGCGTACTAATTACTGAAATGGGGTAAAATGAAGCTTTGACTGGAATGAGTTCCCTGTTCCAATCGACATTCCCTTTTATAGGTTTCGGGTGTTGCCTGCAGGTTGGAATACGTGATATCGATGACTGCCATCTCGGTCACGATTCATTGCTGTGACACAGTGGGGAAGAGAAATGCGTGGATGGCTGTCTCGAAAGCCACGAACATTCGTATACGAAGAGTAGCTACTTGACGGTCGATCGAGGAATCAGAGCAGATCTTTCGAAACAGCTGGCTCGCATGAAAAGGAGAGACCGAAGAAAATGGGGGGTCGCGAAAACATTGGGAGATGAAAAACCGCGCGACTTAATGTTCCCCTGTTTCTCGGCGAGGATTCCAGTGCAGAGTCCCCCGAATATCTAGCTTCGATCGGGGATTCGACAGCCGTCTGGAAATCGAGAAGACCGAGACGACCGAGACGACGGCTACTTCAAAGTCGCGGCCGTTCTTGCGTAACCGAGGGCACTCGAAATCCCTAAACATCTGTCAGGTATCACTCCCCCCAGGGCGGCACTGTCCGCGTTAAATCAGGTGAACGATTCGCACAAAGGACCAGCCAGACCTCCTCTCGAGGACGCTGTCCGAGTTCAGCATCGCGGAAGTCTTCTTCATTCATCTTGTCCTCGTTCCTCGCCCTCTTGTCCGTTCGTGTGTCGCTCCTTGGATCGTTTGGGCGCGCAAAATATTATTCTCCGAACGCAGCATACCAGCTATTTCGATATTCTTGAAAGAAACGATTAACGATTCCTATTTGCGTTTCTCATATTTAAATCCGCGGTTCTATTAATCATGTTTTGCAGAGATAGTTTTTAAAACTCGTCTGTTAAGCTTTCACACCCAGTCAGTGGTGCGTCTGTCCACTACACCCCCACACATACACGTGGGCCTGCTTCACCCTCGTAACGACAGATGGCTCACGGTGGTCAACCTTCGAGGGTCGTCCCTCCCTTCCCTCCCTTCCCTCCCTGGAAGGCCTACTTCGCAGCCCCGGGGTCGTGCGCGCCCGTGCTCGTCTTGAACTTTCGCCGAACTATCTCGAAAGCCTCGAAGAGGCGGAATTAGTTTCGGAGGGCCGCGTGTAAACGTGTCGACGAAGAGCGAGGCAAGGCGAACGTTTGGACAAACAGATTACCGCGCAGTTAGACGGTGCACCTGATCTCCTATAATTTCCTCGATCCGATTTCCTCGCGAGGATTATCGTCCCGCGAAAGGACAGGGGTTTGTTTGCCCAGGCGATCGGTTTCGCTTGGACGCGCGTTTTTGCCCTCTTTCCCCACGGGGTATTAAACCCTCTCGAGGGATTACCTAAAAGGATGAAGAGCAGAACTTGCGTTGTTAGAGCATTTCGATAAAGGGCAAGAGGGTTGGCTTGGGGCCAGAAATCCTTGAACTTTCTTCGCGACTTTCAGAGAATTTGATACATCGGCAAATTATTACGTGCAATTAAAGAGTTAATTTAATCTTGTTTCGGTGGACAACTGCGAGGTGGCTTGGCAAATATTTGTATAGGAAAAGCTTGTTTGCTCGCAGGTAACTGACGATGAGCTTCGATCCTATTAGCGATTCTTTAGATTAGGTGCGAGGCTCGTCAAACAGTTGCAATAGGATTTTTTACGCCTGCTTCAGAGATTCCTACGAACCGAAGGGAGGGTAGGGGGGGGGGGAAATGTTTCGAGAAGAGAATTTTCAAATGAATGGTCACGAGCGTGTTCGGAGGCTTCGCCAGACGACACGCGCATCTGCTCCGCTCTTCTTTTTTCTTCCCTCCTTCCACCCCGGATAATTCATCCCCGATAGACGACGATTCATCCCCCCGAGCACGACCTATACGATTAACACGTCAAAAAGCACAAAGACCGCGTCGAGGTATGTCATGGGAATAATTTTTTTTCTCCTTCCACCGCCGATGCACCGGTGCCGCGACGCCCAGCGACCCCTCCGGTTATGTTTGCACACACAAAACGTTTATCTGCGGGGCACCATGAAGCACCGTGCGCCCCGACCATTCTCCAACGCATACACGCGTTCCCCGTGCCGCGAGATTGGGACTCTGTAAATGTTTACTGTTATTTTCCTTGGGAGTTCATCTTCTTTCACTCGTAATCGCTGCAGCCCGAGAGGCTTCTTCCAGTAATCCTTTCGACTGTTATTGTCATCCTTTCTGGTCGATTCTTTTTCCACGGGGAGCGTATTACGATCAGAATAGGGCACACACGTTTGCTGAATGACTTAGACTTTGTGTCGAGGCAGGACTCCGTGGAAGGAGTATCAATGTTTGCCATTCCCATTTCGTGGGGTGAAAGTTGATACTCGAAGAGCTGGAGCTTGAGAAAGGGTGGGCATGCGAGAAAAGGATTCGAGGTCCTAGAAAGAATTCCTTCCGAGGAAATTGAAAGATCCTCCCTCGTCGGGACTGCACCCATAAGAATCTCTCATTCGTTCTCGCTATAGACTGATGTCTTCCTCTGTCCCCAGTTTAAGGGAGGGAAAGTGGTATGCATTTTTGTCACGGAGAGAATCATACCGAAGTGACGTTCGTCAAAGCCACCTCAGGCAATCGATATTAGTCGCAGGGGGTTGGCTGGCGTTAAATTATAAATCAAGCGAGTCTTCAGACTTGGAGCTTCTACGAAGGCTGCGAAACGCCATGAAATATGCAACGGTCTTAGAGGGTAGTTTCGATCCGCACGGGGGAGACGAGCGTTAAAATGGAATTAACACTCACGTCCGTCCAAAAGTCCCCGGCTGGGAATCCGCCTGGAACTATATTCGCGACGATCGTTCGCCCCTTCCCCTTCGACGGGGTTGAAACTTCCTACAGCCCTTTCGTCGCTCTGTCCACGTGATTGTCTTGGTGGTGGAGAGCCGCTTACACGACGCAAAACAACCAAATGAAACACCGTCCAGCTGTATCCGTGCCTCTTTATCAATTAAATTATCTTTACAACTTTACGCACGGTGTCTTTCACCGAAATCTGCTCCAAAGCTACGCGGTTCGATCTCAGGGATTAAAATGTCAACTTCTACTCTATTTAGCAAAAAATTCCCCATTCACTCCGAGGAACTGAAAACGGGATTTTCCCTGGCATGGATTTCAACGATTTTCCAACGGTGCAATGTACCTTTTCCTTTTTTATCCGAGCCCATAACCGCTAATCCGCTTCTCATTAGTGTCTCGCGTGCGCGGCGCATCGCTCCGCGGCGCATTTTACGGTTCTAATGATGGCCAGAGCTTGTTTGATTGAAGCGCAGCTACTCTAATAAAATAAATCATGCGTGGTGGAGAGGCGAGGCGAGGCCGCCGCTGGGAACAGTGCTGTTGGTTCAAATTAATCCCATTGTGCCTGGATTTGGTCGGCGCGCCAATTAAACGGATTATTATCGTCGCTGCCGTCATTACTTTTTGCGAAAAGCAGCCCGGTCACCGGGTTCGATCGCGAAATTTTATCCCCTTCGCCACTTTTTCCCCGCAGTCTTTCGAGCTATGATTGCCCGCACCCCTCCTTCCCAGCAAAGCTCGTTTCATCGGATGAATGTAATTAATTAATATTTCCACCGATATATTCGATTAATTTTATCGCTCGTGTTTCGTTCTTTCCCGATTCTTTCTTTTTGGCTCGTTAGAGGGCCGATGATGGGGAGGGAATAAAAAGCTCCATGCGAAACTCGATAATTCGGTGTGCCTAAAAGTAAGCTTTCACTCAAGTTTTTTTTATCGATGAGCTGGTTTCTGTGCGTGTTCATTCTCTCCATTGCGTTACAGTTACCCTATTTCTAAATTCCCACAAAATTGGTATAAAAAATGTGTAGGAACCGTTACATCGAAGATTCTCCAATCCCGGTGACGAATGCTCCGCGTCTAATTCCGTCGAGCCACCCCCGAATGCCGCCCCCACGTTCGGAGAAGTCTGCAGTGGCCCGTGGGGTGTGATCATGTGCTACGGATTCGACCAACGCGTTTAGGAAATACACCGCGGGCTCTTAGCCAAGATGGCTACCGGAAATTGCTCGGTGACCTTACTTAGGACTTAGCAGTAGGACTTAAGGGGACGATGGGGCCGGCGAAGGGTTACCATATCGTCAGACACGATGGAGGGAAGGTCCATTAATGAGGTAATAGCGCGGGAGGAGGATCCGAGGAGTCTGTTTCATCCCAGCTTGATGAGCCGTCCCGAATTACATTGTCTTCGACGGTCATTTCGTTATTGGATGGCTTCTAACGTTCGCCAACAAGCGCGAACAGTGGTTGAACGACGGTGTGCGTCGTTGCCTCGTGATTTAGGAACGTCGGGGGGATTTTTCACGCCGTGGTAATTGCGCGCGAAGGGTTCGAACGGTGCTCGGTGATCTTCTCACCCTAAATTTCATTGTTTCGTGACTCTAAGCAGTCTAAGCAGTCTAAGCCTTGCGAGTTGCAACGTTTTTCCTCGAGCTAATTAGAAGTTTTCGATCGCGACGAAAAGGGACCGGTAAGCCTTAAATTAACGCATCCAGCGGGGGTTTCTGCGTTGCAGACAATTTCTGAGGACACCCTTATTAAGGAATGACAGCGACGGACCGATCAGCTTGATTCAAGACTCGAGGCTGTCCAATCATCGCGCGCGTCAAACTGAAATTGTTCAATTACGATTTGTCACGTAGCGCCGATTTTCCACACACGCCGTTCTTCGCTCGCCCCGTTACACCCTCGGCGTCCGCGGCAACTCCGTATGGGGTCCGTAACAATACTACGTAAGGGGCTCCGTGTAATAATGGCCCCGGGGGCATCGATCATGCGACGGCCTAGGTACACGGGATCTCAAAAACACGCGGCGGCTTCCTGTGAATCGACCCGTCGAGATTTCCGTCCGGATGGCCGCCCTCGAATCGCCGCGGCAACAGAAATTCGTAAAATAGGGGAGACGGAGCAGTTCGATGCCACCCGACAGATCAGAGAAGATAGTTTTCTGACAAAATTGATCGTTGCTTGGTGGAAACTCGATTTCCAGCCACTTCCTGATCGAGTTCCTCGGGATTCTCTGCTAAAAAGTCTTCCTGGACTGTGGAGTGATCCTACCTCCCTAAAAAACAACCTCAAAGCTTCCCAGCACCTACCAGGTGCTCCAAAATAAATCCGAAGCATCCATCCTGCATAAACGACCCTAGAGTGGCTTCAACCCCCGTTGAAAATATCAAAATATCCAAATATGGAAACTCAGTTCGTCCGTTCTCCACCCCCGTCAGCAACCCTCGAAAAACCTTATCACCCAGAGTTAAAGCTCGACGAGTATCTCCAGGAGAAGGTCCAAACCCTCGATCAACACTTATTGGATCCTTCAGCACGGGTTCCTCGAGCAAACCTCAAAGCAAAGCAGACGACCGACCCCGAAGAAACAATCGCGTGGACCGAACTTTGGGTCGAAGCTGTACATATGGGTGTGAAACAGGGTAGTAGGTACAAGCCTCGCGCCCCCCGGCCGCTCCCTCTCGTCGTTGTACAGTGGCGGGTTTAGATTTAGTGTAGGTGTACGCGCGTGCAAGCCCGGCTTGGGGGGTGTCGGGGGCGCGGAGAGCTAGGCGAGGGGTGCGTCCCGAACACGTGACGCCTGATTCATACACAGACTGCTACGGAATCAATTTGTAATCTTGACTCGAATTAAGGACGACAGAGGGGTGATCGGCGAGACGGGAGGGGCGGCCGGTCCGCACTCCGCTGAGAAGAGAGGCGAACGGGGGGTGTGTACCCGTTTATTGGGAAGCGAGCCTGGCATTTGGTACGGAGAATGTGGCACGGCTATACACTGGAATCTGAACTGCCGCGTGCTGAGAGCATTATAGTCTGGCTTGTAGGTTATTAGGTGCGTCGGCTAATAGGCATCGATATCGGGTATTAATGGCAGGTAACCAGACGGTGATAATGGGTATCAAAGGGCGGTGTTTTAGCGCGACGCGGGGAATAGTAATAGCGGCTTTTACCTTGTTATTTAATCAATCCCCGTCGTGCTTCCAGCTAGGCGATTTTTTTTCTCTCTCGCCACCTGCCGCGCGGTGGGAAGGGTAGCTGGACGTTTTAGGGATTTCTGACGCTCCTGAACCGATTAGATCGGGCACGATCATCACCGAGGATCTCTACACCACTAGGTATATTTCCTACCGCGGAATGCGGATAATTGAAATTATAATTCGTCGTTGTTAAAAAGTAAATGATTTCCAGCACTTCGTGGAATTGTGTAAAAAAAAAATACTCGGAGGGTGGATTCCGCGAGGCGAGGATGCTTTAAACGAATAAACGCGAAGTGGCGAAGGGAAAAAATGGCGAAAGGGTTGCGAGGGCGAAGCAAAGGGTACACGCCGGGTTCCCTTTATCGGCCGACAAACTTGACGGGGTTTCACTGCGTTTCTCTGGCGAGAGAGATTCGAGAGATTCGAGAGATTCGAGAGATTCGAGAGATTCGAAAGAGACGAGGCGGCGAAACAAAAGGGGCGTAGAGAGCAGGGTGCAAGAGGTGGCGGCGGAGGAGGAGGTGGCGAGGGGGTGGCACAGGTGGGGGCAGAAAACGATCGGGGCAACGAGAACGGAAACAAAAGCGACGCGGGGCGATACGCAGTATGGCGACGCTTCCGGCTCGCTCACCGCACACAATGCACACTCCCGTGTTAACTTCTGTGCCCTGTGCTTGCTCTTCCACCTTCCCCTAACCGCCCACCCCTTCTCGTGCATCGTTCTCCATCCACCGACGTCGAAACACACCAAGCCACCCTTCCTCTTTCCTCCTCCCTCCTCCCTCCTCTTACGCCTGCCCTCCAAAACTCCGCGATTTCGCGCGCGTTACTTGAGCCGCTGATAACCAGGGCCGACGATACCTTTAATTGCACCCCCGCCGGAGCAACAAGTTCGCTACGACGATAACTTCGATCGTCCTTCTCAAGCGATGAACTTTCGCTCCGGATACCCAAAGGTAGCTTCTCTGCGGAAAGATTCAACTCCGCGGGTTTGCTACCCCTGTTCCACACCGATTTTACACAAAGGAGGATTAATAAAGCGAAATGCACCACCGGCTTCAACTGAAGAACAGTGGAGAATCAAAGCGCGGCGAGCTTCCAGACGCGGTTAAAAAACAAAGTATCCAGCCAACCGACGCTCAAAGTGACGTTTAAACTGAACTCCGCCGGTGACAGTCGTAATCCAGCCTTTCGCTCAAAGCTCCTCCGGCCCTTTGTGTAATTTTACGCAGCGCAAAGTTAATCTAACCTCGCTGTTTCCCGCCGGACGAGAGGTTTTCCTCGCCGGGATCGAAACGGCACCCGATGCCGCGCCGTTGGCGAATCAAACGACGCCCCTGTCGGCATTGGCCGTGCATCTTTTCTCGCCTTTCTCTATTTTTTACCCCGTCACACTTCGCGGCGTCTCTTACGCCGTGCCATTCGGGCCATTGTCTTTATCCAGGTGCAGGCACTAGACTTTATTAAAAAGACTGCAGCCTTTTGCTGGGCAGTGGCGAGGAAACGGAAACCCCGCGGGGGAGGGGGGGGGGGGTACGTTTTAAGAAATTAGTCCTCCGCGCGGCTCGTTACGAGAAGTCCCGTCCTGCCGTCGCTTCTCCCCGCGGACGGGGCCACTATTAATTAATTGCAGCCCCTGTTAACGTGAATGGGCACCGCCCGGTACCGTAAACCGAACGGCGGGCAATCGTCTCCGCGAGAAACTTTAATAGGGGGTAGGAAGGAATTTTGAAGGGTTTTATTTAGGTAGAGAAAGGTAGAAATTTGCTCTTTTATAAATAAGACTAAAGGGGCGAGTTTAGTGGGAGATTACTACGGTGGCGTGGGATATTAAAGGACAGGTCAGAAACAGAATGCAAGGCAATTTACGGGGAGAATGCTGCCAATTAGTTGCAGCAATCTCAAACAATTGGGATTATAAATAATCCGTGTAAAACGCTTTTCGGAGTTGAGCTGCGGCAGAATTCGATGTACCAAAAGCTTCGGGATTTTTACAGGAATTCCACTGTATCGCTGGAAGAGGCGCTACCTTTGACGCAACTACTTTTTACCCGCGAGTTCCATACCCTGTTCAGGGGACACCACCGAAGGGATAGGCGGGTGTAAGCTTTCCTACACTTCGATCATCGCAGATGCGTGGCGGAGGGTGGAAAAAATGGGGTTAATCTCGGTAGGTGCTGGAACCAGCCCTTGAAGAGACCGTTGCTCAAGGACAGACTCTAAACGCGTGAAAGCAGAGAAATTCGAGGGAGCCTTTTTCACGTCCTTTTACCTAGAAATTAGCCTGCGAACCTTCGGGAAGGCGAGCTTCCTTCGTGACGATCGGTAGTAAAAGTTTCGAAACTGGGCCTTTATTCCGCCAAGGGGGCTACCGACAGGGGCGCTTCTTTTCCCATAGAAAGCAGGCTTCCCGGTATCAATTTGGGCCTCCGATTCGAGGCATCGATAATGCAGCCCTCTAAAGCAGTAATCTCTAGAAATTACTGCGGGCTGCTTAGAAAAGGCCAAAGAAAGCACGGGGGATGAAAATGGAGAAATAGAAACTCCTTCAAAAATGAATAAACCTGAGACGCTACTTAGCTACGCATTTAGCGACTTTGATAATCTCATGTGACAATGTTTGCGAGGGCTGAACGGCCGACAATAGAAGCGAAAATGTGATTCTGCGAGCACAGAAATGGCGCGATCAAGAAATTGAATCGAGCCTGGCCTGGCCTCACCCCGCCTCGCCCTTCCTCCTCGTAACGTGGCAGGCGAAAGGGGTGGCGAGAGTGCGAGTGCAATTTCGTTGTAAATCTCGCAGGAAAGCCCCGTGAACGACACGCTGACCCAGAAAGCAAAAGGGTTGGGATTCCGTCAAGATCGATTCGAATTTCGTGCACGACCAAGCGTCGACCTTTACGACCTGTCCTTTCGAGTTTGCCCGGCAGAAGGGCTGAATTGGCGCGCCTCTTTTGCGCGAAAATCGGTGAAATGAGGCCCGCACCCCAATAAATCTCTGGCCACGCCGACCTTCCGTCTTCGTCCACCACTGCTACGTCAAACGCCGATTTGGCCCCGTGGCCCCCCACGAAGACACCGCGTGAGTTCCTGTCCAAATATTGGGCCTAACTGCCCGATCATCCTCATAACTCAATAAATTATGCCGTTTATTAATGGGACCAGGCTGCGGCGCGAGAACTCCACCGTGATTCGTTGGAAACTTTGGAACAACCTACATACATTACCCAAATAACTGTGATACATACTGCTCTCCTTAGTTAAACTGTCCTATGTAGCATTTTTTCATTTTTTCAGATATGTTCAGATATTTCAAGTTGCACGCGTTTTTTACCTTTTAAGTAAAGTTATGATTAAAATATCCTATCTATCATGACACAATTAATTCATTGGTACGTTAATAAGACAATACCTACCGGTACACTTATTACAAAAAATTATGTTAGACTGTTGCGAAATAATAACAACATGTTTTAATTTGAATGAAAGAAAATAAGGATGGTACAAAGTAAATGACTTCAGTTTTCTCGGTTGTTTTAAAATGCTGGATAGGAGATTTTAACTAAAGAGGGCAGTATATGTACTTCGCCCGAAATTTAGATTCTGATGTTATAAAAGAAAATTTTTTATTTATTTTTTTTGTGAAAATAGTCACATTCATCTAAATTAATTAGGCATAATGAGCTGAAACACATTTCGTGACCCCAGAGTATATCGTTGGAAAGTTTTCAGGCGACAGACAAACACGCAAACTCTTTCTGGTTTACATACTTATAAAATAGATTAAGACTATTAAGATGTTTGTGTGTAGAGTGTGACTGTGCAGGTGTACGCGAGTGTCGCCAAAGAGCATCAGAGAGTTTTATAAGCAGATTATGGATACACGTGTCCAAGTCTTTGTTACCAAAGTATTATTAATAAATATATAATTATATCAAATATCCAGCGATAACACCCTCTGCGTACAGTACAATTTGTGGTACCAGGAGAATATGCAAATTACATAGGTAAAAGTTCACAGACAACCTTCTCAAATTAGTCTTAAAGAATGCAAACGCCACCCCCACTGTTAAAAAATTCCAATGATGAAAATCGAGAAACTGCACGTATTCACGACCAAGATCGTCCTCCTTGAGATCCACGCGATGATCTGCCGAGATGCACCAGCTGCGCCGCAGAGTCTCACCCCCGCGATCCTCGTGGAGGTGAAGAAACGCGTGCAGCGTGGAGCGGAGGAGCGTGGACGGCGGCGAGGGTGGCGAGGGTGGGGTGTTTGGAACACGTGCGCGTGAAAATTTACGTCGTCACGTAAGCGTGGCGCGGCTGGCAAGGTACGACGGCCGAGAAGAAGGAGAGAGTGGGCGAAAGGCGAGGAAGGATCGGAAGGATCGGAAGGATCGGAAGGAGACACGGAGAGCGACCGAAACGCGTGTACGTACGAGGGGATGACAGAGAGGGATGACGGCGAGTGGACGGAGCAGAGAGTGAAAGCCGCGGGAACGGGGGAGAAAGAGCGAGAGACAGGGGTGCGTGACGAGGGAGGGTAGAGACGCGGTGGGGGCGGGGGGGGGGGGGGTAAGGAAGAGCGGAGGCGCAAGCCACCCTTGGCAAGAGAGGCAGCAGGCTAGCAGCCCCTTTCGCAAGGCACCCCCTAAGCCTGGTTAGGGGCGAAGGCGGCGAGCCGCGGAGGCCACAACACGACCGCCGTCCTCATTGGTCGACGCGCCTCGCCTGGGTGGGGCTCCGGAAAAATTGGAGGGGAGAAAAATCCCCTCTAAATAGCTGCGGCTGCGGCCGCGAAAAACTAGAATCCGCTCAGCCGGCATCGAGAGCGCGTCGGTACCGCGTACAGCTTTCGTAGATCATTTTTTAGTTTGCATCGATCATTGGGCCAGCGAGTGCCAGGAGCGTGTCGCGTTCCTCCAGGACTATTAAAAGAACGATCGTCGACGCGAAGGGACTCCTTCGTTTGTTTGTTTGTTTGTTTGTTGGTGGTGTTTCGTTTCCCGTTTGGCTTAAGTGTTAGAGGACACACGGGGAGATACACAACACTCAGTGATAAACGATCTTGGTGCTCTTGAGGATTACATCGTTGCGCCGCTGTGAAAGAAAAAATGCATCTGCCGGACGGACCGTTAGGAATGGACAGCTTCAACGCGATTCACGAGACGCTGCAGGCTTGCCACGGCAACCTAGTCAGGACCGGAAGCCCGGTCATCCTCTGCAGCGCGTTGCCGTCACATTGGAGGTCGAACAAGTCGCTACCAGTGGCCTTCAAGGTCGTGGCGCTCGACGAGGTCACCGACGGCACCCTGGTCACCATCAAGGCGGGCAACGACGAGAACTGCTGCGGGGAACTGAGAAACTGCACCGCGGTCATGAAGAACCAGGTCGCCAAGTTCAACGATCTCAGATTCGTCGGTCGTAGCGGAAGAGGTCAGTATCCGAGAAGTCCTCGACTCTCCCCCCAAGCTCGGCTTGCTTAGCAAACCTTCCCAGAGAATTAACAGAGACTTCTTCACGTTTCGTTACAGGAAAGTCCTTCTCCCTCACGATACAAATCAGCACGGTACCATTCCAAGTGGCCACCTACACGAAGGCCATCAAGGTCACGGTGGACGGACCCAGAGAACCAAGGTCCAAGTCGAGTAAGTTCAGCACAACCATCTCCGATCTCTTCTACACCCTCTACAACATTCCTTCGGCTCTAGATACTCGGACATTAAGAATTCTAAACATCGAGACTCCCCCGAATACCACCTCGACAAACTCTTCATCTCTAGAAGCGAGAAACTCAGCCCACTCAAATCTCAAACCACCCTCGAATAAACTGAGAAAACTAGCCTGACGCGTATCGGACACCCTCCTTGCCCTCGAGTCCCCAAATCTCGAGCTGCAAGTCCAGCGAAATTCCAAGGGGGCAAGAGGAGGAGGGGGGTTGGATAATTCGGCGGGAGCAGCGTGACCGAGCGCAGAATCCGCAAACGGGCGTCGGAGTCTCGCAGGCGTTTAATAATCCGGTGGACCTCAAACCGCGAGCCGCAAGCTCCGGAGTCGTTCGCACGTGCACGTGTACAAGGGTGGTTGTGCGCGACGGGGTCGCCCGCGAGCGCGCGCGCACACGCACCCGTGGACACACGGGGAGACGCGTGAAAGCAGGGCCCGGCGAATCCGCCTTCCGCGGAGACTTTAGCTGGCATCGTTTCAAGCCACCGTCGGGCGTCCTTTTCCCCCTCTCACCGTTGGGCCGCTGATTTTCCAGCGGCGACCACGCCGTGGAGAACACTAAAAGTCCCGTGTGTTTATTGGTCGGCTGCTCGGTCGGCCAAAAGAGCCGCGGCTGGCATTAGAAAAGACGAACGTTCCCGTCGGCCATCAAACCGTGTTCCCCCGCCTCGCAAAGGAGCCGTCGCGTTTACGCGTTTGTTTATCGCGCCGCATATGGCGGTAGCATGTGGCTCGCGCTACGAAAACCGTACGAGCGGGTAGCGTTATAGCGTACCCGGGGATCGTGTAAACAGAGATCGGCTAGCTCGCCTACGGAGAGCGTCGTTAATCCGCGTTTTATCACCACCCAGCCGCCCCCGAGTCGACTTTTTATCTCTGCCATCGCTACTCTTTGTCAGTTCGTTAGGCGTCCCTAAAGCCGCCCTGGAATATCTGGATATCTGGATATCTGGATATCTGCTTCTCCCCCGACAGTTTAGTCTCGCAGGCCGTTCTCCTCGCTCCTCTTGCTTCTGTCTCTTTTTATCGAGCGGGCCTCCGCGCGGAAAAGTTTGCCAAGGTTCCCCGCGGCTGCGGAGGAACCTTGATCGCGGCATTTATTTATAGAGCCGAAGGAATCGCTGCTCGAGTTCGAATTTTCCTGGCTATTTCCGACGCGAACGCCTCGATCTAGCTAAATGGAACCACTCTTTTGCTTGCAGATTACCAGTACCCGCCTGGATTCACTGGCTTTGGACTGCTCAACCCATGGGTGGACGTAGCGTACCTGAACCACGCGTGGCACTTGCCTCACCCCGCGTTCGTCAAAGGTAAGCTTGCTTTTTCCAACGCACATATGGGTACTTCGGCAACTGACGACCCGACGATGTTCTGAAATCTCAGTTCGCGGTTTTGTTGTACAAGAAGCTTGGAGTAAGCTCTCCGATCGGTAGACAGAAGATCGTTGACTCGTCGGTTGCCGTAGTGCACGCTCCACGGAGCGAGAAGCCTCTGCCCCAGCTGCCATCCCCCAATCAGAAGTCGGGATAATCAAAAATCCTAGTCGCCCAAAGTGCTGCTAATCGGTCCCCCATCAGAGCCCTTCATGCTCGGCCCGCTCGCAATCAATCAAACGCCAACAATGCGCGCGGCAAGCCAGTCCAGTCTCGTTGCACCGAAGAAAAGGGAAGCCTTGGAAAGAGGACACGCGTGCACGAGAGTCCGCGTTATCGATTTCGCCAGTAGTCCGCGACGCCTAGCGATGATTCATACACCCGTGGCTGGACCGAGGGCCGAGGGGTGAGCCTGAGCTCCCTTTTCCCACAACGGACCCCTTCGGCCCCCAATTCAGCCGCCCCGCCAGCTACGCAACAACAATGCGACTTAGCCTCCCTTCGCCCACGAGGCACGAGCGCTTCCTCTCCCCGAACGGCCGCGGCGGCAGCTCTCTTCTCCTAGAATCGCGGCAGCCTATCTAATCGTCGCGATGTTTTTTCTCCGCTTCCTCAGGAACCATACCGATGTCATCGGCGGATCTGTTCACACCGACCTTCCCGCCGACGGTTCTACCGCCGTACTCCTTCGAGCCGATGAAATACACGGCGGAGTACACCACGCTGCCGGCGAAAACCACCACCGCCACCACCACGCCAGCAGCGATACCGAACAGCCCATCCAAGACGCCTCCGAGGAGCCCCAGTGAATGTGGCAGCGAGTCGGCCGCCGAAGAGGTTCGCAGCGCGTTCGTGCCGATCCGACTCAACACTCTTCCTCCCGCTTCCTCGGTCATCACCGCGTCCTCGTCGTCGCCGGAGAAGACCGACCTGAAGCCCGCGCTCGGCACGAGGAACGAGCTCAAGGCGCCCACCAGCCTGATCGCCCAGAAGCTCTCCATCAAGAGGAGCCCGTCCCCGACGAAGATCTCGTCGCCGCCGACGGCCAAGCCGGTCTGGAGGCCCTACTAGGGACCAAGTGACCCCCGGACACGGTCAAACACAATTTCTCGCTGGAAGGCTAGTGATTACTTAGACGTCGTCGGTGCACGCGCCACGCTCCCATACGCTCCCATACGCTCCTGTTGAAAGGAATCCACGCGATGGTCGTCGACGTTAAACGTTGCTCGACAGAGCTGCAATTTTTTTTTTATTCGTTCTTGTTTTCTGTTACGCTCCCCGTTCGTTCTTCCGGGGCGTCGGGAGTTGGACCGGACGCGTCCAGATGATTCGAGGTCTTCGGTTTTACGAAGACGGTACGGGAGAGATGACGTACTCGCAGTTACGCTACGGAGATCGTACGCTAACTCACGGTGATTTGAAGAGGTTGGAGAGGTTGGAGAGGTGTCTTCTCCGATCGATCGAAGGCTGGTCACTTTCGATCCGCTCGGTCGTTGTGTATATACGCGAGATATAATTATTGTACATAGGGCAGTTTGTAAATACGTGTAGATAGTTCGTGGACAATAATGTAGAGAGACAGAGATATTATATATGTATACTCGTGAGCGTGCGTGGGACGAGCGTGTGTGCTGGTATGCGTGGATGCGTGGGTGTGTGTAGAGAGAGACCAAAAGACAGAGATATTGATATTATTTATAAGCCAGAGATCTAATTTAATGTAAACAGATGGTATTATATAGAAACGCAACGAGAGGAATAAATCGAAATCGCTGCGAAAATTTAAATCTCCCTGCTGTTATTGTTCTTTGTTCTTTCACCCCCACCATTCATTCACTCATGATTACCACCGTCGATTAAACAAACCTTCAATTCACTCATTTCTATTCGTCTCAATCGAAATTTTGAAACTTTCATTCCCGACTAACCAGTGGTGGGCAAAATTTTTAATTAAATAAAATTTCGAATAACGAATAAAAGTTGAAAAAATGATTCATCGTGTGTGGGATAAAGTTAACTATTTTTTTAACCTTTATTCGTTATTTGAAATTTTATTTGAATGAAAATATTGCCTTTCTCTGCTACTAACACGCTTCCTTCGTGGAATCCATTCCCTCCACTGAAACTTAACCGTTCTTCAACCGAATTAACACCGTCCCTACTGCTCCCATCGCCTCAACGACTCCATATGCCGCAATCTCGGTCAAGGGATTCTCCTAGGGTCAAAAGGAACGATGATTTCCACGGTGCCCCTCGAAACGACAGTTTCGGAACCTTCTTGCACGCGCTAGGCCATAGGAACACCATGAAAGAGATTGAAACGCCGCTTCGTGCCGCTGCAAGGGGAATCCATATTTTTTTTTTCGTCGCGATTTAAATCTGAATGGCCGTTCCACCGCGGTCGTTCGAGGTTCCTGCGTGTGCACGTATGGGTTCCCATACGGCGAACACAAGGGTAGAGAATGGTTTATATCGAGGGGAGTGCGTGAGATCTGTATTAGTACCGATAGGCCAGCAGAACGTCAGTGCTTCTCATTCTCATTCTCATTTTCCAGTGAACACAGCGTGAGCCTTCTTCTAAGACACACTTTCTTCCCTTGGACTTGAAACCAAGGAAAATAAAGAGCCCAGTATATATTCAACATTTCGTTCTCCGTTTTCCGACAATTAGTCGACGACGAAAAAGGCGACGCCGTGAAATTTGGGCCGTCGGCGATTTCCACGCGAGAGCGCGCACGAGAAATGCTTCAAATTCGACGTTCCTAGCGGATATCGTGTTACGATAGGCAAGGCCTCCATTGCCGCCACTATGTCACTGTGAAACATAACCTAGGACAAGGGATTCTGTGCTCCGGCCTCTCTTTTTTTTTTCTGTTTTCGTTTTCGCGTTCAATCGTTCCGGACGTGTTTGTCAAGCCCGCGCATGGAAGTCGAGGACAGTCAATCTCGGTGACAACGTATAACTCAATTCACCGCCGGGGGAATATAATGCCTGGCGCGTGTGTCCCGAAGAAAGCCATCGGAATTCCCGTGAATACCGAACGAGTGGAGTTATCGGCCCTGATAACGAATGCGTCGGGAAAATAGGATGAATATTAAAGAACGAAGGAGGGGGACTGCAATGAACGAAGATATGGTCGCTTCTAGTGGATCAATGGGTGATCGATCATGCTACCTATATCGTATAAAAATGGCCAGAATTTTGTTTACTATATCTACTTGACTTTATATCGAAAGTTATCCTGCCACGTTGTTTCGCGACACTGCATTGTAGACTATTTCTTCACCGATCGCGATTCGGTATTGACACGCAATTAAGAACCAGCCTGTGTGCGTTGGATTAGACGGGGCGAGGTGAACGAGGCGAGTAAATAGAGAAGGACGGGCTGGGCTTTTTGAGCGATTCAACGGGATCAGGCTCGGGAAAATGAGAACCGCGTTGACACCCCGTAGCCGTGGGGCTGCTCGTTGACGAGTAGACAACGGAACCAAGCAACCATGAAGGGTCGCCGCATGAACCGAGCCAAACCGATCGGAGGCAATCCGTGCGAGCGCGCGCCCGCGCGACTCGGCCCCGCTGCTAACTAATGTTTGCCCAAAGAATCGCGAGGAATAATTGAGTCAGCAGCAGAGGAGAGGAAAAAAATCAGCGCCCGAATCACCGGCGGAATAATCGACTTTCGTCGGGCCAGACTTCCTCGCCTCGCGATTTTTCAACCCCCTCGCTGGAATGGACGGTGTTTGACGACCCCCTCTTTGGCGAGCCGCTGCGCTGCCTCTCCGTGCGCGAATATTCCGAGGAATTCGTCAAACTTTCGTCCCGATATTTCGGACATCCTTATTCGCACTGCGAACGGACAGCTAGTGTGAATTTAACGAGGTCCCTTGCACACCTAATTTCTATTTCCCCGTTACTGAAGTCGACGCGAGTTCAACGCGATAGGGCAAATGATTCGCCCCCGTGACTTGACGGATCCTTGAATCAAGGAACATAGGGATGGAAAAAACACGCGAAGGTGGTTTGAAACGGGGATCAGAAGCGCGGGCAAAGTATCCGAGCGATCCGAGCGATCCGAGCGTGTCGACGCGCCAGAGGATCCTGCTCCCGGTGGCAGGATCGTGAGGACAGAGCTCGAGGGTCCTAGAGTTAGGCAATCAGCGTTGATGACGGGGTACTCGCGGGGCGAAGGGCTCGGACAATTAGTAACCACCCTGCCACCCCCTCGTACACCCTGTCTTCCCGCACCTTCGGCCTGCGATTCAACCGGTGAACCTGGCCAACAACGCGGCGACCGCAGCCGCCACGCATGCGAAAGAGGCTGCTGGATCAGAGGGACGAAGAGGGGCGAAGAGGGGCGAAGAGGGGCGAAGAGGAGCCAAGTGGGAAAGAGACCAAGGGTTTACGTTCGTTGGCAGCGTTGCGTGGATTACGCCTGTGCAAACGGTCATCTTCGTTTGGCGGACGATCTCAAGCTCGATCGGAACGTTGTCCTGGCTGAGAAGAGAATTTACAACAAAAGAAGATGCTTCTTTCATTTCCTCGCCAACTGGGAGATCTTTGCTCGAGCCAGGACAACTTGGAGACGATCGTGTCTCGTTGTCACGAGTAGCAGAAATGATGTAGTTAATTTAGGGTAAATCCGGGAGACGCGGTCGACCAAATATTACTTATTTTATCAGAACAAACCTATATAAAAATAATAAAAAAAAATATTCTCGTTAGCTTTGAGAGGAAGAGTTAATATGGCTAATTACTTTGGCTGCATTGTCCCTCGATATCTCTACTATCTTATTATCCCAAACATTAAACGAAAATAAACTTAGAAGTATATTCTAAATACGATTCTGTACACCGCTGCTTATAAAAAAGAGGGTAAATGTAAGCTCAATTTACCTTTAAAGCCTATACATCCAGAGAAACACAGAAGGAAGCGAAATGACGCTATTACATTCAACTGTTTGGCTTCTAGAGAAGTAATTGGTCTGCGCTTTAACGCATTTTTACGTAGACAGTCTGAAATATAGCGACTCGACCAACTGTCCGGGCCGACCGCGTCTCCCGGATTCACTCTACCATGGAATTGGTCAGCGATGATCGTAATTACAGCATCCAGTTCCTACAAACAGCCTCCCTCGTTACGATCAAGGAAAGCGTATCGACTGAAGGATCAATCGAAAGCACCTAACCCAAAGTCGCTGGCAAAGAAGCCACCCCGAGGGACGTTCGTTTTAATCGTCCGTTCGAAGCGCTTGAAAACTACTCTGAAGACTACTCCTCCTCTCCGCGGAAGAGAAAGGGCCGCGCCACTAATTGCCTCCGTCATCTCTTTCCGCGAAACGTGTCGAGGATTACACGACGTCCGACGAGGAGGATGGGCCTACTCGAAGGAGACCGCGGGAATAATAAGCCAGCCTCTGGAGGGTTCCCTCGATCAGAGGACCCCCCGGAGTCGATTGGGGATGGAAGAAGCGCCAAGATTCTCGAGGGCACGGCGTCTTTCGAGACGAAGGAAAGGCAGCCAGCCACGCGGTCTCTTCGCGACCTCACGAGTCGCCTAACGAGCTGTTTTGCATGGCAATGCTTCGACCTCGTTATCGGTTATCGATCCGTCACGAACACAGCCACCAGCAGCGGCACGCCGGCCACGGATTAAAGAGAACCCCGCGCCCGGGCTGCGTGCAACGCCGTACACGCTCGTACACGCTTCCTACACGCTTCCTATACACTGCCGTCGCGCGCCGGGAGCAACGCGCGTGTGCGCGCGTCCCGCGACGGTCTGCGGCCGCGGGCGCGGGCGTATTTTCAGGCCACGGTTGTTTGACCGATTGCCACCGAGGCACGGTGAAAAGGCGCATCGTTTCGCGGAAACTACCGATTTTCAGCCACCGCCGACGCTAAATCAGCAGGAACCGTTCGCCGTTATCGCGGGGCCTCGATCGATTCTTGGCTTCTGGTCCGAGCTACGTGGAGCGCGGGCCTCCCTGGCTCCGCTCTAGTCGACTGTAGCGCGAATTTCCTCGCGAGGGGTGGGCTCCAGAACCGAAGAGACAAGCCAGAGTCGTGGGAGTCGGTACTCCTCCTTGTAAATACAAATTTCGAATAACGAATAAAAGTTAACCCGGGTCAATTTTATTTGTCGAATATAGTTATTTTTTTCATTCGAGGAATAAAGTTAAGTTTTTTATTCGCCGAGCGTTCCAAATTCAGCGTCAAATAAATTTTTCAACCCCAACTGTAACTGTAACTTTAACTTTAGTCTTCTTCGTCTTTGAAGAATTTTTCGGCACGCGTTCGAGCTGTCGAAGATCGGGGATTCAGGCCTGCGGCATTGGATTTTATCGAAAAATAAACACGGTTTGCCGGAGTGGCAGATTCTCAGAAGCCAACGAACACATACGGACGGCTGAGTGACTCTGTACGAAGGTCGCTAACGTAAACAATGCCCGCTTCAGAAGTATGACGAGGGGGGAGTCGGCTGTTCGGTACGGTGCAGCGGTGGATCGAGAATATCGAATAAAAAGTATAGATTAGTTCGATTTACTGTGTCGTTTCTGACTTGTTCCTATCACGCATGTTACAATGTAGTATCTTCCGATGACGGTCCTCGGCACAACACTTGGAACGAAACAGAATGTTACAGATCAACCTCAAATATTCACAGCGGCAGCGAAATATACACACACGCGGATTCCGCTACCGCTGGCACTGCGAATTATTCCGTTGCCGCTCCGCGCCGCGAATATTCGCGTCGGTTTGGGGGAGCCTTTACACCCATTCGCTTGATCAGTGGCCAAAAATAACGCCACTCTGTACCTACTCATTGGCGCTGATCACCTCGGTAGTCGGCACCCATCACGCAACGCGCCTGAAACCTGCCAAAACCTTCGATCGCTCCGAAGTACCCACACCGACCTGCCACCCTCCCAACGCCTGCAATCTCACCCACTTTCGGGGCGCCTAAACGAAGCAAAGGGGAGGGGGGGGGGGGGGTGATAAAAATCGCGTGGAACCGGAGGCAGACACCAGCAGCGCGGCAAATGAAGCTCGTCGAGCTCACCAGGCCGGAGTAACAAGCGTCTAGCGTCACTATTCGTCGACAGGCAGCCAGCCAGGTGGAGGCGGCCGCGACTGCATCAACGAGGGCCAGTGTCAGAAGATCAAACAAGATAATTAATCTCGTTAGTCCCGAATCAACCTGCTCTCTCTATTATCGGATTACCATACCGGTCGGCCGGCAATTTGTCAACGCGACGAGCGCGTTCGTCCGCGATCACCTCGGGGTCTCGGCCGCCTAGCGTGCTCCTCCTCGGATTAACGGGGACCCTTCGGCAGGAAATAAGAAATTCCGCAAGGTAGAACGCGGCTTGGCTTGCGTTGCCTGCGACCGGTTCGGCAAAAGTAGGGGAGGCTGAGGTGCCAGAGGAGCTCGTCGTAAAAGGCAATAAACCGCAAAAATTTCTCCGCGCACCGTTTATAAAACCGCACTCAGGTCTGTTTGTCTGGCAGGGAGGGGGGAGCCCCGGCAGCCACGTCTTCGCCTTTGCCGGAGAGGACCTCGGGCACGTTTAGGACCGCTAAGGGTGACCCGTTGAGGGTGGGATGCGAGGCCTCTCGCGGTCATTTATGAGGACAATTTGATCATCGACTTTACGATAGGGTTCCCCCCGGTTCCTCGCTCCGTGGAAATGGCTAAAGAGAGAAGTAGGAGGCGCAGAGCGGGGACAGGCACAATATTGCACGGACGCTTGGCCGAGCCTTGCCGATCGCTTGAGGTAAAAGTTGCGGTCGTCGCATGGCGAAAGCCCGTATAAACTTTTACGATTTCGTTTTATAACGAGCCTGCCTTTTCGCCGATCCCCTTTTTCTTCGCCTTGCCTGGAGGGCCCCCCGGGTGGGGGAGGGGGCGGCGACGGGGGCCCCTCTGGCCAGACCTGCACCGCCAATTTACGGATTTCTCCGGAAGAATTCTAATTTAATTAAAGCCGCTTTGTGCGCCTCTATGTTCCATTCGCCCCGTCTGGCCTGTTTCCCTTCTTTTTCCCCTTTACCACCGGTGTATTCGTTTTCGACCGAATCGCGGGGATTGCAACCGCCAGCCGCGTTCGACGGATCTTTGGAACGGTACTCGCTAAGTTTTCGGGACGTTCGTGGAAACGAGGCATCGCGGGTGCGAAAACGGCTCGGGTCGTATCGGAGGCATGGGAACTCGATAAATCAATGGATCGAGTCGGTAGGTAAGGTTTGATCCAGTTGACCGTCGAAGGCTCGATTCTTTCGGAATCCCGCCGGCTAGCAGCCAGCGGCGGAACGGAACTCATCAGGACGGGAGGAAGTGGACACGTCGGAACAATTTCCTTACACCGTCTCTGCTGCCACCACCCCCGAGGCACCCCGAGTCACCCCGCGCGCCCTGCCCCACGACCTTTCCGTCGCCACCCTATCCTCCCGGCCGCCGCTACTGAAATTTTGACCCCTCGCCGATTGACCAATTTGCCAAATCGATTCACGTCGAAATGAACCTACGTAATATCTCCGGGGCCGTCTCTCCCTCGCGCTCCCTCGCGCTCCTTCGCAGAACCTGGCTGCCCCTGGACGGACGGCCTCGAGTCGGGCTCCACGGCCGCTGAAAACACCGGGCCAGATGACGCAGCCACTCCGCTACGTTTCTTTGATTGGCAACGGCCGACAACAGAAGAAGCGCGCGATAAGATAGAATCGAGGTTTCGGTCAGAGGCATTCCAATTGAGAACGAGCAGGAGGCATGGGAAAGGGGGACGTGGACGGTGGAAAAAAATCGAAAGTGCACTTCCCTTAACGTAATAAGCACCCCCTGCCACTTCACCCTTTAATAACGTCAACAGATTCGATCTATCGATGCTGAAAGCGGCGCACGAAGGAATCCCGAGGCTAAAGGAAATCCAGCAAAGCTAATAGACACGAGGCGCGGTCGCAAGGGGGGTGGAGAGGGGGTGTGTGGGTCTAGACGCGCAAAAGCCGCCGACATTTTTAATGTCGCGCGAGGCAAGAGGGTACTTAGTACCGATCCTCTCGGAGGCAGAGCACACCCCGTCTGTCCACCCTCTCTAGATATTACCCTTTGGAATAGCAGCAAAAATTATGGACAGCCGATAGGCCGGCGGCCGCTGCAGGGGTGCGTCTCATCCATTTAGGTCCATCACACATGACTGGATGGGGTGAGACTTACCCCGCAGAGGTTCTCACGTAGATTATGAACTTCTCACCCTCTGTCCTCGGATGCACGGGTCCGGAGAGCGCCTCCAGTGAATGCCAAAAGTGAATTTACCTCTGAGCGCAACATCCCTGCAAAGTTGACGCCGTGGAGGCTGAAACAGAATTCAGAGATTGTCAGAGGGAAAGTAAAGTGAATGCCTCGATATTTGGGTATCGCGTCCTTTAAGGGTGTAATTCATTTATGGCGAGGTAAGACTTGGCCCGTTTCTTCCACGGAATCACGCAAGGCCTGACTGATCCGAAAGATCGTTTCAAAGTCTACCGAGTTGGCGGGGGGTGGTCTTTCTCCGCGAGGGCAGATTTATCGATTATTCCCGGTCCAGTGGTCCCCTTTGGTTGAACGCGGCACGCCTTACCCCTCGACGTGTGTGTACAGCACGCGAAATTTACGACGGCAAACATCCGCAGCATCCCTTCTGCCGACTAAGAAAAAGACTGCACGACGCGATCGTTACCCAGTTGTTAATTCCTTCCGATAGTAATCCAGTGGCGAAAGAATTCCAATCATCCGGCGGACAAACCAGCAAGATAATGGACCGGGCTCGATCATCGAATTCATTTTCTAACGGATTCAGTTTCGCGGAGGGTACATTAACCGCGGTGAAAACACGCAGTGGACGCGAGCCGAGAAGGCGAAACGGAGGGAAAGGGAAAAAACGAATCTTTTTCCATTAACATCATTTACCGTACACGAAGCACGCGGCTAGCCGCGTGTACGTGATACATGCGGATTAATGCGTGCGCGCCGGTGTGTTGGGTGTACGCGCGCGCGCGCGAGCACGAGCACACTCTTGCCGCGCTCTCACCCTTCGTGCAGCCGTATTACGGTCGTCGGGGGTAAACCACCCTGGCCTCTAGGAGACGAGAGCGGGAGCCCGCAGGGGTACGCCACGACAACCCCCGTAGCAACCCCTCAAAATCAACCGAACTCTACTCCCCGCGTGCTCCTTTCGGTCGCACCCCCCCTCGCACCCCCCTGGCCCCTGCCATCCCCTTTCTCAAACTCCTGATCCATTCTGTGTAGACGTTAATACCGCGAGAGGTATCCACCCGTGCCCTATTCTCGCTGCGAAATCTACTTCAACGGAGCTGCTGCTACCCTTCCCCGAGGCATCGCCGGCTAATATGAACCTGGCAGCCGAGAACCGAGAACCGAGAACCGATCGCCCGGGGATCTTGATTCCTCGAATCTTTCGCATTTATCAGCGGTATTGAAAACTGGCCAGTATCGAATCCTCGACGATATGGGGCGGCGATTTTTCCTGGAACCTATTCAGAATCGTAGCCGATGCTTATCCAACCTCTCGACTTTATCCGAAACTCCTGCTTCTACCCCGGAGGACGGGGGTGATTTGTTTCACAGCGTCCTCTGACCCCTGCGGATTCCGAAATTTCGGCCAAAGTTGGATGGATCGGAAAAAAAGGGAAGGGCGGGAAAGGGACACAAAGTGCTGGGCGAAATTGGAAAGTGGCAATATAGGTGCTCCAATATCCTCCCCTCTCGCCGATGCTCCCCGATTGTAAGAAGAGCGTGATCCAGCGACAGGTCGGCCATCCCCGAAAGGGATTGCAAAATGCAGCGGTGGCTCGGTGACGGGGCGCCCTTTGCATTCGGGATGCACCGAGGCGAGTTAAGACTGAAGTTTCAAACACAATCAAGGGATAGGAGGCGAGGAGAGGTTGGGGTGGGGGTGGACCCTATAAAGGGCATCCAGCAACGGGGCCAGCAATAATGCATGCGGCGTGCATTCTACCCCCCTCTGTGTAGATGGGGTTCTTTGTGCTAAGGGCTGCGCCAGAGGCCAGGGCGGTTGGATATACGGGGGAGAGCTAACACCATTATCTAATACTCCTGGGTGGCCATATGTGGTGCTCCAGCTACGAGCCACTGTACCATTCTCGAAAACCTCCGGCCACGGTCATCCTACGACGATCGCCACCCCACCGCCGCCCAATTCGCCACCCTACTGCCGATTTCTTTTGTTACTACGCGGCCCCTATTTACCCTCGTCCCACCCTAATTATGGATAACAAGCTGCAAAGCGGATTCTTTGTTACTTCCAATCCACCTCCTTTTGTTAGCACTGGAAAACGCTGGAAAATCACTGCGCCGGGGAGGAGGACGCATGTACACTATGTTTCGTAGAAGAATCGGTTGATACCTTCATGCAGTCATCGTTACTTTTTCAATGCGTTAAGGGGTAATGCCACCGTGCAGCCCGGAAAGGTAGCCTGATTTTGAGAATTTTTTATGCGAGAATAGTCGAATGGAATGCAAAATCTGTTCGAAGATCTTTATTGTACATACCTTGAAGTATGATCACAATTTTTTTTTATTTTTTTAATATAAAATGGCGGCGCCACAGCTCAACAGAAGAAACTTCTGAAAAATAGTGTTCCGCGGCAGGAAAGATTTCTCCATCAATTTTTGACCCAGAATAAAAAACCAAAAATCTGTATAAGATGATGTCGGAAAGTACACGAGGAAATTACAAAATACTGATTTTTAATAGGCAGAGAACTGCGTAGCGGCGGTGCCCTTTGAGGGCAGGTGTGCCCGGGCGCTGCGTTACGGCGGTGCCCTTGGTGGCCCGCCGGTGCCCGCGGAGGGATCCACGTCTACCCGTGGATGTCCGGGAAGGAACGAAAACGCGAACAGTCACTCGCTGGCATCCCGTTTGTAACGAACGATCGATAAACCTAGTTTCACATTTCTCCTACAAGTCATAACTTCGAAATTCTTGAAACGTTTCGCTCAATCACGCACCGTTCTTACAAAAATCAGAATTTTTTAATTTCCTCGCGTACTTCCCGAGATAATCTTACACAGAATTTTGGTTTTTCTCCTAGGTCAAAAATTGAAGAAGAAATCTTTCCGGCAGCGGAACATTATTTTTCAGAAGAAGCTTCTTTTGTTGAGCTGTGGCGCCGCCATATTGTCTAAAAAAATTTAAAAAAAATTGGGATCATACTTCAAGGTATTTACAATAAAGGCCTTCGAACAGATTTTGTATTCCATTCCTTATACTCGCTTAAAAAATTCTCAAAGTCAGGCTGCTTTTCCGGACTCTACAGTGGCATTACCCTTTAAAGCAGTAATAAAGTATCATAAAGCGAGCACTGGTTCATATGAATAACGACTCCCTCGCACACAGAGCCGCGCGAATCCCGGACCCGCGTACCTGCAAGTAGAGAATTACGCCATCCCTCCCGCGCGCCTCCCGAAAAATCCTACAATTCTACTCCCCGGCGCGACGCAATTGCCGTCATTCGATTAACAATACGAAAAACTGAGCCCCCTTTAGCAGAACCGCGCACCCGCTAACGAGCAGCCGAGTCAACGAGCTGTTTATAATTCTCGATTCCGCGGAGCGCGGCGATCGCGAAAGCGTAATTGCCGATACCGGTGCACCGATGCCCGTCTTCTATTTTTCCCAATCCCGACACCGGCGGCTACCAATTACACCCCCTCCGGCCAGCAATAAATCGCCATTATCCCTGTGAAAATCGGTCGGCCGGGTAGGTATCTTGGTTTTTTTTCACCATGCAGTGCCTTTCATCGCGTCGAATGCGTGGGTGGTGCGTCCGGCCTCTCTCGTAAAACGCTCGACAACGGGCCCAATTAATTCCGTTCTAACGAGCCGGCCAAGGCTCTGCCCGATCCCCATGGGGCAAACGAATAGCCTCGAGAAGCCGTAGCTGATCGGGAACAATGAACAGAGACCGCGATCGGTACCACAGGGCACAGGCGACGGCACTCTTTCCGGGGCCGAAAAATTAATCCGATTACAACGGAAGGTAAATATTTGGACATTTCCAGCGCTTCCTTCATTAAGGGCCAGCCATTGTTGCCCGCTGTTCCCCGGCTATGGCCCGGTGCAAACGATAGGATTACCGCGGGGTGCAATACGATCAATAGGATCCCCGCGTTAATTTAATTTTTCCGCGTGCAATAAAACAATTAGGCGAGCCACGGTGGGCGTGGACACCCGCGCCCACCGACCTTTCTTCTTCCCCTTTTTTCCCCTTTTTTTCCCCTTTTTTCCCCTTTTTCTCGCATTTTTCCTTACTAATCTGGGAAAACGGGTCGAAGGCTTAAGGGCCGCTGACAAAAGTTACTCGAACGATTCCTCGAACCGATCTTTATTTTATTGCCCTGTCCGTGTAACGGGGTGAGGATTACTTTCCCCTTTTTTCGAAGGAAAGAGGGGGGATCTCGAGCGAGCACGTTTCTTTTTTTAAACGCGGCTTTTGAATCATTGAGCTCGTCGAGGAGTGGTTTTGATGCGTGCCTACAAGCTCGATAATGAAACCTTTTTCTGCCTCCTCGTGTACATGGGTGCAGTTAATCTTAGTGTACTGCGAGGAAAGGGTAATGAAAGTTTGGAGAAAGGAGTGATTCTTGGCGTGCAACGGTTTAAAGTAGAATCGCTCGGGTGGTGGGATTCTAGGGCAGGTTCCCAGTTTACGGAACTTTCCGATTTCGCTCGGTTTCCAGCCGGTGGCGGAACAAATAAGGGTGAGGTGTAGGTGGAGTGAAACGAGGCTAAACGTTTCGACGGATCGATTCACGATCGTTCGTCACGCCTTGGCAGCGTGGCGCAGGGACAAGCGGTGGCCCTCGAACCTCCGTGCACCGTTGCGAAATCGTCGACAGGCAAGAACGCCCGGCCACGCGTGTCTAATTTCGTAGGTCGCCCGGCCAGATACCTGGACCACCGACAGACAACCTCTGCGGACGAACAAGATGTCATGTCAGGGAATCGGATTAAGGGATTTCCTGTCTTCGGATCGCGAGCTGCGCCCCGTTTTTTGGTAAACTGACTGAATGGGGACACCTGAGGGCCACGCGATTCAGATTCCAGGCTATTCGTCTCAACTGCTTAGCCTTCCTTCGTGAAATGCGAGATCAGTTACGATTTCCGGGGTTGGCGGTACTGTGGGAGTTCTTGTGGAATATTGGAATACGATTCTCAAGGAAAGGTCTGAAATGAAGGGGAAAAAGCGAGGTATTCTATTTTTCGCGATTTTCCGATTTATAGGATATTTTGTTGGTGGCAACTGCGAATCACAAAGAGTTATAAAGTTCAAATGCCTCCGTAAAATAGGTAGCCTTATAGTTTTGGTATAATGAGAGCCCGCATCGAGTTAGTCTGTCGAAGCCAAAAATACGAAAGCCTCGTGGTCTTAAAAAAAATTTTGCGAACCTAAGATTCAGGTATTTTATGAAACGCTGTCTCATGCATAACAAGTAAATGAGAAATAAAATATCTGACAATTAATCACAAGCGTGAATTTCCTTGTTTGGATAATATGTAATAGAAGTGGAAACTTCTTAATTTGTTGCAGTATGCCGCCTTGTTCAAACTTGAAAAAATATTATAATAATGTAAAACAAAAACAATTATTATTTTATGGCTTATTTTTGTTATGCCTAATTATGGTATAAGCTTCATATTATGAAGAATGATGATCAATTCGTCGAACCTTGTTTCTTAACTGGTGGATTAAAGTATTAAAACTTAATTTTTTTCCCTTACCCTTCAAATCTCCTTACATTCTGCTGTTTTGCTAATCCCTCTGCCTCTCGAAATCCCTCGTGCAGAGGGAGAAGCAATAATCCTCCTCACCTTTTAATATTACAGAAAGAAAGTAATATTACATCGAAGGACTTGATTCCGTACTAAAACCACAACTTACAATTAGACTTAAACCGAATTGTATGCAAGTAACTTAGCAAATACCACCCTCCTGTACATGCCACGACTACAGAACACCTCCAAAGCATTAATCGTCACTCCATCTCTTTTAAAATATGACACAGAAACCAGCGAAAGTCCGAAAATCCTGGTACATTCGGCGATCCCTGGTCCCCAAACAGTCCCCAAACAGTCCCCAAACAGTCCACCCCCGATTTTAGAGCTCGGCAAGGTGGCGAGTGGCGCGTTTCCGAGCAGCAGCCGACAGGAATCGAAGGCCTTGGCCAGGACTTTCACGAGCGTCGGTCGCGCGCCCGTAATCCCACGTTCGGAGCAGCATCTCCGTGTAAATTATCCGTCTGGTTTGGCGTGCTGGGCGAGCCTCGGTGGCCGACGGTGGCCGCGGCAGCAGGCCACGCGCCATATAATTTCCAAGGGGGCAAATAAAGAGGTGCGCTCGCGCCGTAAAAGTTTACGGGAGCTTTCTAACGCGGCCGGACAAGCCTGGGCGTACGACTCGTCATAAATTTCCTGCCAGTCACCGGTGCCCCGAAACATCCACGAGGACGCAGGTATCCGATTCCGCCTAGAGCGAAAGGGACAGCGACTAGCAAACGTAGCGAGCGTCAGTCATAAAGTTTCCCCGAAAATTTCACGAGGCACGCAGCACTCGACTCCGTTCCACGGCCTCTCTGTTTTCTCCTTTACGATCTTTTCAAGGGAAAGCTCTCTCTTCTTGCGGGCCGTACAGTGAGCAGCTTTATAATACTAGGACGTTCGCCTTCCACTTCTCCTCTTCCCTCACCGTGTCGTGCGAAAGTGCTGGCCACTGGCCGCGTCTAGCGCACCAACGCCAACGGGGCATAAATATTCGCGTCAATCCGAGCGACAATGTCGTGAAAGGGAGACCCAGTGACCTAAAGCCCTGGCTTTCCACCGACCGGCCCTCCTTCCGTCACTCTTTTTGCATTTTCTCCCCCGACAGTTCTGGCCAGAAGGATCGTAAAGGCGCGCGCCAACGGGAGCATGCCGATTGCGTTTGCGTCGCCACCCCTGGATGAGCCAACTTTACGAGGGTTCCTAGTGGGGTAAAAATACGAATCTCGAGGCGAGCTGGCAACTGGATTATCTGGGCCTTGTCGGACAGCTGTAGAGGGATCATTAAGTGGCGAAGAATCCTTTTACTGGTTTTAGCTGCTCGAGGGGTGAGCTGTCGCGACGATACGTGTTGCTCGGGGAAGATTTTCCTAACATCGAGCCTTCGGGGACGCAGCGATCTTCGATCATTCACTCGCCAAAACGAAAATTTCCAATGTTTCTTCTAAGCAGATCGCAAAATTCTCAGTAGTGGAACCCCTAACCTTGCGCGCTTCATTTCCCCAGCGTTCCTTCGCGTCTAGCAGAAAGCGGAGACCACGAGGTCTCGGTCGGATCCACGCGTCCGGACGCGTCCCGTGGGATTCCGCACTTTGCGCATCGGGCTTCGCTGAATGTCCCGGAAGAGACGCTTCTCTGGTTCAGTATCGCTCGCGACGGGATGCTGGCCATTATACGCCGCGACGTCATTGTCCTCCAGGCCAGCGTGTAAGGTTACAGAACGATTGTGGCCCGGATTCTCGACGACGTGTCCTCTGCGAGCGTCCAAGACATCTCAATTACCTGATCCTACCTGCCTTTACCTGTCGATCCACCCACGCTACGTGGGAGAATGCTCCTGCGAACGATGTAGCCTGGCGGAGGACGAGCAATCTTTGTAAGCGTGGAAAACATTTGCCAGAGTGACGACCGATCGTCACCCTTTTCAAACACTCCGAGATTTATCCCTATTGAGCTTCGAATCGCAAGATTGTTTTCCAGAGGAAAGGAAGCGTGCCCGAGGAAAATGATGATTCTTAGCCGTTGTACCCGGAAATATATGATGCTGCGATGAGAGTAAAAGTGTCGATATTGTTGACTCCAGGAAAGGTTCTCCCTGACGTCAGCTTGGACGAGGACGCTGCAGAGTTGGGTCCAACTAACGGGCCGCCGGTTGTCGCCGGCATAATTGAGTTTTAAGTGTAATAAATACTGGCATAACCAGCGTCACGCCGTGGCCAAGGTCAAGTGCGCCCTTCGTCCTTGGAGTCGCGTGGAAAGGTAACGACTTTCACGGGAGATCATCGGAGGACTCTCGTGACTCTCGTGACTCTCGTGCCTCTCCCCTCCAGGCACGTCAGCCTGGTCCCTGGCCGAGATGAAAGTTATTTCCACAATATCCCGAGCCAGGGGAAACCTGAGGTTCCGGGGAAATCTTCCACGTGGCGCAAGATTTTATTTCCGAACCTCTTGGGAGGGTTTACAGATAATGCTAATTTCTTCCAAGTACCGGGCTCTTAGCAAGCAGAACGAATTCATTCTATAGCACCACTGTGTTTCTACAGGAATTTTCAAATTTATAATTGTAACACTAGTGGGTGACAAGTTTTCAACCCCCGACGCCACAAAGTTACTCCGAGTAGCTGGAAAAACTCGAGACTACAGGTGTGAGAAGCTGGATTGCCAAGGAGCCGTTCGCTCCCGAGGAGTGGACGCAGAGCCACCCCCGCGTTTTTCCCAGCCCGGCCGTGGCATGAATGAATTCGGGGCAGGCGGATGAATGGGGGATGCGAGGGCGAAGGCGTTTTCACGGAGGATCCACGTCGGTGCCGGTGTGTTTGGTGACTCGGCATAAATCACGGGAAATCTGCTTTATGCTCGCGGGGGCAAACACCGTGCGACGGCCTCGCCCCATCGACAATGCCCGTGGACGTGTAACCGCTGGCCAGATCGCATAATAAACACGTTTCCACCGCGACGAGAGGCGCAACGTCCTGGAAAAACGCAAACTCCCGGTAAATAAAGCCGTATTCTGGAAGCTGGGCCCCCGCTCGACAAAACGCGAGATAAATGGACGGGCGCACACGCGTGCACGCGGCCGCCCCCTCGAGCCACCCCCTTGTTTCGCGTACTCGCGGCGCTGGACGGCACTCCTGCTGAAAAAAAAAAGAATAAACAGGAGAAGAGCGAACAAGAGAAAAAGGAAGGAGAGGAGAGAGAGGAAGGGAGACAGGGTAGCCCCGGAATCGCGCAGCGGTGTTCCCTCAGTTCTCTGCCCTGTCTCATCTGGGGAAACGCGTATATATTCTTTCTCGCTCGGCCGGAGAACGCGTGCAGCTTGGAATTTTATTCGGTGCACGGGAGAGGCGATAGGGGCGGGCGCCGTAATGGGAAACGGAGACGCGACCCGTTGCCGAGCAGAAAATTGTTGTTGCGCGGCGCGGGATGCAACGCTGATGATGCCACGCTGTCTTTGATACGGCCCAGCCGTATGGCAGGCTGAATTGTTGCTGCCTTTTTGCTCCGGCGTCGACTTCTTTTTTCAGTGGACGTCGACCAGCAGATTTCGGTAGCGAGAGCAGGCGGTCCGCGGAGGGGGCTTCAATTTGGGGATGGTTTTAATGGGCGAATTTCACTCGAGTGAATGCCGGCAACAGGCGCAAAGAAATTTTAGGAAAAGGCTTATTCACGGGTCAAATGTCTTTTCGTCTAGTCTCTGGCTTTCACGGTGAAATTGGAATTACGTAGGGGAGAGGCCGGGGCAGGTTGTAACACGGGGTAAATTCTAACATAAGTAAAATCTTTTGAACGACAAATCTGGTAACCCACGGCACGCGAGAGTTGCTTCACGATATTAGCACCGTCGGTTTTCGTCACACAAACGAGCGTTATGTATTCATTTTGTGCTTATAGCCCAGAATTATAGGATTTAGAGCACGTAAGTAAATGTTGTCTTAGCACTTTTGTTTCAATTAACCGTCATTAGAAACCGTTTGAATTTTTGTTTCTTTGTAGCAAACGAATCAGTAAACATTGGTTTATTATAATGTGTATGCATTTTAGTAATTTGATGTCAAGCTCGGGGTAAATTGTAACGTGTTACTATACCTATTTACTCCGCTCTTAAAGCAAGATATTTGCTGACACACCGGAATAAGATTCTCTAGACGAACAATAGAACAATGGAGAATCCAAAAAGTAGAAAAAAAAGTATAAAGGAAGAAGTAAAGAACGGGAAGAAGAAGATTTCGATAGAATTAGATGAATAAGCAATGATTGTTTAACTCATGTTTTATACTGATCTGTGTTTTCATTTATATTTTTTCGAAATGTTTATTTGTGTTCATATTTTGTATTTAAATAAGTAAAACAGATGTGTTAGAATCTGCCCCGGTCTCTCCTACATACGGTGTTCTATGTGTCGAAATGAGGATCAGGGCTGGTTTGTAGTTTCTATCATCTCTATCGTAACTACAGGCACCAAAGTACAATTAGAAAATATCGAAACTCCCACGGTCGCGAAACTGAGAAACATCCCTCGACATCGATCATGCTCTGCGTTCCTCACTCGAGCCATTCAACCTACTTCTTCAATAATTTCCTCTGTCCTCTGCGAGAAAGGAGGCATTCGTCCCAGTTTCTGGAACCGGCCTATCAACGTCTTCCCCTAACACGTTTCGAATCCATTTCTCTCTGGTTTTGCACGTGCACACCCCTGTCCATCTCCATTCCCTGTGTTAATCTTCTCCCGTGGCCGGTCAGTGGAAACGCGACGGGGGCGTGTCGCGTTTTGATTACACAGAAGTCGACGGCTTTCATGGGAAAGGAAGCGTAACCGAATCTCCAGCGAGGCCCTGGCCAGCTTTGTTGCTGTTAGGGCGCGAAAATACGTATATATATTTGGGCCGAGCCGGGGCAAGGAGCTGCGGAGAAGAACGAGGCCGACGGAGTCTAACAGCTCGAACAAATTACTGAAAGATTCGGCTGAACGTGGCCCGTTCCAGCGGGGGCTCACCTGCTGACCATTGTTGGCTAAATTGTTGCGTAAGAGAAGCTCACTCTGGGCGGAATATTGAAACGCGCGCGGAGTCCAGCTTCTTTTCGGGCCTCGTCAAGTGCGGAGGAACGTGAACCCCGGGTTTTGTGCCCGCCACGAAATGGGAAGATTCTTTCCAAGCGTACCTGCCTTTCAATGAGAGTTTTCGGCGAGTGTGCGAGGGAGGAGAATGGTCCCTTCTGTATCAGTTTTAGGGGACATTGATTTTTGGATTTTGGGGAGTTGGTGGGAATTTTCTAATGTTTTTAAACTTCTAGAATTTTTAATATACAGTAATATTGTAAAGTATTCATAAAAGATTTCGAACTCTAATTTATCATTTATCTGTCGATAAATATTCCGAATCTTGTCCACTTGGATATTACACCGAATGTCTGGGGAATTCGGAGTTCACAGTGTGCCAAGCCACGATACTTCTCTTCAGCTAGGCAATATTGATTGCTGCTTTCATTTTCCCTGTTCGCTGGTGAACGCGCGTGGAACAGAGGCCCCCGTTTGTTGAAGTAGTAACACTTCTTCGCAACAAGTTATTTTCGTGTTAAACTTCGTCCACCGCTGGAATACCGCACCAGTGCCGCAGCCTGGGCTATTCTGGTTTCCATATTTTTAGACGAATACGCCGGCGAGCTTGTCATCCACGGTTGCCACGGGATAAACGGGAATTCGATCGAATAACAAACGCGTTCCCAATGCTTCCTGCTTTCGATCATATCTAAATGCACAGTACTCTGCAATTCTATTATAAAATGCTTTATATTCAAAGCACCGTACAATTTCTATAGAATTGCACCTCCGTACCTCCCAAACTCTAATGAATTCTGTGCTCTCAACCGCCTGGAAATCCAAATTCCGAACAGTTTTCGATCTCTAAACTCCTCGCTTCTCGATGCTTCTAAGTTCCAAGGAACCGAAGACACTGGAGCTCGAAAATGTCTACCAGATCTCCAAGAAGGGCAGATCTCCTCTGTCAGTTTGACGTCGGAAAGCCAAGAAAGCACGGTCGCCTCGAGGGCCGGAAGAATTGTCGATGTTTCGGAAGCTGTGCTGGCTAGACGAAACCTCAGAGTCCGCGCGACGAAACCTCGTGCTTGCCAAACGGTGGGTCGACACTTAAAAATACAAATTCGACGAACAAAGGCAGACGCGTTATCGGCACTGTGGGGTATCGCTTCCCGCCAGCCGGCACCCCCCGAGTCGGGGGTGGAGGGAAGAAAAAAGGGGATGCTTCGTTGCGAAACGAGACGCTTTCGAGAAGCGTCGGCTCATTATGGGTGCCAACCCCCCGCAGCTCGACCTCCAAGCTCGCGGGGGGTCGTTCTGGAATTTGTCTCCTCGGATCGTCTCTCGGTCGGCTCTACCGAAAAAATTACGGCCTCCCACCGGGGGAGGAAGCTTTCAAATGATCTTGTCGACGTCACGGGCCATTCGTCGCGTTATTGACCAATTACCTTATTGGTTCATCGGTTGCGCAGTGGAATTCTCCGTCATTCCAGCGAATGGCAATTTTCTAACTTTATTTCTTTCGGTTCAGAGAAGATGGAAATCTGTAGAAAGGATTGTCAAAGATAGCACAGGTTCTCGAAGGTGAATTTATTTAATTTGTTTTAAAGTGTCTGGCTGTAGTGGAAGATTAAAATGTTCCGAATTGAAAAGTCCAGCGGAAATAGCGACCAGCAATAGGATTAAAGATTTGTACAAAGTGGGAAACGGGTGGGTCAGGTTGGAGGATACGATAGAGACACAATGCTCGAAGGGGCCTAATCGTTACCGAATTCTGGACCATCAGTCATCCGCAATAGAGACATTCCTCGAGGCGGCTGGGAGGTTGGGTTCTGCGGGTGTTTATGGAGCCAACACTACGCCCCTTCAGCACCCTCTTTACCCATCGTTCGAAACCTCAATTGTATTCTCTTAGGATTTTGGTCCTTTGCTGGCCGGCCGTATGCCTTTGACAGGGCCGCAGCAGCTGTTACCATTTTCGAAAACCAGTCTGCACGCGACGAGTGTTACGCTCCAACGAATGCACGATGGAAATGTTTAAAACAGTGTCGAGCGATAATAGCTTTGAGTAGGAGTGGAATTTTTACTTAAGGATGTATCAGACTTATCTTCAAAGTGGAACCAAGTTCATGAAAATTTGTGACTTTGTTCTTTTTAATCTTCCTCGTGTGGTGCAAAACTTTTATACGAATTCACTAAACGGTTGCTGAGTTATAACAATTTTAATTTCCACTGATTTTATACGTCCTTTTACATAATATGGAAAGAGACGATCTTGACAGATAAAACTGCTGAAATAATATTGAAGAAATGGTACCAATATTTTCAATTTTTTTTTACATGTAGTATACATATGGATGGACGAAAATATCTGCCGAGTTTCAATTGTTTTCACTAAATATAATAAATAAATTTTCATGAAATAAATTAGGTGAAAATGCATTTGTAAAGTGAAGAATACTTTTCTAGGAGTAAAAATAAGACTCCAACTGTCGTTCGAGTTCCTTAGATCTAGATTTACTGGGCGTAAGACGTGGATAGTCAAGTAGGTATTTCAAATTTCATAAACTTTTGTCTAATATTGTACGTCCGATACATCCTTAATGGCTTTATTGCTATTTAATGGCTTTATTCATATTCTCGCGCTGAAAAACTGGAATTTATTTCCGTCAATAAACTATAATTATTATTATTAAAAGGAAAAGCTACAATGGTGTTCAAAATACTGATGGAGGAAGCCTTCGTCGTCACAAATCGAATATGAGTGACATCCCTCGGTCTACAATGACACAGAAAAATGCAGAACCATCGATCTTAGCTATCCTTTCCATAATTCCTGTGATCCAGGAAAAATCACCTGTCTAACCGACTGTAATAAGGTGGAGAGGTGGAGAGGTGGAGACGAGGCCCCCCTCGTGGAAAAGGCCCGAAATCACGGGGGCCCGTCCATATATTTACTCGTTCGACCGCGCCTGTTTTATCTCGTTGGGTGCTTTTCCACGGTCATCGTCGCAAATCTCGGCCATTTGTCCGTCCCGTTGGACGGACAACTAGAGGGAACGAGGACGCGTAGGTGGAGGAGGAGGCACAAGTCGCGCGACCGTGCAGGAGAGAGAGTTTCCCCAATTCCGGGGCTAACAGAGCCGATTCGTTCCGGCTGTAATGCGTTTATGGCAGCGTGTCCGCCAGTCCCGCGTCCGTCACGCTTCCTTCCCGCGTTACAGGACCCGCTGGACGTGCTAAGGACACCTAAAGACTCTGTTTTGTGCCACTGGCACCCCGCGGGAAGGGCCGGCCCTCCGTCGTCCACGTTCCGTCGATCATCGTCCCTAGCTTTCTACTCCCCTCCGACCGGTTGCAACATTTAGACTTTGTTAAACTCTCATTTTCCTATTTTTTTTTTCTAACTTCACGGTAATATCGCATTAATCTCTAAATAAGAAATCCGACCCGAGTCTGGAATCAATGCTACCAAGTGAGAAACAGACGTGGCGAAGAATTCTGAGCGCTGTTCGTTAACGCGGCGCAGAGAGGGGTTAAAAAGTGGATCGACCCACGAAACGATCGGCCCTCTGGCGGAAGGGAGCCAGGTCGATACAGAGGAACGGAAGCGAAGGAAATTTCGATCGGAGGATCAAGTCGACGGGCGGGCCTCCCCCGCGTATAACCACGGATTGCCGGGGTTCTTTATGGGCAATCTATGGTGATGGAGATGATAGGCAAGCAGATATACGTAAACCTGATTCCGGAGGATCGTCCGCGACCCTACTCGAAGCGAGTACGCGGCTGGAAGCGTCGGGAGAACCGCCTCGATTCCCCAATAGTTTAACTTACGGCCGGATTTACTGGCGGAGATAGGAGAACCCCCGCGTATTGGCTGATAGACCCGCGACACCTACGCTCTCACCGATCCACAGCGGTCCTCAAACTTCCCCAGACTTTCCGCGATCCTTCTCAAGCCAAAGGATCCTTTCCCTCGCGTCCGGAATCGATCACAGAGGGATCTCGAAATTTCAATTCCCAGAGCCTTTCGATTTTAGTCACCGAGACAATTTTGTCGGAGCGATCGTTGCAGTCACTTGCCGCCAACTGTCCAGCTACCAGTTGGAAATGCTGATGGATCACACGATCGCAGGTGATGGAACGACGAGCACAAAGGATCGATATCCTCAAGTATCGCCCGGAGAGTGCTGCCGGTGGAACAGTATGAGCCGTCGAGCGTCCGTTGAGGAATCAATTAAATCACTGGGCCTGGCTCCGTCCAGCTTTCGCGGATCGGTGACTCGAACCCCCGCCGGCTGGTACAGCTTCCGCGAAGGGGTCGAAGGGACACCGGGAGCGGTATCTCGAGCAGTGTCCAGGATGCCGTCGGATGCAGCGAGCAGGAAGCACTTGGGTGGCGCAGGAAGCACCCCTGCTTCAGCGACAGCAGGCGAGAGAGAATGGAGGGAAGGCGGGGCGAAAAAAGAGGGAAAGGAGCATCGCCGCGGGATAAGGGGGACGGGGAAAGAGCAAAGAGGGCGAAGGGATGGAGGCTTGGTCTCATCTTGCCTCCACAAAGCGGCGCCGCATCAGATAGCATTTGTTTTAAATATATGGATCGAAGGGTGTGGGGGAGTGGATGCCACGGGGGCTGAAAGGGGAAAGGGATTGGGGGAGACGGCTGGGGATACAATACCCCATATCCCACGCGAAAACCGGCCCACACTTTTATCGCGCTGGAGGGAAGAGCGAGAGAGGGAGAGGGAGAGGGAGAGAACGGGGGAGGAAGATAGAACAACCCCGTTATACGACACAACTCGTTTCCTCGGTATTCCCTAGTTTCAGGAGCCAATACTCTACCCCCCTGGATACGGCGAACGAGTCTGCCCTCGCTACCCCCATCCCTCGCTCTCCTCTAACCTCCCTGCGGCCAGATATCGGCTTCCCAATAAGCTAACCGACTGCTCCGCGCCGGTTACCAGCGGTATCCGTGTCCTGGTTTCCTTCCAGAATCGCTTCCAACGCTCCCGCGGATCCTCTTCGTCTTCCTAAGAGACGGCCGTCGCAAGTGTCGCGGGTATCGCTCGCAGCCCCCGTTACAACCAGAATTATGGCCCCGTTATTTGTATCCACCGCCGGGGGTAGCAGTGTGTCCCGTCTGTGTGCGCATTCACCACTGGCTGACGAACTGATCCTCGGTGCTGGCTTCTTCTTTCAGCCTGCTATGCTTCCACTTCGATACACCGCGGGAGTGTGTGGAGCTACAATTTTCCTGTTACCATCTTTCGAAATTCCTTCTCTGTCCTCTAGCCCCGCTTTTCTGGTCCTCTCTCTCGCTCTTCTGTTGTTTTCCTAGCTTTACTTCTGTTTGATAGTGTTTTGGGGTTAGGTTGCAAAACAGCAGGTATGCTGGAACCTCGCCCATTGATCACATCATTTTTGTAATTTGTGGTGAATAAAGTCGATTTTTTTATTATTATTATTATTATTATGGAGACTTTGTTAGTATTTTCTTGATGTCGCATCGCGTTGTAATCTCGAATAGCATTCTACTGTTAATTTTTCGTTGTAAGTTCGCTGACTAAAGACTGGTACCCGGTCAAAAGCGAACGAACGTTTCACTGAATGCGTTGATTTTGTTAAAGATGACCAAAGTGAAACCGAAAGAGGGCACAACAACCCCATGCGCAGAGGCAGGAGTGCCAGGCGATTTGTAAGGCGTTTTTCTTCGCCCCCGAAGACGAGACGAGTCTCGTAGCTTCCCTCGGAAGCTGCAAAGGTCCACGGGGACTCGCAGCTACTACTTATGAGGCACAATGAGTTTCACACCGAGATCCGGCCACCTCCCGCGCCTGACCAGGGGTCTTCCGGCGTGCCCGTAAACGCATCACGGGTGCCACCAGAAATGATGTCGTTTCTTCGAGAACGCACGATGCATCGTCGAGTCTCGAGTACGCCGGGCATAATCGATCGCAACACAAATGGAGGGTCGTGCCCGCGGGAATCCTTTAAGGTGTCGTCGAGATTCCTCGCAGAGTTTGACAAATTGCGAGGGTGTGCGAGGGGTGCACTCGAGGGGTGGACGAGAAAAGCGATTCCCGGTGAAATCAGCTTGAAAGAGACTAGAAATACTCGCAGCAGAGCTAAAAGAGAAGAAGCTGAAATTCTCCGACGCAGAAATAGAGAGTTTTGGAATTAATCCCCGGTTCCACGGGAGGAACACCAAGTCCAAGCCTTCCCGGCGCGGCGCCGAGCTTCTAACCCCGTCAACGTCCATTCCGATATTTCGAGGGGGGAGGGGGAGGGTGAGGGTGACTTTCCCGACCGGACCGACTGCGCCTCCACGATCTATCATCGGCGAGGGATCCGTTTCCAGCGAGAAACGTTCCAGCCCGATTGGCCGGCTTCTGAAAAAATTCCCCCGATTTCGCGCCGGGGCATTCCTTCGCTCGCCGGATGGCTGTCCAGAGGACGAGCGGCGCTCGGCGATCGCGCGCGATAGAGAGAAATCCAGCCTGACCTGGCGTGGGGAGGTGAAGTGAGAAAACGAGAAAGAGAGGCACTTGTAGGGGTCAGAGGTCGCTCGAATTTCACACGTGGATTAACTCTCCGTCGAGTGGAGTGTTCTCCGCCTCCTCGTCCAACTTCCACTCGTTCCTTGCCCCGTTACCACCCTCCGACCCTTGCCGCGTTGCGCGCGCGAGGCCTTGGCTACACGAATTCCGAGATCCACCCTGTGCAGCCGCTAATGAACGTCCGCGTGGCCTGCGACATAAGCCACCCCCGCCCCTCGCCGCCCCCTCGCGCCGCCGTCGATACGGTACACGTGAGTGCATGACAACGAGCACCTGGACGACGAAGCCGATGGGGGAGGGGTTCGGTGGGACGGGGGCGCGCGATATTCGCGCCCGGTGATCGTATTAAATCTCCTTCGACCTGAGCTTTTCGCCACCCCCTTCGCCTCACGGTAACTGCGTCCATCGATCTCGTAATTCAACCTGACTTCAAATAAAACCGTCAGTCAAGTATTACCGCCACTAGCCCCTCGGACCTCGCTCCTACCCCCCGTGCCTCGCTCCTGCTCCCGGCCAGCGTCGAAGAAGATCGCTCGATAGGGACGTGGACGGGGACCTGGACGGGGACCTGGCACACGCTGGACAACACCGATCCACGGCTATCGAGCGATGTCCCCGCTGTCCTCCGTCCTGTAAAACAGTCGATTCGACGTGCTTCGAAACTTGCTTACCGCGCCAAGTATGCGAATTACATGGGCGTGGAAGTGAAGTGGGGGTTTCGAACCGGGAACGTTGCGGCACACGAAATATTGCAGCAATAAAAATTAGAATTTTCAGGCCCCCTCCCTTTTCCGGGAATAATATAATGAACTAACGAGACCGAACGGGGATGACCGATTCTACTGAAAGGGTTAAAGTGCATAAATCAAGGGCGAAAGAGTTTTCTCGGCCGGGAACTTAATATCCCCAATATTTTCTCCGACCGTGGACGCCGCAATCTTTATGGTGGCCTACTTTCTCTACCCTTTCACGGGGGTGTATTGCGCATTGTGCCGGCGGGGGCGAACCGTGTCGGTTGTAACGTCACAACGGGGACATTATCGAGGAGAATGACGGTGCCCGGGGATGCAAATAGAATGCGAATTGGCCGGTTCACCGTTCCGGAGACATTCGACGGCGGTAAGAGGGCCGCTTAAAGAAGAAGCGTTTCCCGATCCCAGGAAGGGTTTCTATAGAGGGGTTGTTGTTACCTTTAGAGGCAATCCAAACGGGGGAACACCGCACGGTAGTCCAGTTTCTGACCAGCCCCGGCTACGAGCATTGGTCGCCTCGTAAAATCCAGGTCCCCTTAGAATATAAAAGTTAGTGGCAGGCTTGCGTCGTGCAGTCTCTCTCTCCCCCCTCTCTGGCAAGTGAAAAATAAATAGATACAGTTAGTATGAGAATGGATTTCAAGTTCGTAGCTTAGGAATTTTCTGAAGCTTTTCAATTGTGTGGATTTCAACTTCCTAGCTTAGGAATTTTCTGAAGCTTTTTTAATTGTGTTATTTCTAATCACGTTGAATATGAATTAGTGCGAGGGGAAGAAGAGACGCTACACTTTAACCATTGTACTGCAGCCCCCCGTTTCTGTATAAACTTGGAAAACAACTGACCGCCCTCTTATTGTTCCGTTTACGACAGGGAGGAAAGTTTCCATGGTGCTGGAATAAAATCGAAAGCGCAGGGGCTGAACGGGCGCCACTACGGGGCTGAAAGGCGAAAACAAGGAATCACGGGTTTTGGAAATCGCGAAGGCGTGCGAAGTCAGGCTAATAATAGGCCAATAAAGAGTTGTTTCGTTAATTGAAGGGCGCTGGCAACCCTTGCCTACTGTTGCTCGCAAACGGCCACGACAACAACCCCCGGAATACCACTCGCCCCTGTAAATTATCCAGCTTCGCGGACCCGAAACCAGCCAGACTCGCTCGTGGGGGTCCACTGTGAAAGCATCGCGCATAACGGGTTCGCGAGAATTTACGATTTCGGTGACTGTTTCGGGAACCTGTGGCGCGCAACTCGCTCGAGGGCTCCTCGCTCTCACCCCCTTTCCTCGTAACAGCACTTCGGAGCCTCTCGCAGAAATACGGGCGCGCGCCACCATTCTTCTCGATCACGTGCTTCCAAAACGTCCCTCGACTTTGGGAATATTTTCAGGCACCGTTCCGCACCCCAGTTTAGAATCGAGCTAGAAAAAAAAACTCGCCCACCCTGTCCTACGAACGGTCAAAAAATCCTGTCAGCTTCGTCAAAATCCCGGGGCGAGATTTACAAGGTTTAAAAAACAACGGTTTTTCTACGTAACCGGGCGCAGTTCCGTTGCACCGTTCGCTCCTTTTCCACTCGTCGCCAGTTTTTCCCCTTTCGAGGGGCCAGGATTTTTACCGTTTCTTTCGCCGTAGTCCCAGGGTGAACGGGGTCCGCTGGCTGCGCGTTTTACGATAACGTAGCGGTGCTTTATGAATTTATGCGAACCCCTTCGCTCGCCTTCGAGTCCGAGTTCTCGACTTTTAAGGGGTTATATGGCCCCCGGACAGCTTCCTTAAGACGGTTCCTTTCCTCGGCCAGGGGAGGGCGAAATTAACTTTACTGTCGGCGAAAGGCTTAGCGGTGGAGAAGTCAACACGATGGAACTTCTCGCCGACGTGGCCGGTCCACTCTTTTCGTCCCGTGTTTTATGATTTTTCGAGGAAAGGGTCGTGTCGAGCCACGGGTATATACCGTTTTTTCCTCTTCACCCCTTGCTGCATGTGGGTCACTACGCGCGGCCCGTTACACCAACTCCCAGATTTTTACCGTTTTTTTGCCCTCCATCCTGGACGTCCAGGTACCGGCTGTTTCACCCTATCGTTTTAGGGTTATGGACGATCGATCTACCCCTTGCAAATCATTCGGGACGGAGGGACGCTATCCTGACGCGCAGCTTTACGCCGTTTTGCTTTTTTCCCGGCCTGGTCTTTTGAGAAATAAGGGAACTTCAAGCCTGCCTTTTCGTGCTAGGATTTTCCTCAACTTTCAGGGGGTGGATTCTTTTTAGATACACATGCTTGCCTGTGAATAGTTACAGAAAGATTGCGTTTCTATACGACGGGGACTGAAAATAGAGAGTTTATCCCATGAATGGGGAAAAAATTATTTGAAATAAAAATTTCGTACACAAATTTCAAATAATTTTTTGCTCATCTCTGGTTTCTTCCACTGCTAGACAAGAATCTTGAATTTTCTGTTTCTTTTTATCCAAAGTGTCATGTGTATCCAGTACATAAGACTTAAAGAAAGGTGTTTTATAACTTGTAAACTCTGCAGGCAAAGGTTTATGCTATATCAGAACCTTTTTTGAGGGTTAAAGCTTGCAGCATAAATTTGTGAACACGGTCATCTAAAAAACATTCTTCCACGCAGTTTTCTTGAGACTTCCCATGCTTTCTGTCTATCTGCGTGGAATTCTGAGCGATTATACACCTCTATTAACCGCTCGCTGGTAGAAATACCCTTAGACCGAACCTACTGCACCATTTTTACCGCCCCATTTTTAATAATCGCACTAAACAGCGAGCGACAGAGGGCTCGGTTCGTAGAAAAGCGGCCGGCCGTCGGAGGGTAACGGGAATGCTCTCTTTACGATCAGGTACAGGGGCAAAAAAGGTCGAGGAAGTCTTCTTGACCCAGTTTCGGTTAACAGTGCCTGGCCCCATTATGGCGGGATTTTTATGCTTTTACAAGGTCGACGGTGGAAGGAGCGACCACGATGACGGGAAACGGGATCCCAAAAAGCGGGATCCCGTTTCGTGTATTTCTGGATCAAGGGCCCACCTAACGGTGGTTTGTTTTTAATAACGGTGTCGTATATTTTAATGGGACTGCTCTTTCTCCTGCCAGCGCGGGTCCGCCCCGGAAATACGTTTTACGCTTTTACTGTCGCCGTGGGACGGACCTTTTGCGCTGATTCCAAACCAAAACAGGGCAGTTTTTTCGCCCGGGTTCCCCGGAAATCTGGAACATTTTTTCACGACCAGCCGTAAAGAAATAAACCTTGGAGCAGTTCCATTTTTTGATTTACTGCCGGGGCGAAAGAATGATTTCTATCGAAGGTGCGAGCGGACAAAAACGGTGCCGCGGCTCGTTGTTTCGGAATGATGGTCCCCGTTTAAGAGGGCACCGACCTAGTCTTTGGCAATATATATTGCTTCTATCTATGGAAATCGACGGAGTGACGGAGGGCAGGGACTTCGGGGGAGTCACAGTGATGCTAATCGCGGGGTAATCTCTTCTAATGCACGGTTTAGAATGCGCGACGTGACGCGGTGCGCGGCAGCTGCGCGATCACGCTTTTTCAACCCTACCCCCCCCCTACCCCCGCGCACGTCCATCGACCGGACGATCTCGTGTATCGGCAAGCGGTGTCGGATTTTGCGTCGAGGGATCTGAATAAAACCGAGAGGAAAGGGACAAATTGTTCGGTCGATGGGTCGGTGGGTCGGTGGTTTCAATCTGCACGAAGAAATCAGACCAGTGCAGTGTTTCAATTAGAATCTTCTCTTACTTCCATGAACCTAAGAAAACCTCTTCGGTTTTCCTCTGTCTCTCTCTCTAACCAAATTACATCGCACCCTTCAGAAATTGCGGCACAGAACTGCCCCCGCATTATGACATACACTTTCTATTACACCGTTCTTAAGAAACCTCCCACGAGGCATCGAAGTCGAAGCGACCCCCGTGTGCTCGATCCTGTATCATCCCCGTAAAAAGGGAGTACACCACAATGAACGTTTCAAAGTAAACCGTGCGACGTACGGCATCCCCCGTTCGCCCCGCTGCTCCAGCGGCCAAAGCTAGACCACCACCATCCAAATTCAAACATGCCACCCGCCCCCCTCTCGGTCCGCGTCCCGACGCTCCGCGTTCTTATGCACACGTACAGGATGCTGCTGGTGCCGCGCACACCAGCTCGCCAGCGTTCACGCTAGCTGGTCAGCGTTCAGGCTGACGCTGCGTGCGTGAAAGGGCTCGTGGATGCACAAAGAGTGTGGCCAGCCGGCTGTTCGGTGTGTTGGTGACTTAATTCGGTGTGAATATATGCAAGCCCCTCGGATCCCGATCCCTGCCACCGTCGACGAGCACGTTCAGGGCACACACTGCCCAACGATCGCTAGCGATGGGATCGAGACGCTTGGAGTTCCAGAAACCATCAACGAAATTCTACAATCTGTCGCTGGCTGCGATTGCAAATAGACCGTTCTGTTCTTAGAGCTTTCGACGTGCTATTTGTGGGATCTGCAAGCGATTCGAACGTGCGATGGAAGCTCCAAGTGGCTGGAGATCACAGTTCTTGAATTGTTTATGAATGTTGGGGGAGTAGAATTGTTCGCGGAAGTCGTAAGGTAATTGCAAGATCGGTATAAAGTTTCGGAACACGCGATGAAAGTTTAGAATTTCTTGGGGGCTTACTGGAAAATTCAGAGGACTTGGAAGGCACATGTGACTGAGGATGCTGAATGTTTCAAAACACTGAGATCCGGAAGCTAGAATTATCGGAGACTCGTTCGACTGCTAGGATAGATATTGACAGAGGGAAGAATTATTCAAGAGCCTTACTTGATGAGAAAGGAAGGAAGGAACGTCTTCCTTACCACCCCCGAATCTCTCCCGAGATGTAGCTATACCAAAGAAAATATTCACCTTGGAGAATCAGCATTTGCCATGAAAAGCCCCACCCCTAATCAACCTGACCCTCCGCCCACTCTAAAAATGTTGGAACGCTCCCGGTTCGAGTACTATCCAAAGCTCGCCTCCACCCTCGAGCTCCTTGAACTCGCCAAATTGCTCGAACTCGCGAACACGGAGAATCGAACGGCCATCACTACCGACCGGTCGGCTAATTTCAATACCTCCTCTGCCAGCGCCCCTGCCACCCCTGCCGCCCCTGCCGCCCCGTGTATACGTGTTACCACCACGCGGGGTGTTGCTGGTCTGCGTACGGTGAGTCGCGTACGGACACGGGGGTGGTGGACAGTCGCCGGTTGCGTGTCGTCGGAGGGGGTGGATTGTTTCGGCGGAGGCGCGTGTGCGCGCGTACAACAGCGCGGATGTATTTGATGCTGGAATATTCCCGTCACCCGCTGGGAGAGGGTGGCGGCGGCCAGCGGAAAAAAAGGAGCGCGCTTCTGCACAACAGGAAGCACGGTGTAGCGCAGATAAACGGGCTTTTCGAGTGACGACGAGAGATCACATCCTCCAATTAATGCGTCTCGACTTAACGCTCCGCTACTCCGCTACTTTTTTACTTCCCTCGCTGACGGCGTGAATATTTTGTTAATTAGTCGATCGAGCCTCCCGGTGAGAAGGGTTGCCGACCCTTTCCTTCCATCGGGGACATTCGATCGAATTTCCGTCGCGATTCGTCGTGAGAAAAGCTGAAGGCTTTTGGAATTTTTGGTATTCCGTGGCAGTTCCCGCGGCCTTCGGCTATGCCCCGTGATACCTGCACTCTAGCTCGAGCATAACGGACCCCGCGTTCAATCAGAGCTAGAAAATTAAACGAATCCAGGAGCAGCGCACCACGAAATCTCCCACGCCATCGCATAAAAGACCCCCCCCCCCCCCCGGCAATCACGCGTCCTCCAAGCACAGACATTTTCCGCCGGCTGACAAACAGGCGTCCCTAATTTGCTCGATATTCACCGTGCAGCCAGTTGGCCCGCGAAAAAAGGAAGCCGAAGATCGACTGCAATCAAGCTGGATGCACCGTTTCCCAGACGGGCGATCCATTTCCTCCCGATGCACCGGGATTTACAGCGCCTTGCAGCCTGTAATTTCGGAGCCGAGGCTAGAAAGACGGGGAATGCGACGACGTGGAAACAGGGTCAAAGGGGGTGAGCGGGCTCCGCCGTTGGGGTGAAACCCTTCGACCTCGCGAGCCTTCCAACGGCCAACTCTCTCCACAAGAGCGGCTAATTTTGATTCGCGATTGCCCTCGCACCTACACCCCTTCATCAGCCGGCACCAGCTACTTCCATACCAATCCAGCAACCCTAATTTTCTCAGCGCGTCCGAGAAGGAAAGAATCGCCAATATCTCGCTGCTAGATTGGAACGCTCCGCGTGCCTGTCTTGGAGTAGTGAAAGATTGATACAGGGGATGGGGATTACACGGGGTGACGTAACGTTGGAGTCACTTCCACGTCTGAAGGGCTTTTTTTAACCCTTCTTGATCTCACAGTGTGCATCGCATCGTAGGATACCTATGTCTGCTAATATTTCTATAAATTTTTAGACTTTGGTGAATTTTAACAAAAAAAGTCCCTTTTATCCGTGACTACTTTTACAAATACAAATTTCAACATTTCAAGATTTATATTTGTAGGAAAATACTGCTGTGTGTGAATATTGCGAATGTATAATTGTCACTCGAAAATTAAAATATTAAGAAATACGAAAATGATAACATTGATAACTGAAAAATGTAGCTTGGAAATATCCAAACAGGGATCGCGTAACCCTATCCTGCTTAAAAACCTTTCCGCTTCAACCTGATAATTCCATCACTTTCCTCCTATCGGGATTAAAGAAACCCCCGCCCCCGAAAGTGGAATAAAATCCTTTTCCTACAGGAGTCGCTGTTCGAACAATCACGCACAATCACGGCCAGCATTATAAAACTGTCCCCCGGGGAATTTCCTGGACGGGGGTTGGATGGGGGTTGGACGGAGCTGGATATGGAGAGACTCCGTTGGAGATTTTGCCATCTCGAGGGGGTCGAAAATGTCCGTACGTGAGTTCCACGTTACGAGAGCCTTGTATGGCTATCGCGCGAGACTCGGTGGGGTGCAATGGCTCGGCGAGGGCAGGGGGGCTAACGGGAGGGGCGGCGAACTGGACGGCACGTATCTTTACGGGTCATAAAGGTTGGCCCTCGTTACCGAGGAAGCTGTACCGCACCCGTGGCCACCAAGGCACCGCACCGCGAACCCTCCTTGTCGCCTTCAACCCTCTCTCTCATCCCCCCGACCCTGCCCGGACCTATCTCTGCCCTTCTCGGTCGTCCCTCGGTGTTCCAGGTGCCGCCGATACGCCCACAGTAAAGCTGCCACGGATTCAAACCGATCCACCGATACCGTGCAACAACGTATGAGGAAAAGAGGGATCTTCCAGCGAAACATCGTGTAAATGCGCACCGCTTTTATTTTTCAAAGCTTCCGATGGAAATCGCTGCGGAACTCGGATCAATAATGGTGAAATAAATCTCAGACGAAAGATTATGAGATGAATTCGATGGACGCTGAATAGCGAAGAGCTGCTTTATCGGAGAATAAATCCTGCCAGCCTCGGGCAAGGCAGGAGAGCAAAGTGGGCCCCACGGCCGCAGAGTGATGAAGATGTCTCGTCACGGGTGTCCTCCGTGCGGCATGGGGCCCCATTGGTCCCGTGGCAGACCACGGGGGGTGCGCGTAAACGATGTCACGGACGTCATTGTGCTCCGGGCAGAACTGATCCCCCGTCGAATCGAAAGAGAAACTCCGGACCTTTTCACGGGGTCGACTTTAAATAGGCCGGATATATAATTGGGACCCCCGAAACCATTGACGAGATTCCCGCGGTACCCCCCACAATGCCCATCGAGTGCTCGCACGGCGAAAAGGGCGAAAAGGGCGAAAAGGGCGAGAATAAAGACGCGTGTGACTGGGTGGAATGTCTTCGTACCAATTTCGATAGATTCCATGGAGGGGAGAATGTCGCGAACAATGGGCCACTGTGTTTCATCTTTTCAGGTGTCAGCAGCTTTGCAGGAGGAAAGTGAAGTGTAGAAAGCGAGGGGATGAAAGGAGAATCTCTGAAAGTGGACCAAATGGCTTCTCAATCTTAACGAACCTATGTATATCGCCAATTAATTTCACCCCCTTCGATGTAACCTTTTAATACTCTAACATTTTTAACTCTCATAACGCCACTCCCTTCTTCTGTCCCTTTCACTTGAAAGCCTCTTCCATCCCATCGAAAACCGATGTAACTGAAAACCGAGTCGCATCGAAATTAAGACCCCCTTGCAAGTGCTATCGTCTCTGAGGCCCCAAGAAGCCGAAAAAACTCGGTCATCTGCGCGCGAAAGATTCGAATCTATCGATGGAGAACGGTGGTGCGTCGCAGGTTTCAATGAAACGAAAGGCCCGACCCATGGAGTGCCAAAATATTGAGAGGCTCTCCGGTTCTTCCACGGACACGCACCGAGGAAGACGCAGAAAGGGCCCCGGCGCGATAAATGCCGGGCTAACCTCATTTTTCATGTGGCCCCGTAAAAATCGTCGTCCATGTATCCGCCGTGAATGGCGGGGCCCCCGGATACCATTCAGGCCGCGGGTCCCCCGAGAGGAGGCCCCGAGGTCTGGCATTGGCGGGCGCAGGAGCGTGACATTATATTTATGTTGTCACCCTGCGTGTCAACGGCGCGGCTACCGGGGCCGCTGAGAGCAGCGCGTGAAAGGAGAGGGGAAAAAAGGGCGAAGATGGGCAGGAGGGGGCCCTAACTGGGCCTTGTCTGCAAACACTGCCGTTCTACCGCGTCTCCCGATCGCTACTCATGCCACGAAACCAGGACAATGAGCGGATCCTTTCGTTACCTGTTCACGAGAGCCAGTCATCGTAAAACCATCGAATCGAATCGCGAAGAAAGCTTCCAACGCGTCTCCAGAGTTTCTTCTTTCATCCGCTTTTTGGGAGGCGGGACTCCCTGGGAGCTGATGGGAGCTGCTCTGGCTTGTAATCTTCGGATCATTCGGAGGATATGCTTTTATCTCTTTTCTCATCTGCTCCGTTTTAATTCTGTGATACTACTTAGGTTCTTCTTTCCCACTTGCGTTCGCTGGTTTTGAGCATAGGTGTCGATTTGCTCGATGAAACTATCCGTATAATTCAGATGCTAATTCGTTTCAGCTCCAGTGACTAAAAATGTTACCTCTGTGCATTTAGTTTCCTCTGCTATTCCGAATTGAGAAGCCACGTTGTAGGCAAGTTTCTGGGTTGAGATTCTGGCTGACGCGGGGTCGCAGGGGGCCCCTTCCGGCTAGACGCGCGTGCCCCTGTTGTCGCAACTGTCGTGAACAGTTGGCCCTTCGATGTTCTCGAGAATGCCTGCGAATCGTCAGCAAGGGTCCTGTCGCGTCGACAGCATCCGGTTCTTCGATTCCTCGCCGCCGGTTTGGTGAAACCGCTGCGTCCAACAGCTCCCGTTCACTTTTAACGCTTTGCGGCAGGTTGAGCGATGCCGACGGCTCGTGTCGCCTCGACGGAAGTCTTAATCGCCCATTCACGAAGACCTTCCGAATCTCTCGAGACGTTCTGTGACTTGCCGCCCTCGTTCGTGAATCATTAGCTGCTCGTAACCAAGCGGAAGCTACGGAAAACTTGATTCGATCTAGCCCAGCTTGGAGGGAGGAAAAGTGTTGCGGGGGCTGACGAAGTTGGAGGAAGGCTCGGTGCAAGGCCGCGGAAGGTCGTGCAACAATCGATAACTGTCGTTGGCAGACAGGCATAAGTCGTACGTGCTCGTGAACGTTATAGAGGCCCGGGGTACGCGTGCCAGTTTCCATCGGGAGTGACGGTAACAGCTGTTGCACGTCCATTTCGAAAGCTTTCTCCGTGGAAACTCCGAGAGGGAAGGGAAATTGGCGGCGCTGATCGTCGCGTAAACACAACCTAAAAGCAGTAGATCACTCGATTCCTCTTCGCACGTTTCTAAACACAGGCTCTCGCGGATACGCGCCAGCCGGCTCTATATATGTATACGGCAGCCTGGCCGCCCGACTGAAATAGAGCTGTCGATCGATTAGAACTTTTTCCAGCGCATACGTGACACCCATAAAAACCGTGTACCTCCTCGTCCAAGGGAATCGAATTCATCCGAGATTACTTCGTTTCGGTCAAAAGCCATTTGCATGAGCAACGCCAGCCTGACAGAAATTCCTACAGACTTCACCCCAGCCGTACACTGGACTTCTAAATTCTAATCAGTCAAGATCTCCGTGGACTAGGATTAAGCTTCGTGGAAAATCATTACACCGCTGTAATTGAGAGATCAAGTCACTTTTCTTTGAGACAGCGACTAAGATTCTTGGAGAATCATCCACCAATGATTTAGAGCGGTGCGTATTAAGGCTCTCCGACGAATGCAGGGGGCATTATTGAATAAAAACTGTAAAAAGTAGATGTTATCTCGGTGCAGAAGCAACACAGGCTGTCGCACGTAAAAGCGGCTTGTCCCTTTTTTGTCTGGTACTCGCGAATTATAAAGAGACGCTGCAGAAAGGGTCCATTCTCCATTGTGACTGATTCCTCCGCGTCGCCTGTTCTCCTCGCACTATCGTCGCCGTCGAAGCGCGTCGTCGCAAGCGAGCCGTAGAAACAGCCGGGCGCGAATAAATTTCTGAGGGCACAAACAAAAAAAGGGAGCATCCAGAGATCGGCAAGATTACATAAATTTCATCCGGAGAGCTCGGCAAGATCCTCCACGATACAGTTCTTTTTTCCTCCCTTATTTTCCACCTGGAGAGGCGAGCAGCTCGACCGAGAAATTCATATCGCGAATATTTCGAGAATTCGAGGGCCGTCGGACATTTTGAAGCACCGCAAATATTCGTAAAAAATTCAGGGATAGTTCGACGAGCGGCGAGCAGACCAAAATTTTCGTCGAAACGGGAAACGAGGAGGGGAGCAACAGTTCGCGCGATTCATTCATAAAAAATTCGTCGAGTTCCTCGCGTTACATTCACCCCCCAGATGCCCGAGAGCGCCAACTTTCCACGCACCCCCGCCCCGCCCTTCTCTGAAACGAGCGCGAGGAATTGATTTAAGTACACCCGCGCGATCGCGTTGTCGTTTCATATTCGTCGAAGAGTAGCCGGCGCTGCCCCGAGATTGCAGGAGGAAGGGCGAGGAAGGGCGAGGAAGCCCGAGGGGGTCGGGCGGTAAATTTTCATTAAAATACAAGGGAAACATTTCTACTCCGTTAGACGGTGAATTTGCATGAATTAGAATTTCAAGTGTCGCGCGCGAACCAAGGGGCGACCGTGGCCGCTTTGGAAGAAAAAGGAAATCGACGGGTTCGTTGGCGTTCCAGCGGGCGAGAGAAAAAAAAAATGCGAAAAAAGGAAGAGCAGGGATGAAAGGGGGAGGGGGGGGTGGATAGCGCGGATATTATTTTTCAAGCGAGTGATATACGGCCGAGCGACGATTTACGAAGTTACAACGATTGCTTCGTTTTTACGGTCCGAACAGAGAGGGGGTTGAAAAAGACAACTCGTTCTTCTCCCTTTTTTTTTGCGCCACTCTCTTCTCCCGTGTTTTTTTTCCGTACTAGCTGCTGTTACTTTTTTTTGCTGCTCTTCCCGGGCGCTGCTCGCCGGGAAAGCGACGAACGTTCTTTCCAAGACGGTTCCCCTTTTTCCGCGTACATTCTCGCGCGCTCCTTCGGGGTCTCGGAGGTTTGGAGCTTTTTTTTTTGGCGCGCAAAAAAATGTAGAGGAACGCCAGGAGCTGCAAAGGGAAACGAAGCGGCCGCAGGACAATGGGGCCTCGGTGCACCGACGATGCTTTTAATTTTTATGGGATTCTACGGGGTTAAAAAGCCGCTGCGCTCGGCCGACGATTTTTCCTTCCTTCTGGCCAGCCTCCTCTCCGCGGCCGTTTTATTAGGATCGTAAAGTCCCCTGCGGCTGGCTGGGTAAGAATTTTTTGCTTCTTCCAGGACCGGCGGCCGCGCGAGAACGCCGAGCGGATTCTAGTCGACGAGGGACACGCGCGCCGAGACGGAAAAACTCGCGGAAAAAATTGCGGAAAAAGTCGCGGCTCAATGGAGCGGGCGCAAAAAGCGCATAATGAACTGTGATGTCGCGATTTCTTGCCGGTGGCCCTACTGGCCGAGTAATTATCGATGCTTTGTGACCGGCGACAAGCGACGCCGACGAGCTTGCGTTCTTTACGCTGTTTTTTCGGAGTTGTCGCTGGGCGGTTTAAAAACGCAGCTAAAGAAGACAGGGGTTAAAGAAGCGAGCTGGCAACTGAGTCGATCATGATGTTTGGAACTTTTTTTTAGAAAACCGAAAGGGGTCTTCTACAATTTTGTCTTCCATGAAACAGAATTTGATTGACGTCAGTGCGTTATGAGAGAGAGAGAGAGAGAGAGAGAGAGAGAGAGAGAGAGAGAATTCCTACGAGGGGTGACAGACTTCCAGAAAGTGATAAAAAATTTTCGATTTCTGACTCAGAGTTTTGCCAATTTTGATACTAAAGAGTGTATAGATCAGTGGTTCCCAACCTGTGGGTCGCGAAGTGTTTTCTGGGGGGTCGCCGTGATCATTCTTACTTGACAAATGTTAGCACCTATTTATTTAAATATAATTACATTATCATATTCTAGGTATTAATGATATGTAACACTGATTTTTCATAAATGGAGAATGAAAAAGTTGGTTACACAGATGCAAGAACACCCATTACACTAAATAAGATAATTAAATATATTAAATATCTTTAAGCTAAACATCTGTAACTTTATTAAGTTTTCTTTACCTTATCTTATATGAAGAGAGAGGGGGTCGATTGAAAAACAGTGGTACAGATATATTCAAGCATGTTTCAATGATTACACCTACATTCCCTGGAGTTTTTCACTCATAAATCCATTGGTTTGTGAAGACTTAATGGTCCAGTGGAATGGGAAGTTGCAAAACACCGTGAAACTCTCGCAGACTCGAAACGATCCAGCAATATCGCCGCGCACTGTGCTTCCGTCGCCGCCGTCCATATTTCGGGCGACAGAAATTTGAATTTCTCCGCAGAAAAAAAGCTATGACAGATTCGAGGATCGATCACCGGTGACGTTCGCCGATCGATGGCTCACGGGGAATCGGATAAAAACGGAGAATCGGAAATTTCCCGGCCGCGGGAAATGCCTCTTTTGACGCGGAGGCCGGCTTTCCGCGTCCTTCGTCAGATTAGAACGATCGAGCGATACCGGTGTCGATATCGAAGCGATGGGAAACAGAGGAAACACAGGCGGGCTGACCGATCGGCGGCGTGCACTCCGGTATTTCGCTCTGGTTGCGAATCAGTTGCTCTCTGGACCCGCGAGCCGAAAAAAAAATCGACTATTCATGCGCAGCGCCGATAAAATCTGAAAGCTGCTAAAAGCGCACGCGATCGTATCGCCCAATAGTGTCGTTTCCGCGGCGGCAAATACTCAGGCGTATTTAGCACAGCTTCGCCATATATGAATTATAATTCAACGACCTCGGTGAAGGGATGCACAATCCCTTCAATAAACTTCTTCTTTCGCGTGGAAAGACTAGCAACTAATCTCCACCCTATGAATTATCTCCCTCGAGAAGTTTAATCCTGCGGGAGCCGAAAATATTTTCATTGCAAATTCAATAAAATTCATGAGGTGGTTATAAAAATTTCTTTAAAGATTAATTCCAGTTTTCTCCTCTTTACACAAACCGCTGGAATTAAACTGCAGTTGTGGTTACATTAATCTCCTTTTTCTATTTTCCTTGGAGGTGCCAGGGCCCCTTGGCTCCCCTCTGTAAAGAAACTCCCACCCCTCGATAAAAGACGAATCCAGCTTCTAAAAGATCCACCAAGCCTTTCCCCTAAAAATTCTACCTACACTGAACATCCCGAATATATACTACGAAACTAATCGACTTCCCTTTGCCGCTAAGGGTGGCAGCAGAAGGCGAGTCGGAAGGAGTTGTGAAAAAAACAGCGAGAGGGTAAATCCGCGTAATTACTCCCGATTCTCGAGGTTCGTTGCGAAATTCGGTGGTTCCGGCCAGGCTGCGCTCACCGAGAGGGAAAAAAGATATCCCGTAGATAGGATCTGAAAGCTGCTGAAAGCGCGCGATCGTATCGGCCAGTAATGCGATCCCCCAGCGACATAATGGCGCAAAACCTGGCCCCTATTGTTGGCCCGGGGCCTCGGCGGCGCATTCCTTGGGCAGGATGTGCTCTCGATTTTCTCGGATATCGCATAATGTGGCTTACACCGTCGGGAACTGGGGGAGGGGGGGGGGGGGTGCGAGCAGGGGAATCCAGCGATTTAGTGTACTGTAAACGAGAGAAAGGAAAAAGTCCGCCAGCCTGAGTTGGAGTAGGTGTGTCTCTCGGAGAATCTATTATTTGTTGTTCCTGGAGGGGTGCATTAAACCGGACGTAGTTTTTCCCCTACATTTTCTTCAAACCTGACACAGACGTGCGGTCTTTCGGGGAAGATAATAATCGTAAAAGAAACTGCATCGCGATCGATCGAGTTTTTAATGTTGTTTTAGGGGCTGCTTCTGCGGAGGGTGTGAAAGTTGAACAGAAGGGTGGAGGTTTCGTCGGGTGCCTAGGGTATCGAGTGTTATAACAAAAATAAATTATTAGTATAGCGTAATTTAGCGGAAAAGTGATGATAATTGAAAAAGAAACTAGTGGTCTAGGCAGATTCGAGAGATGTTTGTAGAACTTGGAAGAGTCTTTTTAGGAGAGAAAAGTATAGAGGTTAAAAATGAAATGTAAGATTGGAGGGGAATGGGCGGAATGAAATCGTAGCTTTCGAATTTTAAAAGCATCCATCAGTTAGATAACGTGGCATTCATCCGAAGTTATTTCAAATTATGTACGGGAAGTAAGCGTGAAGTCAAAGTGCATTTCCGGATGGGAACAGTAGTGCCATCGTTGGCTGCGTCGACAACAAGGTTTCTAAATCAAGCACTCGGTCGATAGTGAACAGTTCGAGGGTAGTGGAGGTGCCTGTCCTACCGACGTCCGTTCACGCGGTAAACTTCCCTGGAAGAACGATGCAGGAAACTGTATTCAACTGTTGCTACACTTTCCACTAAAGTCGAGTGCATTCTGAGCAGACATAGAATAGACCCCATCACCCAATGCATTTTTCTGTCACCAGTTTGTGGGGTCCTAGGACCCCATTACCATTTTAGCGTCACATGCAACGTTACCGGTGCAATCTTGCAGATTGTAACGCCACGCGTGGCAGGAATTAGAATTCAGCGGGGGCAAAACTAGGTCATTCGATTTTCACTTGTTTCTTTTTAAATATATGTATTATTTTATTAACTTCCTTCCCCACGAAACGGTGGGTCTGAAAATTTGAAACAATCAACCTTGTTATGTTAGTAATGGTGTGGCCGGCCTGGAAGGAAATTAAGAAGAAACTTATTCAGTTGATGCCAATCGACGTAATTTCAACCGTGCAATGTCGTGCTGAAGTCGTGGGAATAGCTACGAGTTTATAGTTTATACTTACGATCTATTCGTGCTAGCAAAGAGTACCTTACCATCTGTACCCACTTCGGTGATTCGAATATTATCCTGCGAGTTTGCGTTCTTTAACGTAGAGTGCGCATCAAAATCATTGTTTTACACAAAGTCGGTATATCAGTTCCCTTGACACGAATTGCCATTTACCATAAGATGCTACGTAGGTCTGTGCTGCAGATATCGATTCGACGTACGATCCAATTCTTCGATATATCTCGAAATTTCAATTGTATTTTATAGTAGTCAGTGGGGAACATAAAATTCCACTTACAGGATAGTTTAATTAATGACTTTATCCATCTCAAATACCTTCGATACTTTAAATAATAGAAAGTATTATTTAAAAAAACTCGTATAGATATTTAGAAGTATTTTGAGTGGCCAGACAGTGGAAACTCCTTGTCCATTAATTACTACCCCTTTTAATATACAATTTCATTTTACTATTTATCTACTCAATTACCATGTCCAGTGTTACTAGCATAAAAAATTCAACAGCAAGAGATAGTACCCTTGCTTATAAAAACAAACAAATAATCCCCTGCAAAACTGTGAATTAGAAGAAGAGAAAAGAATTTCTCTGCAAGAGAAGCCCAGCCATCATCGATCATCCCCATTAGCCGTACAATTTACTCGCGACCCACGACCCAGGCCGGCTTAATGCTCTCCCCGAATGTTCTTAATTTACGCTTGGCAATCCTGCCGGAACGAGCGGCAAAGCTCGTGCTTTAAACCTCGTTTTCCCAAATAGGATGAAGAGCGAGAGAGCACGACGTAGCGCTGGTGTGTCTCACATCTGTATTGTTATCCTTTTGATGTCCTTCTCAAAGCCGGACCACGACGGGCTTACATTCCCCGTTTTAGTAAGCGCAGGGAGGCAGAAGCGATAAATTTCGACGGTCCACGCCGCGCCACTTAGTGCCCGCCACTTCCCTACCGCTCGCACCATACTTCCAGCAAATATGCCCTGATTCCGGTGCATTTTAAACGACATCGCAGCGTCACAGCTAATTTCGTTAACCCTGGCTGCCTTATCCAGAAAATTGATTGCAAATCGAGGACGAAGAATAATTTGGGGAAACGTTTCACCCTGATTAATTATGCCAAATGGACTCATCGAGGAAAGTTCAGTTCCGAATGAGTCTCAATGGACGGGAATGTGCGAAGCACGTTTTCAGGCGACGAAACGGTGAATAGAATTCGCAGAAGATCGTGATTCGAGAGCCATCCCTGTATCCCTGGAATCTAGTGTGCAAGCGGACACTGGAGGGAGAGAGAGAGAGAGAGAGAGAGAGAGAGAGAGAGAGAGAGAGAGAGAGAGAGAGAGAGGCAGTCGCGCAGAGGGTTTATTAAGCTTATTAACAGACTGCACAAGGGTGGACGTATCTACGCCGGTGGTCGGTGGAAAGTATGGCTGGCCAGAAGGGGCACGAGGGTGGAAAATAATGGTACGCGCGCCGTGCGCCGTGCACCGACCCTTCATTCGTTTAATATAGTAGAATCCGAGATTTCGGCTTGTCCTACCTGCAATTATCACTTCCCTTTGCGTTATTTCCTTCCTGTCTACCTGCTCCGCTGGCGCCTTCCTCGGGCACGAGATATCGCTCTATTTAAGGTCAAATTGAATCAAGGAGCCTAATTAATTACGCGAGTAGAACGGCAATCGTAATTGGAAACGAAGCAAGCTACGAGCTTTCGTTAAACATTTCGATCAAAGAATTCAGAATTGAATCTCAGATATTTTTAAATATTCTAAAAGTATTCTACAAACCTCCCCTAAGAGAGGACTCGAAGAATCTCGTGGATAAAAAAAAGTGGAACAGCTGAAGCGTGAGAAATGGACTGCGAAATGAAGAATATCGCGATCATGGCAAACAATTATCCCTCTTCATTGGCTGCTCCGTTCCTTGACCGAGCCACCCCCTGCCCGTTATCGCGTGGCCACCCCAGCGAGTATTATTAGCTGCACGCTTTGCAATTGAATTAACGGAAGCGGAATTGCATCGACGGAAACGGAAGCGACGTGGATTGTTCCGCATGGTCACGAAGGCTCGCCACTTTTCTCCGTTCCGTTTAATGGAAATACTTGCCTGTGCCATGACACAATTATTAACGGGGCAGGATTATTCTAAGCTTCCTCGAAGCCACGGAAGCTTGATATAATCATAGATAATTGCGCATAAACCTTGGCGTTTCAGGAAGAATCTTTCTATCCAAAGAAGAGGGAGCGAAAATGAATACTAGGTAAACCATAAAAGTTAAGTTGATAGAAAAAGAGTGAGAATTAATTTCACAGGGAAGTGAAATGTACCTAAAGCTAGCGTGAATAAAACGTCGAAAGGGTACGAGCACACGTGGACATAAGAACGAGGGTAGGAAGGGTTGAAAGATGTAAGGGCCACGGATTTAGGCTTCGCAGGAGCCAGGAGGTCGTCTAATCGTGTCCCTAGTCCTGATTTAGGACGGGATTTTAATTACGAAGGGTCAGTAAGTGCGGCTGTCCACTTGCCGTAAGTATTCCTCCCTTATTTATAGTTCATTAGCTCGGCTTTCGCGCAAAAGGCAGATTAACTTACGTCCCGGTTACACGGTCAACCCCCAACCACCCTTAGACTCTGAATTTTACGCGAACCGTCGTGATAAAATCCTGACGAATGAATTAAAACGTTCAGCAACTTCTTAGGATTATCCTACCGGTAGTATCGCAAGGGTTGATAAAATGTTATCCCTCGACTGGAGGACCGTTTCGAGGTACATATCCTGTCGACATTATCTTAGTCCGTTGAATAATCATTGCTTTGTCACAGTGGATGATTAATGGAGTGGAGACTGTGACATTAAATATTCGTCGATTACCAAACGGCGGGACTAATGGTATCAGGGCAAAGTCTTTCTACAGCGTGACATTCTCTCTGACAAACGAACTGCCGATAAGCGTGTCTTACGAATCCCTTCCGGTGGCGGTGGAAGTGGCTCGTTTTCACCCGATATCCTTTCGTTCCGATAAACAGCGTCAAAAAAAATGTTTCTGTTCTCCCCTTCACCCGCTCGCCAGCGACCCATCGATTCCTTATCGCGCTCACCCAAAAGGAAACTGAACGCGATCTAACGACGTTCTTTTAAGAAATGCCACTTTGCATATTTCATTTTAAATAATTGTAAGATTCAGTGGAGATGTTATACACTTCATATTATTATATGATTAACTAAGTAGCAAAATACCCCCGCGCTTCGCTTTGGGCCTAAGGGATATTAAGGAATCCATGAAAATACATTTTACCCCTTCTCAACCCCTTTGGGGGCGGAATTCCCAAAAATCCTTCCTTAGTGTGCGCCTACGTCATGAAAACACTGTACCTTCCAAATTTCATGATCCTAAGTTAAACGGTTTGAGCTGGGCGTTGATGAATCAGTCAGCCAGGACTTCTTTTATACATATGTATAGATTTGACCAGTCAAAAAGAAAAAGGAGTGGCCAGAGCTTTCACTGGGCCCGAACGGCCCAGATTAGAGAGGCCCAGGGAAAAAGTAGCCGGAATTATGTTGTGTGGCTGGATAACCGTGAACACACGTGACGATCGCGATAGATCTACCCGTCTTTCGCGTAAGTAATTGCGGTTTCACGACACGCCACGCGGGCCCCGATTTTTGCGGTAGATCGGCGTGAATCGGCGTGAATCGGCGTGAATCGGCGTGAATCGGCAGGACCGATCGGCCGCGGCGGCAGCCGGGCCCGTTCACGCTCACAGAGCGGACAAGATAAGAATAACGGCCGTGGCGAAATCGGCCACGGGTCGGGGGCACCGTGCACTTCCGACGGGTTAATTACATTCTTGCATGGGACGAGTGAAACCGCACTCGCTTCCTCGATCGCACTTTACCAGACCACAGTGCAATAAACGGTAGCGCTGCGGCGGACACCTTTAAAGCGACCCACAATCTTTTCGTACGTGTTATGGGAAAATTCTTGCCTGCTCCGCGGATGAAAGGGCTGACCGGTATCGGCGCACCGCACGCGGAGACGTCCAAGGACTTCCTGGCTGAATTTCAAGGGGTGGACGGCTGGTCCGAAGGCCCATTGATCATCTGTAGGCCTGAAGTGATTGGCGATAATTGATCTCGTGTGTATTCATAGGAAATGGTGGAAACGAGCTAGGATGTAGGAAGATTTGTATTTAGACTAGTGTTGGGGTAGGGTGGTAGGGTAAGATTCAGGGGAGGGTGGTTCTTTGAGGTTGCTCTTGGGATCTTTAGGTCGCCCAAGGAATTTCCTAGAAGTTCTGTGTTTAGATAGACGGGGGTTATCGCGGAGAATGCTGAACCGAGGCATCCACTGCAAACTGACTGTGAGACTCTGGTGACCTACTTTTTCGAGCACTTTGGTCCACCGGTTGGGCGGACATGTTTTGGAACGCTGCCGAATACCGAATGGGACCCACGATCCCTTTCGATCGTCATAATCACCCCCACTGATCAGGGGCGTCGGGAGACTATTTTCAGCAGCGGGGGGGGGGGGGGGGGTTGGGAGGATGGTAAAGAAAAATATACCCCTCTTGCTGTTTTTAAAATCGAAATTTAAAAATATTCCCCTTTCTAGTATAAACTTGATAAAAATAAGTTTCGAAAAATAAGCGATTTTTTTCTCAAAATGCGGGGGGTAACTGCCCCTTTTGACAACTCCAAATTGGAGCGACTGCTGATGCAGCGTAAGATACACATGGAAAAAGGAAGGAGCATGCAGCCGTATTGCGTGAAGCAATGGCTATCACAGGTACCGGATCCCTACCTGGTGGAAGCGGAGTTGGTGGGGGGTCACCGAACAAAGTTCAAAAGAGAGGAAAAGAGGCCGCCGAGGGAGAGAAGGAGGAGGTCGAAGGTGGCGGTGGCACGAAGGAACAAAATCGCGGGGGTGGGGCGAGCGATCCACGATGCGGGAGAGCCCCACCCCCCACAACCCCCCCACCTGCTCCCCCAATCACAAGCTCCGCCTCCAGAAACCCGCGTGACGTCACACGGACACTTGTTACGCCTTGCTGGAACACTGGATATCACCGTGCAACTTGCACCTTATCAACCTGGGAATATCGCCCCTTTCGACCCCTGCGAATCACCCTCACCTCGCCACTTAACCCTGTTCAATCTCAAAAGCGACGAGAAAAATTCCGTATTTAACGCTTATCGATGATTACTCGACTTGGGTATGGGTTTATTTAAGACCGCAAGATGATTTCGAAGCGTGCGTCAAGTTTTTTTCGAAAATCTGATGGCGATCCGATTGGGGGTAGGGTGGGGGTGGTGGTGACGGAGTGGGAGAGAGAATCGCCGTGCTCGGGCAATACTTCAATGACGAAGTTATTCGAATTGGCAACTGTTTCTTCTGACCAGCAACTATTTCGAAGAGGGATGGGCGTCTCGAAAAAGTGGCACGATTACGATATCGCGGGTGCCGAAAGATTGGCTCGCCTTGGGGAATAACGCGATAACACGGGGAATTTCGACGATACTACTTCCTCCTTATCGGCGTAACAACAAAGATTATGCCGAGAAACGGCTAATTACCATGAATTAATTCCTGCCGTTCATCGCTCGGCTTCCCTGGGCCGAATTTCCCCGCTATTTTAACTGCATCGGGACCGATCGGCGGGATCTGGTTTTACGATGACGCGCGAGCTGCCCGCTTATGTATGCAAATATATTTACGGATAGATGATACGATGACACAGAGGAATTTCCGCAAAACGATCGCAACAACACTGTGTATTACTGTTCGCCTACCTTTCACGTTGTACCGGCGGCCTTCGATGCATATTTTTTCCCTCGTAAACTCGATGAATTTATCCTGCGCGCACTACTGCTAACTGCACCTCACTCGCGAACAGAAAACCGCGGGAAACGACTGCCTGCTTCGGGATGATTCTCATTAAGCACCGTCACGTGACTCGCCTTCGCGTGGGAATAGGTTAAGTACGACTCTACGCGACTCTGCGTAATCTATGCTTTAATGATTGAACAATAGCGAACTCGGTATCTCGCACTTACTCTGTCTAGTGCCAGAAAACGATTTCGATTGGTGGATTCTTACAGAGGTATTTTCCTCTCTATCAGAAACAACCAATCCAAGTCGTTTTCAGGCCCTAGCACAGAGTTAGTGCGAGATACCGAATTCGCTATTAATTCTAACCGACAAATGCGGAACTGGTTAAAACGAAATATTGTTCGAAAAAACAGGAGACTATATAAAGCAGTGAACAGTGAGGGAATGAAAACGAGGATCGGACAAGAGACGGTAAATTGAAGAAGTAAACACGAGAGTTGCCCGGCAAACGACGACTCGACTGTGCGTTAACCTTGCTAAGACGTCACCAGCGTTGACTTTGCAAGGTTAAGAGCGGAACGCGAGAAATCAACACAACAGTTATATAAGAACAGAAAGGGAAATATAACCGAGCGTTATAAAATACAGCTACGATATAACCAAGCAAGTCAACGCGTCCGGATGTAAATAACACTGTGTCCCTTTCCCTCCACCCGCGGCGCTGCTTAACCTAATCTGCGCGCCTAACTTCGAATCGCACATAAGAGACAAAATACCACAAAATACATCAAGCTTTCGGGGCCATCGAAGTGCGCGAAAAGTAAACGCACATTCTGCTTTGCCTGCAGTTACTGAAACGTGGAATTAGCTCAGGCTGAGTGGCGTAGATTATCCCCGAATACAAGTGGTGCCAACTGAGGTGCGATCTGGAAGGGGGTACTCATCCTAACCAACAGCTCCCCGGGAACTTTCCACGGGCGAGAGCGCCGGGTAATAAACAAGCCGTAGGAGCATGGAAACGCGAAGGACACTGTTCACGGAACGAGTCCGGAATCTGGAGGGCGGTCAGCGATCGGTCAGTTGGTGGGGGTGGTGGGGGGACAGCGGAGAGCGTGGATAGTGGCGGGAGAGCCGCGACGCGAGTTGACGGTACAGTGGGGAGCTTCGGAATTGCGAGGCTTAGGCCGTCCCGGGCCGCTTACGCGAAACACGCGGCCGAAGCCGCGCCGCCGGCATTACGTCGCGCACCGTCGACCGCGGCTGACGTCCTCGCGTGGACGAGTTAGTTTCCCCCCAGTTCCGATCGGCGTCCATCTCGAGCACACCGTCACCACCGGATGCGAGTATCCGCAAGGTCCGCAAGGTATCTGACCGGCCGGGATCGCGTCGCCGCGGAAACGCCAGTGAAAGAGGCTCCCCACCCGGGGCGTCGTCCGCGCTACTTCGGGATCGGAGGAGCATCGGCGACCAACAACCTGTAGGATCACCGGATAAAAACGTGTTACGCCACGATTAACCGAGTGACTACGAGAATTCTCGCTCGATCCATCGATCCATCGATCCATCGATCGCGCGGCAAGCTAGATCAGTGACACCTCGCGGTCCGAGTACGCGCTAGGGGGGTGGATGGTGGGGGGAGGCGTGCAGTAGTTGTTTCGGCGGGAGATGGTGCATCGGTGTCGATAGTTGGAAGCATGGAATCGGCGGGAGACGAGTAGAGGCATCGGTTTTAGACGTTGTAATGGAACTGGGCGAGACATCGTCGCGGAGGTCGCGGCTGTCCGGCAGATCGTGGAAGGCACGATGAGCTGGTCGGTGAATAGCGAGATCGTTGGCCACGTAGCGACGAAGCGGAGGGATTGCTGGTAACGGCGGAGGAGTCGGACGCGCATAGACGAGGAGGCAAGCAGAGCCACGACGTCCTGCCCGGAGGGTGCGTGCTTTGGCGACGAGGGGCGGCTACTGGCCGATGGGATGCATCTACCGGTGGGCTCGGTGGGCTGCGGGGAGAATTACGCCACCGTTGGATCCCACGAAGGCGCCGGCCCGTGCGGCCCCTCACTGGCGCCGCTGCAGGGGGTGAACACCAGGTACCAGCAGGCCGAGGACGCCGACGCCGGGGGAGGTGGTGGCGAGATGAGCGAGGGTGCCGCCGTCGGCGAGCTCTGGTGGACCGAGAGGCTCGTCGGCGAGGCACAGGCCGAACACCCTGGCGAACTGGTTCGAACAGGTTCGTACCTTCTTTTTCCTTAAACAACCTTTAATTGTTTAAAAATCCAATCTACTCGTTTCTAACACATACAAATAAAAATTTCTTTCCTTAGTTATGTGTGCAAGTTTTTTTCGACGGGTTCTTTAAGTATAAAGGCACGGTAATTGGGACATCTATCCTATTGCGTCGTAGATCTTATTTGTAGATCTTAAAAGCGGGAAATTTGAACTTCCTTTGATCCCTAGATTGGGGTCGAATTTTTTTATTATTCATGACTTCTAATAGTGGGCAAAAATTGCCTTTTATAATGGTATTTAAAAGGTTAATATTTCAGTAAATATTAATATTAAATGTTAATATTTCAGTAAATATTAATATTTGACGGGCTTGCGGCACCTCAAAAAATTTGTTGATCACGATCAAACTTTGGAAGCTTAAATACCATTATAAAAGGCAATCTTTGCCCACTAGACTAATAAAAAAATATTTTAGACGCAGGTTTTTGCTATCGGGTTAGTAGATCATTAGAGAAAGGGCATTACATAGTATTCAGATTAGGAATCACTACAAATGCTTGTACATGTTTATTGGTACAGGGAGGTGTGTATTGTGTATAGAGGCTGCTATTTGAGGGAGTGGCTAATGAATTGAATATGTATTTAATGAGTTACTCTTGTGGAAGCACATTGAGAATTTTATGTGTTTGAGATAGTAGGCTTGTATGGTTTGTTGGAATAATGAAATGAAATATGCATTCAGTAGGGCCTAATTTCTTTACAGCTTCATAGTTCTTTTAAATGAAGCCATTAGAAGCATTATTCTCTTGCTAGACAAATTATTCTGTATTTCATGGAGTGTGAACAAATTTGAAGCGCCACATTTTACGTTACACCTTTCACGTTTGTCGGTGAACGCTAAGAAATCCAAGATTTCTATAGCACACGTTAGAGAGAAGGATAGCCGTGAGTTTTTCGGTTACATGCTACTGAAATTATTGTGAAACGGCTCTCAGAGCAAGAAGCGTAGGGTGTATCAAATAATATTACAATTTATTGTAAGCGTAAAGTAATTGTTTACGGTCTCCGCGTTAATGCGTTTCCCGAAGCAAGAGTTCAAGGAACGCTGCGCCACAAAAATAAAACTTCTAAGAAATTCGTTGCGCCAAAAAATTAGAGGACTTTATCTCCAGATATTCAGTAGGAACCCTCTAATATTAAATACAAATTCTTCCCTCTTAACGAATACTCCGATTTGTTAAAACTCCAAAGCGCAGTCAGCCTCTTCAGAGTTGACTGCAATAGGGTCTACTTTCTATGATGGATAGCTTAGCTGTTCGTGGTTAGTCGAATGATTGCTGCAGCCTCTTGCGCAATTGAAACATTGATTATTTCTCTCCTGTTTTCAGGATCACCGTATTTCCTCTGCAGCCAACTGCCGACTCACTGGCGGTCCAACAAGACTCTCCCGGTGGCGTTCAAAGTCGTCGCCCTGGGCGAGGTCGGCGATGGAACTCTGGTGACAGTGCGAGCGGGTAATGACGAAAACTGTTGCGCCGAACTGAGGAATTCCACCGCCTTGATGAAGAACCAAGTGGCCAAGTTCAACGACCTTAGGTTCGTCGGGAGAAGCGGCAGGGGTGAGTCTCTAAAGTCTAATCCATCACCCATCTCTCTTAATCCCGTATTCTCTGTCTGCTACACGCCTCGCTTCCTCCTCTAACTAAAAATCAATCTACACTAAAAAAAAAGGAAATATCGAAGTCTGATAAAATTTGAAAGTCCAAAGAATCGAAGATCTTCCTAAAACTGTCCCCAACCCGGTGCCCTACGATTTCACTAGAAACTTGGTCAGAGATCGTTTGATCGAAGACGATGAATTAGCAAGGCTCGGTTGAGGGGTCGCGACGCTTCGGGGCTAGTTTGTTTCGTAAATCGTGGAAAAAGCAGCCAGTAAATTGTCCGTCAGGGGAGCGCATGTACCGTGATTTCGAACCCTCTAAAAGCACGGTTATTGTAATCATCATCGTCATCAACTGGCCTGAACCCCCATCGTGCCGCCGCCTCGCTTTTCAACCCTCCGCATCCGCGAGTTCTCTCGCTCCCGCCGCCCCCAGAGTCATTACTCGATGTCCGCCGGTAGCCCCGACCTAGCATCCGAAACAACTGGCCGTTAATCAGAAATCATCGTCCGTCGGTTGGGGAGAGAGAGGCTAAGTCCCCAAAATCAGGCAGATCCGATCAATGCTCGCGAGTCCTTTAATTTCTCCGCTCAAATTTTCCGCTGTCCTCATCGATTTTCCTCTCTTTTACACTCCCAGCGTGGAAGCAACTTTTATCAAGACAAAATTCATAGATTTTATTTTAACAATCTCCTCCACTCTTTTACTCTTCGCTACAGTTTATCTCAAGCGTTCGACAGCGCACGATAATGGCGATAGAATTTAAAATGTATCTAGGAAAAGTGGACGAAACGAAATATCACATAAAATCGTCGAGTTTATTAAACGACTTCCCAACAGTTCTGTTGATTTTATAGCAGTTTTTTTTTTTTAAATAATCCGCGGATTTCAGAGACTTGGGTCGCTCGACCATTGTGCGGGCAGGTAAAGCAGTCCTTTAGGGCCTACAAATGCATTTTGCACCCCCGGCGCCCCCGCAGGATGCATTTATGAATTAACGAGCCGTACTGGTCGCACACACGAGCCGCGCTCGCGCTCGCGTTCGCGTTCGATCGCATCATCTATGTTTCATTCGATTTCATGATGAAGTGCAGGGTCAGCGTGTTCCATCCTCCTGACACCGGACACGCTAACCCCGGGAATCAATTAGCGAAAGAGACACGTCCCTCGCCGAAATCCTTCGATCCCTTTGTCCGATTTTTCGGCATTTTTTCCCCCCTCCCCTCCCACTTCCTCCCTGCCTCCCTCTCTCTCTCTCTCTCTCGTTCTCTCCAGCTCGCCTATCTCTCCTGGATAATCCGTAATACTCAATTTCGACGATTGGCCAAACCACCCTCTCCCTGTGCGCTCGTACCAGCCGCGGCCAGACCTACCCTCCTATCATCGAGGTTTTGTTTCCGCGACTTATTAATTTGATTGAACCGCGCCGCGTCACACCGATCCCCGATATCGCCAATTCCAAGGAATCCCGCGGGAATATCGATGGCCGCGTAAGGGATGATAATTTCCAGCAAGCTCCGTGCTCGTTCGCGTCGAGGATTCCCTTGCATCCGAATGCCGAAAAATAATAGACAGGATTTATAAACGAAGGTTGACCAAATCGGGTCAAGCACCCCCCGGAAACGGAGCCCGAAGGAAGGAATCTCGGTGAATGAATGTAATGGCCGGTGAGCCGGAGGGGTGATGGTATCGCAGGATCGTCGCAATTATCACCTTCCTCGAAGGTGCACGGCGTTCCGGGGCCGCTCGTAAACGGAAAGAAACGAAAGAAACGAGAGAAAGAGAGTTGCGAAGAGAGTTTCTAGAGGGCGAGGGGGGAGGTTGGTAGCGCCGGATCAAAGAGGGTCTGCGGGCTGAAACGGGCGTTCCATCATGGTCGGGTCCGAGGCAGCAGCCCGTGCCTATAATTAGTAATATACCGCAGTCTATATCGACACGGCTGAAATTACCACCGATAGTAATTATTTGACAATTGCAGAGACATCCTGTTGCGAGACTCGGGACCTTCGTCCTCCGTTCCTCTCGGATCCCCTCGTTTTCCATCCCAGTCTCCTGGCTCCCACTTGGAGGGAACCTCGGGGCTGCCCCTCTCCCCGCTGCCACGAGTATTAACGGAACGGTTTCGAGTGGTTTCGTACGGTTGTGTGGGCGGTTTTGGGATGGCGCGCTCGTCTCATCCCGGCCGGTGGAAACGCACCGACACACACACGCGCGCGCGCACACACCAACCCTGGCAAGCCCCGAGTTGGCGGCGTGACGCTGCCGTTGCCGCTGTTGCTGCTGCACACGTTATATAGGTGGCACATACGCGTGGCCCGGTTTTGTCTGTCGGCCTGTCCGTCCGTCGTTCGCGAATGCACAGCCTGGGTGTCCTGTCTCTGCAGATGACCGTTCCCATCATCGAGTATTAACCGCAGGTCCGGGCCGCGGAACAGGGGGAGGAATCGGCCGTGCGTCATTATTAGCCCCAAATGCGATGGACTCGGACGTAGGAGGGTACGGGAGAGCCGGGGTGTCGCGCGCGGACCCTTCCTCCTGTCGCTTCAGAGACGAAGTTGACGACTTCAACGAGCTTTCCAACCCTTTCTCGCGCTTTCGCGGCAAACCCCCTTGCTTCGGGGCTGTTGGCTCAGACCTGCGTCCCCGTCGCTCCAGTCCTCCCGGTGTCTTTTCAAACAGTCCTGCCAGGGTTGCAGAGTTAGCCGAACAAACTTTTGTTCAAGTAAGCTGGGGATAGAATTCATCTGGCACCAGATATTTCCGTATTAAATCTCCCTAGCGCGAAATTCCCGAATCTGAAAATTCCCAGTCCCCCACTCCCGCCGTTTCCAATCCCGCCCCCATTAATCGGAAACGCGTTCCCCACGTGTCATTCATCCCGCCAAGCCCCCGAAAAGATGGGAGCTGTGTGTGATCGATGCCGCTAATCGATTTCAAAACGAAAGCCAGAAAGAGCAACCGCGACACGCGGGATTTTCGGGTATGTATTCTGAAACGAGCCACTTTGCGCTGGACCGGAACGATGACGATAACAAGGATACAATGACGGGCGCGAGAGCGACATCACCGCGGGCTCGGTGGGGGGGTGGGGGGTGAGTATGGGTGGCTGGGTTGGAAAAGGGTTGAGCGGTAGCGCGCGAGGGGCGGGAGGGGCGGGAGGGAGAGAGGGCAAGCTATAACTAGGATATAACGCCGTGCCTCTCTGCAGTCAGTTGCAGCTCCCGGGGGGTGGCGGGGGTCGGGGGTGTTTGATGCCGGTTATCATGTTGACAGACACAGCGAGGTGGACCAGGGTGTACCAAGGGGAGACAATTACAAATCGTTGACGTTTACGCCAACACAAACGACTATATGTCCGCGACACGTTAGGATATCCTCTCTTTAATGCGAACCAACGGTCTTCTTCGTGCCTCGCGATCGATGATCGCTCCTGGCGAGCGGAACTCCGCCTAGACACCGGGGGAAATTCAGGAACAACTGCTTGGGGGCTTGACTTAGGCTTCGAATACAGTGGAGTAGCTTCGGCTTCGGTAGTTTTTCAGACCGCGACTATAAGTTTGGACGATTCGAAGAAACCTCGGAACCTCCCCAATAATCCCAAAAGCTTCCGAAGTGAAAGTGTTGCCAGCTCGAAACGATCAACACCTTCTCTCCCCGCGGAGGCAATCTATTTTTAAGTGGTCCCAACCGTGCCGACACAAAGTAACCCACCGAGGACCCGGGTATACCACAGTTGACTTTACCGGGCTCCGAAAAAGACAAGGGGCATCCTCGGCTCGAACAGGCAGCGGCGAATTAGCGAATGCATATTAGCGGATGGGCCGTTTAAGAGAGCGTAGTCAATCTCCGCGACGGACGTTTATGGGGAGGGAATTAATATACCGGACCTTCAACCTCGAGACCTTCGCCGGTGATATATGCGCACCGGTGCTCCACCTCCCCCGGAGTCTGGACAATCGAAGAAACTCCGCGGTCTCTCGTAGCTCCGTGTAATTTCCGTTTCTAAACTCTTCGACTATTCGTATCGAGTCCCTTCGACCACAGCCTGCAAAGCCTGTGGCTCGTTTTATTTTTCACACCTGGGACCACTGACGAATTGGTATTCTACCGTTGTGCTTGATGGATAAGCTGAAGGGTAGCAATTTTGTCTATCGTCTCATAGAGCCGGTCGAAAGGAGTTTTCGAAATATTCTATGGGAATTATGTACCTCGGTATAATGATAGACTTTATCACCTTGTTATCGCTGGCCTATTCCGAGGAATTCCCAGAGCCAATGCGACATAGATAGGGATACACTTCCTTCGCACAAAACCGTGGTGCTTCCGCCATCCTTCGACTTACCACCTCCACTTTATACTCCCGCGAGGCTACGCTCGCTGCTAGTCACTCACGATACTCCTCTTTTCTTTCAAATAAGAGAACCACAGAGCGCAACCGTGTTTTCAAGCAACTTCCATCCCTCTTTGCCGCAGGAAAGAGCTTCAGCATCACCATCACGGTATCGACGACGCCGCCCCAAGTGGCCACCTACACGAGGGCCATCAAGGTGACCGTCGATGGACCGCGGGAACCGCGCTCCAAAACGAGTGAGTAGATGGACACACTTTCACGCCACGCTGGCCCGTGGATCGCGAGATCTATCCGCGGCCACCGGCTGCTGCCAGCCGTGGATTTCCTGAAAATCTACCGATAATTCAACGAAAGTCCCTATACGCGCGGTAATGGGGAGTCATTACCGAGCAGATGGTGCGCGATGATGCAGTGGTCGACGTGCGTACCGCGCGTATGCGTGTTTCGGGTTAGCTATTCACCCCGTCGGGGGCTACACGGACAATGCTTTTACCAGCGTGGCCGCGCGAGCGCGCGAAAAGTAATCCACTTACCGTAATATACTAGGAAAACCTCCAAAAATATCCGTTAATTATCGATGCTCTGGCATGCCTAATAACCGGCCCTCGTGTATTTCCGATACGGGGCGCTGAATATACAAATAACGACGCCCATTGCCGCGTAACCTGATGTTTCGGTCATTTGTCACTCGCGGCTGATTGCCGGCAGGCCTATTTGTCCAGGATTTATGTTAGCGAAATTCAGATGTCGCATGCCGTGGGGGACGTTTCTTGTCGCAGTGGCGAGAAGCCTGAGGAATATAGAGAAGCTTTAGTATTTAAGGGATGAATAGGTTATAGCTGGTAACGTAAATCTCGTGGCAGTGGCCGCGTTATCGCGTAATCGGTGTATTTTTTAAAAAAAAACTACCTGCAGCGCGATTCGGTAACGAGCGAAATGGCGTTCCACCGAAATGTGTGAATATTTATTCGGAAATGTGATTCGGACGCGACGAGAATAACTCTGCGCGTGTATAGCTGTCAGGCATTAATGAAAATAATTCTGTTCAAGCCACGGGAGCCGGGCCATTTAAACTTCCGCGTTTTTTGATTATTCGTGGTTGGTTTCGCGTAATGGATCCACAAAATGTAAATTTATTTCCGCGGATATTCGTTGGCGGGGCGACCGCTGGAGAGAGCGCAGAGGATTTCTGTGCCGGCGGGCTTCGCAGCTTTGGGACGATCGTTGCAGCTTAAGCGAGTTTCCAACATCTATCGGCCGCTTGATCCGCGCCGGGGAAAAAATGCCCGGTTGTTGTTTCGATATCAGATTAATAGCCGCTGCGGAGTCGACCGCGAGTACGGCAGCTTTTTGCGGACGTTTCGCATTTGTTGTATAAAGTATTGATAGGCGTAGGGCGATGCGTGCCCGCTGGCATCGCGGCTTTTTTTTTGTTTTCGAAAATGCTCCACCGTGATTGATTTTACTAACGTTTCCTTTTTTCTCGCTCGCCCGTTTCTGTCGCCCTCGAAACACTCAAATCGATACCCAACACGGAAATCTATGATTCTCCATTCCACAGTGCTTTCCAAACGGTTCCTTAACGATACAATCAATTCCACACAGCTCCATTCTTCATAATGCATCTGTACCTCGCTGAAACTCCCGCTTAATACCATTCTCTCTAAACAGTGGTGGGTTTAACCCTGCTTAAAACACTCCCAGGGCCCATATTCAAATAAAATTATGATATTTTATCCAAACGCTATGTGTTTTTCTGCACTACCCCACGTTTGGGGAAAGATTCTCGCGTAACAGCCCCCGAAATTTATGATTTTTTTTAAAATACTATTGTTAATATTGCATTAAACTTGTAGAATCTTTTCGTAAGACGATTGTTCGTATTATTTATTAATTATTGTGGAATCGTGATAACCTCTTCGACAATGTTGGCGTCAGGTGTAGCACCCGTTGCAGTCACCTGATTGTAAAAAGCAGAAAATTTTCTCGAAGTTAAATAATTTAATCTGCGACTGGAGATAAAATTTTAATTTTAGTGTATATTTATAATACCTTTTTCGTCGGTATAAAGAATAATATGAAAAATTTGTCTAAGGAAGAAACTTAGTAGTTTTTCAAAAGTTTAGCAAATAATGCTTCGAATTCCTTACATCTAGATTTACAAGATATTTAAGTATTTCAAATTTCATATACTTTCTTAACTTAGTAATAAGCTCTCAGAACATTTGGCACTCGTACCTGATTCCTTAAATCCGCCAGTGTCTCTGTTGAGCCTCGAAGCGCGCCAAAGGAGCAGTCTGTTGCTAAGAATCCTCTCGCAGCCGTGCCCCGGTGGCCAGCCAGTTCTCCTGAGAGGGGAGGGTAGTCGCGACGCGTGAAGACGGTGCTCCCTGTCTGGGAAGCGGGTCGCCTCCTAATTCCTCGGGGAACGAAAAGGTGGACGGTGTCGCGTGGAAGGGATCCCGGGCCCCTGTCGACCGGGACACGCATCACGTATCACGCATCACGACATATTGCATACACGGGTTTTGGCATCGGTGGCGTGTCTCCTCGGCTTGGCACGCACCGGGTCGACAATCTACGGTAACGACCAGAGGCGTACGAGCGCCGTCGGGCGAAACTACCGGCGCGGCGCGGCGCTTTCATTGTGCTCGCTGCGACGTGAAGCGCGCCGGCTCGCAGACACCTGCCGGCTATCATTATTACGTGGATATAATCGTGAGCTTTTTGTTATCGAAAATCGCCATCCCTCCCCCTTTGTCCTCCCTACAGCGCCGTCCCTTTCCATCGGTTCCACCGTCTGTTTCGGGGCGAGCCGGTAATCGTGCAATTTCTGTAATTCGCCGGCCGTCAGCGCGTGTAAATACTGCAAACTCGGGCTACCGCGGCCTGCAACGACACGTAACAGGATTAACGGACTTCCAAGGCTGCGATAGACCTAGCGGAACCGTTTGAAGTTTCAACGCGTTAGAAGCAAGGGAAGTCCGTGGGAGTTGGACGATCCGGAGGTGACTCGACGCTTTCGTTGCTCCGTCGTCGTTGCTGCCTCGGAAGGGTGTAGGTGGCGAGGAGACTCCTGGAATCGTTGAAGAGAATTATGAAGCGTTTATATACGGGTGAAGGGTCGAGGGGCGCGTTAGTTAAAATCGTGCTGCAGCATGAACGTGTCAAAGGCAGAGGTGCCTACGTATAAGGGAGCGATCGCGATCGCGGTGGCGGCATTTAGTGGAAGTAGAATTCAAGGATGAAATTGGACAGAGCTATTTCCGATAGCGGATCGGTCGAGTCGTCAAAGGGATTGAGGAAAACGTTTCGGGGTGGATCCTCGATCGAGTCGAATGAACGGAGAAAGGGATCGCGAAACAAAGTGGCTACCAGCCGTCACCGTAGCCCAAAATCATCGAAACCGTCCCGATGGGACAATATCTGTGGACAGGGTGCTGTCAGTCAAAGATCGAAATTGAATTTGCTTGCCCCGTAATTGGCCCGCGTTCGGAATGTCGATTAGACGAGGGGTGGAGGGGGTGGAGGGGGGTGGAGAGATGCCCGAATTGCCGTGCTCCCGCCCACCTATGATTCCTGGCTTTCATAGAAAAGTGCTTTGGAAATCCAACTGCCACGCGGCTCTAAGTGTCGCGGGACGGTCGAAATTGCCATGGGCGGAAAAGCAGCCATAATTCGCGGGACGGGGACAAACAATCGAATGGCCTATGGCCGAGCAATATTGGCAAATGGCAAAATTGATCGGACTCTCGCTGGAAAAACCATCGGCCCCTCTACGCGCTTTCTCTGACATCATGAATTTTCGAGCGTGCTGAAAGCACGGCGGACGAGTGCATCCAGTAGAGCGGTGGGAAATCGCGTGTTGGAAAACCTGTCGATCGGAACATGGAACAATAAAATTCATTGATTCACGAGTTGTGAGAAGATGAAGAACGCCACGATCCCTGGCTCCATGAGCATCGACGGACTACTAGCGAAGGCTTCTGATTAAAGAACGCCTGGCGACACCATCTCCTGATGGCACCACGACAAATGGCAGGCTTCTGGCCGTTGATTCGTGAATCGCTGTGGAATTATTTCGCGTCACGTTCCAGGGGATCGAAAAGAATCTTGGAGAGGATAGGAAGCAGGAATATAGAGTCGCATCTTGGGTGAGGCGTCGAATCTAGTGGCGATAGAATTAATGTCCCCCATCGCGATTTTCCCTGGTTTGTTCTTTGGAAACGTGTCGTCGAGCTGGCCTCGAGGAAGTGTCTAAAATTCCGTAGAACAGAGGAATGGGTAGAATAGATTGCAGTGAAATTGTCGAAATGCTAGCAGACCGGGACGTGAAGGAGGACGTAAGACGAGCGGAGGGAGGGGTCCTGCTATTAGAGAGGAGGAAAAAGCCGCGCTATTTCCGTCCTCCGGGTACGCCACACTTTGATTAGATAAGTCCGCCACTCGTGCAGCGGAGATTGGAATTATTGCTCTCTCTCTCTCGGCTTTTCGCCATGCTCCACGAGCCAAAGGGGCAATCGGCCAAGGTGTCATATCAGAATCGTTCTTGTTTATTGTAATTAACCGCCTTTCCGCTCCGTGGACCGTGATTCGAATGTCAGGTACGTTTCTGGACATCCTGTGTTCCATACACTTCTCGCGATATTTTCCTTTGCCAGACTAGAATTTTAGAGGGAAGCGACGAAAGTCTGTAGCACAGTGTTCGAGGAGCTTGCAGAAGGATCGCATAGAATTCTTAAATTCGAAAACTCAATATCTGTCATTAGCTTGCTGCAGAATAGTCTTCTCCGTTTGAGTGGCCCCTCGCGCAGATGGCTAATGAGCTCTTCTATCGGTTCTCCGTGGATCCGGGCGGAAAGTATCCATCGACGCCTCGCTGCATCGCGTTCTGCTGTGCTCCTCCTGAATGGGAACGCCGCGCCGACGGTGCCCGAAAAGGGTGTCGGGTGCGCAGCGTTTGGGGGGCATTACGAGCGTCCGGTACGTGAGAAGTCGTGGGATCCGGTCGCGGCGCTCAAGAGAACACAGAGCCCCCTTGTTTCTCCGCGGCGGAGGATCGGTGGTAGTCGGTAGCGAGGAATAATCTTGTAGGCATCGGTTGGCGCACCGTAGCTGACCATCTGGGCTCGCCGACAATTTCGTGCAGTTTGCGGTCGAACTTTATTTGTCGTTCGCCCTCGTGGCCGAACTCTCTCCCTTCCCTCCATTTGCTTTCTTTCTTCCTTCTTTCTTTCTTTCTTTCTTTCACTCACGCTCCCCTTCCCCGCCTCGCCCCCCTCGCCCCCCTCGAGTCTCACGGGCCCCTTCTCGCCGGGGGAATAACAATTTGCGCCTTGACTCCCATTCTTGGCTTCCTCTTGGGCTCGTTCGGAGAGGAAAGGAGAACGACGCGCCAGTTCTCTCGAGTCTCGATTAGCGATCGGGATAGCGAAGTCAGAAGTTAGAAGAATAGAGATCGACTCGCGGAGGGTGCCTTTTTCACTGGGTCATAGATTTTCCAAAAGACGTTATAGAGGTAAAAGGAATTGGTAGAGTGCGAAGGATCTCTGGAAGGATCGCTGATTGACGCACAAAGCGCGAATGTTACGTGGTCGGGAGTGATCTTGCCACTAAATATCCTGTTCGATGATTATGCAAGCGTTCGAGGCTATGCACGTGGCGCATAATGTGCACCGGCATATAACGATACGCCGCGCCGGGAGTACGTGCATATTGCGAGCCGGCACAATAGCGAATCGCCGTGTCCGGTGTATAATACCGTGTAGGCGCTGCGATACTTGGCTCGGTTCTATCAATTCAGGGGGGTGGGAGGGGGAGGGGGCTGGAATGCACGAGGAATGCTATTGAAGTCGATCGAGACACGGGGCCCGCTCGGGCTTTCTTAATTATCCCACTCTATTGGGGCTAATTGCGCAAACATCTCCCCGCCGTGCCTCTACGACTAGCCAATGGCCAGCGTGCTTTCGTTTCCTCTCGTGAAAGTCCTAGCTAGCCTCCTTGGCCTCTGTCCGCGGGTGTTTCACTCCGCTAGGCCTTCCAGGCTCTCCAGTTTCGACGCACCTGGATGATCATCACATCTGGCCCGAGATCTGCTTCGGACAATGCCGCGGCTCGCAAGCTCTCCTTATTCGTCCACGCTAACTCCTTACTTTGCGTTGCAGGACAGACACACATCCCCGGGCTGGCACGAGTCCCCTCGCTGCCTCGTGTTCCCGGACTGGCGCGGGGGGCCTTCCCCGACGTGCCCAGCCCTTTCACCCCCTATCTGCGGGAGCCAGATCCGTACAGGAGGAGTAAGCATCACGTCGGGAACAACGTCACCGCGAATTCGGTTAGTGGTGCATGCAGCAACCCCAACAACACCGACCCGACCGCATCGCCCGCTTCCAGTACACACCTCGGGGCTACTGGCGGCTCCTCGGCTCATCAGGATTGCTACAAGCACAGCCCCCAACACGGTGGTGAGTCTTGCTCCTTCCGCTGTCGCTTCTGCATCGGTTAGCGCGCACTCCGCGACCCGGCTGCTGGAATCCACGCGAACTGTGACGACGCAGCTCGCGGAGATCTTATCGGCAGGACGTGCTTCCTCGCAGTTTAGCTTAAGTCTCGTTTCTGTATCGAAGGATCACGTGTTTGAAACGGTCCGATATGGACTACAAGGTATCCTGCGCTGTGAAGCTGTATGAAATTGTTGGAAGAACCGCGTTTGAAGAAGTTGATAATTGGGAATCTTTGGGTGGGTCGAGGTACCCGAGGTCGGGTCAGATGTATTGACCGGTGAATTCGTTTTCGCGAGCAGCGATCGAGGAGAAATCATCCACCATCACCTGACGATCGTGGATTTGTCAGTTGGAGTTTCTACCTAAACGTAGCCGTGAGCCTGTTATTTATTCTTAGCGTAATAGTTGCGTGCGTTACAAAGCTACGCGTAGACCAATATGAGATGAACCTATCCAGAAAGAATCAATATTCTGACCAATAAAGCTCCAGAATTTTTTCGGAGCTAACGCACACCTACCTATTCTGATGTGTGTATTTTTACGCTGACAGCTCGGTTTGGCCTACACGCTAGAAGCTTGGCACCATCCCCACCGCTTCTGGCTCACTACTCTCGTTCTGCGAAGGCGAGAGCGAGTCAGAAAATATTGAGGCAAACTGTGTGGTGGGAGAATACCCCTCACGAAACTCACTAGCCAATATATCTGGCCGCGACCTTAGTTCCTAATTAGTCAGACCGTTATATTTCTCGATGCTTTTCCCCACTCACTACCGTTTCAACCGAGTAACTGTGGACAGATGGAAGCTGTGCCCTCCTGTCTGTTTGCTTCTTTCGTTTGATAGTGGATATTCCCCGGCTATCATCATCCTTCGCTCACGGCGAGCATCATCCTCGTGGCTCGTGGAGCGACTCGAAACTATGCACCAACCCCACCCCCTGCCAGGGGCGAGGGGAAACACTATGGCGAGGGATCAGGGAGAGAAAGAGAGAGAGGTGGTCTGCCGTTTCGCGAGGTAATAGTTTCATACCTCGTTCCGGCTCTGCACCCTCTAATTCAACGTAATAACGACATTCAACCTGCCGTTTCCATCTCTTCTCTCGCTGATCCCCGCCTCGGTGCACCGTTGTGCCTCCCTAGCACGAGGCAAAAGTGTCCTCTCCTCGTGCTGCAGCCTTCTCGTTGGTTAGCGGCGACGTTCGCGTAGACTTTGAGCCCTTCGGCAACCTCGCGGTGTCTTTCACGCATTCACCTCCTTTGTGATTAGAATAGATCACCCCCAGTGATGGATCTAGCTCACCTAGCTCCTTCATATTCTTTGATTTGAATAGTCACAGGCGATACTAACAGCTGAAAGAGGTGTCGAGATCTTCGACAAGGTGCACATTAATGAACAAAGTTCCCTAAATCCAAGCACTGTAAAGGATTTAGAGGGCATCGTAGATCTCGATGGTCGTTCCGGAGACATATTTGGAGGCTCGTAGGCGTGCCTAGAGCTGATAATTCCGGATGCAAAAAGGCGGGAAGGCCAGCAGCCACTTTATTTCTGCACGGCTCGTCTCGCATCAGCGGCCCCGACCTGATCAAAGTTAAGTAGACGCGCCCCTGGCTGGCAAGACCTCTTTGAAGCTACGCTGCGGTTTCACTTTGCCCTAATCTCCTCCCTGCTCCTGCCTCTGCCACCTTCTCCATCGATCAGACCCGCGCTGCCATCCAGCCCGAACTTTGCTGCACCCGTGTCACCTTGCCGGATCAGCCACCATTGTAATTACCTCATCTATCGGCGGGGGCAAAGTTTCGCCTTCCTTCGACGGTCGATGCAAGACAGAAGTCTGCGCCTTTCCTTCAACGCCGCCCGGGAGTCCCTTTTCTTTTTAAAGCCCCCTCGAAAGAGGAACAGTGGTTCCGTTTCCTCCAGAGATCCAACGAACGAGCGCGCCTTCCTTTCAATCTGAACGACCCAGATTCACCGTAATATCCTGCGGCATTACGCTCCTCCGTCTTATCCCGGCCGGCGAGGCCCGTCCGCAAATCGTTTCTGCCTTTTCCCCGCCGCGTGATTCGTTCCCCCGTAATGCGAGCATTTTCACACCTATCAGATGAATGGAAATGACCGAGCGAAATGCTTCATTTACCGCTTCCAACCCCATTCATCTCTCGACGCTCTCCGTTGCGCATGGCCGTGGCCGTTTCTTCCTCTCTTTCTTCTCGGCGCCTAATGAGCGGGCCCCGGGGCCGGGGCACACGTACGAACGAGCATAGAGTGCGAAATGAGCGAGCGAGCGAGCGTCGGTGGATGCAATTTTCTTCCTCCCCTCCTCCCCTCCTCGGGTCCCCTCGCGCCCCCTCGCGCAACCTCGGCGTGTAGCTCGGTGCTCTCCGCGAGCGGATTTCGAGCTGCCCGCCGATTCAGAGGGCCCCAGCAAGAGCCGCGCGCGCTCACGTACGACTCACGTGCACGTCTGCGTAATACCAGGGATCGATCGGCCGATCGATCGGTCCGCCCGATCGATCGAGTGCTGGATCCATGTTGTTTTTGCCGTTCGTTGCTGCTGCGCGGCCTCCTCCTTTTGTCTTGGGCTCGGTTCGCTTGCGATGCCAGACGTTGTTGAATCGAAACCTATCCTCCTCCCTCCGCTCAATCTTCCCCGTCTTCCTCTCTCTCTTTCTCTCTCCCTGATTGCTCTCAGGGTCTCACCTACATGACGGCCGGCGATCGTTGCCTGCTCGTGCGTTTACTGTACGAATGGAACTCCGTGGACTTTGAATAGCGCGAACGCGGAGCCTCGAGGGCCAGCAGCCTAGAAATCCAGGCATAATCTCTCCTGTGTTCCCCTCAGGGAGTCGAGACCGAAGCAGAAACCGAAATTTAGACCGGTCACATATCGGTCATGTAACCAGTAACCGGAACGAAAGAGGAGAGAAATTCTGACCGTAATAGCGAGAGGTTGCAAAAGGGAACCGAAGCTCCTGACCAATTGCACTTCGGTCGGGAATCGGGGACCGCGTTCTTAGACGAACGGGGACCGGTCGGTCGATCGGTCGCCACTTAATGTATGGAGCGGTCCGCTGACTGGTTAGGGCTCCGAGTCGGTGTTGTTCGGGTGGGTTCGGTTCAGTTCGGCCTAGCTGAATAGGCCGGGAAGGTATGTATGCTGTCCTGGTCGGTCTCATTGTTTGTCTCTCTCGTGACGGGATTTCTGAATGCAGACTGTTGCAGTTATTTGTTAATACTCTGACACTGTCGGTCCAAAAGTGCGCTGATCTACCGAGGCATTGTTGTATTTGAAACACTACATTAAGAAGATGCTCGTCATCTCCCATCGACTTTAATAGAAGTAGTTAATATAAAATAAATGATTGAAAATATATTTTGTGATTTTTCATGTGGTTATTTCAAAAGTCTGTCCAAGTGTGGAAAAAACAGAAGATACAAATGTAACAAAATGTAAATATATATTTAATGTAAATTTAAATAACAAATTACACAGCGAAATTTATTATAATGATTCAATAGTTATCTCTCGCAGTAACATACGAAAACATTACTTTACATCTTCTACATCAGTCATACCTATGGCATTGAACCGTAACATTATATGGGACAGGGACTTTTGGGGATAAGCACTATTGAAATTCAAACAAAAGCAGTTAAAGAAACTCTTCCACAGGCATACCAGTCGATTTTATGTTCCGACCTGATTGCAGTAATACGGGGTGCGAGTGATATTGTAAACCGCCCGCAATAGTGCAGCGCGCGGCTCGCTTACCTGAAACGGGGCGCACCTCTGCCTTCGTACATACCATCCTACGAAAAACCTTATTTTATAGACAGTAGGCTAGAAAGATGGTCATACTTATTTAGAATTTAAAAACATATGATGTTGCAGGCAAAATTGGGAAAATAAGAATTTTCCTAAATTTTTTGTTTCATGTTACAAATATGCATTTAATAAACTATTATGTGAATAGGCAAAATAATCTAAAGTATAGCGTAGTTTCAAAAAGAGATATGCAAAAATTTCTGAAAATTATTTATATAAATATTTCATTGCGACTGTCAAAGTAATATTTCATTTATAAAAATATTTAAAGTAGGGGAAAGTGGGGCAAAACCGAGTACGCGGGTCAACCCGGGTGTCATTATTTTTCTACAGGGTATCATTGTAGCAAAACAATAATATCTATAGAATTTAATAAATTTAGAAAACGACGTAAATGTATTTTTAAAAATTTATAGAATATGAATCAAATTAATTGATTTTATTTATTATTATAAATTTGTTTCATTTATACTATGTATTTCGCTGTGGATTGCAAAAGATGCAAAGACAGGTTACTAACGTTATAAACAGTAATTAAAATAACCTACTAAATATTTTTACTCACGATTTGCGATTCGCAACAGGGATAGGTAGGTAGTAATAATTTGTTTCACAAATTTTAATCGAACGTATTTCTATTTTCTTCCTATTTCTCATGAGGTGATGCTAGTTGCCCGCATTTCTACATATCTCTCCCGACTTTGTGTCAACCGTATTGCAATAGGTCGAGACACTCGGGTGACCGTTTTGCCAACCTCTCCATACATTAACTCGAACCTCTCCATAAATTAACGCGACCGTATTCCCGACCGGTCTAGAGTTTCGGTGACCGTAAGTCTGAGAAAAATTCTCTCTCGGTTATCGGTTGAGAGAAAACTTCGGTCGGCCGTCGCTCTCCGGTTCGGTCGAGAGACCTGTAAACGCTACGCCGAACCTCTCAGGGACCGCGACCGCGACCGTAACCGAAAGTCTATCGGTCTCGACTCCCTGGTTCCCCTTTTTTGGTCCCACCGCGTGTCTGCTCGGGGACTCCGATTTTCTACTCGATCGGCCTGCAGGGAGCTGCGGGATCCAGAGAAACACGCGTCGTGAGTTCAGAGGAGGCTGCAAAGTGGAAGGGCAGCGACGACCTCGGGCAGAAGGTCTCCGAGGAAAAAAGGGGAATCGAGCATTATTCCTGTCTCTTATAATATAACCGTGTCCGTCTTCTATCCCTCGAGAGTCTCATCTCGAGTCGTGATCGGGGTAATGAGGCCCCGGCAGTGGCAGCGGACCGGGTACCTGAAGAGGCGATGCAGCAGGAGGAGCGAAACGGAGAAAGGACAAGCTGGAGGGAGAGGACAGCAGAGTGGATGGTAGGGGTAAGGACGCTGATTATGGGGTGTCAAACAATCACACTGATTGTATATTCTCCGTTGACTCCTTCTGTCTGCCTGGACGTCTACTCGCGCAGAAACCAGCGGATTTGGATTCCTCCACCCTCGGTGACCAAGTGCAGATGGATTAACGTCGTTACGGAATCGTACTTCTTCGCTCTTTGTACCCACTATATCGTCTTCAAGTATTTAGGATAGTAGAAGACTAAGCAGCGGAAGTCTAAGCCATCTCTATCCATTTACGGAGGCACGGGTAATCGAGTGGCAGAAGTCGAAAAGAGGCTCGAGGAGGGGCGATCTCGCGATTCCCACGTGCCTCCGCGGATGGCAGAGACGGCAGCTGCCTTTCTGGCTGTTTCTCGCCACTTTTTCTCCACCTACTGATTGTCCCGCGAGCGCTTCTTGCCTCCACGTGGATTTCGTCCGTCGCTGCGCGGAGCTTAATGGAAGGCTGGTGCGTGTCTTGCGCGGGATTATTACTCCTCCTCGCTGGCTGGTTGGGAACGCCAGTTGAACCGCCTGGCGAGATGAACCTCCGTCGTTTAATGTCAAGCTGCGGGTTAGGCAGTTTTAGAATCTCATCCTCGGAGCCCATCTATTCCACGATACCTCCAATCTCCAATACGGTTTATAGTAGCCGTACACTCGGTGCTTGTGTGACGTGGATGTTTTATAATTGAATCTGTGTAACTTGTTTCGGGACACGTGTCGCGTGTGGCGTTTGATTAAGTTCCTTCCGACTAGCACGCCTTGGAGACGACTGCGGTCTGGAAGGAACGGGAGGAGGCCAAGGGTTACCTTTCTTAAAGGGTTGCGAGGCAATTAGGAAAGTGTCACATACACTCCTTTCGCGACACTCCCTCGGCAGCATGGCGACCCCTATCATGCTCTATCAGAAGGTTATTAACGTACGCGCTTAAACTCGCTACGGGACTGCTAAAGGATCCGTGACACATTAGGAGAGCGTGTAATTAACACCCTCCGGGCGTGGTCGCCTTTCTAATCTTCCGCGCGACAAAAGTCGCGCGATTCCGGCGATCCGCGGAGCCTCTGAACCAGGTCTCTCCTACCTTTCCCTTCGAGGGAAAGTGTTTCCCTGCCTCGGCTCTCCGTGGCTCTGCGACTCGACGCTGGAAACGCGATTTTCTCTTTCTTCCGCAGGCAAGTTGCGAGCAAACGAGTCCTCGATGCTCGCTAAAATGACGAACGCGACCGCAGAACTTAATTAAACTCGTAAATCCGTCGGCACCGTCGTTCCGGACAGCCACGACTGTTGTTGCTGGTGCTTATTTCCCTCGTCGTGGACGGCCAATCGCAGCCTCGCGAGCTTCAGCCAACTTCCTGAAAGTTCGCTAGAGATATTCAAGCGCACTCTACTCCTCGATACGCCGAATCCCAAAGGATACTGGATATCACAGTTTTATATTTTTCTGACGGTTCTTGGAGGTAAAGCAGGGATGCTGAAGCAAAGAAGAACACCTCTTATGGGGGCGTCAGCCCTAGGCAAGTCCCAAGACTTGTCAGCGGCGAGTCGAGCGTGCTTGGAAAGCTCGACGAAATCTTGGGCTTCCGCAAAGTGGAATTTCAGAAATCCCTCGGCTGCGGTGCCCGGTGAACTTTATCGCCTGTCGGTTTATCGCGTATCCTGGCACGGTACAACATCCTTCGTGTCCGTCCAATCAGGCGCGCACTTCGTGGACGGCTTAAGGAAACCCGCGGTGACCGCTTAGCCCAGACCGCGATAATAACCGGGCCGAGCGGACCGTTCCGTTTCCACGTATTCCTCCTTTCGAATGCTCGGCATCTGCCTGGAGGAGCCTTCCGCAGATAGCCGGATGCTGGGCCCTCCTTTTCCTCCGCGCTCGCTGGAATCGACCCCTAAACCGCGGCGGGGCGATAAACTTCCTTAATTAAGCGACGGTGGAAAAATTAACCTTACATGTTACGCTTTTTGGGGTTAGACGCAAGTGGGCTCCTTCTTTGCTTCGGCGATGGGAGCTTTTGGTTCTTAAGGGGAGGGAAGAGGTGTGTTAGAAACTTGGGTAAGTTACCTGAGATTATAGTGGAGGGGAAGTTATTGTGTTTCGATGTAGAGAATTTTGAAATTGAGGACTCTAAATTGAATTTCAAGAGTTACGCGGCGGACCAAAAAATTTTAGCGACACACCGTGTTTGAAAGATTGGAAGCTTCCACAGCCTTTCGTTTCTGGAGGCTGCACAGTGTCCGAAAGAGTGGAACACCGAGGATGAGATGGACGAGTTTTGGCACGAGAACCACTCCAGGGAGGAGGGTGAATTGAATCGAACCCTTCGAACGCATCCACGCTGTTCCCACGACTCCTGGTCATCGGAGACAGACCCTCCCACAGGATGCTCCCGTTAGGAAATTCGTTACTCGATCGCCAGTACTCAACTGGAAGGAAATACACAGCTGAGCTTTTTCTCGGCCTTATTTTTTAATACATTCCCCGCACGCATTCCCGGTGTAATTATCTCGGGCACGTCCACCTGCCTCCTTTCGAGTAATCACACAGGTAGCCCCGGCACGTTTTTGCCCGAGATTGTTTAACCGCACAGCATAAACAAATTCGATAAGTAACTCCGGCGATCCGTCGAAATTCCATGGATCGATCGGAGGGACGAACGAGCGGCTCGCACGTCCATTGCAACGCCGAAAATCGAGGCAAGTCCCGGGGCAATCAGGGGATACACTCGTTCGAATCGATTTGAGATGATCGAGGGACGATCTCGAGCAAATCGATCGAGGTCGATCCGCCGCCGCCGCCGCCGCCGCCGCCCGACGGCTCGAGAAACGTCGAAAAGAATTGAGCCGGACGAGCGAAGCGAGAAAGCGGTTCACGATCCAGAGGATCCACGATCTCCCCGAGATCGTCATCCTACCGAAACATCGGGGCAAAAAACGCCTCGAAAATCCTCGCGGGGGCAAAAAGCCATCGCGCTTTTTCTCGTAATAATCGTGTCTCCTAGGCGACACGGGCAGATAGAACATGATTGTCGACGTCGTTGGTCTTGCAGTTAACAGTCTTTTATTTGCAATGATTCTTCTGAGTGGCGAGGAAGATTGTCCAAGTAAAAGTGGCGCGGATTATATCTGAAATAACGTTAGAGAATTTTCGATTTTTAGCTACCGCGCATGTTGGGGAAGCTTTGTTGAAGATTTTGCAAATTCCCAATCCTCTCCTAGGATAAGAATTCATAAGATTTTATATTCCAACACCCTCAACTTCACTCTTCCTAACTTAATATTTTTCACATTACATTTTTTCAGTTATCAAAATTCTTTTATAGGTTTATATAATTCCTTCAACTCGGTTTCTCGTGTGCGATGAGACTTTGTTGTTTTTTACGCTACCCATCCTGAAAATTAGGTTAAAAAATATTAGATAAAACACTACCTGACTCCCCATCCTCCCTTTGTAAAAAAACGTAAAAAATTCGCTACCCCCTCTCTCCTGAAAAAGTCCAATGTAATTTAAGGCCTGTAATTTATTAATTACTGCCTGCTTGTTCTGCAATCCACTTTCGCGAAATTGTTGTCTCTCTTCTGGGTTTTAGACGGTTGTCGAATAGAAAAGTTTGTCGAAGGAGGTCGGACTGCCTATGCAGCTGGATTGATTGACAAGTATGAGCATTGTCAGCGGTTAAAAGGTGAAGCCACGGTGAAAGGTCACCGTGCTGGCAGTTTCGCGAAGCTTCACAAGCTTCTAATAACTAGCTCCTCGTCTCATTCTCGATTCGCCTCGCGCTTCTTCCCGTTACCTCGCTAAACCGTAAACGACGACGCTGGCTTTTGCAAGAGGATTTAAAGGTCCCGCCACGTCCCTCGTAATTCGCAGAAATACTTCGCGAGGAATTACCATACTTCTTCATGCCGTTTCTTAAACGGCCGCCACCGCGAACGGCTTCCTCTACACTCTACAGCTTAAATCCCTGCTTTCTTAATTCTGAACAAACCTTCAGCGAGACGGACCTCTCTTTTAGTTGCCTGATAATTTTATACTCAGAAATATCAGGAATCTTGGAGATTCGATTGAGAATTAATTTGACGATCAGGTTGAAGATTGAATTTCTCTGAGCAGTGCTAGCAAAAGCTTCAGCCTACTAACCTCGGAAGAATTTCACTAGGAACCTGTCGTTTTCACAGCAAACTTCTCTTCCGTTACCCATCACACCACCCACGACGTTTCCAAGTCACGTTATACCTGCTTCCACCATCTCTCCGTAACATACTACAGAATTCCGGAAATTCCAACGATTCCAATGTCGCCACCGACCTCTCTGACCATTCTGAATCTCTTCATAAAAATGTTTATCCGACAAGGAATCATCCTTAAATTACGTAAGACTCTTTTTAGGGAAGGAATCGCGAATTTCTTACGTTTTCTTATAAGAGGAGAGGAGTCAAGCAGCGTTTTCCGTAATGTTTCTTCAATTTAATTTCGAATATGATTCACAAAACCGAATTAAATGAATTACATAAACCTTTAAGAGAATTTTAATATCTGCCGAAATATTACGTAAAAACGGGTGTGGGGTGTTCGAATATAACATCTTACGATACTCGGGAAGGGAGGGGGTAAGAAATAGCCAAATCAAAATTACCCTTACGCAATTTAAGAACTTCTCCCAAGGAGCTCCCGCAGAAGCACAGAAAATCTTTTAGTGGAAAAGATATAAAACTACAAAAAAGACGAAGAAGTGGAGTAGCAGTTTGAATTGAAGGAGGACAAAGAGGCCGCGAATGGAGCCGCTGAAATGGTGAACGGAAGTGCCCAGTAAGGTAGACGAATTAGGATCGAGAGGAAGCCGATGCTCCCTCTGCTTTTTTTCCATCCACGAAATCCCTGTACTCGTAACATCCCGGTACATTGGCTGAATCGTGTCAGGAGGAGGGAGGAGGAGGGAGAAAAATAGGTTGAAGAAGAGGCTAAGCAAGCCAGGAATAAAGCAGCAAGGGAAGCGCGGGAAGAAGAAGAAGAGTGGAGCTGAAGGGGCGAAGAGGCCGTTACGTGATCCACGCTCGAGAGGGCACGGATCCTCGTCTGGGTCCCTCGCTCCAGACGGAGAGGGACGATCAGTGATCCTCCTCATTTTGCCCGCGCCGCTGATTTTCGTCTATCGGCCAGCTCTTCGTTTTTCATCGACTTTATTAGATGTCGAACAATGCGGGCCAAATTGAATTACGCCGGGGGGCGTGAACTGTAACGATCGGGGAAACAATTTTTTACGCGCTCTGGCCCCCTCTGGCTCCCTCTGGCCCCCTCTGGACTCTCCAGCGGATTTATGGCTGATCAAAAGAGCACTTTGTAGAAGAATTTCTGGTAACTTCTATATCCTCTCTGTAGGTTTCCTTGGAAAGACTCGATATCAAAGAAGAATTCTTTAGCGAGTAAGGGATAATTAATCTTGCGTAGGTTCGTGTCTCCTAGCAATCTGCTTTGGCATCTGTCATATGACATCAGTCAGGAATTGAATCACAGCTGAGCGTTTCAGCGTCCAAGTCGCTTTGGCGATCGTTTTGACGTCGAACAAAAGAGCGTGGAAATGGGTTCAGCGAACGGTTGAGCCGAGAATCGTTCGCCGTGGTTGATCCGAGGCGAGGCTGGAAAACGGTTTCGTACGTGCACGAATCCGGCGGGCGAAAAAGCGTGTTCCGGGCGACGATTCGTGCCGAAAAACGACAGACGATTCGTTTGAGTTCGCCGCTAAACGGTAACGGAGTCGAGGGACCGGGGATCTAGAAGCCCCTTACGAGCGGGGGCCCGCTAGAGCGACAAGAACTCTCCTTTCTTTTTTCACGCGAAACTTAATTGATCGCCAATCAACGGTCCGGCCGTACCGTGATCAATTGATTACCGATCGATGTCGCTTTCGCTGAACTCGGGGATCAGCGTGGAGACCAATGCTTCGGTAATCCTCTGCTTAAAAACTCTTGGATTTTTTTTTTAAATATCGAACTTATAAATATTAATGTAACAATTGTGCCACGCGGAGGATCAGCGTGGACGCGCCCCGCGAGACGAAAGGGGGCTAGGAGGCGCTCGAATACGTGGAATAAAAAGGTGATAGGAAGGTACTCTCGCGTGTGGAGCGATGGTAATCGCGCGAAACCGCCTGCGGGCAATAGCACGGGGCCCCGTGGGTTTCCGGGCACGCCAGTGGGGCCCTTCATTCATGCTCTTCTTCATTCACCATCGAAATTGCCCGCGACAGTGGAAGGGAGAGGATGAAAGCTGCGAAAGGCGTCCTGAAAGGCGACGGACAAAGGGGAAAACACAAGAAGGCGAGGAAGGAGAGACGAAGAAAAAGGATGGAGGGGGCGAGGAATCGAGACTCTTTTTCTCGTGCCACGTCGAAGACGCGGGCTCCCATTGTTCGCCGCAGAGCAAATTGCCCCGGCTGCGTGCGTGCAAAACGCGGCTGGATTCTGCGCTAAACGGATTTCCTTCTTTCAAGCGGGATTCGTCCCTCTGAATGGCCGCGCAGCCTGAATGGGAGGAAGCGTCGCGGAGGCGCGAAAACGCCAGCTGAATCGAACGAATTGCCCTCCGATGGTCATTGAAACCGTCGTCGAAGGGCGGCCGTGTTTGAGAGATTGACGAACCGTGGAAACATCCAGATCCCAAAGGAAATCGTCGTCGCTTTCTCACGTTTGCTGCCTGAACAGAATTCAGCCGCTGTTTGCGAAACAGTGGAGAACAGAGAAATTATTAAAAAATTCGGGGGATGAATTCTTAGAAGCCTTGGAAGTTGGATTGCTAGGCTAGATGGTGCATAGGTTTGATGATTAGCTAAGCGAGTTCAATAAAATTCTTTAGGTGGTTATAAAGATTTATTTAAAGAGAAAAATCCAGGTTTCTTTTCTTTTCACAAAGCCCCTTCTGTAGGGGTGGCAGGCCCCTTACCGAGGATAATAGACTCTGAACTCTGAATTACTGTATTCTGACTACTTGCTCCAGTTTCTATCGATAGCTCGAAGCCACGGTGTCTCGAAACTCCACTCGTAGATTTCACGGTCATCCAGCAACGGCCAAGTCGGTAGCTTGTTCTCCGGGATCCCGGGATCCCGAAGTCATCGGAGGGAAACACTATCCCCGGGACAGGATACTCGGTATAAGAAGAAATCGGTGATGGTAAGCGATACGCGGGGCAACGAGAGTTTCCTGGCCGCTCCGTATGCGTAAGACTTCTCTCTCTCCTCGGGACGTTGTGCAGGTTTTACGGGTGTGCACGGGCCCGATATGTGTCATACACGGCTGTGTACGAGTGTGTCGACATTCGTGCCGGGGCAGGAATATCGAGACGACGCAATATCGACTTACCTTACACGACCAAACGAGCATCTATCTCGGTGGGAAACGAAGCCCCACCGCTTCGTCTGTTCCACGCTCGTTCTTTCTTAACGTTCGATCTCTTTTGGAGACCCCCTCCACGGTGTTGAGTGGAGAAAGAATGCGCTAGCCTGCCTGTCTGACTTAATTCCTAGCTGAACGTATCCTCCTGGAACGTGTCCTCGTCAGACGGAATTTCACGACCTAAGTAGACTCTTCCAGCACTGGAATTCTATCGTATTCCAAAGATAAAGGACGACTAATTAAGGCTTCCTCGGCGGATTTCCATCTCCTGATGGAAGTCGAGGGAAGATGAGGGAAGATGAGGGAAGATGAGGTCGATGGAGGCAGCGGTAGCGCGAGCCAGGGTGTGGGGCAGAGCTAGGTGGGAGAGAAACCGAGAAACGACGAAATGACGGCGGTCGATGGACGGTTCGTTAAGTAGATGGCTGGTTGGGGGACTAAGCACCAAAACCACCTCACTGTGGTTTCACACCCGCAGAGGAACGGAGAGAGAGCTGGACAGGGAACGGGACACGCAAAGAGGAGGAAGTAGTAAACAGCTCGGAGTTCCTTTGGTCAGGACTCGCGCGTTCCTTCGGTCAGGATCTACGGCGGAGGTTACACCTCTTCTTCGCGGAGGCCAGGGAGTGTCGCTTGAACGCTCACCAGCGCCGTCACCACACCGTGGCGATCAATGAATGCTGAGTCAACGATGGGAAAGCTGGCTAGATAGATCGTTGATCCCCGATCCACTTTCCGGGTCTTCTGTCGCATCGACCTGGGTGGTATCTAACTATCTACGCTTTGTCTTTCCTGGAACACAAATTTCCAAGCGAAATGGAAGCACAAATACGAGATTCTGCTGATCCGCGGTCCTCAGCGAAGGCTGCCCCTCTGCAGATCAAGTCAACTGGATGCCGTCTCCTCCCTCGGTTCATAGAAACAGCTTCTTCCTCCTCGTCTTTCCCGCAGAGGCACGAAACGGACTATTATCCAACAGATGGTCCCCCGAACGCCGACCCTGCTAGTGGTATACCTTTGTTTTCTTACCGTTGTTCCGGTAATTGCGGCAAATACACGGCCATTTTCGGTAATCACCCGCACGCCCCCATCCCCACGGCGGTCCCCTTTGAGGAGCCCGAAACGACCTCGACCTTCCACGGCCAGTAGGCGTAACGACAGTTTTGCCAGGGGACCCTACACCCGCGACCTCGACCTTATCTCACGGCTGATCCACTGACTCCTCCAGGACCAGAAGATCGCCGACAGGGAGCTCGTTTCTTCCCACTCTCAGACTGCCAAACATTTCACCCTACTTAAACCTTGCATAGTTGCATTTCACCAACTTGTCAGTTGAAGGGACATTCTCATCAAATCCCTAAAAAGATTTTTTCTATTGAAAAAACTATACAACTTGCAGTAAAAAAAATTATGGTGTTTATTTATTCATTCTTAAAAGATATGATAAAATTTGTTGCGCCAAGAAAATAGATTTTTGGAAATATTTTAATGAAAATGTTCCCTTGGAGAAGAGGCTGTGGCACAGGTGACTTCGTCGAGAATTCCCGGGGTGATTTCGAGAGTGTAATTTTAAAGTTCCAAGCAGCTGATTAATAGATATCATCTGTAGCCTTTCCTGCCTCTTTCGTACCGCTTCCTATAACAGTACAAGAGCAGTAAATCCGTCACGTCTCAAATACCTAATCGTTATTTAAAGTGGCACCGTACAACTTCAGTGGAAATAGTTTGAAAGTCCCGCTTGGAGCCAGCAGGCCTCCTTACAGAGTCCCGAATACTGCCTATAGGTTTACGAGGGAATTAACGGCCGTTAATTACAAAACCGCCGCCTGTTTCTTGCACGCTGCAGCCCCTGCTAAGGCGTCATGGGATTACGAAGCGTGCAGCGCCGAGTCAATGGCGAAACCCGAGATTTATCGGCTATTAAAATCGACGGTTTTCTAATCAATTCTCTCCGCGACTTCCCCGCCTTCACCCGGCTGCACGCCGAACCTGTTCGTTTCCATTAGCTCTGCGAAATATAGGTTTCTCGCTTCGAACGGATAAAAAAGAAACAGCTTCGTGCAGCGATCGCTGGCGATCGCTGGCGATCGCTGGCGATTTCTGGCCGATCGAATCGCACGTTTTCTCTCGTGCAGGAAAAGTCTGGACACCCGACTGTTTCGCAAGGATCGTACCTTTCGGCGCGCAGGACTCTCCGAAGGTGGAAATCGGCGGACGAGGCCAACCGGAGTGACGAAACTCGCGTCGATTGCATTTCCTCCGCATCTTCCACGAGATCAAGTATTTTAGGCACGATATCTCACTTCTGCAGAGCGGAATACCATCGATTTCGAAGAACGATCTCTGTTTCAAGGAATCAAGTATCTGCTGCTAATGTTTCCAGGGAAGTCATCTCGTTCGACGATGATCTTTTGGAATACTTAATCGGTAGGTCGAAAGGCTGACTGACTCTCGTACGAATTGAGCGAGTGCCTCGTGACGCAGCAGGTGTAGCTCGCAAAAAGGAGTCCGCTAGAGGAAGCTTTGGAATTTTTGACGGTGTTTCGAAACTGCAGGATTCCCCGTGTCCACGCGGGTCTTCCTGGAACCGAGTGGCCGACGGTGCACGCCCTTGAAGCAGCGTGTTTTGTCATCGAGCGACGAGTGCCCGCCAGGAATCACCAATGCCCGGACTTTCCGTCCACAGTTCTCGCCGTTAAACGGGTCTAGCGTCACGTATGCAGCTCAGTAGTCGTGTGGTCGGTTCCTTGAACTTTCCCAGTGAGTCTTTGACGGAGCGCCTCGCTGCACCTCTAAGGAGGGCGTAGATTAGCGGGAAACGGTAAAATCTTAACGGAGTAGCAATTGCGGGGAAATCTGGGCACGGAGGCGTCAGAATTTTAGAATAGAGATATGCAGCAAGTTGTGATACTCTTTGGCATAGAGGAACGACCATCTGAGGTTCTTCTCGGGAACAGAGAAGCGCCGTGTTGGCTTCCCCCGCGTTCGAAAGATTCTTATGCAGGTCTCAGATGATACGATTAACGACCAATTACGCCAGATCCGAGACGTGGCTCCAAGTTGAGAAGCGAAGGCCGTCGAGGACGGGAAGGAAACTCTAGTGTTACAGAGATGCCGAATGAAAGCTGAAACGGCTCATCGAGGGTAATAAAAATGCGAAAAAGAAGAGGCGGAGTAGGAGTATTGTGTGTCGGCGGCGAGTTTTTCGTGAAACTTTATTCCCGGATCGCGCGAGCGCGAATGTGGATTTCATAATCAGTCCGATTCGTCGACGGCGGAGGGAGTTCCCGTGAACCTGGGGAAAGAAGTTTCGCCGAATCATCGGTGACTCAGGCCTGCCGATGTTTCCTCTCGGTTTCCGTAACTTTTGCCAGACGGCCCGTCCCGAGGTGCTTGGACATTCATCGGACGTCCGACGGATGTCGACGTGCACGCGATAAATATTTCACGAGATGGTAATTAATTGCGGGTAATTGTCGAGGAAAGTACGTCGCCGCTTGTACGTCGACGTTGGATCCTTACGTCAGGCTGTATCATGGTCTGTGATTAGATTCCTTGATGATTTTTTTAGTTAAGGTGTTATATCTAGTCAGGCGGCCGAAAAGAGGCGAATGTTTGTGAATTTTTATTTAAAAATTGGAAGCATATATTTGTACAGAACTTTTTGCACTCAAATGATCAACGTTTAAAGAACATTTGGTAATTTTTTCGTAGAAAAATATTTACGTTTATGATAAAGTAACAACCGACATCCAAGATGCCTTTTTAAAAAGTTGGTTTTGCGGTGAGCACTGCTATTCGGAACCAGATTATCATCAAAGAAGAAAAAAGATTTCGTTAGTATATTAATGTATCCTCTGATTAACGGAGGAAACTTCCGAAATATTAATTTAATACAAAATGGCAGCTATTTAAAGTTGAAATCCTGATTTTTTTCGTGCAGGATTCACAAACATTCGCCTCTTTTTGGCCGCCTAAATAGGTATAACCCCTTAAGTTAACCAACATCCGTATAGCAACTTAAATTAAGACTGTAAAATGAGAAGGGAGTCGTAGAGCGAAGAATTTCTTCAAATTTTCGTATTACAATTGTCCATTATTTGTTCAAAGAACTTGGACCCGAATACTTGCACTTCCACTCCTTACTTCCAGCAAACCTGTCCACTTCCTTCATTCTCGGACTCGTGAGTCATACAATTAATCGGACGGAGTTACTCACTCGGAGCAGCGACTGGTGACCAGTCGGTTCTGGTTGACTCTCCACGTAGAAATCATTCCTCTACCTCGACGAACGATTCGTTTAATCATCGGCTGACCCTGTTCTAAAATCTGTTGCAGATACCAGCGGAGGGACAGCGGAGTGGACCTACTCGTCGACACCGTCCTACCCAGCGCCTCCAGTGAGCAGCGGTGGTTCCTTCTCTCCGATTCCTGGCGGAGCGTTTTCCTACCCAGGTGAATCCCTCTCTCACCACCCGACCACGGAGCCGGTCCCGTTACCCACCGGTGAGTACTCGAAAGTCTACCGGCAAAAATTACGGAGGCAAAGCTCGCTTAGGCGGAAAAGGGAAACCACTCGTTCCGACACTCTACTGACGTAGAAGGCGTTCGAGGAACGCGTTCTTCCTGCTCACTGTGACGCAACCGCATCTTCTGCTTCCACCCAGCTGCAGATTCTCGCTCCCAGCATCGTGCTTCCTCCGCGTCCACAATAATTTATCCCCGCACCAGCTTCTGATCTCCAAAACCGTTGGTTCTTCGCGTCTCCTGCTCCCGCAACAGCTTCCGTCGGTTCCTCCAAAGGATAACGCTTCGAATAACACGTTTCGCTCTCCCCAAACACCAACCTCAGCTCCCTCAGCTTGCATCCAGCTCAGAAACACTCACGATCGAACAAGTCTCTATGTCGATCTTGCAGTTCTTCCATCGGAGGGCCAGCAGGACACTTACACGCCGAACTGCGTGCCCATGTACCCAGGGCACGGGACCTCGTCGACGTCACTGCCCCTGGTGCCCAGCAAGTCCAGCGACTCGGACATCTTCGCTGGCAGTGGCACAGGTAGCGGCAGCCCAGGCTACCATTACGGCTCCTGGACGCCTGGGCCGACCACGCCGGTGCCGGTCGCCTCCCACAACTACAACCCGAATTACCAGGGCTACTACAACAACCCCAGCCAGAACTACATCAGCCCGGCGCCCATGGTCCTCTATCCCCAGCTGTACAGCACCGTCAACCAGAACCAGATCCACCTGCACCTGCACGGCGACCTCACCGACGAGCAGGTCACCATCGCTGGCAGCAACCTGACCATCAGCAGCAACAGGCTGGAGATCGGAGTCCTGGGCGAGGAAAACGAGCAGAGGAACGACGTCTGGAGACCCTACTGAGGTGATCCTGGCAACAGGATGCTTGGACTCGATGGAAGCACAGTGGGTGGGCAACTGTACCGGTGTTATAAATGTGATATCTACGGGGGGAAGCCTCGTTGCGCGTGATTCGAGGGCTTGAGGGAGGTTTTGGTTGGAGGAAGCTCAGCACGAGGACTCTTTAGTGTTTGTTTCGGGACAGGTTGAAGGAGATTTCAGGGATGTATGCGTCCTTCAGACGTGGTCGGGGTTGCTTCGATTTTAGAAAAGACAGTTTAAACGCGGTTGTCGATATTCCGTGGAATCGGGATCGGGACGGGAGTGACGAGTGTTGGGTAAAATAAGAACGACAGTGACTCGTGGAGCGAGGCATAGACTCGTGAGAAAGTCTGAGCAAGGACCTCGGTCCCTTGGACTCGTCGATTCGGGGGGACCGAGCTGTGAACTCGATTGTAAACCGAGCCAGCGCGAGACATGTAACGTTGTAAATACACAGATATTTTCCATGAAATAAAATCTTGCCTAAACAGGTTCCTGAATCCCCCTCGTTCACCCTGGCGCTTCACCCTTCGAAGAGCAAATTAATTTCTTCAATCCTTTAAGCCTGAAATGCATGGATTCTGATTTCGTAATGCGAGTGATTGCAGGGAGGAGTGGAGGAATATCGAGGGCGAAAGGAGGCTGTCATTAGCGAGAGGACGGAACAGATCCGTTTTAGTAGGTTCGCGTAGAAAAATGTTCATCCGACTGGCAGCATGGGGGCAAACCACAGAGGCCTGGTGGTCTCTCTCGGCACAGAGGGCACGGATAATCCTTTTCAGGGCGCAGCGAGCTCTATTTAATATTTAAAGCACGCTGGAAATGACGAACGGATGGATAGTTGCGGTCTCCGTCCACGGTTCATGTCCTACGTCCCTTTATTAGCGATCCACCCTGTTTCGGTGTCCTTCTTGCGCTCTCGCGATCTTCTGCGGACAGGAACGCCGTTCTGCTTCCACCATTCCAGTGGAGTAAGATAAAACTTTTGATAAATTTCCGATGAGCGTTAATGTAATTTATGCAGTGAAACAGGAGGATCTGTTTTTGAGTTTGAAAATCAGGCTCCGAAGTAATTTTCGTGGATTTTTAAGAGCCCCGGGGGGATTGCGTTGGGGAATGATATCCAAGTATCAGTAGAAAGCTAGTTAAACGTAGAGTTCCAAGCAAAATTGCCGTCTGAAACGAGGAATTAATAGATAATCCGGCGACTGTGCTGTCATAGAACGTGTACAAGACGGAGAAGCAATCTTCGCGATTAGAATCGACGGTATAATTAGGAGGTTGGAGCAACTTTTAAATGACATCTTTTTTCCACGACTTAAATCGTGGAACTCTCTTCCTTCCACGAGATCTGCGCAGAGAATCTGCGAAAATCTCATAGCAAACGCTAATCTTTTTCACAAACAGGATCATCTATGTTGTCGTAAGATCGCATCATCGGTTTTCCCGTCTCGGAAGATCAGGAAAATTGATGACGAAAGACTGGCGGCGAGAAGGGGTTCTAGAAAACAGAGGAAGCGTCCGCGCATAGACTTTCTCTGAAGAATTATGCTCTCCCCGCGTTGCGCCATCTCCCCCCGAGGATAAAACGCTTTCTGGCGACTTCGCCTGCTTCCTCCTCGCTGATGTTTACAGCCACGACGAATGGGACGCTGGGGCACAAGAATAAAAGCATGGAATAAGCCGAGACGGCCGTCGCTCGTAAGCTTTCCTCTTTACGAGGATGACTCGACCGCAGACAAGTCTCCCGCCCTCTCCTGTGCCCGTTAAAACCAACTGAAATGCGTTTCGTCTCGCAGGAAACAGTCGACAGCTTCGATACCTCGCGGGATCCATCGAGAACTCGTGGGGAACCCTGTGCGCGGCGGCGCGCTCAGGATTTAATCTTGGGGGGAGCCGAGTTCAACGGATAAAAATATTTTTCAGAAAAATTTATTTAATGCAAACTCAATAAAACTCATTAGGTGATTATAAAAATTTATTTAAAGAATCAAGTCCTATTGTATAAGCCAATTCTTTTGGGGGGTGCCATGGCCCCTTAGCCTCCCTCTCTGTGCGCCACTTAGTTTCTTTATCCTCGTTAAAGAAAATTAAACTGGATCCCTCGAAACTCAGAAATCTCTGAAGCTTAACTGAGGCTCCATTCTTCTGTTAGTCCTGAAGTACGTGGTAGCTGATCACATTTTCCTGGAGAAACATTGCTTAGAATTCTAATTTAAAGGGGCCCGATAGATTCGAAGGATATGGAGTGTGAATTTTATAAAAAAATCCGTGTCCACCTTTGCCAACTTGAATGCCACGCATTTTTTGATCGTACAATTTTATTAACATGGAGTAACTGATTATTCAACGTTCGTACATTCCTCGTCCGCACAGTTTCGATGGTAGTAATCGATCGTCTGCATCTGCCTAGCCGTTGTTACTAATTTAAAATACATCCACAGCGATCTGTAATAAATGCACGTTTCATTCGTTCATACCGTTTCTCGTAACACGTGAGCCAGAGTGATCAGCCTTTGGAATGGTGTCGATTCGTCGTCGAAAGAACAGTGTGATCTACGTAGGCACGTTTTATTATCAATTATTAACCCCTCCCACAGTCTTCACTCCTTCCATTAAACTATCTGACGCTCAACGATAATTAATAATTAAAGCGCGCGCGCGATGGAGACTCAAAACAGAATGGTGGACTCCCTGCGGGATAATAGTCGATTTATACAACGGTCGATAATAATAACCCTCTTTACCCCGACAACCTTACAAACGATATACAAAATATACTACGTGTCATATTATATATCGAAGCGACAAATAAAACTGAGAACGTCTCGACTGTGGCTGAGTCGCCTCGCTAAACATTGGAACGTGTAAATCAATGATAAAAATATCTAGCCCCCCCCCCCTCTCTCTCTCTCTCTCTCTCTCTCTCGTTAATCGTCTCTATCGATGCACTACCGGCAATCGTACTATTTACAATAAAATATAACGTTATCGTCGTTAGTTTCTCGCGTCAACAACTCTTTGGCTATCTCGTGGACTTCACTCGAAATCCTATCGTTTACGCGAATTAATGACGCTTCTAAACTCTTATCTCGCTAGTCAAGCCGTCATCTCTTTCTTAGAATTTGCACCAATTCTTGGATACGTCTATCAGCTGAGTTGTAGATAGATAGAGGAAGGAAATAGAGTTTCGAGGATTCAGAAAACGAAATAGATGTAGAGGATTCTTGCTGAGTGCTCGTCGATCTTTCAGGTGACAAGTTTAAAGCACACTTTCTTTTGTAACTGTAGAGTGCCAAGGAACACAGTTCCCTAACTTCAAAAGATTAAAACTCAAACCACCCCCGGGTCCAACACACTTTACCCCTCTGTAGCTGAAAAATGACCGCCTGAAGTATCGACCCTCGTCAAAGAATCCTCACCCGCAACACTCAAGACATCTAAAAGCCTGGAGATAGAATAAAAATCAGCCCTTATCCAAGAATCAGCGCTGGATTGGCCGCCGATTCCGCGGTCCCCGTCGAAAGCTCGAGTGTTGCTTAGCAAATCGACGGAGAAGTAACCGTTCCAGCTGGCGAAATCCGCGGAGGCTGCGTGTGTTTGCCGGCGAAGGGAAACCATCCTGGTACATCGGGCTCCGCCAGCTGGACCGCAAACTACAGTTAAGCGCGAAGAGCATAAAATGAGAATCGAGAGATGTGCGTGCCGAGCGGGATCGTAAATAAAATCCTTGTCCCTCGGTGTCGACGCGTCTGAGCGCGAAACTAGGAGACGGGCGACGCCTCCTCGATTGAAACTGGGCAACGTTTCATTTTCCCCGCAAGAGTCGAGGATCGACTATTGTCAATCATGTGCACGCGACTTTTAATCGCTCTGGACGAAACTGGAGTCCTTGGATCGTTTGGGACTTCCACAGTAAATTCTTTCAATTGTGGTGGCCACCAAGCTGGTGATTCCTCCCTTCCTTTGGGGATGGAGGTTTAATTAAGAGGATAGTTCTTAATGAAGACTGTTGAGTCGATGCTCTTCCCTGAAATAGAACTTGTCATTGTTCTTTCCTCTTATCTAGGGATTGACTCCGGTCATCAGTCTAAATTTTTTTGGAGGACTCGTTCCTCTATTGACTGGAACCGATGATATTTCTCGCGGGGTCCTCGCTTTTCGCAAACATGTAGAAGCTGGTATCTTCGATGGAATGAAGAGTGATGTCGCGGAAAGTTTCTGAAGCCATCAGCAAGTAGATTGAGACAGTGACCTACGTTCGGTGCTCCTCACAGTTTCTTGAAGATATCGAGGGCACCAAGAAGTGTTTCAAAGAGACTCGTGAAAATACATCTGTTCCCAGATGTATTGAAGCTGCCCCTAATTGCTCGTCAGCCCGTATAGAACAGCAATCCGATGGAACAGGGCTGACAATCGTTGCTTCAGGACCTGATCCACTGCGTGTCTGGTAAGGACGCGCACGCCGCTCACGAACACCGGAAGTAGGGGTGTCAATCGATCGTCCTGCAAAGAATTTTCCAATTTTCACAGCTCACGGAGATCCAGAACCCTTAATACAGTGTTTCCCAACCCTTTTTCAGTCGCGATCCCCTTTTGTAATACTCATACAACTTGCGACTCCCCGTATGAGGTAAAGTAAATTTAATAAGGTAAAGAAAACACATTAAAAACTTCGCGACCCACAACTTGGGAATCACTGCGTTAATATATGACGGAGCGTGTTAAACATTCGCGAAACTCACCGGCAAAGCTAGAGTCCAATCCAGCACGGTGCTGAGAGTCTCCGCCCACGCTTTCCTGTGCGCCTCGCTGTCTTTATAAATATTAGTCTTCCTCTGAAACCCCGTTTCCTGCGGCGGAGCCTCTTGGCCCTCGATGCTGGCCCCCTCTCCCTCGTCCTTCAAGAAAGGATTAGTCCTGAAGCCCCTCTTGCTGCGCTCGTAGTCGCGCAGCAACTCGTCGATATTATCGAGAAACTTCGGGGAGCTGGCCTCCTCGTTCTCCTCGATCTTGGAGGCAACTCGCGGCGACATCTCAAGGTCATTAGACGAGCTGGACACCGTGGATCCTCCCCTAGTTTTCCTCAGCTCCATCACCGATCTGCACCTGCTGGGATCGAAACGGGAGAACCTCTTGTAGTCCTCGATTTCACTGGGCACGACGAACTTGAGAGAACTCCGACGGGACAGCAAGCACGCGTCGCTTTTCCTTCTCTCTAGCTTCGACCTGGGATACAGTGGCACGTCGTCGAGTATCAGGCTGGTGGTCCCTGACTTCTCGTCCTGCATGGACGTCGCGAAGGAGTCTGCGGAGTCAGTCCTCCGAATGGCTCCTAGCTTGTAGAACAGATGATCCTGGTCCATGAGGTGCGGCGGTGCCGGTGTCTTGGGGTTGTACTTCCCATCGATGTAACCCTCGCTGGAGGTGCTGCCTGACCGATCCGGGTACACGATCTTCTCCGTAACAGAGCCCAGCCTGGACACTGGCCTGGAGTCATCCGTCTCCGGCTCCGACGGCGGGCCAGAGTCAGTAGAATACTCCACTGCTAAGTCAGACAGCCTGAACGGCCGCGTGTCCTCCTCCACTTCTGGTCCCAGCTCCTCCAACCCACTTTCGTCGTCTAGATTCGGATTGTAGGCCTCGATGTCCTCCTGCACCTCTGGATTCTCTGCCACCTCTGCGCCCTCTACATCCTCCAGCTTCTTTGCTGGTAGTCTCGCAGGAGCCGGAGTAGCCACAGCTCTGTCACTGATCACTTCCTTCCTCGTGATCTCCGGGTAATCGTCTGGCTGCGCCACTAGGAGGAATATCTTCCTCTCGGAGAAGCTGTCCACCTTCGTGTGCCTCCCATCCTCGTCCAGGACCACCTCCACGTAGCTCTCGCAGAGCTCCTCGAACGTGGTGCGCAGCTGTCTTAGGTATTTCGAGAGCTGCCGCATGCTGGAGCTCTTGGGACAGTCCCTGTCGTCGGGGCTCGAGGATAACAAGGATTTAACGGTGTCCAGGGTAGCCTGGGTGTTCTCCATCTCGCGAAGACACAGCTCGAACAGAGTGACGATCTTGATCGTCCAGGCGGCTCCAGCTTGGCGATAGAGGTTCGCTGGTTGGTGGAGGTTGGCCACCTTTTGGACCAAGAATTTCAGGCCTGGACGACAGTCGAACTTCAGGGCGGCTACGTAGGAGAGATCCAGTGCCGAGAGGAAGATGTCCACGTGGTGGCTGGTGAGGTAGGAGAGGTAGCCAGAGACGTAGGCTTTTGGCGACGTTGATGACGCTGAGTGTGGTATCACGTGCGATAAGCTGGAAGTTGGGGTGGAAACAGGGGTTCATGGGATTGAAAAATTTCTGTATGTCTTCAGTACGCTGTGGTGTGTGTGACCCAGAGTTGGGAAAAATGTAATCTAATTACAACTTACAAATTACGATTAGATTACATTTTGCCCAACTCTGGTATGACTGAAGGAAAGGAAAGTGTACTTCAAGGTGTATAAAATACAAATGTCGAGTGTTTATGAGACAATCGAGTGCTTTCTCAATTTCTACTCTCATTCTAAGGGTGCATGTGATAATTTCTGTGGAGAATGAGTAGCAGATATGTAGATCTGTTATTCTAGAGTACACGAAACTTCCTCGCACTGTCTTTACATTACCTACCTCGGAAAAGACGAGTCAGTGCCCTGCAAGAGGACACTGGCGATACAGTGAAGGAGCATCTGATGGACCAGCAGACCCACCACCAGTGCCCTCAGCTGAACCCTCACGATATAGAGGTCAGGGTTGAGGGTGGAACCCACCGAAGGTGGATACAGAAGGAACACGTAGGACCTGTCGTCTGATTTTCTTGCAGTCTCCTCGGTACGTTGTTCCTCGAGAAGGAACACCTGAAGGGACGAGCATAAGAATGTTTTATTCTTGAAGGGGCCAGTGGAAACTACACACCCCGCGATCCTCTGTAGATTCTCGAAGCTTTCCCTAATCGTCCTCGTCTCTGTCGATTCATTTAACACACTTCCCTTTCGAGAAGCTACAAGAGGAATCGTGGGTGTCGCCCGGAGCCTCTTGCAAATGATATCGTGAATGTCGTGACTAAGGATGGTCGCTCGGTTCGTGAACAAATCGTACATCGTTATCGGCGGCGGTTCTATAGCTCGACCTAACGCGATTTGATTCGCTCTCGACAAGTAAATACGGTGTGCATTCTACGAAAGCTGCAGCTTCTAGAAGTAGGTGTCGTATATCTCATCACGTACATATTATGTGACAGTGAAATTCTAGCCATGGACCCAAGCCATGGATTTTAATGGTGATACGCAAGACCGTGCCAAGTTGAGTTTAAAAATGATATCTCGGCCAACGACGGGGTCCTTCGGTTGCTTGAATCGAGTCACTGCCCAAAACGCGTGTCTTTTGCCAAATTCTTTCGAGAGTCGAAAGAGTGGATTGTACTCGGTGGAGTGCCTCGAAATCCCTGGGTCGTCGTTTCGATGGTATTTCGGACGATCGAAGGATTCCTCGGGCGGGGGACGAACCGCGAAAGGACCTCGTCGAGGAGGTTCTGCAGCCTGACCTGTGCCTTCTACCAGCGAGTGCAAAAAACATCTAAACGAGGTGATCGATCGCCAATCGTTTTGGTTTCCCCAGCGTCGACAGGCTCGCTTCGATTCCTCCCCGTTCCTTTAAATTTCCTGTCGCGATGGCCGGTCAAGGATCATCAAAAAGACAAAAAGGGGATGCAACACAAGAACCAATCAGCATTTATAAAATTGAAGCGTCTGTATTTCGACACAGTTGTACGTGGAACGCATCGAGCGGTACAAAAATACGTTTCGCGTTGACAATTAACATCGTAGAAAGATCTCTCGTTGCCCTCGCGGCTTCCGTGCCGGGCACTCCGACGGGTCCATCTAGTCGCAACGCTGCTCAGTGGCATGGAACTCGAGGGAGGAACGTGCGAGGCCGGCTGTCCCCTTTACTTTAAAAGCTGTCCAGCTTCGACGATCCGGGCACTCGATTCCAAGCCACCGTATATGCCATATCAGCCATACAGATGCAAGCTCGAACACACGCAAAGCGCAACGAATCACGAGGCACGACGAATGCAAATAAAATAGAGAAATCTGTGATCTAGTCGACTACGGTCGCGATTTGCGGGTGCTGGAACGATATCCAATTAGCGGAGCCGTGTCTCTCCGTAGGCAGAAAAGCGGTAATTGGCGAGGAGCGCGGACCGATGGCAGGCCTGTCGACGACGACCAACGTCGCGGACGGATCGTGGATCGTCGACGGTCGTGGACGGTCGCTGTCGCGGACGCGCGCGCGCGCGCGGAGAATTCGACCCTCCCGTGGCGATTCCCTGCATCGTTTCACCCGTTCGTCTAGTCGGCTCACGGTTAAGAGGAACCGATGCGTGGGTAAATACATTCGTCATAAATACGCTCGTCTGTTTCTTTGCCATTTCCTATCGTTCTTAAAATCCATGACGTGAGTTACCGTGGGCGGCTAGAGCCAATGGGGGCCCGTGTTCGTCGTAGTGTTAGTGTAATCGAGGGGTGTCGTGTGCTGCCTACAACCGACGGAGTAGGAGGTAGTGTGCTGGTCGATCAGTGTCGTCTCAATGGTCATCGAATCCTGGAAAGGTGTGGTCGGCAGTGAGGCCGCATTCTGCCTCTTCACGGCAGACAATACCTCGCGCAGCTGGCTCACCTGGGAGCAAGTCAGGTCAGGAGGGCAGCACGTGTCTCTCTCTCTCTCTCTTTTTTTTTTCTCAAAAATCTTTGCCGGATAATAGTATTCTACTCTGTACGTGCGCAACGCTCTCTCACTCGCTCGAAACACGCTGCATTCCGAGTATCGAATTCTAGCAAAGGATCGGTGCCGTGGAGGCTTTACTCTGTTATGATGGAGGCGTTGGGGGACGGAATTTAGACGGATGGGCGCGAGAGGGATCGGCATGCTAATGCCCGAATGGGGGACACGTCTGACAATCAGCTGAGAGCTCGTGGCGAATGCGGGGGGCACACGAAAACAAGCACAACGAACGCACGAACGTCAAACAGCCAGAAGTGAGGTAGAATTTTCCTTCAGAGAAGACAGAGAGGTTCGGGCGTATAGAGGACCGACAGTCGGGGGCGGGGGACTTACCTGGGCAGCGAGCTGTCTCAGCCGTTCCGACTCTTCCACCGTCGCGTCCCGTCGCGCTGCAACCATGACCTGAGCAACGTCACCGTAAAACGACTCGGATCTCGGCGAGAAAGCCATGGTCAGCTGGTGCAGCTCTTGCAGGGAATTCGAACAGGCGCGGTAACAGGCGACACCGCAGACCTCCCATTGTTCTGGGGTGAGAAGGGGCCCGCTGCTCACCAACACATGCCTGCGCAGACCAGATTTCGAATATAAGTAGAATCGGAAGGTTGGCCGATTATTTTACATCTACCCTCACACATCGAATTCTCCTTCGAATTAGAAATTATTTATCCTGCGAGCTACCTAGAAAATACATAAACTAGAAACCATCAAAAGTACCAAATTTTATTCCCATCCCTAAATTCCTAAACCTCCCTTCCGACACCAAGAATCACCGAAATTATTCAGACTTGTAGAAGAAAAATGGAACCTCCGACGATGGGACTCGAACCCGCGATCTTAGGATCCATTGCGCGCTGGCCACCCGCCTTAACCGATTCCCCCAACGTTCACTCCCGCGATCTCTACGTTTCGGACTCTACTTAAGGGGCGCCACCTATGTGCCCCACTTCCACCATAAACTATTCCTAAACTCCTGCAGAGCAGCCAGACAGACGAATGCAGCCCGGTGCGTTGAAGAGAATTAGCCTGCTACTAGGAGTGGGTGACTGCTAGGATTTCAGTGCAGGATCCCGTTCGTCATTCACTGCCAGGCCTAGCTATCTGCCCGCGAACCTGTCCCGTTTTTAAACTCCGCGCACGCCTGTACATCGATACCTCGCGATCGACCCCGTCCCGGGATTGGATTACACGTGGCTCGATGTACACTGTGCATTAATACGGGGAAAACGCGCGAATGGGTACAGCCTTTGCTTCGGAGGTAGAGGAGAAAGGGAGGGTATCCTCGCACACGCGCGCGCGCCTCGGTCTGTGTCGCTGGCACGACGCTCCAGGGGTGTCGAGTGTCGGTGGCTACCTTATCCCACCGGACAGCCTGTCAAGCTTCGTTATCATCTTACACTCACGCTACGCCCGTAACGACGATATATCTAACCTCTGTCGATGTACATTCCATCGAACCTCCGCGCTATGATTCACCCCTCGCTCTGGAGGAACAGTCTCGCGAACCCCCCGCCCTGGCGCTTTCAATACCTACGGGTATTGCTTGGACGTCGCTGGATCTTCACCGGGTTTCTATTATTTCATTGTTGGTTTTATTTCTTTTCTCTGCTTATTTTTCCTTTATAGTTGGGTTTAGAGAAGACAGTGGTGCACCCAGAAGGGCTCTGGCACCCCAAAGAAGGGGCTTTGTGAGAAAATGAAACTGGATTTTTAACCGACTTCGAAAGTAAGCAAAATTAAAACCGACTTCAAGAAAATAAAAATACACTAAACTGTAGATTAAATAAAGCTTATCTAATCTACGACTCTCCATTTTTTTAAGGCGGCGCTACATTTACATAGTGCAAATGACGAGGCGTTGAAATAAGAAATTGAAAGTCGTAGATTAAATAAGGGGAAAAATATTTTTTACTTTTTAGTGGAGTTTTATTTTTTAAATTTGGTTTTAATTTTATTATTCTTTAAATAAATTTGTATAATCACCTAATGAATTTGACTGAATTTGCATTAAAAATATTATTACCCCTTGAACTTGGTTCCCCTCAAGATTAAATCCTGAGTGCGCCACTGATAGGAGAAGTTAGATCTGGGTGGAGTGTGGAAGTCATGGATTCGAGTTGGTGCTGAAGGTGATGACGGTGCCTTCGTTGCGAGCCAGTGATCTTAATATGATACTGAGTCATCGGTGCCGTGTACTTAGAGGACTTTGAGACAATTCTTTTATGGTGTCTTTGTAGGTGTTGAGATCGTTTCATAGCTCGATGGTTCTATTTACATTTTTTTAGTCCAATTCGAGGAAGATGCTTGAGGGTTTGATTGAAGGACTCACCTGATGCAAGCGCAGCCCAAACGAGCTATGCTCTCCGTGGGCTGAACAACGCACTCGGCCATCACCAGTAAAAGTTGCTTCAACATCAGCGTCGTCGCTGGCTGATGGGCGTCGTTTCGCACAACCTCTGGACCTAAAACCATCAAATAAATAAATTTCCCCTTCAAATCCTTATTCTTCGAGTATCCCACTGTACCCAACAAGTATCACCTTGCAAGTGAGTCAAATAATCCACCACCAGATCTGTCGTGAGGCCACAGCACTGCTTAAAGTTAGGAGCAAAGTTATCCCAGCCCCTGAAGATCTTCGACGTCTTCCTCAGCCAATTCTGCACCATGGGTAGCAGCAAGTGATTCACGCAGTAGAGACCAAACGCTGGTCCAGGGACGTTGAGCGTGTCCCTCAGCAGGTGGAACAGAGTTTCCAATGTGTGGGGTTGGTACCGTTTCGGACATATCATGGTGGCGCTCGCGAGGCCCTCGATGAGGATGTACCAGACTCTGAGGATCCCACTAGGCTTGTCCATGCTCTGCAGGGTTGTGATGGTGTGGACGTGGTCCATGAGGATATCGTGGGGTCTCCCAGGTATTGTCTCCTGGATCGACTCGGCGTGCTTATCGAATCTGATGAGCTCGGCGTTGGGTATCGCGGGGTCCACGTATTGGGGAATGGTGGAGACTTGGATCCTCTGAGCGGAGTGGAAGATCGGGCAGGCTGGCATGCCGTACATAGAAGCTAGGATGTCGCTGCAGCTCAGGAGATACTTGAGGCTCTCCACGCACAGTCTCATCCGCCTGGACTCGGCCACGTCCACCTGATCCTGCTCGTCCTGGTGACCCTCCACGTCCCCGATGCCTCTCACGTGCCTCAACAGACAGAGGATGCAATCTAGCGCCGCGTTGGCGAACACCAGCGTGTTGTCCGTGGAGAGGAACACCCGGAAGACCTCCAACAGGGGCGCTGATTCCACGGAATCTGAATTGCCGACGGAGGCTACTCGCAACGCCCCGAAGAGGGGCCGCCAGCCCGACCGGATCTCTGTTCGGTTGGTCTCGACGAACTCGCAGATGCAGCTGACGATCTGGCAGGGAATAAATGTACCACTTCCTGAATTTAAATCGAAGGGGATGAAAATGGGTATTTAAAATCGAACGAGAGAAAGGGGATGACCTACTTGGTCCTGCACGTCACTGTCGCACAGCTCGAGGCACAATAAGTTCTCGAAAGGCTTGAATAGAGCCTCGTTGAAGTGGAAGTGTGGCAGCTCCACTTGCTCGTTCAGCAGAGCTGCCATCGAATCGTGGATGCATTGAACCGCCTTCTTGGAGATGCTGCGGTCCTTGTGGCAAGCTGCCTCCATGAAGTGTGGGCCTAGGATGCTCCAGACCTGGGAAACAATTAAAAAAGAATAGAAGAAGCTGTTAACTTGAGCTTTTGAAGCTAGAAAGGTCTCGCGAGGAGTGTCTCACCCTCATTATATGAATCAGAGGCCTTCCACTCTTCACGCACTTCAGCATCACTTCGCCCAGTCGAGCCAGCAGTAGCACGTTCATCTCGTTCTCCCTGGGCTTGCTCCTCCTCCACCAGAATCTCTTGTTATCCTTGGAACCGTCTGTGGTTTTGAACAGCTGAGCCTTGCTAGCTTCGCACAGAGCTGTCAGGAACAAGCAGAGAGCTCGTAGGTTCAGCTTCAGCGCAGCGTTCTCGAACAGCCTGTCGACTTGCTGGGACAAGACACAGATAATCTTAGCTGCATAGTCGGCTGGGAGGATTCCATTGAACTGACTGTCTGCGTTCGATTCCTGAATGATCTCTGGGATGGTGTCTGAACTGGGGTTCTGTGTGTACGGGCTGGATAGGAAACTGTAGACGTCAACGCTGTAAGAATGAAAGTAGAAAGTATTTTGGTTGGTGAACTTGGGTAGAATTTTGAAAATAATCCTTTACCAAGTTTCTTCTTCATCGGTGATATTAAAATTGAGCCTGAGTCTGTCTTGGCTCCCTTTGACGTCTCCATTCGAGGCCTCCTTCTTCTCTTTCTTCTGCTGAGTCTTAGGTAGCGATGGGTTCTGGTTCCTCCCAAAGAAGTCGTGCTCCAGTTTGCTCACGTACAAGCAACACCTTTTCAACAAACAAATCTTCCTCGTATAGTGCAATAAAATTGAAGATGATTAGTGGAAGGATGAATTAGTAATCTCTCACGTGAAAACGTGGGGCCAGCAATCGCTGCCATGACTGCCAAGTTCCAAGCCCTTGCCCAAAAGCACGTCCATGCTCAGAGCATGAGAAGTGTGAATATTAGTCGCCCTGTTCTGCAATTTCAGACGTAGAACGTCCTTCGTTCGAGTGATCTTGGACAGTGACTGCTCCGTGCAGGCTGCCTTAGCTAGCAGAGCGAAGATGGAACCGCAACGATTCTGCAGACCTGTATAACAAGCGGTAGAAATAATTGCAGAGTAGCGTGGACCTTAGAAAGCGACGAGTTACAGAAACGTCACTGACCAAGGATGTTACTGAGGATAGCAGCCTTGTGGAGGCCTTCCAGGGACAGGACAACTGTGTCCCTGATGCCCCTTCTGCCTCCATCCCTGCTCAGGATCCCCTTATTATTCTCTTCCTTCGGAGGATTCAGCCCTGTCGTCAGAACAGTCATCATGCTTCCCCAGCAACAAGTCAGCACCCTTCTGGAGAGCTTGGCACCAGCCTCGGCTTCCGGCGTGGGTTCACTTCGAGATAGCTGAGCTTTCTCGAGCCTTATGTAGTCAGACAACACCTGTCCACCTCTATGGCTACCAGGAATCCCGTCGATGTCTTAAAGAACGAGTGGAAATTGACCCTCGGAGCTCACAGGATTTAGTTTTGGTCATAGAAAAGAGTCTTACCAGTGAGGACATTTATCAAAGCATTGTTTTCTGTATAGTGAGGATTGTAGCCACACTTTTCGAGCAGATTGCAAGCCAACACTTGTTGATAGAGTTCAGACAGCCAGGTGGCTGACAGGTAGACTAGAACCCCTGATCCATGCACCTCTTCTACGAATTGCTCCTGAAGAGTTCAATGATATTAGTTGAAAATGATGGAGATTGAAGTGGAAGGCGATACAACTGTCGAAGATAACACTAGTTTACCCTTGTAGCACCTTGTTTTCTTCGCAAAACTGCAGACTCAACGTAAGAAATGAGAAACTGGGTCCATTTTTGCGATTTAGATTTTTCCCAGATTATTAAATGAATTGTCGATGTCAATTTAGGTCGGAAAATAGGACTTTTTCACATATTTCCATTGATTTCACCCGAACTACTGAATCGATTTGAATATTTTGCGAGGTAGATTTGTTGGTGATTCTATTATCTTTAATTTGAGATAATCTTCGACCATATCGGTCATTCGCAATTACGTGGGACCACTTTTTTGACTGACAGGTTCACCTGTCGATATCTCGAAAATGTAATTGGCATGTACCTCACTGATAGGAATTTGACGGCTCTCTTCGTGGTAGTAATGGATTCTGATTAGCTTGAGATTGAGGAGCAAGGCTGCGTACGTGGCCAAGTAGATTCCATCAGCGTTCATGATGGTTATCAGGGCACAGGAGTCTGTGCTGATGTCCGTCTGCTCTTGCATCTTCTGCTGGGCTGTGAAGACCCCTGAGGATGTAGCGCGCGTCCCATTATTTATTCCTTTCTACTAAAGCACCCCTACGTTCCAAAAACACGAATCATTTACCTTGACAATACTCCGAAGCGAAGTTCTGCAGCGCCTCGTCCACTTCGATGTTGCTCCTCAGGCTCAGCACCATGGGGATCAAGTCGCTCTTCAGGGTCTTCACGAATTTCCTGGCGTTGTGCCTCTCCACGTCCACGTTGCACTCGTCGGCCACCTGGCGACCCACGTGAAGACACTTGGGGAGCTTCTCTAGCCTCAGCCTCTCCCTCTCGTTCTCCATCGCGTACTCATTGTCCTCCAAGCTGTTCTCCTCCTGGACCTCGTCGGATTCGTTCTGCGGGCCCTCGGTGTCCGTCGAGTCGCCGTCCTCCGATGGTCCGTGGCCCGAGGAGTCCGAGTCGGACCCTATCCCCTTCTTCATCAACTCCAGTTGCTCCCTGGGAAAGATCGATGAACGGTTTCAAGGCAATTACTCAAGCTGTCGCAGCCTCGTGCTAAAGCTTCGCCTTGACAGCCAATTTAAAGTTTACCTGTAAGTTTTCGGCAGCCGCGCCATGCTCTGGTAAGTGAGGGGCCCTCTGTAGTCGCAGGACTCCAGGTCCTCGTACAGGCTATTGATCGCGCACGTGTAAGTGTGATTAATCGCCTTCCCCTCGCACAGCTCCTGGAGCGCAGAGAGCATCGCAACCACGCACGAAACGCTCGCGTGCAGTATGCTCAATCCACCAGTTGTCGACTCCTCGATGGAGTCCATTGCCCTGTTGCAAATGAATATCATTGCAGGCTTAGCGGATTCATCTGTGAATCTTAGGACTTCCTTCAGCGAGACGATCGCTTACAGCCTCATCAGCGCCATGTCGCTCTGAATGTGGCTGCACCTGTCCTCCTCCACCAGCAACGGCCCAGCAAAGTCGACTATTCTACTAGGACTCCTTAGCAGCTCCTTGAACGCCTTCAGTGGCTCCAGACGCTGCTGGGGCGGCGGGTACAGCAGCATTCTGTGGAACACCGACTCGAGGACTGGTCGAAGGGGGCCCACGCAGCCCACCAAACGAACCAGCTCTGTTCCGATGCTGCGAATAGAAGAATTTCGAGAGTTGTTCAACGGGTGTAAACAGTGTTACATCCGCTGCTGCGTCGTCGAGTATACGTGCCTGTAGACAGTCTTCGCCTGGTGGCTATCGAAGCTCAAAGAGGTAGCTAGATACCCAGAGCCTCTTCCAACCTCGTTCTCCTTCCCCTCTCTGGAGGTGAAGGTCTTGTCCACCCTCGGCGTGCCCAGGAAGGCTATCAACGCCGGGCAAAACTTCTGCCAGAGGAAGGTAGTGAAGTGCGTGTTCGTGTGGATCTTCTGCGGCAGGGACGAGATCAATGTGTGCAGGCACTCCAGCAGGAACACCACCGTGTTACCATTTCTGCCGTTGCTGGAACAGTTTTTCCTAGAATTACGCGATGCAGACGCCGCGCGGGAACCGCCTCCTCTTACTTCTGAGCCTCGTCCAGCTTGCTGCAGATGTACTGGAGTATCGGCAGAGCCTCGTTGAAGCAGGACACCCCCCTTTCCCACACGTTCTTGTTCTTCTTCGCGTTCTCGTCCATCTCTTGGCACTCCTCGTCTGCGATAAAAAAAACGCCGATTAATCTACCACCCCTTCGTGCAAGAATCCAGACGAGTCTCGCGTTCCTCCGCGACAGGAAGGGGGGGAGATCGAGCAATGATCGCGCAATTAGGCAATGCGCATTCCGCCAGCACGCGACCGTGCTATCTATCGATCAAACTTCTGTGTAACTACGCGATCGAGTGGCTGATAAGCGGCTGGGGCACTCGCGCGATATTTGCACGCGCTGTGCTAACAAAGCTGCGCGCCGCAACGAGTGCGAATTAGAAGCATGCGTTTTTAATGGAATTACCTAAAAACAGGCAAAAGGATCGCAGAGTCTGGCTGGTCGCAGCCTGAGCCGCGGTCCTCACAGCCTGGTTCCCATTCTCGAAAGCCTCGCAGCAGGTGGTGAGAATGGCGATTATCAGGCGGCCGTTCATCGTCCAGTAAGACGAGCAAGCTACTTGCAATAGAACCTGCAAAATTTATACAGCATTAGGGGCGATTCTTCCTAAACAAAATGTCCCCTGCACTCACTTTCAGCATATCCGTCTGCGTGTCGTCCGACTGGGACAGAATGGAGCTCATCGCGTGCAGCATTTGCGCGGGCAGCCAGAGGGAGTCATCCTCCGGCTCGTAGGGAGACTGGAACCTGTCGTCCCTCAACATTTTCTGCATTAAAATAAAGGAACATTGATATCGAGTCTTATGAATGCGCGAAAAAATTGAGAGTTTCTAAAAAAATACAGAATAAAACTAAGATCCCTGAGGCCTGATGGAAGGGATATTCTTCGAAGAAGTTCGATTATTTAGACGTTTTCCTTGAACGAAAGGCTAATAGAAATCGCGAGCAACACCTCGCCGAGCACCGCTCACAATGTCACAGCTGCTCGGTGATATCGTTCGCTTTATCGCGAGGTTCCTTCCCGCCAGCGGATGCGTTCTTTACACGTACACGACACAGGGAATGTCGAAACCTTGCTGGAATACCCACATGTAATCCCGACAGACCGAACGCCACGAATTTGCTCCTCTTCGTTTCCAGTGCTAGCTGAAAGGTGTGTAGACATTTGGCCCGCAGCTCGTGGGGTGGATCGCGTAGCAACCCCTGCTGCTTATCCAGGAAATCTGCACAGCAAGTTTTTAGTCAATTCACGGGTACCGCGGTCAAAAGACGGTTTCAAAGTGAAAGAGAATTTACGATATAACAGGTTGGGAAATAAGGGATTGATGGTGGGTGGAGGGATGTCAAGCGAGAGTCACTATCGCCACTGTCAGTCAGCTCTGAATTAGAGTATCCACCGTCAGCGTTTCTTGGTAATAAGGGCTCAATGGTGTTTGATTCTGTAAGAGCACGTGGAGTTTACTCACCATACGCTTCCTGCGCTGATTTCCGTAAATTCTGTAATTTCGCATTGCTCGATTCCCGGACGATCTGCAGCAGGAGATCCTCCATGTCACGGTGGACTAGCACGCGACTGATCGATAGCGGGAGTGCCAATGCACGCTTGGCTATACGCGCGCATCCAGGGCCGTAGGAACAGTTTCCCTCGAGGGAAAGTCATTTCCCTCCACGGCAGTTCAACTTTATCGAAATCTTTCTGAGTAACTTATCTTCAAACGGGGCAAGTATACAAATTAAATGGTATGCAAATTATTTAGTAGCCTAACCTGAGGCTACTGGAAGCAAATTCATTTTAAACACTCGCTTCAAATTTTGGAATGCTAGAAAAACAGTTCTCAGTCAGCAAAAAATGTATAAAATCGTCAGGATAACGATCAGAGTTCTTTGAAACTCGATACAGTCGAAGGAAGTTACGCTACAATTACGCTAAACTTCTGAAGTTGTCAGTAATCTCTGGATTAATATTTTGTCGCGTGGATTGACATACTTGTCGCTGCAGCACACTGTTCCACGATTTTTACTGGTATTTGAATATACGTAACTCTTCCCTGTCAGATTTCTTGATTTATTAAACCTCAATTTTCTTTGGTTACGATCCAATAATTACCTCACAAAAAATGATATAACAAGTGCTGTCTGAACATGCTGGACTCCCGAATTCAGTTACTCCTCACACATTCATGCTTCCCAAAGAGATCGACGCCAAAATTGTCGCTTCAGGGACGATGTTCTCGATGCAACGAGCGATTAAAAAGAAGGCGATTTCAGGTGTATCATAGACACTTTCAAACCGCGCGCATGTTCGCGCGCCGAGCGTTCGCGTAGTCACGTGACCGCCTCAATTCGATTTTCAAAGATGGCGACGGAGAGTGACAGGAAGCGTAAAGGTGTAGAGAAAGCTCATCGTAGAAATGGTATGCTGTACAAATTCGCGGTGAATGTGATAGGTAGGAGCCAGTTTTTACAAAAAGGAAGCGGCGCCTCCGACTATCTCCTCGAATATTAATAAAACTCTCTGACCTTTCGCGACAGGCTTGGCATTCGGGTTTTTCCATCGGTGGCATGTGTCCACGCTCTTCGAAAATGACCGGCATTTCTCCCACCTGTCCGAGATCGAGAGGGAAATGTCGTTTCGCACGGAAATGGTAGGATATCTCGTGGAATTTGAAACGTCCACGATAGTCGCGTGAAGGCACCAGGTATGGCGGTTTCATACTTCTCTTCCTCCCCAGGGCATGTATTATTCTTACTACAAAACGATCGCCGGGTCGCAGACGTTCGCGGAAGGGCTGTGGAAGGTCAGCTACGATAACATTTCCGAGTACGGGAATGTTATCGACGCGAGTAGAAAGTATAGCCTGTTGCCAGAGGTATCGTACCCAGATTGGTGGGCTTCCATCGGTTAGTTCGTGAGAACAGGAGAAAATAAGAATTAATGGTTTACAGTTGGTAGCTGGGTTCCTTTTTCACTGCGCCAGGGACCTGGGAATCGTATCGATAAAGCAGTGCTGGGAAGTGAGACCCGTTTCTGGTACATTTATATACAGAGTCCAGTGCTAGGGGCGCTTAATCCCTCGTGCGCCTTGAGTTCTTCTATTCTAACAGTTGTTTCAGGTTTTAATACAATTTTAATGGAATTAGCGATGCTCGAAGGTCACAAACTCCCTTTATGACTTATTGTAGAGCGATAAGTGATTGTTTAGCAAAGATACGAAGGTCATCCTTTCGACGCAGTGCACGGGGGATTAACTGCCTCAAATCATTCCTTGCGACTCGACTCTGTACACATTGGAAGAGGCATTGCGTCTGTCGTATATGTAGAAAGGGATGACTTCTAGATAGAGAGAGGAGAGGGTGCGCCGCCGGTGACCAGCTGCGAGGGCCTCGGCGTCCCGATATATTTTTACTTAGAGATTGTCTGGTTTAGCACTGTGTTCACCGCAGCTGTACTCTTCTATTACTCCATGTACCTGGGTAACAGCATAAACTGCGGTATTATCGCGGTGCTGTTGTTCTTTTACAATCACAACGAGTGCACGCGTGTCCAGTGGACACCGCCGTTGCGCGAGAGTTTCGCATACCCTGTGATACTTTGCCAGATGTACACGCTGACTGCGTTGCTCAGGAAGGCTCGACAGGATCTGCGCACGATGCAATTATTTCTGGTGCGTTGGAAGGTTCGATGGAACTTGGTGGCACGGAGGAATAACGTGCGATGGAATTCTTACAGAAAATGGGTGTATTGACGGCGATCGGCCTGTGCTGCTGGCAGTTCTCTCACTTCGTGTTCACCACGCAGATCATTGCGCTGTTGATACTTAAATGGATGAAAGTGATCCCGAATCATATTTATATATGCGTCTGTCTAACGCACGGTTGGGCTATCATGATGGCTACGGGTGTGATCGACGGCACCCCTCTGCTTTACTCCCTGTACCTGTGCCTGCTGCTGACCAGTAGCATTTTAAGCTACTCGGACCGACTGTTCAGTTTAATGGGTCCGAAGCTGCGAACGGTGTTCGAGATTCTCGTGACGGTGGTCAGCACCAGGCGGTTGAAGTCGTTCTACGGGTTCATGTCCGAGGACGACGCGCACGTCTACAATCTGCTGGAGGCCAAGTTGACCGATTACAAGGATTTCCACACGATGCTGTACACCTGCTCGGCGGAGTTCGATTTCCTGCCGTACAGGAGCTACGAGGCGATCACGAAGACCCTGCTTCTGCCGTGCGCGGTCCTCGCCGGGATACTGGCGCTCTACTTCTGGTACAGGAATTACAGAGTCAAAGGGTACCCCAGGTGCATAGACGCGGACCTGGCGTACAACGGCCTGCAGACCGGCGCCTTCATCGTCATGGCAGCGTTCATCATGAGGTTGAAGCTGTTCATGAACCCACATCTCTGTATAATTGCTGGCACGGTTTGCGCCAGCAGGTATTTGGAGAAGCTGGGGCTGAAGAACAACTTGATGAAGACCGCGATGGCTCTTCTGCTTATTTCCGCGATGTCCTATCACGGATTAGAGAGGCTTCGGGAGGAACGGAGCATCATGGGTAACAACCGCCCCTTCCGTTAACACTAAGCGCCTTCAATTTAACTTCAACAGAATTTATAAAATAAATTTCCTCTCCAATAAGAAATTTTAACGCACTGAATTAAAGTAGAATTTAATTTCAACAAAATATAGGAAAATATCATCGTTTAGTGGCGTTTCTCTGTGTTGCAGGGGAGTACAGTAACATCGAGCAGGAGGAGTTGTTCGAGTGGATAAAGAGCAACACACCCGAGCACGCGGTGTTCGCCGGCAAGATGTCGTTGATGGCGAATCTGATGCTTTCCACGGGAAGGCCGATCATCAACAACCCTTACTACGAGAGCAAGGAGATGAGGTGCATCCACCGTGGACCCACCCCATTGCGCGTGTCTTCTGGTGCTGACAACCAGTCGTATGTTTCAGGGAACGAACGATGAAGGTGTACGAGATCTTCAGCAGGAAGGACGTCGCGTCGGTGTACTTCACTCTGAGGAACATGCACGTCGGCTACGTGGTGCTGGAGGAGCCCCTATGCTTCGGCTTCGCGAACCTGTAATGAAACAGTTGCAGACCCCGCAAACAAGTTCTCCAAATAACACACCAGTGAATATTCTCTGTTGCAGGCCGGCGGGATGCCAGGTGATCGACCTGTGGGACGCCACGGACAACGGAACCGCGAAGGCCGCCGGGAAACCACCCCTCTGCCCGCTGCTGTTCCGCGGAAACGCTTACCCTTTTAAGAGAGCCTTTGTGAATAATCGATTCGTGGTCCTGCAGCTAGATTATTCCCACTACGTCGAACTGAAACCAAAGACCTCCGAGCCCCTTCACTACCAATATTGAGACCCTTAGCCTTAAGACGAACGTTCAATGAGAAACTGAATATACCTCGCGAGATTGCAGATACTATTTTTCCCCCAGAGAGGTTGTGTATGATACATATATATTTTTTTTAAACACGAATGTGCAGCAGCCAAAGCAGAGTTGTTAGCCGAGTGGGCGTTGAATAAAGCGTTACAATACGGTTGTGGCGCGTTTCATGTTTTTCCACCTTCGCTAATGATCCTCGCGACGCGCGAGCCGCTTGCCTCGGCGGTTAATTAGCTCGTCGAACACCGTGACTGTTATCAGACCATCTTCGTAGCGAGCTTCTCGAATCGACTCGCCCATTGCGAGCTTTCGTCGTTGGCGGCCAAACGCATCGTGCGCCCACGCGCCGGCAGAGATTCCTTGTAAACGCCCGGCGTTGTACGCGATATAGTATTGTGTGTGTGCCGCCAGTTTTGTTCGTGCGACGTGACCGACAAGCCCACGAAGTGAAAATAAACGTGTACTGTACAAATCGACGAGTGGTCATTCGGAGCTCCTTCCCCCCGATTAGAATCAGCGAGGGAATCCCGCGGAATCAATCTCTTTACCCGTACGTTATGCCTCCCGGAATTCTATTCTTCCTGTATCCATTCTTCCCTCTTTTATTCTCAAAGAAATCTCGGGAGTCGCGTTATGAAAATTAATTTAAATCCCACTTCGAAGTCTCTTGAATATTTCAGACTACCTCGACCCTTGTAATCAGATAGTGTCAGCTTTTATAAGGTCCAACAGACGCGCTACGCCTCAGAATCTCCTCTATAGTAGCATTTGAGCTTTTCATCGTCTCCAAGTTAACCACCGTGCGGGCCACAGGGGGGCGGAACAGTCGGGGGAAGGCGAAGACCACGCTTGACCGTTTGCTGGACACCGTAAGAAATTTTTCTCTACGATCAGTTTTCAGGTCACGAATTAAAACGCATTCGCGATCGAAACCCTTGCAAACAAAGGAACTACCCTTCGGAACAATTTGGATCCCCCTGTCATTCAAAGTATTTAACAATTCTCAAGCCAAAGGTTCAAACACTCGTCGCCACCCTTCGCCCGCAACTTAAATCGACCCAAAGACTAGCGATTTTTCCCATTGGTTTTTCTCGAAAGTTGACGGAATTTCGCGCGATACTTAACGCGAGAACAGACAGACGGGCAGACGGCCCAGGTTCGCGAGGAAAATCGAATCTCCCGGCGAAGATAGCTCCGTTATAGCCGCGCACCGTGGCACCTTCACTTCGCCCTGCAGTGGACGGTATAGTCGGAGCCCCTGGCTTCGCTATACTACGTTGTGCCGCTGACCCAAATGAATCCTATGGCCAGTCAGTCCCGGGCCGGGCTTCTTCGCGGCAATATTGCTCGCTCGATCGCAGCTGGCACCGTTTCGAGCACGCTCGTTCCCCAGCGGCCACGCGAAATTCAGTTTCCCTCGAGACCCGCGCGAGTGTCGACGAGCCGATCGCGAGCCACCGTGCCTCTGGTCCCGGATTAATCGGTGAACCACGGTGCCCATCAGTGCCCATATTGCAGCGGGAAACCGGGGACCAGTGAAATTACACGCGCGCCTCAGTGAAAGTTACCGATCCACGGATAGACGAAAGGGACTCCGCGGTGGTCGATTTTCGGAGGATCCATGGTGATCGAGGGGATCTATGGTGCAGAAGGATCCGGGGGAACTTGGCCGGGAATTGTTTGGATCGGGTACCAGGGAACGGTTGCTGCAGTGTAAATAGATTTCGGGGTGGGAGTAGTGGCTGGAGATTCGGTATATCGGAATCGTGCGTGTTCGCCGGGGGACGCAAGAAGATCGATCGCAGAGTAAATCGCCGCGCGCCACTGGGACCAGAAGGGAGGCGACCGAGGATGCCAGAGGCCAAAGGAGCAAAAACATAGAAATCGTGTTGGATATCAGCCGCCGCCGGGGATCCAGATCGATCGAGATCCAGATAGCGATGCGGTTACATTCCGCGGCAACGATCGTCCCGCGTAATCACTGACACTCTGCAGTGAGTATCCGAACGGTTTCTTTCATTCCTCCGCCGCAGCCTCGGCGTACGTTTTTTTTTCTCTCTCTCCTTCGTTTCTCGTTAACGGAGGAAATGATTTGTCGAATATCAAGGACGCCCCCGCCTCGCGTCCTTGCGTCAGCTTATGAACGGCGCATTAATTCGCTCAATGAGCATAACAATGTAAATGCAGTCCCCAATCGGATGCGCCGATCCCGGTGCTCTGTAATTTTCCCTCGTTTCGCGGGAGGAGCTCTAATTTATCGAAGCTTTGGGCGGATTTTTTACTTCGATCTGATACCTTTCAGTCGCCCCTACCCCTCTGCGATCCTAGCGCGCAAACTTTGTAGGCGATTATCCTTAATTAGAGAGGGTCCGATGTGTTCGGAGTCGTATGAAATTGGAGATTTCGAGGGCTCTCGCGTATCCTCGATAGCAGAGCGTGTTCCCAAGCTTTCTGTTTCCGGTGGGCCACGCCATATAAGTGCTCCCTCAAAAAACATGAAACAAGTTTTACTTACGGTAAATACCTACGCAGGATGATACGCGGAACTTAACAAATGAGATTTAAGCAGATAGTGGGTAGCAGTGTCACGAGCCTCTCCGATCTTATGTTCTTCTTTCCAGTTGGTTTTTTCCTGCCGTTCACAAGAGCGTCCGTAGACTTTTTTCCAGGAGGCGGCAACTTTGGGGTGACGGGGATGAAAAATATAGTAATGAAAAAAAGTGTAGCCCGCTTGCTTTTTTCAATTCATTTTGTAGTGCCAATTTAATTAAAAATTTATATCCGAAATTTAGAATTATTCACTTTTTTAGTATAAACTTAATAAAGACTAGTTCTTAAAAATAAGCGATATTTTATGAAAAGCCAGGGGGGTAACTGCACCTTTTTGCATCCCCCTTTAGGCGCCCATGGCCGTTCATACTTATTCAATGGAGTTACTTGAGGGGTATCGCCACTGTAATCGCACAAACATGTAGTGTACCTTTGACAACTTGTTTATGGATAAACAAAGAAATTAGTCGTAAATTTGTGTAAATGCCTTTATTATACACATCTTAAGTAGTTTTAAACTATTTTTTTTTATTTTCTTTTTTTTTCGAAATTGCACTTTAAACGCATTTTTCTGGGAACCACGTTTTCCAAGTTGCCTTGCTTGAATCTACTTAAGATGTGTATAATAAAAACCTTTAAACAGATTTTCGATTAATTTCATTGTTTACCCAGAAATAATTGTGAAATGTACCTACCCACCGTTTTGTGCGGCCACAGTGGCGTTACCACTTAAACTAGAATTAATCCACGCTAACTACTCGTATCTACGGACTCCGTTGCATGTACACTGGAATTCAATTAGACAGCAAGTAACGACACGTGTCCCCGCGACGAAACATGGAATTCAATGGGCTTCCATCGGCCCATATCGGAGGATCCGCGAGCGTAGGAGGAAACTCGATACGTGGACGAGCCGAGGAGAGAGAAGAGGATTCCTAGCCCGCGAAATAGCCGTTGTTGCCTGACCTCGAAACCACGCGGAACATAGACAGCGCGGTGTGCGTCTCCTGAGGAATTTGGCACGCACGCTCTTCAACTTGGCGAGCCACCGAGCGCAACAGCTATCGATGCGCGCCGAGCGCTGGAAGCCTCACCGAGGCCGTCCTAAATCCCTCGGCAGCCGATCCTCCAGCGTATCGCTGCATAACCCGCCGATAACGTGATCGCCGATGCAAGCCAGCCGCGCCTAATCCTCTGCGACGATAGAACCACGACTATTCGTAGCGTTACTTTCTCGCGGTATTCGTAACCCACTTTCCGAGCAGACGATGCAGTCACCCCGAGCTCTGTGCCGCTGCCAACACTCGAATTAGAAGGATCTAATTCGCTCGAATTACCTTCTGCGACGGACGGTCTTCTTTAGCGATCGCGAAGTGCTGATCGTTAACGAGTCTTTGACTCTGATTAGTTTTCCTGGGGTGGAAGGGGTTTCCCACCCCTGCAATGCCGCACTCAGAAGGTGCCAAGGGACCCTGGTACCCCCCAAAAGAAGAGGCGTTGTAAGAAGAAAAGAAAACAGAGTTTCGTACTTTAAATTAATTTTTATAATCACCTAATGAATTTTATTAAATCCTGAGTGCGCCACTGCACCCCCGTGAAGATTAGCAACAACAGTCATATATGTACATTAGCTAGCACACTCGCGTGAAGAAGTCACGGAAGTCCACTTCGAAAGGTCAATCCTCTATCGACGTAGCAATTCAGCGACTCCACAGGTTTCCAATCGAAGAAGATCTCCCCGATCGTTTCAATCCTCTCCGCGATTCTTCAGCCTTTAATCCAGCCTATTATACGCTCGGAAATGGAGACGCGTCTAGAGACCTCTTGAAATCCTATCGGGTGTGTCCCCGGAGATCGCTCCGGAACGGCTGTGGCGATCGGCGAGCCGAGATTCCTGCGCCGCGGATCGTTGATTAATCGTGAGAAACGGTTTCAAGGTGGAGGCCAAGTATCCTTCCCGAGCACCAGAAGAGACAGGAACGCGTTGCTGTTGAGAGCGGCGGAGGAGTGGGCGACAGAGTTTCACATGACCGAGTTAGAGCATCCAGTTTTACAAGGGGCACGATGCACGGTGACACCAGATATCGTTTTCACGTAGGCTGGCTGATTGCTAAGCCGGAGTGCCTCTAATTGGCCAGAGGTCACAGCCATGAAACGTAATTTCGTCCCACTGTAAGGTAATTGCGGGAATTGCCGCCCCCTCTCTTCTGTCAATTAAATCACAAACGGCGAGCAGATAGCGAATCGCAGGGCCGACGGTTTATTTAATAGGCCGGTGCGATCTTCGACAAGTCGGTTCCTCCAGACCGGAGTTTTCTTTGTGATAAGGGAGAGAGAAAGAGAGAGTGAGGCTGAAATGAAAACGTGGTCCAAGGGCAATTGTTTTTTATCGCCTGGGCCGGGCTGGTTAACGCGCATTTATGACGCTCGAGCCTCGGTCACTCGCTCGTGCGAGTAATTTCAGGGTATGGTTGTTAACGACGAAGGGAAATTGATGGAGACGCTCAACCCGTTTCGCTGGAGAGGCTCGGCTGAGGCCTCTTTGTCTTGCGAAGCTTTGGGAGGGGCTTAGTTTCGATCCGTAGAATATTCATCAGAAGGATCATGAAAGGATTTAAGGAGGCATTCTCGTGTAACAGCACCCAAAGTAACTGATATTTACGATTTTTTTTTAAAAAACTATTGTTAATATTGGGTTAAACTCTTTTGGGATATAAAGAGGTATCTTTAAACTTGCAGAAAATATTTTTTGTGCTTCTTATTAATTATTAATTATTGTGGAATCTTGTCAACCAATTCGAACACATTAAGGCCGTCGCGCATTTTGGCGAATCGAAGAAATTTATAATAATTAATTATTTGCCGCTGCGCTTCGGTCATCAATTCTTTATAAACTTTTCTCTGCCTATCGCCGCGCTTCGCCAAAATTTGCGTCGGCCTTTAAGAAGACGGGATAGTGTTAATGACAGTCACTGAATTCGAATCCACTATCCTCAAACTGAACAACCACATCTAAAGCAAAAATACAAATATAGCTTTTGTAAGTTGCAATAGCTTGATGAGCCCTCCGAAGGGCTGACGAATCCTCGCAGAAACAATGGGCTCCGCTAGGTCTTCCTGCCAGGAATTTCGTCTTGTCAGAACTGGTTCGAGCTTCCTCGGCCGAAACAAGGCCAGGCTTCTCCGGCGTCAGCGTCTTCCCGCTTGATCTCGCCTGGCTTCACACAGGGGGACCATTTTTTTCTGACCTTGCTCCGCGCTATACCTCTCGGCATTCCGGACTAATCGAACGACACACCTCTCACCGTGTTCCTGTCCCATGGCCCCGTGCACTATGCCGCTTAGAAACGTGCTCCTTCTATCCGTGCACTTCCATACACGTGATTAGGAAACAGTCGCGCTTCGACGTATGCGCCTGGCTGTTTACGATTCGAGAGGATACCGCCTGACTCTGAGGAACGCGTAAGTGGCTATAAATCGGTCGCTTTACGGGGCTGCCTTTTCACTGGATCCGAAGAATTTTTCTGTAGCCTTATCGTGGCTCTTTGGAAGGATATATTTCGTGGCTTTTCAGCTTTCTGATTTTTTCGTGGGCACCTAAACGGGTGGTTGTTTTCTTTTTTCGGAGAGAAAGATAGTAAAAACTTGTGGAATTGGTGATTTTATGAGAGACAAGGATTTCTGTAATTTATCTAAGATGTCTTTTTGAGGAATTCGAATCTTTTGGGGGCTTTCGATTTTTTCTTGGGAGCTGAAACCAACCCTGAATGATCTCAACTGAGTAACTTTAGTTTGGAGATTTCAATTGTTAAAGAAAAGTAGCTCTATTTCTATTGGATATATTTTATTTCTTGTTATTCTTTTACAATGTTTTTTAACGGGACATTCAATAGTGAGTAGTATAATTAATATTACTTTAAATTTTCTACAGCTTTTCTTTTGTAAGCCTAAAATGGAACTGGAAAATTATGACTTGGTACTTCTAATAATTCCATAAATTAAGAGTTGTGCAATTTTTTGCAAAATAAAGATCAGAAAAATATGGGATCCGTACTACGTTTCACTATTTTTTTTTCACTTTGAGGGTTCGTAGCTTTCTGCATAAATGGCCGAATTGATGATAGCTGATCTTGCCTCGGTTGTTCAGGCTTCCTTTGTTCCGAGTGTACACCGGGGAGTTTATCTTGGCGATCTGGCGTCTATAAGGAAGACGGACGGCCACCGCGGTAGCTCTGTCGAAATTCGTGCGAAAGTAAATTCCTTTTTTAAAGGCTCGCCTCGGAGGAGCGCGCGTTTCCACGGACTTTCTTCGCCTTAACCTACTTCCGGCAGAAACGGCAGGAAGAATGATGTTCGCATCGGGCAAAAGAGCCGCGCGTATAATAGAGACAAGAGTAGCTTCGGACTGGTTTCTTCGAACGACATTGTTATCAGTGGAAGGGAAATTAACCTGGTTTCTGTGCCTTCTAACTGGCTTGGATCCACGAACGGTAATTTCACTGCGTCTAACTGCTACGTGAATTGAAATTCACGGAACCAACGGGGTGTGTTTGGAGTAAAGGGGCAGCGATACGGAGAATCCACTGTAATTAGTCGAGCTTCTGACTGCGGCCAAGTATCTGGCACTCTTCGAAGCATTAGCAGGCCCTTTTCGCTACCCACTTCAGTGAACTATCAAAAATATCAAGGATACCATTTTGGGACATTATTTAGATTCTATTTAAAAGATATTTCCTCCGAATCCACTAAAATTTCATTCACATTCAAACGTAATAGTGATTACTTTGGAGATTAAAAGAGAGGAGGCACTGAAGAATTAATTTGCCAGTAGGTACGAAGAAAATTAATGAAATTTGGATGTTTTCGAAATTTTTAGAAGCCACCTCAGCTCGTTCATAGATCTCGCATATTTTTCGACGAAATTTCCAACGCAGATCGCGTTCCCTCGATCCACTTGCGCAACCAATGCGAACGACCACTGCCACCGGTTCTCCAGATCGATTCGCAAGCGAGAACTTTTGAAACCCACCGCCGCTTCTAATGTCAGTCCCCCACGTTCGACTGCTAATTCCCCTGCTGATAATATCCAGCGAAAAAGAGCGTATTCGAGCGTGCAGGTTCGTTAGCTACGCGTGAAAGTGCGCAGCCTCGAGACGAGGAAAAGGCAGTCGAGTAGCGATCAGAAAGAGGGATAGAATATGCATGTTTATTATAATTTTCGATCGGCGATGCACTTGGGATAAGAGCGGGGCTCGAAAGTGGTTCGTTTAGAAATTTTTCACGAGCCACTCGCCTGGGATTCGCGTGACTCTGCGTACCCCCCTTGCCCATTCATCCTTCCATTCTTTCCAGTTTTTAGAAACTCCACGACCCCAGTAAATTCTCGAGCCCCCTCCCCGGGAAAGAAATCGCCTCAGAAGAGAGCCCGCGACTGACAGTCCAGGAGATATTTCCTCGTGGCGTAACAATCGCTCGGTTGCAACGTCTGCTGGACGGAGTGATACTAAAATTGTCGGGTTTTAGCGCGTGGAATTAACGAACCGCTTGCTGTCCTCCTGCTGACGGATGTCTGGTAACTTAGCTCGCGGAAATTCTCGCATGTCACGTGGAAATTTCAAAATCTCTGTTCCGCAGAATTCTCAAACACCTCCAATTTACCCTCTCCCTCAGTGGCGTACCCAGAGAGGGCCCAAAGGGCCCTGTCACCCTCCAAACCGTAGGCTTTGTAAAAAGAAAAGAATACTAGATTTTAATTTTTAAATAAATTTTCATAACCACCCAATGAATTTTATTGAAATTGCAATTAAAAATATTTTCCTCCGTTCAACTCGACTCTCCCAAGATTAAATCCTGAGTGCGCCACTGTTCTTCCCACATATCTCTTCTGGATCGAAATATATTTAGAATCTCGAAATCACAATGAATGTCAAACATCTCCAGTTCGTGGCCCTTGTCGAAAACTGGAGGCAGCCTCGCCAGAAGTGGTCGCCGTGGAATTCGCCAGGCCGAGTCGGGGCCCGATAATAAATTAGACCACGGCTGCACGCGGAATAGAAAGTTGCAGCGGCCGGGCGCAGCGAAAGAAGCGGGCAGAAGCGGGCAGAAGCGGAGAAACCGTGGCCGAATACGTAGAACGAGGAAGAAGGATCCCGCCAGGGCTCCCGTGTCCGCGGAGCGGCGCGTTCCTCCTCGGTATCCTCTCCCTTTCATCCTCCACGGTTGACATTTTCCGCGGTTCGCCGAGAAACCAGCCGCGACTTCCTCCTTCCCGCAGTAATCACCCCCGTTGTAACAGGCGGCGTTGATTAACAACGATACCCGCCACTCTTCCTCCTGCGCGAGTACGTAATAATTCCACGCGCACCACGCTAATTGCCGGGGCTTTCATCGAGATTAAGGTGTTACCACTCTCACTGGGAACCTTGCCTCTGGAGACGCTGAGAGTATCAGCATCTTCGCTCGAGCCGCAATTTCCCTATAAACGAGCACCGAGTGGCACCTTTGTTCCTTTTCTTCCACATGCTCGTCGCTATGACTCAGATTTCGGTACAGATTTTTCAATGGGAACGTGGTGGATTTTTAAAGGGACTCCTATTTTTTGGATTAAGGACATTGGAAAATTTGAGATATTTTGGGGGAAAAACTAGCGATTCGATTCAGCTGAAATTTGCACCATGTTTTTATGCAGCTTTGAAGAAGTTTGAGCTTCTCTTTTTATTAATTTCTAACAATAAATATAGGAGTTATGCGTGTTCCACTAATACGCCGTGCAAAATTCGTCGTCCGCTGGGTTTGCAAAACAGAGAAATGAAACGGTGTTTTACTTTATACATGTGTTACTTGAGATTGGTGAGCCAGAATGGAAGAAAAAAAATTATTGAGAAGTTTCATCTTTGATTTCTGTTCCGGCGTTGTTAGGGAATTGGTGGAAGCAAGTTTTGTAGCTTTATTTAAGAAGAACTGGAGAGAAATGTATTTCCTGGAAATGTGCAGGTGAAACTTTTGTCTGAAACGGAAGTCGCGGATGGTAAAAGGATTCTTAGGAGCTGTATGGCTCGTGTGCGCGGCATTGAATGAAGTAGCCGTGCGAAGAAGTTAATTGGAAGCGCGAGCTGCAATGTTTGGAGGGGCGAGAACTGAGAATGTCACTGATTCTGTTTGCAGAGATGCGAAGCGAGGTAGGAGAATGGCTGCCCACCTGCGTAGGTTCACCGATATGCATCCTGCTGCTGTCGTGGTCGCTTCTGATCTATCAGAACCAGCCATCTTCCGCGAAGAGGAGGATCGACGTGTTCGCGGTGGCCATTCTCTCCCAGAGCCTCGTCCATCAGCTGGGACTCCTCTTCTACGCGATCCTCACGCTCATCCGGCCTAGTAACCACTTCGGAGGTAACTCTACACGTAACTTTATCATCTCTTCGACAAGACTGCGCGGAATAATCAATGCATGACTGTCCAAGTTACCCTCGTCATCTCTAATTAGACAAGGATCAATCTGACGCAAAGTTTTATAGATAGCTAAACCTATACCGCCCAGAAATGGCCCCTTGACTTAAAAAACAGATGAAGCTAACTAACTTAAGGTGACTTAAACCACCCACTCAACAACTCCCCCAATTTCATTCCCCTCCTAGAGTTCTGCTCGACCCTAGTCTGGTTGCTGAACTCGTCCAGCATCCTGCAGGAGCTGACTCTGACCTCGATCGCGATCTTCACGGCGATCAGCGCGAGGAACGAGGGCCTGAAGCTGACCAAGAACCACCTCAAGTACCACCTGGTCAGCCTGAGCGTGATTAGCGCCTGCGTGGGCGTCACCGGTGTCCTGAACTTCGAGCCAGACCTCTGCGTCTTCCTGGCCCCGGAGATCTCCCTGAAATACGGCGTGTTCGTCAACTGCCTGCGGTGCCTGCTGATGCTCGCCACAGCGGCCAGCCTGCTGATGGCTCTGTTCAGAGGCGTCTGTCGCACTCGCAAGGCAGAGCTCCTAAAATCCGTGTCCGACCTGTCGGAGACCAGCTCGAAGAACTCATCCGGAGCTTTCGAGTGCCACCCGCCTCACTGGGACCCGTCCAGCGGCTCGTGCACCAGCGGCTCCACCAACAGCAGAGCCTGCCTCAGGAAGAAGAAGGTCCAGGTGGACGAAGCCAGTGGAAGACCCACCATTTACAGCATCCTCTTCGTCTGCTACGCCTTCCAGCATGTCCCCATCTTGGTAATGTCCTTTTCTTGCTGTACTTTGTGGTGCTGGCCTGTAATCTTAGAAACTTGTGCATTACGGATGTACCGCGGATCGCTGGAGCTCCATTTTGGAGCTGGCGAACAGAACCGCCGGCAGTTTTGCTTGTGAGTCCCTGGGTCACCTTAAGAATTTCAGGTAGGAAGTCATGAAACTGGTAATTGTTACCTTATAGGGGGGGATTTATTGCCAGCAGGGGAAAAGTCAGGTTTATTAAACGTTTCTTGGTCGCGTTGTACGATGCCCGGGGTACTTATAGGCGTATTTCGTAATAACCACGAAATTGCAGGCGCGCAGTGAGCCGCGACAGTGTTACACGACGAAAATCGACAGGTCTAACTTATTCCCGATTATCTTTCACGAGCGATTAAAAGTCCACTATTACGCGGCCGCTCTCTAATCCGCAAGCCAGACTCGCGTAATTCGTTCCTTAAATTAGCTCGATAAATTGGTATTCGATTAAGCCAGATTGGTCGGTAATGACGCGATTGTTCGTCGACACTTTAGCTGCGTGAGCGTGCTGAGATGAAAAAAAAACACGACACTTGGTTCTTTTGCAATTATACTTTTTTATGAATTATTTAAGCTATATTAAAAAATATCCATCAAGCAGTTGGCACAAAAAATAAGCAAATCATTGTCTTACTACGGGGTTATTGAACCTCGCTGCTCAGAGCTCATGAATAAAAGAAGTTTACACTGAACTGTTTACACAACTTACCAAGAACATCTTATCAAAATTATATTCCAGTGAAAGTAAAGACTTCATTCTAAAATTGTATAACGTTGGAGCCACACGTTTCATTCACACGTTCGTTAAAAAAAAAACTCAAAAGAATTCTTTGAAATAATAAATTTGTGCGCGAAATTTTTATTTCAAATAATTGTTTGCCTATCTGTGCTTCTGACAGCCTAAACTGAATCATACTAAAATTGCTCGCCAGTCAAAGGGCCCCTTTCACAGGCCGGAAGCCGGCTCGAGTTGGTCTCGTCCGGAAGTGGACGAGTCACCGGTCGTATTCTCTTTCTTCCATACCGGAATTCCGTTCGCCAACGAGAAAGTTGTCGCACGGAGAGAAAGACAGATAAATCCATCCTCCATTCGAACAAACGACTATTTCTCTCCGCGCGATATTCTCTGCCACCTTGCGATCGTCGCGAGCGTTGCTGAATCGTACCGCCTCCGAAAAAGGAACAGGAAACGAGAAGAAGAGCGGCCGTCGAAATATTCGAAAGTGCCACGCTTAATACGGACGACGACCTCGATGTCGAACTCGATTAACATTCGTAACGCGGCAAAATCGCCGCTGGAGAAACTCCCCTGACCTTCCTCGTTAATATTTATAATGGACCACGCGACTCTGTTTATAATCGCCACGAGTGACCAGCTTTGAATTGGGTCACTCCTATGCGGGCGTTCAGGTCTCTGCGTTTGGCCTCGCCTTTCTTCTCTTCGCGCACGAAAATCTTAATTGTTTTAATATTAACAGGGGACTCTTTCATTGTACGGAGCCACAGAAGATTGAATTTCATCGTATCATTCATAAGAAACACGTTTCTCAATGAATAGGGTGCTTTACCTGATTTGCTAATACTTGCCTGACGACCCATTTCTAGAGTCTTGAATCGTTTCGTTGAAATTCGTAATGAAGTTATTAAGATAAGAAGGGACCGTCTAGGTTTCAACGTGAATATTTATTGCTAATCACGAGGTCGGAGATTCCTCGGTACCATCGATCTACGACAGAGTTGGGCAGTAAACAAAGAAAAAATTATTTAATTAGATTATTTGACGAATAAAGTTATTTGACGTTATTTATTTATTTAACGAGAATTTATTCGACGAACTTTAACCTTAACTTTAACTTTCTTCGACATCGATTACAGTTAAAATTACAATTACAGTTAAAGTTAAAGTTGAACAATTTATTCGGCGCTGAAGTTGAAACGCTGGACGAATAAAGAAATTAATTTTATTCGTCAAATCCAGGTTTAACTTTGTTCGACACATCACGACTAATTTTTTCAACTTTGATTCGTTATACTAAATTTTTATTGAAATAAAAATTTTGTACATCTCTGATCCACAGTCACTAAGGGTCTTTACCCGTTGCAATAACGCAGATCAGAGGCAACGCTGCTCGTTTCCAGGTCGTAAATTAAGTGTTACAGAGATATTTGTTCTGCTACCAGTATCAGGCAATTTATCCTGCCCTTAAAAGGAACGCAATTCTCCCCTCCGAGAACTGTGACGATATTCATTCGCAATTCAGAAATAGAAAATGAATTTTCCACGCGGAGAACGTAATTCAAATTAGGTAGATCTTTTATTCATTTCACATTCTCGAGCGGCTTGCGCACATCGGCCCATATACTCGCTAAAAGAGCAGTGTTACCAGTGGAGCCGACCCCGATTGAAGGGAAAACGAGACGTAACCAGCGAGCGGTTTAAAAATCGATCGAACGCTAGGCGATGCTCGGGCGCGAGCTGCGTGACGCTCGCGTTCTCCATCGGACAATTAAAGCGAGGCAAAGCGAGGCAAAGCGTGCAAGCTCGCTCGGGATTCAGCGCGAGTTCTGGCTGAAATTGATTGGAGAAACTCGCCTCGCCGCGAAAGACGAGGAGAAACCGACGGGGCGAGGGAGCACAGGAAAAGAGAGGAAAAATATGACGCGCCCCTCATTGTGGCGCGAATCGGAGCGATACGCCTGTGCAGCACGCGTGCAACGAACGCTCGTTACGTAGGTATCCAATGTACACACCTGCCGAAAGTATCGCGGCGATGCTCTTCCAGAGAGTCGAAGCAGAAAATCGGTAGAAAAATGTGCTGGGATCACGCGTCAGAACTCTAATTGCAGCGATAACGAAGTCTCAAAGCCACTAACGCTCGATCGGCTTCTAATCGATCTTCATCTTGCAAATAAAAAAAAGCCCGTGGTCCGAAAAATTATATTAGAGGATGATACGATAGCGAGTTCACTTACGAATCAAATGCCTCAAGGTTTTTTCGAATCGGTTCATTAGATTTTCTGAAATCGTGGTTACCATTTAGGCATTTTTTTTTTGACACCGAGACCGGAAACACGAAACAAAAAATTGATTTGCACCCTAACGAGTGTATTAATAAAAACCCAAAACTTTTTTCAGAATATGTTAAAACCTCTTCCTCTAAAAAAATTCATAAATATCAGCTATTTTTCGAGCGTTTTGACTGGAAGATCCCCTTAATGATTTCTGGCACGAGAAATGGAGGACTTTAGATTCCCAAGTATTACGTTGCAGAGTTTCTCGACCTCTTTCCCAATGAATCTTCAATTCCATGTGCCTTTCAAGTCATGTAGGAAATCACAAGCTTCTGCTCACACTTACTTTTTACTCAATTTTCACTCCTTCTGCTGAAGCGTCGGCTTTCTAAGGAGCTCTCATGTTAAACGGAGAGAATGCCGAGTGAAATTGGAAATTTTTATTAGATCGCCCGTGAACAGTTTCACTGTGTTAATAGAACGATATTTCGAGGTTTCCCTTTCCTTCCACAGTGCCAGGCTCGCACACGCATTCTGCGTCACGTTCCTAAGCAGCCGTACTCGTTAATTAAGGTATCTCAGTTTCGATTTCATATCTGCTCCGCCCGTTACGCGCGCAACCGCCTCGAATTAAAGCTTCGTAATCTCGGACTTGTTTACGCTGTTCACTTTTCCACATAATTCCACGTAAATTCGCGGCAAGCGAATTTCCTAAGCAGCCGATACCCCGTTTTTTTCGCGACGTGTCGTTAACTTTTACGTAAGTGCAGCGATACGTTTGCTACTTAGGTAGTTGTTGCTTAAGTACAGTTTTTCGCGGGCCGACGTAGCAGCATTTTCGTTCTGAAGAAAGTTGTATACTCGGTTTCATTAATATGCACGCTTAAATTAGCGTGCAAATTGAAATTCATTAATTGAGTTCTTAAGCAGTAATGCGGCGCGAGAAATCGAGTGAATATTAACGAACCCGTCCAGCGATTATACTTTTCGAAAAGGAATCTTGTCTGCGGTGTATGAAAACCGCGATCCCTCGACCTCAAAATTCCGTGGCACATTCTGGAAACGATTTCTCCGCCGAGATATCCAGTTTTGCGAACGAAACATAAATGCTCGAGCAGTGGCGCACTCAGGATGTAAACTTGGGGGAGCCAAATTCAACGGATAAAAATATTTTTGATGCAAATTCAGTCAAATACATTAGACAATTCTAAAAATTTATTTAACGAATACAATCCAGTTTCCTTTTCTTTTTACAAAGCTCTTGAATTACTTCAGTCGTGGTTACATTAATCTCCCTTTTCCTTTTCCTTTTTCTTTAGGGGTTAGCTCCAGAAAGAATACCTGTTTGCTTCAGAAACTCGAAGGAATCCCCTTCATTAGAATACTGTTTTCCAAGCTCCGAATCAGTGCACTTCCCTTCAGCACCCTGAATATAAAATAATTCCCCTGCTCCACTAAAAGCGCCAGGTACCGAGGCTTACCTAACCCAGGCTCGGAGACACGATAACACAACCCTGGCACCCTGTCCCATGCTGTTACGTGGTAGCTATCGGCCGTGGTTACCGGCGCACGTAGCTGCGCATGCAGGGCAACGTAAAAAGGCGCGCAACGGGCGGTGCGCTTTTGAAAGCGCGACCGTGTGCAGTTTTCACTGTTGAAACGCCCCCCGTTCGCGTGGGCTCGTTAAAATCGAAAGTGAAGCCACGTAAGACGGCGTTTCGACGTTTCCCTCGGTGGTTGCCCACCTTTTTTCCCCGTCGCGTCGCTCGCCGAGCACGAGTGGAAATTACAGGAGCGCACGCGTCGCTCGTATATCGACGCATCCGCGGGGCAGACGAGTCGAAACAATTAGCTGCATGCGATGCAGTCGCATTCCGCTCGCCGCTTTTCGCCCGGCGAAAGCCGCGGCCGATCGTTCCTGACACGATTTCTTGTGGAAATCATCGATAGAAGGGAACGAGGGGCCCGTGGCCTCGATTCACCTCCGCGAGACCGTGTCTAGGAACAGAAGCTCGAGTTAGTCGAACCGGGGTGCGGGAGCTCTGGCTGGGCGAGATGGCTTGCATCATGTAAGGGGATGAAGGGGTCCCGGCCAGGGGATTGGAGAAGACCAACTTTTTGATTGCTCCACTCCGACATGGAAATACCTGCTCCAGGTCCGCTGCATACTTCGAGCAAAACATCTGCGTTTCGAGGAAATTTACGGGGGAATGTAATATTTTTTCAATGCTGAAAAATTCTGAATTAGTGTTTAAGGACGAACTTCGGTAACATTAAAAATCAGCGAAAATCTTTGAATTTGGAGGAATGAATTTTTCTGCAATAGCAAAACGGCCAGCAAAATTTTAGAAAAATTGATTCTGGTTGTTTTTAAATTATTAAACTTTTAAATTAACATGCATTCTTATGGGGAAACGCAAACTTGAGAAATATAACTCGAAAATTAATAGTGAAATAAGTGGCCAAAGTTTTTGAAATCTTGTGTACAGAAATATCAAGCATTGAACTAAATTTTCATAAGAATTCCGGACAATTGAGTAATATCTTGGAAATTGATTAACTTTGGGCTAAGAATGTCACTGAAATGAAATCCTTAAAAAAGTTTCACTCCTCCGTTTTTATAAAAAAAAATAAAATTCAAAGAATAAAAAAAGTTTCATGGTCTATCGTTCAAAGAGACTGTGATTCGTTACATGCTCGAAAGGATTAGGGGTATTGTGGATAAAATAAATTTGAGGGAAGAAGAGATCGAGGGATATGGGGAAGACTCGACGTGGAAATATGGAGAGTATCAAGCCTGTAAATATGGATATGCAGGGGATTTTCGATCCAGAAGTTCGGAGGCTAAGGGTGCAGAGAACTCGAGGGGTCCTATTCCGACTGATTCCCTTGGCAATGTAGACGTAGGAGACACAGAATTGAAACTCAAGAAAACCAGAGAAGATAGGCTTGAATGAGTAACAGAGGAACATTCTCTTCCCTCGCAGGTGATATCCATCAAACCAGCACTCCTCGGGGACTTCTGCACGCCACAGAATCTCGCGACCTGGCTACCCCTGCTGAAGGACACCCTGCTGCCGGTGTTCCTCGCCCTCTTCGACAAAATGTTCTGTCGCTACGTGGCCAGGGTCTACACGAAGCAGGATCACACGGGAAGACTCTCCCATGGTAAGTCTCGGCTCTCATTACACATTAACGGAACTAGCTCTGAAAAAGTCCTCGCGCGTTTGAAGTTCGATTAGGAGAGACGACATTTCGCGTGCATTATCGTCGAAGGAAACAGGATTCCCTGGTTCCGTGGTATTTCTCCGCGGTGCATGGCGTCGATTCTCGAATAGAAAAATGCCCGATGCACGCGTGGGAACGCAGAGACTCATCGGCGTATAATCGTCAAGGCGAGATATCAGTTATGCGACAAGCCGCAATCTCGCAATCTCGCAATCGCAGGTAACCGCATACCGCGCGGTTAATTTCCCTTTTACTAGCGCGTGCGTCGCTTTTCTCGCGGCTTTTCTTTTACTCGACTGGACCCTCCGTCGTGCACCGTTGCCAGAGCACCTCGATCATCCACGAGATTTTCGTTCCGCGTTGAAAAAGCTACGGTACCTCGATCCGTCGTTTTCCGGCTCGAATCGCGCCGATATTTTCGCAACACCGCGGCGGCGAGGGAAACTGAGACCCGCCCCGGACGATTTCACGGAAACCTCTGTTACGCTTCCTTTCCAGGCGGCGTAGACGGCAAGTTTCGCCACTTCGAGCAGGACACCGAGTACAAGCTGCAGTTGAACCTGAACCACGGGCTCAAGTTCCCCCTGACTAACGGAAGCCTCTACGGCCGGTTGCACAATCACCAAAACAGAGGCTAGTACGCGGACCTTTTACAGAACACAGCTCCTTCCAAACCTCCGCCAATTCCGACAGCAGCGCCGGCGAAGCCTCGTCGCGATGCTAATTCAATCGTCACTCGAGAATTACCAATCGGTTGCAAACTCAACGTGTAGTAATTACCATGTAATTTGCATAATTGCTCTGTGATCTCGCGGAGCATCGGCTATTGCTCAATCGACGCTGGAAGAAACACGAGGAATTCTTGCCCGCTAGGGTTCCAACGTTTTAAAAGTTTCTACCTCCCCGTGAAGTTCTTGTCTACCTGTTCGTAACGCGTCACACACTCCGTGACCTCAATGGAGGGACCCATTTTCAATTCCCGATCACGGGTCGCACTCGGCCCGGTTAACGCGCGCTAGGAATTTCGCGCGACGATGATCTTCCGCCGATAGAAAGTACGGAGTGACTCGTTTCCGCGCGAACGCTGGCTTCCACCGCGAATACTTGAAATTATGGGCCACTGGCGAAGTGGGAAATCGATATTCATGGTCACGTTCCGCGGTGTCTGCGATGGTATTTCAGATCGGGGCCGGCATACGTGTCTCTTTCAATAGAGTTCTGATCGTTTTCCTGTTTACCTACCGCGACGTGAATCCAAGTCATTAAGGCATCAAATTGTCGAGAGATCAACTGAAGAATTTCCTGCAAATGAAATAAAATCTCCAACTTCCCTCTTTTCCGAAACCAAGCCCGCCCCCTCTTCTCTTCGAAATTAAGAATAAAAAGATTCGTGGAATCACATCGCAACAAGAACCCTTTTACAGGAAAGACAGGCACGATCACGATGGGGATACAGCACTACCCGAGAACGCAGTCCCTGAACGAGGACGGCAACTACGCTTCTCTGCCCGCGGAGCTTTCCTCTTTCACAAGCTCGACCTTCGAGCCTCGCCAAGAACCAAGCCACGTGGAGGCCCTGAAGAGACCCACCTGCGAGCCGCAGATCAAGCGACCGAGGCCCAACGAGAGCTTCCAGGAGTTGCCCGGCAGTCGCAGGAAGATCGGCAGCACGGACGTGTTTGGGCAGAACATGGAGAACCTGGTGCAGCTTGAGGAGCCTTGCGTGAAGCGCAAGTTCACGAAGAGCTTGGACGAGATTCGAGAGGAGCCGCCGCGGAGGCACGCGCGAAGCGTGCTGGGTCTGGAGAACTTGATCGCCGGATTGGACGGGAACCTCCACGAGCAGCAACGCTACCCCAGGGTGGCCCTTCGGAGGAACCAGAGCTTCGATCACGCCAGATGCCAGTCGTGAGTTTTTCTCTTGATCCTTTAGCTGATCGTGTTGTTGAGACACAAATTCCTTAAATGGAAACGCGACCTGTCTCAGGTACCACCGATCCATGCTGGACTCCAGGACCTACGACCTGAAGAAACAAGAGCAGAGGAAGGAGCAGCAGAGTGTCCAGAGGCAGGAGACCCAGGCCAGCGTCGATGGCTACGAGACCTCCGACGACGAGAGCTGCGACCTTGAGAACGGGGACTTCGACACGATGAGCTCCTGCAGGAGTCGAAGCAGGAGCTGCTGCTCGGTCACCACGGTGGCTAATGACGATTTCGAGTATTTCCAACGTAAGGGAACCAAGGTATCATCCTTTGTCTCATGATCTTGGTGAGGGAATCTCGATTCCGCCCCCCTATTATTCCTCTGGAAACGTTTAGAAGCGCCTAACGAGCACGCGAGCGATCCCAGTGACTCGGACGTTGATGAAGAAAGGCGGTCGCGCGCGAGAACACTTTATTGGCCTTTCGTCGGGCTAGCAGTTGCGTAACGAGGGCCGTGGGAACGTGCTGTTTTGCAGGTGGAGCTGTTGCCCTCGAAGAGAGCCGGCGAGGTAAAGGTCAACATGCGATCTTTCACGCCGAGGATCATCGAGAACGGGACGGACGAGCTGCGCGAGGAGAGGAGGTGCAAGCTGGCCGACACCAAGCCTAGCATACAGTCCTACCATCTGAAGAAGACGAGGATCAGCCCCGGCTACTCGATGAACGACCTCGACAAGCTGACGATGGACAGGAGGCTGCCCGACCTCTCGCTCGAGAGCCTCAAGAGCATCCTGATGAACACGGACGTCAGCTACCTGGACAACGGGGACATCTGCAGGCACGACATCGGCGGCTCTGTGCCTGACTTCAAGAAGATCTTTGTCACGGAGTTCATATGAGCGCGCGTTGGAGATGATTAGGCGGAGAGAGCGACGGGAAAACTGTACGGAGTGGTTTGTGCGAGATAAGCAAGCTTCTCCTTTTGGAATACCACGGTTGATTCTTTATTGAGTGGCTAGTTGAAGGGATGGAGGAGGGTTTGGATTTTTGTTGAGGGAGAAGGCTTCGAATTGAGGATGTTGGGACTGTATACAGTGTTGAGAAATGAGAAGACTCGTTCTTTCAGGAGAACCAGCATCGATCCCAGGGAGAAATCGCGGCGTAATCTGCTGCGGTTCCTCCACGCTTGGAGATCCAGAAAATTATGCAACAGCCGCGCGGAAGTGGCCGCATTGGAAAGTTCGGGAGCGTGACGGGTCTAGTTGAACAAGTTAACTAATTCAATTGACGGAGTCTCTTTCTCCCCTTGTTTCTTTCAGTCGTCGCTCGATCTTCCAGGTCCGTGTCAACGCGATGAAAGCGACGATTGGACTGCGGATTGAAATACTGCGTCTTTGAATAGGCGATCCTTATCTGGGAACACGAAACGTAATTAGAATACTCTCTCCTCTTTTCCCATCGTTTCGTCAACATTTGCTATCCTCGACTCTTTCCACTATAAGCCCAATTGAGACGGGGATGCAAGGAATTCGGTTACCCTGTCGCACCGAACACAAACGCAAAGTAAAAGAAAACCCAAGGTCCGTCATCCCCCAAAAACACTACCCCTTCAAAATACACGAAATCTACTTGCACCACTGCGGTGCGAAGCTAGAAAACATGCTGCCCAACCCCATCCGCGAGCAAACAAACTCCCAGAACCCCCCGCCTCTCCGTCCATCCCCCTGGAAAGCCGTGTTTGCAGATCCGCAGTCCATCGACGGCGTTGCGAGGACTCGGCCAAGGGATCGCGCTCGGCTAACGGGAGAAACAAATGGCCGGGACTTTATTCGAACTCGCGATTCCGCGTTTAAATAGAACGGACGCATTACGGTGAGACGGCGTCTGGCCGTAAATCAGCGTGCCCTGGCGTAATAACTTACGAGCGAAGGATCGAAATTGCAGCGGGCTTTGAGTTACGAGCACCGCGCGGATGCGACGAACTCCGAATAGGAATGCGAACGGACGCGCCTGTAAAATATCCTTGTAAAATATGCTCTCCCCCATTGTTCTCTCCCTCTCCCCCCCCCCCTCCTTTTCCCGTTATTCCGTGAGATTTTTAATAAAACGCGACCCCCTCCCCCGTCGGCATTGTGTGGAGATCGATTTGTATATATCTTGTACATTTGTATGGTAATATTTAACTCGGAGTAAATACATGTGTACGCGGTACGTGGCAGTGTGCGTTCTCCAATTAATCCTCTGATGGTCCATGGAGAACAATTGACGGGGGGAATCGTGGGTTACAATTGTGTGATGGGATTGTTTGAGGGGCGGGGGGGGTGGGGATGGAACTGATGGAAGTAATTGTTTCATTGAAGGGCTACATATTTCCATTTTCTGGAGTGGAGATAGATTGTATTTCTGTGAATCGGTTGACAGGGGGACTCTGATGGATGCAGTAAATTGTTGCAGAATCTGTTAGACGTTGGAAGTGGTAAGCTTCCTCTCCAATTGCCAGCAGAAGTGATTTTCTAATTATTTCGTGGGGTATGGGTATATTCAGGAACGGCTCGAGCTTCATTTTCGCCCTTTATCTATATTGCCCTCCTTAATTGGAATGTCCTATCTAGCATATTGAAACCACTGAGAAAACTGAAGTTTTACCATTTTCTTCTGCCGTTCTGCATTCAAATTAAAACGTGTTGTCATTATTTCGTAACAGCCTAACACAAGTTTTTGTAATAAGTGTATCAGTAGGTAATGTATCATTAACGTATCAATTAATTAATTGTTTCAGGTGGGATATTTTAACCATCTGGAAAGCGGTCAGATTAAATACATTAGACTGTTTCTAGATCTCTACGGAGCACGTAGGGTTTTCTAACTTTACTTAAAAGGTGAAAGACGTGTGGAACTTCAAATATTTCAACATATCTTGAAAAATGAAAAAATGCTAGGTAGGACATTTTAACTAAGGAGGGCAGTATAATTGGTTTTTTGAGTTTTTGAAAACCCGAATTTTTATACCTACGTGGCTTAAGAAATTTCGTTTAATTTTTTTTTCAAAAGTCCAATTTTGTGCGCCTTGTCTATTTTACGCTCTAGACAGCTGCCTAAATTTGCTTATAGGCACGTGATATACGCAGAGATGGGCAAAAACTTATTTGAAATAAAAATTTCGTACACAAATTTTTATTTCAAATAATTTTTTACCCAAAAGGTTCATACAGAAATTTTTATTTCAAATACTTTTTTACCCATCTGTGACAGTGAGTGTCATTCTGCTTTTTATTTAATTTCTAGAAGCTACTAGAGGTTTGGAAATGAATTTGTCTATCAAGGTTTCTATAAAAATTTATTCCTATAGTACAATGAGTATCGGAGGTATCGTAGAAGAGGGATGCACAGCATTGCAAAGGCACGAGTCTCTTCCGTCGCTATAATATCTCGTCGGCTCTCAGCGAAGCCAATTATTCTCGTTCAACTAGGATCGTGTCCGCGGATAACCCCTCGCCGCTCAGGGGACTGTAATTATTGCGTGTATTACGTGCGCGGACTTTTTGGTACTCCTTGTTTTTCAGCCCGTACACCGACGGACACGATTATCACGTGCGCGCCCTCCGATAGGCCCTAATCGTCGCTTAATCGTCTAATTAAATTGTACGTACCGCGTTTTATTACGCTCGCGTTGACTAGCAATACACGGTTTGGCATCGTTAATCGTATCTCTAATTATCTACCCTCCAGTGGCGTAGGAACGGCCCTCTCCCCTTCGCCGGGGATAAAAACGCCGAGGTATCTGCTCGCTCGTGTAATTACACCTATAAACGGTGGAGTGCTATTAATCGGAGAAGGTGGATGCACAGATCCATCGACCTTTACATTCGATTTCTAAATTAGAATAAAACAGTAGCGTCTGCGGAGAACTATTTAAAGCGATTCCGTTGCCACGGTGATATAGCGATAGTAAATTGGGAACATTGCAGCGTGAAGGGTGCAGCTCCATATTTAGCAACTTCAAGTAAATCCGAAAAAAACTGTTTCTAAAATTATTGCATTGAATTAAAAAAATTAGAAAAAGAACACTACCTAATTGAAAAATATATTTTTTCACGCAATAAGTAGTAGGTATTGGATTGATTAGTTTTTATCTCTTTTTTTGGCGAAAAAATATTGATAATATAATCAATTATATGATAGAATATTTGCTAATACATACTGATTATCTAATTAATTCTATTTTTATTTAATTGTGAAATTCTTTTTTACTTATATTACACGTTGTAACTCAAAAACCGTCAAAAAAACGGAGCAGCACCTCTCTCTTGCAAGGTCCTCAATTCCTCATCTCTCGATATATTATAAAAATCTGCTGCCTGTTTCCTGTTATCGTTCTACTACCTTGACAATTAATCTCTTATCACTACCACACACTATAATCTCGCTGCTACAAGTCAGAGACACTCTAATTGAACTAGCCAAGCACTTCTATCCCTGTTTCTCAGGAAGAAAAAGAAGAATCACTGAGAATCTCGACTCGTGGCTGCAGCAAGTAATTAAACTCGAAAGAATGGTAGTACTTAAATAATGAATCTCGCATGGCGAACGTTGCTACGCCACTGTGTATAGAAATAGGACTCGGTTCGCTTTGGTATAAAATTGCAATGATCACGCTGGATCCGCGGGTGTGGAGGGGGATCAATGGCTGGCGTAGACGAGATCGCTGCCGCGAAAGATTGCCTCGATCATGGACTTCCGGTTAAACTTTCCGCCCCTGGACTCGACGATCGCCACCAGTTGCTGATATCGCTTCCACGCGGTCACCGAGGCCGCTTCCCCTTCCGGTTCGCTCTTAATCTTCTGATACACGTCCGAGCTCCTGACCGCAGCCTCGGAAGTCTGGCAGACGCTTTCTGTGTCCGGTATCATCTGGAATTTCATAGGAAACTTTCAGACAGAGCAAACAGCTTCATAAACCTACAGGATGTCGGCATTTTTCTGAATTATTATAGCTTCTAATTTTAGCAGAGAATAAACTTGACGCGTGCTCGAACATTGCTGAGAAAATTCCAAGAGGAACGATTCAATGGGTGTAGGTTGAGCTCCCCTTGTTCTTCTATCAATCGGACTAATCGTTCCAGATTGGCCGGGTCTGTAATTAGCGCGACACGATGGAAAAGCCCCGGTTTAATCGCGAGCTCGAATCTCCGGGACGTTTGCTCGGGTTTGACCGATGTTTGTAGGACGCCGTGTATACACATGTAACGCAAGCGGCAAGCCTAAAGCCAGCCCTCGAAATCAATACTCGGCATTACACTGTTACTAAGGATTCCCATCCCCCATCGCCAGATTCACCCCCGTGCCAGGCAGGGGTTCAATGGCCAAAATACAGGCCCCTCCGCGTAACACGTCCACGAAACGAATGGGGACGCACAGTGGCTTCGATTGTCTCTCTTATCCTCGTCTATACTTCCCTTGGCTCGATCGCGTAGAAAAATGGACGAGAAGAGGGGAAAAGCTTTTTAAAAAAAAAACCTCCGACGCCCTCTTCCCTCGAAATGGAAAACAGATGAAGCTTCTGCTCGAAGACTCCATTTAACTCGCGGAAATGTCGTTATACTTTAGGAAATACAGAGTTTCCTTGGAGTTTTTATGAATTCCAACGGAGATGGCGGTGAATTTTCCGAAGAATTCTTCGGGATTACTTCGGGAGAATCGCGTTTTATGAGGGAAGTTCGCTGGCTCCTCTGTTCCGCGGTGGAAATATTGGCCGAGTTTCTACGCGAGGGGATGGAAACGGAGCAATAATTCCGACGAGGTCGTAATACAGGAATTGCTGTTTTTATGGGTTGGAAAAAAGTTAGCCGGCCTTCTTCTATTTACGTCTCGGGAAGTTTAAGCACCGCAGCTCAGGAGTTCTCGGAGACTCCCAAGCCACTTAAACTTTTTCCGCTTCCGCAGCCGCGATAAACATTTATCTTGTTCGGAAATTTCGCGGACGCTTTGAAGTTCCGAGGAAAGTTGCCGCGTCGAGGAATATTGCAAGGCTTGATGGATATTAGCGGGGGAATCGATGTGGAGCAGGGATCTATTGTGGCAAACTTTAACGGAAGCTTCCATTGTCCGCTGATTGAAAAAGAATATCCTGATACGCCGGCAACTACGAGGAGTAATTAGCAAGTCCATTCGACGGAGCACCAACTGTGCAATTAGAGCCGAGAACACGGAGGCTGAAGCAATTAGATTTTTAAGCCACGCGGGTCGTTAATGCGAACCTCGAAACTGCAAATTGAAACAGAGAATTCCCAGTGGAGTGGAGTAACTTCCGAAGCTCCCGCTAAACTAAATAAACATTACCATTGGGAGATCTTCGCAAGCAACGGGGACTCGATCTCGAAAGTTTAATTCCCGGAGCGTCGATCAGAAGCTTAAAACACCTTATAAGCAAGAATTCAATTGCAAAGTTTACTCTTAGGCAGGTAACAGTGGTTGAATTTCCGTCGCTTAAAACGCGAATGGAAAGCTCGAAAGCGGCGGTGGAAGCAGAAGAATCTCCGCAATAAAGGAACTTAGAGAGTAGGACCCACCTTGACGTTCAGCAGCGTCCTCTTCTTCTTCTCCTTTGCTCGTTCCCTGGTGCTGATCCAATTAACCAACGGGTTAAGGCCGTTTCTCGCAGAGGCCCAGTGGAGGAAATCGGAGATGGGATCGATCGGAACGCCGCGAAAGCGGATTCGGAGCACAGCACGGTCCAAGAGTAACTGAAGAAGGCCAACAAACGCCGACCATCAGCTGGTTTCCCCGATTACCCCCCTCCTCTGGCCAGGAACCCACATGTGTCGGCCATCTGGGGGGGAAAAGGTTGGTGGAGGGCTGGAGAGACAACCAGGGGACCCGGCACTTTCGTTAGCACCCTTCGTGCCCGGAGTCTCCCCCGTGTCGAGGGTTCGTTTCCGGCCACCGGCCGCCGTTCGCGTGCCAACGATTTTTAAACCTCCCGACGGTTTGCCCCGCTGCACACCCTCCCTCGAACCACCACTTTTCAGCTTCCTTGGGGGTGTGTTTGCACCTTGAACCGCCGCGCCGTGTGTCTTTTGCGGAACACCGTTGGCCCGAATATTCAGGCCTCGATCGAATTCCTTCACTGTGCCACTCGCCGTTGCGTCTGGCTGTTTGGAAATGTCGTTAGTGGCTTGATAATTGCGTGGCTCTGTTGGTAATCCATAGCGGGATGAATTAGCGGGCGAGTGTTAAGATTATCGAAGCGGTGAACGCTGGATCTGACAGCTGTTCCTCTTCGCCGCGTGCTGCTCGGAGATTTTTTCGCAGATGAAAGTGTCGCGATATCGCGGGATGCTGTTTGAATGAACGTTGCGCGTGATTCCGGGACACTCTGTGGGAGTTGTCCATTGGAAATCGATGAGTTTGCGGAGTTTCTGTTGCCACCCCACCCATCGTTGGATATACAAATGTAAATTGGGTTGATGCACTTTAGAATTCACTCCTCGCGCAGGTACCTCCGGCTGATTTAAACAGAGCTTTAATTAGTATGCCGTGCTGAATATCGGGGCCTTTAATTGAAGTGTCTGTAGACCTCGTTGTCTCTACAACTGCACCGTAGCTGCACGTGAATGCAGTTATGCAAGCGAGTTATCGGCAAATCGACGTTAATTGCCATCTGGTTTAGTCCGGTGACGAGGCGAGAAGTATACTTTGTATTCTCTGTGTACACAATCCTTTAATTCAAGTGTTCGGCTTTTAAAAATGAATATTTCAAATCGATCTTCTGGCGATTTGACTATGAAGGTAGGGATAGCAAGTTCGAGGAAAGTAGCAGAATGTAGAACTTGGTTCAGGACGATGGAAAAGGGCGTTTTTTAAGAATCATTTTTGCAACAAATGTAAAGCGAGTGTTTCCAAAACTTTGAGGGTGTTTTGCTCTATGTATATTCAGGCAACAAGAAATTTTTTTTATTTAATAATAATTCATTTACCATTGTTTTATTGGTATATCTTCGGAGCACCAATTTTGCCTGAAATAAAAAAGGCCAAAGTTTTCTTAATTATCATGACTTTATATCGTAAACGGACTAACACAATAAAAAAAATTTAATATTGAAGAAGTTATGGGAGTTTAAAGAAAAAATCACGATTTTGACGGAAAATTTTCGACACCTTTATGCAAAAAAATGATTTAATTTAATTCAATTAAGTAATTGGGCGCTACGAAGGTATAGCTACCAATAAAACAATGTTAAATGAATTATTCTTGAATAAAACAAAAATTCTTGTTGTCCAAATACAAAGTAAAACACCCTTAAAGTTTTGGAAAGATTCGCTTTATATTCGTCGAAAAAATAATTCTTAAAAATCCCTCCTTAAAGGAAGACATATTATCACAGAAAAACAGTAAGATTCCATAAACTTTGAAGCTCAGTCGTCGGATTCCCCAAGCTACAAAACCAATTTCGTCCAATCGGCTTGTTTACGAGACTCGTATCAGCTTTCAGTGGTCACCGATGCACCGAGGAAGTGGAGATGATACCTACCCTGCTCGCAAAAGAGCACGAAGAATCCAGCCGATCGATGCAAAGAAGCTTCCACACGCTCACAGACCCATTCCTATTCCCGCGTCCGCGATATTCCTCCGCAATTTTTCAGGATCAAAGAGCTTCGTCCGTTCGAAAGTCATTTTAAACAGAGAAACCACGGAACAGAATTCAATTCATCACTGTCTTCAATTCAATTTGGTTTTCCCAACCAGATTTCCTTCGGAAGAGAAACGGAAACTGTGCTGTCCCGTATAATACGTACCTAACTCTGCGACCTGTACCTACCAACCACAATTATCTGTCTTACTACGGTCCAGCGAGTCAGTGCCGCGGGAAAATTGGTGAGTGACGGCGAAAATGGCCCCGTTGATTTCCAACTGTCCACATTCCTCGACGTCCACGACGTCCACGACGTCCACGGCGCCGGCATAGGGTCTCCTGGCAGCCCATTGTGGAACGTCGAGGGAATCGAGTAAATTGGCTGAATTGCCACGTCCGAGAATCGTGGCACGTCGATGCAGACGCGAGATAGAATCGCTCGAATTACAGCACAGAATAGTTTGGGACAGAGGCGACGTCGTTTCCATGCACAATGCGCCCGGATCGTCCAGAGCCAGGCCTGTTTCGCCGCAGCCTCCGCTTGGAAATTAATTGGCCCGTTTTTCAGAAAGCTCAACAAACTAGTAAAGTCCCCTTCGAATTCTTCTCTCCTTGTTATTCATAAAGTCTGTCGCTCCGAATCAACGAATTTCGATAGATTTCTGTGCTCAAGGATTGAAGTCAACGTTCCGTGGTACCTTGGAGAAGTTCCAGTCGGGGACATTGCTAGTAACCTTGAATTCTAAAGCAGGCCATTTCCTTCGCGGCTCGGGGAAACAGGGAAAAGGTCCCTCGGCATAAAAATGCTGGAGCCTGGAGTTGCGACGTGTACGCGGACAATAAAAGTCTCGCGGAACGTAACTACGAAAGTGAAAAGTTTCGTGGAGGCGACAGATGGTCCCGGCATGTGCAGCGAGTTGCAAGTTATTAAAAAAACAGTTCGACGTTCCCGTTGGTGCGAAAAAAACGGGGGAACTTGTCATCCTCTGCTGTGGGACGAAGTTCTGCGTTGGTATTCATTGCGACTTCGACTACTGCGCAGTATCGTGGTTGTAAGTGGAGTGAATAATAGATAGATGAATACTATAGGCATTGGTTATTGAATATTCCTTGACGTGGAAATGCATAATGTAGATTGTAGTGTATTATTGGAAATTTCAATGGATATTTCGATCGAGTGCAATGCTTAGTTTTGGGCTTGTTGCCCACATCGGAAAGTAATTGTTGAGGTCAGAAAATTGATTTCACTGGAAATGATCGAATCCCCCAGCTGCGCCTATTCTTTAATGGCCAATCGGCGCGTGCAGCATAAAGGCACACGACACCACTCTTACAGCTGCCGGAAGTATACATCTGCCGGCTTCTACTAACCGTGCCGTGGAGTTCGGCCCACCTTTCCACTCTGGTAGACATTATTTCAGTGCTTTGCTTCGCAATTAAACCTGACGCGGTGCCATTGATCGATGTACGAACTACGAAGCTTAAATCGGGAAGCTTCGGGGATTTGAAGGGAAGATCGGAGAAAGGTGTCGATAAGGGAAATGATAGAGAGGTGTCGGGGAAGGAGGGGAGGGAGAAAGGAAGCGTTCGTTTCGGAAAATCAGAAACATCTGCCAGGAAACACTGATCCTTGATTAGGGACGGGGCTCGTGCTGAACACCTTGACCTCCTGGTCGTTGGATATTCGAACTTTCGACGGAATTTTTAGAATCTGGGAGTTTAAACGTGTGGCACGAATTGGGAAGTCGGGGATCAGGAATTTCTGGATTGGGGAATTGAGGATTTTAGGATTTGGGAAATTAGGGACTTGGAGGTTTGAAAAATTAGGGGCTTGGGTTTTGGGAAATTAGGAACTTTGGAAGTTAAGAAATTGGGAACTCGAGGACTTGATAGTTTGGAAATATGAAACTTGAGAACTTAAGAAATTTGGAACGTAAAGATTTGGGAAACAGGCAACTTGGAAACTTAAGAAATTAGGAAATTCGGAAAATTGGGAACATGAGGACTTGGAAGTTTGGGAAATATGGAACTTGGAAATTTAAGAAACTTGGGACTTAATGATTTGAAAACTTAGGGATTTGGGAAATAAGGAACACGAAAATTTAAGAAATCAGGATCTTGTGGACTTGGCAATTTGAAAGCACAGAAAATTGTAGATTTGGAAATTTGGGAACATGAAAAATTGGGGTCTAAACACTTGGCGAATTCCTCCTTTTACAAAAGAAAGCGAGAGAGTAAAATCAACCAAACACTTTCCAGTATCCACCAAGGCACCACGTCAACCAAGAAATATGGAGAAACAAGAAAGCTGCCCGTTGCAGTGACATACCTAAAGAGAACCAGATGCAACACAGCAAATATGTTACTTTCCCCCACTGGCACACGAATAATGACTTCTGTCTTCTCGCGAACAGCCACACTTTCTCAACTGTCACGTTTTCGCAAGTAGCCGTGTCCATTCATCGTTAAAGTTTGCCATCCAATTAACCCTATCGAAGACACTTGCAACCGGTTCTCCGGCTTAATTAATGCAATTACGTGGCTAAACGTCCCCCCGATAAGTGTTCAAATTTTTAACCCGCGCGCTCTTATCTGAATGATCCCCTCTGAATTAAAAACAGTGTTCATACGAAAGCAAGCTTATCTCCTTTCAGCTGGCAACGAGGGAAACGGGCCGCGTGTTTGAGCACGAGACGAAACTCTTTGAAAGCGGTTCAATGCAGTCTGCAGAAGTTCGCTACAAAGGAACAGGTTGCGCGTTGAACGGATAGTCTTTGCAGACACTGGAAGTTAAGTGTCTCTCGAGATTTAATGGAGAAGTCCGCTGTCCCAGCTTCACCCCAGTCGACTCTCAAACCACAGATTCGTTTCTCCAGTCACGAATACAAGCACGTACACAATTAATGACCCTGCCTCGAGAAAAAGCAATAGAATAAAAAAAGAAGAGTTCCATCGGGAATAGAAATCAATTCCACGGATGATCGATGAGCGAAGGATTCAGAGGAATCCAAGGAATCCCAGTCTACCTGTTCCACTTCGTCCACACGCCACTGTAACTCCATATTTCCAAGTTCCAAGCATCTGCTCGACACTGTACACCAGGGTAATCGAAAAAAATGAGTAAAAACATTGAGCTCCCACGAATATTCGTGTCCCGATTTTCCGATCGACCTGGCCCAGGGAATTCGGCTATCGTTCGTCTTGGAACGAGTCTCCTCAACCCTTTCTCGCATTCTCACCCCCGCAGCTGACGAGCACGGGATACCACCTGACGGTTGGCCAGGAACAGCTGTTCCCTCCCCTGCCACCGTGGCCCGCGATCCCCTCCAAAAAATCCAAACGATTTCGGCTTGAAAAAGGGAAAGGGAAAAAACAGAGGCGGACAGTCGGAACACCCGGCAGGATGCTCCTCTGGGGATGATTAGAGATCGTCGGAGTAGTTAATGCTGCAGCGAATTAAGCACCGAGGATGCCGTGGCTGGGGTGGGGCGTTTAAAAGGATTTGCAAGTCTAAATGAAATCTGCGGGGCTGGCAAAGCACGAAATTCGCAGGTCCAGTGGAAAGCTAACGTTATTCCACAGCTTCCATCGAGATTCTTCTTCGGCTCTGATAATTGCCAGGTGCTTCTGATTCGTCTTAACTATGTAACACTGGGTATAAGTGAGATCATTTCTTCCGCTGAGGAAGTACAGGGTGATCCTGGAGCCACTGGACACAAAGAGATGCTGCCTGGTACCCCGTGGCCGGGGTCAACCCCCCGTGGTACCTCTTCTAATTTATGGATTTCGACCCTGGAAGGGGTTGGAGTACCTATTAAGAAGTGCGAAACGTCTCGTTTCCGCGTTTCTCATCAGATCTCTGAGAAAATGGTGTCAATCGATTCCTTATGTGTCGCCGATGAAACTAACACCAAGAACGACGCAATTCGGAGCATAATGAAGGAAATAAGATGAAAAATTAATTTATATAATTTCTCGCTAGCTTCGTAAAAAATAGTCCGATTTACATGAAATTTGGTATAATTTAATCGGCAAAACGTAAGGAATGCATCGGTATCACTTCCATATCGATATGGTAAACAATAAACAATTCAGTTTTTCTGAAACAGGTATGAATCCTCGGCCGACCGTAGCGAATTGCGGTCGGCGCCCCACTGTCGGGGGTGAAAATGTGAAATATTCATTTCAGCGTATTAAGAAATTCTTTATTCTTTATCGTATCAATTTGGAGCCGGCCCCAATGGATTCCTTATGTTTTTCTGATGAAAATCATACCAAATGTCATGCAAATCGTACTACTTTTACGTAAGGAATATAAATTGCGATTGATTGACACCATTTTCTCAGAGATCTGATGAGGAACGCGGAAACGAGACGTTTCGCACTTCTTAATAGGTACTCCAACCCCTTCCAGGGTCGAAATCCATAAATTAGAAGAGGTACCACGGGGGGTTGACCCCGGCCACGGGGTACCAGGCAGCATCTCTTTGTGTCCAGTGGCTCCAGGATCACCCTGTAGATACATATAATAATAATAATAATAATAATTTATTATATGCGAGGCATTGAGACCAAAAACGGGCTAACTCACATTGAAAAGAAATTATTTTTTCCTATTTTATATGATTAGCATTGGGAATACATTATTTCCACTACCTCAATTTAATTAAAAATACTTTCAATCATTCTTCAAAATAATTCTTCCGCGAAGAACTCTGCCCAGAGTGTGCACCACCCTCCCCCCTATTTATGCCGCGAAGATCTATCAATCACCGTGAAGATTTTTGCAAATTACTCAGCTACCAGGTCTCCAGGTGAAAAGTTCAGAAGGGCGATGCTGATGCGACGAAGAGCGGAGGGTCGACAGGGTCTCGCTGGCTAATTACGCGGACGGCGATCGGGCGTAGATCTCCTCTGGCGAAAGATCGGCCGTGGATGATTCAGTGGCGGTAAGAAAGCGCATAGATTCCCTTGGTAACAGCAGCCTCGACTTATTTTCGCCGGACGAACGTCGAAGACAACAAAAGTACCTCGACGGAGCAGATGCATGGCATGTGCTACGAACCGACACCAGATGCCCCATTGGCGTAGAGATCCCCGAGGCAAGCTGCCACGATAAAGCTGCCCATGGGATCCTTTTCAACCTGGTCGCGTGCCAGATAGAGCCTTCCTAAGTTCCTACGGCCTCTCCGCAGCCACCGGGATCCTTTTCTCCAAACTATCCCCGGGATCCCCTCGAATCTCCGATAGATCTGCCCGCGGGAGCAGCAACGGTCAGGCCGAGAGCCGCGAGCAGCGTGGAAAATCACGTTTCTTGGCGACCGAACTTAGGCGATTTCTTACTCCAACTGTGTTCGAAGTGGAGGATTCTGAAAGGCGAAATATTTGGGGAAATATTCTGATCGCAGGCTTCTATAGGGAGCCCAGGGAAAAATTAATCGCAGGATTAAAGGGCTAAACACACTGTGACAGTGGTAAGAAGAAGAGGGGCCTGGAGGATCTCTTCTTCTTAGCGTCTTCGAGCCTCTTCTCCTCACTAATCTGTCACGGAATTGATAAATGTGTTTAGACCTTAACCCCACGAAAATTAAACCATTAAAATAAAATTACACCATTGCACATGTTAGACCTCACAAGCCCATATCTTCAAATCTAGAAATGCTTGGATATTTTGAGGAAGAAAATTTTTAGACTGCGCGTACCTAGTCTATTGCACTGAATCTTTATTAACAAAAATAATATTTATAATCAAATGAAATATACCGAAGAAATTTCTCTTTAACACTACGAGTGATCGTTATCTGAATCTTTTTCAATATCACGAGGACTGTTCACTTGGGCCTGTCAGGCCCCACGTGTGCACCGTAGGATTCTGAATGGTTGCAGGTTTCAGTGTAGCACGAGATGGTTAATTAACTTAGCATTCATTTATTTACTGGTCAATGTTATCTACAATGATTTATTGTAAAAGTAACAATAGTCGTGTATAAGTTAAAACGGTATATCATACATATGTACAGGGAGGGGTGAGTGGATCTCGACGATCCCGTGGAGTTTAAGTTGGATCTTACGCGGACTGAGGCAAACGTTCTCAACGCGAGATCGATCGGAGCGCTGAAGGGGTTCCCTCCGTTTCTCTGGCGAGTGATTCGCGATCGAGGTCGATTCGTCGATCGAGGATCACTCGCGATCATGGTAAGTATTCCCCGTCTACGATCTATCGATCGATCCAAAGTCGATGAACTCGTCTCGTATACCAAGATACCAACGATCCCTCGTGACGATTTGCCGATCTAGAATTGATCTCGTACGCCTATCTAATATCGATGAACTCCTCCTTAGACACAGCTAACTCGTAATAAGCGCCTTTGGAGGCTAAAATACACTTCTTTTTGACGACACTGGGTGCAGCTTCTCGTATACAATTTGCCAGTCGACGCGTTAATTAAACGTTGCACCCCATCGTTATCATCCAAAGGAGAAACGTATCTTCCATTTAGATCTGCGATCTACGTGCAATCTTCCCAATGCGACGCAACGTTCAAAAAATACCAAAAGAAATTCTTAATTCTGTCCCTCGATCTTTCACGCACTTACGATAAAATAATCTACGAATTTCTCCTAGGGTCGTGTACTGTGATTTCAGCGATGGTATCTCCGCAGCTCCTCGCTTTCCAACCCCCTGACCGAGTAAAGAATCGTGTCCGAAATAATCAGTGGAACCTGATCACTGGCAACAACGAGCCTCGAGCTTCGAATTACCCTCCCCGCCCTCCGAAAATAATTACTCGATCGTGGAGTTGAAAGGCTGGAAATGGTGCACCGATAAAAATCTCAAAGTCACCCCTGCCTCTCGAGAGGGGTGGACGAAAGTAGCGGCGAGTCTCGACGTTGATTTAAGGAAATTCACTTGGACGGGGGCGAGTTGCACCCCTCGGCTCTCGTTCATATCGATCCAGCGTATGAACCCTATCCCATTGACATCGTTTATTGACATTCGTTTACCATGGAGCGAGTCCAACGTCCAACGGCGTCGCGGGAACGAACGGATCCCTTAGCCTAACACGATAATCGTAAAAAATAAATAACGGTAATAAGAACGATAATGGCTAATAAAGAGCAGCGACCACGGTTACAATAGCACTAATCACGATACAATAAAAAGGAGTACAAAAAAGGGGGAAAGAGATAGAAAAGCAGCTCGCCTGTGGAACGAACGTTGATTATAAAGAAAGGGTGCTAATTTGGTGGTTGAACGGGCACGACGCGAGTCTCGCGCCATTGGATGCTAACTTCATCATCCCCCGTTCGTTATTTACTAGAACTTGGCGCATGGACCCGAAGAGTCACTGTGCCCTGGTTTCTAGGCTTTGTGCGAGGGCCCGGAATTTGCGAACTAAGCTGAACTCGGAGCGATTATTATTCGACTCGAATAAATCGAGCACACCCCTGCCAGCCTCTGTTGCGCTGCGGTTATCCACCGACGAAACGTTCCAGTGAGGACACGTGAATAAGCTAGTACGAAACGAGGGAGCATTTCGTGGGTGGAAGCGTCGATGAGGGGTGAGCTTGAGCCATGCTCGGATCGCATTTAACAAATCACTTGCCCCTGCTTGCTAAGAAATGGAATGTCCCGTGCAAGGTTTCCAATTTGCTATGGATATCAGTGGACTACTTTCCGCGGACGTGAAACTAAGGGCTTTGGCAGAGCTAAGGAATGAACGAACTGTTGGGGATCTAGGCGATCTGCCTTCGATTTTCCGGGGTCGAGGAGTCGATATTGCCTGACTCAGTCGTTCAACGTTCTCAAAGATCTCGTCCGCGGCGGTCGCCCGGGTGGAGACGCAGCCTTTGGAGAAGCTGCGTCCACTTGACGAGCGCAGTCTCACGGGTTGAAAGCGCGAGGTTTGCTTCGCAAACACGCGGTGAATGCATGTTGATCCGAATGAAAAGAGATTCCTCTTTTTACCGCGACAGGAACTTCTGCTCGCGCGAGATTGTCGCTAGAACGAAGCGACGATGGTTCTGCCGGGGCGGTCGAGGGGCGAATGTGGGGCAGGCTTCAAGCAGCGGGTCGTTAAAGTTTCGCTAGGCAAACGGAGCGATCTAGATGTGAATTTTAATTCCCCTTTTACGTAACACCAAGGGAGATACACCGAGTTCCAAGGAGAATTCCTATCGCCGCCGTAGCAGGTGCTAAAGTAGCTTCCCTCGGCCGAAAGGTGCGCAGAGATTCCGCCACCTCGCCCCTGGATCCCCGACAGGGAACAGGAAACACCCCCTCGCCCCGGTGGATTACGGATCGCGGTTGCCGAAAGCGTCCCACGGCGAAAGCCAGGCTTCCTTAAAAAAATAGCGTCTGGGCCGATAAAATCAGGGCGATTCGTTTACGTGGTGTACTGAGCGAAGGCCCGTTCCCTCTGCAGCTCCAGATGCTCCTTCATGGCGAGGACCGTGGGATGATGCGGCGGCAGCCCCTCGTCCTCCACCAGATATCTCATGGCTTCCGCGGCGCAGGCGTCCCAACCGGCGCCCCAGGACCCCGGCACTTGATCCTCATAGCTCCTACCCTCCTCGGGATCCTCGTCCATCCTCAAGCGACGGTCCAGGCACTGGTACGACTCCGCGAACACTTGCTCCTTGTCGAACGAGCGGCTCGAGTCCTGCCTCTGACACTTCTCCGGGACGTTCTCGTGGTAACGGGTCCCCTTGAAGCCCTCTGCCTGGAGGCAACCGCGCTCCAGGTAGCTGCTCTCCACCAGGTCCATCTCGTCCCTGTCGATGGTGTCCCTCGCCAGCAGCCTGGCCGCGCTCTGCTTCTGATGGGACTGCTTCAGCTCCATGGCCAACGAGGCCGCCAGCTGACGCAGCAGCCTGCTGTTCTCCTCCTCGTCCTCCTCGTCCTCCAGCTCGTCCAGCTCCACGCCCTCGTCCTCGGAGGAGGACACCAGGTCCTCGTTCTCGTCGTCCACGCCCAGCAACGTCAGTAACCTCTCCGCGGCATCTGCGCAGACGGAGCAACGGATTTGTGACACCAGGTAACGCATAACTACTAGCCCGTCCCTTTTGTCGAAGCAAAAGAGGAACGAGGCAGAGAGGACTGTCGGAGGGAAACGTATGAAACACTGAAGCCCTCTGTTAACTCTCGGAGCAGCGGGCAAAGAGTCGCGAATTTCTGCCCAGGCTTTGGATGCTGTGCCTGGAGAGCAGCGCGAATCGGATCGCGTGAAAAGCTGGAGAACTCGATTCCCCTGTCGCGACGGGACCCGTGGCTTTGATAGAGAGAGGGAAGGAAAAAAGGACCGGAATTCGGCTCGACTCGGTGGCCCGGTTTCGCGCACTCCTGTGGGAATCCTGCACCATGAGCCTCCCATGGGAACTACCTGTCGCTACCCACCCCATCATCCGTCCTGCGAATCATCGAATTTCGCACGAGCCTCTCTCTCCTCCCGTTGCTCGGCTCGGTGAGGGGGCCCGCCGCCGTGTACGTACACGCGCCCCCTTGGCCCTTGTTCGCACACCCTTGCGAGAAGCCCTCGGTGGAAGGGTCGTCAGGTACGGCCAGTCCAGGCTTACCTGTTCCTGGGAACTTGGCGGATACCCTCGACGCAGGGGGGTGTTCAATTAAACGATACCTTGACGGGAAGATCGCGAGGGGAGGTGTACAGGCACCTTGTGAGAGGACAGTTTTTGGGACACTCGCGTGTGGGAAGTTGGCAGAAATTTGGAAGACGGGGATGACTGGTGATTCCCGAGGGGTTGGGGGGGTTGTTCTGACAAGCCTGTTGTGAGAACACGAGAGGCTTGTCACTCTACACCACTTTGATCTTCCAGGTTCCCGCGAGCAGTGTGGATATCATAGCCGAGGGGGAATGCTCTGGTGGATCGAAAATAGGAGACCGAGGAGAGAAGCTCGGGAGTTTAAACAAGTTATTATTTCGCGAGGGTGGGAAAGGGGTTGAACGAGGAAGGCTGTTGTTGCTATGAATTATGTAACAGCATGTTGGTGTTGGCGAGACCAGTTGGCGAGCAGAATTCTCGTCCGCTCGTGGAAATAGCGTTTATGCAGATGCATCGTATTTACCTGCACGACGGAGAACTCTGGTTTTGATAAATGACGGGGCGGAGGAAGTTCGCTCCGGAGAAGTTGAATTTTCCATTCGGTTCTCGGGAATGGCGCTTCGTCTACTTGGAATATCATTGCGTTATTCCTTCTTACCCGAGCGAGATTATCTAATTTACCTGTCAACGGACTAACAGGGCCCTGATTCAGGCCTGCATTCCCATAAATCAAGCCGAGGGCCGAGAGAAGCCACCGCGACGGGAGTTTTTACTCGGCGGGCCATTTTTTTTTCGCGAAGTCCCGCGCATTAGGTGCTCCCTTTTTTTCATCGTACCATCGACACCGCACAAGAGAGTCCAGACCAGTCAGGACCGAGTTCATTGTTTTTTCCCCCCACGGAGAAGAACCCCCCAGGACGTGGACGCCGGACGTTCCCACAGGGATAGCCAGATTTAAATGTCTCTACATTCTATGGCCTCCGAGGCTGGATTGGGTTAGGTTAGTCAGCGATTTAAAGGGCTCGGAAAGGGCAGCCGTATCTGCGAGGCCCTCGTCCCACGGGCGGGGTCTAAAAACGATCTGGAAGCTCGCCGGAACTTCAGGAAGCGGATGAGGCGGAAGTAAGAAGCGCTTGGAACTTAATCACAGGGGAATCAATCCTCTAGCAGTCAGAGGATTTAAAATTAAATTATCCTATCGACGGGAAGCGGCACGGAAACTACCCTCAAGGACTATGAACTATGTACTACCCAGTGGCGCTCTCAGGATTTTATCTCGTGGGGAGCCGAGTTGAAAAGGTAAAGATATTTTTAAGAAAAATTCATTTAATGCAAATTCGATTAAATTCATTAGGGAATTATAAAAAATTCAGTTAAAGAATAAAATCGAATTATTTTTCTGGTTACAAAACCCCTTGTTTGGACCCCTGACCCTCCCCCTCTGGGTGTACAACTGGTGTTATCTATATGCCGAGCAATAGAGAACTTCAGAAAGGAAATTCCACCAAGATTTGTGTCTCCTGTTTGATCGTAAAAAGGGCATATATCACCGGCAGATACTGGACGATAAAAGTCTCGACGTGGAATCGAGATGAGCGTCAAGTATCTATCTTAAGGTCGTTAAAAAGTCCGATGGAGGCAGCTAACTCAGAAACGAGAAGTAAACTACGTCCTCGCTACGTACAGCATCATCCTCGATCGAAGATTACGTAAGAATCGTTCGAATGAATTCTGCCGCGAACAATCGCTGGAATTCTACGAGGTAAAGCAAAGGGCGAGAGGGGCGAGGGGGGCGAGGGGGTAGGGGGTGGTGGCCCTGTTTGCCCGGAATGGGATTTATAGATCGTAAATCGCTGGCGGAGCTCGATCGCTACCGCCAGCCCGAGTTTGCTCTATTATTCAACCGCGGCCCAGATGAAATTGCGCGGTGCCGCAATTTTCCATCGGAAGATTGAAATTCCTACGGCTGTAAGCAACGTAGACGCTAGCAGCCGACGCCATTAGCATATAAAATTCATATTTCAAGAACGGGGCCGGCCGAGCGCCGCGCCGCGCCGCGCCACGCCGCGGCAGAAAGTTATTTTCCCGCGTGCACGGGACACGTCGCTCTGTGTCGTGGCATTTTTAGTGATTAATGCTAACGACCCACGAAACTTTAATGAGCCTTATAAATGGACTTTGAGCCGGTGCCACGGACTTTGAAACTGAAAGATCGATGAAGGGGTCGCCGGGAGTCGCGGCTCGCGTGGCTTTTCACCAGCCCGGGCAAGCCTGGGGCACCTTCGAAATTTGTTTGTATCTCGTTCGGGGATAATTAATGGAGCACGCCGCGGGACGCATTAATATTTCGGAGTGGTCGAAATTCGATCCTCCGAACGACGCTTCGCTGCGTGCACCAAATGCCGGGACGTCGATTGAATTATCATTTCTCCATGGGAAGCATCGCGGAAGTTGAAAGCCGCGGAACTGCGAGCTGGAACGGCGGAATACGAAGAGACGTAATTAGTCGAATATTCGTTAGAGAGCCCTAAGAGAGACACTCTATCGGAAGCATGGGCGTCCGGAAGGGGATGCAAAAGGGGCAGTTGCCTCCCTCTGGCTTTCGAGAAATGATCGCTTATTTTTCAAACCTGATCTTTATTCAGTTTATGCTGAACGCGTGAATATTTCTAAATTTCGGATTTCAATTTTCAATTAAATTGGCTCTACAAAATGAGTTGAAAACATCAAGCGAGATACATTTCTTCGTTAGAATATTTTTCTTCACCTGAAAGTTGCCCTGGAGAAAAGTCTACGGACGCCCTTGATCGGAAGGGGTGACTTTTCAGGCGTCGCTGATGAAACGGCCCACTTAAAAGCCTCGAAAGAATTAGGCGGCCCCTATCTGCGGCGATCATTGAAATTCCCAGGCGTGCAGGTAAGGGTGGGGTAGGAAAGGTCCGTGGAAAAGGTAGCGACCTTTCTCGCTGGGTCGTGAAAATAAAAATTTTCTCGGGATTTCTGCGGTGTCCTACGGGGGCAGGTACGAGGGAGCCCTTGAAAGGGCTCGGCGAGACGTTTCTGGTCCCCGCGAGAGCAAACGAAATTTCCCCTGTTTCACCCTGACAAAGGGCTTGGCTTAACCACCAGGAAGCAGAGATGCAGGCCGCGGCCGAAGACGAAGGAAGTCGGAGGTGACGTTTACAACTTGGCAGAGCCGCGGAATTATATAAATAAGTTTTGGTTACGGGGGCGGCGCGGAGACGGAAGGTTACTAATAATCGCTGTTGCTCCTTGGAGATGATCCCGCGCGATGGAGGCGCGGCAGAAATAGCTCGGTGCGGGTTGCATAGCTGCGACGAATCGTTACGATTAAACCGAGGAAGCTGCTTCAACGGGATCGAACTCGAGGAGTCGAAATCCCAAGGGATTCGAATCACTGGAAGCTAATTAAGGGGGCGGAGGCTGCCCCCGCGCTCGATTGTCCCTTAAGACGGAGTATTTCAAGATTTCCAAGACAGTTGTCTGCGGCCGTGATTGAAGAAGCTCGCGAGATTGAATTGGAAACACTCGGGAGCCGAGTTTCTTTGAGCGTTGAAACTGTTAGAAAGATCCTGTTGCCTCAAGCTCGGAGGCAGTAATCTCGAAGAGTAGAAGTTCGACGGATCCTCGTTGAAAAGCCAAGCCCCGCGGAATATTCCCGACTCGGCCGAGGCCGAAGACAATGAGGACTCCAACCAATTAAAGTCACTGCACACACACCGCTCAAGCACTTGTTCCCACTGCCGCGGCGGCCGCGCAGCTTCCATCAAAAGCGGTACACCTAGCGGGCTAATCGAGGCGCAGCTTCAACGACCGGCGTGTAACGAGTGCCATTAAAAAGAATCCACGCGATCTCGAAGAAGAGCGATCAGCCGTGGTGATCGCGGGCCCCGCCGGTGCAATTAAAGACACTTAAGAGAAGCGACCGGGGTGCCTGGATCGCGATCAACCTCCCTGCAATTTATCGATCACGGGGAGGATCGGCGTTGCATCGAATGCTGGCAATTAAACGCGATCGCAGGCGACTCGGAAGAGAAAGAGGACAGCGCCGAGCGGGGAAGGTGGCAGCAGATCACAGGGGAAACCGATGTCGGTGGGGCGTGTGTCGTGATCGATACGAGGATCGAGGGATCGCGTGACCGAAAATCGGCCCGCGGCTGTGTCGAGCGTGCAGGGCAGGCCGCGCGGCAGAAGGGACCGGGTAATTAGGAGCGATTACCGGTCGCATTTAAGCCGGCAGTCGCGGGTCCGCGGCTCGGTGGACGCGACCCGGCTGATTATAAAGTGCTAAACCGGGGGTATACTTTGTCATGAAGTCGTCGGGAGACCTGCCTCGCGATCCAGGAGGACGTAATTACATGGACCCTGGACAGTCTTGCTCGCGAGGAGCTGCCCTTTCTCTTCGCCCGTCTCCCGAGCATTCACTCCGTTCCCGGAGACACGGAAGCTGTTTGTCTCTGCTCCTTGCGCTCCATTTTCTTCCCGCGAAGGACCATTGCCTGGACGGGGGATCAATTACGAGGGCCATTTTTCTTCGCTGGAGAAGGAAGGTATTTGGAGGGACCATGGCTCTTTAAACTATAAAATTTGGAGTTGCTGACCATTTTGGAGAAGCTTCGATTTAAGGATGTATCGGACGTGCAATATTAGACAAAATTATCAAATACTTGAATATCTGCGTCTTACGCATTGTAAATCTAGAATAAATAAGGTTGGAGCCTTATTTTTACTCCTAGAAAGGTATTTTTCAATTTACAAATGCTTTTTCAAGTATTATTTGCTAAACTTTTGGCAGTGAAAATGCCCTGAATTCGCAATTTTCTCAAGTTATAATTTATTTCTTTAAAACGGTGTAGTGAAAACAATTGCAACTCGGCAGATATTTTCATCTACCCATATACTACAGGTATAAAAAAATTGAAAATATTGCTACCATTTCTTCAACATTTTTTCAGTTCTTTTATCTATCAAGATCGTCTCTTTCCATAAGAGTACGTGTAAAATTAATGAGAATTAAAATCGTTATAGTGTAGTGCACATCAGGAAGATTAGAAAGAACAATCTTACAAATTTTCATTAACTTGGTACCACTTTGAAGATAGGTCCAATACATCCTTAAAGCACAATGGCCTGCAAGAGTGTATGACGTCTACCGCGTGTAAGGGAAAGCTACGGTTTTGTAAACAGAATTTCCTCGTGCCCGTTGCCCCGTTAGGGAGACTTTTCCGCCATTTCGGAGGATAATCGAGGGCCCCGAAAGGCAGAAACGTTTTAATGATACGTTTATAATGCGCTACCTGCGAGCGGTTTTCTCTATTGCGAGACGGGGCACAAAGTGAAAGGACCGTGACAAAGAGTTTTCTTGCGGCTGTAAATAATTATTCCGTCTCGGGGATATTTCGGGGGGGAAGCTAAGGAGGAGGAGGAGGCGAAAACATTCCCCTTTGTGCCGCCGGGCTCGGTAATTGCATTCCTGCCGATTTCCCCCTGCAGTCGAACGTTTGTTTGGCTTAACAATTTCACCCCCATCGAGGCGAAGCGCGCCCCGCCGTTCAGACTGCGTTATTCTGTCTCGTTACACGCGGACCTTCTCTTAAAGCCTTCGCCCCTGACGATCTAATTAACGAGTAAATAAAACGTGCGAGTACCGCCGCCTCCTTGGAACGGGCCGTGTAAAACAAGGGGGTGGTTACGAGTGGAAATGGGATCGAGGAATATCGCGGGGTGCGTTTAAATTGCGGAGGGCTTATTTCGAGGCTTCGCGGGATTCTTGGGAAGACAACTGCCACTGTTTGCTGTGTTTAATGAAATACAGGGGAAACTGTGTCTGTGCGAATGCATTCTGAATGGAAAAGTGTATCGAGAGGGTGGAATAGGAAATATGAAAGGTGGAACTTTTTCAAAATGAATTCTGCTTCTCGGTTCTCTTTGTCGAGTTCTCGTCATCTTCGATCGGGATAATATTTGGCGGTTGGATTATTTCCCAAGCTCTCGTCGCCAGGAATCTGATCCCATCCCTAATTAGACGCGCCCCCGACAGGCATCTCTGTTCAAACGAAGACTCCGTGCTCGGGCTCCTTCGAGAGTAGCTTGTCACCGGGGGAAGATAGAAAAGGGAAGTTTAATTACCTCGAATGCTCGGAGACGAATCCGCGACGTCGGTCGCGAGGTCGACGAGATCCTCGAGCCCTCCTCCGTCACCCCCGCAGTCCATTATCATGTCCTGAAATCAGAGAATGCTTCGTGAGAATGCTTGAACATGGCCAATTAATGCGCTCGTCTTTTCCCCATTAATTCTCCTTCCATTTTTACCTCTGCCCACGACGAGGCACCCTTTAACCCCTTAAACCACCACAACGCCCGACAAAGCCATCTCGCATTCCCAAAAAGAGAAGAAACTCATCTTCCCAGGGGCGCATTTATACTTTTGCAGGCCCTAAGCGCAACATCATTACATGACCTCGCAAATTTTTTCAGCTGCCTCTGGTTTTTATATATGCTAAATTTAATACTTAAAAAGAAGTAAGTGTTATATCTTTAATAATTTAGTTTCTCAAAACGGCTAAGTCCCATTTTATGACAGAAGGAGGCGATTAAGACGCTGGTGTAGAGAAACAGCGATACCACAAAACAAAGGTAACAGGATAAAATATAAAACTAATAATATCGTTATGTACACGCTGGCTTTCAATGAGAAAAGAATTCCAAGAAGATTCAGATCTCTACCCCCTCTCGTTAGGGTGATATAGGGCTAACAACCCTAACCGTTACCAATTTCTTTCTCAATAACTACTTAAGATATTTGAATGTTTGAAAATGCACATAGTAGGTACCTTTTAACTCAACTACATATATTTTTTTCAAAATTGCAGGTCAATCATTAAGGCTGGAAATAAATTCTCGAGGGTTTGATTTTCATATTTCCTAAGAAAGATCCTATTTTGCAACCATAACTATGTCCGTTGTTTTTTAGATTACAAAATATCGCCTTGGATCTAATGATAGACGTGGCAATGTTTCTTTCAATCCCTTTGCAAAGCAATTTAGATCTCCAACTACGCCTCGCGAGTGCGTTAAACCCCGAAGTAGCTATTAACTTTCATTAGCAAATCGAAATAAAGTCAGCGTGCCGGTAGAACGCGCAAGCTTAATACAGTCATAAAGGTCGCAACGCAGGACGAGGGACAGAGGGGCGCAGAGAGTGAAGAAGCCCGAGAGCATGGGAATCAGCCACGCATGCATGCACCGGGCAGCAATCCCGCCGAAGAAAAAAAGAAGACGTATCCATCAGGAGGGTTAACGAGATTCCGCGAGGCTGTCAGCGTTTCCTGCCGGCGCGGCGTCTGGGCAGCGCGATCGTTCCCAAAAATTGAAACGTACAAAAAGCGGGCGCTCGCATTAACCGGATCGCCTGGCGGTCGCATTAACGATGCCACTTTGTAATCGGCCGAATGCTCGTTACGACTTTCTCCCCGAATAACGCTTATTTGCAACAAAATTGCACGTTCCCGTGTACAGAGGCCCCCGATTTTCCATAAAATTCCCCGCTCCACCGGTGCACCGTCGCCTCGCTAATTCCCGCTGATTCCCGCTGCACGTTAACCAGCGAATTAAACGCTGCCCGTGAATAAACCCCCCTTCAAGGACTCGCAACGAGGCTGCGAAAAAAAAACACGACCGGCAAAGAGAGAAAGAAGCGAACGAGGAAGAAGATCGCCAGGGAGCCGCTGCAGGCCTGCGCGTCGTAAAATCGTCCAGTAGCTTTATAAAGTGCGAGCATCTGCCGCGTGAAAGCCGGAATCCGCTATCGACAGCCTCTATCTATCGGGACACCGTGCACGCGGGATTCCAGCTTTTCCCGTGCGAATTTTACCGCCCCTGCTACCGAGCAGTGGCCAGTTTACGGGCTGACCTTGGTCGCCCGTAAATTCGAGAAATTTATTGCACAGCACCCAGGGGCTACGGTGGCGGTGCGTGAAAATGCGTGCACCCAGTGACCCAGAGACACCGCCGGGCCATAAACGTGGAAACTGGAAAGCAACGGTGGCTGAGTTATTGTGCCCAACTGCCCCTGCTGCCCACTATCCTGCTGGCTGGCCTGCGATTTTACGGCTCTGCCTCGCTCTCCGGCGACGATCGGGAAATCGTCGACGGAGGATTCCGTTCTTCTGGGCGTGGGACGGGACGAGGGTTTGAAGGGTAGCTTGCGCAGCGAAAAGCGACGGAGTCGGAGATTAAAAAGGGGAAGAGCCGCGGTGCACTCGTGACGGTTTATCTCTCGTTATTGTCTTCGAGCTTCCTTTTTTTGAGTCGGCTTGCAGTTTCGCAGCGTCGAGGGGGGGAAATTGTGAACGAGGAGGGTTGAGAGGTGTCTCGCAGGTGCGGTCCATTTTCGCGGGGCAGATTCTCGGGAAGGTATTAGCATAGAGAAGAAGACGCTGGGAGGTGCGCCGATCGTTTACGAGGCTCGAAACCGGTGCAGAGTCGTCGAGGATCATCGGCGATCTCGTGGTTCGAACGAGGCAATTATCGAGCTGACGCGGGGACGCATTAAAGCCAGCCGTGATCTTCAAGCGCTTGCACTTCGATCGGCTGAAAAAAACTTGCTTTTCGGCTATCGCCTCGGAAAGCAGCGAGGGATATGTAAATTAGCGGATCTTTAATTACTTGGAGGGGGCACCGCTTGGGGCACGGAGGAGGGGGCTTCTTGGGAACTCCTTTTCGAGATAGATGGTCCGTTTTCGGTTGACACTCTTCTCTCGGACTGCCTTGCGGAGAATGGTATCATCTTTTCAGATAAATGCCACTGATCAACGCTGGCGTCAATCATCTCCAATACCTCCGCAAGCTACTGAATAATTCTCCGGGTCCCCTACACGCGAGCAAAGTTTCCCTGCGAGCGAAAAAAAGCGCACTCGACATCTGGCAGCGCCACTAAAAAGTCAATTCGTAGGGAACAGTGTTCGAAAGTGGTATACCTACATTTTAATGGAGCAGGAAACGCGATTGCAGGGTTGTCGCCCCGCAAAGTGGCTCGGAATATGTAAATTCCCGGCGAGGTGGCTTCTTCCAGAGCCGTCGAGGCTGTAATTAAAGAGGATTGCTCGATTTATGCGCGATTAAACGGGAATCCGATCGATCGGGATACGGTCGCAGGGGCACGCTGGTCCCTTCATTGTAATTTCAAAGAAGCCAACACCCTCGGAACCTACGCTCGCGGTGAAATAAAATCAAGGGGAGAAAAAAGAGGAACGTCCCCGACGAGAGGACATTCTCATTTCGCGAAACGAGGGTAATAAACGCCGATAGAATAAGTTCGGGGATAAAACGCAAACGGGGCCGAGCCTCCTTCGTGTGTTTTACAGACAGAAACTTCTGCCCGGAGTGAAAACTCGGTGGAATAGTAAAGATGGAATTACCTTTCTGCCGTTACCAGGCAAAGGAAATTCCTTCCCCTCCCCTCTCGCCTCCGATTCGATCTTTCCGCTCTCCCGTGCCCGTATTTTCGCGTTTTACTCGCCTTCGCGCGCTTTCAAATTACTTTCCACGCGGGTCCGCCGGTTGCCGACGCGACAGGGGAGCGGTAACGATGGCAATTTTTGGCCCCATTCGAGGAAGTGATTCCTCGTGTAAATAAGGGAGAAACCCCGGGCAAACGAGGAGGGACTTTACATTCATAGAGGCTTCGTTAAGGCCGCGGTGTACGTTCACTCAGTCCCGACCCACTTTGCCAGCGGTCTCGCAAACGAATATATAACGCGTGTTCCCGGCCCGGCGAGATTAACAGCGCATCCGCGATATCGATTCCCAACGGGCAAATAAAACTCCGCAAACTGACCCGGTTTCCACTTCGGGGTTAATTAAGGCCTTGACACAGGCGAAGGCGGCACCAAGCCGGGCAACGCGATTTTACGGGAACAAAGAAGCGGCTCGAGTTCCGAGGGGCGCCGTGCCCCAGCTTTTTCATTTAACACTCGCTCTGTTTCAACGCGGGCGAATTTACAGCTTTCTCTGGGAACAGCGGGAAGAGTCGCTGATCTTTGGCTAATAGCAACAGGAATCTGCGAAGAAAATGATACTTTTTTATGGTTGCCCTTGAGTCGTGATGGACTGTTTTTTACCTGCATGTTCTCGGAAAAATTTGGTGGATTGTCACTTGACGTTTCAAGATTCGAGTGAAACTCTTCATGAGATTTAGCACGGGAAAAACTTTCAGAAACCCGTGTATAAAAACTGATACTACTTAGCCACGGGCTATTTAAGCTGAAAGGTACATTTCAAAGCAGAAAAGGGCAAAATTTTTATATAAATAAAAATTCCGAATAACAGATAAATTCTTTTTTACCTTTTACTCGTCATTTTTCCCGTTTCTGTTCCAAAGGAAACGATTCACAGAAGTGTCGACAGGGAGGCTAGGAAAATTGGATGATTGTCGAAGAAGCACATTGATGGTCCGATAACTGAAATTACCCTGTAATTGTCCCCGGAGAGGGAATCGTCTGGCCGAGGATCGGCCGGGAAATAAATTGAAACCGCGGCCGAGCGAGTCGGAAGATTATTGATAATGAACGCGGATCCAGGGCTTGTTCTTTTTAAGTCGCTGGTATATTTCACGCAACAAAGCGCCAGGTTTTTGCGGTGAAAATGAGAGAGGCAAGCGTGGCAAGCGTGGCAAGCTTGGCAGGCCGGTGCTCGTTAAATAAAAGTCTGTAACGAGGTAGAAAATGAACGCAGGAGAAGATGGATTAGCGCGGAGAAGCATACGCGCAAGCCGGTGTACAAACAAGCTCGGCGTGGCCCCGGCAGTTACATTTTTATCCTTTCCACATTTTCTCCGCCGTACTTATTTAACGATGTCCTGAATTCCCAATCGCGACGGCGCCGCGGCTAATTAGTTGCACGCCCGGAACACTCCGCATCGATATTCATTCCCCTGTATTCTGAATAATAGAATCACCCGGGTGGAATAATCTCCCAGGTCCGTTATATCGTTCCGTAGAGAGAGAGAGGCGGAATGTAAAAGGGCCGTTATGAAGTGTATTCCTGAAATAATGTATAACGCCGTTCCATATTCAAATCGTCGAATTAATATCACCGCCGCGTATAATTAATCGTCGACATTTTAATTGGCCCATCTCGATTGGCTCGGTTCGCGGCTACCGAACGTTCGATCTTCATTTCCACTCGGCGTTATCCCCCCCCCCCTCCCCGCCCCCCTCCCCGCCCGACGCCGACTAATTTACCCGTAAAACGTTAATCGCGAATCAGCTTCGTTACGGCCCCGGGCAACCCCTCGTCAGGCTTATCAATTTTAAACGCGCATAAATGCCCGATAAACGCAACTAATTTGTCCATAAAACGCTCTGCGCAAATTAGTTCCGGTGTGCTCTCCGTCCCGGCATCGATCTAAATTGCAAATCCCGAGGAATTCTAATAACTCCGGCCGTTCACCCCTATTCCCGCCTTAATAAGTATTAGATTAATTAATTACCTTGCACCACGTCCCTTGGATTTTCAACAAAAGCCGCGGGACCAACGGCGGATATTTTCAAACGCCTCTCCTATCGAGCAATCGCGTAATGGTGGGCGTAATTACGATCAGACGGGGGCTCGAAGATTTTCATACGCTCGTTAATGAGTGCGCGTTGGAGCGAGCGCTCGTTTCCTTTTTTTTTTTTCTTTTTTTTCTTATTCATACGTCCCGTGTACCGTTTAATTCTGGTAGCTACAATGTAGCCGGGTCGATGCACTATCTCGTATCGAAAACCAATATTTTTACCGCGCGGGGAGGGGCAGAGGCGAGCACGGGTGAAAGGGGGCGGTAAAATATTGACTCGACACAATAAACGACCCCCATCGGCAGGCTGCGCCGAATCGCCTCGCATTGAATCATCGAAATTCAAATGTATCCGTGCTCGCGTGTCCGGGGTAATTAAAGAGGCAGGAAGGAGCGGGCGACGATGGTCGGGGAGGAATAAAAATTTACGACGGATCATGGGCATTTGAATGGAGCCTAGGCTGTGCAGGCGGACGGGAAGAGAAAGAGCCGCGATAAAATCGCGCGTCCGAGGTGTAACAATCGACTAACCGGGGCAGGAAGAAAGGCTCATAACGCGGCGTGAAATTTAAAATGCACGGAAGGAGAATGGAGGATGAAGGAAGGAGGAAGTGTATTAGCAGGCTCGGGTAATTAACGGAGATACAGATTCAGACCGAAGCCTGGTGCGTTCGACGGAGTAAAAGTTGCTTGCTAAACACGCTCGCTTAATGGAAGTACACTAATCATTGGCACTCCTGATTAAAAAGCGAAATATTAAGAAGTATGAGCTTAGAAAGTACTTTTTCATCGCATTTTATTTTTCTTTCGCTACAACACTGCAAGTTCTAATAGTTGAACTACACATTTTACACCCGACAATATCACAAAAAATCTTAAACGTAGCGGTGGGGCACAGGCTGAGTTTTAAGGATTTTCTTGAAATTTTGATAACGAGAACCACAATGAAAGAGAAACATTCCGCGACGAGGAAGAGCTGATGGGTTTCTTAAGCAATTATCCTGAATCAGATGACTCTAACTACTTAGATCTTAATTTTATTTTCTTCTGTTTGATCTCTTGTTTATTTTCATTTGTAGTTATTAATGAAGAATTAATTATTAAAAGGTCAAAAATTTATTTTTAGCTTCTAAGTGCCAATAATTTATACACGCTGTGACAATAAACAGTTTGCCCTATGTATAAAGGGAAGGGTCGAAGAAGGGCCATAGAACGCGCGCGCCAAATACTGATAATCGACTAATCGACGGGAATAAAAGTCCCCGGGTAGAGGTTCCAGGCGTAATTCGCTTACAACATTTTTATGGACCGGTAGTTTTATTGAAACGCAGTTATCGGCCAGGTAGTGTTATCGAATATCGATACCCTTACGCGAGGCGGATGCGCAAGGTGGCCGTAAAAGAGGCCAACAAAACGTCGGGTTCGCCTCGTAAACGATATATTGATATATCGTAAATATGATACCGATACCTCGCTCCGTGTTCTGCATGCTGTAAATCGATTTTACACCGAGGGCCGATAAAACCTGGCGTTTAACACAATCGCCGTTGTAGACCTCGAATAATGCTCTCCCGGCATTAAGCGAGACGGGATTTCTTCCGCAGAGAGAAAGAGAGAGAGAGAGAGAGAGAGAGAGGGGCGGAGAAAAATGGCCACTTTTAACAAATGCCCGGGTTTATACCGGGCAATTAACAAAAACCGTCACTTTCGAGCTAACGAGTGTATTTCCATTGCCGAACGCGAGAGATGTAATAAAGTGGCATCACTCTTCATTAACTGTTTATTGCGTATAATTTCATCGAGCTGCAGTATGATTTAAAAAGCGCGACGTATAATTTGCGAGCCCGTTCCGCGTGTCACTCGAAAGCGGCGTTAAAGAATCTTCGTGGCCGTTATTTTCGCAAGAAGTAATCGTAAGAAGCTGTTCGCGGAAAGGAGCTGCAGATTTCGTTACGCCAGAGTTGAAGCACTCTGTATCCAGAAGGGGACAAACGAAATTAAAAGTTGCCGAGGGGAATCGTAGCTCCGCGCGGGATTGAATTCGCTGGGACAATCCGGGAGGTTCAAAGGGAACTTTGCCCGTGCGAAAAAGCGGAAAGTTTTCGGTCGCGAAATAAGATTCCATTTGAAATTTAGATTCCGCGTCGGCGGAATGCGAACCGAGGGAACTGATAGGGATGTCGCGAGGGTGCGCGAGAGAGAGAGAGAGAGAGAGAGAGAGAGAGAGAGAGAGAAAGATAGGATATCGAGGTCGAGGGAAGTCGTTCGAAGTTTCGACAGAGTAAAACAAGCTTGGAAGATTCTTGCAATTTTTCCGGAGTCCAATTCCGGGACCATTGCAGGAAGCACATGAAATTTTTGTTGCGATGCAGTGGAAGCTTTGAAAAATAAATAGGTACACTCGCGGTGGACTGATTTCTACTGAGAAATTCATCTGTTGGAATAGTAACCAAGGCTTTCGTCGAAATTAATATCCGAATAGCTACTTGGTCCTCGTATTTAATGATATTCAGACGACTTTCATCCCCAGTCCCGTGGCGGAGCATTGCCAAAGGTAGAGGAGCAACGCTCGGGAGACTTGGATCGATCCACCTGCGAGCATTGTGACTCCGATTAAAGTTTCAACTACGTGGAAAACCGCAATCTAGCGGCGGATCAGCGTCGTATATACGTATCGCGTATCTGGCCGGAAGGGAGGAGTTCAAAGAGGAGAGAATACGGCACGGCGCGGCGCGGCGGTCGGAAAGTAATATCTGCTGGCGAGGAACTTATGCGGCAGCGGGCGTGTAATCGCACTTTGTATTTTATCAAGATCCCGATGCGACGGTGAATTATGTAATTGCGACTCGCCCCCTCGGGCCTCCGAAGCGGTGAAAAGCCCGTGGTCGCGGGCCGGGGGAAAGAAGAAAATGTTTTCCCTCCCTTTGACGCGGGGGAGTCGCGGGGGAGTGGCGGGGCGAGGCGGATGGAAATTGGAGAGAATGTCGAAACAAACGGGGGGATAATGCCATCTCGTTTTTCCCAGGCGAGTGCTTTCGCGGAGATTGGAAATGGAGGCCTTTTCATCGGAGCGGAGGTTTAATTAAGGCCAGTCGATATCCCGGCGTGTCTGCGAGGTATTGTAGCGACTTGATTTAACTTTTCCTCGCTATCTGGATAGCGAAACGAGTCCGCCTCTGCGGAGTTTCACAGACCCCGGTGCTCTGTGATTCGCCGTGCGGAAGTCTCTCTGGTTTTCATTGTTCCGCGGGGGATTCGAACCTCGATGGAAAAATACGCCCCACGAACCGAGCTCTGTTATTAATTCCGCGGAATGTGTCTTCCGCTCGCAGGGACGCGACGTTGCGAAAACAATCGGCCTGTCTCTGTGACAGATTTTTCCGCGAATCGGCCAAATTATAGAGCACCCCCGCGAGCACGCCAATTGAATTGCTAATCGATCCAATGGAGCGGCGTTTTCGAGCTTTGTCAGCCGTGGCGGCGGTTGCATAATTCCGTGGGTCTCGTTACGTCAGGGAAACCGTGTTTCTTCGGTAATAATTGCCAGCGCTCGGCGAGGAGGAACCGGGAGGAGCGAACAACAGAAATAACAGACGCCCGAGACCCACGGTTTTCCCTCCGCGTTCACGGACCATCGTTCAGCAAACAGCCTTCGGAATCGGGGATTTATTTATCTTCACCTTCGCGTAGTAGAGTCTAGACCCCGCTACAAGCGTAAATCGCAATTCCCCGCTCCTGAAAGCTTCCGAGACCTCCATGTCGCGAGGAAAGCTCAAAGAATTCACCGGTGTAAGGCTATGAATAATAGAACACAGCCAGAATTGTCAGTTTCATAGCCTGCTATGTAACAGGTGGCGCAAAAGTCATCATCCGATCTTGATAGCTCCTAATTTTTTAATAGCCTCCGCCGGTGGCGCACTTAGGATTCAATATTGGGGGGAGCTGAGTTGAAGGGATAAAAATATTTGCAATGCAAATGCAATAAACTTCATTAGATTATTATTAATCGTCTTTAAGGGGAACCCTATTTAAGACGCTAGGAATAAGGTGATTCTTGGGAATTTTTTTCTAAGAAACTGTCGATCGGATCTTTTCCAAACTTTCAGGGTATATTAGTTCACATTTAAACAATAAAAATTAATTTTTACGCCCCCCTTAATACTCTAACGAAACAAGCAAGCTGAATATTTACAGAACGCATAGCCAGTAAGAGTAAAGGCAAGGCTGCTGTGTTAACACTGTCGAGAAGCCTAACAGTGTACTAAAATACAGACAACAAGAAATAGACATAACAAATATTAAGAATAAACTAAAGTAAAATTAATCTTGACATTTAAAGCTGAACATGAGAATAACAAAAAGCAAAGTAGAGAAAGAAAAGTAAAATAAAAAGTGTTGTAAAATGTGAAACTACATGCACTTGGACCAAGAAAAGAGAGAAAGAATAACTAAATTATGCGAGAAATACTGTGAAATAGATGATTATAAAAATCAATTTGAAGAATAAAATCGAGTTTTCTTTTCTTTTTAAAAAACCCCTCCTTCGCCCCCTCTAGATGCGCCGTTGTCCTCCGTTGCAACCAGATAGATAAACTTTCCCCGTCTAAACACAACGTTTTGCATTACTCTAATAGAAAAGAAGTTGCAACGTTTTCGAGCCCAGCCGCCGCAGGCTTGTCGCGATAAGCTCGAGCTCTTTCCGGCGCATTTTCGCGCGGCACTAGCGATTATTATTAAACGGCCGGCGTTACACACTGTTAATGCACTGGCCGCGAGCGGATCGACTTTAATTGATACGCGCCGAGTGCCATTAACGTTTTAATTAGCGGCGAGCGCGCCTGATACGTCGGCCGACATTTCCTCCGCGCGATCGATGCCCCAGCGTCGCCCGTTAAACGGCAACACTCTATTTATAGGGGAACACACAGCAAACACATCTCGTCCCGTTAACAAACCAGCCTCCCACGCCGAAAAGTTGCGCCGCGCGGAAACTCGAAGAAATCCAATTAACGGAGTCTATCGGCTCAGCGTGGCCCCTTCCCCTATGCAACCTCGCTGGTTCGCGAGCCCATCCGTCTCCGGCCTCCTCTCCGCATTATGCTGGAGCATTTTCTACGCTCGCCCGATCGACGTTTTCCATGGGGATTTAACGAGCGACTCGAGACGTCTGCCGGGAAGCGAGCAGGAAGCTCCGGCGAATTTCTGCTGGTTCGACGGTACGTTTCCGCGGGACAATGCGATCGAGGAAGCTGGAGGATCAATTACTGAACACCTTTTAACGAAAGTGGTCGTGAATACTCGGAGAGATTGAATCATGGGGGCATTGTCTCGCGGGCGATCGTTGCGAAGGAATTTTATGGGGGAAAGGAGGGCTCGGTTGTAAAGCTGAAACCCTTTTAATTAACAAGATTCCGGGGGCCATTGCCTGCACGAGGGAGCAAGGTTGTTTGCCTAGGCGCTGCTGGTTCCATGATCGAACGTAAGCTCCCGTTGGGGAGGTTTTACACGGAGGAGGGATGCTACTCTCCTCCACTGATCCACAACAGTGCACTCAGCATAAAGTCTGCTGGAATTCGCAAGGGAGAGAGCTCGCCGGGCCTGCTGCCATTTTCCACGAGATAAGTTAAGGAGAATCGAGGGTGGAAGTCGTGGAAAGGCGTGTGCAGGAGGGTGCGATAAAACGCGCGTATAAAGGAGACCGTGTCCGAATGCAAAACGAATGTAGATTCACACGGAAGAACACGGCCGATAATGGCCCTCGATTCGCGAGCTGATGCGCGTACAGGCAAAATTCAATGCACCCGTGTAACGGGAAAGTGCATCGAATCCAAAATAACACGATCCAGCTACAATGTCGGTCAGTTAAATTCAAATACTGTAATTTATCACAGGTGATGCAAACAGGTGCAAGTTCAGAATGCCTTTATCGCCCACAGACAGCTTGTCCCCCAAAATATTCCGCGAATGGAAAGTGCAATCTTCCCCCGACATCGTCCGCAGCAATTTCGGCGCCCGATCTGTCCGCGGTGCGACGAAAATTGTCACGCATCAGGAACGTGTCCGTTTCCTCGGTTCGCGCGATGGGAAACGGTTGTAACGGTTAAGAAAATTCCAGACTCGAGTATTTAGGTAAACCGTGAGTCACGCAACTCGCTCCGCCTCCTATTAGCTCGGAGTAATCAGCATTAAAGCGTTCGAGGAATTTCTAGTGGAGCACTTTCAGCTTCTCGGCGAGCAGAAAATTACTTCCGCGAGACGCTGCGAAGGCCCTGTTTCCTCGTCCCGTGTGCAGGCAATCGAGTAATGATCCTGCCCATCGTTGTAACATTAACGCTTCGTCTGTCCTGTCAACGGGGCCGATAAACGTTAACAAGTAGGTACAATGCACTCTGCTTGGCTTCGAAAGACTGCCGAATCCCCAGGTTCGTCGAAGCCAAGGTTGCGAGCGAAATGGTGAATAATAATGTAGGTAGTTGGAGCGCGTTTCCTCCGCGGGACCTCCATAAACGGGCCGGTGCACAAGGTGTTTCTAAATCGCGGAGTTAAGTCGACGCTCCCGAGCAAGTGTCCCGTAATCTTGCGCCGTTGCAGCTCCCGACTGGATTATTCAGGGCCGCGCGGGCAGGAATGCGGAGTATTATCCGTGGGATAATGCCCGGCGAGTGTCGGCGAGTGCCGGCGAGGTTCGGACGGGACACTGGTCTTCCCCGTGACTAGGCAACGGACCAGCGATCGCGCCGAGTAAGTATCCCGTGCAACGGGTCGAACGTGTCCCCCCGCGGTGGCCGATCCTCGGAGCGGACAGCCGGAGCACGAGGTAAACGAAAACTGGGCCCGATTTATCAGGCTGTTACATACCTCGGACAAGGCGTCCTCCATCATATCGCTGGTATCTCTCATGGCTCCGACAACAATCACTCAACGCCCACGTATCAGCCGTTTCCTAGTCCTCGGCTAACGTATAACTGCTCCGAAAGCGAGCGGTGGGATCGGCGACAGCAGAGAAGCTGGATCCCGGTCGATGCTCGGTGGATCGTCGGCTGGTCCACGATCGTCGGCTGACGACGCCAGGGGGACGGGGGCCCGTTCCTGTCACGAGCACATTGTCCCGCGATCGGCTCTGTCCCGCCTCGGCGACGCGTTGTTACGCGTTGTTACGCGTTGTTACGCGTTGTTACTTCGCCGTCGCCGTAGACGTCGGTTCGATCGATCGTATCGCAACGTGTCACTGTACCCGTCCCTCGGCCCCCCGCCCCCGCCGTACCGGTGCACCCCCGTTACCCTCGCACGAGGAGGATGATCCCCGCGACACGCAGCCTCCGGCGGATGCACGGCCAGGACACGGATGACGCAGGGGATGACGTAGCGGTGGGATAGGAGCGTGGTGAGCTCACGGGGCTCGCGGGACGATCGCCGGCCGATCCATCGGTGCACGCGGCTTTGGAAACACTGGCGAGCGGTGTCAGGTAAGCCAGGGAGCAGGTCGACAGACAGCCAGCAGGCCAGACCTGCCTCCATGACACTGCTCCTGTCTTCCTTCTACCCTCGCCGCACATCGCCGCCTCTCTCCCTTCCACCGACTGCTTGCAGCTGCCTTTCCTCCCCTCCCCTACGCGACCCCTCCACCTCGTTTCCCCTCGTTCGCCCACTCCTCGGTTCCCCTTTCGCTGGAATCGACAGGCCGTCCTCGTCGCCCCTGCCGCTACCCTACATCTACTCCTCTCCCTCCGTCCAACCGTCCCGCTCCCCTCCTCCTCGCGCCGCCTGCATTTTCCTCTCGTTTCCCCTCCGCTCCGGAGTTTCCCGCAGACGGCGGCCCACGGACGCATCCCACCACGCGCGTCGCTTCAGCTGGAGACGGAGAGACGGAGAGACGGAGCGAGGACCGCGGTTTTCAAACGCTCCGCACGATGGATCGGGATCGATCGCCGCTGGGATCCCACGGTGTTGCGGGTTGCGAGACGGGGCTTTCGGCGACGGGGGTGGATTTTACAGTTTGATATGCGACAGAGTGGAAGGGTTCCTCTGTGGAATCGATCGGTAGGGCTCTCTCGTTGCGTTCCTTCCTAGGAACAAGATCCTTCTTGTTGAATCGATCGGGACGCATTCCGAGGAGGCAATTTCCTCTTGCGACGCACTCGGTCCTTTCTGTGCCCTTCCACGAAAAACCATCCAATTGCTCGCAAGACTTACCGGACTTGGGGGATTCGTTTTCTGGGAAACGTAATTGGGAAAGGGAGGAGAATTTTCGGCCGAGAAAGGAACGTCCTCGCGGCGCTTACAAAGCGGCTCGCGCTCGTCCTGGCGCAGGGCAACGATGCAGACGAACAGCTGCTATTTCACCTGTTCGATATATTATTTAAATGCTTCACCTGCCGCGATGTCAAGATACCGCGAGATAAGCGGCCCGGCGTTTCCTGCTTTCTCGCCGCGGATATCACGCGAGATTTTCGGCGCCGTCTCTTTCTCCGTAGCTCCTTTTTTGCCGGCCGACCGGGAACTCGCGAAATTCACCGCCAAATGAGGATAATCGGTCTCTCTTCTTCCTTTTCTGGAACGCGCCGGCAATCCAATGTCCGCGCCAACCGAAACACCCGCTTCGTTAATTATGGCAATCTTTGGCCGAGCCTTTCCACAAATGAATTCGAATAATGGCGAGGGTTACCAGAAATTTTTGCAATCCGCCGCGCGCTTGCCACGTCCAAGGATGCTCGGGGACTTGGGCAGGTGGCAACTGTATTTGGAAGATGATCGATGCGAGGGAAAAGCAGTAACGTCTTTATTCGCCACTAGCTGACTCGTTTCCTAGTTTCACCCGGGAATTATTTGTGATATTTCCAATATCAAATTAAATAAATAGCCTAGATTAGATAATTATAATCTAAACTATTCCGTCCACGAAAAAGAAAATTCTGAATTTTTTTCAAGGGGTGATTTCACCCCCTAAAACCGCACTATGCGACAACAAAAAATAGGGTTGTCTTGGGGATAAACTACTCTACTTGCACACAAAGTTGCATAATTTTCTGAATTTCCGGATTGCGTAATTTCCCTTGTTAGTTCAACTCTACCTTAACCCACAGTTGGCTACTTCTTTTCGTTTAATTTCCGTTTAATTTTCGTTTAATTCTTATTTTTATGTTCATAAGCTTAGGCTTATTAACAGTTCCAGCAGCTTTCCTCGCCTTTCTCTAATTTTACTATCTCCATATGTATGTAATAAAGTCGTAATAATAATAATATTTCGAGTTCGTAAGTATTAGCTTCGCTACGTTTTGTCGTTCCGCAGGAAAATTGCTCGTCGGTCCAAGCCAACTATTATCGGGCTGACTTTCTTCGTATATTTAGCCAAAAGCTCCGAGTCCACTCGCCCGACTTTGTGGTTTCTGCCGCAAGTTTTGAAAGGTACATATCCGTCGCCGGCCCCAATCAGAAACGTTGGAACCACGATTCGGTACCATTCACTTTCCACCAAGCTTTCGAATTTTGGTGCCGCGCAGGCTCGACATCTAGACATCGAAATCGAATATAATAATAGAGATAATGGGTGAATTTAAATTTTAAAGAATCCATACCTTATTTTAACGTCCGTCACCGTTTTCGTGTCCCCAGTCAAGTTGTACGTCACTTTCAATCCGGACCACGACAGAAACCCCTTCGATTTTAAAATCTGCAATCGTCAGCCATCGATTAAATATTATTTTACTCGGTGTTCACAGACAGTTTAGCTTCCGGGTGATAATCACCGCGAACAAGTGGGACGAGCAAGCAGCCTTAAAGGCTGCAACCGCTGTGTACGGGAGTTCAGAGAGACACTCTCCCGCAGGGGACTAGCAAAGCTTGAAAGACAACCAGGCAGCTCTGGCAAGGGGACGCCGGGAAACCACATTCACTGATTGGAATGCAACTTTGTGGATTTATAGAGATTTAGAAATTATGGAGAAAAAAAATTTCATCAGAATTATTTTACATTTCTTTTGTTTCAAAATTGTATTAACGCAAGTTTGTAACGCTCGTGGTACCATTAAACTTTTGTTTGGAATTTGTTTTCTTAGTTCTTTTACTTTAGGAGTTATACGTGAAAAAGTGGGAGTGCCTATTTGACTTTGAGCTTAGTTTTCATACCCTTAAAGGGCGATTGGGTACGAATAAAATATACCGTTGTATTTGTCTTTAGTTTCTCTGTAAACCCACAAAGTTGCGTTCCAATCGGTGAGTGCAGCTTCGCGGTGTTTCCTTATCAGTGATCGCAATAGGTATTTGTGATAATTTGCACGAATTAATTTAGCAAAGCTTAAGTTCGCTATCAAGCCCACTAGAAAAGTGACCATTTCGATTAATCCAACAACTATTCTTAATTCTTTTCTTAACAACTGATCTTAACAACTGTTTCTCATACCTGCATAATGCAAGTTCCATTCAATTCGAGAGTGTCCCACGTGTTCTCGAACGGCTGGGCCATCATCAAATCGCCAAAAGTGATATCGCCGCCGATGGAGTCGATGGAAGAGCGAATTCCTCCAGGATTCATGCAGGCCACAGCAGCGTACGTCCAATAAGTCCTGTTTTCTGCCTGCTCCACGTACTGGAATCATTTAAGAACACATTTCAGGAACCTGAATATCCCGAGGGAGCTCTTAAGTGTATCTTCGTTTCTATTCGACAAATCGACTGTTTGAGTTGCAGGCGGGAATCCTCCACTCACAGCATCCACCATCGCGTCCGTGATCAAGTTTCCAAGGTTGCACTCGCGTCTGGTACAATTGTTGTCCAAGTAAACCTTCGCCCGACCAACCTTCGACGACGCTTTTTCCACCACGCTCGCTTTCCAGGGCTGCAGGGCATCCAGCATCTGGGGATCTGCCAGAGATTCGAACTTTCAGGGACATTGCTTCGTCGATTTCCGTAGAAGGTATCTATTTAGCTAACTCATTCAATTTTTGAGGGGGGAATCCTATTTTGGGGGCTAAAAACACAGCAAGATTTTTGAGAATTTTTATTTAAGATTAAATTATTTTTATGCATCTTTGAAGAAGTTGTACGTTTTTTTTATTAATTTTTAGTAATAAATATAGGAGTTGTGCATGATCCACGAACAAATCACAGCAACTTCTTCAAAGATGCATAAAAACATGGTCTAAATTTCAGACGAATCGAATCGCTAGTTGCTTAAAAAGAAATTCCCAAATTCTGCTATGTTTTTAGCCCCGAAAATAGGATTCCCCTCTTAATCGACGGGCGGCGAATAGTTTCCCCGCTCTAATGTCTGGTCTTTCCAAGCATTTAACTAAAATTGGGTACTCAAATATTTCCCCTCTTTCTTTTTCTTCAGCCGCGATAGGACATCCAGCCAACCAGAAACACGTCGAGAAAACTGTTTGCCGGAGCTCGTTTACTCAATACCGTCTATTTAAGGCTCACCCTCTTCGATGGAGTAATCAAGAAGAATCGGATTTCCGTCCCAATCAACCACCTCGCCCTCCTTATCGAGCCAGACCGTCAGATTCCCCAGATACCTGGCGGAAACGGGGAACGACTTCTTCACTTTCCAGAACAGAGACGCGAACTTTAAACGAGGGCTTTCGCCGAGAACGAATTACGAACTTGGTGTACGCCGCTGCCTGAACAATCAGCACCGTTCTGTTGGTGTTTTCCTGAACCACCACCACGGGGTAAACGTCCTCCGGGGTGTCGACGAACGGGGGCGCCCCTAAAAAGATAGTAATTCATCAGAAACACAATTTCCCTCCCGAAAGTCTCGGACCTCCCGCGGCCCCTTTCAGTTTGCTAGTTAAACGTTTTATGCCGCGAAATTGGAGAAGGCTTGCTGTAACTTTTCCGAGCAAAGAAGATCGAAAAGAGCTGCCCGAGCTATCGGGCTCCCTCGAAAACTTCCGTAACAGTGTTCCCTTACTTTCGCGCTTTGATTGATGACGCACCCTTAAGGAGTTATTCTACTTTGTTCAGCGGAAAAATGAAGCTACTTTGAAAAGATTTTTTCTCAATAAATACAACATATAATGAAAGAAAGCTTCTTGGAATTTATTAAGCTCGATGTATAATAAATGCCATTAATCAGATTTCCCAACGAGTTCATTATTTAAAAGAACAAAATTGCTAAACAAAACCTACAGTTTCCTTGCTTTCAAAATAACACCCTCCCTTAATTAGTGTACAGTCAATAGGAAAGTTTAGAGTATTATCAATTAAAGACAGCTTCGTGGAACTTCATTTCAAGCCTTCGACTTCTTCCGTACAGATAAAAAGCTAAGGAAGCTCGAAGAGCTTTCGTTCTAGCTTCTCAGATTAAACGAAGCTTCTTTGCTGTTTACGTGCCTGAGTAAAGAAACGTGTGCGAGTGGCCACCGACGATCACGTCAATTAAAGGACACTTGGCGGCCATTATCCTGTCCACGTCCAATCCGCAGTGACTTAAAACAATAATAACGCCGACCCCCTGCGACTTCAATCTGCTCGCTTCCTCGTTCACCGAGCCCACCTCGTCCATGAACTTTAATTTCCCTGTGTTGGCAATCGTCTGGCAATTTGTAATGAGTCAATTAAGGCGACGGGTGGGAAACGCAGTGTCATTCCATTTAAACCTCTGTCCCTGTAATCGTCCCGCTTCTTCGCCCTCGTGGGATTATTCGCGAGTGTCTGGCTTTTTAGTGTCCGCTCGATTGGTAATCGGAATAGAGTCTAACAAGAAGATTTAACGATCCTCACTTTCCGCGCGAGCGTAATTACGGGGAGGCAAGAACGTCGACGAGACCCGAGTTAATTGAAACCTTGCCATTGTATTTATTCCTTGGATCGCGGAGTTGGAGGACGGCTCGCGAGATTAGGACATCGCTGACGTTGATTGAGTATTTAATTCGGTAGAAAGTTTGATGTTGGGAGAGACGGAGTTGAAACTTTACTGCTACGTTTGATTACACCGAGAGAGATTTAAGTGGAAAGGAAGAATGGTAATCAAGTTTGGAAGACTTCAGTAGTCTACTCTGATTCTAGACTAAACCCCATAAAGTTTGCAATATGAAAACTACGGGGAAAATAAGAGCTTGTAAAAAGCAGGGAATCTCCAAGACAGCTTTATCGAGAAAATTAAGTTTTAATACGTTTAAAAGTTCAATGAATTTATGTTTCTTGTATAATTTCCTTCTGAAATAATTTCTTGAAAAATGGGCATTCCCTGTTTTCCCCTGACCTTCATATAATTTAAATATTCTACTCAAAGTAGTGTTATATAAATTAATACGAACATCGGTTGTTGATAAAATAACGCCTATAACCCCGATCTTAGTCCCATTCCTCTCAAGAATCGTGCTGTTCCTGTACAGACCCTGAAGACCAAAGGAAAAAATATTAAAAGCCTGCCCCTGAAAAATTTAAATGGATTCACCGACCTGAATAGTCGGTTCTTCGCTAGCATCCATGTTAGTCACCACCACTGGAGCCTTGACCATTTGCAAAAATGGGACAACACCCTCGACTCCATTATCGAACTCGTGATTCCCTATCGTCTGGAAAAATTGCAAGATTTTATCTCTCTTAATAACCCGAGACCAACTAATTATATCAGTAATATCTACAAAACCTGCAGCATCGCTTACGTCGACAGATTTGTATCACAAGCCAGATATTATATCGTACTTTATCAGCACTCGAACCCAAGAACAATCAATCGCTTCATAAATAACAGAAGGACCTTGGGGCTCTCGAAAGACTCAACGAAAACAGAACGAGCAGAAATTGAGTAATCCCTCTGCGCCACGAAAGGCCGATATTCCCCGGTCAATCTGTGTTCGTTGATCTCTGCCTAAACTCCCCCGCGATCCTCTTATCGAAAAGCCTGTCGTCTGTTGAATTAACAGACGATCGGGCGGCTCGACTTCCCGCGCTTTTATCGAGATTCGGGCCGAACCGTTCGGATTTCATCGCTTTGACGCGGAATCTCGTTAAGTAACGGAACGAGCCCCGGTGCCCGAATAATCGATCGTTAAACTCTTTTGACCCAATTAAACCCAGCCCAGGCGACGAACGGATCCGCCGTTTATTCCTCGTGCTTCGCCTCTTTCTTTTTCATTCCCGACACGGCGATTCCCGTCGTGGCTTTACCATAATGTCGTGGGGCAGCATGTTCATGAACGTCCCGGTCACGTTCCAGCGATGGACGTTGTACCAGAGAGTGCCCTGGAAATGGTCACCGGCGTTCAAGAAAATTGGGTTCGGCCTCTCGCTGATTAAACGATTCACCGCCGTGGAAACTCGCGCGATTCCGCCTACGCAATCCCTTTTCTCCTCGTTCTCCTTCCGACACGCGCCGGAGTACGGACCAGTTTGCTCGAACCTGAAACGATTTATCCTCGCTGCTGAATCTCCGTCAAATCATTTCCGCTGGATTCTGGATTCAATAGATTTTCAGATAAATTTTTAATTAAAACTCTTGATTATTAATAGTGACGTTTTCTGAATTTTGTGTTAAACACAACTATGTTCGAGGGTGTTTTTACCAGTATATTCATATTTTTACTAAATTCCCTGCCACGCCACCTGTTGCTGCTCCGCAGCCCAGCATATTCCATGAAAATTTTCGCCTGGCAAAGGATTCGGAATTCGAAAAACGACGGACACGAGTGTAGGAACTTTTGTTCCCCTTTTTCTGTCGCCCCTCGGAGGGAAGCTTGCGTTAAATAAAACCGCGGGGACAACGAGCAACAGGAATAGAGATGATGGCATAGAGGATTTGCAGAGTCACGCGCCGGTGCAGATATTGAGCAACGAGACTGGTCATTATAAAAAGTCACGATTATTCTGAATCATTGCCTCCGCGACCATGAGATTTCGCTTGGAACCTTCGAGTAAATATCGATCGAGGCACGCGAGTCGCATGCAGACCTTTCGATTGTTCGGGCGCCCGTCGATTATACAATAGTCAATACATTGGGCGTTACGATACAGTGGCGGATTTAACGGACGGCCAAGGAGCAGTTGCCGTCTGGGCCCTGTTTAGGAGGACCTCCAGGGCCCCATCCTCAAAAAAATCATAATTTACAAAAAATATTGTGTTTAGATAAAATTATGATATTTTTTTCTACTTTTCAGTAAGTTATGATTTTTTCTATTCATATTCCTTATTTAGATAAATCATAATTTTATATAAACACTCGAAAAAAAATATTGTCAAAATATTAAATCAGAATTTTATCTAAACACAATATTTTATTCTACTTTTCTGTAAATGATTATTTTTTTGAGGATGGGGCCCTGGATTTAGATGAAATCATAATTTTATCTAAACACTATATTTTTCTGTACTTTTCTGAACACTTTACCCGTTTTTAGTAAACAGCCTGTTCATTTTCCCGTTTGCCACCTGCGCCTTTTTCCTCAAATCCGCCACTGCGCGATTCCCTGGCGACTTTATAATTGCGATCGCGTTGCTGTTATCGATGCGTTGTTGATGATCGCGGGCGATAAGCATATCCGCCTGCATCGCGTTGGATCGAGCCATGCAAATCATTGCGATGAATATGAATCGCGGGGAGCGAATGGGAATTCGGGGGAATGTTGGAAGCTTAACTAGACGATTGAAAAAGTTAATTTACAGTGTAATAATTGAATTCGATATTTTGATTGATCCTGGAATTAATTTCGAGAGACATTTAATGTTACAATAAGGAAGCGTTGGGTGCCTTTTTGTTGCGAAGCTCGATGATGTAAATATGTCGTGGTAAGTGCGATAATTAATAGCAATGAGTGTCCGTAGCGAAGCAAACACTTGCCACTGTTAGCAATAATTAGACAGAATCGTTTTCAATGACCCCGTTTTCACGTCCCCGACGTCACTCGTGTTGCCACTGAAATCGACTTACCTCGCGTGGAAATCGTTCAAGTGTATCACCGATAGCTCCAACAAGTCCGATCGTCCTGGGTAATATACTCCTCTTCCGGTGAATCCCCAGGATGTTTGGAAGAGGAAGAGTAGCGACCAAAGCAGGTTCATCTTGGATCTAATACTGGGAGATTGAAACCGAGTTAACAAGTGGAATTGTAGCTTCGTTCCGTCAACTGATTTTCATAAGATCTCCTTGGAGCGTCCAGGTACGTGGTTAATGATCAATGTTGAGTCATCTTAATTGGTGTTTCTCTGGAGGACGTCTATGCTGCAGCAGAAAATGAAACGTGAAGTCTACCTATTAGTATTTCTGAAAATGAGGGAGCCTTAGAATGATTACTTTACGTAATTAATTAAGGGCTCAAAGTCCCTGATAAACGTCCACTCCTATCGTAATATTGATACATCAGTCATCTCAAAGTGGAAAAATAATTTATACAAAAAATTTATTTTTAAAAACAAGCTTTTATTAAAATGAGCTGAAAAGGAAAAAATAATTTTGATATCGGACTAAATGACTGCCTTAGAAGAATTCCCTCACATGGCTAAAAATAAAAGCGTGGGGCGTAAATATTTTAGAAAAAAAAATTTTTACTATAAATTATTATTGTCATCGGATATGCGGAAGTGGGTCAAAATTATCTTACAAGATTTCGCCCTAACAAGCTAACGAACTCGCAAGTGAAGCTAAATAAAAGCCTATAAAAAGTGTTATTGTTTGAATTGAAGTCTACCTGATGGCAAGTATTTTATTTGCTGATAACTTTGCTGAAAGGAGAGATAAAGAAGTATCGAACTATAGACGGGCCATTTGCTTGTACAATATTAATCCCAAGCATAGGTTCATTGAGATAAATAATAGATAAAGAGTTACAAAAATAGAGACCGATTTCACGAGTGTACACAGTATCGATTGCAACTGTCCCTCTTTCTCATAAGCTCGCCAATAAAAGAGAAAATAGAATAGGAGCAGCAGTAAAGTGGAGAGCAGTTTTATATCGACATCCAACAAACGTCCCCTAAATTAATCGAGTTTACTGAGCTCCTTTCTCGTCCACGATCGAACGACTTTTTAAAAAAATGAAATATAAAACACCGGACCCAGAATCTGCAGAAGAAAAATGTTGCTTTCATTCGCGTCTTATCGTGCAGCGTGTACCACTTTTATCGAAAACGGTACCAAGCGGAAGTGAACGAATTGCAGTCATGATTAAACCCAACAGACAGTCCGTTATACTTTTATAAACCTCCAGCTATGAGAAGAAGCACGGTTTCGCGATTAATTGAAAACAATTGCGCCATCGCTGTTGTCACCATCCACAACTGGGAGGAAATTTATCATTTCTGTGGTAACACTGACACAAACAACGTGGCGTTAATTTATCCGTCGAACGATAAATTATATCGAAACACTTGTATCTATAAGAGAATTCCATTCTTTCTTAACAAGCTGGAGGAAACATCACTTCACTGTCTGCAACTGTGCGAAATTAATTTCTGTCTTGTTTCTTGTTGATAAGAATTTAAAAACGATCCTTGACGATGTATCGTGGAAACTGATAACGATGAATTTAATTAATGCTTAAGAAGTGTATGAAATTTCATCGATCGGAGGTACACAAAGTATTATTACACATGGTTTCATTAAACAGTAGTTTCACAGAGAACTTTTAGCGTGAATGCGTGTTTCAATAAACAGAGACTGAATTCTGTCAGAATTGATTAAAAACACAATGACATAATGATGATAATAGAGTTCCAGGAGAGGGCAGAAAATAATCGACATTGTGTACGGTGAGAAGAGAATTTCAATGGAAGGATGCAGAAATTACGCGTGTATAATCGCGCGGCTTGCCGAAACGCGGCCCCGGTTAATCACAAAGCGGCGCGATTAATCAAAAATCGGTCATGTAACGCACCTGTCGCCGCGAACGCTCGTGAAGAACTGGCTGTCTAAAACGGACTCTATCTTTTCACTCCTTCCACGGCGAGACCAGCTCATTATCTAGCTAAAACGACTCTGGTTATTCAATCACGATGGTAAAAAAGAAAGTCCACTCCATTTTCGGTGTTCCGGGTAATTCAGGTAATTAAGCATTTTTTTTTAGATTAATAATCTGAATTCGATACTGGACCAAGCTTTGATGCTTTAATGCTTGTGCTTCACTGCTTTATCTGTTTCGTCTGTCAGAACCGTGAATGGATTCGTGATCGTGAGTGACTCAATTTCGAATGCACTCACGTGCATCGTTTTTTACCACTGCGAAGTTAGCAATTATTTTAACTCTATTTTGCGATAGCGCTAACAGTTAAAATAAACCCCCAAAAAACTTTAAAAAAGTAAAAAAATTACGCCAAGTACATGAAATCAAGTAAATCACAAAATAAAGAAAATAATACTAATAAATACAAAGTAAAAAAAGATGTGAAATCAGAATGAGCTGCAAGTACATAATGGTGCTTTCCCGCAGCGTGCAAAGGCGACACTGTGTAACACAATAAAAGACAAAAAAAAGATGTCCGCGGCCTGGAAGTCAAATACTTGGCGTGGCCAGGCAAGGTCAAGGTGTCGCTGAATAAGAATTAGTTAAAAAGGCAAAATAATGAAAATGTATTCATACTGTCAGAGTTTAAAATTGACAAATTATGTGAAAGGTTGTGAGAGGAAAACTATCGGTGTGGATGAATGATCTTACAATTATTTTAAAACGCAATAAGTATAATGAAAATGTACTCATATTGTCTGAGTTTTAAATGGACAAATTTTCTGAAAGCCTGCGAGGGGGTGGGGGAGAGGGGTATGGGTATTGATGATCTGCGAATACCTTGCCTGGCCACGCCAAGTATTTGACTTCCAGGCCGCGGACATCTTTTTTTTGTCTTTTATTGTGTTACACAGTGTCGCCTTTGCACGCTGCGGGAAAGCACCATTATGTACTTGCAGCTCATTCTGATTTCACATCTTTTTTTACTTTGTATTTATTAGTATTATTTTCTTTATTTTGTGATTTACTTGATTTCATGTACTTGGCGTAATTTTTTTACTTTTTTAAAGTTTTTTGGGGGGATCTCACTCCTTTTTACAAAGATTTTACAATTACAGCATAATAATTATCAGCTGTTGAAATTTACAATTCCATGAATCTGAAAGCACGTACAATTCCATGAACCTGAAAGCACGTACAATTCCATGAAACTGAAAGCACGCACAATTTCATGAATTGTTTTATCAAATCGAGAAATGTTTTTCGTGGTTAGAAAATTAAAATTTCCATTCATAACGCCATTTTCTGAGTATATTTCATGGAATGGTATTTTTTAAATTAATTTGTTTATGTTTACCAAATTCATGCGTTTTATTGGACTCTAATTGATTTTAGTATCAATTTTCATTTTCATGTTTACAGATTTCTGTGCTTAAAGGGGTTATCGCTAGATGTAGCACGAATTTTCGTGTTTTCAGATTCATGGAATTGTACGTGTTTCCAGATTCAGGGAATTGTATGTGAGACTGCATTTTGATTGCAATTCAATGGTACAACGATATATATTTGTAAAAACACGTGGCATCTTAAATTTTGTATATAACCTGACTGTAAGCTGTCAAAATTTGGAGTAGATTGCATAGTGAAGATAGGAATTGATGAACGAAACATGTGTTGTGTTATGTATATGTATACAATGACGGCCGGCAGTCCCTGCCGAATAATCCCGAGAGTCGACGAAAGAAGAACGAACATGTGTTGGTTGAAGGTGTGTATGTAACGCGTGTATACGTATTATGTGGACGAAAATTTGGCTTGGAGAATCAGAAGAAAAATATCGGAGATATCGGATCCGACCGATCCATGAGACGATATTACGATATCTCTGTCATGCGTGGACCGATTTTATTGAAATTGGTCTTATTCGAAAGCCGATATGCGGTTTACATAAGAAAAATGCCTTTAAATTTACAAAATATTGCAGGCGTGATGAGATATTAATGTATAAATGTCAGAATTAGGTTAGAGTGTCTCCGCGACGAGTAAAGATACACGGTAGCGACATCGACAGTCGACATATACAGGGTGTTTTTTTTCACAGTCGACATATACAGGGTGTTTTTTTTCATGTACTTGGCTTCGAGACGCTACCGCGTCTCTAGATTACTCTAACGCTTATAACTTTTGACACCGCATTCCGCATGGAATTTACATCCTTTTCCACTAAAAAAATGATTATTTTGACATTTAGGTCGTTTATCATTTTAATTCCACGATTAGTAGTTATCTATCTATTGCGTTATTTCGTTACAAAATTCCCTAGAAATTGAATTTTCCTCAAAATACCACGTCGATGGCTCAGTGCACAAAATTTTACGCTTTTAGTGCTTTCCAAAAAACCAGTGCACAAATATTGTATGTCCATTTTTAGTGTTTTCCAGACGACCAAAATATTATTTTTGACAAATTTACGAAGTAGAAAGAAATGCAACTTTTACACAGCATAAAGAATCATTCAAGATCTGTTTCTTGGATATAAAAACTGAAATTCGACAAAAAGTGGCCGTACAGTATTTACAGGCTTCCACGACGCTCAAGTCGCCCTCGAAGCAGTGGCAAACGAAGCAAAAAGACAAACACTTCTGCGAGCCCTTGCTTGATGCTAGCTTCGGTTATTCCCGGGCAAAAATGAAAGTGTCGGGCACGTGCGTTCGGGAAATTGGGAGGAGGGAGAAGGTCGAAGGAATTTCAGCCACAGGTAACAATTCTGGGGTTCTGAGCACGCGACCCTTGTATACCTGACTCAGTTTGCGCGTACCTTTCGAACGAGCAGTGTCTAGACTAGTTTTACTGTGTAACTTGTGATAACTGCGCTGCCCACCCCCGTAAGTCAACGTGCACCCTCCACGGTCAATGGGGGTGAGTGCCTATTTATTAAATATTAATTACACGCCACTGTGAATTAACTGCGATATCTGAACGAGTGAATTGTAGAGCCATTCCTGTAACCATTCTTTCCTTTTTACGTAATTCTTCGTGCATCCTACATTGTTGAATATATTTTTCTATCCATTTAACGCATAGCGTTGCAAATGCAGAGATTAATATTTAAGATCTGAAATTGTCCACGTGCACAGAGATCAGAAAAACTTGTTCGCAATGTTAGACAAGTTTTTTGTGTTCGCGCGGGAACTGGTTTTGAAGCAGCGATAAGGGTGACAGAACATACATAATTTATCCGCCTTCGCGAGAATTTTTACCCGCCTGTCTGGTTGAAAATAACGATTCTGAATGTAAAAAACAGCGGCGATCGGCGTGACGAACCTGTTCCGCACCGTCGATTATTGCGTTGGCGGAAAATCTATCGATAGCCGGGAATATTCCGCGCGCAATTAGCGAAGTGATAAACTTTTAACTGAAATCTATGCTCCGCCGTTAGATTTAGATCTGCGCTCGCGATACCGAGCCGCAATATTCCGTGTCTTTTAAGCCCACAAGGAAAACAATCTCGCTTTCGAAACACTTCGCCCGGACCATTAATATTTACATGCAGTTACCATTTCACATATGGCTTTTATAGAAGCCCTGAGTCCCGTATATAAACTTTTATGATCTCGTTTTATTGCCGATCCAAGATGCAATGATTTCTGCTGAATTTCACCACCATCGTCGCCGAAAATACTGCCAGATGCCACGTTAATATTTTTACCCTCGTTATCAGAGTATTTTACTAACTCAGCCAGTATACTGGAAATTAATCTTGCAATTACTTCGAATCGACCAATCGCCGAGGTGATATTTTAAACCGAAGGCAACGGTGATTGAGGAATCCTCTTCGATCTCCGTCAAGTGTATTCGCGCACCGTTTCTCAATCCTGGTAGCTTGCATTAAATGCAATTAAATTCCGTAGCCATAAACGTCGCACTGATTAAGCAGCGATTTACTTAGAAGTCGCCCACGAGTTTCTCGTTTTAAAATTAATGCGAGTGCAAAGTGAATGCGAAGGGAACAGCTTCGAAGGGCATTGGTGAGTCGTCGAGGTTCATGAATTCCTCGACGAGTGCCATCCGTCACGCAAAATTGAAAAATGCGCTTCCTGTAGACTCGGAGGAGCCGAAGTGCAACGCTACACCGCGCTGGCTGGCATGTTGACAAGAAGATGATTCTATATCGGAATCCTGGTCATGTGTCGCGCTTAATAAAACCGCGATTGCCATCGGAGAGTAACACAACGAACGAGCAGTTAAATCGAAACCGTGGCAACCAGATGCGTCTGTCAACCTTGGTCTGAAAATTCGCGATAAAGCGGCGTTAAACCTCTTATCTGCTTGCGAAGTCACGTAACTCGAAGACACCTTCTCCTTTCTAGACTTTCGAGCACGTGCTCCTCGCGCTAGCGTGTCAAAAGAAAAGAAAATGAGTGAAAGTCCAAGCTGATTACTTCTTCGATGCCTTCGCGGTTAATTGAAACTGAGTGGACCTTTGAAGAATTTAGAAAGCCTGTTTTCGCATCGATCGCAGGGCGGAGGGGGGATTAATATTGAGTTTGTAAAGGTCAGGTGAAAAATTTGTTGTGGAACGAGCTGCTCGTCTGTTGGCGGCTTCTGGTCTTGAGAACGCGGAGAATGTCGGAGCTCGGTTGGCAGCTCGAGGGTGAGAAATCGGCGGATAAGTAGTTGTTTCCTAATCAACGGTAGGGTGCCGAGATAAGCGGGGGATCGACGGGAACAAGCATAATTTCCACCGTCTGGTTCCGTTTACAATCGTGGATGCGGAGAGTTGAAATCTCTGATAAGATAGCGTTGCGAAAGGGATGGCTACTTTGGTACTCGCGTCTCCTATTTTTAAAGTGCAACGAGCCCGGGTCGCTCGAAGCGTGGAAGAATTGTTCGAGAAAAAACAATATCTTGATTTTTTCAAGCTGCGATATTATCCAGTTAATTATAAAGTTATCTGCTGGTGATTAACGAAATTGTTATTATCACAAGGCAATATAGACGTGTTTGTCTTTAGAATTCGCGCACTCCAAGTCTGATAAAGAAGATACTGTGCAAACCTATTGTTGTTCTTCTTATCATTTTCGAGATCGAAGATACCAGATAGACAATTCATTAATGTGTCTACACAACCCACAGAAATTGCTGCTTGGCAACAGTGCTGGTTCAAACAAAAATACTCGCGATACACTCAAACGCATCACTACCTCCACCAAAACAACCCACCTGCGAGGAAACAAATCAGAAAACAGTCCCTTCGCGAGACAACCAAAGTAAGGTAAACGTACTAATACACGGACGCTTAAGAGACTTAAGGAATAGCGGCAAAGTTTGCCTCCTAATTTAATTTGCAAAACCATCACGAAATAAAAAAATGTTGTTGAAATGTGGAAGACAACAACACAATATTATACTATCGGAAACTGGAAAAAAGTTTATGTATTATATATATAATAGATGTATTTATCAATGAAAATACGAAAACATGCAGATGTCCCAGTAAGCGGACATCCTAAAAATGCATGTCCATATATTTGAATTGCTTGCATTCACGAAATTTTTGTACCAGTAAATAAACTTGGACTTATTTAAAGAAATATTAATTTTCATTCAAATTTAACCATCTTAATCTAAACTATTATAATAATGTATTATTATAATATACAGTCGGAGACAAAATTATGTGGACACTTTTAAAATCGTATTACTTGTTCAAAATTGGTCCGAACAACTTGAGTTTTTTTGAGAAGCTAGAAGGATTAGTTTGCTAAGTGACGTGTTTCGTAATTTTGAAAAAAGTTGCAATTGGTCGGAATAGCAAAAAAAATAGGAAAGATCATTTTTTCAACTTTTTTGTCTGTCCTCGGAATGAAAATTCAAAAAACCCGTTTGTAGATTTCAGTAAGTTATATACGTGCCTAAAATTTCATCAAAATCGGTTAACGCTGCTCTGAGCTATAAACGCTTAAATATCGCAGAATAAGGTCGAAAATTGCGAAATTCACAGAAATCAGCGATTTTCGACCTTATTCTGCGATCTTTTATCGTTTATAGCTCAAAGCAACGTTAACCGATTTTGATGAAATTTTAGGCACGTATATAACTTACTGAAATCTACAAACGGGTTTTTTGAATTTTCATTCCGAGGCCAGACAAAAAAGTTGAAAAAATGATCTTTCCTATTTTTTTTGCTTTTCCGACCAATTGCAACTTTTTTCAAAATTACGAAACACGTCACTTAGCAAACTAATCCTACTAGCTTCTCAAAAAAACTCAAGTTGTTCGGACCAATTTTGAACAGGTAATACGATTTTAAAAGTGTCCACATAATTTCGTCCCCGACTGTATATATAAATAAGAAATACTGTCAATATTTTTTTATTAAATGACAGAAGTGTCTTGACAGAAGCTTAAGAAATTTAAAACAATTATTTCGATCTAAGGATTTTTAATTTTCTATAATAATGATTTTAATTAATATTGCTAAATACTTATGCATTATGGTACTATTTTTTGTTTTTTATTACATTAAAAACTAAACTTAAAAATAAATAAAATTCGCATTACTGTTCAGGTACTGGTACATTTACCTTACATACACTCCGCAAAACCCATCTCATCTACCCTCACACACATCCCAACCATCTTCCTTACCTCCCATCAAATCCCCGAAACCATAAACACCTTTCTTCGTCTACCTTCCCTCGAAGCTCCGCAGCTTTATCACGCACGCGTCAGTGAAAGCGGAAAATCGCGCGGGAAAAGAAGCGCTCGCGCGATAGTAATCGGCGAACCTCCGCCCGTCTCCGCACGACCGATTCCCCTGATGGAAATCCGCGGCGCACGCGGTGGCGATTCGCGCGCGAGTTATCGGGGGCGAACGAAGTCACCAACTCACCACGGAGCTTTTGGGCCGACGATCGCGTTCAGTTGACGCTGGTCGCTCAGCAAAATCGGCTCGACACGCTCGGCTCGCTAGTGATCGCGTTGCGCAATCGGCCGCCGAATCGCCCGGTAAACGAACCCTGGCCACACGCTGGTGATTGGCGTGCACCTTCCTCTAGTACCGAACCGAGTGTCCCCACCGTATTTTTAGACAGGCGAGGAGCGCGCGTCAATCGGTGCACATCCGCACTTCCGACGACGGTCTCAGATGTTTGGCCGCTAGTTCGCGCGTTGCCAGATAGCACAGGTGTTGCCTCGGCGATTCCTCTTCGCGATTTCTTCTGTTGACACTTGGCTGGCTAATTAATGCTGTTTAGCGAGGAATGCTTGTGGCATGTGGATGAAGTGGACGAAGTGGACGAAGTAGATGAAGTGGACGTTGCGGACGTTGCGGAGGTCTTCTACAGAGCTGAGCTCTGGGGACAGGTGACGCGGATTGGTCCTCGAGACTGAGTTATAGAGACGTTGATAGGGGACCATTTATCTTATTTTCTGAGATTTGGTAAGCGATGTGGCCAAGGTTAGCTTTCAACTGATTATTACATTGGTTGGAGATGTGCGCTTCTAAGTAGTTGTACTTGAAGTGGAGGTGAAGATATTGATGGCTTTGGTTGGTTTACATGAAACGTACGAGCAATTCAATGAATGAAAATTGAAAAAAGGCAATTTTCTTAAAAATCATGTAGGAAGTCATTAAGACGGAGAAAAGAATTTGAATAAGAGATTTACATTCAACTTTAGAAAACTTGTAACCAAGGATAATTCGTGGTGACATTTTTTTGACGATAAACTTTGTCGCTTTGATTATTCACTTGTTTACTAATTCTTAAATTTGGAACAATACGCCATCTTCCTCCGACTAATAATTGATTATTTAGAAGAAGATGATACACTATCTTTTTTACATGAATTTCGTTTCGATTGTCAATAAATAGTGTCCAGCAGTTCTTTGATTAGAGACTATAGTTTGTGATGTATTACAAAGTAGTACGTACTTAGCTTTGAGGAAAGAAGCTTGTTGACAGCAGACAGTTACTTCACTTCTGTAGGTGCAACTATGAACAGAACCACATACGTGTTTTCGCGGGTAAAATTAGATAGACATTAACATATCTGTATAATAGCAATGCCTCTTTATCTCCAGGGAAACATCCAGCCAAGTGTCAGCTCATTGTTATATAAAACCACTGATAAGCCTCGAGATTAAATGAATTCTTACTGTAGCCACTTATCTCGACTGGAAATAGCGAAGAACTATTCTTTAAGAAACATATATGCACATATGTCAGGGTCTCTAACAAAGTATCATTCGAGACACACAGAAACTCTTTTAGCTCGAGTTCCTGACTTCCTAACTTCGAGTTACTGACCCCGAAGTTATCGCACTTACAGTGACTCGCGAAAAGTAATCGAGCACTCTTTAAAACAGTATAACTATTTTGAAATTGGTCCAAACGACTTAAGTTTTATTACGGGCTCAGATGAAAAAGTTGAAAAAGAGAATTTAAATTTTTCTCCAAAATCACCAATCACGTCACCTAAATAGTAAACTAATCCTTCTAGCTTCGTAACACTTATAACACCTTCCGTCCCGAAACCAGCTTAGCACATTAGCAGCTGTCCACGCGACTGTAACACTTACTGTTACCGTTAATTGTCATTGCGTGAAGAATCACACCTCCACCAGCACACTGCTCCGATTGTCAAACATTTCTTCCAAACACTGCCGCAGGAATTTCTCAATCATTTTCATGCAGGAATCCCACTGTTTATGAGATTTCCGCTGACTGGCAACAAGGCTGCATTGAATCGCAGACATTCGCGTAACTAGTTAGGGGGCCCTGGCCCCCCTCTAGAAACTATCTAAATAAATAAAAAACATTCGTCTGTTAAATAATCAAAAATTTTTTATTCAGTTCACTTTTTATTTTGATGTTAAATAAATATGTAGGTAAATGATCGTTATAAAATGATTTCCTCTACTTATAAAAACAGAGAGAAGGGGAGAAGATAGAACCTCCCACCTCCGGACAAAAATCCAAGTTACGCCAATGATCGCAGAAACGTCAGCCGACAAATTAACTTCACCCGCAAATTGATCGCGATTGCGTCACGAACGGAGTTTACCCGTCTCGATTGAAGGAATCGAAAAGCTGCGGTCCATTATCGCCTCGAAATGACGCAAAAGCCGCAAAAGCCCGGGCTCCGTATTCGAAAACGCTGGCTGGCAGCATCCGTCGCGTTTCGCAAGGAATCGTGCGAACCCCCGTCACGGGCGACGCGTCTTCAATTATTGCCGCAACGCTCCACTTCGGAATGGATCTCGACATCTCGTAAACCTTTTCCCATGAGCAGATTCTATTTTGCAACGTTCCGTAGATCATTCCCGCGTTAACGATCGCCCGCGCCTCGCCTCTCGCAAACGTCCCCTAACACTTTTTCACCATCGCGGTTAGAAGCCCGTCTTCCCTGTAAAGATTAGCGCTCCGATAAAAGGTGGATATTAATGACCCAGAAAATCGACAACGTCGGTTTATTATTGAAACGAGGTTCTCCTTGAAGTCAGGAATTAATGAACCAGAACGTTGAAAATGTCGGGTCTCGGATATGTTTCCATATCGTAGTTCTGACGAAACGGCTTCGAAGGATGTGGTAAACGGGGAAGTAGTAGATAAGGAAGTTTCGAAAACAGAACGATTTAGGTAATTAAGGAGTTCAGTGAATTAGGAGACTGGAAATAATAGGGCCCTGTTTCTCGGAAGCGGTTACTTCGGTAGAAATATCCATGCGCTTCGTCACGCATAAGGAATGACGTCTCACCATCCACGGAATCGATGCAATTCCCGTGGTAGTTCACTTTCACTGACCCCCTCGCGATCTGGTTGATAGTCTCGCTTACAATGACTCGAGCAAGGTCGCGGCTTATCGGTGACCACTGTTTCTGTTTCTTAACAGCCACGCGTTATCGAGGCGGCGTGTCACGTCACCTTGCAAAATACGTGATAAAGAAACGGCACGAAAGTCGAACGGGAACACCAGCGAGCTTTGATTACCCGCCTAGAAATGGAGAAAACGATGGGAGCTTGGATCGCTGTTTGCTGCACCCTCGCGGTGCTCTCCAGCCAGGCCTTTGGGAACCCTGTTCCGAGCAGAGCTGACGGGCTCACGATTAGAATCGTTCACACGAACGACATGCATTCGAGGTAACTATGACTCCTTGAAAGAAATGGGAAGCTAATCAGGAGGAGATCGATTTCACTTCAAACTTTACGTCCGAGTCTTTCTTCCCCTTGTGAAGGGAGAAGAATTTTTCGCAGGATATTGAACACCTCAGATTTTAATTCTTCTTTTTGACATCCCTCGTGTACCATTAAGAAAATAATCCTAATAAGTTTAGAATTCGTCAATGTTCTTGGAGTTTTTGAAGAATTTCTCGAAATTGGTAAACCCTATCGAAATTTCGTTTAAATGATATTAGAAGAGGATTCAATTCTCTACAATTACTGCAAATATAATTTTTTCGTGCGTCCCACCGTTTTTTAGATAATAGCGTTTCAATACAGAGAGGTCCAATACGGTAGAGGTGGTACACTATTATCTAGAAAATCGTTGGAGGGGGATTATTTTCTTATGAGGTAAAAAGTGTCGAGGCGTGTAAAGAAGGGCCACCCTAATGTAGTAAACTCGCAACAGACACCACGAGAGAAGCTTCTTATCAACAGATTCGACGAGACGTCGAGGATGTCGAGCGTCTGCTCGCCGAAGGACGCACAGGCGGGAAAGTGCTACGGGGGGTTCGCCAGGATAGCGACCTTGGTCAGGCAGGCGAGGAAGTCGCCGATGCCCTGCCTCTTCCTCAACGCCGGGGACACTTATCAAGGGTCCATGTGGTACAACGTGTACAAGTGGAAGGTGGTCGCCAAGTTCCTGAACCTTCTGGCTCCAGACGCGGTGGTACGTCCAGAGACCATCGGATTTCAGGCATTCAGAGTAAAACCAGACTAACCCACATTGTTTAGTTTTTTTTTTTTAGATTTTTTTCGATGTGGACAGTTAGTCTGTTTTTGCTTTGATTGCCTCATTTGTGGTCACGTTACTGTTCCTTCAGGTTATTTTAAGAGTCACGTGGATGGGTTTCCGATATTTCCCGTCGCTCTGGATCCTTTTATTCTCTGTGTGCGGTCTCGTTCAGGCTATCTTTAGGTGCCGAAACGATGTAAGCGCGTTTTTTTATGAGACACAGACTTTATGAGAGCTTGTTTCGAATGTCGTTATAGTCATTGCTAGTAATTTGGCGAGAGTGACAGTTTCGTCTGCGGACAGTAGTGTTTGATTAGGAGAAAGGGTGGACGGGGTCGTGGGAGGTAGACGGGTGTCCATTATTAATTGCTTTACGAAACAGCAGGCTGAACAAGTGCCATGTTCCTCAGCGATAGTTTCTTACCGCAATCTGAATACACATTTACTCTGTGATCTGTGTGAAGCTCGCCAGGAGCTTCCTGAGACTTCCGATTAAAGACTGTCCACGTCGGAGTGACTAAAGTCCCAACGAAACCCCATCTCCTCCGCCACGCTTGTACAGGATTTATAAAAAGTGATGGTCACTGCTTTCAGGGGTAAACCTACGCTTCCAGATCGGTGGAGATTTCTAAGAAGCTTGCCGCGAAGTTGTTTATAACATTGAAAATTAATGTTAATTTTGTTTCTTTCTGAAAGGAACCATATGTCCAAACGACCATCACTTTTTGAACACCCTGTACAGCACAGTTAACTCCAATAATCCGCCGAAATTCCGTTCGAAGACCAAGTTGCTTGTTTCTCGGCACAGAGTCTGGGTAACCACGAGTTCGACGACGGCGTGGCTGGCCTGGTGCCGTTTATCCAGAACGCCACGTTCCCCATAGTGACCTCGAACCTGGACCTGAGCAAGCAACCGGACCTGGCAGCCACGAAGCTGCTGAACAGCACGGTGCTGACGGTGAACGGGACAAAGATCGGCGTGATCGGCTACCTGACGCCGGAGACGAAGATGATCTCGAGCACGGACAACGTGATCTTCCTCGACGAGGTGGACAACGTGCGCCGGGAGGCTGTGGAGCTGAAGAAGCAGGGCGTGAAGATCCTCATCGCCCTGGGTCATTCTGGCTTCGAGATGGACAAGAAGATCGCCAGGGAAGTGGAGGACATCGACATTGTGATCGGCGGGCACACGAACACCTTCCTCTACAACGGTAAGAAGCCCGACCTGGAGGAGCCGGAGGGCCTCTATCCCACGGAGGTGGTGCAGAAGAGCGGGAGGAAGGTGTACGTGGTGCAGGCGTACGCGTACACCAAGTACCTCGGCAACTTTACGGTCACCTTCGATCCCCAGGGCGAGGTGACCCAAATCAAAGGCAACCCCGTCCTCGTCGACAGCAGTATCGAGCAGGTAATTTGATCCGTTATAGATAGATTTTACCCGTATGTAGGTATTTTTTTATCTTTGTCCCCAAACAATTTTTTCCCTTACTTAATCTACGACTATCAATTTTTTTAACTCGGCTCCAGATTTACACAGTGCAAATGATGAGGCGCCGACATAAAAAAATTCATAGTCGTGGATAAAATAAGGAGAAGAAATATATTTTACTTTTTAGCGAGAATGGGACATCTACTAAAGATATGTACCAAGTTTGAAGTAAATCGGATGATTGGTTTTTGAGATATCACGCTAAATAGTTCGAAAAACATCAGTTTGAGAAACACGCTTTTAAAGTTTTAGGTACTGTTATTTTTTAATTAAATTTTTTTAACGTTTTCAATTAATATAATTTGAGGGTTTCTATTAAAAAAAATCCCAAATATCGTACCCCTTGTCAAGCCGTCGAAGTAGGGAGACCCGTTAATAAAGCTTTTGCACCCGGGTAACAAATAAAGTGACCACCCAAAGCATCGCGAAGATGTATAGTTCGAAAAGAACTGCCTCTACTTAATGGTCACTCGTGAAAGCTACCAGAGGAGCATATCATATGCAACTCTAAACCTGTTTAAATCATTGTCAGGAAGCTATTAAATCACGAACGAACATGGAAATCCCTAATGATCGTATAATAATAGCTAGCATACCTAATGAATCACCGATAACTGCATAAAGCTCGCCACTGAAAGTTGCTACGTGTCTACATACAACCAATCAACTCTACAAGCGCACATATAACCCACAGCTAATTATTAATTCCCTGCATTCCATTAATAGCTTCCCTGGAACAAGTGGTCGTAAAGAAAAGTGCTTTATGCACCGAGAGCAGTTAAATTATTCACAAACTCGTCATCCTCCGTTACGCGATCACAGTGGACTGGATTTCCTACTTTACCTACCGCGGTACGGTTTAGGCTCTTAAGGTTGATGTCTGCGCTGCGCCGCCTACATACGTTTGCGCCAGAAAATTCGCTCAAGTTGACAGGAATGCACGATACTAGCGGAGGTGGCACGACCGAGCTGTGCGGGAGGGAGAAAGCTAGCGCGTGCGACAAGGATAGAGCTACTTCCGTGCCACTAACTCTAGTTATGCGCTCCTGCTGCCTCCTCGCTCCTGGTGGCAGGAGAGCAGAACGCGAGGAGGTGGCACGGTTCAACTGCGCGAGGGAGAGAGCTAGCGCGCGAGACAAGGATGGAGATAGGCGGTGTGTGCGAGAGAGAGGTGGTGGCGTGTGCGACAGGGACAGAGATATGGTAGTGTCACTAACTTTGGTTATGCAAGCCTGGTGCTTTGGTGCTCCCGGTAGCAAGAGCGCATGGTGCGAAGAAGTGGCGATTAGAGCGAGAGGGAACGATGTTTAGAAAAAGAAGGAGATACGCAGAACGGGCGGGTTTCTTTAAACTTCAATTGACAAGTGTATTATACGGAATATAATTTTCAGGGTTATTTAGCTACTTTTTACTGACGGGAATTTTTACGGGAGTTGGTGCAGAATGCAGGCAACAGTGTATAGATTTAAATGGAGTTATGATTGGGAATATGCGAGGGAAATCTGTAATTCATTGGTCAATGTGGGCTTTTACATAAATAGTAGAGGTGTTTGGTCTGGACGCGTTGAATTATTTAGGCTTTTGGAATTGAAAGAGTGGAAATTTACCAGTGGCGGATTTAAAGAAAAAGGTCCAAGTGGCAAACGTTCCGCGGGGAAAATGAGGAAGTAGTTTACTAGAAACGGGCTAAGTGTAGTAGTGCAAAAAAAACTATAGTGTTTTGATGAAATCATAATTTTTTTTTCTTGAGAATGGAGCCCTGAGGGGGGTGTTCTGAACAATTTGCATACATTTGCAATTGTACCGTAAAATCAGGGGAGGGGGGGAAACTTTGGGATGATGATAAAGAAAAATATACCCCTCTTGCTTTTTAAACCCTTTTTATAATGCCAATTTAATTAAAAATTTAAAACTATTCCCTTTTTTAGTATACACTTAATAAAGATCAGTTTTGAAAAATAAGCGATTTTTCTCAAAAAAAAAATTCCCCCTGCGGACGCCCATGCGTAAAATATATCCTGGAGAGCCCTCTCTTATTTGTCAATTTCGAACAGGCGAAGGACATTTTAAACGAACTGGATGGAATGCGAGGAGCCATCCAGAACGTGAGTTCGACCGTAGTCGGGAAGACGCGGGTCCTCCTGGAAGGGGACAGCAAAGTCTGCAGACGCAGGGAATGCAACCTGGGCAATTTGATCACAGACGCTATGATCGACTACCACGCCGGTGAATACGGAGGGAAAATCGGCTGGACCGACGCCGCTATAGCTTTCCAGAACGGCGGCAGCATCAGGACCTCCATCACTAGAGACAACGACGACCAAGTTACTATGGGAGACATTCTCAACGTGCTACCATTCCACAATATAATCCTCAAGGTTCCGCTCACCGGAGAAGTGATCCTGTCCGTTCTAGAGTGGAGCGTTCACAGTCTGGAGATGAACGACACCGCGAATCTGTTCGGCGCGTTCGCGCAGTACTCTGGGCTTCAGGTGTGTATTGAACTACGCTTTAAAAATTATTATCAGAACACCATTAAACGAGGTATTCCCGTGCAGGTGGTCTACGATCTGTCTCGCCCGAAGAATTCAAGAGTGATCTCGGTGCAGGTGCAGTGCGCATCTTGCGACATTCCGGCGTACAGCGAACTTGAAAGAAACAAAACGTATAATGTACTTCTGTCTGATTTTATGCAAAGCGGTGGCGATGGGTATGATATGCTAAAGGATCTCAAGACTCAATCTCTCGGTACGTTTAACAATAAAAATAGCTATCAAGCTTACCGATACTCGACAGAGATAACAAATGTAACATTTAATTGCAGGTATCACTATAGCAGACGCACTGGTGAAATATTTCCAGAAGCACAGCCCGGTGCATGCCGGTGTTGAGTGGAGAATAAGCTATGCAGAGCCGTCTGAAAGCAGCAAAAATGACCACAGTGGTTCCGACAATTTACATCAGTCTATTAAATTCATCATTCTGTTACCGATAGTCAGTTGGTTGTTCGTGAGATAGCTTCGCTAAGATACGTTTTTGAGCGATCAGATTCAGCAGTATTTAAAACTTTGTAATTTATATCGAAGGTTTTTTATACGCGTCGTGTCTCTGCGAATTATCTTTTAATTAAGGACAAAGAGGGTATCGAATTAATGCTATTTGTATTCTGAACACTTTTTATTCGTCTACATTGAAAACTTCGTTAGACCGTACTTAAAACATAAAATACAATACATACTTGCGCCGAGTACAAATGATACTTAGATATGGACATATTTTCGGTACTTACATAGACTTACTTATTTGCCAGAGCATCGTATTACGCCGATTGCACAGCTTGTAGTTTAGGAATCTCTCGTTTGTTACCGTACAGATCGTAAACGTGCTTCAACGTCTCCACTACGTTGTTCATCTCTTGGCAGGGCATCGGTACCACATTGTATATAACTGTAATCATCTCCAATAGGTCGTCTACGATGTGTGGTTTATCTATTATGTTCCCTTCGGTGGCGATATCGACGTATGTGTTGAATTTCCTTAGCACGTGATTGATTTTATTCTCGTCTTCCTTTGTCTTCACCAATTCCTACGGTAGAGCGTACCAACAATTAATTTTCACATGCCCGGATGTAGGTGTATCGATTTACATTAAACAATTAACTCACTCTGAACGACTTTAGATTGTAAAACAGCGGCCAGTCTTCCTGGCACGCTATGCACTGGCACGTAAAATGATACTGCTTCAGAAGCTCCTTCTGTCTCGTAACTTTCGGAGTAATGGCGTAGAGTTGGCTGTAACTGTCGAATAACTGAAAAAGAATAATGTTCATCAGCGGCGGTGGATTTGAAGATTTGGCGCCCCTAGGCTAAAGCTGGGAATGCACCGGGAAACTAAGCTAAGTTATGCTATGCTATGCTACGTTTTAGATTAGCTTTTGGTGGAAACGGTTCCATAAGAATGTATCGCAGCTAATTTTTTTAAAACGTAGCATTGCACAGCATAGCTTAGCTTCATGGTGGATTCCCGGCTTAACAAGCGTCTGCCGATCTTTCTGCGAAATACCATCAAATGTTTTAATTTCAAAGCTGCCTCAAGCCTCTGTGTTTAAACCTTTTTGAATTTGTTTTACTCAAAATTTGATGCTCCCCGAAATTTGCAGCCTACTTAGTCTATCCCCAAATCCGCCACTGTTAGTAACACGTTATGGTAGTAGAGTTCCTACAAGCAGTTTAAGTGCCCCGTACCTGCTCGCCTTTCTCGATCGGGTACAAGTTATAAATAATCATATGTTTCCCCCTCGAGTGTCTTTCCACATTTGGAGTGCAGCTGTGGTTAATCAAACTGAAGAATGGCATAACTGCGATGCCACGTTCGACCGCTTCTAATCCGTACTCTTCCGAAAACTGCAAATACCATTTTCACAGTGAAGTATTCAAAGCAATCTTCCATTAAGGGAGAGCCCTATTTAGGACGCTAGCAATAAGATGATTCTTGGGAATTTTTTTCTAAGAAACTGTTCCCCGGATCTGTTCCAAACTTTCAGGGTATTTTAGTTCACATTCAAACAATGAAAATTAATTTTTACGTTACAAAATGTTCGGTAGAAATAAGGATATATGAACACGTTCGTTAAGACTCGCGCCCCGGAGTTGCAAATTTGTGATTGTAATGGTGGCCCCATTTCTTCCCTGAAATAAAAAAACCAAGGATTTTCTTATTTCTAGTATAATTACATTGTCGATGAACTTAAGACACTGATAAATAAATTGAATCCAACAACACTTTTTCCATAAATAGTACGAAATATCTTGGGGCAGAATTGTAACTTTTTCTGTAAAATCCCACCAATTTGCCAACTATTAATTTTTTTTTTTCGTTTGTTAGGTTCATCGACAATGTAATTATACTAGGAATAAGAAAATCCTTGGTTTTTTTATTTCGGGGAAGAAATGGAGCCACCATTACAACCGCCAATTTGTAACTCCGGCGCGTGAGTCGTAACAAACGTGTTCATATATCTTCATTTCTGCCGAACACTTTGTAACATAAAAATTAATTTTCATTCTTTGAATATGAACTAAAATACCCTGAAAGTTTGGAATAGATCCGGGGAACAGTTTCTTAGAAAAAAATTCCCAAGGATCACTTTATTTCTAGCGTCCTAAATAGGGCTCTCCCCTTAAGAGAAACGACGGATTCAATTGAAACAATATAGCTATTAAAATTCTATCACTATTACGTACACTGTGTACATTACATGGGATCATCTGTTGGTGCCTTAATATAAGGCCACCGACAAGTGAAACATCAGCGTTCTTCACTAATGCAGATAAATCCTTCAACGGGCTTCCAAACATGTTAGTACATGTTGCCAGGAAGTACAAAATAAAGCAAGCATCTATAGATCTCCTAAAGAGGTCATCCGGCGTACGTTTTTCAGTATTGGTCACGAGACCTAGCAAACTCCTATACTTATCGCTCTCAAAGATTCCATTCTCAGAGAAGCCTTTTGTACGTGGGTCTGAAAATGTACGATTAAAATATATTTCACACATAAAATATGGAAAATTAATTACCATCCCAGCTATCGATCTTTCTTAACTCTTCTCTTAACTCCTCTAAACTCGAACTTTCTCTTACAGCCTGCGTGGCGAGCCGTAAGCTAAACAGATCCAATTTTGTAAACTCCATCTTAACCAGAGAAGGGAACACAGAGCATTCCATGTCGTGAAAATGCTTCCAATCCAAAGCCTTGCATTCTTCGGAACAGTACATAGCGTGAACGCAATGTTCGCAAGGTATATTAGCCCAAGATACTTCTAAGCAATACGAACAATGCGTGTGCACATTGTTGGGACCTAAGATTAACGAGTATGGCTTTTCTATGGCAATTATCTCGCCAGGATTTATCTTACGGGTAGCTACAACGTGCCTACCATATTGTTCGTTATAAATTACTGTTACCGCATCAGAAGCACAAGGAATCTTAGGATTGCGACTCTTAATCTTAGGCAGCGGGCATTCGCTCCGACGTTTAATACCATTTATATTCTTCGACTTATGTGAATTCGGTGTTCTATTAATAGACATAAGTTTCCCATTTAATTCCTTGCGACTTTTCTCGTCCAATGACATTCTCTCTAACCATTGCTGTGCTTCTTTAACAGCGTCTTCGACGCCGGAATGCTTAAGAGCCTCTAAACACTCGGCTTTTCTTAAGTAAAGCTTGAATTTCAAATTATCTGGATAAGATAATGCCAATGCTCTATCTATATCCTGTATGCACTCTTCGTATTTGCATAATTTCTTTAAAACCGCAGATCTGTTAGCATAGGCCAAAGTGAGCTGTTCCGATGGGCAAGGCGCGTAAGCGACGCTGGTCGTATACAGTTTCAATGCAGAGACGCAAGTTTCACTTGTCAATGGATTCGAAACAAACATAGTGTTGCCCTTTTCCCTTAAGGTCTGAGAATGCTTCGCATCTTTACCATCGCCGCACACTTGAGGGATTATATCGTACTGCAGCATAAGATCTAGAGTAAATATTATACGCTCCTCATCTGTGCGTAGAGCTTTAAAATTTTTAACAAGCTCTTTATGCTTATCAACAGTTCTCAGTCTGTGATGTAACGTATACAATACTTTCTCCATTTTAATTATATGTAGCTGTACATACAAACAAAATTGGACGTTAATCAGAAATTACTCTCATTATTTTCGGTTAAATTTCGTTTCAAGGGACCCAAAATTTATTCTCCATTTTTCTATCTCTTCGTAGTATTTGACGAGTAGAATCCAAAAATACCAGTTTCCAGTTTCGTAAATCATTGAGTCGAAAGTTATGCGTCCATAAAAACTTAAAGATGGATCAGAAATTTTGGGTCCCCGGAAACGAAATTTGACCCCATTTTATGCGAAGAATTGATAACGATATACAGTCCAAAATAAAATAATTACATCGGGTTAGATACTGCGTTATTGGAATAATATGTCGAGAAATTGTACTGCTTTATGCATCAGTCTTTCAATCTTTTAACATCGATGTGCCCGTAACTTCAGAATCACGTAAACGCAATGGGAGTTGATGGGGGTTCAGGTTCAGGTTCCTGGGAATGGAGCACGGTGTAAAAAGATAAGGTGGTCCAACTCCGCTACTCCCACTACTGAATTCTTGTGATCTAAAGTGTTTAGTTAGGCTACAGGCATGTCCCTGCACTACACCTTTTAGTTGTGCCCCAACATAGATACGGTACTACAAACGCCGCTCATGCGCGAGAAAACCCGCCCGACGCTCGTCACTGGTTAGGGCAGGGGGTGTACTGTGCGCGGGTGAGATGACCGACTGGACCGCAGAGGGGCAAGGGGAGTGCTTCGTCACGCGGTGCCGATTCGTCGACGTTTTCGCGTCGGCCAATAACGGAGAATAATTTGGGAACTTTCAAGATAGGACCAATGGGACCCGCATTCCTTCCTCGAGCCATCTTCTCGGCCGCGTACAATGGACTTAACTAAATTAAGCTAAATTTTGCAGGGCATTAAGAACAAATACAGACTGGACCTGGAATAGGTACCATTATTTGTTTTATTAATAAATATCCATACAGTCTGCTGAAATCAGTTGAAAATAGCCTGTAAATATAACGTCGGAATGTATCAGGAGTGTATGAACGATAAGTATTCGAAAGCAAAGGTTCTGTTTCAGACCAGGGGCGTCCGGAGACTTTTTCCAGAAGGGGGGCGGGCAACTTTGGGATGATGATAAAGAAAAATATACCCCCATTGCTTTTTTTAACCCATTTTATAGTGCCAAGTTAATGGAAAATTTAAATCCGAAATTTAAAAATATTCCCTTTTTAGTATAAACTTAGTAAAGATCAGTTTTGAAAAGTAAGCGATTTTTCCTCAAAAGCCAGGGGGGTGCGCCCCTTTTGCCCTCCCCCTGCGGACGACTATGTTTCGGAGTCTGAAATTCAGACGGTTCCAGACATAAGCCTAGAAACAGTAGAAGCCGAGACATGGAGATTACAGGCGCTGCATGGAATATCTTTGAATAAATACGATCGAATGTTAATATACGCAACAGAACGTAACAGGACGCAACAGATGCATAATTCAGCTTTGTCACTTGCTCAAACACTAAACACCGAAACGTTGGCTGCCCCGTTCCTTACTGCCATTAAGTTAGCCGATGCAGTTCAGTAAGTTAACGAAAGTTTACACAGCGGTTTGTTTGTTATTACTGACCGCAGCTTTATCAACCGATAACACAATAGAAAAATAAACGGCGTTAACAATCAGTGCCCTCGAATAGGAAAAGTGACAGTGCGATCTGAAGTAAGTGGACGTAAGTTTAACCAGATGCCAGCGTGTGCCCCGCGATATCATCTTGCGCGCCCTAGGAATTTTTCACTCGGTGCACCACTGGCGACAATAATTCTTACCTTCGTTTAATATCTGTCTCATTCATTGCATTATGCTACGCCAATTTCCGCTTTGTGATCATGGGCTTCTGTGAGAGTATTTTTTCCCAAAAAACATAGCTTTGTCAAGACACTAATTGTTCCCCGTATTCGGGCCGATATCTGGCGTTCTCCTCTCGGCTTCCTGAAGGTAAGATGCCGTATCAATCGAGCTGCATGATTTACGAGTAAAAAAATAATGGCATCGATAATCGATAACAAGTTGAATAAAATGGAAACACAGCGATTATCAGGCAGCATTACAGCGCGCTATGTCCCCTCCGCGTGACGTGTGTTTTTCCGTGAACAAGCAGTCCCCGAGAAGCTTGCTCAATCTTCTCGTTACCCGTCCGCCTTTAGGTCGCGAAGTGTTCTCCCGTGTTCTAGTTAACGTTGCTCCACGAATATGACAGATTCACCTCGGCTGAGACGTAAATATCGTAGCACTCTTTATATTCCGCCCGTATCTGCTTTAGTTATTATTTCATTGACACCCTGCAGGCCACTTTTTCCGACTACTATTACGCTTCTTGTGACGTATTTTTTTGCAACAGGATGCTCGAAAGTGGGCGACTTTTTAACGCAAAGCTTATCGCGTAAAATGTCTTAGATCTGTGTCGCGATGTATTTTTAATATTATCGAGACAAATGAAATTGCAAAAGCACATATATTTCCATAAACACTGCGACGAGTCTAAAAGTCTTGTCATTGTCCGTCTGATTTTAACGAAAGATTATGCGATATGTTTCAGGACAAATCCTTTTGACGGATGGACAAACACACTAGCTTATAATGGAGGGTCCGTTAGAAGTAAAAGATTCTGCGACGGGTGCGGAGGAGCCGATCAAGTCGGAAGCACCCGTGCAGAATCCAGATAGCAGCGACCGTAGCGACGGCGCAGTGTCGCCACCGCCGAACTGTAGCATCTGCTTAGGCAAGCTGGTGAACACGTCGTTCACGGACAGCTGCCTCCATCAGTTCTGCTTTACATGCCTGCTTCAGTGGTCTAAGATAAAAACGGAGTGCCCCTTGTGCAAACAGACGTTCAAGTCTATCATACACAACGTTAGATCGGAGGAAGATTACGATCAGTATCATGTGCCTAGAGAGCTGGCTACCCTGGATCTCAATTTCGAGCTCGGGCATCCAGTGGACACCGTTGGACACCGTTTCCATTACAGGTATCGCGTTGAACTTTAATCTCAGAGCTCGGCGTTAAGTATTCGAGTTCCCTGAGAGCGAAGAAAATAATTCGATGGTTTCAGAACAACTATGATAGGACATCAGCGGCGTCCGACCGACGTAGTGCTTAATCCGGAGCAGGTCGCGAGAAGAGAACAACTGCCGAGCATAGCTCCGCAGGTTCCGATAGGAGAGCGTTTACGGAGACGATCGAATACAGCTGATTATCGTCGCACCATTTACAGGCTTGGAATTTGGGCCACTGCGCTGCGCGACGTGTTCGGCCGTTTCCGCGAATGCAGCGCTGATTTCTATCGGTTAGTCGGCACTCGCCTATTTCTCGCTCCGAAAATCACTCGCCGATTACGACAGTGTTTCATTTTACTTGCAGAAGAGAGCCGAGGGAGCTAAATCGACTTATACCGTGGTTGAATCGGGAGCTACAAGTGTTACTTAATAACAACGCTTCGCATGTCGCATATGTACTGAGACTTATATTGGAGGCTCTCACTCAGTACGATATTAGAAGCCCTGAGTTTCGAGATCTAGTGCGCCCGCACTTCGGCGCGTTCACGGATCACTTTGTACACGAGCTACTAAACTACGCGCAGAGTAGCTTCGATTTAGTTGGGTACGATCAGTCCGTGACGTATTTACCCCAAGGTATGAGGCCCCGGTGCAATTATTCGGAGCGATGGTTTACGTATGTTTCGTAGAGAATAATTGATGGTATTTGTTGTAGGTTTGTCAGGTGAATATGTATCGAATATTGTATCGCCTGCATCGAGCAGTAGTAGTACCAGTTCTGACGATTCGGATGTTCGAGTCCTGGACGAAGCAATCGATCTCAGAATGAACGCAGTGATGCCAAGCGTGGGGCCTCACACGATCGGTGTGCCCGGTGAGCAGTTTAGTCTCTTTATAGAGATGATTTTTGATAGAAGTTGGAGATAGAGCTTCGAGCAATCCGCTTTCAAATATCTTTTCGATCAGGCCCCAGCACAGTGGGACAAACGTTCCAGTTGGATATACCGTACACTGTACCGGACGTGCTGACTATTTCCTCGGATTCCTCGACGTCGGACTACGAGTGCGAGGTGATCGGTTACGTAAAGCCTCGCCACGAAAGAACACCGGAGATCATCGAATTGGTGTCCTCGGATCCCGAAGAAATCAATGTTTCTCAAGTATCAAACGACAATGCACAGTAAGTAGCATCGTTATTACCTCTGAAACCCGCAATTTCCAATCGAGATAAATACTGTTTAATGTCTCCGTTAGATCTTCCATGCCTATATTTTATGCTGATAACACCCAGCCGAGCACGTCTCACGCCATTAAAAAGAGGGACTCGTCTTCTTCGTCCACGGAGAGCGATTCGGACTCGGACAGCGATTACATTTGCAGGAGGAGCAGAAAGTATCAAAGTCGCGCCAGGAAATCGAAGAAAAGCGCAAGCACTAAGAGACGGAATCGCTCGGTGGAGGCGAGGACCCGTAATCGGGCCAGCAGGAACTTGTCCAGCTCCGAGGAGAGTGACTCCAGGAAAAGGGGAACTAGAAGAAATGCACAGCGGACGATGAAGAAGAAGTTGAGCAGCAGAAGCAGCTCCAGTTCCCGCGAAAGCGATTCGAAGGCGGTGGACGAGAAGAAATCAAGGAGCCTGCAGTATTCCGTGAAGGGGACCGTGCGCGTTCGCAAAGATTTGATTAAGAAAGAGACTCGGTACTCCGACAACGAGTCGTTCAGCAGCGACAGCAGCAGCGAGTCCGACGAGAACATTAATTCAAAGCCTCGCACCATACGGAAATCTAAAAGAAAGTACACCACCAGCTCGAGCGATTTCGACACGGGCAGAAGCGAACGAGTGACGAGAACAAGGGGCAAAACGAGACAGGCGTTGGACACGAAGGATACTCATCGAAAGGAATCGAGATACAAGGAGGATCGGCAATCTATGTCTAGAAGCAGCAGCGCGTCGTCGTACGCGTCGCAGGCAGAGAAGAGCAGCTGCAAGCGACGCGAGCCTCAACGGGAACCCAGCGATGACGCCAGCAGCTCGATAAACAGGAATATATCGAGGAAAAACCGCGAATCAAAATGCAAGGCGAAGGGGGCTATTCTAAGCAGCTCGACAGACTCGGACGAAGATCATTATCGGTCGCACAGCCAGTGTAGCAATTATTCGAGTAAATCTTACACGCATAAGAAAAAGTCGAAGCATAAAGATAGGCGCAAAAGCAAAAAAAGGAAACGGTCCAGCAGTAGAACGTATAGTTTATCGATTCGATCACGATTGACTCGGCGACATCCTGTTTAAGAGCTGAAATGTACGCGACATTGACATTCCGATTCGAAGAATGGTTCGAAATAGATGAAAGCTAAAGAGAAACGTTTTAAGCTCCCGGAGAAGCGGAGTCGAAGGAGATCTCAGGGTAACACCAAATCAAAATCGATTAAACAGGAGAGAACGGCGACGCGATTCGATCGTTGATTAGCTCGAACTCCGAACGTGTTACTGAATACCATTTAACTGGACATTTCTGACTTCTTTTTCGCGCGATCACGCGCGCGTAAACTATACACAACGACGAAGCATGGCGAACTTGTATTAGTTCTGCACAGTTTAGAATCCATGGAACGTGGACAGAAAAACATAGTGCATCATAAGAAATATGCATTCGTATTGTTTCATTCCTTTGCTTTCTGAATGAAAATGGCTTCCACTTGTGTTGTAAAACGATATATATAAAGACTCTGTATAAAAGTTCGGACCTTAATTAATAGATTCTCCTATTTATAATTCTTTCTTGGGTGTATATTACTTGGATGGAAAAAAAGCTACCCGGAATCTATGTTAAAAATTTTGGATATATGAAAGAAGGCAAAGCGTATTTTATGCGTTGAAAGTAATAATGAGCACATTATCTCGCTATTATCTTCGTCAACGGACAACAAACTTGGGTATATTTCTTTACGACCTGGATTCCCAAAGAATGTTTGTAAATATACATGTATCTTATAATTATACACGTTATATTATAAATCACGAAAATAACTGTCTTATAACACGCAATACTGATTTTTATCTTCTCTCTCCGCTATTACGTATTTCTAACATCGGCGATTGAGATACTAATTTTTAACTGTTTAGAAAATCTTTTCATAAATGCTGTACATTTACTTTATTACATAATATATATTTCTTTTTACATTCAGAGCCTGGGTTACGTAAAATGCACTCCCTGTGCATTGAATGCGCGTAGAAGACTAAAACAAACGTTTCAATATAAAATGAAGTTTAGTTACATTGGGCCACGATGCGTAAGAATGCGTCTAAAGCCCGTTTCGAATTAAGCACGATATTTATAATATTTGTTATACCTGATAAAGTCATCCATGTCCATCGTTCTAGCACGTTTATCATCAGCACCCATTTTGCACAAAATATCATTCACCATTTCCTTCATGTCGAATCCTTCCGGCACTGCCTACATATGAAAACAAAATTTTTAAGCACCTGAAAGCATATTTGCTCCGCAACTCTAAGATTATGTACCTTGTCGTTCAAGCTACAATGTAGCTTATAATTTTTCTCCAACATTGTTATCACGGCAGTTTGCTTGAACGATGCAGCCAGTGTTTTATTTTTTCTTACAAAGGCGATTCTCGTCAAGCCATCCCACTCCTGATAGTTAATCGGAGGTGGTGGATTACGTGGTTCTATTCTGACCACGTTCGATTCCACTTTCGGCGGTGGCCTAAAGTTATTCTTTCCCACTTTCATCAGCATGTCTACCCTCGCCAACAATTGAGTGTTTACGCTCAGACGACAATACAATTTATCGCCCGGCTTCGCCACCAAACGCTCGGCGAATTCTCTTTGGAACATAAGTACCGCGCACCTGTAGAAAATAAGGTGCTGGTCAGCCCCTTCCTTCCTCGGCTTTCCCGTAAATTAAAATTCAGCGCTGTGCTTCTGTAATCGGTTTTGCAGAAAATGATCAAACCCTTGGAGTAAATTACCTGAACAGCGGTCTGTGTAGGAGTAATTTAAACACTAAGGGAGACGATATTTGATATGGTATATTGGCAACGCACAAGTCAAAAAACGGCATGTCTGTCTTTAAAACGTCCCCTATCATAATCTGCAACTTCGCCTGGTACGGCGTACCTTGTACACGTTTCTGTAACTCAGCCACCATCCTTGTGTCCACCTCGCAGGCTATTACTTTCTTGGCTCTGTCCAATAATTTCACCGTCATGTTACCAGTGCCGGGACCTATTTCCAACACAACGTCCGTTGGCCTGACGGCAGCCTTCTCTACCATGCTTTGAATTATAAGTGGATTCTTCAGAATGTGCTGTCCAATATCCGTATTGAATAAGATACCTAGCGCGATTAAATTGATGAAATTAAACTAAACTTAGGGGCACATACTTATTCGTATCACTTAAGGGGAGGTCCCGGTCTAGAGCGCATAAAAATAGGTGATCTTTAGGAATTAATTAAAGGAAAACTATTATGTATAATTTAGCGAGACTTTTTGCATGGTATTAAGGATGTCTTAAATTATAGAAATATACTTTTTTTATATAATTAATCATTGCAGATGTGAGATGGCATTGGAGAGTCATTAAAGTCGCGGCGTCAAAAAATTCATCCTAATTGGTGGAACATGTATCTGCAAAAGTTATTATCCGATTCGACTGAAACTATTTTTATTTTGAAGAATATACTTCTGGCTAGGGGGAAACCAGAAAAAATTACAAAAATGAAATTATTTAGAAAATAACGACACTTGAAGTTTGAAATCACTTTTTCCCCATCCTTTCAACGCATTTGAAAATTATAAATTGTCAATTCTTTGTAATTTTTTTCGGTTTCCCCCCTAGTCAGAAGTATATTCTTCAAAATAAAAAAAATTTCAGTCGAATCGGATGATAACTTTTGGAGATACAGGTCCCGCCGATTTTGAGAACACTTTCGAGAAAAACGCGTTTGAAGTTTTACGTGAGTGCCGAGTGCATTTGTCGCTACTCAAATACCTATAACTTCGGGGAATTTTACGAATTTCAGCAAATCCTTTGACACACGTATTCCTAAAAGATTGAACATTCGAAAAATGAAATAAGAAAAAAACAATTTTTTGACCGGAACCTCCCCTTAATGTACAATCTCATCTGGTTAGCACAATATATAAATTACTTTATAATTAACTGGTATAATATCAGCGTACATTATCGTCAAATCTGAGAACGGAGCTGGACGAAATATTAACGTTCTACAGTAGAAACAAAATCAACCCAGCTCCATTGCAGAAAGTTCTTTAACCACGACTGAGAAAGCTATTGTCAATATCTCATACCCTGCTTCGCGACTTCATTGTGAACGCGGGACAGTTTCTTCGCGCGTACTTTCGGCATTTTGCTAGCACTGTTATTACTTCTGTAATATATAAAAAGGCACTTTTAAAGCCAGATACACCGAAATCGTCACGTATCAACAGCACGCATGGTGAAGCAAACGACAAACAAGTGCGACAAGCCGAATTCTTGTATTGAATAGATCGTAATACAGAAGGATTAATGGATTTCTGCATCAGCTCCCTCTTACGCAGTAGAGTGGAATTAAAATCTGGCGTACTTTCAATTACTGGCCGCTTCCCGATTAATAGCTGATTACCATTGGGAATTAAGTAAACAGCTGGCCTCTGGAACGTATGAAATGTATCCGTTAAGATATACGATAAAAATCCACTCGTTCCGCGATGCTGCGCAACGATTGGCCACTGATTACAGAGGCACGAGCTCTTAACAGTGCAGGCGTAACACTGCTATCACGGAAAGTTAGGGAAAAGCGTTTGCCTGTCTTCTGCACTATCATGGACGTAAATCTGTCATCCCGATAATTGCACGTTACAGGTTACAAGCGACGGGCTCGCGCCGTAACGTTATCTCAAGCTTTTAAGAGGAATCGCTGCCTGACAAGACTCACGAACGGTCGTTAGGTAAACTGGCATAACGATCGGGCGGTTTCCTTCGCGCACGAAGCTCGTGGGGCTCGGGGGATAATTTGAATTCAAGCCTGACCAAGTGATCTGTAATGTTTCAGTATCACGATTCTGCGATGCAATTATTTAATCTTGGGAGTATTAATTGGTGACGTTATGGAGCTGAAAGTATGGGTGGAGGGTATACAGCGTATTGTGTGTGGCGTTACAGAAACCACTACGTGTCAGGTGAGCATCGCTTCTTTAAATATGTTTCTTATATTAGACGATGCAATTTTGTAGAAAGACAGAGAGATTCGATGTTTACGTGAAATTAACTTCCAGGACGTAGTGTACGCTCTAGCCCATGCTACTGGACAAACCGGTAGGTTTACTTTAGTGGAAAGATGGAGGACCAACGAGCGCCTATTAGCTCCCTATGAAAATCCTCTAAAGGTATTGGTACAAGTAGTGTTCCTTCTCGAGAAAATTTATAATTGCTTATTTCTTATTTCTCGAGAAATACTGTTTTCCTCGAGAAACTTAAGTCTAGGAAACCGCGAACGTATAAACACATCTACAATTTGTAATAAATCTTATTAGTAACATTAGAACTTATATGAATTACAATAGAAAATCTCAGTAGAGAAGATTCGACATTATTGACTGGTCAAGGTGCTCTTAAATTCCTATTTAACAGTTTAGAAAAATTGTATGCCTACTGAAACAAGTAATGAGTTTCTTGTAGCTATTAAAGAAGAAATATCGAAAAGAAGAGACAAAATTATTGTATTCTTCATACAATTTTTGCCCAAGTAATCCAGAATCTTTTTGAAAAATTCAGAACACGCATTTTTTCATTTAATATTCATATTCATCACAAAAAAAGAAATAGATTAAAAAAACTGTTTTAAAACAAGAAAGTAATGTTTCGTTTTGCACAAATTTTATATTAAATAAATTTATGAATTATATTTAACATCTGTTTTTTCGTTTATACAAGTTTTGTGCAAATTAGATAGGAATGAACAATCGGTTAATGTTTTCTTATGTCTGTGATAAACATTGTCAACATTATTCATAAAATATAAATATTGTAATATTTTTTTCAATTTCTCGAGAATTCTCAAGAAGTCTGATCTGATTTCTGATTTCTCGAGAAAGAAAAAATATCGAGAAATCAGGAACACTAGGTATAAGTAATTTGGTTTTGTGCGAATGATTTGGTAAGTTTTATCTAACGATCTGATTTGTTTCACAAGATTTTGATGAAATGGGGAGAATACTCTTCGGAAGTACAGTTGATACTAAGACGCTCTACACCAGATGGCAATAAGGTCCCTAGTTCGTTAGGATCTCGGTTAAACCATGGTCCACGATCGAACGGCATTGTAGGCTCTGGATTGGATCATGCCACGACGGTCAGTAGCGGGCAAGATGATACCAAGAGCACTACAACAGCTCAGAGTTCCGAATTCGATGATTTACAAGGATGCCTCGATAGAAATCGCGACACCAGAAAGTCATTAACGTTCGGAGGACTGCACGGAAATGTGATGGAGAATAATACAGATGTAAATAAGTTTCGGATCTTGTTGTACAGTTTTATGGATCGATCATATGATATCTGATTCTCGCGTTTTAGATTCAGATGGAGAATGTTGCCATAGTTCAACCGACGCCTCATTTAAAGAATAAGGATTTGAACATAAGAAAAAACATACAGAAACCAGCCCAGTCCCCTACTCGTGCTAGTAGCAGCGAAAGTAACACGCATATATCGCAGAAAAAAGTGCGCGAGGTTCCCCCCTACAGGGATCCCCCGGGTCCTGCTTCGCCGCCTCTTCGAACTTTACCTCCGTACAGGGATCCTCCACCGCCGAATTTAAATAGCCCTGGGAGATCACAGTTTCAATCTAGTACAAACGCTGGGAGCCCTCATACTCATAAAGAGGATCAACCCTCTTCTAGTAATTCGATCAAGCTAAAGAGAAATCTCATTCAGGTTCTACAGATAGTTCTTTGATTAGATACACAGTACGTTGCTTCCACGCGAGATTTTAATCTGTTTTCTGTGTTTAGGAATTTCAGGAAACAAAGGGACAGATTCCATCTGTAAATCAGTTATCTGGTCAGACGCAGAACATGGTGACCGATGCTTACACTCAACGATACGTTGAACTTATCAGACTAGTCAACAAGCAACGTGATACAATTAGCGCCCAGCAAGCAGACCTTACTAAAGTATGATAGCGCGTAATCTTTGTTTTAGACAAAAGAGAGGAACTTGTACGAAGTACGATTAATTAACTGTTTTCAGTTCGACGCTGAAATATTATATTGGGAGACTAAGAACAGGGAGCAAATGCATCAGATGGATTTTATTTCTCAGGAAGTAAATCGTATGGAATCCACGGGTCGTCTTATCGAAGAACAGGCACGTATTTTAAACAGGACTAGGATAGCTCTTGCAATTAGTATGCTTGTACTAAGATTTACTGTCTCCATAGCTGAAGGAGCTGGCGCACGTGGAAGAGGAGAGTGAAATAGTCAGGCAACAAGAGAAAACCTTAAAGTCGGAGATTACTTTGCTGAGATCGAAGCTTGCGAATTGCGAAACCGAATTACTTCAGTGCAAAAATAAGATCAGGTAAAGAAGATACTGCCTCAGACTTTACACGACGCGGTATTGATTTCTTCTTTTCGCGCTGTAGATTAGTCATGGAAGAGCTCGCAATAGAACAGCACAATATAAGTCGTGAAACGGACGAGAGGCAAATAATGGAACGTAAGATCATTAGCGAGGTGGAGCATCTTCAAAACGAGGTGGAACAAGCTAAACGCTCTGCCGAGCTGGCTTCGCAGTGCGCGGAATCGTTGAAGCTCGAAGTGGTGAATCTGGAATCGGCGATCGTCGAGAAGAAGCTGCAAGTGGAACGTTTGGTGGCTGACATGAAGGAGGCGAACCTGCAAAGTCTAGCCGTTGCTTGCCAAGACGAGCAGGTCAAGTCGTTGCTGGAAGGTACTTGAATTTAACTTAACACACTAATCGAAAGGACTCACTGACTTACCAATGCTGTTTTCCTGTAATTTAGGTGCTCACAAGCCTGGCAGTACGCGTAAAATGATAGGCTCCCCCAGGCAATTAGAAACTGCAGTACCTACGAGTAAAAATCCGCACGGCGTTTGGGTATAATATTATTAATTAGTATTAATAATATCTTACATTCTCAATACAGCGAAACGCAGCTAAACGTTTCACGTAGGGACACGAATGCTGCGTGTACACTTAGTAGGAACGACATAAGTAAAGGAAATATTTTACGTCTCGCGTCGTTCGCGAGCGCAAGCTATACCCGTTTGTTTCATCCACTGGCCATATAATTTTTCAGTAAACTTAGCCGTAAGCGTTAACTATAATAATGATTCTAAACACATCTGGTGTATATAAAGAACGATAGATATCAGACAATACATGTATCCAAAGTATTAGAAATACGGATCGTGCGACGCACTCGCGTCGTAATAACTTTAGGATCTACAAGCCGTTTGCAAGCTTCATGGAACAATTACTCGATATAAGATTATATATTTTCTATAATCAAAATGATTCTGTGAATTAAGAGAGCATTTACACACTGGTGCGCTATACAGTTGGAATACAAACGCGATACGTATACCATATGTATTAATCTTGTACATATCGTTGAAAGTATGTGATAACGAAGTCTGAAACACATTATCGATCACTGTCTAGTTTGCATAGCTTGCATTTTCACGTAGGGGTCGTCCTTAAATTACGTAAGGCTTTTTTGGGGGGAGGAGGTCGCGAATTTCTTACGGAGTGGGGGGGTCAGGTAGCGTCTTAGGTAATATATTTTTACCTAATTTTATATTAATGTCCCAGAACAGTAGTTTTACTTTAAATTTCTCGAAACCGAGTTAAATGAATTATATTCATTTGTAAAATAGATTACATACGGAGGGGGTTGCAATATCAAATCTTACGAATTCTTATACTGGGAGAGGAAGAGGGTAAGAAATCGCCAAAATTACCCTTGCGGAATTTAAGGACGACCCTATATTTAAGAAGGCGTCTTCTTAAACTCCATTCCAAGATCAAGGTCTAGTTACAATCACAGATTAGAAGGAACGTTTTGCTTCGTTTTAGATAGAATATTAGAGTTAACTTTCATTTTTCTGTACATTAATCATCGACGCGCATCGTTAGAACGATATCCACCCACTGCCATTATTATTAGCGAATAATTTTTAAAATATATTAATTTAGATTATTTCGTGTGTTACTTCATTTTTATACAAAACATATGTACTTTTTAGTATGCAATCATTTCGGCGCGGGCAGCGCCGATCTGTTTCTTACAATGATTTTATTGTATCTACCAAAGTGTGTTAGCTTCTGGCGAAAGAGCAAGCACTTATTGTATAATGCGACATACAAAATAAATGTTAAGATCGATTAAATCTGTGCATCCTGCCGAACCCAGTCTCTTAATTTATAAGTTAACGACGCGTGTGGTAAAGACGACGGAGATATATAGATCATTGCAGGGCCGCCTTAACAAATTTGAGCGCTCTGGGCTAAAAAATTTTGGCGCCCTAGCACCCAAGGGTGCAATTTCTTCGTAATCGGTGCAAGGCAGTACATCACAACCCCGAACGAAATTTTTGCCTCCAAAATCGAAGAGAAAAAAGCATTTCAACATATTTGATTCGCGCCCTTGGATCACGGGTGGCCCTGGATCAATGGGATCGTAAAGAACGTTTTCACGTAGTCGGGCTTGAAATTTCGCGCGTTTTTTAGATCTTTGTGTTTACTACGTCGACAAGGCAGCGGTTGTCGGTATACTTTTAAATAGGTTTAAGTATACAAACATTTATGTGTATAAATAATTAAATGAACTACTGTATATTTATGTGTTACGAATCTGCGAAACATAAATGTGACATTACGACCTGGTGTCATTTACGATCAATCATTTGCGAAGTCGCGAAATTGGTAGAATCTCCGCAACGTTTAAGATTCCAAAGTATTTGCGGCAAGCAGGATGAGCCTTTGGGTCGACAAATATCGCCCAACAACCCTTGGGAAATTGGACTACCACAAGGAACAGGCAGAATATTTAAAAAATATGGTAAATACGTGTGTCTTCGCATATGTAAATCGAAGGAGAGGTTATAGGGAAAGCGCGCCATTATTTGGTATAAAGCCGGGAATCCACCGGGAAGCTAAGCGATGCTATGCCATGCTACGTTTTAAAAAAATTAGCATCGATACATTCTTAAGGAACTGTTTCCACAAAAGCTAAGTTAAAACATAGCATCGCATAGCATAGCTTAGCTTAGCTTCCCGGTGGATTACCAGCTTTACACTATATAATTGTAAAGAAACTGTATTTCTATTTCATTAATTTGGGGGCACAATTACAGGTACAAATGGGAGACTTCCCACATTTATTGGTATATGGACCACCAGGCGCAGGAAAGAAGACTCGCATAATGTGTATCATAAAAGAGTTATATGGGAGTGGAGCTGAGAGGCTCAGGATGGAAACTATGAATTTCGAGGCATGCGCTTCTCATTACTTGAAGGGAAATGCTCAGTTCCCTGCTATTTCTTTTCTACAGAAAGCTGACTTCTCTTTCGTGTTTCAGACGCCGTCCAAAAAGAAACTAGAAATAATGACGATAAGCAGTAACTATCACATAGAAGTAAATCCCAGTGATGTGGGCATATACGATAGAGTTGTTGTAATGGACTTGGTGAAAACCACTGCTCAAACTCATCAGATAGACTCGAGTGGGCAACGGGAATTTAAAGGTGAATACCGGAAGTTACAGTAAAATGTAATTTATTACTCACAAGGGAACATCTCGAACCTGGAAATTCAAAAAATTCTGAAACTGTGATTATGCAGGGGATTTTCACCTCATAACAACGCAATTTTTGTTTGCTGCTCAAATTCACTTTAAGGGGGTGAAATTCACCCCTAAAAATTCGGCTATTTTCCGATTCTGTTATAACTCCTGAACTGTAAAATAGTTTTTTTACCAAATGATAGATCTAATTAAACGAAGTAACTTTTGTCTTGAAACCTTTTTTCTATCTCTTACAGTTGGCGAGTTAGATAACACAAAATCGGAAAATAGACGAATGTTCAGGAGTTAATTTCATTCCCTTCGAGAGAATTTGGACAGCAAACAAAAATTGCCTTGTAATCAGGAGGAAATTCCCTACATGTTCACAGTTTCAGAATTTTTTGAATTTCCGACTTCGGGATATTCCCTTGTCAAATTTCCATTTCCAGTCCCCTAACGATAACAATAATCTATGCTAGTGGTACTGCTAACTAACGTGGATCAGCTTACCAAAGATGCGCAACACGCCCTGCGAAGAACAATGGAAAAGTACGTCGCTACGTGCAGGCTAATACTCTGCGCGAATTCAACGTCCCGCGTTTTGCCGGCTATTCGATCGCGATGTTTAGGAATTAGAGTGCCAGCTCCATCGGTGTCTGACATAAAGAATATATTGCATTTCGTTTGCAAACGCGAAGGTTTAACTCTGCCCGATGAGCTAGCTGTTAGATTGGCCGAAACTAGCGGTAGGAATCTTAGACGAGCGATATTAATGGCCGAGGCTTGTAAAGTCGAACAGTAAGTAGGTTTATATAAGCATCCAAGCTCGGGCAAATTAAAGAATACTTTAATTTCTAGGTATCCATTTACCAGCGATCAAAAGATCACCGAACCAGACTGGCAAGTCTACATTCGCAACACGGCCAATATGATGGTTAGTGAGCAGAGCCCGAAGAAGCTCCTCGAAATACGGAACAGACTCTACGAGCTATTGACGCACGCTATACCGTGCGATTTAATATTCAAAGGGCTTCTACAGGAGTGCATAAAGAACTGTGATCTTCAGCTGAAAATCGAGATTGCGACGGTCGCAGCGGAGTACGAGCACAAAATGCATCGCGGGTCGAAGCCAATCTTTCATTTAGAAGCGTTCGTCGCTCGATTTATGGCGATTTATAAAAAATTCATCGACTCGTCTCTCGAGGGTTTTGATTGATTTATTTATTCGTACATTTTAACGCGCTAAAGGTATAACTACTCGAGAACATAAATAAATTTTTTTAAATAAATTATCGCACACATCTCTAAATTATCACAAAGTAACGGATGATAATTTCTAGCGTGTCGTTTCATTCTATATTTAATACAGTTCGCAGAGTACAAAGATGCCCACTTATCGGTCTCGTAATACGTGTAATTTTCAATGGAAATTGTATCGCAACACAGTGATGCAATTGCACTTACAATGCAGCGAGAATAACAGCTGCGACCGCAGACAATCCTAGTACCACGTACCCAGTGCTGTACACTTCTTTGATCGAAAGGAACATTCCAACATCCCAGGACTGTAAATTTTAACACGCGTTTAGGTAAAAGAATACAGAGAGTCTGTCTGTAATGCCGATATAAACCCATACCAAGTGGCGAAAGCCGTTAAGAGTGTGGTACGAGGCAGGAAGAGCCAACAGAACTTTTCCCACGTACAGAACGGGGCCAGGCAGGCTTAACCCTTGAATCATTTCGATCAGGCAAGGAATGCCTCCAGGTATGGTCAGGGTTCCTGCAAAAACGGAGCAAATCGCCCGTTTAAAATCAGATTCCTCCATTTCAGTTCCGGGCAGGTAAAATGTCGATTTTACCTAGACCAAGCGCCATAGCATAGCTCGATAATATTATGCCTGTTGTGCGATGTGTTACGGAAAGCACGGACGTCAATTGGATTTGATAAATAGTCAAGTGCGGTGACATGGGTCTCTTAAGGCGCATATTCCTCTCGTCGTGAGACTCGCAAACTGCCATTCTCTCGCACAGTGGCTGCGACACGGCGACATTCTGCGGGCTAAATAATTAATTTCTGTAAATGTTCCTTCTAGACTGAAATGTCGCGTGACGTTATTAACTACTAGTTGCCGGGAATGATTAAAATGGTAATTTCAATACGCTCGCAAGCGAAATGACGGTCGCGCTTGATTTGGGTGGGAATATAAATTACGAGATACGAGACGTGATAAAACTCGAGTGACACTCGGATAAAATGAAAGGGTTATCATATATTATGTAATATGTCACCTGCAGGTGTATAAATTCCGGAAATTACGGAGATCGAGGCTCCTTCGGCACAGAAACCTGAAAGAGATCAATGTACGTCGTAGGTATTAAATGCGATTTAAGGCAGTGAGAAATTAAAGAACAATTCGCTACCTCGTATAGCACAGCGCCATGTTTTTTTATGAACGCTCTGTGTTTTTGACCGCGAATAAACTGATTTTGTAGACACGCCAAAAAGCGGTAATTATAGGGCGAATTCCACTTACACCCAAATCGCCCGCAACGCCCGTGGTTCTCGTTTCAAGATTTATGAAAATCTCCTAAATTATGGAAGCGAAATTTGTGAAAAAGGCATTTTCGGAAAATACAGTTTTTTAAATATAAATTACGACTCGAAAACAGGAACATATAATTTATGATATTCGTTTTATTACAAAAATTGCTACGGTCATGGGCGCGGGCGATTTGGGCGTAAGTGGAATTCGCCCTCAATTGCTTCTGGAACCAATGAAAACACTTTAAAAAAATCGTCAGTTGAGAATGAAACTTTAATGCGAACGTAACACATGTAAATCCGCCATGTTGCAGTTTATTGTTCGTATGCTCCCTCTGGTGTTTCTTCTGCTTCGCGAATTCCTCATCGTGCTTTTCATTTTCAAGCGGAGATCGTCGGCCTTCCGTGATTACATGCGATTGCATCGAATGCGTTAAGGATAAATCCATTCACTCATCAGCCGTACACAATTCTAATTAACGATGGCACAGAATCTGAATTTTAACTTTCCCAACTTCTCCAAAACGCCAAATGGATTGTCTCTCGGTGTTAAGCTACTCGCAGCGGCCGGCGTGGCGGTTTATGGTGTTTCCAAATCCATGTACACAGGTGAATTTGATTTTCGCATTTTATGAATGATAGTAGTTCTCTTTCATACCTTGCCGATTGAACGCATTAAGTGTGACATAATGGACCAGTATATCGGCGAACAGTTTCTCGCAGACACTTCTCGTTACACGATTGAATCCTGTTTTAGTGGAAGCTGGTCACAGAGCGATCATATTCTCTCGCTTAGGAGGCATTCAGAAAGACATCTTCACCGAGGGCCTCCACTTCCGGCTCCCATGGTTCCACTATCCAATTATTTACGATATCAGAAGTAGACCCAGGAAGATATCCTCGCCCACGGGCTCCAAAGACTTACAAATGGTCAATATTTCTCTTCGTGTACTTTCCAGACCCGACGCGGAGACGCTACCTACCATGTACCGTTTCTTGGGTCTCGATTACGACGAGAAGGTTGGTAAGGATCTTGATGCAACACCGTCGTAATGGAATTTTAATAACAGCAGCGTAATTGTCTTCTAGGTTTTGCCAAGCATTTGCAACGAAGTATTAAAGTCGGTCGTCGCTAAGTTCAATGCCTCTCAGCTTATCACTCAGAGACAACAGGTCTCTAATTTAGTAAGGAAAGAATTAACCGAGCGCGCTCGCGACTTCAACATCGTCCTGGACGACGTCTCCATAACTGAATTGAGCTTCGGTAAAGAGTACACCGCCGCTGTAGAAGCTAAGCAAGTAGCCCAACAGGAAGCGCAGAGAGCAGCTTTCGTCGTAGAAAGAGCGAAGCAAGAGAAGCAGCAGAAAATTGTCCAAGCAGAGGGTGAAGCAGAAGCAGCTAAAATGATATCCTTTGAAAACTATGCGAATAATTATACTCGTAGATGCGTAAGATAGGAATTGTATCGTCATACAGAAATATCCTTAACTCCTGTGCACCTTGGTATAGCCGTTAGCCAGAATCCTGGTTATCTGAAGCTGCGAAAGATTCGGGCGGCACAGACTATCTCCCGCACGGTAATTAAAAATGATGTTATTTTCTTGTGTTACATTAATACCTGTTATACGAATTTAATGTCTGTTTTAGATCGCAAATTCGCAGAATCGCGTTTATCTTAGCGGCAGCGGTCTCATGCTGAACATTCAAGATCCATCGTTCGACGATGCATCGGACAAACTGAAAAGTAAGAAATAAAGGCAATACGAACTTCTCTCACACTCATTTCTTTCCAAAATAACCGATGTTATACGGCGCAAAATGATTATCAATGTTGTACATGTAGATACTAAAGGATGATGTCAATAAGATTTATTAGATATTTCTAGATATTAAATATCATTGCACCTGCGCTCGCTCCTCTCTTTGTGCCTTATACTACGATGATGCTCGCTCGCAAATCTCGAGCTCATGTGTTTTCAGGTGATGAAGGGATGGGATGGAAAAGCTGGAATGATACCACGCGAAGCGCGGTGAAATCTTTAAAGCCCGAGAGTCAGCCGTCGGTGAAGGCGAGTCGAAAGCCGCTAATCAAGGCTGGCGTATCTCCGGAGGAACAGATATCTATTTTATTGGATTCAGCTGACGATGGGGCAAAAATGATAGTTTCATGAGCTCGGAAGCTTTGAAGTTCGAAGAGATCTTGCGATGCGAGCTCGTCTTTTCTAACACGTTCCTCTCCCGAATCCTCTCACTACTTTAAAATAAGCGAAACTTTTCTCTCTTTTACCAGATCTCGACGCGGACAAATAAAAGTCTAATCTACGGATCGCCCTGTTTATCCCTGTTGATAGGTGTATAAATTCTCCGTACGAAAATAAGTTATCTTTTATTTTTGTACGAACCGATGTAAAATATATGTATCCTTTTCCCATAATCTGTTCTTTAAACTTATAAATCAATGAAAATATAAGCTAATTTCAATGTATCCTTGCCCCAATTAGCGAAGATTAGTTGCTCCGCGAAATAGTAGCTCCGTGTCTTTATCTAGCTAAAGGATCGCGAAAAAGATAAACGCACAATTTCAGAACGCACGAGTTGCATATTGCAATTCCGGCAAATTGGTGTGCGAATATTACGTGGCCTACATTAACTTATGACAAGCAGACGTAAGAGCATCGGCGTTTCGGAATAATTTCTAGATTTCTACGAGATAAAGGTGTGTATTGTTGAAATAATACAATTTTTTAGGTCATGATTCTGAGTTAACCTTTACTTTCGTCTCCATGTGTATTTTCACATAAAACAATTGTTTACAAGGCAGTGTTACTTATTAATGCATTATCCAGTAATGCATTTTTTGGTATAACAAAGCTGCGTTTCGTTCTAACATCGACACTTTATTGCATCATTCTTTTAGATGGTGCTAGATAAGCCTGCGGAACCAACGATAGGAGGGTAAGAAAATTATTTCTTTTTGCACAATTGAATTATATTTTGAAGTATATTTTTTCTAAAGGGATGAAGTCTCCAAGAAGGCTCTTAAAAAACAGCAGAAAGAGGCAGAGAAAGCGGCGAAGAAAGCTGAACGTAAAGCTCAAACTGTGAGTTAAATTATTCTGTACGTTATCTTATAATAAAAAATACAAAAAAAGATGTGAAATCAAAATGAGCTGCAAGTACATAAAGGTACTTTCAGTAAAATACTTGGTAGTAATGTACTTGGCGTAATTTTTTTACTTTTTTTAAGTTTTTTATGGAGATCTTATAATAATTTGGATTTGAATCTTCTTAGCAAGTTCAGCAAGAGGTAACTCAAGAGGAGGATGTGTCTGTTGGAAAGTATGGAGACGCGGGATTGGTGCAAAGTAAAGAGAAGCATGCAGAGAGAAAATTTACTGATATTAAAAACTTGACGCCAGAATTGGAAAAGCAAAGTGTGTGGTTAAGAGGACGTTTACATACTAGCCGTGCCAAAGGTATATCTAAATCCAAACCAGAGTATTTTTCAATATGCGCAGCTTATTAAAAAGTTGTAGAATAAATGCATCTTATTGCAGGAAAACAATGCTTTATTGTTTTAAGACAGCAGTCGTACACGGTGCAAGGTTTAGCCGCGGTAAATGAAAGAATCAGCAAGCAGATGATCAAGTTCATATCGAAGTATGTTACAGAAATCAGTTTCGATGCAGATAATGTTATTTTCTGCTTAACACGGTAATTTTACAGCATTACCAAAGAGTCTATCGTGGACGTGGAAGCAGTTGTGCAACGTGTACCTTCTAAAATTGAGTCGTGTACACAGAAAGATGTGGAGGTTCACATTGGGAAAGTATTTGTGATAAGCGCGGCGAAGCCACAATTACCTTTGCAAATTGAAGACGCCGCGAGGCCTGTGGGAGAAGCGGATGATAATGCTCTGAATATAAAAGTGAATCAGGACACCAGATTGGACAACAGAGTCTTGGATTTGAGGACTCCCGCTAATCAGGCTATCTTTAGAGTCGAAGCAGCTGTTTGTAAATTGTTCAGAGATATCCTGACAAGTAAAGTAAGTTGTTACAAATCAGTGAACTTAATTGGAATAATTCGCTCGATTAATGTCTCGTTTGTAGGGTTTCGTTGAAATCCACACTCCGAAAATCATATCCGCAGCGAGCGAGGGTGGAGCGAATGTATTTACAGTGTCATATTTTAAAGGAAATGCTTACCTAGCACAATCTCCTCAGCTTTATAAACAGATGGCTATAGCGGCAGATTTCGATAAAGTTTTCACTGTAGGAGCAGGTAATTCATAATTCAGAAGCATAACTGTTTTACTAACTGCTTTGCGAAATATGTTACCATTACACGTGACAATTATTCAGTTTTTAGAGCCGAAGACTCTAATACGCACAGACATTTAACGGAATTCGTCGGTCTTGACTTAGAAATGGCATTCAAGTATCATTATCACGAAGTAATTGATACTATTGGGCAAATGTTCACGGAGATGTTCAAGGGTCTTCGTGACAAGTTAGTAAAAGCTTCTAAAGCCGGGAATCCGCCGGGAAGCTAAGCTATGCTATGTGATGTTATGCCATGCCATGCTACGTTTTAACAAAAATTAGCTTCGATACATTCTTATGGAAGTGTTTCCACCAAAAACTAAGCTAAAACATAGCATCGCATAGCATAGCTTAGCTTAGCTTCTTGGTGGACTCCCGGCTTAATCCATGCGCCTTTTCTTCCACAGCGCATAAAAATAATCCCATTATAACTCGTTTACAGTTACATGGCGGACATTGATGCTGTTCGTCAGCAATACAACGTAGAGCCTTTCAAATTTTTGGATCCACCTTTGAGATTAGAATTCAGCGATGCAATTGAATTACTAGCGGAAGCTGGAGTTACCTTGGGCGAGGAGGACGACTTATCCACGCCAGATGAGAAACTGTTGGGTAAACTCGTCAAGGCAAAAGTGAGAGTCTTTACGCATTATTCATGCTCGCGTAGTATTCTAATATCGTGTAATGCATTTCTTCTGCGCTTGTGATTTCAGTACGACACTGACTTTTATATATTGGACAAGTATCCGTTGGCAGTGAGACCTTTCTACACGATGCCAGATCCAAATAATCCCGTAAGTCTGCGCAATTTATCTTTTATTGAACATGTACCGACGGTAATATTCGTTACAGAAATTATCCAACTCCTACGATATGTTCATGCGTGGCGAGGAGATCATTTCTGGCGCGCAGCGTATCCATGACCCCGAGCTTCTCATAGAGCGTGCGAAGTATCACGAAATTGGTAGGTTCGAATATTAAGCTCTGACCCTTGCAGCTTGCAACTGCTACGCGGTATGTTTTTTAACGCGCTCTTGTTTCACAAATATTTCAGATTTGGAGAAGATCAGGTCGTACATCGACGCGTTCAGATACGGCTGCCCTCCTCATGCTGGCGGTGGAATCGGAATGGAGCGTGTCGTTATGTTGTATCTTGGTCTAGACAATATCAGGAAGGTTTCAATGTTCCCTCGCGATCCTAAGCGCCTCACACCTTAAGAATCAAGCTGGTCCATTCTACGCGATCTCTTGTCTATCGGAATAACGTGGATCAGCCATAAAAGTGTTCAGCTAATTTGTACGATTTTAAAACACTTTGTGACAGTGGGGAGTCAATAAATGGAACGTTTCAAATATTAACATGATCCAGGAAGGAGTAAATTTTTTTATTCGAATAATACCCAACTCTGATCTACAATATTAACGTTAGGGCTGGGACTATTCGAATATTTTACAAGTAATCGAATGCTACGAATAAACTTCGAATATTTGAGTATTCGAATGTTATTGTTCGAATATTATGTATTCGAGTACTACTCGAATATTTCGAGTGAGTTCGTGATTTATAATTCACACCATACTATTCGAATACATCAGTACTTGTTCGAATAAACCGCGCGCCAGGCTGAACGTTCATAGATGTCGTTACTGTACCTACGAAACGGTAGTCGTGTCAAACGAGTACGACTGCTTTGAACGCAAATAAGTTTTGAATTTTTTTTGCGTAACGTAGGCAGTGGTGGGTCGGTATTTTACGCCGCGTCGTAAATGCATTTACGACGTGTCGCAAATATATGTATAATATGCCGTTTTTAAGCCCATTTTATACGTGTCATTTGTGTGGGAAAAATATAGTTCTTTCTGACTCGCTTGTTACCTAGGCCGTATTCCGATTCACGCATAATGCAGCATAATGCGCATGAAGTGCATAGGGTACGTGACATATCCTATGCAGTCTATGCGCAGTATGCGTGAATTGGAATACGGCCCTAGTTGCATAGGTACGAATACTATAGAATACTGTAGAATACGTCGGTTACGTCGAAAACTACGATAATCGCCACTTTCCCAACCCCAAAAAAGTATTTAAAAGCGTGGTGTTAATTATTGTTTTGTACTTGTTTCGATAATAAAGAATAAAAATGAATCGTGAAAGGTAAAGTAATTAGAAATAAATGTACAATAATCATATGGACTTCGCCGGATTTTGATCAACTCTCAGTAGTTCAATTTTCTGTCACTACTTGGCGTATCGAAATTCTTGGTTTCCCAATGCATTTATTTTACTAACCTTTCAATATACATTTTTCGTCAGTGTAATTTAAATTAAATTAAAATTTGTAATCAGAATTATAATTATTAATAAATTGGCACTTCTTCATAAACTATACCAAAAATGTATAATAGGTTAGTTGTTTTCATTTCAGATATATGACATTTACGACACATTTACGTCATTTACGACGTTTGCGACATTTACGACATTAAAGACACGTGTCGTGTATAAAATAGAAATTTCGTGTCTTTACCCACCACTGAACGTAAGTCGAACGTGACGACGAATACTCAAGAAAGTTCCTAACTTACTTCGTTAATCTAATAGCGAATTCGGTAGCTCGCACTGACTCTGTGCTGGTGCCAGAAAATGACTTGGATTGGCTAGCTCTATAAGAATCAACCAATCCAAGTCATTTTTTAGTAATAGCTGTACTTTTAGCAATCCCAGAAATGGCAACGAGCAGGTCGCTGATTATGAGCGGTTTCAAGGAGGACTGCGAACAATTGATCACTCGTTTCGAACGGGCAAACGATATCAGATTTCAAACATTCTGCGAGATCTGGAAAGAGATGAAATTCTCTCTGGTGTTCACGTGAGTTTCATTTCAAGCTCACACTGTAGTTACATTACAATTTTTATCTTTGTCACGTACATCAACCTTGGGAACGTGAGAAGACCTATTGTAGTATTATTATTATTATTCATATATTATTCAGACGAGAAAGGAGTGATTGTTAAACCATTCATGCTACTCGTATTTCCAGGGGACGCCCTGCGTTTGTAGAACTGTTGGAATTTTGCGAGGAAGCACTGAACATGTGCAAACAGTTTCTGCTTCTCCCTCCTCGCTTCAAAGAGCGCGTTGGGGGCTTGTACCTCCTGTACGGGGTGTATTACAAGATGCCGATAGAGCAGTTTAAGATCAGAGTTAAACTGGACGACTGGCGAAGCATCCTCGACTTGCACGCAGAGATAAAGGAAGCGGAACACTTGGATACTAATTATATATTATGTAAACTAATAGCCGATGGTGCATTTCACTTTACTATCTTCGATAAAGAGGTAGATTTCATCAATGCTCTGAAACGGAAATACTGTTTTACGGATTTTATAAACGATTCCTTGTTCTCAGTTCGGGCTGGAGAAATACTACCGATCGAAGGAGGCGCAGTGCTTCAATCCATACTCTGTACTACCTTCGTTGAAGGATCTAACTGATAAAGATCAACTGCTGTCAAAGATCAGCGAGTTGAGCAAAATTTACGAGAAGAATAAACAGACACTTCGATCCGGAAACAAGTCCGAGGCTAGTCTGAATCTGTTCGATCCGAACATTGCCGATGAGATCATCAACGACATTCAGAGCTTCGAAGAACAGAGGAGGCTTCAATACATGAAGATTGGATTTGGCCATGACAAGGCGTCTGATGCTTCCACTTCGAAAGTGAAACATAAGCCATCCCAGTTGTACGTTAATTTATGTAATACTAACAATCTTCTCTCCGTTACTTGCTGGGATGTACCGTTGCAATGTACTTTTAAATTCCAGGAAAGGGAGTAGGAGAAAAATGTGGCCACTACTCGACGATGAGTTTGAAACGGACACCAACGACTCTGAAGATGAAATAGAGATCGACGATTCTGACTCTGATTTCCTGGATAACTTTGACTGAAAAGAGAAGGGAGGAGTGCATCGTTTATGTGTAAGTGTAATATCTTGTAGCAATATACGTAGAATAAATCGCAATATTCTCGTAAATTGGTAACAGCTCGTACTAAACGGATGGAAGGTTGTATTTAAGTCGCTTTTTATTGAGAATTATTACAAAATGAGTATAAGGAACAAGTCAGCGGAAATACCAATCGTTTCAAATTTAAAGAAACCCTTCTGTAGAGTACATTGTACTCTAGCTCGTCGCTTGTGTGCGTCGCACAGGCTCTAAATGAAGACAATTCGATTAAATTACTAAACACCTTTAAAATGGAATTAAAGTAAATTTCTAAACTTAAGAAACTGGGGACAATGTTCGACAGGTTTCGGGTGTGAGTTGCTTTGGTCGGAGATTAAGCTCCCAGAGTTGTAACTTTTCATTTCCATGCAGCTGTAGTATACATGTTGACGTTAAAAGTGAATCTATATACTGGATACAATGGTCGCGTTGCCGTGAATAAACATTTTTATGAAGCTCACGGCGATTAGTTTACATACTAGAATTTCTTAGTAAACTTTCAGTTGATTGTTGTCGTCGAATCCAGCGCTGTGGCCCGCGTTCCGCACGATAAAGCTAGTCCCGTCGTAGTGCATGCGCCGTTCGCCGCGGCGCACGAAAAGATGGGACGTCTGGCCGAGGGACGCGGTGCAATGTAAAAACGGCGTTGTTAACGAGGCTGTTCCATTACTGGGCGACGTGCGCAACTGATACTTATTACTGTTCCGCGCGATCCTGCGGCAAATGAAATTCACATTGCTTTCTAACGTTCTGTTAGCGGTTTTTAAACTGCTACCGTCGACTGGGAAATACCTGACAAGACCGTCAGGCGTTTGGGAGACCCTGACGTTGTTGATGATCCAGTTCTCCACACCTTCGTTGGTCAGCCAATACTGAGCGCCGCTCAGAGCCGCTGCAGCTTCTTGCTGGCACGCCGGGCCGTGCCGAGAACGGGAGTAAAAAACGCTTAAGGAGAAGTCCTGGAAGTGGAAGTTGATCTTGTTAAGTAGGGACAATTTCGTCGAATAGAAATGTATATCCCCCTCGCTATACCTGACTCATATCAGAGAACGAGTCCGTGGTTGTTCTCGTCCCTGCCGTGTCCACCAAATAAACCAGGGCGCACTGCTCCGACGTGAAGCTGACCCCTTTGTACCACATCTTCGCGTACCTAATGATGGATAATTGATACTTGTTAATGTGTACTTTAATGATGTTACAGATCCCACTAACTTGTTATTCCCGTGGGCGTCGTGGGCCAAGATTTCGACCCGTGATCCGTACTGATATATTCTTCCATTCGGATGCAGCAATGCCGCGGCCGCTCCAGAACCGCTCAACGATAGTACGATGTTATTCTACGCTGACGATAAATGCAATTCAGATAAATATTGCGTGAGTGTTGCTCGCGGTTCTGCTAACCCGTCGATCGCGACACGTAAATCCGTCTCATTGCTGTCGTATTCTTCCACGTGCGTGGAAGAGGCCTTAGCGAATGACCCTGCAGGGCTAGCGCGGGAACAGTGATTCCGTCGCGAAGCAGAAAAATTGAGATACCTTGAAATTGATCACTCTGACCGCACGCTCGATCGTCATGTCTACTCGGATCCTGTTATGAAGTCTCAAGGAGATGGTCCCATGCGGCGTGGCGACGATAGCAGCGTCGGTATCGTGATCCCTCCAGTTCTCCGAGTAGACACACGACTCCTCGTAGTACGGCGCGATGGTTTTGGAATTTCGCGGCTGTCTCCAAAGCCCCGTTGAATTAGAGAATGCCGTACCATTGGTCAATCCACCCCATTGTTCCGACGGAGGTGCCTCGAAGTACTTGGAAAATTCACTGTATCGCTAGAATCAAAACACTCTTACCTAATCTTCTAAGTTTGTAATAGAAAGAATACGAGGTCAGAGATCGATATTAATTACGAAAGTAGCTGGCTATCGTGAAAGGTACTTGCGAAAGTACCTGGAAGTTAGTTTCGTCTGTCTGCGCGTGATAACTGTGCGCCGTGTAAAGAGATCTTGGCCGCATCGGCGCGGTCGAAGTAGTCTGATTCTGAATCGCTGGCGCGGAGCATGGCTGTTGACTCGTTGCCTGTGTCCCTGCCTGCGTGTTACACTTTTGGATCTCTTTTCGGTACTCGCCGCAAGGAGTTGCCATTGCTTTTGCCTTCAATTATGATATTACAGAATGGGAATTAAAAAAGGAAAAGAAATGGAGTTGTTTAACAGTTCTGCGTTAGTATGTAGCGTCTAAGCCGGATTCTAAGGGATACGAAAAAAGAAAACGGTGGCAGAGGGACTATTGGACTGCTCCGTGAAAGAGAAAGTCAATTCGTAAACGATTCACGAATAAACGGCTGACGAGTACGGGGTCAAGGAACTCTGGGGAGACCTTGGGATTGGCGGTAGCGTTTTTCGGCTTCTTGCGACGGGATTTCCGGGGTTTCGACACCGCCGTTTGGCCACCCTCGTTTATGCGATCCACGGCTGAAACGGTTTGCGTATCAACAGGCTTCTCAAGTGACTTCCAACGGGTCCGCCGCTTCGATGGCGAATTCCGGTATCTCGATTTCACAGGGAAGCTCGCATACGTAACGTTGCCCGGCGGAACTTTCCTTTTCGGCGATCGAGAGCCCGTGGATCGCGTCAGCGGAGATCAAGACTCGGCTACTTGAAAGAACTTGTACTGAGGGCGACGCAGCTGGGAAGATATTTCGATAAAACAAACGAGCGTCTTGATTTCTCGTTGCCCCCGGCAATAAAAAGTGACGAGAGACTGGCGAGAGAGGGGTCCCATTCGAGCGAGATTCGGGCGAGCTTTTCCAAAGTTTCGAGCGGAACGATTCACTTGGTATTCCCTCGCCCCTATAGGTAGCGAATGACGAGAGCACTCCGGTTACTTTCTGATTCGTAAGTGGAGAAAAACGTATCTGGTGTCTTTCGAACGCAACTGTCTCAAGGTCTTCGAGCCACGAAACAATTGGTTTTACAATAATTCTTAGATCTATTCTGCAGTCACCCCGTGTCTGCCTTGTCATTCGCGACGTTAAACATTCGATTGCAATTTTCTAATCTCTTCCAAAGTTGCTAGCGCTCAGAAATGATTATTTGCAATGACCAAGGTGAAGGTCATTACCGAGCAGCGATTACGCAATTGCCATTTGTCAACTGTTAGATTTCTCGCAACGCGCTTGCGATGTGTACGTCCGCATTTTCCAACAGATTCGGTAACAGTCTGCTTATCGTGTACGATTAAGTGTAATTATTATCATAATCGTGCGTCAGACAATCCCTTCCTTTAAGCTAAATAATTTTACAATCGACCGCTTTGATGTTGCTGCATTTCATTACGAACTAGTCTATACCAGTTCCAATACTCGTTTCGCATTTTCCCTCAACATTTAAATCGCCAGCTTAAAGCCGACGAAAGTTGCATTTTTTTTGTCACCTGCGCGGTTTCACGGAGTATTCGCGATCGACTTGTGGATAGTCCGTATTCTAAAGGTATTGTCGAAGAGGATTGCTACTTTTAAAGTACCCACTGTTCGGTCTCAAGGATAGCGATTACATTGCGAGTGTTCCTTTTTTTTTTCTTCGACGGCCGAGGACATTAACGATCCGATGAGAAATTTTTGAGCCGTGACATGAAAATAGAAATTACTGCAAGTCAATGTGCTTGTTGCATAACTGCATAATCGCCGCTTCCTTTGTATTCTCCGCAAACGAATATATTATTCGTGTGGCTGAAAATCGAAACGGGAACGTTGCACGCGAAAAAGTCAGTCGCGAGGTGTTTATCATCGGCATTTCACTAGCTCATTCTTATGTTTTTTTTCCAGGGTCCCCGAGGCGTTAATGACACACCCAGGGAGCAAGAACTGGCGCACGTGTGAGTGGCACAGCTTTTATATTTCATACGGTGTAGCTGGCATCAATAGAATAAATGTTCGACACTTGAGTACATGAGACAGTGTTGTTACAAGTAACATTATATTGTATAATGCTGGTTTTCGTATGGTGGGGGTGCAGGATTTATCTACTGACACTTAAGGTCCCAGTGCGCGCTCATTCTGCACGTGAGTAGCTCGTGGGAGTTCGTTGCTAAATCGGAGACGGTCCTCGAAACAAAATTCTGCTTAACGATCTTCAATTATGATTCCTCCTAGACTCCTGCTTCTCTCCGGCGTTCTATGCCTGGCATTAGGTAATAACAATTCTTCTTTCTCGCTTAAATTAAATAAATAGATCGTAGCTTTATGTTCAGAACTGCTCGCACCGATTTCTGCTACCGTCACTATCTTAATACCATAGTATTTAGTTTCACGAATGTCATTGGAAGTGTAATTTGAAGTATTAAATTTCCTTGTTTCTAGGATCACCTGCTCCAATCGGGGACTATGAAACGGATAACAAAAAAGATCACAAAAGAGATCGAGACAGTACTCTTCGACTGGTAACAGTGGTAAGCACCGAGAAATATTGCCTGAAATTCGATATATTAAGCTCTCTCTATACTTGTATGGAGTTGTACACGCGTGCACGTTTAAGTTCGACATATTTGTAGTTGGATTAACGTTATCATACGATTAGTAAAGTTGCTACATGGTCTTTAAGATATTCGTTTCCTTGAAAGAACGTGTCATTGTTCATCTTAAGCTTGAGATTAACAGAAACGATGACGAGTTACGTTAATAAATGAATTTTTAGGTAATGCGACATGGGGAAAGGGCGCCGCAGGATACTTACCCAAACGATCCTTACTTGAATAATACGATGGAACCTTATGGTTGGGGCCAGCTGACAAACGTAACATCTTTCTTTCGACACGTTATCGTTTGATTGAATATTACTTAACAAATATGCTTTGTAGGAGGGAAGAAGGAGTCAGTACAATCAAGGACGTTTCCTGCGAGATCGTTACGACGAATTCCTGGGTTCGATCTACAGCCCCGACATATTTTACTTGCAATGCACCGCGGTGGATCGCACGAAAATGTCCGCGCTGCTGGAAGCGGCGGCTCTGTGGAAACCGAACGAAAAGCAATCGTTCAAGTCCGATCTACCATGGCAGCCAGTCACTTTATATTATCAGCCACGCTCGGAAGACACGGTACGCGTTGTATCTCGCAATACGAATAAACTCCGAGTCTTTGATTTCTGTACATTTTTAGCTGATGTTAATTTGGGACACGTGTCCGAGATATACTAAGTTGCGACAGACAATTATGAGTTCACCAGATGTACAAACAGTTCAGAATGATAATAGACAATTGTACGAGGAGTTAACGAACTTAACGGGCATGGCAGTCTCGAAACCCGACGACGTTAATTCGCTTTACGCGACGCTCACTGCAGAGGTTTGTATTATCTTATGAAAAGGAGCGCGTTCAACCAGTATTTCACGATTGTAAATGGATTTTAGCTGCAAATGAACTTGACTCTCCCGGAATGGACGAAAGATTATTATCCAGAGAAATTGGTGCCGCTGACGCTGTACGACTTCCAACTCAACGTGTATAATGATGCTCTTAAGAGACTGAAAGGAGGACCTTTCCTTAAAAAGATTGCTACTGACATGCTGGCGAAGAGGGATAATACTTTGGAACCCGAAGCGAGGAAGATGTTCATGTATATTGGGCACGACAGTACCGTCGCGACTTTGTTAGACGTCATGCACGTGTGGAACAATCAAATGCCTTATTACAATATTATGACTATGATCGAGTTACACGAAGACAAAGACGGGTGGAATGTTCAGGTAAATAGGATCTTGTCGTTTACTTAAGAGGTCTTCTAGTTGCCTAGTTGGCAGACGAAAAAGAACGCCATTTTCCGGAATTTTTTGTGAAAAATGTGATGTATATTTCTTACAACTATTTCCTTATATCCCGAATATCACGTTTTTCCTCGCCTGCCAACATGACCCCTTAACGATGATATATCTAAAACCAAGTAATCGCAAGAATCATTTGTATGCCCTTCTCGTAGGTATTCTTGAGAAACACAACAGACCACGATCCGTATTCTCTGACCATCCCAGGATGCACAACAGTTTGTCCTTTGGAAAAGTTTGTACAGATTCTAAAACCAATGATACCAGACGATTGGACGCAAGAATGCAAAGTTGAAGGGGGGTATACGCCTCCCCCTGCCCCCCTTCCTTGACCCCAATTAGATTATTTTTAGCCGAGCAGTATACGCGCCTTCCGAGACTTGTTACACAAAACTCAATTTTAGAAAAATGAACTTCCATAACGCATAAGGAGCAACGTGTGTTTTTAAAGTAAGGACAACTGTACAATAAAACCTATAAGATAACGAGCTGGTCATTTTTCAGAGGCAACGGCTATGATAGGATCATTTTCCCCGCTTCGATCCGAAGTTACATTCATAAATCTTCGATTTGCAGAAGCAGTCACGCATGCAGACATAAAACGATTAAAACTTCATTTCCGTAGTATGTATTTACATTTATTTTCATTCGCATACACGCTCGACGTTTCTATCTTCCTCGTACATATATAAAGAGAATGCACACGCTTGCTCGAGACACGAGCGCAGCGTGGCCGTCGTAAACAAATCCGCGCGATTAGCTGTTTATGCTTCTAGGCGAATATTTTCTCCTCGCGACGTTTTTTCGTGACCACTGTGCCGGGTTTGTGTTGGGCGTCCGGATGATTTAGTAGCTCCGGCGGGCAGGTAGAGATCGGGCTCGAGAGGATCGTCTGCTTGAGGTCGTAGAACAGATGGCTGTCGTCCTTCGTGCAGAACGAAATAGCAAGACCAGCCTTCCCGGCACGACCAGTTCTACCAATACGATGGGTGTAATCTGAAAACGGGTGAGAGATGTAGCATATCTTTCCGATGTCCCTTTAACCACGAGTCGCGTTACCCATTTACCTTCTATGGTCTTAGCCATGTCGTAATTAATGACCATGGACACGTCCTTGATATCGATACCACGACCGGCCACGTCGGTGGCGACCAATATATCCTTGCTACCACTTTTAAGAGACGCAAGCGCATACTCTCTCTGCTCTTGTCCTTTGCCACCGTGAAGGGTGCAGGCGTTGTACTGAAAACGTAAGAACATTGAAGCAACCCCTTGATTCTATGAATTAGCGAAACAGCAGTTAACGAGAGAAAACGTACGCCCAGTTTCTCGAGACCTCTCGCGAGAACGTCAGCCCCCTTCTTTTGGTTAACGAATATAATGACCGGTGGCTCGACCCCTCTGCTGAGTATCTCCATCAGTTTCTTGCGTTTATCAGCCTCGCCCATTATGTGGACGATTTGTTCGGTTCTTTCTGTCGGCTTTCCAACGCTACCGATGTACACAACGGCGGGCCGTCTCAAATAAGTCCTTGCTAATCGCTCTACTGCAGGTGGCATAGTTGCCGTGAACATCACAGTCTAAAAATAAAAAGGCTTATGAATTAGTCATGCCTATACAGCCATTTCTAATGCAAAAGTATGTTTCAATGCCTGTCTGTATTTCTTCTTCGTGTTGTAATTGGCCAGCAGTTTTTCCTCGTTCTCGGCGTCCTCGTTATCGGGCTTCAGGTTCGTAACCGGCATGTACTCCAAAATCTTCTGCACGTCTGAAAGTTAATATATGCAGGCTAGTGTTGAAGTAGATGTAAAGGTGTACACCGGAATGCGTACCTGGCTCGAATCCCATGTCTATCATTCTGTCAGCTTCGTCCAAGACGATGTAGGTGCACTGATTCAGGACTAAGTATCGATTTTCTAATACGTCTATTAGACGTCCGGGCGTGGCTATTACGATCTGTAACAGTAAAAGTAGCATTACATGCTAAACACAGTGCGTAGTAGATATTAGAGCTGGGACTATTTGTCGAATTTTTCGGTATTCGAATACTTCAGTTGCTCAATTATTTGGAGAATATAATTCGAATACTATTCGAATATTTAAGTATTCGAGTGTGAATACTCAAATATTCAAATAGTATTTGAATACTGAAATATTTGTGTAGTATTCGAGTAGTCAAATATTCGAAGTTTATTCGTAGCATTCGAATACTCAAATATTCGAAGTTTATTCGTAGCATTAAATTATTCGAATAGTCCCAGCCCTAGTAGATACATTATACGAAATTGGTACCTCGCAACCCATTCTTAATCTAAATCCTTGCTCTTCCCTTGAAAGACCACCGACAACGACGACCGTTCTTATACCTAGTGGCTGCCCGAACTTATTAGTCTCTTCTTCGATTTGCTGAGCCAACTCGCTGAAATGATATATAATTTATAAATCTTGGATTTCTTAAGTAGATCAAGAATTGAAGGTGCAAATAACACTCACCGCGTCGGCGCTAATATTATACTGTAAGGGCCTTGATCAGCTTCTTCCAATCTCTCAATTTTCGGCAAGCTAGTAATCCACAATAACAGTGGAATTAGGAAAGCTAGGGTCTTTCCGGAACCAGTTTCAGCCACGCCGATAATATCACGGTTCTGCAGACCAATAGGAATAGCTTGTCTCTGAATGGGTGTTAGATCCTTATATCCAACTTTATCAACGATATCGAGAATTTCTTTCGGGAATCCTGACTCTTTCCACGATCTAATCGGATCGGGAATACGTCCTCCCTTTATCGTAATGTTATAATCTTCTCGGAATATGCGCCAATCTCTCTCCGTCATTTCCTGAATAGCTTTCTCTGACCAGTGCCTATCGTCCCACTTCTGCTTCTCTTCTTTCCTCTTCACCTTCTTCAACCTCATTCTGAAAAACAAGAACAAAGGATAATGTGTTAAGGACTGCTAAGCTTCCACAAATCATTCTCAATTTCACAGAAGACTCATACTTCTCTTGCTCCTTCTCCGCCTCTGTTCTCCTCTTCTCTAGAAGCTCCCCATAGAATTTACTCTGATCCCGCTTCTGTGCTTTAATGTCTATTCCAGCGAGATTCCCTCTGCCGAAGAACTGAACTTGATGTCTCTCCTTATAGATATTGTTATAATCCACAGACGTGTCCTCCGAGGTATCCCAGTCGAACACGAATTTCCTGTCGTTTAATCTTCTAACTCGCCGCTTCTTCTTTATCAATCCCAAGTACCGCTCTTTGATGGCTTCCACTTCCTTTTCCTTATCCTTGTCCTTGATCTCGTCTTCCCTGGTACGCTGAGCTTCTCTGCGCCTGTTTCATAAATTATTCAGAAAGTACATTCCGCTACCTAAACATGAAATACATAATGAAATGTCGTATACCTATCCCTATCGTCCCATTCCCTATCCTTCCCAGTGCTTTCATTGTGGAAGAAATTTTTACGTTGTTCCTCTTGCTGCTTCCTAATAGCGTCGACCTCTTCCTGCCGCTTCTGAAGCGCAAGAGCCGCACGTTCCTCTTTGCTCAGGAACTTGGGCTTAGCGCGCGCCTCCTCTTCTGCTTTCTTCTTCGCCAATAATTCCTCCAAACTGAGCGGTTCCTTCTTCGGAGGACCTTTTGGTTTATCATCCGCCTCCTCGTCCTCTTTACCGTCACCTTTATTGTCTTTCTTATTGTCATCGTCTATGACAAATATAGGGCTCGGTTTCCGTTTCTTGTCGTCCTTCGATTTATCTTTGGAGTCTCGTTCTCGCTCACGCCTCTCCCTCGATCTGTCCCTGTCCTTCTCGCGGGATCGATCTCTCTCCCTTGATCGCTCTCGCGATCTTGACCGTTTCCGATCTTTCTTCCGATCCTTCGATCGGCTCCTCGATCGCCTGCGATCGCGCCTGTCGCGTTCCCTATCACGATCACGTTCACGTTCGCGCGATCGACTGCGTCTTACGGTTTTCTTATCGTGTGCCATGTCAAACTGCTTCGATTCACTTACCCAAATTGTTTATTTATGGAAAATGATGCGGGACCTTGGCAAACTTAGAGGTTAGCAGCTTAAACGTTCGTCAACTTTTTCATAACAATTAAGCGATAACGCAAGTGCTCTGTATCAGCATTCGTAATTATTCTTTACAATTACATTTCTCTTATCAGATCGAAACAAGCTTTCGAATGTTGCGAGGTTCGGTGCATGATGAAATCTGAATATATGAAGATCTCGTGTAAACAACGTTTTTAAAGATTACACTACGAGAATGAACATTGCCAATGTTTTTATTGAATCTGATACAACAATTTCCTTTCTTCGACGTAAACAAAATAACCTTGTACGCAACAATCGCGTGTATACATTAGGCTTGCATCGCAACGCGCGATAATTACAGCATTACGCTCCCGGTTGCATTTCCATCGCAAGCGACTTGAACTTCGTTTTCATTTCGTTTTCACGTTGCAATTAAATTGTCATGAAACGGTAACTATCGACGTATATCGCAGGGAAATAAAACGCACTGTTAAATATTAAAAGTCTTGAACATTTTCACCAGCAGTAATAACTATTTTTACACGATAGTGCATATTTTAAGTTTCATGGAAACTGAAGAGATATCTAAAACAGAATTAATATTCTGTAGCAATAATATTATACGTAGGATTCGTTGTAGATCGCTTTTTACTGAATTTTAACGACAGACAGAGGCATTTGCATCGAAAGAAATCTTAGATTCTTTTATAAAAAAGCTGTTAAACGTGTGCGCGTCAGTAAGGTCGTTTGAATTTTTGCCGCCGAATGGTGGCGCGAATGCTTTGCATCCATTGGCCAATCGCCCGTAAAATTTCGGGCCAATGGGGTGGAAGCATCGGTAGAGCCACGGGCAGGCTCAATAAAGGGCGCTAGTGTCCGTCAAGTGTCACAGCCGTTGCTCGTCGTCCTCAGTATTGTAACTTAAATCGGTGATTTAATTAGGAATAACGTATTTTTTTGTCTAGAATTTGTGAAACGTTAAGCAATAATGACCGACAAGAAAGGTAACTATACACCGTAATGCGCGCAATACGACTAGCAATATGTGTTACACACGTTAAGAGTATCTCGTGTTTTCGAGTCGGGATTATATACCACTTGTCACTCGTACGACGGGAGAGTTCTTTCGCGTTAGAGCGATGCTGCCCGATGCCTGTGAAAAATCATGCACGTTGAAATTCGATCGAAGCTCGGTACTCGTTAATTACGCGGCTCGGCCCTCGTCTACGTACGAGGCGAGGAAAACTTGAATTTCTGCCCAGTGACAGATAAATCAATACCGCATTCTGTGTGGGAAATACAAAATGGCTTCCAGGGTTCGTCCTGGATAATTTTCACGACGACTCTTTTATTAAAAGTAGCGTGCGACGCCCGAAACGGGAACGGGGTTTTCGGTATTTCTCGTTTTATCCCCCGATGCAATTAATATGCGCGTTCAATCGGCTCGACTAATGCGAATAGTAATATCCATTGATCCAACTAATATGCACATTCATGCATGTTTCAAAAAAATTCATCGAGCGATAAACAGTCGAACGTTGCCCGATTTTCTTGTATCCTGCTATCGTTTTTCGAAAAGTAACAATCGAACATTGTTGCATTTTAACGAAAACGGACTTTAATAGCAATGCTTTTAATATTGGAGCAGGTCAAGATTTTTTTTTTTTTTTTTATTAGATATACTTTTTTTCAAAAATACAAAGAAGCAAGTCTCTTTTGTTGCAAACTCAAACGAAAGTTATAATGTTAAATAAATTAAAGCGCATTTTGCGTTAAGTATCGTTTCTATGAAAACTAATTACAAAATGGAGAAATGCTTTGTGATTGGTTTACGCAAGAAAAATCAAACGGGCCAGAATTTGTGTTAAAAAAATTAAAGACCCTTAAGGTTCTTTGTTCTTAAATCCTAGAGCGGATATCTGGAAGTCATTTATTTATTGTATTTTTCATTATTCAGCATTGGTTGCAGATACAGACATTAGTAACGACCGATATGTATCCATTCATGCGACGTTTAAACTATGCCTCGAAAAGTTTGACTCGCTTCTAACAATTCGAGTAACATCGATTATGTAATTGGTCTACCTCCGAGGAACTAAAATTACCTATGCGTGTCGAAGGGAAATTAGAAGCTTTTTTGTACGAAACGGTTAGAAAGAATTTTTCTGCGTCGCTCGCATGTGAATATCCGTCTTGGATAAAATCCCTTGAGCAAGTTATTCTGCAACTCGTACGAGCGAGGTGTACACGGCTTAATGTGCTATGGACTTTCTCGAGTTTCGTACGTGCATATGGATAACGTTGAGTCGACGTACAGCTCGGAACCACTACACAGATATTTCATAGTAATCCACCGTCGTACTTGATTAACAGCTCGGACAGTTATGCGATTATTCCTAATTCGGTCCGCTCTGTTCCTAAGGCGGAGGCACGATTACAGAGCGTAGCGTTTAAGGGATGTGTAAAAGTTTTAGTCTGTAAGTAGATCAGTATACGCATTGCGCCGTAACGATACAACCAGAAAAAGTAATACGTGAGTCGAGGATTATACTGGTGCATATCTGCGAGCGTATTACCGTGACCGGTATAGCCGCTAAAAACCAAAGGATAGCGCCTACAGTTGTGGCTGTCAATATGTTTGCAGCGGACCATTACAAAGACGATTTGATCCCAGTCAGTAGGTGGAGCTTCGGAGACCGGCGTTCGCGCAGCCTAAGCCACGTATCTAACCTCACCTTACTCTATATATTACCTTAACTCACTACGTGTTTATATACCAACGTATATTACGTATACACACACACACATATATATATATTATATATTATATATATATAGATATATATATATATATTCCACCAAATATATATATGAAGATATAGACGCGCCGCGCGCCTCCCGATTCAAAAAGTGAAGAGAGCGATAGAATCGAACCGTCATCTCGCCAATTGTTTTCCCGCCTCTCGACCGATCGAATTTTGCTCAGCCTCTTCCGGTTTTTAACGTCGTTCACTCTCATCGGCATAGAATCGTGGGTGCCGAAGTGATTGCGGCCCCCCGACCGGTTCGTAGAAAAGAGATCCCGGCAACGAGAAAAAGAACGCCTGAAACGAATCTTCGGGAAAGCGTGCCGTTGATCGAATCGGATTCGACTAACGCCAGTTTCCCCGTTCTGCCCAGGCCTGCCACGTTGGTTACGTTGATTACCAATGATCGGCAGGTAAGTTGGAAAGGGATCGAGAGTAGCCGTGAGGTCGTTCGTTGAAAATCTGCCGGTCTAACGGAAACGGAAGTGTCGACGCACCGTGCGACGCCGTCTCGAGCACGAACGGAAGAAACGATCTCTGGTGTATCGCGTACGTTCGGACGCGTAGAGTCTTAGCCGCGGGGCTTCCTCGGGCTTAGCAGTCGATGAAACGTAGAGAAAACACGCGAGAGAACAGAGATCGTTTGGGAACGTCGTGGGGTTGGAAGGGGGAGCGGGGGGGGGGGGGAGGTGCTTCGTAAGTCCCCACGAGACTGAATGAGGTTTAAATATGATCGAGACTTATACTTTTTGAATTGGAGACGTCGGCTGCTATATATCCAAATCAATATGAACGTAAGATATTGATATGGGTGTACAAATATTTCGTACTGAGACCGTGGTATTGGCTGATTGCTTAATTTATTCTCTTTTTTTTTCTCGATTTTTTTTCCATTTTTTCCAACGCCCATCGTGCCTCTCGTGGCACGGGTAAACGCTCTCTTTGATCGGAGAGTTCGCCGCGGAATGGCTCGCGCGGGACACGGTTCCCTCGCTCGAGGCGCGATAAAGATTGCCGGAGTTTCGAGAGCGACTCGCCACGAAGCGGCACGGTGGGCCAGCGGGGTGGACACGAATGCTGTATCTAAGCTCAGCGTATTTATATGATACTTCTACTCGATAGAAACTTGGTAGCTCACTTTTAACAATAGTGCATGTCGCTTCGGCTCTCGGGCTACAAGTTTCTCGTTAAAGAAAAGCAAGAGGAAAAGATAAGCGTGTAACCTCGATTGGCTCGCGATTAAGCGGCCCGGCGAAACTGCCGCCGCCGACGGAAAAACCAGAAACCGTATCGGACGGATTGACGATGACAGATAGAGACGAAACTTGTGGTCGGTTCTGCACGTGTTTTGTAGTCGATATATTGATAAAGAGAATATCTACCTCCTTCGTCGGCGAACAGTAGCGTACTAGCTTGACTCCCGGTTCCGCGATTGGGGAGAAGAGAGACAGGGAGAGAGAGAAAGAGAGAGAGAGAGAGTAAAGAGAAGTAGCGTATATACATATCTGATAGATATATATACGTGTGCACACACTTAAATGTTCCGTTGCCTCTCTCCGTAGCGGCGCTAGCAGTTTCTGCCCGCTCTGAACGGGAAAAACGATATCACGATTGGAAGCAAAAGAGATTCGAAATTGTGATAGAAAATCGACACCAAAAAAACACGCTTCGTCGACAATGAGAGAGAAAAAAAAAGAAAGAAAGAAAGAACAGAGTCACGAATTACAACGTTGAAAACGACGATGCATGTTTCTCAAGTGTCCGCGTTGTGTCGGGTCGCGCGCAACGCGCACCCAAGGAAGAGAAATTTCGTAATTACGTTTGACCCCCCTCCCTCTGCATCCTGATCGAATTTATGTGCAAGTATATATACATATATACATAGCTTTGATGATTTTTCACGTGTTTGTTATTTTAGTTTGCATGCTTGGAATGCATTGGTAGAGGCACGCACGACGCGCGATCACCTCCGATCGACCGAGATTTGTATTCGTATTGCCTTCGAATGGACCAATGTCAAAGAGGAAGAGGTATTACATTAACGCTTTAAGGCGGATTCGATTATTAAAAGTTGATCGCGCGTCGTATTATAATGCATGCTCATTGATATGTTGTGATAGATTTTTCCATGATTCTATCTTTTACGTTCCCTCGCTCGTTGCCTTCTTAACCAATTAAACATTCAAGAATTTCTAACGAGACCGCCCAGTGTCTCCGTTTCAACATCCGCCACTGTTTCACGAATTCGCGAACCGTTAAGAAGGGATCGAACGAATCGTTTTCGTCGTTTTTTAATCGTCGTGTAGTTTGAACAAGTTTTTCGTAGAGTGTCTTTGGATTTGATATTATACAGAAAGAGAGACGTTCCTATTTCTGCAGTGAACGGGACACATCGAATTCATTAACATGTCCGGTACACAGTTTTCCGTTGGCTTTACACGCGGACGTTGCTCGCGCGTGAATCTTGGAATAATTGGCCGATCGATCGGCGCCGCGGGCACACAAGGTGCCGCCCCTAAGGTCATAGGAATCTCTCGAGCATTTTTGATACTGCATGTGCATGGTTGGCAGACTCTATCATGTATACTGTTAATAGTGAGCTTAAATATTGAGATTGCGATTCGACGATACTAGAGTCGAGAGTTGTCGAGGGTGCCTCCGAGTTGTCGAGACCCAGCGACCCGGGGCCGATGTTCGGCGAGGAAAGCGTTTTATTCTTTTTTTTTTTTTTTTTATCTTACCTAGTGACCGTTGCACGACAGAATTTTAGAAGTAGCCACGTAATTGATTCCCATTAACAAGTGTATTTCTGAGTGGACGGTATATCGGGGGTAGCAGGTTGCAAGTTTCTCAGGGGGACGTTTTATAAATACCTGTGCTCGCCCCTTTGCCTCGAGTCGGACAAAGGCGCGTCGAGGAGGACTCCCTCGCTCGTGAAGCGAGGTTCGACGATCATCCCTTGGTCGCTGGGGCTTAGCCGAGGAACTGTCCCACCGAAGCATTTCGATGGACAAAGTCCTCCGGCAAAAATAGATCGGAGATCGAGGAGGAACGGGCCGCGGGATCTGCCCGGGGGCCGATTTCTCTCGTGAGACGGGCGAAAAACCTCGGCGGAGATGATCCGACGGGGGAGAAACTGGGTCGAATATGCTCCATTGGGACAACTTGGGCTTTGCGGGAACGGGACAGAGGGGAAGAGACCGGAAAGGAATGCGTGTGCGTGTACGAGAGAAGGAAGGGTCGATCTAACAAAGAGTATACACGGAAAGGAAAATTGGGAGAGGGCGTAGAGGTAGAGGCAGACGAGAGACGGGGGAAAAGGATAAGAAGGAATTAGGGAGAGAAAGGGACTGAGAGAGAGAGTGAGAGAGAGAGAGAGAGAGAGCGAGAGGACACATAGAGGAAAAATGAAAGACACAAGTTTCATGTATAACCCAGTAAACCCGTACTAGCATATTAACGTTACAATCAATTGTTATTGGATTCGATGATTGTTTGCACCGTGGCACTGACACATAAATTTATTATTCGATTGAAGGCTGGTCCGATCGCTGGGACCGGCGAGGGTCTCCTGCTCTAATAGCAACTTTGCACACGGTCGGATCGGTTCCGACGAGGCGGAGGACGAAGGAAACCGCGTGCAATATCTCGTCCTACACGCGTCGCCATCGGGAGTAATTTTAATAACGTAATTCGAGCAGCGCTCGTTTCCACGCGTTGGACCAGTATTCAATTATCATGGACAATTTGGTGTGGGCTGACGTCTATGTTAGAGTACAACATGTCCATCCACTGCCTGCTGAGCTTGAGCCGTTCGTCATACGCGAGCCGCGAGGCCCACGTTGTTTTTTTTTCTTTTCGAGGAATCCGGGAATCGGCAACGGCGCGGACACGGATCGATCCGATTTCGCCTTCCGTCTCGGGAGCGAGCGTAGAATATATAGAACGCGAGGATGCGCCGTACGGAGGGTTCGAACGTCGCGTATGCCGAACGACGACACGGCGCAGGGCGTAATTTAGTCTACTAAAAACGAAATTGGGCGTTCACGCGGTTGTGCCAACGAGAAACGAGAGAGCCCCGAACGAGGCTAATGACAAAAGAAAGTTTCGCTCGTGGCAAATTTTACGCGACCGAGCGCCCAGTTAAAAATAATATATATATATACATACATACATATATATATATTACGCAATTACGAAGAACTTTTAATCATGTTTGACCTTTATTTATGGATATTTGCAGAAATTTGTGGTTTGCTGAATCTTGTCACGACTTTTTGAATGTGTGGAACTTGATATACATAAACAAGTATAATAATATGTATATATATGTATATGCAGCATACATATATATATGTTGAAAGTACTTTTGTTTTCTTTTTCAATCGTACCACTGTACTCATTGTATAAATTACACATTCACCGCCCGTTAAGAACGAATAGACGGTTTATACTCGGCCCACCGAGGCCGTGAATCCACCTTTAATTCGATCGTTTGTACGGTTTTACCAAAAGTGTCTCTCACTTCATCGGATCTTGATTACTGGGCTTGTTTTTTTAACATCACTTTTTGGAACAACCCGTTTACCCCTTCTTACCCCCTGGCTTTATTTTAGCTCTGTTTTTTGTCATTTCTTTTTTTCGACGTGGTCGAACCTGAGCGCCCCATCGACACGCAAATCGGCAAGGAGCATTAAGATTTCGGGACTGTATTTGCTTTTCATATTTTTATTGTAAAGTGTCCAAGATATTAATTCTGTTTGCGATGGTTTATTTACGAGGCCGGTCGATGGGTCTTCTGAGGTTCGACCATTTAGACGAATGTATTTGGCTTTTACCTTGATTGCGTAACGCTATTTGCTTTGAGATCGGTTTCGTATTATATCTTAGTTTTAGAAGTAAAGGTAGGTCGATTAACGCGAGTTTTCATTTGAGAATAGTTTCTCATCTTCTTCTTCTTCTTCTTCTTCTTCTTCTTCCTTCCCCATTTATTTCTTTGATTCTCGACCGACTGCCTGACGATTCTTTTGACTGTCTCGAAACATTACATATATCACTCGTAGTGGCTGTATTGTTACATAGACTTGTTATGTACAACTTTTATGTGTATTTACGTTCTAAGAAAGGTGAAAAGAAGTGTCTCGGCGAGCTGTTCTTTTCCATGTTTTTTTTTTTTCGTTTGTTAAAAATTCTTTCGTTCCGCGCGATCGTTTCTCGGCCTCGCTATTCGATCTCACGAAACGTCCGCCCGAGACTTTGATTTCGCTCGGACCAGTGACAAGATGTTACCACAGATTGCTCCATGTCAGATTCCAAAAATATACATACATGTTTATTTACTCACGGCCAAGATGCCGGAAGTAATAGTTTGCTAAGCTATTCTCAAGTGTCTCGCTTTCAACTACGCTTCTATCGAGAATCCTCGGAATCGAACGCGCTCCTTTTGTCGCGCGATCGTGCGCCGTACCTTTTGTTCCTGCAAGACCTCGACTGACCGGGGAGGCAAAGGCGAATTGCGCCCGCACCCGTGAACAAATGGATTTTCGAAAGAGCCGTAAATGTCTTTTTTTTTTAATATCGAAAGCCTGTCTTGTGCCGGTGGAAGTTTACGCGGATGCATCGTGATATGTTTCTTTACACGTTTCACCCCCAGATGTTTACGATATTCTTGCCGATTCTCACGAATGATAAGAGTCTGCGTGCTGCGGTAAACTCGAAAGGTAACAAGAAGGCAACAATACCGTTTTAATTTTCGGTTATTTCTTTTCACCATTATTTAGTGACTAACATTGTTTGAGCTTTGAATAGTACCTTGATAAAAACGGTGTATGTCATGTGTAAGATATACTTGGGTGTGGGAGTACCACTTTTGGGATCGAGACGTGTTCGACGCTTGGTCTTCGGTTATCCGTCGCGCCTCGTTTATCCAGCTACGATCCGGCCGTATTAATTTTAACCACAGCTTAACCCGAGAACGGGGATAAAGGATACCGATTAAACGAGGCGTCGAGAACGTCCCGATGCTGACGGCGCGTGTCACAAGATCAACTGGGGAAGCAAAGACGAAACTGTCGAATTTAATCGCAGATGATTGAGAGAGCTTGAAGGGAGTTTCTCGCGCGGCGCAACCCCCTGCGGATCTTTGAAACGGGGCCGTCCTTTATCCTTTCTGGCAGTGGTACCACGTACCGTTGGCTTAGATCGAACCTACGGCCAACAAAATGAACGGACCTGCATTTTCTATTGCATGTGTTACAGCATACCCGGTGACACCTCATCCACCAACAGGTTTTGTCCCTGCGCCGGCACAGCCTGCTACCTACGGTGGTACACGTAAGAGAAATCATCATCTCTCTGTGTTTCGATCCGTCGACTATAATCGCGTTCCGAATGAATCCGATTACATGCCAGCTTGTACGATAGTTGCAGGTGCCGCACCGTACGGAGTGTTCCCTAACCAGCCACAGCTGTATGCAGCGCAAGGCCCACCGCCACCTACTTACGATCAGACCCTTACGCATCCCATGGTGAGACATATGGTTAAATCGCAATAGAATTCGGGGCTTGAAACGATCCCGAAAATAATCTTTATTCCAAATAACAGTTATGGAGAACCGAAATTTCCAATTATTATCTGTTTGGGTTACGCTTCCCATTTCCCTCGGTATTCCCGGGATATCGGTTCCATAGCCGTTATTTTTTCGGTTCCGAAACGGTTCCAGAATCAATTCTTGCATCGACTTTTCCCTAATTTATATGATTACTGTGTATGTGGATATTTTTTACAAAATCCTTATAGAAACGGGAGAAACTTTTAGCTTCCTGTTCTGAATAATATAGTGTGTGTGTGAATGTAAAAATATGTAGCTGATTTATTTGTTTCAACGATTTATTAGAAATTAATTGTGTGTATAAATGTTTCTCTAAAGGTTTTGTAAAAAGTATCCACATATACATTAATCTGCAGCTACAATAATTAGTGATATCAATTAGGGAAAAGTCAATTGATTCTAGGACCGTTTCGGAATCGTTACAGAACCCCATAAAAATAACGATTATGGAATCGATATGAGGATAGAAATAGGAACCGTAACCGAAACAAATAATGGTTGGAAATTTCGTATCTTTATAACAGTTATTCGGAATAAAGGTTTTTCTTATCCGTTTGGAGGACCGAAATCGATAATATAACAGTTTTCAAGCCCTGATAGAATTCTCTGGGGCTTGCGCAGCGCCTGGTGTAAAGGAGAGAGGCGTTGGATATTAATTTGTAAGGGTTTTTGAAATTAATTCAAGCAGATGTATCAGCCAATGTACGGCCAAGGGTATCCAGGATACTTAGCAGGCTCATGTTATCCTACGTATGGACCATTACAATACTATCCGCCATTGGCTGCAGCTGCAGCATACTATCCGGCAGCAGCAATGCAGCCGCCAGTTAGGCCTCCTACACTTGTGATGCCTGTAAGTTGTGCTCGTAAAGCCTCGTTCACATTAGTCAAGTTACTTGGCTTCAAGTATATTAATTTAGATTATTGTGTTCAGTAGAGCCAGCTGCCCTCAACTTACTTTTTCAGATTACTTGAAAAAGGAGGTGGCCTCCTTCGTTATTCTATAAAATATCATAGTTTTCATATATTTCTAAGAATTTCGAAATCACTGTTTTATGATTTTAACCACACGAATAGTTGAAAGGCTCTCTACTTCTTGAATTCGAGCGACTTGGAGTTAAGTAACTTGACTGCTTCGAATCAGGCTCAAGGGTACTCTGAAACTGTAGAAGTGAAACCCGAATTAAATTGTAGAATTTAAGCCGATGCCGGTATTAATGTGGGGTTTGATTTTTTGCAGAATGGTTTCGACGCTTCTAACCGATTCGATAGTATCTCGCAACCCGTCTTGCCACCGCCCCCAACAGTTCCAAACGCCGCCCAGCTAGCCGCGATGGCCAGCCACAGCGTGGCTATATCGCAAAAGAAAAACTTCCTAGGAGGAGGAACAGAAGGCGGTTACACCTTTTGGTAAACCATTATAACTTTTGTGAAACACTAAGTCTAAAAAAAAAGGCATTGTTGTCGAGATGATCCATGTAGGCAAATCTGATTTTTCTGTTAGAGTTCTGCTATTTTTCATATTGGGAGCAGCTATAATATTGATTAGTATATCTTGAGCGCGAACCGATCGCGAGGCGTCGCCCCTTGCCGCGCGGTAAGTCGGGCGATTGCTCGCGAAGCCGAGTGAAGCGTAGGCGAGCGATTGTGATCGGACGCGGGGATGCGATCCCCGAGATGTTTGGCGATCGGTCAGCGACTCGAAAGATACTTATATTAAAAACAAAAACAAAAATTTCACAAGAGAAACATTCAGAAGGGAAGACTCGTGCGACGCTTGTCACGCGACCTCCGATAAACTGCTACTTACATTCGACTCGGAAAAAAGACCAGAAGTATATTTTGTAAAGTAACGATGCGTGGAAGTTTCTCTAGAGCCGGTAGCTTCCTTTATCTTTTTTTTTTATTTTTCTTTTCTCATTAAAAGCATGCCATGGTCTTGGCGGTGACTTCGCGAGAACGATCGAGCGGTACACGAACCTTTATTGACGTACTTAAAAAAGAAAAACGAGTAGAACTTAAGAGGACGGTAATTATTTAAAGATGAAACGTATCGTTGTAAATCGTACGACTGCCAACCAAATAATTTCGAAACGGTAGCATTAAAAAAAATGAATCCAATATTCTAAATATACTGTGAAACTTGAAAAATCATCCTCCCCCAACCCCAAGTACGTTTTGCTCGATCCTTCTGCATTTAACGGCTGACAAATTCCGAAACGCACGAGATTGTTCCATTGTTGTCTTTGTTTTTTTTACTTTCTCTTTATTTAACAAAAGGGTTGCTGAACACGAGCGAGAGTAGGGGACACGGTGTTGTTCTTCTCTTTAGAGTTAGCGGGTGAATAAGCGCACCACTGGATGCGAGAGTTGTCTCATTCGCCTACAGGGATCGATATTCAAAGTGTGTTCTAAGCCTTTTTTAAGCGCGACTTGGTTTTCTGCATGGCAGACCGAAGAGCAAAAGGGGGCTGCTCACGTTATTTCTGTTAATTACTGTTTACATGATTATTACCTTTTTTTGTCCGAGACTCCTTCCTCCTCTGGCGCTCAGAGGGGGAGGGTCTCCGTCGTCCAAAGTAACTCCTTTACTTTGGAGAGAAAACAAATCATCATGGGTAGCCCTGACGTTTAGAAAAAAAAAACGCAAAAAAGAATATGTACGTGATAGGAGCCCGAGGAATGCGTGAGAGTCATTCGCGGTTGCCAAGCTGAACGACGCGCTTTGTATTTCGAATTTTACGACTATGCCAATGATATACGATCAACGTCGAATATTTCAACCCATTAGAAGCCTATCTTACGTTTCTTTGATAAAGAGAAATTTTCAGCCGAGACAGGAATACCTTTAGAAGGTTTGTTCCCGAGGTCATTAGAATCGCAGGATCGTGACACTTTTTTTTGTTGAAAGTTAGAAAAAAAAGGGATAACGACGATGTTGAAGGCTCGAGTGCCAAAACAACGAGAAATTAAGCTTATAAATGCCGAAGATTCTCACGTATTCGACGACTTCAAAGATACTTACTACTCTACCTAAAAGTACGCACTCTCTTCTTTGAAATCAGTAGTCTTTCCTCCTAGTTGTTTCATGTTTCTTTTTTAAAACGCAGATTAGCTAGGTCGGCTAACGAAGTTATTATTTAATTGAAGTAAAAAGGCTTGCCCGCGGCGCTCGAATTTCCTTAAAGCAGGTTAAATTGCGCTTTGATTGAAACAGTTGCCATGTAGTGGGGTCCGATGCGCCATCGGACGTCTCCACTTGCTTCCACCAGATACAGATGTGTCCGAACTCTTTCCAACTGTCTAACACTGATCTCTGTAACGTCCAAAGACGTCCGTTATTCTGAATAATTCTCCCCGGAATTGTACGGGGCAAGTGTGTGGTAACTGGTTTCGACCGAAGCTTCGCGAAGGAAACAAGTAGCCGACTCAATTTTCAAAGTACAAATTGAATATCCACGTAAGTAGAGGGGAGAAATTCGCGACAACGCGGCCAAGCCTTACGTCAGCCATATTAGGCGAGTTGCAATGATGATACGGTAAGCAACGCAGCGAGTTCGTAACGCCCGACGATTTAACACACAGTGCAGAAATTGTTGGCAGCCAACTACTAGCGACATATTTTCTGAGAACTCGAGAACCTTATTGTAAGAAGCGAAGGGACACGGGAATTACTGGCGATGATAACGAGAACCTAGATGCACAGCTACGAAACGACTGTTTTGCTCCGCGATCATAGCATATAGTGCAGTGTGCGCCCGCGGACTGGGCGGCCTGCTGATGCGCCGCTCCGCGGGCGCACGATTTAAAACACGATATTAATTAAGCAATGAAGATCGAAGAAACTAATTTACAATCGGTGATAGCTTAGGATAGGACCAAGAAGCGCAGTTCTATTTAGAAATTTTTCGAATGGGTGTTCCCGGAAAACTTGACCAGTACTCTAATATGTTTTGCATTGGACTTTACTAGGGCGGGCATTCCATTGGGCCCGCCCGCGGTGTTATAGAAGTGAAAAAATTCTCCATTCTCCCTCGATCGGAGGATTAGAGCGAGTTGCAATTTAATTGAACGGATAAATCAAAGGTGATTTCGATTTTGCCGTAATCGGCTATTAGTTGAATTTCTATGAGACATTTATCGCTTGGAAGTTTTACATCCATTTTCAGAGCATCGCCCGCATTTGAATTTTGCACTTTTAAAAGCAGGAACGTCCTGATATTGATACGGTTCTTTGTATTTTTGTGATATCCGATTACCTCGAAATCTAAAGCAGGAATAAGTAGACGTTTTGCCTTCGTTTTCTACCGTCTCCTTGGATCATAGTTCAGCGTTTCCGTCGGAAAGGGAACTAGCGAGCAATAATTTGGAAAACCGAGACTTTTATAAATGGCGAAACGCACGACTGGCCAGATTTGTTGCCACAGCGCCGTTAACTTACGTTCACCTTGTACCTTTGATTCTCGTTACTTCTTTTTCCCTTCTCTTTTAATTTTTTTCTTCCTTACGAGACGTACCTACAGCTATTCACGTTATGACCCAGCGTTCCGTAAAGAAGCGCGTAATCTCAATCTTTGTTAAAAGAAAATGAAAAATCTAGTCCGAAGAGTCTGACTGATTGGGATAAAAGATCTGTCGCATAGACATTTTTTTCTCCTCGATCCGTGCGACGCCAGGTGCGAATTATACCACGCTGCATATTCATTTATTATATCCTCGAGGCATCCGAACGAAAATTTATCAGTCTCTCCCTAAACGAGAACTCATGCCATTCCACTTTACGACATCGAGCCCACGATCGACACATGTACGAGTCATATTTAGGAATCGGAGGACACACGCGTGCACGCGCGCTCGCGTGCACCGCGAGGAGTAAACGAGAAGCGAAGTTGTGTCGTTGTTTCGAACAAAAAGGGGGGGAAAAAAAAAATATGTAAAACACTCTCGTCGAATTTTTTGCGAGTCTGCATATCAGCGAAGGGGGCTACCTATTACTAGCTTACTTCGCTTATCGTTACATTGCGCAATAAATGCACGGAGCCACCTCAATCTTTGCAGCTACGACATGAATATTAAAGAAAAAAAACCGAAAGAACGATTGAAAAATAAAACACTTACCACTATAATAGATAATAACCATCGAGGACTAAAAGTAACGAAAGACGGGAAGAAAGATGTGACGAAGCACCGATGTCAGCTTTCATAGAAACTCGTACACACGAAGAAAACATGTGAACTGTATTGTGTTAATATTTATATTTAAATTATTATTATTTAAACGATTTATTTGCAGATTTCTACAATTTAGATCAGAATTTACGCGACATATTTTGACCGATTATTTTGTATCGAGCGAGAGTGGTGGGAAGGTTTTATATCATGAAAAAAAAGTGTGCAATAAGCGTAATGTCTATTGTAACAATAAAGAAATGATATTAATTGCAACGGTGAACTTGTTATTACGTTGAGCGAGAGAGATTGAGAGAGAGTCAGAGAGAAAGAAAGTGAGAGAGAGAGAGAGAGAGTCAGAGAGAAAGAGCGCGAGAGAGAGAGAGAGAGCATAACAAGAGAAATGAAAATGTACCATTGCAATCATCAAGTGTACTAGTTAATAAATATTACGATCATGGAATTCGTTACATACTGCCTTCTCCTTGTACATATATACAAGCTTGCAATGACTACATAATTCAATGGAATGGATATGGAACACTGAAATGCAAACAAAGTTATCGAAATTGAACAACTAAAGCGGATATAAAACTTTATATAATCACTGATACAACAACAGGGTCGTTGAACCTTTCTCGCGATTAATATACACAAGTATCTTTCAGTATGGTAATATGTACAAAATATATCTATCGACGGTTTGGCATTAATAAGTCTGGTGTCTCCAGATTACGGGCCATTCGCTTTATTCGTAACGCTAATCGTACTTTCTGTTCGACAGAACTTTCTTCATAGTTTTCTCTAAAGTCGGTAACATTTCGCAATAATTGTCTACGCATTTCGTCGCACACTTCTCGAAGTCATCGCTGTACCTGTCCACTTCCCTCTGCGAGGGATTAGGGCCCATCTTATCTTTTATCTTGTCGTTGCAGTCCATAATGCATCTCTGCAATCGATTCTGAAAACCAACAGTTCGCGTTTAATATACTCGTTTGTGATCGATAATTTGTCGTTTAATAGCTCTCAAGCACCGTACCTGAACTCTTTCAAATTCCCCTTGAACGTACTGCTGGGCCTTGTTCAAAGAGCCATTGCAGTTTTCTATGCAATGGTGCACTTTTTGTATGCTGTAAGACTCGTTGTCGCAGCAAGTCGCAGAGCACCTGTGCATCTCGCCCTGAAATTCAACATCATCATCGCGGCACCGTGTTAGCTTCGAGTTTTATAATCGAACAGCGTAGGTAAAGCATGCCCCGCGATATAACCTGAAATTACTACGCGGCGGACCGAGTGTACCTGCATTTTTCTCAGGTACGATTTGTCGATCTCCTCCACCATTTTAGTCATGTTCTCTTCCACTCGTCTTCTTTGCTCCTCGACCATTTTTCTGTATTCACACTCTTCGAAACGTGCCTGCCGAATAAAATAGAGTAGTCTTGCCGGTCTCCCTGATAGGGCTCTATCAATACCCGCGTATAGGAAAGAAACATATCGTTCAGGTTAGGTCAGTAATCGAACATGTGCAGTTATGTAATCAAATTGAAATTCGTAATTGGCGGGTTAAAGTATCAATGGGTATGCACGGGACGAAGAAATATTCTCGTTAACTGGTTTGTGACTTAAAACGTGTGAGGAATCATTTTTCCACAAGGTATTCGAGTCCAGGGCCGTCTTTACCAATGGGCTATAGCCCAGGGGTGCCCGTGATCCCAGGGCGCTTAAGAATCAAATATGTTGAAAGGCTTTTTTCTCTTCAATTTTGGAGAGAAAAATTTCTATCTGGATCTGCTCTTGCCGTGTCCACGCCGCCGCAAACGGAACAAGACGTTCACATACGATTCGTTCGCTGTGAGTTTTGTTCTTGTTTGCGGCGGTGTGGACGCGGCGGGGCATTGTTTTTGTTCTTGTTCGCCTTGGTGGAGACCCGGGGTTGTGATGTACTGCCTTGTACTGATTGCGAAGAAATTGCACCCTTGGGGGCTAGGGCGCCAAAATTTTTAAGTCCAGGGCGCTCAAATTTGTTGAGACGACCCTGACTCGAATACTTTTACATTAACGTTAGTTGAAATTAATATCGTCCCGGATAAATCGATATTCTGTTTAACTTCGGATAGTATTAATATAAATGAAACTATGAATTATAATATTCATAATTTCAAATTGTCCAGTTCCATAAAAACTCGGCTTGGAAGGGGGGGATAGGGCAACGATCCAGTAGCGCGATTGCGCGGAATTAGAGTTGTGTAACGCGCATGCGTAGTTAGTATAGGGTACGGGGCATACGAATCGGAAACCATTCCGGTCGCCTTTCTTCACTTGACCGGCCAAGATGTTGAATGCCGTATCGAAGGCAGCCACTGGGGCTTTGAGGGCCGTCAAACCTGCGCTTCTCCAAAATGAAGTGACTAAAATATCCGGAGCCCTGTCCGTCAACAGTGAGTATTAACACAAAATCATCTTACCATTCACCTTAATCGTCTTCCTCCGCTCGTTGACACAGTTCCCGATTAGCGCCCCATCGTGCTCTAGCAGAAACGTTACTGTGCATCGGGGCACCACCCTGTTTAGCTGCTCGCTCTCCTTCTGACATCCCTAACGAATTAACGGTCCTTTTTTTCTCATTGACACGCGAATCCTGAGTAAAACTAGTATTGATTATATAATCCGTATTATTCGACCGAACCGCAGCGGTGATACCACTGTGCCAACATGGCGGCATTTAAGGTCACTTCGACTAAATTTTTACCGCATTGAAATGATGTACCAGCACGATTGCGATCAATATTTTGATTGTATCGCGAATTTCGATGGACCTTTATCTGTTCTCTTGCGATGCTGCGATGTAAAGGGCGTTCATCTCTCCGCGCGCTGCCATCGTCAATCGTGTCTCGTGGATATCGATCGCTCTTAATTTTTCCCGATACAGATCTTTCGAATACCTTACGCACACAATCATTTGCATATTTCTTACAAAATTCGAACGATGGGGAACATTTGTCTAGTCGAGTACGCGAGATTTGTAGATTTTCGTTTGAAGTATGCACATGCAGTTTGTATTATGTAACTTACCTCCCATGAGTATTATCTAATATTTTGTTGAGCTCGTACTAATAATTGTCCCATTTGTGGATCCTCCATAACAGAGAGCAATTAATGAAAAATATTTACTCACCGAATTCATGATTTTAATGTTCCACAATTTGTTATACGCAAAGACAAATAGCGAATGTTGATTTTTAATTAGACAGGGAATATGCGAAAGCTGCAAGTGGCAAGAGTGGCGCACATGGAAGGGTCGTCGCTGTCATCGGTGCCGTCGTTGACGTGCAATTTGACGATGAACTTCCACGGATCCTTAACGCCTTGGAGGTCCAGGACCGTAGTCCCAGGCTAGTCCTTGAAGTGGCTCAGCATCTGGGAGAGAACACAGTGCGCACCATCGCTATGGATGGTAATTTTACTCTGGGATCGAAAAAGTTCTGGAACTCTCATTTTTAAAAAAATTCTGTTAGAAATTATGTTTCGTTTAAGAAAATATCTGTTCCCGTGGAATTTTTATTAAAAGAAAAGTTACTCTTAGGAACTTCTTTAGAAAATGTTCTCATGGAACAGATATTTTAGAACCTATATAATAAAAGTTTCATGGAAGCAGTTATATTAGAACATTTGTTAAAATAGGTTCCATAAGATAAAGAAAAGTACTAAAATATTAGGTGCTAGTTTTATTTAACAATATAATATTATATTGTTCGTGTTTATTTAATAAATGGTATGAGAATTATAACATAAGTAATTAATGGAACAGAAAAGAGAACTTGTAAAGAATAATACCTAAATAACATTTTTTTATAGCTTGCATGAACCAAAATACATAAAAATTCTATGATATCTGGGTAGAAATTATATACCTAGGTAAATATTACAAATAAATAACAGATTCAGAATATCAATTTAACTGTAATAATGATTTATTATTGCTGTAGTATTATTCATTGAATAGTATTCAGTATTTGTTACAACAATTGATCACTTTTTTAATATTCTTTAAATTCTCATGGGAACTTATAATGTGAGAAAATTTTGAAAAAAGTTTCACGCTCCATGTTTCAAATAGAACCTATTGAAAAGTTCCAGAACTCTTTGAAACCCTGAATTTTTACTTTCACATTTCAGTACCATTTATGTAATACACAGTCGTTTAGAATATTCGACGCAAATAGATTCTTTTAATTATTCAACAGTTTACAACAATTTAAATCAACTGTACAGGTACCGAAGGTCTGGTCCGCGGTAACAGCGTTATCGATTCCGGTTTCCCTATCCGTATTCCTGTCGGTGCTGAAACCCTGGGCCGCATTATCAATGTAATCGGCGAACCAATCGACGAGCGTGGACCCGTCGCTACCGACAAGCTTGCCCCCATCCACGCAGACGCTCCCGAATTCGTAGAGATGTCTGTAGAACAGGAGATTCTGGTAACTGGAATTAAAGTCGTCGATCTCCTGGCTCCCTACGCTAAGGGTGGAAAAATTGGTACATCTCGCGTGTTCTATTTAATCTTCCGTCTCGATTCAATCAGTTTCTGTTAATTTTTGCTCGATTGAACACAGGTTTGTTCGGTGGAGCCGGTGTCGGCAAAACTGTATTAATTATGGAGCTGATCAACAACATCGCTAAAGCTCATGGTGGTTACTCCGTGTTTGCTGGCGTGGGTGAGCGAACTCGCGAGGGTAATGACTTGTACCACGAGATGATCGAGACCGGTGTCATCTCGCTGAAGGACAAGACCTCGAAGGTAGCGCTGGTGTACGGACAGATGAACGAACCACCCGGCGCTCGTGCCCGTGTCGCGTTGACTGGCTTGACCGTCGCCGAATATTTCCGAGATCAAGAAGGACAGGATGTGTTGCTGTTCATTGACAACATCTTCAGGTTCACTCAAGCTGGTTCGGAGGTACGTGTAATCGATGGGGCTGTCCGGGTACTCGAATATTCGAACAGCTTGAAATTCGGACCGAGCCGGGACTCGGTTTTCGGCCCGAAAAATCCGGGTAGCTTGAATTTGTTTCGGGCGGCTTGAAAAATCCGGGTAATGCGAATTGTTTCAGGCCGCTTGAAAGAAGGGGTTAGCTGGAATTGTTTCGGGTGACTCGGAAAATCCTCGACACTCGAACTGCTCGAACTACATACCCAGATTTTTCAAGCCGCCCGAAAGAAATTCGACTTACCCAGATTTTACGGGTAACTCGGCTCGCTTTCTTCGACTAATCGACAGTACCTTCGGCCGATCAGTTAAATCTTCTCTACTAATAACTCTTTACTCTTAAAGGTGTCTGCCTTGCTGGGTCGTATTCCATCCGCCGTAGGTTACCAGCCAACTCTGGCCACCGACATGGGTAGCATGCAGGAGCGTATCACAACAACGAAGAAGGGATCCATCACCTCCGTGCAGGCTATTTACGTGCCTGCTGACGACTTGACAGATCCTGCCCCTGCCACCACATTCGCTCACTTGGACGCTACCACTGTACTGTCCCGTGCCATCGCTGAGCTTGGTAATTATAGCAGTTGCTTCTACATTTATTCGCTTTATAATTCGAATTAGAAACCTGACGAGGAATCATGCGAACTGTTAGGTATCTATCCCGCTGTCGATCCTCTCGACTCTACCTCCCGTATCATGGATCCCAACATCATTGGTACCGAGCATTACAACGTTGCTCGTGGCGTGCAGAAGATCTTGCAGGATTACAAATCGCTTCAAGATATCATTGCCATCTTGGGTATGGATGAGTTGTCCGAGGAAGACAAGCTTACTGTCGCGCGTGCGCGTAAGATTCAGAGGTTCTTGTCCCAGCCATTCCAGGTAGATATAAATTTCTCCGCTCCGTTTTATTATACAATTTTATTGGTCCTTCTTATTAATCATTTGCATTGTTTAGGTTGCCGAGGTGTTCACCGGCCATGCCGGCAAATTAGTACCGATACAAGAAACTATCAAAGGATTCCAAAAGATCTTGGGTGGAGAGTACGATCACCTCCCGGAAGTCGCGTTCTATATGGTCGGCCCGATCGAAGAAGTAGTAGCAAAGGCAGAATCGTTAGCCCAGCAATAAGTCGGCTCACAGTCATCGTAATCATGTCATTAAATAATTAAAACGATCTTCTAATAATACAGGCCTGTCTCTTTTTTACGTAACGGGAAATAGTGGATTTCATCGGGGGGGTGTAAGCGTCCTCGGACGTGGAATCGCAGAACGGGGGATTAGAAGATTGTTTTCTCGTTGTTCAGAGAAGTTCACGAAGCCATACGAAATTCTGGGGAACATCGTGAACGGTAATCAATTAGAAGTCTCGCGTGGATTTCGTTTGATTTCGTTCGGGATCTTCTCGCAATCCATAGATCGACCCGATAAGCATATTGTTATTACTTAGCATATACTGCAACGCTATAGTATATGTTAGAAACAAATAAAAATTTTACAAAAACGTACGGATGAATGTGCACTTTAAGGATCCTTCGTTTTCGTAAAACAGTCTCTCCTTTTTTTTTAATTTAACGCAAGAATATAAGAAATACACCTCCGTTTCCAAATGTAAAAGAATATATTCTTTATCACTTTAGCCATCACAATACTTAAAATTTTAAAATACTTAGTGTAGAAGAATACTGTTGAACTTTTCTTTACGAATAATTAAGCTAACATCACCTTCACGTATCAAAATCAATCATAGGCTTTTTCAATCGATAAGTGTCTTTCAGGAGCTAAAATAGAAAAAGGCTCGTTAGATTCGAAAGACTGTCCAATTACGATTTAGAAATAGTAATAACGTTTATTACCCTCCACTGTTCCATGGTCAGGTACATAACGTTTTGAATGCTCGGAACTTTTCCTGCCTTAATTTGAACAGTCATGTCTTTAGAACACGGTTGGACCACCAGTATTCCAGAGTCGTCTACGATCAAATAAGTACACGTAGCATGGAAATCGCATATTTCTATCATCGAAATTAGTTACCTTTCCATATTTTTACTTGCCCATCCCTGACGAGAAACGATATTTGCAGCATATTCTCGATAGTTTTCCCAAAGTCCCTCGGATGCAGAATTAATTTAAAGAAATCAATAGGTTCCCGATTGGTCTTATAATAACGCGTAATGAACCCTTTCATTTTTACAGTTTGCTGCAGACTCTCCTCCTCTTTGTCAACCGTTACAACATTCTCCGGCCTTTTTATCGCTGCCTGAGTCTCTCTGACTACTGGTTTTCTTCTTTGGGTCACTTCCTTCATCTCTAATGGTGCTAAAGTACCTAAGAACAGAGAACAGACCGACTCATACTTGTTTCTTTAAATTAATCGCGTGAAATATTTAACAAACAAATTTCATGGAACCTAATAATGTGGTGTACTGAGGCACCGTGCTAAAGCATTTTGTAACACGCGATTCTAAAACCGCCCAATTCGGTGTTTCCGTTTCAACGTCTGAAAGTTGCTTCACAAATTTTACCTAAATCATATAAACATTCAGAATTATAGTTATAGATACAGCGATGTCAATCGCGAAACAGCAATACAGCTGTTATCTCAGGAACATACCAGTCTCTCGGCGAATTCTGCATGATTATACGAGTACACGAATCGTGTTAAAGACTGGGTACAGTGTTTTAAAACTCTAGAGGACATGCTCATCATTTGCGAGTCCAGTAATACTTCTTCTTGGTTGTGTACTGAAAATAATAATAGATATTATTATTATTATTATTATTATTATTATTGAATTAACGGGAGAACCCTTTAGAATACAAAAATTTGAACAAAGTAATACAGTTGGTATAGCTTATAGTAAAAAGATATAAAGATAAATATAGAGCTGGATATATATAAGAGTACGTAAAACAGACAAATACACACGATACATACCCTTTTCATCCAGAGTCGTTTCAGAGTTTATGCTGTCCATTTGTTTCATACATAAATCTAGAGTTCGTATAGTACTTTCACCGATTGATTCTTCTAAAAATTTCGCACTGATTAGAAGATTTATTTTCCCACGATACACATAGTTTGTGCATAAAGATCTTACCAAGAGATTCAGTTGTGTTGATAACTTTCCTTAGAATTTCTTTGCGGTAAAGCGGGGATCGTAGAAGTGATGCCCTCCCATCCGAGTCGGGACTCGGAGTGCCGTTGGACATTTTGAACCCTCTTTTTTACTGCAACATTTTATTGTTCATAATAATTTATAGCAGAGTGCAAGCTAGCAGAAAATAATGACAATTCCCTGATTGCTTACATTCAATGCTACTGAACCATAAAGTAAGAATTGCAATGGTACCTAAGTGTTATTGTTGATAACTATAAAACATCGAGCATTAACAGTTCCTAATGCTTGTATCTACTGTTTGATAAACAGACAATTAATAATCAAATATTCCGTGTAACAGTATTTCCATTGTTCTCGAAGTAACAACAGAAGCCTCTAAACTGCAATCTGACGCGTTTTCAATTTAGTTAAGTCATTTCTCGATAGAGGGTTTTAGATATGTAGTGTTTCTCGTTGGTTGTCGTGACGCCAAGCTTTTGTATATAAGCAGCTTCAACAGAGGCTAAATCAGCGGGTTTACGAGGGGGCACTGAAGGTATCATTGCGGTATAAAATCGTGCCCGTTGTTATATACTGAAACTGACACGCATTACGCACAGTACTAAAGTATTGGGGTGTAAAATTGGTTTGTTCGCTCTTCTTCCAGTTAAAAATTGAAAGGGTATTCTCGTAAACCTCTACTTTTGGAAATTCGAAGAACATAAGTTTTTGTTACATATTCCTTGAGTTTCCCATTTTATTTTATGTTACAAAGTATTAAAATGTATGTACGTAGCTCGATATTCGGATTTCAGCAAACCTTATCCTTATCCTTACTAATATATAAAAGTGAAGCGTTGTCTGTTTGTTTGTCCTTCTTTCACGCCTAAACGGCTGAACGGATATTAATGAAATTCTGAATATACATTAAATACATCTTAGATTAGATTATAGGCTATTTATAAATAAATAATAATTCCCGGGTGAAACCGGGAACGGGTGGTTAGCTAGTAAAACATCAAAGTTCGTATCCTACAAGTTAGAAATGTAGTGCTGCGATAATATTAAAATGCGCGTCACTTGCGCGTCAAAATTGTGCCTGTAGTGCTTTTGTGATATTTTTCTGATCCTATTTATTGAACAATAAAAAAATATATATCAAAAAAATTTATGTTAAACGATTTTATTAAAAATGCAGTAAAAACTAAAACCAAAAGGCTGCTGTAAACGCTGAGTCGTCAGCAGACCTAGCACTAACCGACATTAACCTTTTATCACTGTGAAACGGACTATGCTAATATTTACGAACTGGTCTACGGTACTGGCGTGATTGTTCCATTGCAAAGTTATTTAATAACAAGTGATTTATCCGCAGCTGTTGTTGTTCCTTAATAATCCTATCGCGGTGTAAATCGATTTGAATCGTATTCAGAGGAACGAGACGCGAGAGAATAGCAGCTTCTGATTTACGAAGACGCACCAGGCAAACTTTTGACAGCTCGTGGTGACGAAAACTATCGTGCGTTTTAAGTTCGACTAAAGAATTAAAATAACGGGCATGGAAAACACCTCGAACAAGGTACTGCTACCGAGTGCTGGGTAATGTTTTGGGCGATGCTACCTTAATCTCGTAATATGAATTTGTAGGAAGAGCAGAACAACCAGGATGATTCAGACTCGGAAATAGATGAGGTAGAGCCCAGACTCAAATTCGTGAGGATGAGGAGCGATCTGGAACGTATATTGCAAAACGATGCAGCTAGTTGCATCGCTGTGCATCCCAAGGTGTGGAGAATAATTCTACGATTTTTGTACACGTCTCTTATAACGTTCGTTCGGGCAAATCGTGCTAGGGAGGTTAAGGGTTACCCTCGATAGCCCTGAAACAGGCCTTTTTTTCAAACGTAAATTGCAAAGTGATAAATAACAGAAGAGAGAACGTTTTTCTCTAGTTTTAATCATTATTCTATGAGCTTTAACACAAAACAAGAAAAGTCGAAATGTCCCAATGTACATAAAAGTTGTGAGTAAAAACGTAAAGGCGTGTGCACTGTTTGATGGTGAACACGAAATCTCGAAAACCACTTCAAGGATTTGGATGCAAATTTAATGAGAGATACAGAAAACCATTCCCTACGATGTGTCGGGAGCAGATTTACAAAAAATAATAATATAATTTTTATGTTGGAAAATACGATTTTATTGATTTCTTATATGAAAAATATTTTTTATCTTTTTTTAAGAATTTATCTCGAAAATCTGCTCTCGACACATCGTAGGGAATTGTTTTCTGCATCTCTCATTCAATTTTCATCCAAATCGTTGGAGCGGTTTTTGAGATTTTATTTTCACCATTAAACGGTGCACACGTTTTTACTCACAACTTTTATGCACATAGAGATATTTAGACGTTTTTCGTGTTAAAGCTCATAGGATAACAATTAAAACTAGAAAAACAATGTTCTCTCCATTGTTATTCATTACTTTGGAATTTGCATTTGAGAAAAGGCCTGTTTTAGGGCTATCGAGGGCAACATACCCCGTAAAGCTGGCTTATTTAGATATATCATAGAAACACTGACTCGAATATAATTGAAACAAAAGTTTCTGGCCCTGTAATCTTAGTTCTATACTGCGCTTTACGTAAATCAAGAACTCTGTTAGCTTCTATAGACCACTGATTTTAAATTGAACTGGTTGCGATTTAATTTCTCTCTAGTTCCTGTGCCTGGGCTCGCACTGGGGTATGATACATCTGTTGGACCACCAAGGCAATAACATCGAATCTAAGACTCTGCAAGCGCACACAGTCGCCGTCAACCAAATCTCCATAGATTACAATGGAGATTTCATCGCGTCGTGCAGCGACGACGGGAAGGTTTTTATATATGGTCTTTATAGTATAGAGAATAATCACAATATGAGTATGGGTCGATTGGTTAAAAGCATAGCCATAGATCCGAATTACTATAAAAGCGGTAGTGGAAGAAGATTCATTACAGGTATTTCTTTAAAGAGTTGTTAGCTTTTATAAAGACTCTCCGATGGTGAACTAATGATATTTTCAGGGGACGATAAGCTGGTTTTGTACGAGAAGACTTTTCTATCTAGAATGAAACAGACTGTGTTATGCGAAGCGGAAGGCGGGGTGAGATCAGTCGCTTGGACTGGACACTTTGTGGCTTGGGCGTCGGACATTGGTGTTAGGGTTTACGACATAAACGCCAGATGTTCGTTGGTCCTCATTAAATGGACTAAGTCTGCCGAGTGAGTGAAAGAGCGAGATGTGAGATTGTTACGGAAGTTTGCAAGCGAAACAGTCCTTAATCGAGATAATTCCATTGTTTTTTTACAGTGCTTTACCGGAACACTATAGGTGCAACCTTCGCTGGTCGGACGACAGAACGTTATTAATTGGGTGGGTTGATATAGTAAGAGTTTGCCAAATTAGGAAGAGATCGATACACGAGATGGCCAATAGGGACTTACCGGAATATGTAGTGGATCCAGGTATGCTGTTCGTAAAATAAATATAGAAGTACAGCGAATAGTAACAGTTTAATTTCAGTGTCAACATTCCAAGTGGACTTTTACATCTCTGGTATCGCGCCGCTAGAAAATCAGTTAGTATTATTAGGCTGTCTAAAGGAGCCAAACGAGAATGGGAAAAGTCAGCGACCGACGGTGCACGTCGTCGAACCGAAGTACCAAGATTTTTCTATCGTCTGTGCGAACTCCCTCTCGCTTCGTGGTTACAAAGAGTACAGCTGTAACGATTATCATTTAGATTGTCTGCAGGAAGAAAACAGGTACGTTCAGTCCTATTAATTTCACTTAAAAGACTGCTCTAATATTCTCTTATTTGCACCCAGATTTTTTATCGTGAGTCCAAAGGACATTGTCGTGGCTAGTTTATACGATGCGGACGACAGAATCGAATGGCGTTTGAATCATGGAAAATTTGAGCAAGCGTTAGAAGCAGTGACAATAAATAACAGCAAGGATTGCAAGAAGTACACGCTAGTGAACGTCGGTCGTGTCTACCTGGATCACTTACTGGCGTGCGGGAAATACGATGAGGCGGGGAAACTCTGCTTAAAAGTTCTAGGAAGGGATAAGAAGCTGTGGGAGGAAGAAGTTAGTCGTTGGTTAAATCACGAGATACTGTCTCATCCTTGATTCGATTAACGCTACGCTCTTTCGCAGGTGTATAAATTTGCAAGGGTGCACCAATTACGGTCCATTTCTTCTTATCTTCCAAGAGGAGACGTGAAGTTAGACCCGTTGATCTACGAAATGGTTCTCTACGAATATTTAAAAATGGACCCCGATGGATTTCTTCAGCTAGTCAAAGAGTGGTCCCCGAAGTTGTACAAAGTCGCAGCTGTCGTTAACGGTGTTCTGGAACACCTTCTGGTTCGCAGTCAACGGCAGAACGTGCTCTTAGAAGCCTTAGCCCTTTTATACATTCACGACGGGAAGTACGACAAAGCTCTGGCCATGTACTTGAAGCTGAGGCACAAAGATGTGTTCCAACTTATCCAGAAATATCAATTGTACCGCACCGTTTACGACATGATAGAAGGCTTAATGGATCTAGACACGGACAGGGCTATACAGTTTTTCTTAGAAAAGGACAGAGTGCCGTCGGAAATTGTTGTACAGAAATTGCAGCACAATCATCGATATTTATACCTGGTAAGATCGAGGGTAAAAGACTTTCGGTAGTAGCTACGGTTCACGTTTATTAACGTTTCGAAAATTTGTTCGCGCCAGTATCTAGATGCGTTGGATAAGAAAGATAGGAAAGACTCGAAGGACAAGTACCATGGATTGCTGGTCCGACTCTACGCCGATTACTCCCGAGATAAATTATTGCCACTTTTACGTCGCTCCGATAATTACCCCATACAACAGGCACTGGATATTTGCACTCAGCGAAAATTCTATCCAGAAATGGTGTACTTGCTCGATAAAATTGGAAATGCCTCCGAAGCTCTGGCGCTCATGACGAGGGAATTAAATGATATGGAGAGCGCGATCGCGTTCTGCCAGGAGCACGACGACGAGGAACTGTGGAACGACTTGATCAACTACTCTCTGGACAAGCCTAGTAAGTAACGATAATTCTTCCGCGTAACTCCGCTAAATTAAACCGCTTCGTTCCAGAGGCCATCACGTTCCTGCTCCAAAAGATAGGCACCTATGTGGACCCCAGGCTCATGGTACAGAGGATAGAACCGTCCCTAGAGATTCCCGGGCTGAAGAAGGCTTTAGTTAAATTGCTGTGCGATTACAATCTTCAAGTGTCCATACAAGAGGGTTGTAAGAAGACTTTATCTAATGATTATTTTAATCTACACGAGAGGCTGGTTAAATGCCACCAGAAAGGAATATTTATAGATGGTTTGTATTTACGAGACGATTGTAGCGATTGTTTACTATGTTTATGCTTGTGCTATTCTTTCTTATCAGATGACCAAATGTGCGGAGCGTGCCATAGGAAAATAATTGTAAGAGGTATCTATTGAAATAACGTGAACCTCTGGTTAGGTTTAATATGAACTTCACTTTTAATACATTCCTCTGATTATTATTTGTTGCAGAGTCGAGGAACTTAGTTGTATTTTATTGCAAACACTCGTTTCACGAAGGTTGCCTAGAGAATTTCAAGGTGGTGGTATGTATCTGAATTTTTCACTCGTGTAAAACACATCGTGCAAGTTTCCATGTGCCTCCATCTTCTGTTCGCAGGAAAACTGTGTCATATGTAATTCGCAGAAGGATACGTCACTTGGTAAAAAATGATACAGGTACGATTTAGAGAAATACTTGGAAACAACTCCCTCGGACTCATACAACGTCCACGTCTGTATCGCCGGTTTTTAATCTTCCTAATATTTGGTCAATGATAGAACACTTCGTGCATATCTGGAATACTTTGAGGCACCCAGGACATTTCGAATATGGCTAGAAAGAAATTCAACGATCCTATGAAAATTTATCAACGCGGCATAAGATTTCAAATACAAACGAAGGAGAGCTTTACTTCGCCTCCATCGCAGGTTTTCACAATAGCGTGGCATTGGTCGCAAGTTCTTTTCAATTGCGGAGTAACGTTCGGCATGCAACGTTCTTCTTTGCTTCCTTTACTGCTCGTAGACGTCTCATCTTTCTCTTGCCTATCAGGTGTAACCGACAAGTTAGACACCGAGTGAACAGATCGCCCGGAGTCAGAAGAGCTCTGAAATGATATTTTTATCTGAATTCCAAATCCATCCTGCGGTTTGAAATACGCACTGTCGTGGCGGGACATTCTTCCGCGGAGGATCTCGAACCAGTTTCCGGCAGCGCGTGGCAATCTATGCAAAATCCGCAGATACTGCACGAGACGTCCGACTTTTCTCTCGCCAGCTGTGATTGTATATCAACGTCAGAATTCTCTTCCAAAGTACTGGTCTCCCAGGACTTTGGACACTTGGCAAACGCTTTGAAATGTTGTATCGTAAAGTCTATTACATTCCGAGGCTTCACTGCGGAGACCAGTAAAGTTGAAGCTCACAGTGAAATGGGGAATGCAAAGGACCTGTCTAAGAAGAATGGGTAGAATGTTTATCCCGTTAAGGAATTCATTACCAACTAGCAGCGTTTGAGTGTAATCCGCGATCAGTTGCTTCACTTCTGGGTGATCTGCCAGGTATTCCGTTTGCTCGGCGATGTTGGAGTACTGTTAAAAGAACGAAGCCTATAATTTTATGTTCTTATATACAGTGGACGAAATTTCTATAAAAACACTACTATTTTCAATAAAAAATATCAAGTAATTTGCTAATACAATTAATGGACGGCTAGGAAATAGTGACGGAGGCATACAAAATAAGAAAAAGTATTAGGAAAAATATTCTAGCCTTCCATTAATTAATTACTTGACATTTTCTATTAAAAATAGTAGCGTTCTTATAGAAATTTCGTCCACTCTACGGTCAGTAAACAATCTCTTACTTTCACATCCAAGTATTTCGAAAACATTTCAATGTCTTCCTTCCAGCGATCTCGCAACGGCGTTGTTACTCTTATAGTTTTACTTGTGATCTTCGGATCAACCAGTGGATTGAGCTTCAAGATGTAAGGCACATCTAGCCAATTGTGTCGAAGTATTTTACCTTGCGAAGTCAAATAAGTTCTTATGGTGTGCACAGTACCATCCTCCCTGTGTATCTTGCGTTCAATTGTATATACGCTTAAATAATGACCATCTATTTCCATATGTTCCGCCTGGGTACACGTCTATCGAAACGATATCCACTTATTTAAATTCATTGACATAAATCCGTGGTATCTTACGTAGTTAGACGTAGTAAGCTCCCCATCTACGGTAATGCTCTCGAAAGACAACATTCCTTCGTAATTTATAAGCGCCAAGTATCGCATGAGCAGTATATTCACTCCCTCGCTTATGAATTTACTGTTGTAGCGGCAGGACAAGTCTTTAGTTTCCGAGCAGCTATCGCACGGACAAGTGCGTATCAGTTTTACATGATAGAAATTGTCTTCGCTGCCGATATAAACTGTCCTCTCGTGCAGTCCGTCATCTTCGTACACGAATCTGAAATATCGTGGAACGTTAATGCGTCCGAGGGCGAGCGTCCAGGCGAGGCTTTCATTGAAGTCAAGTAACTCTGTTCTCTTCTCTTCCAGGCAATGGAATTTCGACGTTGCTGAGCTAATAACCTTGGACCCACCGAAGTGGCCGTCGATGAACATCGAGGATTGCACGTGCACTAAAAATTCGTGGGCTTGGGGCCCGATGGATTCCACTAGAATGCAGTAGCCGCCTATCGGCTTAGAGTCCCTTGCAGATTCACTCTTCAAACAAACCATCAACGTCTCCCGGAAGCATAAAGCTTTTCGTTTCACGTCGTCTGAAGTACGAACGAGAGAAAGGGCGTTTAGAATACGCGAACGTTGATGCTCCTTTCAGAGCGATTTGTACTGGCGGAAGTGACATATATTTTGCGAGGCGTAGACATAACTACATTCCATATGTCTGATTTCCCCAACGACGAATAGACTTATCAATGTGTACATTATATATATTTTTCTATATCAGATTTTATTACGCACCGTTTTCGTGGATGCTTGTCTATTTTATTTATCGAATATCTTCATTCGTTGTTGGAGAAATTTGGTTGGAACCGATCGTTCGAACGGAGTGTTTCAGACAGAATTATTTTAACCGAGAGCCTTCTGAACGTTTCACTGTTTCGTTTGAGAGCCGTAAGCCCCTAAGTTCGCTGTATGTACTAATGTATACGTAGCAGTTTTGCGAGTGAAATCATTCTACGTATAATGGAACTGGGAATGTTGCAAGAGATCTATACATCAGTATGTGCAGTAAACACAATCTGTGAAATCGTTGTAATATCCCGCATTTTGTACAGCAAGGTGCCATTATTGTATAAAGTTTTAGTATATCCTGTAGTATTTAAAAGTCGCAAGTCCATGTAGCGCGTTCTACCCAGGCCTTCGTGTAAATACGAACTTCTGAATTGCATCGTAGAACGGTAATAATAGATAGAATGTATTTAATATATAACTTTTTCACGCCGCTTCTAAAGTTTTACCCCCGATCGATTCTTCAAGCTTCTCTGCGGCGATTTTTATAATTAAAGTACGTTGTTCCTTACAATTACAAGCAGGCCTTTATTTATTTGTCGAAAAAAGAAGTAACAAGCGAGTTTACCGATTAAGAATTCAGGGATCCATTTCTGAATATCGAACAGCTCACAGCAAATTTCTTTCTTGTCCTTCGACATCTTAGCGGTTTATCGTAAACAAATACTCAAAGGAAAAAAGAAGAACCACAAGTTTGAAAGTAGCTTTTTTTCACGAGACCGAAGTGAAACCCATAGAATATCACTGTGGCTTCGATCAGCGTTAAACCTGCAAAATGAGTATTAGAAGATTGTCGAAGAGGCGTTTAGACATTCATATTTGCGAGCTGACGAAATCGTCCGAGAGTAATTTGCCGAAATTACCGCCGAACGCAAGATTTTATTTACGATGGAAACGGTGTTTACAAAAGAAAATTTTGGTCTCCGTGAACCATCCGCTGACGCGTAACTTTTTACGCAGCTATGCTACCATCGCTTTTGAGAAAAGGCGACACGGACGGTCTTCGTTTTGGTGGGTGATACATCCTTGTAGCGACTTCAGGTATCTCTAGGCTTTGGGAAGATTTAATGGACAGTCAGCGATAGAAGCTCTGCTTTAAAGATCGCAGTCGGGTTTCATCTGTGAATATTTGTTCCTTCAGGTTTTACTGGGACCTTCTAATGATGCTCAATTTCCTCTACATTTTCGTAACTGTGCCATACATTTTGGCCTTTCACAGAGTAGCCAAAAGCTCCGCTTCGAAAATTTGGAATCCAGTGAACCCTGCGTACATAATCTGCGTAATAGATATCGTTCTGAATTTCATAACTGGATTCAGTTCGCTCGATGGTCACGAAATCTTTCTAGATCCAACTCTAACGATATGGTAATTCAATTTACTTCCTTCTTCCGTCTCAAATAAATTAGATGCTTGCTTAAAGTATCGGTTTTGTACAGGCACTACCTGCAAGGCTATTTTCTGATCGATTTTGTATCTTCGATTCCATACACTTGGTTTTACAAAGACATCATACTGCCTCCAGGTCCTGCCTCTAACTCTATCTTGTTAATCCCTGAATTCCTGCCGCTTGTAAAGATTCTGCGTATTTATACGTTACGCTTTTACATCAAGCAAGTGACTACGGTAAGAGCTACCGATAAGAGAGATTTAAACCACGAGCGAACCCTTTAAGAGTTACCATTTACACGTAGAATTTTCTAGACCTTTGCGCTTTCTCACCCGGAAGAGAAGACCATTTGGTTAGTACTGCTGACGTTATTGATATTGCACTGGTGCAGCTGCATGTCGCATCTCCTTCCATTTATTTTCGCACATACGTTTGGAATGACCAAGGAGGTACGATTTAAGTTTATTTAACAAATCAGAGGAAATCCGTTCCCTGCGTCTCTGACGATGGAGTGAGACTAAGTCACCAGTTAATTTGTTTTTAGGAATCTGAAATGTATCTGATTACTTCGGGATTGTATAAAAAATCTGATGCAGATATTTATTTAATTTATCTGCATATTGGAGTGAGCAACTTCTTTGGATCAAGCTTCACCGAATTCACTACTTTGGGAAAAGTAGATACTCCCACGCGTTCTATAATTCTACTGTTGGGAAGAGGATTTATAATTTATCTCATAGGTAACTCCCCCATGGCGAAGCTACGTTAAGTGGAGGTTCGGGTCGAAAGATCGATTTTTTTATTTCATGTTTCGAATGTTTAAGCTGTTAGGAATACGTGTTTAAAAGAATTTGTTGAAATTTGTAAAATTCCCGAAGTTATAGGCATTTGAGTAGCGGCAAATGCATCGGCGCTTACGTAAAACTTTAAACACGTTTTTCGAGCTCGACTCCTTAAATTGTTCGTCAAGGGAAGCATCCTTATCCCCTTTTGTATCGTAACAGTGATAGTCTTGCAATTAGTTCAATCAGCCGTGGAACCGGAGTTGAAATATCAAAGAATCCTACATCGAGTGAAAGAATTCATTCACGATCAAGAACTGCCGAAGCGTCTTGGAGATAAACTTATTGCTTACTATGAGTATCGTTTTCAAGGAAGCTATTTCAAGGAGAAAGCCATATCGAACACTTTATCAAGTTAGTATTCAGCGTAGCAAAGGCTTTAAGAAACAATATTCAAGAATACGCGGGCCCTCTTTCTTGTGTTTAGGGCACTTGATCCAAGAAATCATGATCAACAGTAGTCGTGGACTGTTAGACACAGCCCCTATTCTACATTCTTTGCCTCGTCACATTATTGGGAACTTGATGGGTGAGATACAGAAGAATATACCTTGTGTCTTGTAATAACTTATACCATATATTTTAGGGATCGTAAGACCAGTAATTTATATCAACGAGGACATTATTTATAAATGCGGGGACGAGGGCGACTGTATGTTCTTCATAATCAGCGGCACCGTCGCTTTAATTACGTTCTACGGGAAGGAAGTATGCAAAGTTCAGGATTCGTATATTCTTTTTAAATATTTCTAAATTTTTTATTTAAATTTTTAATTAAATTGGTACTACAAAATGAGTTAAAAAAGCAAGCGGGTTACTCGTGTTTTCATTACAATATTTTTCCTCGTCGTCACCTCAAAGTTGCCCCCTCCTGGAAAAAAGTCTGCGGACGCCATCGGTAGAAGATAACATTTTTAATTCCCTTTCATGCGAGATATGCCATGAAAAAGACGGAGGGTATTTTGGCGAACGTGCATTAATTTTCCCCGGCCGGAGGAGATTGGAAACAGTGATCGCCCTAGAAGTTTGCGAATTCCTGCGCTTAAATGTTCGCGATTTCAAGCGCATGTTCCCTCCGACGTCAGAGTTTTATAAAAGGCTGGAGAAGGTTGCGGACGAGAGGCAGGAGCAAATCAGCAAATTGAATGTTATCGATGAAGAACGCATTAAATCGGCGCACCCAAAGAGCACTGACAATAATCAGCAAACAGAAGCTGTTGAAACTCCAGCCAACAATGAGAATGAACTTCAAGCGGGAGATACAACTAATGCAGAGTGAAACATTAATCTGGAAGCTTCTTTTTTAAGGAGCTCTACTGTATATAGCCATTACGGAATTTAAAAGGAGAGATAATCGCGCGTCGCGAATTTCATCATTCGTCTCACGTCTGCACAGTTTCGTACGCGTGCTCGCATGCGTGTAATTCGCCAGCTTGTTCCCGCATTGCGAATCGCGAAATTCTGCAACTTGGATCGACGCTGCGTGTATACTTCGTTTTCATTGTAATAATAAAGTCTATTAAAGCTTAGACTTTGGGTAACTAGTTAAATTCTTTTCGTAATCTTAATTCAAAGCTGTTTGTCACGAGCAGCTGTTAAGTACTTGCTTCGATATAGGTTCGAGTCACGTTTCTGTAACTTTGTAGCAATAGAATTACGTTAATTGTTGCAAGATCGTAAGTTTATTTAAGGATTAATCGTAGCAGCGCTATGTCAATAGTTAAAAATGAGATTCCGCGAATATGTTAATAGGTTATGTCCGTAGTCTTGACATGTCCTCTGTGCACGTGGCCGGCACACGCGTGTCAGTTTCTTCGAAGACCCAAGTTCATCACTGAAATCTGATTTATTGTCCTATATTTAGAGTAACAAATATGGTGGAGTTGAAGTGGGAAGAGAAGTATGAGCTGATCACCAGAAATCTAGCCGAGTGGCTTGGTGACGAGAAGCTCAAGAGTATTCTAAAGCAACGAGATTTAAAGCTCTACTGGGGTACCGCGACGACGGGTAAACCTCACATCGGCTACTTCACGCCTATGTCCAAGATAGCTGACTTCCTAAGAGCTGGCGTAGAAGTCACTATACTGTTCGCCGATCTCCATGCCTATTTGGATAACATGAAGGCCCCTTGGGAACTTTTGGAACTCCGTACACGGTACTACGAAGCAGTTATCAAAGCGATGCTCAAGTCGATCGACGTACCTTTGGATAAATTGAAGTTCGTCAAAGGGACGGATTACCAATTGTCCAAGTGAGTAACCATTTGCAGGGGAACGAGGAATCTAAACGCTGTGTGTTATGTAAATATTCTTCTTGTTTCAGGGAGTATACGTTGGATGTTTATCGTTTAACGTCCACTGTAACTGAGCACGATGCGAAGAAAGCTGGCGCGGAAGTAGTTAAGCAAGTTGCTAATCCTTTGCTGTCCGGATTGTTGTATCCAGGGTTGCAAGCTTTGGACGAACAGTATCTCAAGATCGATGCTCAATTCGGCGGCGTGGACCAAAGAAAGATCTTTACTTTCTCTGAGAAATATTTGCCTATGCTTGGATATGAGAAGCGTATCCATTTAATGAATCCAATGAGTATGTGCGCAATGCAGTTGCAATGCTAAGTGAGATTAGAACAGCGGAGTACGTTAAGCTTTGTTTTAGTTCCTGGATTGGCGGGATCGAAGATGTCTTCTTCCGAGGAAGACTCTAAGATCGATCTTCTAGATAATGCTGCGGCGGTTAAGAAGAAACTGAAGAAAGCATTCTGCGAGCCTGGTAATATCGCTGATAACGGAGTTCTTTCGTTTGCCAAGCACGTCATATATCCTTTGTTAAAGGAAGGAGAATCCTTCGTTGTACGGAGGACCGCTGAATTCGGTGTGTATAACGTTGCGACAGCTTTATTAACTTATGAGACAAAGTTCTAATAACAGAGATGATTTAGGTGGGGACATCTCGTTCGACAAGTACGAGGACTTGGAAAGTGCATTTGCAAAGGAAGTGATACATCCTGGAGATCTGAAAGGTGCAGCAGAAATTTATATCAACAAGCTCCTAGATCCAATTAGGAAACAATTCGAAGCGGATTCGAAACTGAAAACACTGGCAAGCAAAGCATATCCTCCTCCGCAAAAGCAAAGTAATATCTCGTACACAAAATAACAAAATCGCGTACCGTATGAACTCAAAGAACAATGTAAAAATCGTGTGGAACTTTCAGAAGCTGTGGAGGAATTAACGCCAGCCCGGTTAGATATCAGAGTCGGAAAGATAGTCGAAGTATCGAAACATCCCGATGCTGATTCTCTTTACGTGGAGAAGATAGATCTAGGAGAATCCAGCGGGCCTCGTACAATAGTTAGTGGACTCGTAAATTATGTACCGTTGGAGGAGATGAAGGACAGGATGGTGGTTATTCTTACGAACTTGAAACCAGCGAGTCTCAGAGGCGTCCAGTCTCATGGAATGGTCCTGTGCGCATCGGTGTACGTTTCGATTCACACACCATTCTTTCATTACGTCGTACAGTCTCTTCAAACCTATTTTAAATGCGAACAGGGACGAACCCACGAAGCGAGTCGAGCCACTGAGACCTCCACCCGACAGTAAACCGGGCGATAAAGTTGTTGTGGAGGGATACGAGGATGGAACACCGGACGATGTACTAAATCCAAAGAAGAAAGTGTGGGAGAAATTACAAGTACGTTTATCATTTCCTACGTTGCGATACGGTGTAATTACAATTCGTTATAATTCACTTGTTCTACAGGGCGATCTTGTAGTAAATGGTAGCGGAGAAGCGTCGTGGAGCGGAAACGTTCTGCTCACTGCAAGCGGCGGCAAAATTACGGCTGACAGTCTTAAGAACGTCGCGATCAAATAATGCATTTCAGATATATAGGTATCTGAGCATTTTTATTTTTTTACTTACACAAGAATAGATCGCTTGATATTTAAAACTGCCATTTGTACTTTATTTTACTTTTAGCAACACGATTTTGTATTTTTTTAGATGTACAGTCACGAAAATAGATAGGAAGCGCATCTTTGCAAGAGATTTATACACTTAGAAGAAATTTCGCAATTACCTTCTCCTCGCTGTACTTAATGAATACGTCATCGCTAATACTGATGCAGGTATAATAGCAAATTAAATTGGATCGCGGTTTAAGCGCGTTCCTGCGACTGCAGGCGAAATGCTTGGTATCGTGCCCCTCTCATTATAGTTCATCCGTATGCAAGGGGATCGTGGTCGTAGATAATGGAAACGCTCTGATTTCAACTGCGAGACAGTGCACGGTTTCGATTCCTGTTGTTTCTTCTTGCGGATAAGCCAAGACGTGGCGGGGCACAGTGCTAACTCTTTTCTCAATGAGCTACTACTGCAACCGTAGAGTAAAGGATTTATCGCTGCATTGAACAACACCAGGTATCTGCTGATGTACCTGCAGCACAAATCGTAGAATTATTAACGCAACATTACAGTGGACGATCAATATTCGTGGAAAAATTTACCACAGCGGGTACATGGCTTCTGCTTGACCCGTCTTGGGCGTTTCTTTCAGTAACTGTGCCCTGCGAATTATCAGCGCGGTGAACGGCACGCGGCATAGAATGAACGCGAGGACTATGAACGCCAATATTTGCGCCACTCTTCCTTTGTACTTCACTACGATAGGATACTTGCCCCTCAATGCTTGGGACTCGTAGCGATCTAACTACAAAACATTCCTCGTCCAATTACCGCGTCGCACCTTCGCGTTCAAACGTTACCTTGATTAGAATAGCCGAGTAGCATATCGCCATAATGGACAACGGGGCCCAGACGGTCAAGCCAGCGAAAATATGCCAGTAAGGATAGACCAGCACGGTGTCTTCGGTACAATAGGTTTCCAAATAATTCCTCCACCGTCTTTCGTAGTAGTGTCTGAAGTAGGCCAGGGGCCCGGCGACGGCTACACCAGAAATCCAAGTGAAGACTAGCAGGACGTACGTGGCCCTTTAACACAGAAACGCGACGATACTTATCCAGATTTCGCGCTCACTTGTCACTCTATTATTCAATACATCGCGTCATTACGTTCTCGTCAGCTTCCCTGAACAGTTAAAGACGATCGCTGAGACTCGATCGTAGCTGATCGCGCTCAAGTTGAAGACGGCCACTAGGGTCAGAGCGTGCACCAGCGAGCCGTCCAGGCGACAGCCAGTCTCACCTAGGACGTAGTTCTGGAATAAGTCGATACAGAGGAACATCCACGAGCATATTAAGCAGGTGCCCAAGTCTGCTATACACATATTCACAATCAGTAGATTCGTTACGGTCCGAAGAGACTTCTCCTTCACGATCACGTAGATTAAGCCGCCGTTAGCTAAGGATCCGATGACGATGATCGGCAGAGCGCTAATGATCTTCACGATCACCTCCCACGCGGGTCGGATCCCCCAAATTGCTGAAGGGAACAGATGCTTGCTAGTGTCGATACTCTCCCACTGCGGACCCACAGATTTATCAGTCACGCTCGCAGCAATATTAATGTTAATTCGATTAATAGGATACTGTACGTCGACGCCAACAGTAGTGGTTTCGTGGTCGTTTTCTACGTGACAGTTCCATTGCACGTCTATGATGATACTTCTGTTCTGAAAGTCCACGAAGTCTATGTCCATTGTGTTGGTTTTGTTGAGAGCAATGCGAATTCTGCTGGAGTACTGAAAGGCTTAATAGTAATTGGGAAAGCTTAATCTGGGCGCGACAGATTGTCCATTAGCGCTATGAGCGAGCTGTTTGTATTGCTCTTCAGGTATAAAGAGCTTCCTGCGCAGTTGTTGATGAATTCTAGGAACAGCGAATTAGAAAGAGAGACCGAGGATTTCGATGGGTTAATAATTCGACGGTGTCTCGATTTTCAATGTTTTATTTGGTTGCAAGCGTGTACACGCGTATCCTATCCTAATACCATTTGTATTCCGCAGCAAACTTTTGCCGTTAGTGAAAGTAATTTTGCGTTCGCTTATACACAGATTTGGCACACTCGGATAGAATTATTTCTGTGGGCATATTTTTCGTGGTTGCACTGCTCTTCGTATTTGTACTTTGTAGATATTACTTTCTAATCAGTCATACCCAGCACTATCTAGATAAAAAGTTCCCTCCGTGATTTTTAAGAAGTAAAATACGATATACCTATTTCCTCGTTATATGAAAAATATATAAACATTACGATCTTAGGGTGACGCGATTTTAATCCTGTTTCGCTATTAGTGGTAACAAGTATTGGCTCTCTTAAAAGAATAAAATTAATTGAAATTATTAGTCCTTTATAAAAACAACTTGCACGAATACATCTAAATAGACTTGCATTAACGCCATTCCGGAACTTAAATTAACAGCGTAATTAATCTTTGATATCCCTCGGAGTTTTAAGCTTCCACAAGCTAAGAATAAAATGATATTCCGTAAAAATCTTTTTATTATGCGCTCGTTGTATCGCCATCGAATGCTTAAAACTTAAAACGCGAGAAATTAGGAAAGTGGTTCGGATGATCGAACCTCGCATCATGCTCGGAGTTAACAATAGAACTGAACTTAGTTAAAACGCATTACGAATTAAATAATGTAGATTCATTCCACTTCAATATATTAAACAGGCGTGATAAAACTATAGCTGCTCGTAATACAAAATGATATCCATATTTAACATTTCCTATCCGCGCGATACCCATGGCGGATATACGTCGCCGATAGCACGTTATTTACAAACAAATACTATCAATCCTAGTCACAGCAGTTCACATTAGAATGTTCGCTTGTTCGTCCTTAAGAACTAAAGTCTCTCATAATAATCGAATGCGTGAATGGAGAAGAATCCTGCTTGATAGCTTTCGAACGCGAAAGGAGGAGCTGTCCGTCGTCGTTTTTATCGGTATATTGAACAATATTTAAACTACAATTTGTAACAAACATTTGACTAGCTTTTCATAGTCTCATTCCGTGTCCTCGGCCTCGGAGGATTGCGCGACCGGCAACGGCGACGGGATAACTAACTCGTCGTCCTCGACCTCCTCCTCCGCGAGTAAAAAGTCTTCGCCCTCGTGGACCTCCTCCTCCCTGGCCGGCTCCGGCGGGGCCAGCACGTCCTGGCCGTGCTGCTTCAAGTGATCCTTCAGCGCGAACGCTCTGCCGTACGACGCGCCGCAGATGTAGCAACTGAACTTCAAGTTGTTGTCCTTCTTGTGAGTCTGTATGTGAGCACGCGCGGCGTACAAAGAAGCGAACGGTCGCGAGCACTCGGTGCACCGGAACGGTTTGGTGTGACTGTTCTTGTGACCCGCCAATTGGACGCGCGTCTTGAACGTCTTGGGGCAGTACGGGCACGTGTAAGCGCGCTCCTCGCCGTGCGTCAGCAGATGGTGATTGTACACGGAGGAAGCTTTGAATCTCTTGCCGCAGTGCTGGCATCCGTAAGGCCTGACGCCGGTGTGAGTTCTCATGTGCAGAGTCAGACAGTAGGAGACGCGAAATGTTTTGCCGCAGACCTGTTACACAATAGGATGTTTCTTAATGCGAATCAAGATCTAAGGGGGAGCTAGAGATCGTTTCGGTTCTACTCACTTCGCACGCGTGCGGCTTCTCCCCTGTATGAATACGCTCGTGTTTCACTTTCTCGTGGGGTCTTGTGAATCTGCGGCCGCAGTGCTGACACTGATAAGGCTTTTGGCTCTCCGTCAGCTCGGTGGCCGTGGTGTCCGCGGAGGGCGGCGTCGGCGAATGCGACTGACCGAGTTCCGTGTGCACCGCGGCGTGCATCGCTAAACTATCAGCGGAATCGAATTTTCTATTGCAGACTGTACAAGTCACGGAGTCGCCGGAGTGCAGAGCCATGTGAGCCTCTTTGTACGACTCTGCTAGTACTTTGCCTGCGAAGAATTAGTACGCAATGAAGAATATTTCGAATGGGGGGCTGGAGATTGTTTGGGTTTAGAATAAATGTATTACCACACTCGAGACACGTGAACGTTGCGTTGGGCGTTCCCTCGGGCGCGTCGACGTGTCTCGCCCTGACCGGCGCGTGCATCCGGGAATGCAAGCGCAAGCTTTTGTGCGAGCAGAATTCTGTGCCGCAGGTTTCGCACACGAACGTCTTCTGATTCGGGTCCGGTTCACCTTCGTGCACCTTCGCGTGCAATTGTAACGCCTTCGGGGTCGCGAATGTTTGATCACAGCTGTCGCAACGATTATTGCCGTGGAGGCACGCGTGCACTCGGAAATTTCCTAATTTCGAGAACTGCTGAAGGCACTGATTGCATCTGTACATTCGCACCGGTGTTGTCGCCAGTCTCTTCTCGCGTACCTGCAAGGAATCTGTCGTGAGTTAACATTTACTTGTCGATGTAGCTTACAAGGGAAGATCCTGAACCCGCAAATTCAAAAATTTCTCAAACTTTGTGAATATCTAGAGAATTTACTCCCGATTACAACGCAATTTTTGTTCGCTGCCCAAATTCATTCGAAGGAGGTGAAATTGACTCCTGAAAATCCGGTTATTCTCCGATTTTGTCTTATAACGCGTGAACTGTAAAATATTTTTTTACCAAATGATAGATCTAATTAAAAGAAGTAACTTCTGTCTTGAAACTTTTTTCTATCTCGTACAGTTCGCAAGTTATAACACAAAATCAGAAAATAGTCGAATTTTCAGAGGTTAATTTCACTCCCTTCAAGTGAACTTGGGAAGCAAACAAAAATTGCCTTGTAATCAGGAGGAAGTCCCCTACATATTCACAAAGTTTCAGAATTTTTTTAAATTCCGGGTTCGGAATCTTCCCTTGTTGGTACAGATATCCGTCGTACTTTCACTCCTTCCACGTTGGAGAAGAACTTCTCGATCATCGGTGCCTTAGTAGATTGAAGCGACGTTTGAGCAGGGGTTCTGTCCCAGAATCTTTCTATTTGCACTACCTTCCTTGTATACAATCTACCCTCGCTGTCTACGCATTCTTCCGTGCGCAGAGTGTTCATACTTTGTCTTGGTCGCGTATTAACCGCGCTTCCCGATTCTGTTGGTAAGGTATTAGTCTCAGGTACTGTAGGTAAATCGTCTAACTGATCAGCTATTTCGAGCAATACTTCTTGTCCGTCGTGGAACTGCTTTATGTGCTCCACGACGGAATTGAAACTCATGTCGCAACTAGTACAACTATAAACTGCTTCTGGCTCTATCTGCAAAAGCGGAACATACATTTTTAATGCAACAACTTTACTAGCATTCGAAAATAGGTTTCAGTCTTCTTGCGCATACCTCGCAGAGTTCTTGTTTAACATGCAACATTCCATCTTCGTCCAGTTCACCCACGTCGTTTATATGATCCATGTTTATCAAAGCACCAGTGTCTCCGTCAAGGAGCTCCGAACCATCGGGTAGAATAGTAATCACATTCTTATCCCGGTTTTTCTCTCCCGCTTCCGAAGTGGATATTGTTACTAGCTGATTCTGGGATATAGATTTCTCTTCTGCTTTGCTAGCGATACTAGGAACTTTGTCTGTCATCTTAAATTCCAGAGAATTCTGCTCCATCTGGCTCTCCTCGGTGTCCATCTTTTCCACCACTTTAATCTCTCCTGATGGTGTTAGAAGCAATAGTCAGATCGACTGGATTAATATACCTTAAATTAAGATTTCTACCCACCGTTTTCATCCACTCTTATTGTTTGCGGTCCCCCGACTATCATGATACCACTGTCGTTTACAGTCGCTAGGAAACTTTGATCTATCCCTTCGACATTGGTGCTCTAAAATCAGAATTATCAGGCAACGAATGGAATAGAGGCACAGCCTCGGAAGCTTTTCTTCCATGCGAACCATTAGCACCTCTGTGTCCGGCTCCAATTCCTGGTGAGCGTCCTGCCCGTGCTCCAATTCAGCGGACACCTCCGACTCGACGCTCTGCCCGCAACGATCCAAGTGTTGAATCAGCGCCATAACGGAGTCGGACCTCTGCGAGCAGCCGGGACAGTACAGGTTGTCCGTCATGCTCAGCAAGTGGTACTTCAACGACTGAGGATTGTTAAACGTCTCGCCGCAGCACATCGGGCAAATCAGATTCAACGATCCCATGTCTTTCTCGTTTTGAGCGCTGACCGCGTAGAGGGTCCTTGTTAACCCTAACCTGACCCTCTACTTTAATATTAACCTAACACGATTCTTTTCTCTTTAAGCTCGCCCGCCCTAGCCTTAACTCAACGCGCGGAGCCGGCTTGTCGCTGACGAGAACCTAACCTGACGTCGAGTCAGAGAAATCAGCGAAGTCGCGTGTACGTGTCCGACTACCGAGCAATGTCATGTTGTTTCTTCGGGGGAACTGGATTCGGTCGCGAACGGTCTACTTATTCCTAAAGAATTATGTTGCACAAACGTAAACGGCACCTAGTTCCCGTGCTAACTGCAATAACAAAACTCATTAGAGACGAACTTCAGCGCAAACAAATGCCGCACACAACAATCATGAAGTTAGGGAGGTGATAAGTGAATCGCGAAGTCGGCCATTACATGCGACTCGCGGTGAAGAACTACTGGAGTCGAATTACAGGCTGGTCGTTTACGAAAGTAATCATTTCTTCGCTGCGATGTAAATAATAACAATTCCGTTGTGGTTCGTTTTTTGAATATATTCTATTATTTGCGTCGCGATAGATAAATCGAAGGTACCGCGGGGGCTTGAAGATTAATTAGACACTCGGTCGACATTAGGCGCGCGATATGCCGTGGTTCCGTCCGAATATATTTCGCAATTGCATAACTTTCCGTTGGTTTTATATATTATTCATTGGTCAATTCGTTATTCTGTTTGATATCTGTGTTATCAATAGCGATACGCGTCGATACTACGCGCATTAATACTATGGATTTGCAAATTTACAGACTTTTTCAATTACCGGTAATTCGGTAAAATTTTCAATCAAAACCGGTTTACTGATAATTTTTCAAGGTATTGAAAATATACGAGTAAAGATTACAAAATATTTTTTACCTCCAATCGAGCATTATAAAATATATATGCAAATAAATCTGTTCTGATCATAAAATATAAAATGATATAACACAAAATAGATATATTTGTATAACTATTCACAATACTTATTAATATGGATCTTCACCACGAAAACAATGAAACGAATCTTAACTTACACACATAATTAAATATATTTTTTTAACAATTCTTTTTAACAAATAAGCACGCAAAAATATAATTTGCCTAAACTTTGGTCTCTTGATAAAGGGCTCTCAGATTCTACACTTGTTACTCGGGTAGTCATTAAGAAATCATCTATTTGTAGATATTTTCTCTTGGATCAAAGTTGGTTCTTCATGAGGTACTTCGGTTTTCGTCTCTATTATTAATTGAAATTTTTTTCACTGATAACATAGTAGATATCGACGGAATTAATGAACGCATATATGCGCTACATTGCTATACGTAATTTATCGAACTACCGGTAAAATTTTTTCAAATTACCGATAAAATTTTTAGGGCATTTCTCGCGATTTGCAATCCCTAATTAATATAAAGAGGAGGGTAGTAATTAAACTGTGGAATTTCTTTCAAACGATAGTTACGCTATTTATTAAGGTATATTTACATCCTCTTCATTTACAATTACCACAAGCATCATCCACGTAACTAAATAACCCTTTAATACCTCCAGTCCGTATTATATATTATGCCCTTGTGCATGGAACACTTGAATAGTCTCTTTAAACGATTTAGTCAGCGTGCTCGTGTTGCGCGTTGCTCTCGCGCCACGTGTTCTGGACTAGCTCTACGAATTGCTGCCACCATCTACTCTGCGACGTGAAGTACAAAGCGCAGGCGGCGATGAAAACCCACGACATGACCAAGCAGTAATCGGTTTCGTTGGAAGGTGTGCTGGGAACAGGACCAGCGAAGTCCGAGGACGTGACGTACAACGATCTGCTCGGTTGTAGATTAGTCATGTACGTTATGAATCGCGCGAAAGATTCCAACGTGTAGACGGTGTAATTAAACTTCGCCACTGGCTTCCCGTTGTGAACTAGCATTAACGTTGGAACCCCGACGATCCCGTACTGAGCGTTGAAGCTGCAACAACACAGAATGCAAAGTTTAAACGACTTCCCTCGCTCCTCTATACTTGAATATAAATCAGAATTCATCGCAGTACTACTTCTGGTATTTTATGGCATCGATCGCGACTGCTTTGATATGCGGAAAGGAGCGCGACAATGCGTTAAAGTGTGGCGCAGCTCGGCTGCTGAATATACACCATCTCGCGTAGAATAATACTATCACGCATGTCCCTGGCAACAGTCTGCCCTCTTTGTCGTTTCTGCTCCTGTTCGACTGGCCAGGTTCCAACATTAACAATTTCATTAACCTGGTGGCATTGACAAGCTGTAACAATCAACATCTATAATCCGTCTTACATATCTCGCGAGCAAAACAGTTAAGCGACTCTGTCTCTTACTTCTACTGGCCCGTAAACCTTGTCCATCAAACAGTTGACGTTGGTCGCGTTAGGCGACGAATTGTTCACCGTCACGTTCGATTCGACGGTTCTCATTTCCTCCGTGGTGTTCGCCTCTCCTGGATATTGATCAGGATAGCACACTTGGTCCGGATTCTCGAAGGGACTTACCTCTATCACCTCGCATTCTACCGTTCCTCCGAAGAAGCTTAGCATTTGCGCTGAACGAATGAGGGAAATTGGAGTTGGTTAGTTGTTATTCAAACATGGGGAAGTATAGTTGAAGCTCACCTGACACTATGATAAATAAATACAAGTTCCTCTTACGGGTACACATCTTAGATACATAACCTAAATACTGCACGCTCGGCTTGGTCAGTAGCATTAAATCCTCGAAGAAATTAAAGGTTTCTACCAACAACGCGCGATGTTTAACGAATAACCATAGCTTTAGTATTGTCTATAATGTGACATTCGTGACAAACAGATTTGTGTACATACATATTATTTTTATTTCTAGTCTCGATCGTGAACCGTATAGGCAATCGATTAACTTTTCGAGTTCGCGTCAGTCGATTGTCGCGTGTTCTGTAAATCGATTAATTTGATTTTGAATTCTGATTAAGTACTTAAACGCGCGCTGTATCGGGAAGACTGAAATGGTATTTTATATCGTTCATTCTTCCCTAAATATTTTATAAGACAAAATACTTTCGTTATTCAACAAATATCTACAAAAAATTCCACTCGCCGTTAAAAATGATATTTTAAAATAATTATTTGTAATTAAATATAAAGGGCGGCAAAAATAATTTTTTGATCGTACCCTCATCTCACAATTGATAAGATTCTCGGTTATCATTAACATTCAAATTTGAAGAGTCCTCGTAGAAAACACTGTAAGTGTTAAAATTAAAAAAAAAAATTTCGAAAAATTTGCAAATGGTAATACTATATTATAGAATTTGTTTTTTGTCATTTACAGTGCTTTCTACGCGGCCTCTCCATTTCTCGCGCGCAATGTCTTTCTTCCACTCGGTTTCCCGCGATCGTTCATCGTTTTTCGTAACTCGCTGGAATTTTCATTGACTTCAATCTGTCTACAGATCACGGTATCGTTTCCATCGACTCATTTGTAAATTACGAAACGGTGAATTCACAGCGAGGGTCTCACGCGATGTTGCGATCAAGCTCGCCGCTTTCGAGCGTGCTCCACGCGCCGCCGGAAGAAGAAGGAAAGGAAAAGAGCCAGGGAGTAGGAGCCATCGCGCGTCTCCAGCCACTTTCATTGTTATCCGATCTGTCTTCACTCGAAGACGCACGCCGAGCACTTCGTTCTGGTCTACTCTACTCACCGAGAAGCAGCCGCGGCTTTCCACCTTTCGGGGACAGCCTAGCGAAGCTCCGAGTCTCCAGTGAGTATCGAGAATTTCAATAAAAATTCCGCGTTTTCACTGCGCGCCTTTCACGCCGCTGATAGCGATCGACGAAGCCTTCTTTCTGTTCTTGCGTCAGGTCGAATGAAAGCTTCTTTCACTCGTTGCTTTCATTCACCGAGAATTTGTTTTTTAATGTAACTAAAGGGAGAGTATATATTTCATTCAGTGCTCGCACTTTTAATTAACTACTTAGATCGTGTAGATTTCACTGACTTTCTTTAATATTTAACACGCTAGAAATATTAGCGCGGTTATTGTTGCGCGTGCGGTTTATATTTAAAAGGGAAGTCAAATTGTGGGTTGAGAGAAAATGAGTTCAAATTGTTTTTTGTTAGAAAAAAAATTAAGTATCTTAATTTTCCAAAGTTCAACGCGTCTCTACCGTCGAGTTAATAGTTGCCCCGCGCTGCGAGAAAACGCTGAAAATTAGCATAGAAAAATGCCCGCGCGAAGAGGAGGTTGGCCTTTATTCGCCTCGCCACCCGAGATTCATTCATTCCAAGCGAACAATGCGATTTCGTGTGCCCCAAAGTCGTAAAAAGAGGAGTTCTTACGCACGCCGCTATTGCAGCGGCAACTTGTTACAATATCGGCCGCTTAGGAAATTGGGAAATTCTCCCGTTGCATCTCTCGGCCTGGGAAATCGTATTGTTTTCCACGCCGCAAACGTAAATGATGAATACCTAGTTGATTAAATCCTGAATCGCAGCTCAAGTGTTAAAAATTCGCGTTGCGTTTGTTTTTAATTGGCGATAGGAAATAGATGGAGATATAGTTGAAAAATCAACAGAAAGCATTGTAGTAGAAACTCTACAGGATTAATAAGAATCAACAAGGACAATGGAGGAAGCTGTTGTTGGATGAGGTGTTCGAATTATTATGCTTCCTAGTTTCACCCGATTGTCGCTGAAACAGACGGAAGGTAGACGCATTCATGCTCTGTTTCAGCGGCTCGAATTCACTGAGTTTCTACAGGATATGTCCGCGGAGATATTTTAATGGCACCGGCCACGCAGATGCGCCTTCTCCGTCTTCCGTGTACCTCGCGCCACTGTCGAGAAACGTGCTTCAACGTGCTTTTCCCTTTAGCTACTAGATCTCTAATGGTCACTTCTGTCACTAACCGTTGTCATGTTTATCGTTGGCGCAGGTAATGTCGGCGCTCAAGCTACCGGTTATTCTATTGTTAGTGTTTTTGAAGATAAGCTTTGCCCGCGCAGACATCGAAAATTGGGAAGCCTGCGGCGGGAGGCTGGAGCGCGCTTTGGATTCGATTCACAGAGGTTACAGCAGGAGGAACAGGTTGGAGGAGGAGGAAGCGAGCACTTCGTACCAGCAGGAACTTCGCTCCGCGCCACTTGAGATGTCAGTCTCCCGGATCGCTGTTAAAGTAATACTATTTATTTGCAATTTTATTTCTTGGGGGAGAATAATTTTATTTATTTTTTAATATTAAATGGGTATTCTGGTCTGACGAACCCATAAATGTTATTGCTATTCAGTTTATTGCTATATACATTGATTTTCATTTTTCTCTATCGACAAAATTTGTAAAGATAGTACCTATAAATATCAATAAGGGTGTAGCAATAAACTGAATAATAATAAAATTGATGGGTTCTTTGTAAAAAAATTCCGAAATAACGCGACGGAAACGCCTGGTCAGACCAGAATACCACTTCAATTTTGCAATTGCTGTAGGGTAGATGTCCCTATTACTGCCACTTTATTTATTTTGCTTAATAAAAATGTAACGTATAAAGAATAGTGTTTAAACAATAATATTATTATTAAATTGGCACTGTTCTTATTATTATTAATATTATGGTTGTACACTATTCTTTATACGTTACATTTTTATTAAGTAAAATAAACAAGCTCTTAGCTCGTAGGTAGAGAAATCCTTGAATTTTTCTTGAATCCTTTCCTCTTCAAACCCGAATCCTCTAACATCTCCCTTCTCCTCTCACAGCTACCCCAAGGTGCAAGGGACACTGTGAACCCCTGGGCGAGGGTGGAGAAGTGCATCTACGAGCCCAGCAACAATTCCCTCCAGACTCGGGTAGCGTTCAATGACCTCTCCGTTTCTGGTATGGTGTCATTGACGCCCAAGGATCATCAGCCACCAATTCCAGCCGAATCCTGCAGAATGACGCTGAGATTGAGGCGAGCAGGCATCGACTTTCTCACCAGCCCGATTGCTCGCGGCAGAGGGCAAATGCGGATCCGAACGGAGTCCAGCTTCTTGGAGCCGAGGTTCGCCTCCATCTATGCCTACGGTTGCCACACCAGGCGACTGGACAAGCAGATCAAGAGGCAAGACAAGTGGCCTCCGTTTCACCAGCCTCACAATGAAGTAAGTATGCAGAGGATTAAAGAAATTACGTTAGGAATAGGTTTTGTAATTTCTATGTATTCGGGAGCCACGCACAGTGGTACATAATTACATTTTTTGTTCAAATCACCCTATATAGGTCGTAATTTTTCAGTAAACTTGACAATTTTTTGTAAATTCTTCGCAATTAAATTATCTATCGATCTGTCCGATCGGAATTTTAAATTTCGTTGCTGATATTTTTATATTTAGCGAAATATACAGCACTTTTAGGAGATCAGTGTCTAATATTTTCTGCGAGTTTAAAGATGCCTCTTTAAATCCCAAAATAGTTTAATCCAATACGACCAACATTTTTTTAAAAAAAAATTCTTAAATACCAGTTTCTTTAGGAGCTGTTAGACAACAAAGCCGCCTTACGGAGAATATACCTAATATAAGTTTGTCGCACGTGCTGGGTTCATTATTTAATAGATAAATATATTTGCCACAGTTCACGGCGTTGCCCGTGATATCCACTGACGACTACGAAGCGGCGGAGCCGCGTCAGCTGGTCGGCGTCTCGAAGGAAGTGGATGTCGCCATCCCCAACGAGACACGTGAATCTCGTTTCCTCAGTCCACCCGTTGCGAAGCTCGGCATTTGGCGGAAAAACGTTTGGCTGACCAAGTCACTGGTCCGCGAGAAGCGAGCCCTTCACCCCACCGAGTCTCCCTCCAACCTCCTCGGCGGTTCCTCGAGCGTTCCGCGCTTTCCAGGATCTTTCGACAGCGGCCAGGAAGTCGGTCATCATTCCCGGAGAATCTCTAGATCAACGGAGACGATCACACCGCAGGATTTCGTAAACGCGCTGGCCACTCGGAGATCGAGAGCGAACGCCACCGACGACTGCGCTGGGCGTCGCAATGCCACTGGCAGCCTGGCCAACGCTACGGAGAGTTTCCTCACGAATTTCAACGACAGCCAGCCGAAGGCTAATTTCAAGAGGGAGGACAGCTATCAGGCAACGAAGGCTAGGGAGGCCAGGCAGCTCTATGCGGAGGAGAACTTTGATAACGTCTTTCCGGGCGACTCGGAGAATAGCGGCAGGAGCTGGCAGTCGAAGGAGCACATCGCTAGTGAGATGGAGGACGTGTTCTTGCGAGGGGCCAGCCAAGCGCTGACCAAGTATATCGAGAGGCAGCTGCACCCGGCTATTAAAGAGACGCTGATGATTTCCATGGGATATACCGTTAGCTATGGATAATGTACTTTCTTGCGTTTCCTCTGTTAGCGAGTTGTAGAGTGCCCTTGTTTATGGCACGTTGTGTAGATAGCGTAGAAACTGAAGTGAAGTCGGAGTCGCGGTTCCGACACTGATGTCTAGTCTTGTTTTCGATGTAGCAGAAGTAGATGCACACTGTGCGAATTGGAGGTATAAGTATATTTTGTAAATTACTTTATTGCAAAGGCTTTAGTATTGTTACTCGGAAGAGGAACTTTTGTGAAGGATGGTCTTTTGGTAGTGCATGAATGCATCTTGTGTATTGAGAATATATTTGAGTTGTACTTGTATTACATTTTCAGTACTTTAATAAAATGCAAGATGATGAAAGCAAAGTGGTGTTATTTGAGCCGCCAAAGTGTTTTCGACCCCATTTTTCCTACAAAACTGACTTTTCCCCCACGAATTGGGATTTTTAATTGACCCACAAGCTAGTTTCCCTCGCCTTCTCCAATTCCTATACTCCACTAAAATTTAAAAGTAATTAACCGACTTCAAAAAATAAAAATGCGCTAAAAAGTTAAAAATAATTTTGTCGCTTACATAGATTGCCGTTTGACGTTTTTACCTGCCAAATCTACAATTTTGCGAATTTTACTATAAACCAAGCGGCATTTTGTTCAGAAAAGATAGTATGTATGTACTTCCAGAAAATGCAATAAAAGAAATCGATTTTTCGACTGCCTAGTCCCCTTAATACAAATCTGTCTGCAATCAAAGGAATTTGAAAGATTGCAAAACTTGCGCGGTTCGTACTTTCATCCCCGCGCGGTACGCTTTCTACATACAAACCTCTTTAGTCGTGGAGAGATGTTTTCTTACCGGAAGAAAGTGTTTCCCACAAAGTCTTCTATTTACCGTGGTAGGTTCGGTACTGCGCTGCAAAATCCTGCAATACCGACCATACGTCGGAATTGGGGCTGAAAAATCTTTTAAAGTAACAAGAGTACATGATACTATAGGAGGTGGCACGGCCGAGCTGTGCCAGAGAGAGAGCGACAGTGCGCGCGACAAGGAGGGAGATAGGTGGAGTGTGCGAGAGAGAGGGCGCTAGTGTGCGCGACAAGGAGAGAGATAGAAACATAACACAGCCACTGGAAATTCACTAATTTCTCATTTCCCACGAATATTCTACGATCTTTTAGAGTCGCGTCTCGAAGAATAGACCCTTGGCTACTTTCCTACGTGTTTTTTGCGCAGATTTTGGTTATAATTAATTAATCATTGACGGTTCTCTGAGACGATGACGGGGATAGTAAAACTCTTACGTAAACACTCAAGCCTCGTCGACTGTTGGTGCATTTTCTAGATGTAATTTATCAACTGTTGCAGTTTCATCTTGAAGAATGGACCCTTAACTACTTTCCTACATGATTGTTGTAATGATTCCGATTACAATTAAGCAGCTATGAAGATTTTTTGGACGGAGTTACAAATCCACCGCCGCCATTAGTAAATGCACACTTTCGTCAAGGATTGTCGATCTTTTCAAAATGATTTATATATTTGTACAGGTGGATTTGACAATATAGTCTTGTAACAATGTTCAGCAATCACTTGTATGCGTTTTATTTATGAATCGCTACATAGTGGTTACTAATAAAAAAGCCTTTTATCACAGGCTGTGCTTTTATATAGGTTAGATTACCGACCGCGATCCCTACGTTATCCCCAAGAAGTCCCCAAGTAGGCTTGTTTGGACCAGGAAATTCGCCAAGTTAATAGGAATACATGTAGTAAAAGAGGTGGCACGCCACCTATCACCCTCTTTGTTGCACGCGCTAGCGCTCTCTCTCTCTCGCACGCCACCTATCTCCCTCCTCGTCGCACGCGCTAGCGCTCTCTCTCTCTCGCACACAGCTCGGCCATGCCACCTCTTTTAGCATCGTGTATTCCTGTTACTTTAGGAGATTTTCAGCCCCCATTCCGAGCGTGTCGGTATTGCGGGACGCTGCAGCACGGTACGGAAATTACCGCGGGAAGAAATCCTTATCCTTATCCTTACTAACATATAAAAACACTTCGTCGATGATAAAAGTGAAACGTTGTGTTTGTTTGTCCTTCTTTCACGCCTAAACGGCTGAGCAGATTTCAATGAAATTTTGAATATATATTACGTACGTCCTAGATTAGATTATAGGCTATACATTTTTTTGTTTAGGCTCTTTTATTTTTCAAACATCATAAATAATTCTCGGGTGAAATCGGGTAACGGGTTAGTTAGTCTTGAATAAAATTCCGCGCTAATAGCATTGCTAATGATACTTAAAGAGCTAAATTTTTTAATGCAATTCTAACAATTATTGACGCGTAAGAAATATTTGTTTCACTGGATAATCGGGGGAGCAACCAACAAGCCTGGTGATTTAAAACAATAATTTATTTCGTAAAGAACTATAATTACCGAGTCGCTAAGCCTAGTGGACAGGTTATTGCATCTTATTCCTTTAAATAATTATCGTGTGTGTTACCGACCAATCGATACATCGTGCATAATACTTCTTATACATTATTTAACGTATTTACATGCCACACCCTCGACCTGGATGCCGGTGCTTTCGTTTCTTTTTATAAAAGACGCGACAGATCCTCTTATGTTACAAGTTCAGGTTCATTTCTGCGCCGAGTATGCCTCTTCTTAGAACAAAATAAAACGTGATCTTACACGATGCAATAAAGTTAACGATTAACATAGAATCAATTATCACGATCATGTATTTCTTCTAGCGAAAGGAGGAATCAGCTCGCGAATTAAGAAAGACCGTTTTACAAGGTGCAAGTTTGGGAGTTTATATTTCCAAACTTAGTGTGTCTGTTCGAAATGCACAAATCGAAGTGGATGGGTGCTTTTTACTACAAGGAAATTGCACTGTGATAGTCTTTACAAAACAAAAGGAGACGTGTTAAAATACATGAACGAGACAGTAAAACTCAACGTTGCAACTTATCTCTAGGTTTTCAAAACAGAATGAAATCGTATATCGTAATAGAATAAAGGATCTTAGGGTTCAAGGTTTATCCTTAAATTACTATATCACAATAACTCTGTACATAAAACGAATAATCGTGAAACAATAACGAACAGGTAATAGAAATAGACATTTGGGTAATATAAGAACAGTACTGGGACAACCATCGTCTACCCCAAAAGAGACTCATTAAAAAAAAGAACGCTTAAAGATCGATTTCCTTAACTCATTAGTCCGAGGCTCGATTGCCAACTCACTTAACTCGACTGCTTTCTTCATTACTGCTTTCATTAAACTGTCATTGCCGTTTTCAAGAAACCCTTCTGCTTTCGAATCTACAGGTAGCGAAGTTCGTAGCAGATCAAATATCCTGAGAAAGCAGAGAAGCTAAGCTACTCAAGCTACAATTCCTCGCAGTCCTCTCAGAAGAGTCACGACTCTGTTTTCTCCGGAACAGCTTCCTCGTCGACCTCGATTTTCATCTCCTGCTCGGACTCTGCACGCTTGTCCGTCTCCCGGTCGTCCTGCTCCACTTGCTCGTCGACGTTTATCTCCTCTTCCTCGTCTGCGGCGTCAGGCAACACTTCCTCCTTCACCATCACACCCTCGCTACTGTTCTGCTCCTTCGGCTCTCTAGGTTTCGCTTCGACCGAGTTCTGCGGGTTCTCAGCGGGCGACGGAGCCCCTCCGGAGCGATGGAACGTTAGCACGTGATGGTCCAGCTCGGCCCTGAAGAAGAACTTAAGCGTGCACTTGGAGCAATCGTACGGTCGAGCTCCCAGACCGTGTTCCTGCAGCATGTGGTTCTGGAAGAAGAAGAAACAAGCTCCGTTACCGCACTGACTCCAACAAATACCAATTTCCGCAAATCTACAAATCCAATGCCGTACCTGAAGTCCAATAGGCGCCGTGAAGAGGGACTGGCAAATGTAGCAACTGAGAGCAGCGCACCCAGCGAACGTATGCTCTATCAAGTGGCTCTGCAATTGCAACGGACTGCTAGCTTCGAAGAGACACAAGTGGCAGCGCAGTGCCTCGACGGATGCTTTCCCCGACGACTCCAGATGCTCCTTTCTCACGTGCTGCTGTATCTTAGCTTCCGTTGGGAACGACATCTAAAAGGAAAAGTAGATTCGTGTTTCAGAACTGATACGAATGGAGAAGCTCTAATCCTTCTCTACCACCAGTTCCCCTTACCTGACACTGTATACACGTGTACGTGTTTGAGCCAGACCCAGTCTTCTCGTGCTCCATGTGCCTGTGTTTCTCCGCTTCCTCAGGGTCCTCGAACTTCACCCCGCAATCCTGGCACCTTTTGCCGTCATTCCCCTCGCTGCCCCTGTCCTCTGCCTTAAACGCGCGCTCGGAGTCCCACCTGTCCCTGGACCCGTCCCACTGAGGGTCCTTGCTAGAAATCCAGCCCCTGTCGGATTTAGTCCTAGCGTGCTCGTAGGGTGAGTTCAGGATAGGCAGCCCCTGAGAGTGGCGGATGTAGCAGGATTTGCAGACCCTGAGGGACTGTCCCCCACCGCTGATGTGATTTGGAGGTAGGCTGACGAAGTCGTCGACGGAGTAGTCCCGGAGGCAGAGGCAGCAGCCCGGGTTGTGGCTCTTCTGATTCGGGCTGGGGCTGGAGCCAGCGCTCCTGGACCCAGTGGAGGCTCTGAGGTGGTGTCTGGCGTGGAGGCGACACTCCAGGTCGCTGATCAAGGTCTGCCTGCAGACGACACACGCGGCCGGCAGATGAGGGAGCGAGCCGTCTAGCCTCTGCTGAGGGTCCACGTTCTCCAGGCTGTGTCTTTGAACGTGCTCGAGGAACTGCGACTCCGTGGCCAGGCTCCCGCGGCACACGATGCAGGTGTCGCTCAGCTGGATCTTGCAATGCTTCTGCAGCTTGTGCTCGGCGAGGATCGCTCCGGACGGGCATACCTCGTCGCAGATGTTGCACTTGTGACGTCCACCGGGCTCGTTCGAGGCGTGCTGGATCCTCGTGTGAGACTCCAACTCGGTTCTGGAGCGACACACCTCGCCGCAATAGGCGCAGGTCATGCTTAAACTAGACAGAGACTTGCTCTGAGGCTTGGCAGGTGCGTGGGCCAGCTTCTTGTGGGCTTGGAGCTCCGCCTCGTTCGCGAACTCGCCCCTCTCGCAGAGCTCGCACTGCTGGGCACCTGTGCTGGTGTAGTTCGCTCGCTTGTTGTTGTTGTCACGCTGGTTCAGAGAGTTGTTGTTGCTGGACGCTGGGGAGCGGCCTCTTTTCTGGGACTTTGGCTGAAACCCAACAAACAAAGTACAGCACTCCTTTCCTTAGTATTCCATAGTATTTAAGTATATACAGCACATCTCAAAACATGTGATATACCGCAACAGAACCCAATAGTGACAAAGAAGATGAATAATATTGTGTTGTTTGCATGGAATCCTATAGCACAAAATTCAGTTCCAAAATCGTGGGACCAAAGAGAGGTTAAAATAGGCCCCATTTTTGGGTCACTCTTTGTGCTACCATCGACTCCATGCAGTGTTACAACCGACCCCGGGTTGAGGACGGTTGTAACACTTTCTCTCCGCTTCTCATTTTTTATTAAAAACCTGAATATCACTTGACATACAGCGAAACTTCGTTGTGTCTCAATAATGTCAGATAAGTAATTAACATTTTCGTGTAATAGCTTTTGCTCTAACTATGATAGTTTTCGCGCAATCGTATTCCAAAGTCAAAGTACTACACTATCGCCCCCGGTCTACCCTACGCTATTCAAATACACACCTCTTCTTGGGACCTAGGCGCGGGCCTCCCGTTCCGCCCGTTCTCCCTGGCCTGATGTTCGCTGGAGTGGTGCGCCTGAGCGATATGCCTGTCGAGCAGGAACTCAACGGCGAATCCCTCCCTGCAGATGGGGCACCTGTACAGGTTGCTGGAGTGGCTGGCGAGGTGAAGTTGCAGCTCCAGCTCCGAGTTGCAGCAGACGCCGCAGAAGACGCACCTAGGCCCTGAGCCAGCGGTTACACCGGGAGTGGATGCAGGACTCCTGGCCACAGGGCTGCTGTTCGACACGGCGGGCGGCGCGTGGACGCTCCTCACGTGGCTAGCCATCTCCGACTCGCTCCTGAAGAAGCTTCTGCCCTCCCCGGGCGCGTTCCCAGGCGAGTTCTCGTTATTAGGAGCGGTGCAGGCGTTGCAGCGATAGATCCTGCACTCCTGACTGTGCTTCACAGCGAAGTGCACCTGTATCGCCACCCTGGAGTCGAACGTGTCCCTGCACAGGGCGCATCTATAGAGATGATGAGCGTGGCTATCGAGCAGGTGTCTCTGTAGAAGATCAGGGTGAGGGTAGAGCTTCTTGCAGGCCCCGCAAGCGTACTCCTTGCTGATCTGACCCAGGTAGTGCTTCGTCAGGTGCGCCAGCATGTCCTCCCTGTCCTGGAAGGCAGCCTCGCACTTCGGGCAAGGATGCCTCATAGCGTCGTTGCGGTGGTCGGCTTGCAAATGCCTGGCCAAGTGCTCCCTGAAGGACTCGAAGTCCTTGAGAGCGGCGCCGCATTGGCCGCAGAGCAGAGTCCCCGCGGTGTAGCTACCCTCCGTCGACCTGGAATGCTTGCTGGTGAGGTCGGCCGGTTCGGAGAGCGATTGATCCGCAGGCTTCTCCGCCCTGGAGCTCTTCGCGTCCCCGTAGCTGCCGTTCATCTTCGCGTCCACGTACTCGCGACCCTCCAGGCCGCCCATCCGCCTGTTCTCGCAGTGCTGGAGAACGTAGTGCTCGGCGTAGGCTGCCGCGGAGGCGCACGGGATGCCGCATAGGGGACACATCATCAGCGCGGAGCCGAAGCCGTCTGTCCTGTGGATAGAGACCAGGTGGTCCCGCAGGGAACCCAGCGTGGAGAACTTCATGGTGCACTGGTTGCAGGTGAACGAGTTCTCGTAGTGCTCCTTCTCCATTCTTCTATCCGACTCCTCCTGGTACTTTCTCTCGCGATGGTCCTTCGCACCAGCCTCGGCTCGGTCCAGCCCCTTGTCGCGCTGGTAGGCGAGCTGCTCGCTGCTCCTGCTAGGCGAGGGCGGCACGGCCACGCTCTCGCCGCTAAGGATCGCCTGGTGCATCGTGTGCACGTGCATCTGCAGCTGCTGCATGCAGCTGAACGAGTCCCTGGTGCAGTACATGCAAGCGAGCTTGAGGGGCGAGCTCAGGATCGGCGTGGTCGAGGCGCTGCCCTGCGAACCTTTCACCCCGGACTTCGGGGCGAGGGACAGGTTCAGCGATGGCGACGGGGAGCTCGCGACGGGGGGCGAGGATGTGCTGTGCGAGGAGACGCTGCGCCGACCGTACTCCACGTCCTGCAACTTGCTGGCGACCTGCGACTGATGGAGCTTCTTGTGCGACTGCATGTGGGAGGTCAACGCCGCGGCAGTGTTGTAGCCCCTGGAGCAGGCTGTGCACTGGTAGGGCTTCTGGGTGTCGTGGGTCTTCATGTGGATCTTCAGGTGGTCGCTGAAAATGCGGGTCGTCGATGGGTGATAACGATTCTGCTGGGTGCGAGTGGAACTTTAGTTTGAAAGGGATTGCTAGGTTTTAGAGGTGGTCCTTTAGGGGTGCTTAAGTGTTTTGGGTAAGTGCTTATAAGGGTTGTGTAGTGTGGGGTGGGTTTAGGTGATTTTAGGTCGAGTCAGGCAGGAAGTTTCGGTAATTTTGAATAATTAACTAGATTTAATATAACAATTTTATGGGTAAAATATTCAACTACCGCTTCTAATAAATATAACTTTCCTCCGTATCTATTCTTATTTAATTAACGCTCCTCTTTACTGTCGTCGCGGCTAGCCATCACGCGGACTGTCAAAATTACCTTCCTTCCGTTGGACGTTCAGAGAACCGAAAATCAGACTGTGCCCATTAACCGTGCTAATTCCTTTCACGTTAATCACCATTGACGCGAATGAAAGCTTTTTCCAGGCGATTTCGGTCGATACTCTGGCGGACGTTCTATTAAAAACATCGCCCTGCCGTAGAAACTCCCGATGCAGTGGTAATAAAATTGAAAGCAGGGTGATGGTATCATTAGCACAGCTTCCCAAACCAAAAAAACTTCCATTTCCGACTTAAGCCACGAGAAAGGGACGCCATATTGTTAAGTGTTATAAAATCTAAATTTATACAGTAAAATGTCCGTTTACCTCTCGCGTAAATTTTCACACCTACCACTGCCTTTTTGACCTTTTCAAACTTAAAAATACCACCCACAATATTCGCGAAGAAACAACAGAGGAGTAAACAAATATCAGAGAACTGGAGAAATAGCAGAGGAATAAACAAATACCGGAGGAATAAATAAATAAATAAATAACAGGTGGATAAAAAAATAGCAGTCGAATGAAATAATACCAGACGAGTACAGAAATGCCAGAGAATTAAAGATATACCAGAGGAATACAAAAATAACAGTGAGGTACAGAAATGCCAAAGGGCTAACGAAAGAGATCAGAGGAGCAAAGAACTCCTGGAAGCAGACGACCAGCAAGACACGAAGAGTTCAACAGCTCCGTCACCTCTGCCACGGCGGAGAGGTGGGTCTCCTGTCCGCGCTGTCTAGCCGGTTACCAAAAATAAAGGGTGCCAAGCGATATGAACGATCGGGATGAACAATTTGCGCTCGTATCACCGGGACGCGGATGAATAATTCATCGGTGGGGGCTGGTGGAAAACTAAATCCGTTATAAGGCCAGGTCACTCGTCGGTCCGCGACCGGTCAGTGTCTCAGCTTCCAGAAATGAAGACAGACGGCAAATTTGCTCTTGCACTTTACGCCTGAATTATTCATGCAACTCGGCAGGATTATCGGCTGGCTAGGCCCTGCCACGTCCTATTATCGCGCGTGTATCGCATCTCGCGTGTCGCCTGCTCGAAAACCAACGGATGGGAGAAAAACAGCCAGCTTAAAGAGCCAACTGTCCCCTCCCGGAGTTTCTCATCTCTCCATTTCCTAGAGGCGGTTCAACTTCCAGCGTTTCATAAATCTGACTTGGCTTTCTCGATTAGTGTGAGCTTCTTCAAAATTGAAGAGAGAGTTTCCAGGAATCACGTGGATTTATCCTAATTTGGGATCGTTTATTGTTCGTGGACTATGACGTATCAGGGGGCAGTGTGTTTGGTGAATGAGAAAAATGGCCAATTATTGTCCGTTAGGGATGGAGGGAATCGTAAGGGGACAGGGAAAGAGATAGAAATAAATGGACCAGAAGAGCTCCGCCTAATCAGCCATCTCTGCAACCATCACGAATTGTCCTGATTCCTTAGCTTTTGAATTGTTTAGGAGCGATATTAAACTTTCAGGTAACCCGAATTCGGGTAATGGTAGCTCTGATAATAAAAAACTAACAGTGGAATTGGTCTGACAAGCTTCTATTATAGTGAACGACCATTATAACATGACTGCAGCGTTATTGGGCTCTAAATAAATATCAGCGTGGATTTTTTAGGAGATCAATTGGGAGACTATAAAGATTCTGTGCCATATAATGGTAAAAGTCACTCGAATTGACATCGAATCGTGGAAGCGGACGTTTACTTTTTTTTCTCTTCACGATGGATTACGGGTGGATAACGATTGGCTGAGTATGCTCGATCGATCGTCGGCGATCTCGATCACGCATTGAGATCCCCCGTGGCTGCGGGATCTATGTGAGAACCACGGGGGTTTTCACCCTTTTGTTGGGTCACCCAAGCCGACTGTCAAGCCGGAGGAACGAATAGAGATGTGGCGTAAAGATCCAGCAATGCGATTGTAATAGTGGCTGACAGGCAAAGCCTCTGTTAGGACTCTGCCTTTCCACTGAGAAGTACTTGGATGAACTGTTAGATTCTAGAGAAACATGAAGACTCATTACTTTCTAGTTCGAAGTAATTTTCGCAGAGCCGTCTTAATAGCATTGTAGGCCCTGGGCGAAGCAACGCACTGGGGCCCCTGCCTACCACAGGAATAAAAATGTTAACGATCACTAGAATTAATTGTAGTAATACTTTGTAGGTTGTTTGTTATTGCTATAATTTTCTTAGGCCTTAAAATCAGACGGTTTTTATTTGGGGGTCCCTACGATCATGGGGACCCTGGCGATTGCCCAGCGTGACCATGTATAAAGACGGCGCTGAATTTTCGTGTCTTCTGATAGATTGAAAAGTTGTCTACACGAAGTGAAGTCTAAAAGCAACCCCTACTCCCAAATCCAAATCAACCACCAGTTCCCACCTTCAAGCGAAATAAAAAACCTTTTGCGCTACCGAAACCCTCAATTCTTTCTTACCTCCTCCACCCAAAATTTAAAAGAACCTCCACGTCTAGTGGCGCACTGAGGATTTAATCTTGGGAGGAGCCGCGTTGAAGGGATAAAGCTATTTTTAAGAATTTTATTTAAACAATAAATTTAACTACTTCAACATTTCTATTTATAAGATTTATCTCTAAACCCTAAGATCAATAACAGTAATTACAATATCCAACTAATTATACTGTTTAATTTTAACAACTAAATTACTAAGATATGCTCTTCAAAATATTTACCTTCACGAAAACTTAGTTACGGAAAAATCTAAATTTATTAAAGTAATAAAACACAAGCAAATTTTAAAAATTGCAAATAGATCTTTAATTAATCTATCTCCTAAAATTCATTAGGTGATTATGAAAATTCGTTTAAAGAATAAAATCCAGTTTTCTTTTCTTCTCGCAAAACCCAGAACCTTTGATCCACCAAAACCCCCGGTTCCCGGACTCGACGAGGAGTCTCGAGCGCGACGTAACCGAGCGTTGGTGGACGAGCAGCAACGCGGCACTTGACTAATGGTCTACCTGTTGTCCCGTAACACCTATGCGCCTACCTGTCCGCTCACCTGGACGCGGCGACCAGGGCCCCTTCTCGCGGCGGGCATTCACGCTCGTAGGCCGGCGGAGCACGCGGGGCACGCTCGAAGGGAAAAAGGTCCGCCACCCTTGGCCAGGGGCCCACCTCCAGCCCGGCTTAGCATTATAATGCGCGAGCTGGACGAGTGAATGGGCGCGGGGACGCGAGAAAAGGGAGAAAGGGAGAAAGGGAGAAAGGGAGAAAGGGAGGAATGAAGATAGGAAAGGAGGTCGTCTCCGTGAACGCTGGCAGGGTGAAAGAAAGAGTCACGTAAGAGAGTAAGCTTGACTAATGCCAGCCGGGGCCGCGGTCGTCGTGCGATCATTATTCATTTGTCACACACTGCCGGATCGGTCCCCCGGAATCGGGGCCCGCCGTTTCGTTTCCACTTTCTGGCTGTCGCCTGCTCCCGCGGGCGCTCGCCCCGCCGCGGGGTCCGCAGCGGCATGATCGATCCCCGTCGACGTTGAATATCGCAGGCACAGCTGCTTCCTGGGCTTGATAAACCTCCTTGCGAAGGGGATTGTCTTTGGCCTGGGACCACCGCGTGAGGGGGGCGCAGTTTTTCTGGGTCGGAGGGTAAGGTGGTGGGTTCTCGAAGTGGAGTTTAAGAAGAAGGGAAAATAGGAGTCTTATCCTGAAGACTAGAGGGTTGAGTCGCTGGGAAGTGATAGAATCAATAGCTCGTCAGGCAGAAGAAGTCTTGAAGGTGAGATTCGAGTACTCTCTCTTCCTCTTTTCAGGGGTTCCCCGTTGCTTTAAGGACACCGCAGTGGGTTAGGACAACTGTTATGATAATTCCAGGCTCACCTCCGAGAGAAAGCAGCTTCGCAGTGCGTGCATCGGTATCTTCGATCTCCGGTGTGAAGCTTCACGTGTCGATCTCTGCTGCGCTTATGTTTGAACAGCCTCGCGCACCAGCTGCATCGATACGGCATCTGATCGCCGTGACTCTGTAACAACGCGAGACAAACGATCGGTTGGTGTGAATATATCGATCATTACTCGAGTCTCCGAGGAAAGCAAAGACTCCATTTCTAACTAGCTTTGACATAGTGATCGCAATGATCGGTAAGAACGATGCTCGATCGAATCAACCGGGCGCTCGAAAATAATCCCCCCGCCCTGTCGGTGGTGGATCGAGGAAGAAAAAGGGATCGACGGGGGCAAGAAACCTCTCGTCGGGGAATTGCCCTGCGTGGTTGTCACCCAGGTAGATCACTGTGACCGATATGATCGCGAACGGGCCGGGTCATTCTCTTTGTCCGCGTCCTCCTTGTCTTTTTTTTTCTTCCAAGCAGCGCGCGATGCTCTCTTTTCGAGCCGGTGTTCGTCCAGCGAGAAGTAAGCCCGGCACGTACGACTTTCGAGCACCGTCGGCTCCTTTGAAGAGACAATCCGGACGGAAGGGCGAAGCGATCGCCTCGTCGAGGACCTCTCTGGAGACTGACAGTCGCGGGGGGTATCGTGGATCACGTAGGGAACGGGCAACACGTCGAATGGCACTCGTCGTTGTAAAGATTCTACGGTTGATTGCCAGTACCGGGGCACGGAAAGTGCGCTGACGAAGGAAATGGTGTACTAATGATGATGACAGCAATCAACACCAAACTTTCGTTTTTAATGTATCGACCATTTTACCTATTAACCCTTAACCGGTGACGTGGAGTCTACAATAGAAGGCTCCTGCAGAATGATTCTTCCTATATTTTCCTTCGACCTTTTGTTTTACAATATGTCACGAAGACAACTTTCAGTGGTTTCGAAGAAAACATGTTAAAGTATCTTTTCAAATATGTAATAACGTCACTAATATCTCCAGTGTATTTATAAAATAAATTTAGGCTCGAAAATGTCAAATTGTTAAAGAGAAGTCCGCGTTATTAGTTAAGGGCGACTGTATTCAGCCACCACTGTACTAGTAAAATAACAATAAAAAAACAGTAATTTAACCCTTTAGCGCCTCGTGTGACGTCACAAGATTTTCAGGCGTATAAAAAAAATCGATAGTCGATAATTTTGTCTCCCAAAACGGTTCAGTTCTCTAAATCGCTCCGAGATGCAAGCTACGGATGCGTTTACCGCTGTAAATAATGTTTACAGTAACCATGGAAACGTTTCTGGCGAATGCATGTTGGACATTTTTCGATAACCTCAAACGTTGTTCTTGTTTTCTTTAAACAGTTGAAAGTAAAATTATTTTTTACATTTTATTTGCTAGATACGTGCAAATTAATTGTTATACTAAAAGAATAATGCTTGGAAAGTTTGATTTATGCAAAAAAAATCGCTTTTTTAATCCATACACGCCGTAAATCATATTTCGACTGGCTTTTTTGGAAAAACAACGATGAAGTGTAGGTATTGGGACCATTTTTCAGTTAACTAATCGCAAGAACTCTATTTTTTTCCGCCGAGAAAAGTGTCTGGGCCTTAAAGGGTTAAGTGATTCTAATAAGTTAGAATACTTCGACTATTTCTATATCATTAGTTTTGAATTCCCGTACGATTTTCGAGCGGCGAATAACTTGGCGAAAGGGTGAGGAAGCAATACGAAGTTGAGTTGGCACAGGTTCACGAAGGGAATTCATCCCCGTTATCGAGGCCGTATCTGTGCCCCATGCGAGCCGCGATTCAGCCCGCGTATGTGGAAGCGGTCTTTCATCGAGGCTGGGACAGCCCAGAGGCACCCGAAGAGGTGGAGGAGCCACCTGGACGAACAACCTGACCGGTACAACCTGTTATGGGCCACGGTACAGATTCTGACCCGACGATGACCCGTGGCCGTCCACTCGGACGCGGAAGAGCGGTCCTCTCTAATGCCACCGCCATGCAAAACAGAAAAATTCGAATCGGCCACGCGTCCTCCGCGCGATGGAACGCGCCGACGCTTACCGCCATCCCTTTCGCCGCGGGATTAAACTCCACGCACCCGGAATTCCGAAATTCTACTTCGAATCTGATAGTCTCAATGTATTTAAGGACAATCGATTGCATTGAAAAGTACCTATTTACAGTGTCATTTACAAGTATTAATAATTGTGAGAAAGGTTGCAAATTTATCGACCAACTCTCCCGAAATTTGATTTTATCTGCTATTTTAAATCCAAAGTATTGAATCTGTACCAAATGTCACGGTTTATTTTTGTAAATAGGTACAGTATATTAATACACTTATGAAAGGAAGCCTGCCCGCTTCTTTTTATATGCAATTTCAGCGGATTAACGATTACGTAAGCAGAGATGGCTATGCCCGAGCAATTACCTGTTCGTGTTTCTTCAGGTAGCTCAACCGCGGGAACGTGCGGTCGCAGAACTGGCAAGGATAAGGCGCGGCAGCGTTGTTTCCGTCGGCGTTGACGCCGACGTCAGCATCCACTTCAGGCTCCGACGGGAAGCTGGCGGACGTCGGCGTCGCGCAGGACGACGGCGTCTCGCCACCTCGGCGCGAGTTCGGCCCGCCATCCTCGCTGTGCCAGGACGAGCTTCCGGTCCCCAAGGCCTCTGCAACGGTAGCAACAGAAACACCCTTTAGAATTCGCCGAACAGGATCACCAATCATTCTTAAATAAAACACGCTACTCCTCTCTTCCTCTCAGCTACTTCGACGTGACTCGTTTCCAAAAAGATGGAGAAGTAAGCGTCACGTGTAATGGATACGAATGGCCCTCTTCTGCCAAAGTAGCGGTCATTCGTATCAATAGAGGGAGGGAAGTGAGACGAAGGAAGAACGAGGGGATGAATAGGAGAATAAAGAAGTCCTGAAAGGGGAAGGTCTGCTACTAAAATTCTCTGGATAATACTATCTTAATCCAAGAAGCTAAATTAAAAGTTGTACCATCTGTAGGGGAGACCGGGGCTAAAAGTTCCGGAGGTAAGTTGTTCCGACAGTTCTATCTTGAAAATCAAAAAGAGCGTTGTACTTTAAATTATTTTTTCCACAGAGTGGCGTGAGCAATAATTTAAAGTACAACGCTCTTTTTGATTTTGAAGATAGAACTGTCGGAACAACTTACCCCGCCATGCAAAACAGAAAAATTTGTAGCCCCGGTCTCCCCTACCACATGTTCCTACGCTTCCACTCGAAGCCCTCTCGTTCTCGCGTCCGTCTGAAGATCCCGCGATCCTTCAGCCAGGATATCGACGGGCGGAGAACGCCGCCGAAGCCGCGCGGAATGTTTTTTCGAAACAGGTTTACAAATGTCGCAAGGAGGAGACCAGTTCCATAAGCGACCTTACGAACTCGTGGCGTACACGTCGGGGCATTACGAGGCCGGCTGACCTCACCTCGCCCCGTTACATGTCCCCTCGGATTGTTTTCGTAACGAGCACGCGGCGAAACTGGTACCATTAACCCGCGTGGCTCGTCAAGAGGAGGCCCGCGCCAGATCCACCGGGACTGGTCGCCGCGGATAGAGGAAACCAGGCGTCCGGGGCATTCCTGGATCGAGTTCTGCTACCCTCTTATCCGTGCGACCAGCCCCACGCTATCTGCCTCGCATCGTGTTAACGTACGGCGCAATTTTTCCGCTGTAACGCGGAATGGTCTCTTCCAGCGCGATAGCGAATCGTCGCCACGCTCGGCGGAAGACTTGCCTCCCCTCCATTCGGCAATCCAGAACTCGTCGCCACGGATTACAGATACCCCGGGCAATACCACTGTACCAAGTTGGTACTTCCTTGATAAACAGATCGGCGGGGGTGCTTGGATTTTTAAGGGTTCGTGGTCAGGGAGTTGAGGGTTGAAAACAGTGGCTTTAAGGATTTAAGGAATATAGCGCGGGTAGTAAACTTTCTGAGGGACCCATTTTTGGGGGAAAATGAAGGGGTGGTTTACTAAAAATGAGGTAAGTGTAGTAGTGCAGAAAAAAATTTAGTGTTCCAAAGAATCATATTTTTTTGAAGATGGGCGGCAATTGCTCGTCGGCCAATGATAATTAAGAATTATCTGCGAATTTGTATTACTTTTTACAAGCTTTTATTTAGCTTCACTTGTGAGTTTTTCGTTAGTTTGCGAGGAAGAAATCTTGTAAGTTAATTTTAACCTTCTTCCACATGTCCGATTATTTTAAAATTTTGCACACATACGTAGTGCCGATGACAGTACAATATTTTCATGTCTCTTTCGTATGAAGCTTGTTATTAAAAAATGTTATTATTGGTTTAATAGAAGATAGAGGGAGCTTATGGTTACGTTTTCTAGGAAAGGTGTAGCGCGGAGATAAATGAGGATGGTTTTAGATAGAAGGCAACAAAGCGTCATAGAAGAAACCGGTGACGAAGGAGACATCCGGACGAGGCGAGTCGAATAATTAATAATTGCCAGGAATGAAGACTCCCACCGGCTCGAATAGAGCAAAGTGGCCCTGGTAAACGGTGGAAATGACTCGGCTAGTTGGCCGTTTCCTCATTTGCCCCGGTCCACGCTGGATCCGACACCCACCACTGGATTTAAGAGATTTTACGGAATACCGTCTTCGCCGGGCCCCACGGCGAGGGACGAGGGACACCCAACGAGATCGGATCACGGACTCGTGCTTCTCTTAAATGGGTCGCATCCTCCACCCACGCGCCCCGTCCACGGCTTTTCTTCCTTTTCCAGCTCCGCCGAACTCGGCCGACCGTCCGTTGCTTTCAATCAAATCCACGGGGGAAAGGTTATAACAATAAAAATCGAAGATCGAACTTCAATTAGAAGCCAAAGAATTATGAAAATCCTGACAACTCGGAGATAGGAAATTAGAATTTTGTACTCGAGTCTCTGGAATCTCTGTGACCACTGAATCTACAAGATAAGATATCTGATAACGATTGTCTCGAAATTCTTCGAAACTTCTGATAACACAATAGAAATTTCGTAGGTTTCCTGAATTAAGTGATACAAGTCAATGGATTCTGCTACTCGGTGCACTTCGAAATAACTACCAAACCCCTGGAGCTTCTTTTATCCTGATCCCCAGCAGTGGCCTCGAGGTAGAACCGTTAAAATTGGAATGATAATCCTAAGGTGCCCCGGCCGATCAGGTGTTCCTCCAGTTGTGCAACTCGCATCGCGCGCGTATCGAGGCACTCGCCCAATTGGCATCCAGCATGACTCACGCGCGCTTCTTTCTCGCAGAAGGAGAGACGCGGCGGATCGGGTGGGCATGCAATAAATATAAACCGAGCTACCGAATGCACCCAGCTGATACCCCTCGTCATCGGGAATTCGACTGCGACTGCCAAGAAATCGGGGGAGGATCTAGCCTGTCCCGTTCATGGGAAACGTGTCGAGCGATCCACTCGCTCCGACACCCTCCACCCTCTACTCATTTTTTACCCAACTATCCGTATCGCTTCTCCGAGGGTTCTCTCAATTTTGAGAAAAATTAAAGGAACTCGTTGCTAATATATATTTCTCAGTTTCTGGCAATTACATTGAATCTCGAGATGAACTGGAGAGTTCAGCAGGGTTGAGCCAGGGTGGAATATTAATCGTTAACCCTTCAACTCTCCGAGGAAGGAGGCGAGTATCGAAGGTGGTGGAAATAAGGGAGATTATAGATCGTTTGGAGCGGCGACTGGATCCTCGATGATTTTCGACTGTTGAGAGGAAAAGGGGGCAAGATTACGACGCAAGGACGTAAAGGCCCCGTGTTGGGGGATTCGAAGGGGTTTTATTTAGAGTCTCGATTCGGTCCAATCAGCGGCGATGTGTCATCGGCGCGAAAATAGTCGCACTTAACACTGGCAGCTCTTTTCTGCCCGACCTGCCGATGCCAGCCGTATTCGCATTGTGTTTTTATCCTCTCGGCGTGTGCGTGCACGCCCGTACACGCGTGATGGCCCGCGTAATGTTTGTCACCTCGTGCCCGCCGCTATTTATAGGACGGTTCGACGACGCTTATTAATAGGGGGCCGACTTAACGCCTTCGTTAATTGTGACTTATGTAGAGACGCGAACTCCGACGGTCACCAGTGGCTTGCGCGGATTTACGAGCCGCCAATGGCGCAGACGCCCAGCCCCGAGTGGCTCCAAAATTCTCGTGGTCGATGGCTTCGATCAGCGAGCAAACGGGGTTCAAGCCCTTCACTCAACTAATGAAAGGGAGCGAGCTTCGAGGAATAATGAAAATTTGCCAGGGAAAGAGTTTTCACTCCTTTTCAGGGGTAGAATCTTCGGGGGGATGAATATTTTGATGACCGATCGTTGGAGTTACTTGTGAAAGAGGGATGACAAAAGTTGAAACGATGATTTATTTTTTGGAGGTTCTTGGTATTTGTAATTGATAATCTTCTAGTAGTTTTGTTGGGAAAGTTAGAATCTAGTATTCTACCGCAAGAGGCGACGATGACGCGACACTGTAAGTGGCTCCTAGTAGCGGAGTCAACGATCAATTACTGGATTAGGTTGAAATTGAAAAGACGCACGAAACGAAGGGCAATTGATTGGGTCTTGGAGCGAGCTTGCGGGAGACGGTGGGTTATAAGCGGACCTCAGTACTGAGAATCGTAATGCTTGATATTTCCTTCGAAAGAACTCAATAAAGTTTGCGAATTGTAGTTAAATAAGATTTCTACGAAATGCTTCTCTGATCCTCAAGGAATAACCACGCTGACTTGATTATCCTTTGGAAGCAAGAAACTCGGGAAGTGACAGACTGCGGAAACTCAGATTTCACATACATACCTTTAGACTTATGGTGCTCATCCTGAGAGGGTTCCTTATGAGCCTGGATCTTCCCTATCAACAACTCCAGCCTCGAGCTGTTCCCCTTGAACAACATTCTGAATCTCGCTGCTCAAGCACCCCTATTGTTCAAAGGGCTGCCACGAGTCCCCATCACCTATCACCAACCCCAATTTACCAGCTCGATCTCTCAAAACTAATGTCCACGAAAGCAATGTACATAGATCTGTTCGAAAACCGCCACACTATTCGCACCGTCCAACAGTCTTCACGATCACTCTGCGCTCAAGTCTGCAGAAAACAGCACAACGCTGAGGGATCCTCGAGAAGCCAACGCTATGGTTCCTCAAATTCGCCAGCACCTCTGCCACCGATCATCCTGATCGTCGATGTCTCTGCGCCGAAGATGAACGACGCGCGAGATCGCGGCTCGGTGCGACGATTAGCGAAGACGAGGTCCTCGGAGGGTCCTCCGCGGAGGACGATCGATCTGTCCTCGATCGTTCGATCGCAAGGACTGGCATCGGCCGTTGGATCGCGCGCGAGCCAGCGGCTGGGAGGAAGAGCTCGGTGTAACGCGCGCTAACCGGGAACCCTACGGTGACTATTATCGCGCACGATGCAAACCGACACACCAAGCCCGAGCTCCTCCTGAAAGCAAAAGAGTGCCCCCCTCGTACGTGGAAGGAGAAGGGACCACAAAAGCCGGGCCGAGAGAGGCCAGGGAGTCCCCTGGGAAACCAGCCACCGCATTGGACGGTAGGCGGGCTCGCACACTAACGAGTACACCCACCTTCCGGCTACCCACTGGCACCTATTTAACCTTTCATCCACCTTCTCCACCTAATCCACCTATGCGCCCTTACGCGGCCACGCGGAGGTGACCGACCCGGCCTGGGTCGCGGACGCCGTCCCGGAACTTCCCAGCAAGCACCGGGCTCTATGGGAATACATACTAGCTGCGCGATTATGGGACGCAGTGAAAGCTATGAGTGGCGTGATTAGCGGCAGCTTAGGTTGGAGGACATGGTAATGGGAGATAGAGAGTTTCAGCTCTTTCTCTTGAGGTAAGGATCTTGGAGGATTTTGAAATTTGTGGTTCATAGATTGGGGGGTGGATAGGTTAGTGATAAATATATAATACTTGAAGAAGAGTGTAGGTCCTAAGCTAAGTAGCTAAAGAAGAGATAGGGTTCAAGAAGAACTTCCGAAACTTTAGGGTTTAATTTATTTCTTCAGATTTTTCAGAGAACCTCCCAAAGGTTAGGAGTTCATTTATTTCTAATTTATGTCTTCAGATTTTAGGCGCGAAGAAATTTCTAAAGAAGAACCTCCCAAAGTTTCGGATTTAATTTATTTCTTCAGATTTTAGGCGCGAAGAAATTACTAAAGAAGAACCTCCCAAAGTTTCGGATTTAATTTATTTCTTCAGATTTTAGGCGCGAAGAAATTTCTAAAGAAGAACCTCCCAAAGTTAAGGATTTAAATTATTTCTAATTTATGTCTTCAGATTTTAGGCGCAAAGAAATTTCTAAAGAAGAGCGAGGGTTTAAGAAGAACTTTCTAAAGTTTAGGTTCTTCTTGAACCCTCGTTCTTCTTTAGAAATTTCTTTGCGCCTAAAATCTGAGAAAATAAATTACAAATAAATGAAATCCTAAACATCAGAGGGTTCTTCTCGAACCCTTCGCTCTCTAGAAATTTCTTCGCGCCCAAAATCTGAAGAAATAAATGAATAAATATATAAATTTAAGTTCCTCAAGTCACCATTTGCACTGCCAACAGACAGATCACTTTTTCCACGGTAGTCTTGGGAATAATTGCTCGAATGACGACCAAGATATACTAAAGAACGCAGAAAGCAAGCAGCAGCCCCGGCGACGAATAGTTTCCGTGAAACCTACTTCAAGGTTCACCAGCGGGGTTCCTATCAGGGATCTCGATCGGCGTGGTGGACGAGTTTGGTGTACGCGTGGCCGCGGGAGTTTCGAAGAGCCGGGGGCCGACGAGGCGACAGGGCCAGGAAGAAAGGGAAACGAGTGTCGAAGCGGGGAAAGAGGGCCCGGAGAAGAAAACGAAATCCGAAGTGGACCCCCTGCAACCCCTGTGAAATCGACTGGAATGGATTCTCACACACGGCTGGAGCTCTGTGCCACCTTATGGGGGCAACAGAGGAGCATGGAGCTCCCTGCGGCGACCCATGAGGTGCGCCTCTAACCCGTGCCTGCTTTCGGAAACGCGCGAGGCGCCCACCCATCGCGCTTATTTATCTCGTTGCAATCGGGACGTTAGGTGGTCCCTCCTCTACCCAACAGCATTCACACGTGCTTTTCAATTATTCCTCGCTGATTAGTTACTCAATGTTAGCGAATCAATGCTTTTACAGGGTACATATAAATAGGTACTCCAAGTGACACTCAAGGGAACGAAATTGATAATTTCATTCCAATTTTCTTCGTGGCAATGAGAGAATACACACTCAAAACCCTGAGAAGTTTTAGCACTTACAATACTTTTAAATACAGGGTGTCTCAGAAATTATCGACCAAAGGGAGGTGTTCCACTGAATCTTCCAAGACGTGACATGAACGATTAGAAAGTTTACGAGGGTTTGATCCGAGCTGTTGAATTAACAAATGAGTGGAGGTTCAAAGGACTGGAACACTTACTTCCAAGACATCCTGTATATATTACCATCGCGGTCGAGCGTCAGGGAAAGTTTGAATAGACTCGGTCTCTCGGCGCGTTAATTGCCTCGGTGGCGTTTTTCCACCGCGCGGGGGATATTCGAACGTTATTAACTTTTCGTCGTGGATTGTTTTTTTGACGGCGGACGATTTCATCGATCGCACAAGTGGACCGAATCGTGCAGGCGGCTGCGATTGGAAGCCGAGAGACGGAAACTGTATCGTTCGCAACGGTGCGAAACAGACGGGGCAAAAAGGAGAGCCGGTGCCATTAGAGAATCGCCTTAGGCACGCACGCCCGTGACTTCTTAGGCCGTTTCGACTCTCTGACCACCGCGGTATCATTACTGTCCGGCGGAGCCGCGCTAATAAGCTCCGTTTCGACTAACGACAGGCTTCAAGCAGCCCTTAACGCAACTTCCAAACAGTGTGAAATTAACTTTTACGACGAGGAAACCCTGCGATGCACTGTAGCACCTTTGAACACACCTGAAACTATAGTACAAACTCACAGACTTGAGAAAATGGGGTGAAATAAAAAAAAAAATCACTCGAAGACACCTTGAATTTATATTCCATGGAAACTTAACACAGTAAATCTCAAAGTCTAACAGCTGAATCTGCACACAGCGAGTTGCCCAAAACCACGCGAAGCTTCGTAGTAAATGGTCCGCAGGGTTCAACTAGAATCTGCGGTGCGGAACCGAAACAGCTCTTCAAACTTGACGATTGATTCAGCTGAATAATTAAAGTAGCGATTTTACAGTGATTCAGCAACCTCTGCAAGAACTTCCTACGTGAATCGAGACATCAACCGACAGGTCAGCATAAAAATTGTCTTCGAAGAGCCACAGAACCTGCATCGAATAACTCAATGCAGAGCCTTCGATGCCACTAAAACTCATGACACAGAGAATCAATTTGAAGTGAATTTAAAAATGATTTTGTCTGTGCAGAGGTCGATATCGATCCTCAAAGACGAGGCTTGGATCAGCGTCGGATGAGTTGGCGCCGTCGCGACGCACGTTGTGGGTGGCTCCGTGATAAGAGCGCATGTGCAAGCGTCAGCGTCCCGTCGCCGATCGACTCCGCCTACGCGGCCACAGAGATGCACGCGTTTTCCATTCTGGCCCGTTCACACGCGCGCACGCGACGCTTCCGTCCGCCCCGGAGGTGAATCGCGTCGGATCGCTGGTCCGCAGCCACCCACGCTTAGGCCGCGTCCACACGGATACCCTGCCCCCCACCACGCGGTGCAGAGAGCACGCAACCCGTGGCGGCACGCGCGATTTCATTCATGAATACCAGCCCCACGCGGACGCGCGTATGCCCCGTTCACAGGCAACCCTTCTGCTATCGGCGGGGGTGAATCGCGGGGCTGTGATGTATTCTCATCGTTCCCGACTTTGGAGTTGTGGTTTTCGGGAAACGGTTGGAGGATTCTTGGTTACGCTGTTCGTTTGGGTTTTCATGCGGTTGTTTAAGGAGATGAGTTGATTTATGGTAAAACTTTACAATGTTCAACAATGATTGTTGCTAAAACTTTATGCAGAATTCTTAAGGATTGGTGGAAGCAATTATTTTCTAAGTTTTTTCTAAGATTTAGTTTAATAGATTGAACTTTGAATCTGCATTTACCGAGAATTAGGAGATATTGAAATATTTGCCTTGGTAAGTGTATATTTGTTTAAGGAGATGAGTTGATTTATGGTAAAACTTTACAATGTTCAACAATGATTGTTGCTAAAACTTTATGTAGAATTCTTAAGGATTGATGGAAGCAATTATTTTCTAAGTTTTTTGGTAGCTATCAATTATTACCTGATTTATTGTAATAGATTGAACTAAAAGATTCTTGGTTACACTGTTCGTTTGGGTTTTCATGCGGTTGTTTAAGGAGATGAGTTGATTTGTGGTAAAACTTTACAATGTTCAATAATTATTGTTGCTAAAACTTTATGTAGAATTCTTAAGGATTGATGGAAGCAATTATTTTCTAAGTGTTTTAGTAGGTTTTCAATTATTATCCGATTTATTGTAATAGATTGAACTAAAAAATTTGCATTTACCGAGAGTTAGGAGATATTGAAATATATGCTTCTTCAGTTTCGGAGCTTCACGTAGTGAATTGCTTCGCCGAGAATGCGTGGTTGCGAGGAAACACAATTTAGCACACCTTCCTTCCTATCTTCAACTTATTAAATTCACCTCCACTTCAGCAGAAATCTCTCGTCGAATCGCATCGACAGCTTGCTACCCAAAGACCAATTATTTACCATAGCCAATAATTGCACGGTTATTCCACCAGTCGATCAGTGTCACCAGGAACAATCGCCACCTCGCTTTCACGAGCATCGACGGAAAAGCCTTAAGATCGATAATTTTACGGAAGCCATCGAGCAGGGAAAAACGTCTGCGGGCAGACACGGGAGGACAAAAGGTATTCCTAGTGCACTGATTTGCGGTCGGGAGATCACACGGAAGCGGCAGGAATTGCCTCGATATTCCGCGAGGCCTGTGAGAACGCGGACGACGTTCCTCCATGAATTTATTAGATTGAGACGCTCTCACGCGAGCATCCCGACGCTTTTACAAGCCGCGGAACCAATCTCTGTGTTGCCAATCCGCGACGCTTTCACGGCTCTGTCCCCGGTGAAATTCCGTCGAATCTCTCCTCGATCCCTGGCATCCGATTTCCCAAATTCCTACAGAAATTAAACCCCCCGGAGCGCACCAGTCCCAGCTCAAATAAAGCGACCACGAAACACAAGCTAAAGTTAATATTCCCTCGCGATCTCCTCGGAAAACTTCCCTTTAGTCCCTATCGAAAGTAATCGAGGCCAGCCTTCCAATGATTCCCTCGCTGATTTACGACGCCGCTATCTTCGCCACTTGCGCGGCACGAAAATCTCCACGATAACAAGTTTAATTTTCCATGGAAAGCCAGTCGTCACGCAGTCTGCGGGTTTAGTCGCACTTTGAGCGCGCGTAGTTATCGTCCAACAGCGAGCAGCGTCATTCGCAAACAACCAGCAAACGCGTTCATTGAGTAGAGCCGCCCTCCTTTCGACACGGGCTTCCGTGAATGTTAGCCAGATTAGAAACCAGCGATTTCTTTACCCTGTCTGTTTGCCGGGGCCCCGATAAGCGTCCGTGAAATCCAGTGAGTAACAGGGAAAGTCCTGTTTTCCTTTCGACGGGACGCACGGATTGCCTCGCCGATAATGCGCTGACAATTAGGCCTCCCCGAGATAAGATTATCATCTTCGCCGTGTCGCGATCGTTAACGAGACTGTTTCAGGAAATCGTTATTAATACCCGATATTCAGCTTGTACCGAATAACGACCGTAAAATTCGAGAATCTCGTTGAATCGCCAGCTAAAGAAGCTTCGAAAGCCTGGAAATGTCCTTCCCCCGAGCCACGCAACCTCCCCAGTCGCTGAGAAATGTAAATTTCAGCGTTAACCACCGAGTAAGTCTTCCTACGACAACAGCCACTTCCGGTCAAGGAACATAAACTCCTCGAAACTGTCTTAACAGCCGCGAGAGACGCTCCGACCGGTAGCCGTTGCCCCTTTCAAGCTACTTCCGCCCTGGCGGCGTTGTTTGCGGCGTAATCACCTTAACAATAATTCCGCGGAAGCTCGAGCGACTAAAAGCTTTGAGAAAAAATTCACAGACTCTATCGATCCTACTGTGATCCACCCACTCGTCAGGAACTTAAAGGAAACATCGAAAGGAACGTTTTAAACGATTTGAAACGCTAGTTTGAATCGGTGGAAGGGAAGCAAAGCTTTTACGAGCAGTCTGATCGTAGAAATATTTCAAGCAGCCCGTCAGAGCGCGGTAAATTTAAACCCGAATGGATCCCGGCTGGCAAGAGGTCAGTTCCGGTTCAGGCGAGGGTAGGTTCAGCCAGGAAGCCACGTCCTGACCGGAAGCGGCTACCCTCGGCAGACGATGCACCCTCCACGCGGTTTATCTTAGCCGCCATCTTGGGGCTGCAAGAACCCCAGCACCCCTGTCTTAAGTCGCGGGGCCATTAGCCCTCGGCTTTACGACTTCTGTTTAACGGTCGATGACGAACACCGCCAATTAGCGACGATTAAGTACGGAGGAATGGTACAGCTCGTTGCTAATATTAGGAATTTCTAACAATCGCCAGTAACTGCTGCGGGGAAGGTGAGCGTAATTTAGGGCCGTTTTGGATCGAGTCTGTAAACTGTAAAGGAACGGAGGATGTCGGGAACGTTTACAGGTGATGGTAGATAAATTGATTGGAACTCATGGTTCGTTTGTAATGACCACGAACCGAGGAATTCCAAGGTTTTTCTTAATGTCACCCTTCTAATGGCCTTCGCTAATTACACTTTGCCAGTGTGCAGTGGTTAAAGGAGAGTTGGGTGGTTTTATAGATTTTAGGATAGAGGCAGGATTGAATTGATTCGCGTTAAGTGGAGGATGAAGGTGCGATGAATGGTGACACGGCAGGTTTAGGGTCCACCTGCTGGCCGTGTCTAACCAGAAAATATCACGGCCAGCTTCTGGGCAATCGAACGATTTTGTCAGCAGACAAATTGCTTTTCTATCCGTTTCGTCGCGCCGAAGGAGAGCCTCTAGAAATTCCGGTAGCAATCCCTTAACAAAGGGCATCGACCACCCTCCGCGCGCAGCTCTCCGTGGAGAATTTGGGTCTTAGTGTTTCTATTACGCGGGCAGCAAATAGAATACTTCTTCTTCGTGGTCCGTACTTTTTATATTATTGTAACCGTGCAGTAAGTATCGAAGAGGCTAAGTAAAATTTTTTGTTAGGGTCCATGGGTTTTTCTGAAGTTTGTCCAAGCAGTCGTAAGAGAAAAGGAAAAGGAAGGTGACGAAAAGTGTGGAATATTGATGTTGAAAGTGTTTCGCGTGAGTGATTCTCGAGGCTGCCGATACCCACCCTTGATATCGATGCTAGCCGAGCTCATTTATTTTTTACGCGGTCGCCCCTGCGAGCACCAGCACCCCGGACCGAGTTTTTGTCGGCCAAGGGTACTGGTCCCGACCACGAAGAGGTCAGGCAGGTGAACCTTAATTCGTTGGGGGGCCAAGGTATCAAAGAGGGCCGCCTGCAACCTACGGTGGATTCAACGAAACCGCCATTACGGGCCACCGAACCGTTTACTCCACTGCAACTCCACTCGAGAGTCGAGAACAAACGTCCATCGCCTGCCTCTATTGCCCCCCCGTTTATTTTTATACGGGTATAGATCGTGGACGTAATTGTAAATGAGTCGCAATACTTTTTCGTCTCTTTTTAGCGGACTTTGACCACTCATTTAGTATTCTATGGAATAGTATTATAGTATTCTATGGAATAGTATTTTAGTATTCTATGGAATAGTATTATAGTATTCTATGGAATAGTATTTTAGTATTCTATGGAATAGTATTATAGTATTCTATGGAATAGTATTATAGTATTCTATGGAATAGTATTTTAGTATTCTTTCGAATAGTATTCTAGTATTCTATGGAATAATATTTCAGTATTCTATGAAATAATATTCTAGTATTCTACGAAATAATATTCTAGTATTCTACGAAATAATATTCTAGTATTCTATGGAATAATATTTCAGTATTCTATGAAATAATATTCTAGTATTCTACGAAATAATATTCTAGTATTCTACGAAATAATATTCTAGTATTCTATGGAATAATATTTCAGTATTCTATGAAATAATATTCTAGTATTCTACGAAATAATATTCTAGTATTTTATGGAATAGTGTTTCAATATTCTACGAAATAATATTCTAGTATTGTATGGAATAGTGTTTCAATATTCTACGAAATAATATTCTAGTATTGTATGGAATAGTGTTTCAGTATTCTATGAAATAATATTCTAGTATTCTACGAAATAATATTCTAGTATTCTACGAAATAATATTCTAGTATTCTACGAAATAATATTCTAGTATTGTATGGAGTAGTCTTTCAATATTCTATGAAATAATATCCTAAGTAATATTGTATAGAACAGTATTCCATTCTAGGATTAATGTAAGACTACTTAATAAACTTTCAAAAGTGTTCCGCCGATTGAAGCTACGATTTCTACAATTTGAAGTAAGTACATAGCGTTAAACCACCCAAGAACTCCTCGCCATTAAAGTCTCGTTTCCAATTACAGAGCTGGTGATCAAGTCGCGTGCCCCTCCGTCACGGCTGGCTCAGAATCATCCAAGTACGTCGAAACCCCCGATCACCTGTCTCTTCGGGGTCGCTCGTCTCGGTGCGCGAGCACCACCGACCTTAAAAAATAAAGAAGCTGCAGGTAAGAGACACCTGAGGAAGGTGGATCTTCTTCACGCGTACGCGCCAGCACCTGCCGCGTGCATTTAACTCCGCTGGACCAGAACCTTCCCGCAAATACCTCCCCGAGGAACATTTCTATCTCGAAAGATCGTCGAGGACCTCTTCGTTTCTTCACTAAACAATTGTCCTCGCGACCTGTTCGACCGCTTCACGCTTTTGACCTCAAGGCGAAAGTTTCGCAACAAGATTGAGGAACCTGAATGGAAAACGGTTTCTCGAACGACAGGGGGCGGACTAATTTCGCACAGAAGATTAAAGAAGCCACCAAGTTACCCGAGGGCAATCGCCAAAGGCGCAGCAACCGTGTCACCGCTTTCACCCAAGACTGGACAGCGCGAAACGCCCAATTATTGATCTCTCGCCCGTTCATAGACACCGAGGGAGAGTGGTCGCGGTAACGAGCTTGCAAACCGTGAAGAAACCAGTCGAACGGGGAACGAAAGTGACAAAGTAGCGGATAGAAATTTCCACGCCTAAAGATTCCAAGTGTACGACTCTTAGATCGAGAATGACTTCTCGGAGAAGTCACCCGGGGACGTCTCGCTGGCGGGAGGATTCCCGAAAAATGGAATTTTGATAAAATCTTCTGTCATTGGACTAGCAGGCGACGGCGAAGTGACTTTTATAGGGATAAGACGAACACCTCGCCGGGTATCGACTTCCCGTCAGCGGGATCACTGATCTCCCTGCACGAGGTCTGCGCAATAGGGGCGAGAACGCGGCTCGTTGGGGGTGTGGGGAGGTCGAGGGTTAACCAGACGACTAGGTAGACTTAAATGTCGCAGGTACGCCGGTCAGATGCTACTTGTTGCTTCGGGAGCGTATAGCGTGCTCGGGAATTCCTATAGCAACTCCGCTACGGAGATCTTGGCTACAGGTCGTTATCAAATCGGCCGAAGAAATATAAATCGAGCGTAAAACATTCGAAACAAAACGCTAAGTAAGTAAATTAACCGGTAGAAGATTATGGGATCAGGAACTACTATAAAAGGGAGCTCGGAATAAGAGACTTCGGAGGATCGGTTTTGGCGACATTGGTAAGACGACTGGCCAGTAGCGCGGAGGACGCGGAGGACCCGAAGATCGCGGGTTCGAGTCCCGTTGCCCGAGACCAGTTTTTTTTCGTGGATATAGGAATTACGAAACTAATTCCTACACGAGGAAACTATCTTACAATTACCAATCTTCCGTATCGACTAAAAGACATGCCAAATCGTGTGGTCCACTGGGAAGAGATAAAAGGTGGGAAATCTGAATCCACGATTTGTTGCGATCGACAGTCGAAGGAGGAGGAATCCAGAGAGCCAAGAGGGGGACACGAGGTCTCGTTAGGTGGCTGGGAAAGGTGCCCCCTGGGTGCCCACCGCTGGGGGACCTAAATCTCAGATTACAATCTCCAGCAGGGGAACGGTGCCAAGATTAAGGGCCCCCTGTACCTCGGCCCGTGTATTCGGGTGGGTACACGCGCGAAAACGAACGAGAGAAAGAAGAAAAGAGAGATCTGGGTGGGTGGGGGGCAACGAGGGGGCCAGCGCTAAGAGAATCACAGAGAGAGAGAGAAGGGAGAATGGAGGGTTAAGGAGCATCGAGAGAAAGAGAAAAGGGGACAAAGGAGTACAGGGGACGCGATCGTACGAATAAAGAGTCCGAAGGAAACCGAAAAACCGCACGAGAGGCGAGTGGAGGCGAGTGGAACGCCGTGGAACGGGTAAAAGAGGAGGAAGGGGGTAGCCATGGCTCGAGATAGCCATCGAGAGGAGGGAAAGGAAAGGAGAGGAGGCAACGATAGAAACGGATAAAGGAAAAACGGGCGATAAATAAGGGAAAAAAAGAGCCAAAGGGATGAAAGATACGCGGGAAGCAGATAAACGGATAGAGGCTCTGTGGTGGGGGGCTGAGGGGGGAGGGGGGTTGGAGTGGAGAGACGAATAGGGAGAGATTAAGATGTCACGTGCACACCATGGGACAAATACGCCCCGGTAAGGATACGTGCAGCAGCACGCACCGTCCGCTCGTGCCACCTCTGGACCCCCGTTTCACCGCTCGACATCTCGCATTCCTACCTGTGGACTCTCGAGCCCCAGGGTCGCAGATAAGCCCTCAGCCTTCCTGTAACTTTGACGCGGCCCGACACAGCCCCTCCACCTACGCGCGACGGCCACGGGATCCTCGGGCTGATAAGACGGCGTAGATAAACTTCTGGGTGGACCGGGGAGAGGGATATCGAGACGAGCTCCTTTGGTCTTCGCGAATTCGAGGGGCATGGGAGGTGGAGGCTGTTGGGTGCGATGGAGACGAAGGGGTTGCGAAGATATTAAACAGGAAAATTTTGATGTAGAGCTGCGAAGTTCGAGCGGAATGGATGGCACGAGCTCCAGTTGGAGAAATCGGGCGTGACTAACGCGGAGGAAGCGGATCCTTCGGCCGGGAATGAATGTCCTCGTGGTGTGGCTCGTGACAATGACAGGACAGTTAGCATGGTACAGGGGAGCAGCGGGGGGCCCGGCGATGATTCCGAGGGGGGATCCGAAGCGAGGTTCAACCCGGGGAGCATCGACTTCCACGCGACCCCCTCTTAGGTGAAAAACGACAACAAACAGCGGTGGTGCTCGTGGCTCGTTAAAATATCGATGCTCTTTGGGGAAAGTGGCGCTTCTTCGGCTCGCTCCTTCGTAACGAGAAAGATGAATGGTGGTCTATTATAAGTTATTTCTTTATTCTGCATCAAATTCGAGACGCGGGGCGTGTGCTGCGAGGTAGAAGTGGATTTACCTAATTTTCTCATCGCGGAGGAAGGCGAAGACCGGTCTGTTCGTGTAAAACAAGCGGGCAATTGATAAGCTACATGCGCCCAGTTAAGATTCCTCGAGCGAGCTGATTGGGGAACAATTATACGAGGCAAGTAAAGCCGGTGCGCCCTGTCGTTGGAATAATTATGACCAGAGCACCGTGGCACCAAAGCGCATCGAGAGCCGTCGATGCCTTGGTGGAAGAAAAAGAAAAAAAAAGAAGAAACCAAGCCGTTCGAGTAACATTAACGAAAGCTTAACTGTATTGTAGCGGCGGACAGCGTCGATGCTTCTCGCTGTGCGTACACGAGGCGCAGGTACTTTCTGATAAAGTCCCAGAGGCTGAGGAATCAGGGACCTCCTGTCGCGTGACACGGGGAACGGTGTTTCCCCAACACCCACGCGATCCCCTTCCTCTTGCCCTTCCTCCCCCCCCCCCTCCCCCCTCCACGCAGCCCTTCGGCTCAGAAATAAAGCGGAATCTTCATGAATATGAATAAGACACGGAATGGCACCGCGGAATACTCCATCTCCCCCGCCACGGAATCGCTCGAGTTTCTCCTTTAAATTCGAAACGCCATTGAAGGCCGACGATGGGAGATTATTTTTTATTAATGGCGACCGAAGCTTCTTGTATCCGGGAGTTCTGATTATGGCGCTGGGAATCTAAGGTCTAAGGTATTGGAGGTCAGATGTACCGAGGATTTAGGTATCTACCGAGGATTTTAGGTAATGAGTACTTTAGGTAACGACGACATAAGGTAGCCGGAACTTAAGATATCGAGGAGCTTAAGTACCGTGTAATTTAGGTACCGAAGATCGTAAGAACCGAGGAACTAAGGTACCAAGAACCTAATGTATCGGAAACCTAAGATATCGAGAAATAAAAAAAGAAATAAAGTACCAAGGACCCAAAATACTAAGGATCCGAAAATATTCGGAGCCCCAAAGTACCCAGGACTCTAAATATCCGGAGTCCCACATAGCGAGGACCTAAACCACTGAAAATCTAAAATACGTATCTACCACGAACCCAAGCTACTGACAAACAGAAGCACGAGTTCGAAGATATCGAGAAATTGAAGTACCAAGGACCCGAAAATATTCGGATCCCCGAAGTACCCAGGACCCTAAATATCCGGAGTCCCACATAGCGAGGACCTAAACCACTGAAAATCTAAAATACGTATCTACCACAAACCCAAGCTACTGACAAACAGAAGCACGAGTTCGAAGATATCGAGAAATTAAAGTACCAAGGACCCGAAAATATTCGGAGCCCCGAAGTACCCAGGACCCTAAATATCCGGAGTCCCACATAGCGAGGACCTAAACCACTGAAAATCTAAAATACGTATCTACCACAAACCCAAGCTACTGACAAACAGAAGCACGAGTTCGAAGATATCGAGAAATTAAAGTACCAAGGACCCGAAAATATTCGGAGCCCCAAACTACCCAGGACCCTAAATACTCGGAGTCCCACATACCGAGGACCTAAACCACTGAAAATCTAAAATACGTATCTACCACGAACCCAAGCTACTGACAAACAGAAGCACGAGTTCGAAGACACCTATCGCACCATATTACAACACAAAATTGTCCAGCAGCCACCGCAGGACATACTTGCTAAAAATGAATAGCGAACGGCACAGCGAGCCGAGAAAATCCACAGACCGAGATCGACCGCGGGAACAATCGTGGCGCGGCGATGCTGGAAATCGATGGGAGCAAATCGTGGCGAGGAATCGAACGGCCCCTCGTCGTCCGAGTGTTGAGTCCCGTTTCAGTATCTTAAGTCACGTTTTCCGTGGGAGCAGAGCGAATCGTACGGAAGGAGAGAACCGGGGTGACAAGACAAAAGATATAAGAAAACTTCCGCGCAGCTCCGATCGTCCACGGAGTGTGGGAATGTTCCACTCCTCGGCCGATAATCCAAAGCTGTTCCTCCCATTTGTATAAACCTTTTCGCTCCCATTGTCGCGCCGTAAAATCGCCCGTCACTCGCTTTTTACGCGAAATCAACCAGAGAAAAAACTCTTTACGTGCGTAATAACGGCAAGAGTCCCTCGGTTACGATTTCGTGAAAGGAATCAGCGAGAAATCAGCGTGTCCGGCGACAGAAGGCGAAGTCTGCCGCTATACAGCATTGTCCCTGGAATTTACGATCATCCAGGGAAATTGTTAACGCCGCTATATATACGCACTTGACTTTCTTATTCATTCCTCGTCGGCCGTTTCAATTCGTTGAAATTGACACTCGGAGATGTCGCTGATAAGACTGATTAATTCGATGGGCCGACCCGTCACCGGAACGTAATTATATTACGTCCACTGCTCGGACGGGGAATTTAAAAGTCTCGAAATCTTCGAGGAGAGCTTTAATTAGACTCGATTTAACCAGCCTCGACGTTGGCTCCTCGACCAGCTCGATGGAGCTTGGATGGAAATTTCTGGGGACATTTATATATTTAGCACGATTGACGTGTTTACTCCACTACTGGCTGACCCCATCTGACGCGCGTAAGTGATGCCTCCATGAAAAATAAAAAAAAGTCTTCTGGATGGAAAATATAGGTACATTCACGCCTCTCGATTAAAATCCTCCTTTCATAAATTACATTAAATATGTGAGTATGGAGGCGACAGAGATTTTCAGTTTTTTTTTCAAACAGGGTTTAGAAAAGCAACCCGTTTGATTCGCCGAGGAAGAGCGGCGCCCCGTTCTGAATCAAATTAATTCACTTTCGCCGGCGTGCCTCGAATCGTCGGTTATCGGTGGCGAGGAGAATCGAGAGGATGACTCGGGCGAGCAGGCATCGCCGAGGAGGGGTGCCAGGATGGCGCATATCATCTTAAAGTTTAATTGAGTCTAGGTCCCACGAGGAGTCAACACCGGAGCCAATCTTACTCGACGCGGCCCTTTGGGAGCCGGGGTCCGTCCCTGCCACCCTTCACCGCTGCTCCTACATCCTCCGTGTTCTTCCCCAGCTCCCGAAGGATTATCTGGATACCTCCTGACACGACCTCTTCCCAGGAACACGCTGTCGGTCATCGATGGCTGGCGAACGAGAAGCTTCCTTCGATCACGATCACGACTGATTCCGGGCTTCAGAAACCAGGATAAGAGACCTCGGGGGGTTGATGGAACTAGGAAGAAACACTCGAAAGGGATGGACGATGGAAAAGTTTAAGAGTAGAAAATTTTATTGCAAGTCACCTTAATTAATTATTCTGCGAAGATGGAGGTTTTTTTAAAATACGCGAATATCCCCACACGTGGATGTTTATATCCTACATTTTCTCCGACGAATTGCCACTTCAAGGAAGATAGTCAGAATTAAGGACAATCGTTCTCCAACCCTTGTCATTATTGCAAGTGACCTGAATTAATTATTCTGCGAAGATGGAGGTTTTTTTAAAATACGCAACTATCTCCACACGTGGATGTTTATATCCTACATTTTCTCCGACGAATTGCCACTTCAAGGAAGATAGTCAGATTCAAGGACAGTCGTTCTTCAACCCTTGTCATTATTGCAAGTGACCTTAATTAATTATTCTGCGAAGATGGAGTTTTTTCTAAAATACGCGAATATCTCCACACGTGGATGTTTATATCCTACATTTTCTCCGACGAATTGCTACTTCAGTCGTTCTCCAACCCTTGTCATGTTCGACGATTCCCAGATTCGTTAAGGGGAGTGACAAGCCGCGATCGTCTCGACCATCCGCGGCGTTAAAGCGAATTAACCCGCGGCAATCAGCAGCGGGATGAAATTTCAAGGGTCGAGGACGCTGCAGACTTCGCAGACATCGCGAATCGGCCCAAAGAAGTTTAAACATTTACAAGTAATTCGGCATCTCGACCTTGCTCTGTAGTCGCCGAAGGTGGTTAAAGGAGGGAGGGGCTCGAGGACGAGGAAACCTCTTGCGATGAATTACACCAGGTCCCCGGGGAGGACGGGGGAGGGGATGAACCCCGTCGTGCTTCGTCTTGCGTTAATTTCGACTCCAGACGCGTACCTTACTCGCCGTTATCCTCGGGATGCCAAGGTCGAGCTTACAAAACTTCCCTCGGCTCCAGCAGATACTCCTCTCGTCCCTCGGCGTGCATCTAACTGAAATTAATAATAATGCAACGCGACCCCACATCTGTTAAGCGAAGCGCTTCCGAACGAATAAAATCCGGAATAACTCAAAGGACGAGCTCCAGCGTTCAAACTGAAAATCTCCCTATCCAGCCACGCGATAACTAGACACTTTTCATTCCCTTCGAACGTTCCCTTCAAACCACCCCCGAACGATGTGCGTCACTGCAGCGAAACCGTCCCCCGCCCGGCGGGCGTAATTGGGGCAATTAACCGAAACCGAGATGCCCTTTGCGCTGGGATCGCCCAGGAACGGGGGAGGGCGAAGGAGGGGAGGGGCGGAATCGATGATTCCGGCGGATGTTCTAAAGTTTCCAGGAAGGGTAGATGGTCGAATCGGTTCGTTTCGCTCCATTTCGCGCGGCGGTTTCGTGTGTACGAAGGGGGTCCTGGTATCGGATGTCCCTGGAGCACCGACGCACGACAATGGGGCCCCGAAGACCAAAATCAGCGCGCCGCCCTTTCTTCGTGCCCCGAGCTCCACGGCCACCCCTTTTTCGCCGAACGATTCCCTTTTCCATAACCCACCTCCCTCTCTCACTAGCCGAGGGCCCCAACCGCCTCTCTTTGGCGCGCTGCGGCCGCGAGCAGGACGGAAGAAAAAAACAAACGGGCGAAGGATTTAATATAATATAGAATGGATATCCTGTCCGTGGAGAGCCGATGTCGTTCCCCTTTTATGCCATTAGGTGGTGCCGTAACCCGATACCTTCGCGGTCGAACGGGGGTATAAAACAAAGTATGGGGCCCCTCCGGGATACGTCGGCGACGGACGCGTTTACCAGGGCGCGGGTTCCTCCTACGAGGAGACCGAGGAGTCCTCTGGCGAGATCTGTGCATCGATTGTGGGAAACTGGACGATTGGCCGGTCAAGGGGTGCGCGAGGGGTGAAACCTACCCGAGGATGGACGAGCAAATTCGAGTGGTTAATTTTGGGAAGTTGCAAACTGACGGGGAGTTACTTGATCGATTATACTCCTTAATCTTCGGGGGTGCGGTGGCCTTGCAGGTTAATTGCCGCGAGGAATCTAGTGTTCGCTGGAATTCTGGTGTTTCTGGAAAATGTTTCGGCACAGTGACTCCCAACTTGTGGGTCGCGAAGTGTTTTCTGGAGGATCGTCACGGTTTTTGTTTAAATATTACTAATAAGTCAGAATTGTATTCTGATATACCTATTTTTTATGCGTTTTCTTCACCTCGTTAAATTTAAACGCGACTCGAAAAGGATTGGGAAACACCGTAGTAGAAGCTTGACTACGCGAACCTTTGATAAATAATTTGATGTTTGAAGTACGCTGACCATTGGAATTTGATCGAGTTCTCAGGGCGACGAAGGGAATTATGAATTTCATCTGGAGAGATTGGCCAGCACAGGTGCTTCAAGAATTTCTCGTTTCCAGCTAGAGAACACGATACACCCCTACCCTGCCCCGCGGATAATTGCCGCGGAGGATTAAAAAGGAGGAAAGAAATCGACATTATGGCCCGTGTTTTTTCGACGTTTAACTCACGGGCGCATGTTCACCTGCGAGCGCGAAACCAGATACCCCAATCATCTTGTCACGGGTTATAGAAACGTGTACAAAGGGTGGCCCACAATAAACCGCCCCTGTGAGACACCAAGGGCCACGAATGCCCGGACACACGGATCTATTCTCTCTATCGCGAGGAGACTCGTCCCCGATTCCTCCGATTCAGAACCTTTGTCCGCGAGATCGCAGGACTTCCCAGGACCCTCCTCCTTGATTTCACCCCACCCCCCCAACCCCCGAAAACCTCTGTCTTCCGACATTCAAAGCTGGCAAAACTCAATCTCCGAACCTCCAATTACTTCTTCACGAGATGGGATAAATCCTCCCCCTTTAGTCGCCTTCTACGACGAGTTGGGGTAACTGCGGACGCGTTCCATCCCCCCCTCGCCCGCGGGGGGCGCCGATCACTTCGTCTTCTCGATAAGATCTACCGAATTTCTCGATGTACAGGAAGAAAACGTGGGACGCGGCAGTTGGGAGGACACGGAACGGCGTATGAACGCGACAAAGGATGTCCTGATCGAGGGGAATCAGGAATTATTCGATCGGGCACGTAACGGAGAGGCCGTAGGAAGCGTTTACCGGTGCAGAGGGTGGTTAGCCAGCCAGCGGCGGCGGTGGGAGGACGGGGAGGTATAATGCATTGAATTAGACGCAAATGCACCCTGGACACCAATTGAACGGGCTTCCTGTGCTTCGTGCTCCATCTCTCCCGCGGGGACCACCGCCTTTCCTCGATATAGCGCGCGTGTATACCGCAGGATGCCTCGACGCGATACCAACCGCCTCGTGCTACGGCACTGCGCGCCAAATATTCCGGAGGATGTCGAGCGAGTCGATGCAGATCTGTGTGTAGGTTACAGTCACTCGCCGACAAACCTTCCCAAATCGGAGATCCTGATTTTAAATAAAAATTCGCGTGAATTTCGAGGAGAAATTATTTTCAGGGTGAAATCAGAGCTTCGAGGTGTAAGGGGGTGTTCTTAAATTACGTAATGATTTTTAGGCGCAGGGGGAGTCGTGAATTTCTTATGTTTTATTATGAGGGAGTGAGGTAGCGACTTATGTAATATTTTTTTAACCCCATTTTCAATATTATGGAAAAATATTACCGAAGGAAGGGTGAAGTCTAAAATAAAATCTTAGGAATTTTTATTCTCGGGAAGGGAGGAGCTAAGAAATCGTCAAAATTACATTTATTTAATTTAACAACGGCCCTTAACATTATTTTTCTTTGAGTAGTGTGGTAGACAATAGAAAGCTGAATAATTCTGGTATTTAAAATTTTGTGTTATCCAGCAGCTTTTCAAAGTTATAGGTAGTAAAAAAATTAGCCTCTAATTTCACCCCTTCGGAGTGAATTTCCGAGAGAAAGAAAACTACTCCTCTACATTCACACGAACGATTCCTGTTCAGAGTACCTAAGTCAAAAGTTTCCGGTAAACTTTTGTCGCGGTAGGCTTCGTTTATGGGAGAGCTGGCTTCGAAGGTGGTTTCAGGAGATGTTCGGTAGGTTGAGAGTCAAGCTCGCGTTAGTAGCAGTGCAGTTGACCGAATTAGAGTCAAGATCGCTCCAGCAGTAATGCATTTGATTGAATTAGAATCAAGATCGTTTGAGTGGGGATGCATCTGAGTGAATTAGAGTCAAGATCGCCGCGGTAGAAGCGCGTTCGAGTGGATTGGAACGAAGCTCGTTTCAGTGGGAGTACGTTCGGCCGAGGAGCGAGTGCCTCTGGTGTCTCAGTATTTCAGAACGTAACGAGAGGGACAACGACATGCACGAAGTCACGCGTGCCAGTAAAAACTTCGAGCGCATTGTTCTGGACGAGGCACGAAGCGATCCACCTTGACCCAAACGTGATTCTCGAAAACTAGCGGTGTGCCGTGACACATCGAATGACGGACGTGTCTCTCAGGTGTACTTGTCATAATTCTTTCGCCTCTGCCGCGTCTGGCGCATTGCACAATTATACTTCGAGGAGTTACCCTTGCCACCGACTCGAGTCGCTTCGAAGTATCACCTTCGAAGGCGTATCTACCTCGATTCCAATACGTTTCTTATCTTCTTCATCATTAATCGACACAATTACCGCGCTAAGAACGCACACCGGGGAGCTGAACATCTTAAACACTGCTCGTCATCTTCGAAACTCATTCTGAATTCCAAAACACAATACTAATTCCATGAAATATGTACTCAAAAATATTCAATAAGAAAACAGAAGACACATTAGTCTCAAATAAATGAAAAAATTGAATATGTAGTCTGTAATTTCACCTTCTCCGTCCTTAGGCTAAAATAAAATTCTACAAGTTTTACTTATTTTTTACTCTATGGCTACTATCTACTCAAACCCTTAATTTGTGAATTTAAAGTTAAGGGGTTACGCCACCCCGAGGCGCTCGAAACAGCACTAAACTACTTAGACGATTTTTTTTTACTGATTCTATGAGGTTGAAAATTATTTATTTTCTTCTTATGAGCGCATATGTTGTATAAATACTGTACAAAAATGTTAATCATCGTGTTATCATCCGAAATGAAAAACATGATGATTTTCGTGTTCGCTAATAAAATACCTACAATGTAGCACGCGAATTTGAGAAAAAAAATTTATTGCACAAATGAGAGCAAGGTGAAGAAAATTATTTGTTTTTCACCTGACAAAACGAATATAAAACATTTATTATATACGAATGTGTTATCGCACGAAGAAAATGATATGCTACATTGTACATAATACCATTAAGAATATGCGTACGCAGTTTGAAATCAATCGGACAAATAGTTTTGGAGATATTTGATATATCACCTTTGAAAATGTAGTTTCGAGAAAAACGCAAAAGAAGAAAAGTAGAATCGTCGCTACCTGCAGCGGAATATCGACATCCGCGCCTCGTTTAAAGTCTACAACTTGACTATTTTGGGGAATTTTTTCGTCTACCATGACTTAAATTATTCTTAAAACTTCACGTAATAAGAAAATGCAAAAAAAAGAAAAATCGATTTTTCAAATCTTTCAGGGTGGCGTAACCCCTTAACAGAGAGGATTATTTTTCTATAATTACTATGAATTAGCGAGAAGAGAGAAACAGAACCATAAAAAATAAGCTCCTTATACATATCTGTTAATTTCGACTTTCAGTGCAATCGAACCTTCGACATATTTGCTAAAGACAATAAATTACTTAATAATGCAAAACCCCACAAGAAATATACATTTAAAAAAGTAAGATTGATTTTGTATTTTTTTTTGTTCCGAAATGTACTAAATTTTTTTCTCATCACCATTGGCCGTCAAGTAGTATATTTTCTCAAAAAACCCTCCCTCCGAAAATGTCTGGAAATATCCAAGCAGACCAGATTCGGTCCCGATTCTCCTCCGATCGATTGGACTTGCGAAAAAAGCAACGGTCCACGGAAGAGTCCGGTGCAGCTCCCGAGGAGGAAGTTGGCCGAGGAAAGAGCAGGAATGGAGGAAGTATATACGCGGAGGAGGATCCTCGAAGGATGCAGTAAGGGCCGAGGGATCGGGCGTGGAGCGATAAGAAGGCACCCGCAGGTGTAATTATGATTACCGCAGTGCAGAGAAAGACGGAGTATTGCGGGGCTCGTATGGCAGCCGTGGGATCGTGGGAAATAGGAATCCTCGAACGGCACTTTCGCGTCTCTGGCTCTTGCTAGCAGCCGCCACCGACCACCAACAACGCTGTTTTCCGATTGTTGGTCCCCTGGCCTTTCGCACTGGCTTCCTACCGTCCACGGTTAGGATACCGCCGCGTCTACGCCGCCCGTAATCAAATATTTGACGAGTTTCGTAATTTCTTAGACGGCGTAGACTGCTGTAGACGGTTCACGGTAACGCGTATCGATCTCCATCCCGCGAATGGGCTTCAACAATCGGACCACCTCGGCGAGCTTCTACTTTACAGTTTTCCACGAACAATTAAATCTTCTATCAGATGAACTGAATAACAGTATCACCGTCATCGATTACTTGGCTTCTAAACTTTAGGAAATACTTGAAAATCTACTTCGCCGGAGAAATTACTCTCGAGCTATCGATAGAACTCCCAGTTGCTAAGTGGAAATCGAGTGCTGGCAGCAATAAACGTGATCGAAGGCAATTCGATTATCCCAAATAATTATTGCCACTGTTCAACCTCCTAAGGTCGGGGCCAGATATATTGACCGGTGAGTTTCGCGAGGAGTATTCTCCTATTCTCAACGTTTTCTGACTCGCTCTCGCCTTGCCAGAAAAAGAGTGATCCAGAAGTGGTGGGGATAGCGCCGAGCTCTTAACGTGTAGGCCAAACCGAGCTCTTAGCGGAGAAATACATACCTACATCATTCTTCTATTCTCAAGGTTTTCTGACTCGCTCTGGCCTTGCCAGAAAAAGAGTGATCCAGAAGTGGTGGGGATAGCGCCAAGCTCTTAACGTGTAGGCCAAACCGAGCTCTTAGCGGAGAAATACATACCTACATCATTCTTCTATTCTCAAGGTTTTCTGACTCGCTCTGGCCTTGCCAAAAAAAGAGTGATCCAGAAGTGGTGGGGATAGCGCCAAGCTCTTAACGCGTAGGCCAAACCGAGCTCTTAGCGTAGAGATACATACATCAGAATAGGTGTGCGTTAGCTGCGAAAACGAATTCACCGGCCAATATATCTGGCCCCGACCTGAGTTCAGTATCTGGTCCACCTAATCCCACTCTCCTTACATGGAAGCTAGCCTTTACTCTATAAATCCATAAAAATCCTTCAATGATGTATATTCCTAACGAAGATTCCTTTTCAATCTTCCCCAAGTTAGCCCATTACGGCGACCGCCAGTTGTCCCCGCAATCGTTTCAAAGCTACGCAAAGCACGAGTAACGAGAAAACACCCCGGTGGCCGTGTCTCCGTAAGAATCGTGGAAAAAAAAAACAGCGCGCTGGGTAATACACGCGGCGGGGGTGGGTGTGCGGGGGGTTGGCCGGAGCAGTTAACAGCCGAGTTTTTCCAGCATGGACCCCATGGGTGCGCCCCACGGCACCCCGAGGTCTCGTTTCGACCTATGCTTTATACGCAGCTCGCCCACCCCCTCTCGCCCTTTCTAGCCACCACGATCGCCCGTCGACCACCAGCCCCCTCCCCATAACGCGCAGCCACCGTTACGGGGATGAATTCGACCTGGAGAATACATTCGTAGGTGCACCATGCGATGGCGAGGCCCGCGGCAAGAGTTCAAGGGTGGGCGGAAAAGAATTCCGCAGGAGGTTGCCGTTTTAATGTCTCCTGTTTGGACAGGCGAGTTGGGGGCTCTCGGTATTATTGGATGTACCGCGAAATCGATTTTATGGGCAGATTGCAGGGTTGAACGGATTATTGCGCAATTATTACGTGGGCAGGATTCCGAGCGGGTAGACAAGGGCGATCTTTAAAGTCTTTGGAGAGCAAGGATCAAAGGGCTAATCGATCGATCTGCATTGCCGAGCAAGATAGCTCTCGACAGGCTAACGCAGATATAACGAACCTGCAACATTGTAGCTCGCTTCGAATTGTCGTTGGACCAGGCGATTCAAGGCCTGTTCACAATCGTGGGTGACTTCAGATTTGTACGAAACTGTGAATACCGTCAAGGACCCAGTTCCTGATCAGAACCCAATTCCTGATCAGTTTAGTATATAAATACCAAATAATAAGTTTATCACGATAGAAATTTATTCGAAAAAATTATTAAATAATTATCAAGTATTTTTAAATTTATACGCAAACATTTGATAGTTCATAGTAAAATCTTTTAGGTTGATCAGAAACTGCTCCCTTTGCATCTTAAGTGATCCGGAACTGGGTCCTTGACGGTACCTGTTTACTTGCTGAGGCTCGGGTATTTAGTTGGAGAGTTTTGGGATCATTAAGAATTTCAAGGGTGTTTTCTTAGTAATCCTTGTTTTTTCTGGTATTGTATTTTTCTTGGATATGGTATTTTTATCAGCAATTATGTGTTTGAATGTCTGGTTGGAAGGACCACGAATGTGCACTGAGGGAAATGCTTCTGCAGGTAGGTTTCAACGTACCTCTGCGATCTATCGATCTCGCGTGTGGGCTGAGCTTAAGAGATACGCGCCTCCGCTATCCTTTCTCCTGTTTTATTGTCCTTGTTCCAAGTTGGATCCCTTATCCATCATCTTCTCCTTCGATTACGACCCAGGACGTCGGAGTCGAGAAGCCACGCCGGCCTTCGAGAGCTCCGGCAAGAGCAACAGGAAAGTAGCGTCCAGAGAGAGAGAGAGAGAGAGAGAGAGAGAGAGAGAGAGAGAGGGGGAGATGTAAAAGGAAGAACGAGGGGGAATAAAACGAAACGAGGAAATATAGGAAAAATGAAACTGGGGGCAGGTTGCAGACATAAAGCGCGAGCAGGAAGCTTCTCTTATTTTTAAGCTCAATTAGAAAACTTGGAATAAAACTGACAGCCACCTGTCCGTCGAACCTCCTCGCGCTGATATAAATATCATTGTCGTGGAGCAGATCAAGTTATTCGAAGATACTTCGTCGCCGTTAAGATTGAAACGTGCCAGGCAAAAGGGGAACTATTTACTGAAATTGATTTTGCAGGCTCTTAAATGTTAGGGATCGAAGGAGGGTCCGAGAGCTAAACGAGGAAGCCGAGGAGGAAGCAGAATTGGGAGAGGAAGGCTCGAAGGGGAAACGAGAGTGCCAAACAACGCGTATGCAAACTTTTAATAACGCGTGCATCCTCTTTTTACTGTTACAAGGTATTCGTTAGCGGTTTTACGAGCGGATAATTACAGGACGACGCGGCAATATCCATGCAAACTTTTTTCACCCCCTTTTCGCGCCTCCCTTTTTGCACTGGGCCAGAGCACCTCGCGGGAATGTTTGCGGACAAAGAAACAATTGTTCCATTTTGAAACCGGGAATGTAATTCGACGGTAAAAGTCGCGATAGCGTTGGGCAGCTATGGATAATCAGGAATCGAGAATAATAAATATTTTAAAATACTATCGCTGGTCCAAGATTGAAATCCTACGACGAAATTATGAAATCATTTACCAATCATCTCTTTACTAATTTCGCCGTTATTCCAAGCTCCGAAGTTTCGAAATTCAAAATCCAAAATCCAAAACGAAGCTCCCTATCTACTTAGTTCCTTTCCCTTTCGATAGTCTTTGGGAATTTTGAAGTGAGTTTTGTTTTGCTAGGTCCTGGTGATCCGTCGAGGATGCATGCTCCTCGGGAAGCTCGAACCCGCCACGTTCATCCTGGTAAAGGGGAATTCAATTAAACGTAAGCGTTTCTCTGCGGTTGACGCGTGGGCATGCGAGTCGATTATTGCGATGCACGTGCGTGCATCGAGCCCACGGTTTGCTCCTGCCCGGAGCGGAGAGGTCGCGCTTCCTTTCCTCCGCGCCACGAAAGGGCAAATTGCGTCGATCCTTGTCTGAAATGGTCCCAAAACCGCAATCGCTCAAGACCTGGACAATTAAACGGCGCGCGCCACGACGAGAATCCACTCTCCAGGGAGGATGCGCCGCGAATTTGCCAGACAAATCGCTTCCCGAGATTCTCCCTTCGACTCTCCCTCCAATATTCACTTCGATAATCGGCGTGATCGAAGAATGATTATAATGTACAGAAATTAGAATCCTCGATGCGTGAATACCTATTCTAATCAAAATTGATGAAGATAAATCTCTTAAGAGGGGAATTTCATACAGATTAAGATTAAAATAAAGCCTGATTTTATAAAATTAATTCAATCATCCTATTTATTCTGACTTGTTGAAACTTTCAGGCTGACTTAATTCATTATTTAAGAAAGTAAGAAATAATTTCGCAAATTACCGCCAATTTATGACGCCGTGGTCAAACATTGACTATTTTTTATCATGGAAAACTTTTTTGTTACTTTGTTAAATATGTACTAAGTCAGCCCGAAAGTTTCAACAAGTTAGACTAAATAAGTTCTTTGAAAGAAATTTCAAGAAATCTTAATTCAAATGAAGAAACCCACGAGTCACATCCACATAGAATACTCCAACCCTATACTAGTGATTACTAATTAGTATACTAGTATATTAATAATTAGTATTCGCAGAGCCCTTACTGCAGCTGGCATTCCATAGCGGTTCCCCACGCACCTACTTGTCACTCTACGGCCATCTCTTATCTTTTTGTTCTTTTGGTTAAATGTAATTTATTGTTATTATCCCTTCTTATCGTGTTCTTGTGCTTAATGAGCTTGCCCCGTAAATAAAATCATTATTATTATTCTACTTAACGAAATTCAGTGCACGCAATTGCAGCAGGTATCGACAACCACGTCCAAATACCGATTATCCATCTCCCGTCCGAAAGTACTCCATAAAGCCAATGTAACTTTGAATTGCTCTTGAAGCGCGGTGTCGAAGTCGTCGCCGAGTCGCGCAGACAAGGAAGGATAGTCCCGACGAGAATTTTCACGGAGCGCCAAGGTGCAGGGGAATGCGAGGAGTCAGCACCCGTAATAGATCCACGAGGAGAGCGTCGCCTCCACCGGGTGGACGAGGCGGAAGGTGATCGCCGAACAGGAAGATGCTATCTGGCCGAACCGCTGCCCAAATACTAATTGGACCAGGCTTTATTTATACACAGTAGCTCACGTGACAAAGGTTACACGTGGCATTCCTGCGGCTTCCTCGGCGTGTCTAGCCGCGGATCGCCCCCTATCAGATCGGATGGGTGCCTGCCATTCCCGGGGCGAGCATTTCTGATCGCTGGCCTCGTCCATCTTGTCGCCCGCCGACAGCATCCCTAGTCAGCCTTTTAAATCAGCCTTGACTGAGCCGGCCGATCGGTATCGATCTTTCACCATCGGCAATTCACCATCATTTCTCTGCACTTCGCTGCGAGCATGCGTTGCGATTTGTGTTATAAAATAAAATAATCTAGTTCACCTGTTTCAGAAGTGCGTGTGTGTGTATTCGAAGGAACTTGCGCGAAATTGTGGATCACTTTTTGCAGGGGTTTGTAGGGTAAGTTGAGGAGAGTTCGCTCACCTAATATAAAATAGCTATTAAAACTAATACTGATAGGTGTTATTTATTTACCAAAATAAATCTAATGTGTGCAGAATTTTATGCCGATTCGGAAAAACTGATCGATATTTGCTTCAACGCAATATTTACTGGAAATAAGGTTGAAAACTGAATTGACCATCTCTCCTGAGGTGCTGGGAGAGATGGCTCGCGTCTTTTGGGGGAGAGTCGATCCGTGTAATCATTCATGAAAAAATAACAAAGAAGAGAGGTAAATTATATTCGATGTAATTAAAATCTGAGGAGAGTTTTGTGAGAGGAGATTAGAATAGAATTGGGGGAATTGAGCAGTGTGTGTGGCGTTGGAAGAGGAGAAAACGAGTAAACAGCGGGATGAAAAATTGCAGGGTAATCGCACGGAAGCTGAAGAGGAGGAGGACACTGTCCCACACTTTGCAATTCTCCTGGCGAAGAGAAAGGACTGCCGTCGAGGCGAGATTTGCGGTTTCCCCTCGCGATAACAGCCAAGGGATATGCCTAACGCAACGCAGAGTTATATTACACCTATACGAACGGCTGGTTAAACGCTTTGCAATACGCAACGGGCATTAACTTGCTGGAATTTTCATTTGAAACGGTCGCTGGCGGACGCTGCGAGCCGTGTGCCGGATGAAAATCGCGTCCACAGTCTCCGTGCTTCTGTAATCAATTTTCTAACGAGGAACAGCGACGCGGATCGTTTGTCGAAGATCGAACAGATGCTGAGCGCAGCTCTCGACTGTGTTTCTGATTAAAGACTACGCTGTTTCAAGTCGAGTGCTGTTTATCCGCGATCGAGAAGTACGGCCAGCTTTGTAACCGAGGAATCAACGTCTGCCGATGAAGCACGCGATGGAGCTCGTGCAATGAATAGTCACGAAGCGATCGTCGATCAAGACGAGGCGAACGAGGGCGCAGGGACGAGCCCTTAACGCATCTAATTAGTTATGGTGTCTTTCAACGGCTAAATCATTCTCAATTGGATGACTCGAGAGAATCTCCCGCTAGGCTCTCTTGAGAAACTCCACCTTACGCTGCGAATAAGCAAGAGGCTCGTTTTTCTGATAATTTACTCCAAGAAGAACAAGTATCTCATAGATAAAGTTTCCATATTAAATTAAAAAAATCATTTGTAAATTTCTCCGAGTTCCCTTAAAGGCAGAAAGTCGTTTCTATTGTCAATTTAATTTAATTCCACGTTCGAAGTTTCAAATACTCACCTCAGAAAAATTTATGCAAACACTATCTACACTTTTCATATTAAATTGATGAAGTCACTTGGAAGTTTCTCTGAGTTCTTTGAAACGAAGAAAATCTTTTCAAATCAAGTTCAACCTTCTCCACGTGGAATTTCTTTTGAAAAAGCTACAAAGCAAATTGTAACTCTGTGAAACGTCTATTACGAGCCGTCTAGTAGACCAGTCCGCGTCCTCGGAAGTCTTAGTGCTCTCGCGAGTTGCTTATCGGTCGCGTTTATCTTCGATCGAAGCCAGCAATCAGGAGCAAGCACTTCTGGCCCCGCGTGTCTATTCGCCTCGATACGGAGGAGCCATTCAGAGGCAGATGGAAGCCTCGTCAGCTCGCGGCGTCCTTCTCTGAAGACGTCGAGGTGTAGGTCGGCAGATTTTATCGCACAGGAGATTCCTGTACCGCGGTACGTCCCTACCTGGCTCCGTTTTGTATTTCACTTGCCGCGACATGCGTCTCGCGCTCTCCTCCGGGACGGCGAGTCGCCTTCAATGACGCTGCCACGGAATTAAGAATTCTATATAGCCGGCGAGCTGCTCCCCGCCGGCCTCTTGCGACATCCACCAGAAAAGGGGACCAAACATGGGCGATTTTATTCGCCGAGTTCGGGATCCTTTCAGAATCTCACCGCTTAAAGCTTCTCGAATGATGATCGCGTGTTTGATGGGAGCACAAGTTGCTACTGGTTGCGTGGAACGATTGTGCAGCAAGGCTTCTTTGGGGAAAAGGAAAGTGTTCTCAGTGGACCAGTCGTGGCAGATTAGTTTTAAGTAGAATTTTTTCACTAGAACTGTTTACAAAACGCGTTTTTCTCAAAAAAACCTGTAACCTAACCAGTGGACTGCTATGTTTTTCGTTATTTCGTTTATTTTATATCTTTTGTATATTTTATTTATTTATTTTTTCATTTTTATACGTTAGTTTGTGATACGTTCTGTACTTAACCAGTTAAATTTTTTGTATTCTAAAGGGTTCTCCCGTCAATTTAATAATAATAAAAAAAAAAGTGTTTTAAAAAATTGTGACCACGATATCTCAAATTCTACTTGATCGATTGGGCACACATCTTCAGCAGATGTGTCGCTATCGTCCCTAGAAAAATAAGGCCAAAGTATTCGTATTTTCTATTTTTGTTTTAATTTTATAGCCTGAATAAGACGAAGGAAAATCGGAAAATCGAGACTTATGTAATTTAGAAATTACAGTCGTTTCGAAGAATCTTGAAATTGCAATCCAAATCTGCTACCTGCGATAAACACGCCCGAATAATTTAAGAATCTTTTTGGTTTTGCCTTGCAGATGAACAGAACAGAACTTTCATGGAACGTGGCACCATTTTTATTTCATATTTTCAAGCAAAATAAATTTTTATTCCTAGTTTAAGAGATAATAAATATGCAGTAAAAAGTTCGGCACCAAAATCTTTCATTAAGTGCATATAAAAAAATCCCGAAAAAACAGTAGAATACTCCCTGAACGCGAAAGATTGTATTCCATTGTGAGTGCTTTCACGCTGAAGAGTTTCCACCTGCTGCACGACTTTAACATGTTGTCATATTTTCCAGGAAGCCTAGAAAGTGCCTCGCATCGTCCTAGTGTCTTGAAACGCTCGCTCGAGGCGAGTTGACAAAACTTTTCTCGGCAGTAGTGATCAGTTGGAAAGGCCAGACCGACTTGAAGCACTATTCCGCTAAGCTCGCGCTACTAAAGTGGTGAGCAATCCGGACTCGATGGGAAGTTGGTAGGTCTTTGAAGCCTTCTGTCCCGCAGAGGGGAAGTTGCCTTGAGAAATGGAGTTCTCCGAAGACGACTGCCCGTTTAACTGGAATTCCGACTGTTACTAAGGGGGAGGTCTCCACAAACGTAACGCTTGTCATTGTTACAATTGCGAAAGGGGGTATCAGGTGCAACGTTTGAGCAAAAGAACTGGGGCAAGGTTCGCTCAGTCATATCCGTACGAGGCAGGAATGCAGAAGGTGGTGTGCTTAGCATGCGTGACACACGGGGAACCGAAGAGAAATCGCTCTCGCGCTTAGCATATCGCCGCGAAATAGATCCTAGCTTCAAACCTACCCACCGGTTCTGCCCTCGCGAACTTTAGCACAAGTCCGGTGAAGAAACTGTGCCAGAAGCGGCGATAAAGCGTCCCTAGTAAACTTCCAAAACGGATCCAAGGTACGGCGAAGTATTCGATACGCGACGGAACTCCGTTGCGTTAACGAAATTTCAATGGAATTCGCAAAGAAGCTGGACACTTTAAAAGGAGCACTCGCAGCTTCGTGTTTCCGGAGGTCTATTGTATCACCAACACCCAACTTGGACAGTGGAAATTCGGTGGGAGTAAAAATTTGATACGGCGAACGCGCAGCGAAGATGGGAGAGGCTGATGAAGATAGTAGTTGCCTGGTAACGTAAATGGTTTGACGGCAGTTCACCTTGCTTCGCGCAGGGAATTTCAGGGACCGACGGCGCCCAGGAAAACAATAATCCAAGGTAATGATGATTGCCGAGCACTCAGCCTCGCCAGGATTAATACAGCCCATTTGCATTCGTGGGCGAGTGGCTACGTGGACGCTGCTACCTTGTCGCAATCGCGACCGTGCAAATAACACGTGCTGGACTACCGAAAGACGAGATACACGCGGATGGAATACCTTAATCGCCGCTCGACATTCTGCCCTGGTAAACATCCCATATACACGTTCCTTCGGTTCGATGATCGACAAACAGAGAGATTCCTCCGCTCGCTTTCCATCAACGATGGTAGAATAATCCTGCATGAAAATTTCATTTGAAATTTTTTCTTTGCTAATTTAATTACAGCAGATAACGGAATATCGATAACAGAAAGTAAAGCGGAGGGAGGAGAGAGTGGAGTTCGGAGCATGGAAAGTTATTCGGAAAATGGTTTGAATTATACCGTCTGTCAATGTGGAAACTTTTCAGATTTTATCTAGCGATAATTAATTATCTTGTTTCTAGGCTTCAATAGATATTATAGCGAGCATGCGGGTTTCTTTTTAAGTTTCTTTTGCGCACGGTGACTGATACTGCGGCTGCACGGTGCAACAAAGTGCACAAAAGCTGCAGTTGCACGTGCAAGAGAGGCGGCTGAGTAATCGGATGTAAATGGGTCAACGCGCGAGTTCGAAACGCCGTTCATTAAAAGCGCGCGGGCCGCTTTCCAATTCGAGACACGTTGAGAAAAACAGGCTATTGTGAGTCAACCACATCTCGAACGATCGCCTCGAGGCCCTTTTCTGCGATCGAGATTGCCACTCGCCGAGGAAGCGCCCTTCGAAACGGCTGTTTCGGTTTGATAGCGGAAAAGTGAATGCACCCTTAAATGGGAATTATATATGTTATTTTAAATTTTGAATTGTACTACTTTTCTTTTGGATCTCAAGTAAGAATTTAATCTACAACGGCTAGGAAATGTCAGTCGCTTGAAGGTGGAGCACAGTCCGGAGGTTGGTAAAAGAAGGATTTCGAGATTAATTAACCCGCCGACAGTTGGATGCGAATTCCACCTTCGATTCGCATTAAAATTACTGAGCCAGCAGTATCGGCGGTGCCTTGCACGCATCATAGAACGAGAGATGTTCTTCGGGAGACCATGAATGGACTACTACGATGAAAAACATTAATGGATCGTGACTAGCACTTGCCCTTGGAAACTGGCCTCCCTCTAGTTGCTTTGGAACTTTATTATCTGTAATCTTCGAATTCTAAGGACTGATGTCATTCAGTTCTTTAAAATAAATTTAAGTAAGAAATTCTTCGTGACTTCTGTATTAACATTATCTATGAACAAGTTATTCTTCGTCTCAGTCAACTCCACGATCTTTCCAACTTAAATCTCTCTTTAAATATTCCAACCATTCAAATCCAAAATGGTCGGGGTTCTTATTTATTTATTATAAATAAAATGGTCGCGGTTCTGATTTATTTATTATAAATAAGATTGTCGCGGTTCTTATTTATTTATTATAAATAAAATGATCGGGGTTCTTATTTATTTATTACAAATAAAATGGTCGGAGTTCTTATTTATTTATTATAAATAAGAGTGTCGCGGTTCTTATTTATTTATTATAAATAAAATGATCGGGGTTCTTATTTATTTATTATAAATAAGAGTGTCGCGGTTCTTATTTATTTATTATAAATAAAATGGTCGCGGTTCTTATTTATTTATTATAAATAAGATTGTCGCGGTTCTTATTTATTTATTATAAATAAGATTGTCGCGGTTCTTATTTATTTATTATAAATAAAATGATCGGGGTTCTTATTTATTTATTACAAATAAAATGGTCGGAGTTCTTATTTATTTATTATAAATAAGAGTGTCGCGGTTCTTATTTATTTATTATAAATAAAATGGTCGCGGTTCTGATTCAAATCGAGTCTCAAGATGAGTTCTTCAACTTCCCCCGACTCCTCCACGAACCCCTTCACACCCAACGCGACAAGATACTTTCCGTCGATTCAACGACGATATTTAGAAACAATCATCCTCGGAGATTAAAAGATGCTGATTAGCTCGCGGGATCTTAGATCCTCAGTGACTTCTAGCCTCCCCGGAGCAGGCTCCAGACTTCAGCCAGGGTGGGGAACGATAACTGGGAGGGGATGGGCCTCGAAGACGGGGCGATAACGCGAAATCGTCGGGCGGTAAAGTACGTCGCCCCGAGGAAAGTTTCCGGCGCCGTAAGAATTTCTCGCCTCCGGCCTGCCTGGCCAAAGTTTTCGCCTAAATTCCCACGGGTACCATGAGAGGGAAAGGGAGAAAGAAAAGACGTGGGGGGAGTGTACAACGCCACCCCCGCCGAGCAAGAAGCAGCGTACTACACCCACACGCCCCTGTGTCGTCATCGAACATAGAAATCGAAAAATCTTTGCGGAAACACTGACGCTTCACTTAAATATTCACTTAATTTGAATTCAACCGATTTAAACGAAACCACTTCGTGGTCAAATGGGATTCACTGCACCGCAGTGTCATTCTTGAGTTACCATTTTCGAATTTTTGAATCTCTTAACATTTCAGTAATAATTGTACATTCGCAATGCTCTGATAGCATTTTTCTAAAAATCTAAATTTTCCTACGATCAAATTTGTAGCTGAAAAAACGATTTTCTTTTTGTTAAAACTCGCCAAGTTTTGAAACTTTAATCAATATTAAAATCTTAATTAATATTAAGATTTGAAAACTTGGTGAATTTTAAGAAAATATTGCTTTATTTTTAGACCTTAATAGATTTAAAAAATGAATTCTTCTTCGGATGATGAGTGATGAATAGAAGGTGCAATATAATGGACAAAAATCCTCTGAACACCCCCTCAGCAGTCGATTTATCTTGGAAAAAACTTTGATCCTGTCTTGGAGGATTCTTCCTAAGCGATTTCTGACCAGAAAAGAGGACAATCGCTCTGTGAATAACGAGAATAGAAGGCGGGGGTTGCAGGGGGGTGAATTCCCGCCGAGTCGTCGGGCGAGAGCTCCTCGTAGCGTCGGCTCCGCGCGCGTAAATAAGCGTGCTAACGCGAGCGAGTGTGCGCGCCACGGTCTCGCGGCATTCACGCGAGAAAACTCCCTGGAGAAATAACCGGCTTGTATGTAATGCACGCCGAGGCATTGTAACGGGGGTGTAAAGCCGGCGCTGCGGTCCTGGGGGGTGGAAGGGGCGGCGGAGCGAGAGGAAGAAGGAGGAAAGAAGGAAAAAGGAGGAGAGAGAGGGGAGCGAAGAACGGGAAGGGAAAAGCGGCGAGATCCACCTTTCAGGTGTGAAATGCCACCCTCCGATGTATACTACACCCCCACGACGTGTATTTATTATTTTATTAGCGCCAGGGGGGTGGAAGCTGCGAAGGTGGAAGCTCTTGGGGGACGTAAGACTACAACGTCCTGGCGAGAGTCTTAATATCTCGATCGGAAAGGGGATCAGAGTGAGATCTAAACAAATTTTCTCTATTCTTGCAAATTTTTACTAGTTCGATTTATGCGTGAGATCCCATTTATTGATTTAAGTTGAGCGTAGAATTTTCAGGGGTGTGGGTTAGATAAGTTAATATTTCTAGTTGCGAACTTGAATCGAGGAAAACGATTTGTGGAAGATTTGAACGTTTTCCCGCCAGATGAGAGTGTATCGGTGGAGTAAAACACTGCGGGAGATTCGTAAACTACGGAGCAAACTTTGCTTACTTACCGACGGCCGGTAAGTGAGAAAACTGCCAGAAAATTCTCGACGCGCTTGTATCGCAGGGTAAGTAAGGTGAATTTAAAAATTTCTCTAGCACTGTTAGAAGAATGTATATTTAAAAAAAGCAGATTTAAGCCTTCTGCCGATCATAATCGCGTGCAATTATTACCAAAATTTCTCTCCAGCCCCAAAACGAGGAATTATAATACGAAATGCCAATCAACCCCATAAAAAAATTCCAAAATCTTCATTCCCCAAAGGCAATTCGCAGATCATCGACTTCCACGGTAAGCAAACTAGTGGGACATCGAAGCGAAAGTCGATATCAAAATCTCTAAAAATTCGAGGGCTGATAGGGGAGATAAGGCTAGCGACGCGGGTCCAGCTGGCGGTTTATCAAATAATAAGCGAATTAAAGCGACGGGGAGGATGCCTGGCGGACATTTAAAGTGCTCGTCCGTGTCCACGTCCGTCCTCTCTAATTGCCGTCGGCTTCAACCGCCATGCAGGGCAGCAAATCTCATCCGTGATAAAATAATTTCGGCGTTTGCGCGAGACCCACCCCCGCGGAGATCCTTTGTTTACCTTCGCTCCTGTCACTTCCGCTCCCATCTTCCTCGATCCTCTTATTCCAATTCCATCCTCGTCTCTCCCCGTCACCCCCCTCCACTTTCACTCTCGGCCGTGGTTCGCGCGCGTCACATCTTTTTCCACTGCCGTTTTCCCCCGGCTTTTCCGCGGGATCGATGCTGCCTGCCGCTCGCGATCGACACCGTTTTCACTTAACGTCAATTAGCCTCGGACGGGGACTGGCTGGGAGGATAATCGCGATTGAAATCGGTGACGAAACGTCGCCGGAGATTTTTACAACTCGCTGGGCAGAGGTCCGATGAAAATTGAAGGAAAATTGAAGGGGAGAGAACGATGGTACGGAAGTGGGGGGATGACAGTTGGAATGGAGGGATAAAGGTGAAGCTGAAGGGAGGAATGTTGGTCAGAGACCTTAGGAAGAAGTTCGAAGAGGCGGGAATGAAAGGGTGAGAAGTGAAAGCCGAAGTTTGAAGGCGAAGGGCCGAGATTGAAGCTTGGAATCTGAAGATGAAAATGGGAAGTCGAGGAGTGGAGGGTGAATGTCGGACGATCTACGCAGAGGCGGAGGAGCCCCGTTCCTTTCGAATAATGAATGACCGAGTGCAAGGTTCCTCGAGTGTTCAAAGACAGACGCGGCTTAAATTTTCAACGTGTCCACGGAGGCTGTGTTACGGCTTAGTTAATCAGAGAAGACCTGGTCTTGTCTCAACACTTGGAATCCTGTGACATATGAACGGGGGAAGAGGGTTGAAATCGTGTCGCGTTTTATTTTCCAAAATTCCTGGAATCTCTACAAGAATAGACAGACCATCGATACACCAGAACAAGATTGCATAAAAATAGGAACCCCTCCAGCGAACCTTCGACTTAACCAAGCCGTAATTAATATCCTCAGCCGCCCCAATTACCCGGCCAAGGAGGAAGCCAAGCGACAGAAACGCGATACGCGTTCTTGTTACGAATCTCTCCCGCCTACCCAGCCGAGAAAGACGCGGAGCGCGATTAATCACGAGCAACTAACCCTTTGTCGTCCCGCAAACCACCCCCGGACCTAACCCACCCAAGTTGATCCGTTGTCCGTCGATCGCTAGGATCCGCCGCGCAGATAAACATCCGAAATGAATTCCGAGGGTGGCCCGGGGTACAACAAGCCGCCGGAGGGCGGCGTGGGTGGGTCAGGGACGGCCGTAGGGGCGGCTAAATTAAGAGCAGAAAGAAGGGAGCAGCTTCCAGCGATCCCCGAACCCGGGAGAAACGAGAGAGTCGAATGCTCCGTAATGCGAGCCGCTTAAAGTTGCAATGGGTCTCTGGGGTATAGAAAAAGAGGGGGGGGTCTAGGGGTGGCCGGGGTGGCCGGGGTGGAGGATCGAGTGACTGACTGACTGAAACCAAAAAGGACCCGCCTAAGAGATTGGGATCCTCGCGAATCCAGGCGAGTCCGCTGGGATCGCGTCGAATCGCGGACATCTTCTCCGTGGGGCGATTTCTACGATCGCTGGATCGAGCCTTTATTACCTGGCGATTGATGTGTTGGATCAGTCAGTGGAAAATGGAGAAGCATAATGAATCTTCTCGAAGTGTGCTTGGAAAAAAGATAACAGTGGAGAGGGTGACCTTGAAGGGTTAATTAAGGGTTAACTCATTTATTATGAAGGGTAGGGTAAAATAACCAGTAATTAACCGGATACCAGTGAATGACCATTAGGCAATGTCAATTATAAATTTAAAAATTTTATATGTTTATAAATGGAGCGTAGTTGCACTTTTAATATCCCATATTTTTAGTTACGCGTATTAAGCAAACATTAATACGTTTTGCATTTTATAATCTTTTTTTCAAATTACGATAAGAATAAGTAATTATTTTTATAGAAATTTCAAGAAAAATAAATTGAAATGCAATTTCAACAGTTATTTTGTTGTTATACATAAATATATTCTCAAGTATCAATCTCAAAGGTTCAGAAATTCTATAATTCGATAATTCACTGTTTGATTTACCCTATTATTTAAACAAACGAAAGTTTTTGGCTTAGGTATTAGAAAATACACAATTTTGCCATTTACACCGTTCTCCTAGTTCCAGTAGTTCCCAAGATATTTAATCAAACCTGTTTCTCGACCTCAATTTTGAGGGCCGTTTTCACCCTTCAACACGAACGTCAGCCGATAAGAAAAAATATCTACGTGTCAGATATTTTTGTAAGATCTATTTTCTACCAAAGTCGCATAAAAATTGGCGATTGTCACTTCGATATGTTTCCTGGTAAGTACAAGCTGCCCCCAACGAACACGAAGATTCCACTTACATATGTTGATGTACCCTTTGCTATCACTATTCTTCGACACGTCTCGCGGAGAATTCACGCGCAAAGCCGAACCCTTTCGCACAACGGAATCACCGTTGCAGTAAATAAAGCGGCATTCGCGTGACTCTTAATTAAATTCGCCGATTTTCCCATAATTAAACATTGATTTATCCAGAGCAGAGGGCGGATTCAATAAAACAAAGCTGGCGTATACGTGACTGTTAATTAAAACCGTCAGTTTCGCCGACAATTGAATAACTCCGTTCGTTATTACCTTCGCCCACAATTCGTGATTCGAAATTTAATGAATCAACGTCTACGCTTGCTTTTTCCACGGATATTCGACTGTTCCCGCCGTGCAGAAAATTCATGGGAAAAGTTGCGGATCGGTTGCAGATCGGGGGGGGGGGGAAGGGGTGTTATAATTACGAGGACCCGAATCGTCGTGGCCTTCGGCGAGCGCGGGACAGAGGCTGCCACTAAAAGGGCACATTTATGTCTTCCCAGGAGTACGTTAGCTAGATGGCTAGCCGCCGGCCAAACCATACCCCCTCCTGGTCTTATTCACGGACCAGGAACCCTGTTCAACTTCCCCTGGACGTCGACTAAAGCCGAATCTCTCTGTTGCTCGACGGTAATCGAATCAGCATGGCCGCGCCACGATTCCGCGGAAACTCCTTCGTCGACAACCAAGTCGCCGTTTCGATTATTCTATACAGAAACTGCGCTCGCTCTGTCTGCGCTAGCCTCGCTGTTCTTCGCCATCGGATCTACGATTAGAAATACTGTTCGCGGACCACTTGTCGCTGAGATGTTAAAAGGCATTGCTGCTTCTGGGGGATGATCCACTTCTGGATTGTAAAATTTGAGGGTTGTAAGTTTTACGGTGAATGACAGAGTGACTCGACGAATTTGGAAAGATTTATCTTTCGGTGGAGGAATAGAAATGAACCTTAAGGGATTACACCACTTTAGATTCTAAAAATAGCAGCTATCTTTAAGATTTTTTATTGAGAAAATGATCAAGAAAATGAAAAATCGATAACTAAGCATTTATTACACAACTATTGAAATACACGGAAAAAAATTTGTTCCTTTCCTTCGAACAAAATGACGTCACTGGGAACGTAGACGTAAGCTTCAATTTTTCATGCGCGCCGAATTTTTGCAGGAAGAAAAAATTTTCGTGTACCCACTTCAATAGTTGTGTGATAAATGCTTAATTATAGATTCTTCGTTTTCTTTATCATTGTCTAAAAAAAAATGTTAAACATCGCTGCTATTATTTTTAGAACCAGAAGTGGTTTAACCCCTCAATTTTGATTTTGCATGGTACCATTAGCTGCCTTAATTAACTTCCTCTAACTTCTAGTAGAATACTTTAAAGAGGCTCGACAATCCAGCACAGGAGGAGGAATCGTGTGAATTCGTGGGAAACAAGGGATAACGAGGGAAAAGTGGCCAAAGCCCGCAAGGATCGGGTGAAATTTACGCGTGGAGGAGCGACGTCTGTCGGCCTGGAGGGATGCGTGCGCCCCATCTCGCCGAGCCGCTGTCCTAGATCGATCAAACGAAATAGTTAATTGTGTCTGTGACAGTGTCCCCGCGTCTAGTAATGGACTTGGGAGATTGGTCGAGTAAAACCCAGTGAAACCGAACTGGGTCCTCTGTGTTACTCGCCGGCTAATCGAATTACAGCGACGTACGGTCGGATTCGTGGAAACTCCTGGTCCCATAAACCGAACGCGCCGGGTAAATGCTCAAAGCGTCCCTGGGGCCCGATAAAAACCTTAAACACGGTAAAAGATGATCCCCGTCCGCGAATCCCGCGATTCAAATTAACGGGGGTTTGAGAGATCGGAAAACTTCGATGGAGGTCCGATTTCCGAGAGAAGAAACGATGAGTTCGCAAAGCCTTCCTACGAATACCTCCCGCGTCCCCTCCCTCGCACGATGCTCACTTGAAAAATTCAACCCTCGATCTTCCCTAGAAGGGAGACAACCCTCTTTATCGCCCGACGTTCGCTGCTTGTTAGGATCTCGTTGGGGGGTTTTCGAGATTTTTATGGGTCACGGGACTGCTTAAGAATCCCGGCGTTGGTCTCTTTGAGGCCGACTTTCCTCGATCGAGTTCAGAAGAGAGGCATGCACGCTTGATGGTGGGAAAACGGGTGCGAAAACGTTGAGACTCACCGCTGTCGAGGCTGTTCTGGTTCTCCAGGTCTGGACCCTGCACGGACGATGGCCTGCCATCTTGTAGGTACTCTGGAACGGGAGGAAGGTTTACGTTAGTGTGATGATTGGATATTGGAAGGTAATGGAAGAAAAATAAACGTATGATTCTTGAGAAATTAAGGGCCCGCCAGTCAAATTGGTCGGAGAGTCAAGTATTCTTCGCGAATTAATTATGAGGAGATGAAAGCAAGCACAGACTTTTCTTTTTATACACTGTTTATTACTAGCGCGAGGAGTAAGATAATATTTTTTTTATCTGCATATTTATTTGACAAATGACGGCAAACGAGGTTGATTTGACAGTGTTTTAGAAAAAGTGGCTTTAGTTCTGCCCTGATGTTGAGCTTAAAAATAAATATACAATGGTTTTCTGGGAATATGTTTTTCATAGGACTTGTAATTTTGGTTTGAACCTTGGAAAAAATAATTGAACCAAAATTGTTAAAGTAGACACTAGGAGAAGGCGATTTGTACGATAAACGTCGATTTTCGGGGTGCACAGATGGCTGTTTATTTTTTATCTCGAAAACTAGAGCTCTTACACTTTAATATTGAGGTACACTCCAGAAAGGAATATATTTGAACATGCTGTAAAAATTTCAAGTCGATCCGAACCTCGGTTTTTTCCAAAACAGGGAAAAACCACAGAAAAAACGCCTACACATCAGGTCACTGTAGCGCCGTCATATAAAAAATTTTTACAGTTCATAGTATTAATAAACATTACCCAAAAGTATTACTCACAATTTGTATTCATCTCCTTTCAATTAATTCGCAATAAAAGATACTTGATCTTCGATGGATTTAACTGCCTAATCCCCGCTATGTAATCAACCTCGTGTGGCGCCCTTTGTAAAATAGATATGTAGACGAAAAAAATATTTGTTTACTCTACGTGGTAGTACTAAACATTGTGTAAAAGGAAAAGTCTGTGCTTGCTTTCATATCCTTGTAATTAAGGGGGAACACCACTGTGACGGCCGGAAAAGTAAGCCATTATTCAGAATCTTTTTTCAGACATAATTTACAGTTTTCATCGAAAATTTTTATTACCTACCTTTAGTACGCTGTCTTAAGAAACTATACAAAAAAAAAAGAGATAGAAAAACATCCATAAATTTGAATATATTAATTAATTTTCTAGACCCCTCCGCGCGAGCTGGTCGAATCTGTAACTATGGAACAACAGGTCCGAAATCAAATTTCATTTTTTTTTAATAAACTATATGAGTGTAGTTTCCGTTGTACGTAGCGATTTCTTAAACAAATTATTTTTGTAAAAATGGTGCACTTTAGAAGAAAAGTTTCGAAAATCCGCGAATAAGATGGACAGTTTTTCGACCGTATTTCAAAAAGTTTTTTTTCAATCAAAAAATCCGTACGTACAACGGAAACTACACTCATATAGTTTATAAAAAAAAAATGAAATTTGATTTCGGACCAGCTGTTCCATAGTTACAGATTCGACCAGCTCGCGTGGAGGGGTCTAGAAGATTAATTAATATATTCAAATTTATGGATGTTTTTCTATTTCTTTTTTTTTGTATAGTCTCTTAAGACAGCGTACTAAAGGTAGGTAATAACAATTTTTTTGGAAAACTGTAAATTATGTCTGAAAAAAAATTCTTAAAAATGGCTTACTATTCCGGCCGTCACAGTGGTGTTCCCCCTTAATTCGCAAAAAAAAAAAAACTTAGTCTTCGAGCGATTTAAATTCTCTTAATATTCCTACTACGGTTATAATATTCCTTATTCCAAAATCCCGTACTAAATAAGTTCCCAGCTCTTCGCAGAATTAGCGACACCTATCCAAGTCTCCAGGCGTTCCCGATTCAGAAACCTCGGACCCATACATCTGCCCGATACATCTTCCACAGCAATACCGTGCCCGTCGCTTTTTATCAGCTCAGCCCCGAAATCCACGGGCGTAATTCCAAGGAGGTAGGAGCCTAATGGGGGTGACCATTGAAATTTCATGGGATTTCGGGCGATCGAGCAGAACGAAGTCAGATACAGGGTGCAGGGTGAGCGGGCCAGCGCGGACGCGACCCCTTTGCCGCGCGGATGCGTATAATACGAGAAAGGGGTGGAAAAGAGCGGTGGCGATCCCGCGGGAGCCATACCCCGGTGATATTGGCTCCCATAGCCCATTCCTGAGCGTAGGAGGCCCCGAATCAGCCGCCTCCTGGGCCGAGGTCCGAGGGAAACTGGCCGAAATTCAAATTTCCCACCGGACGCACGGCGTAACTTTAAGCGTAACTCGCGGCAAACAACCGCGAACGCCCGGCCTCGTGCTCGCGATCACAGTTTTTCCGCTACACGTGTATCGATCACCGCCGCTAAGCGCTTCCGTGAGCAACTTCTTACAGCTCCGTGGCGAGTTGCCTCTGCGAGGAACCCAGAACGCGACTGTGGAAACGTTGGACGTTACAGAGCTCAGATCTGTGCAACGCTTGATAAGAATTTGAGGAATTTAGAGCTTGCGGGGGAATTGAGGAGGTTGCACCTACATTTTTACTAACTCCGAGTAAATTAGAAAACGCTGTGTATAAAATTATTGATTCGATTTGATATTGAAAAGAGAATAAACGATGCGAAAACTGTCAAAAATGAAACTGCAGCCCTCTTGCTGCAGGGTCCTCAGTTATTTATTCCCGAGCTCTTTGGATTCCAACGAGGAAAAGTTTGGAAGACAGGTTGGATACCTTGGAAGACGCCACCGAGTGCAGGTTGGGTTAATTGTTTATCCGAGTGCGTGAATAATTCATTGATAAGACGGCGAGAAGACGCGCGGAGGGCGAAAGACGGTAATGCAGGGCTAGGGAAGGCTGGTCGGAATTATCATCGCTCATAAGTCACCGGCCGTGAACATTGCGCGGTGCAGTTGCTGCTTTCCAGAGAAGAGATAACTCGTATAAATAACCCGGAAGTCCGCGGTGTACAATAGTCTTTTTTTACGAGTATGACTTTTGGGAGTTCCAAGGCCGCGCTTGGGACACTGTTGGTAATCAGTTTCTCGTTGGTACCGAAATATAGCGCGTCAACGAGGGGGCGGAAGGGCAGGAAAACCGAGTCTCACTTGCTGGAATTTTAGATTTCCCTTTTGGAGTGGTTTCCTGGTGGGAATCGAGCCCTTGGCAGAGAGTTCTGCTCAAATCCATCGCACTACTCTTTTGCCAGAGGGAAAACAGAAATTCGGACGAAATTAAACTTTCACCGCAGCCTGTACAAGATTCGTGAATGCGTAATAAATATTCCGTGATCCCAAAAGCCAAAGACTCTCATTTCGTAAGAAAACATTCTCGTCGTCTATAATTCAGTAAGCGACAGTCGTGGAAAATCCTTGGCACAAAACGACCCCCAACGACGGTTTATTTTCCGATCGAGGACCCACCTGATCAGGGTACAGTGCATGTCCAGGCGACCCATCGAAAAACGTTTCCAGCTCGACATCCGCCTAACACAATCACTGCCACCTGATTCCCCTAAAGAACAGCAGCCCTCGCAGTCAGTAAACCCGAACCTGGCTCCCCTAACCCCATAAACAACCAGCTCAACCGTACAGAAAAGCCCGAATAAACTCCTCCAATCATCCATTTCCCAGCGTCCACTCCAGTGGTCTACGATTCCTCGGTACCCTGGCAACAATTTCAATGAGCCACAATTTCCGAACCCGATAACTCGAAATCCTCTCCACCCCTCGATTTACTCCAGTTCCTCAAACTTTTTCCTTCGCGAGCTTTCACTGAGAAGCTCTTCAGCGCGCAGAGCCGTTCCCAGCGACCCCAGGACCCGAAATTTCCTCCCCCAGTGGCGACGCATCGTCCATTGAAGATTCAAAAGGCACCGCCAGGGTTAAACTCTTGAACCTCGGCCGCCGCCGTTAGTCGTTACGATTCTGGTCTAGGCGGTGGGGATGGGTACGTATGAATTTCGACATCGCCACTCGAAGCTGTTGGGAAGCGGTTTTGGTTTTGTATTAGCATGTAACTCCGGCAGGAGTTGAAGTTGCGATGGCTTGTGGGTGGCTGGGCGAACGCAGGGAGGGTAATTACCTCCTTGGGGAGTGCTCCCCTCCCTCGACTCCCCACCCGCCCACCCTCTCGTGGTGTAGCCCGGTATAGCCCCAGCACGGGTACAGAGGCTTCCCACTGCTCCCAGTGGTCCCGCGGGAACAGCCCAGTGGCTCTCATCCTGCCGGTGCTCATTCGACCCAAATTGGATTTCAGCCGCGCGCGCGCGCGAGCGAGAGGAACGCGTCCGCCGCCCTTGGAGTTTCTTTCGCCAGGGCGGCAAGCGTTTCGATTATGCGAACCCCTTCAAGGGTGCTCCGAGAACCTCCACCTGAGTCTCACTGGGACACCTTCGATCTCCGATGGCCACGCGGATTCGGAGTAGGACACCGATTCTACGAGGGACGTTGTAACCTTCGTTTTTAATTAATGGAAGCCTTGATGGACGAGTTACGAGGCAACCGACTTATTCCTGATTCTCAGTGTAGATATCACGGGGATTAGTTACACCGCTCGGGGACTCGGAACCGTTCAGGTCATCGCTGGACATTCATTAGTAAAATACTCCATTCGAAATTGACCGCGGCTCTCCGTCAGGCCTAATAACCGACTTGCCCCGTTTAATTGCCCGCGACACCCGCGCCTTAAGTAATTCCGGGCTAATGACCGTGGCGAGGCATCCGGCTGACGAGTCCACTCCGACCGGCCTCGAATTAAAGGCCAGAAAACGTCGCGCGGATATTATAAATTGCCGTTTTTAATCGTGGATTCCGGCGCGAACGTCGCGCGGCGATATCGCGGCGGAGGAGGGAAATCCAATTGGACCAGCCGGGGGCTCGCGCGAACGCTGAGCCTCCATCAAGAATTCACGCGTTGTTTAATACGCATCGCGGGATCCGCGCGCCAAGTCCTTTCGCAAACAGTTTCGCTCCTCGGGGCCAGAAAAAAAAAAAAAACGGACGGAAAGCGTGGAGAGCCAGCGAACGCTGATAGGCCAAATCTAAAATCGATACCGGAAACCACGAAAACCGCGCTCGCCCCCGCGTAATCCGGCCCCGAATCTGATTTTAATCGTTGCTTGCCCCTCGATCAAGGTGTCAACCGTGTACCTTCGCCGATGGTATCCGCGATTTTCCACGGTCGAAATGGCCGCGGGCAATTCAATTAACCTCCGCGGCGGCCGCCGATACGCATCTACGCTTAATACGATTTTAATTAACGTCCGCGAGCGACGTTCTTTCGCCGCGGAGAGCGGCAATTCGTTTCTTCGGCGATCCTGATCGCGTTAGTTCGACTCCAGCCAACTTCCAGGCGAATTCGGGGGAACTTGGAGGCGAGCTCGGTGGAGGAATCGGGTCGGAGAGGGAGGACTGATTGGGTTGGACGTAATTTAGGATTTCACCGTCTGTGGTCAGTGCTGGGGTTGGTCAGTTTTCTGCGGCGTGGAAGAACTTGGCGAAAGGTCAAGACTCGGTGTAGCGGGGTTCGAGTGGCATCGTTGATTCTCAGTTGGAGTGTAGGTACTTGTGGTTAAGAATCTCCTGTGTAATTTGCAGTTATCTTTCTACGAAACACCGAAGTTTTCTCTGTGACTCGAGAACAATTTTCTATAATGTTCTCGAATTACTTGTTCCCTGTCAATTTACTTAACACCTTAATTTACCTTCACGAATCGTTCATTAAGCATCAGCACACCTCCTCGGATGGAAGCATGGGTACTCTCCAACACCAGCAGTGTATTTTAAAGGGTTACACCACCTTGGAGCCTAAAAAAAGCAGCTATCTTCAAGAGTTTTCGGGGGAAATGATAAAGAAAATGATTAAAGACTGCTGCTTTTTTAGGCTCCGAAGTAGTGACTGCTTTAAGGATTAGACAAACGTATATGAAATTTGAAACACTTGAATATTTACGTCTTACGCATAGTAAATCTAGAAGTAAGGAACTCGAACGACAGTTGAAGTCTTATTTTTAATCCTAGGAAGGTATTTTTTACATTGCAAATGCTTTCTGGAGCCTTATTTGCTAAACTTTTGGCACTGAAAATACCCTGAATTCACAATTTTTTGAAGTTACAATTTATTTCTTTAAAACGGTGTTAGCGAAAACAATTGAAACTCGGCAGATATTTTCATCGACCCATATACTACATGTAAAAAAAAATTGAAAACATTGCTACCATTTCTTCAACATTTTTTCAGCTGTTTTATCTGTCAAGCTCGTCTCTTTCCATAAGACTACGTGTAAAATCGGTGAAAATTAAAATCGTTATAATTCAGCAACCGTTTAGTGTAGGGTAAACGCACCAGTAAATAAACAGTTAAGGCTAATGAATGAACACTATTATAAAATTATGTTTGCAGCGTGAATGATTCCACGTGCTGCAAAAATTATTTGGATATGAAGCAAGAAATGAAAAGAAGTCTCTAATTAATTAGTTGCTTACTTTAATAACTTATTTTACTGATTTTAATAAAAAATGTTCATTCACTGGCACGTGTTCATTTACTGGTACATCCACCCTATTCGTTTAAGATTTAGAGCGCATCAAGAAGATTAGAAAGAACAATCTCCCAAATTTTCATCAACTTGGTAGCATTTTGAAGACAAGTCCAATACATCCTTATCCATTTAGCACTTGAACCTCTTCCCCAGATCGCTGGAGTCGCAGCGACACACCCGGTACAGTGTCATCGGCACACGCCAGCCTTAAGGGCAGCCCGAGATCCTCGCGGGAGCGGCGCAAACAATAGCAATAGGTTTGGCCAGAGCCACCCTTCGAGCAGCCTTCAACGTCCTACGACCATGCCCTGCGCCAGTATCCTTCGACCTTCCCACCCTAGCGTCCGCTCGAGAGAAGAAGCAGGCCAAGCCGAGGGCGAACGAAGGAGAGGAAAAGAGTATACCTCGGGGAAAACTTTAATTTCTTTCCGAGAAAGATGGCTGTTCCTTGTACTTCGCTGCCGCCCAAGGAGCCCGCTCTGTCCATGTGCCGCGGGCACACGTCCCCCGGCGTGTGTGTACATGTGATCGCTGGGCCTGTGCACGTGGGATACGGACACCGATGGGCTCCGTAGGAATTAATTTGGCCGGATGTCCCTGCTGGGACGCCTCCTCGCAGACCGTTTGCTCGCCACCACTTTTCCAAACCAGACACCCCTGTCCCTCCGAAAATCATCTTCCTCACCCGAGGTGTCCAGCGTGCCAGAGCTGAAGAGCTCCCGCCGGTGCGTGCAACTTTCTTCGGATGGTCAGTGGAATTCGGAGAGCTTGAATCCTAGATGGGAGCACCCACGATTGGCGATCGAGATTGCTCGGGTGCCGGACTCCCGATGCAGGAAGATTCAAGCTCCTCCGAAGCTCCGAAGGAACTCGGGATTATCGAAAACTTTGCGCCAGCTTGCTCGAAAGCCTCCGCCACTGTGGCAGGTGCTGAGGATTTTTCTACCAGTCGATTAGCTCGAGGTAGGTGCTGAGGGAACGGACATTTTTAGACGAAAATGTAGCAGGACCAATCAGCCGAAATTACTGACGGCCCAATGTGCCGCGGCTATCGATCGAGGTCATAGTTCACGACGCGAGATGAACCATAAAGCGGCGCACACACCTGCGTATCGTAAACATAACGCCACGAGGCCATAAGCTCTCGCCCCCCGGCATCCACCCTCCATCACACCCTGACGTAGCCAATTAGTCGAGGAATTAGCCCGACTCCGACCTCGAAATTATTGCGCCAACCGTCCGTGCCTCCTCGCATGGCCGCTGGTCAAAGGGTTCTGTACAAATTCCACGCCCTTTGCTCGGGAAAATTCTTCTTCAAACCTGTTCAACTGGGTTCTACACTCCCCCCGCAAACTATTTCAGATTTGGCAACGTTGTCGCAGAAGCTACTTAGACGAACGAATCAGATCTTCAGAATTCGCGCACGAGTCACGGGAATCGCCAAATTTAGCAGCGGGAAGAGCTTTCGTTGGTTAATGCTTGGCGCGAAGAAGGTTGGCAGAAGGGGAAGCACCAGCACGTATCTCGCGAAGTTTCTCGAGCCCCCGACAGTTCTTCAGGAGGCAGTGAAAGAAGCAGGATGGAATACCACCTGTTATTCGCGGCGCAAACGAACGAGAAAGCCTGGAGGAAGTTCCCTGGGCCCGCTAATAACTCGACGGCGGCGGTGCTCGTTGTCAGGGCGCTTTACTAGCCGCGGTAAAACTTGGTAACTCGAGGAGATAAAGGTAGCGCGAGTCAGTGTCCCGAGGCCATGCCAACGATCCTCCTAGATCGCCCCCGTATCTCCTCGGTCTCATCTTTTGCTCCGCGAGCTCGTCTTCCAGCCAGCTCAGCGGGCTTTGTCCAGACACGCTGGGAAATTGTCCCCGCCGCGGTCGCGCGTTTTTTCCATCGCCGACTATCAGCCTGGAAACCCTCGCCGCCATTCCGTAATTTCCGTGTATTAACGCCCAACGAGATGGACCACCTTGCAGCGCTGCCTTTTAATCTATACCGACGCTTCTTGCTCGCCTCAGACTGGCGCTCAGAAAATGGCAGGATGAAGGAAATTGCATTTGTCCTGGCGGCCTTTGCTGCTTTATTTGTTGCAAGATTTTTGCTGGCTCAGCCCCTCTTGGAGCTTGCGAGCTTTATTTGTGGAAAGTCGATAGGTGTCTTTGCGAAAGAGGAAAAGTTTTTTAAATAGATCTATCTTCCTTTTCGAATTTTCTAAGCCCTCTGCTTAGCTATAGTATAGAAGAATCGCCAAACCCAAGTATTTTAATGTTTTAATGTCGGATACCACAAATGTAGCGCGGGAAGGCGAGTTGATTAGAGCAGTCGAAGGAAGAAATTGTGTTCTGTCGGTGAATGGTGTTCTAGAATACGGTATTAAGCTGCTATCGAAATGTGACAGAGTGTCTGGGGACTGAGGGGGCCGGCAGCACGAGCCAACTTAACTTTCGTGCGAACATAGAGGTATCAGGTGCTAACTTTATGCTAATCTTTCTCTCCTTGGGCTGTAACGGTGCTCCGTAGTTCAGGAGAACCACGGCGTTTCTGCCACCCTTTCGAGTTTTTCGCAACTCTTCGTGCCGCACTCTGTAAAGGTCTCGTCAGACTATCGATCAACGCCTCAACCAAACGAACCTCACCGAAACTCAACTACCATCGAATTCACCGTTAATTGTAATAAAAATTCCAACGAAATAAATCAAATAAAGAAAATTCCATCTACAACGTACGCATAAATATTCTTACTCGTCTTCGCATCTGCCCACGGCATCCTTACGCAGACACGTGCAATTGACACGTTCCGCGCGTTAAATTCGAATCGACCAGCGAACAGCACCCAGCGCGGGAGCTAGGCTTCCATCATTTAATAAACAGATGCACGGCGTGCAAACGCTAATCTGCCGTACATCCTTCGGAACCGCGAGCGCTGCATCCGGCTGCAGTTGCAGCCGCGGGTGCACCGCTCCACCGCTCCACCGCTGCGAGTACAATCGTATTAGATACGAGCGGGGAATAGCGGCGCCGCGCCGGGAGAGCGAGTTTATAATGACGGAACGAGAAGGTCTAGTCGCTCGAGACCGTATCACATTTTGCCCGCGTGTCGGCTAGCTGCTGCCGGCTGTTGCTCGTCTCCGCGCTTGTCGAACAGTCTGCACACTAGTGCACGCGCGTCAACGCCAACTGTATTAGGAGCTAGGAATCAAACAGGCAATTTAACTTTCATCTACGCCCTAGTGCAGGCGGAAAAACCTACAAAATGGGTGCCTCGATCTCAGTAATTACTAATTAGCGATGGAATAGTGGGAGATTAATCTGTCGAGTGGCTGAGGATGTGATGCGGAGTCCACTCTAGGCAGATTTCGCTATTCAGAAAAATTGGAAATGGGTGCCTCGAGTTGAGTAATTAGCGATATCTATAGTGATAGAATAGCGGGAGCTTAATATCTCGAGTCACTAAGGATGTGATGTAAAGCTTCCTATATTAAAAAAAAATTAAAATGGGTGCTTCGAGTTTAGTAATTAGCGATATAGCGATAGAATAATGGAAGCTGAATCTCTTGAGTGACTCAGGTTGTGATGCAGAGCTCGCAAAGCAGAATTCTGTCTTCCGAAAAATTTGAAATGGGTGCCTCGAGTTGAGTAATTAGCGATATCTATAGTGATAGAATAGCGGGAGCTTAGTATCTCGAGTCACTAAGGATGTGATATAAAGCTTCCTATATTAAAAAAAAATTAAAATGGGTGCTTCGAGTTTAGTAATTAGCGATATAGCGATAGAATAATGGAAGTTGAATCTCTTGAGTGACTAAGGTTGTGATGCAGAGCCCGCAAAGCAGAATTCTGTCTTCCGAAAAATTTGAAATGGGTGCCTCGAGTTGAGTAATTAGCGATATAGCGATAGAATAGTGGAAACTTAATTTCTCGAATGACTAAGGATTTGATGCAAAGCTTCCTGTATTAAAAAAAAATTAAAATGAGTGCTTCGAGTTTAGTAATTAGCGATATAGCGATAGAACAGTGGAAGCTGAATCTCTGGAGTAACTAAAGTTGTGATGCAGAGCTCGCAAAGCAGGATTCAGCCTTCCGAAAAATTTGAAATGGGTGCTCCAATTAAAGTAATTAGCGATAGAATAGTGGAAGATAAATCTCTCAGCTGACTAAGGACGCGACGCAGAACTTCCTAGATTAAAAAAAGAATAGAACCAGCTACCATCATACAAATCGGTAAAAATAATCGATGAAGCGAGTTTCCTTGAAATAGTCGCCCCAAGTTGAGTGATCAGAGTTAGAATAGTAGAGGCTTAATCCCTGAAGCGACCGAGGCTCCTGCTCGCCGTGTGACAAACACGCGTCCCAAGAAATTCGAAACAGGCACGCTCGTCGAAAGCTCGATCCGTAGCAACGGCGTATCCCCGGGCTCCATCGAACGCGGCGCATCGGCGGGAAATGAAAAAAGTTACGAATTACACGATCATAGTGGAAGCTTGAACAAAGGGGGTTACGCGAGCGGAGGCGTGCAATTACGAGCGCGCAATCCGAGCTGCAGCAGGATGACGAAGAAAATAATTACGTCGGGCCCGTGGATAGATTAAAAAACCATGCAATTTTTGCGCCAGGCATTTTTCCGCGCGGCAGCCGGTCGAATAACGCGAGCCTTGATTTACAATTCGCGCGGCGCATAAGTTCGCGGATGCTTCCACCGCAACGGGCGCGGGGCTCCTCGCGTGTTTATTCGCAAGCGCGTTTAGTAAATGCCCCTCGGAAGAAGCACGGACTTGCTGATCTACAGGGTGCTCGGTGAATTCCACTTCTGAGGGATCGATGAATCGATTTCCACGGGACTTGCAAATGCGCCGCGTCGCAGATGCATCTCTAAGTCAACGAGCTTCGGAAATGCACTTCTAACTTCGTGAAACTTTTACGGGGAACACAGAGACACCCTTCTGGATTTCACATACCTTAAGTTTCTTTCAAGTCTAAGTGTTCGAGGTGGTAAACGCATCTTCGGATGAACTTTGCTGTGTTACTCTGAGTCCTCGATGTTTGCGCCCTCCACTGATGATTATTTAGGACTAGAGATGTACCGACTAGTTGGTTAATCCGACTAGTCGGCGACTAATCGACAAAAAAGGCCGATTGATCGGCTCCCTTTTTGTGAATATTTAACCATTTTTCTCTCTTTTTTCGAACAAGTTTTATAATTTTTCAACTAAAGTTGTACCGACTAGTCGGCAACTAGTCGCCTTCTTAGGGGCCCATTAATGAGCTAGTCGGCTAGTCAGCCAAAAGCCTAGTCGATACATCTCTATTTAGGACCTTGAGCTTAAATTAATAATACCCTTATTTATTTCTTGACAGTCTCAAAGACTCGCAGAAACAAACACTGCCAAATCCCCGTACGAATTACTGCCACACTTCCCCATTGACAAAGCTGCGTGCACTATTCATTAATACGTGTGCAAACGGCTGGCTGCGTAAACAGTGTTCGATACATCGACATTCCTGTTTACCCGCAGGCAAAGCACACGAGCGCGAGGATACAGGCGCGCCCTGGCCGCAGTAGAATGAGGAAAGCGTGATCAGACACCTCGAGTGGAACGGTAGCTATAGGAATTCGACCAGGTATTCCTCCTAATAAACTCGACTGGAAGAAACTTTGCAATTTCACAGCTCGTAAATACTCGAAACCCAAAGTACCCCCAAAACCACAATAACGCTCCTTCCCCGCGCGATATTCCAAAATACAGGGAACCAAACTCTCGCCTTTAATCAGGGGCCATTCTATGTCGATCGGCCGAAACATTAAGCTATTTTTAAAGATTTCTTCTTCGTAAATGTGACACATAATGACATAAATCTTTTTGGTATTTATTCAGGTATTTTTATATTATTCAAAAAATATTTTGTATACTATAAGAATAGCTTAATAAATACCAAAATATATAGTGAAATAAATCTTTTTGGTATTTATTCAGGTATTTTTATATTATACAAAAAATATTTTGTATACTATAAGAATAGCTTAATAAATACCACAATATATAGTGAAATAAATCTTTTTGGTATTTATTCAGGTATTTTTATATTATACAAAAAATATTTGGTATACTATAAGAATAGCTTAATAAATACCAAAATATATAGTGAAATAAATCTTTTTGGTATTTATTCAGGTATTTTTATATTATACAAAAAATATTTTGTATACCATTTGAATAGCTTAATAAACACCAAAAAGATTTATTTCACTATATATCATATTTACCTAGAAAAAAATCATAAACGATAGCTTAATTTTTCGAAGTAGAATGTCCGCTTAAGATCGCCCTAAACCGAGAGACCGAACAATTCAAAGCACTCGAAACACCGAGTCACCCAGAACTCCCAGCATCCGAGGCACCACCCAATGTTCCGTGGCACGGGATGCGATGCTGGTAGCGATCCGAGGCGTTTTCAGCCCATCGCTGGCAGCACAGGTGCATCTGCACCACTGGTAAGCGCACGTAACGTCCACACGCAAGGGTGTACGTGGCACGTTCGCCGATCCGGCTTGTGTAAGTGCTGGGAACGGGAGGATCAGGAGGGCAGGAAGAGGGGGAAGAGGGGAGGAGGGGAGGAGGGGAGAGGAGAGAGACCTAGAGTCGGTCCCAGGGGATACGTAGAGCCGTGGCACGGCCCGAGGCAGCTCGTCACCTGGGACAGCCTTATATCGGCGGGTACAGTCGCACCGAGAAAGTGCCATTGTACCTAAAGCCGTTTTCCTTGCTCTTGATCAAGAGCCATTCGAGAACAACCGCGGCTCGTGACTCGGGATGTTCTCTCGCGGGGGATCCACGCTGATAGATAATGTCCTGGAGGGATCAAGGGGTGCGTATTAACGGGGGACCTGCTACACCGCCGTATCTGATGGGAGCAAAGGGGTGTCCGCGCGGGCTCCCTTAGATTTCACCGGGCGAGGCGAGTTGGAGCTTTTGGTAATTCTATCTTTGGTATTTAGAAAGATAGGGAACGGTTGATCGAGGTTTTTAAAGATCTTTAAATACGGAGAATATATACTCTGAGGCTCGTCCAGTTTGTTACTTGCGATACTAATTGTTGTGCTTCTGTATCATATGTTAAAAAGCAAAAGGGAATAAAATATGGAAAATAGGGACGATAACTTAAAATTCTCGGAGTCGTGTATGTTAGAATCGAGGACACTCAATTGACTGGCTACCACAATCTGAAGTGTATCGAGTATCGAGCCCGTAGGATCGACCGAGTCCTCCAAGAAACTTTGAAGCCAGGTCGATATTCCTCGGACGAGGTATTCGAAGCGCGAGAGGCATCAGAGAGCACCGCCAAATTACCTCACCTATAATCATCCGCCGTGCGTTCGCCTACGAATTCGCAACGCTTCGAGCGATCGATCAAAAACGCCGTGGACGGTCCACGGGGTAAGGGAAGCCGAAATTCCTGGACTTTTGGAAGTGGCCCAAAACAGCCCTGCACGGAGGATCCAGCGAGAAGCGCGGACCATGGAAGGGAAGCTTCATTAGCGGTTGCGATGCCGAGTGCGGGGGCGACGCGGGGGTGAGAATCGCGGTTGGAGGAGGAGGAAGGAGGACGAGGCCAGGAGGCGAGGGGAAGAGAGAGAGAGAGAGAGGCTGCGAAGGAGAAAAGTCCACAGAGGACGGGAAGAGGGAAAACGAAATCGAAAGAAACAGAAGGACGGCAAAGTACACGAAGGGAGCAAGAGGGAGAGAGGGGTGGAGGGTGGAAAGTGCGAAGAGGCAGCGGGGCCAGATCCCTCGGGACTCTGTGCTCTCCTCTGGCGCTGCCAGCACTCGGGAACGCGAAAGAGGAGAGCCAGAGGAGGGAGTGAGTGGGGTGGGAGGAGGGAGAACTAATCAGCTCGACGCATGCGCACTGGGCTGCTCTCGCGGTCCCTCGGGATTCCCCTGGCATTCCCCATAATATACCCTCGCCCAACTCCCTCCTCATCCACCTCCACCTCCTCCACCTCCTCCTCCCTCGGCGCCCTCTTTACCTCCGCGTCCTCTCTTCCTCCTGCTCCTCTTGGATCCTACGTCCCACCTACACTCGCTACAGGACTTTCTAGCTACCCACCGGCAAGATGGATCTCCCTTCCACTCTTCCTCCGAGTTTTCGACTTTTCGAATTTTCCAATTCTCCAGTTTCCCCGATTTTCGATGTCACCTGTTATTAACGCGAGACCTAGGGGGTGCTGGTTCAGCGGATCGTGTGCTTTCGATATTTTATAATTTTTTAAGGGTGACGTTTTGAGTAAATCGCGGGGGAAAGTTTACGGGGCAAGGTGTTCTTACTTATGGATGCTACTTAATAGATCGGACCAGACGCCGCTTTCCAAACGGCTTTCGCATAATCTTGCCGCGGCCCTCTCGCTTTTCGTCACCCACCATCAGGTCGGAGGACCTGCCGACTTCTCCCAGTGGGAGCCAGGATCCCCCATTTTCTTAATGCCAGAGATTTCAATCCGTCACGAGGTCGACGCGACATCTTTCGCTTCGACAATTTTCGGATACCCCGGCGTAGGTCTCCGAAAGCATTTGCCTCCTCCACTTCCCCTCGCAATTACCCACTTCACTCCTCGTCAACTGAAATTCCACCCAAACTAGTTCCATCTGACAACGCGAGGCAGCGATGGAACGTGAAGCAGCCCTCTTTCCTCCGAAAAGGAAATTTTAATCCCGTCCTCAGCCAAGCTACAACAATTCCGTCACGAGCCTTTCAATTACCGACGCGCGATAATCGCTCCCCGCCGTCTGTGGCCACGACAGAGGTAGCCAATTGACGATCGAGGGATTCGACGAAAGGCAGCGAGCCAGTGAATCAGCCCACAATCCAACGACTTCCCTCGATCTCTGGTATCGTTTCCAACCAACAGCTTCCTATTCAGATGGCTAAGCGGGGGTTGCTCGATCATTCGTCGAGGCGTCGCTAATCCCTAATTGGCCGTGCTCGGTCCGACGGGGATAAAAATGAGGGAGAAAAGAGAGGGAACCGGGGGACGTGGTTGTTGTTCGAATAATCGGGACCCAACGGGGTTGACTCGCGGCGACAACAACCCTTTCTCGCGGGCAAACGCTAGCAAAGCGCAGGAGCCACCCCCTCGGATTCTTCCTGTGGCTGAGTCGCTCTGTAAGGCGTTAACCTGCCCCCATCCCAGGATCCCGCCGAGCCAATATTCCCCAGGACAATGGTGATACACACCTGCGATGGGCATTTTCGAAGTATGGATTACGAAGTGAAGACTAATTCCCATCTCTACGCTCTCTTCACAAATTCTTGGACGGCCCTGAATCTTCAAAATGGTATGAAAATTTGTGAGATTGTTCTTTTTAATCTTCCTGATGTGCTCCAAAAATTTTAAACGAATTCACTGAGTTGTAACGATTTTAATTTTCACTGATTTCACACGTACTCTTCTGGAAAGTGACGATCTTGATACCTAGATAAAATAGCTGAGAAAATATTGAAGAAATTAATTTTTTTATAGGTACATGTAGTATATGAATAGATGAAAATATCTGCCGAGTTTCAATTACTTTCACTACACAGTTTTAAAGAAATGAATTATGAGTCGAGAAGAATGTGAATTCGGACATTTTCACTGCCAAAAGTTTATAAAATATTGGTTGAAAAAGCATTTTTGAAGTGAAAAATACATTTCTAGGAGTAACAATAACACTCCAACCGACGTTCGAGTTCCTTGCATCTAGACGTAGACGATATTCAAGTATTACAGATTTTATATACTTTTGTCTAATATTGTACATCCGATACATCCTTAAAAACAGTGGAACCCCTTGGAAAACCTCGAGAGGTCCTTCAACCTCGGAAACAGTCCCAGAGAACTGGACAACAAAAATTGAACAGTCCTCGCGGAGAACGCTATAAGTTCCCCAGACCAAAGAGCCTCCGAGCGCCACCCCCGCTGCCACCCGCAACCCCATCGCGAGTAAGACATTCGTGTTCCGTTTAAGCCAGCGACGCGTGCTCATAAAACTCGCCGAAAGGATCGCGGTATTTTCGAGAAGCCTCGTATAATCTCGCCTAACGACTCCGGGCGCCGATCCTCCGGCCAATAAAATTCTCGCGGCCGGTCGTTACGTAACCGGGGGGGCCAGGAAAGATTCGCGTTTTCCTTTGGCCGCGCTCTCCTCCCCCTCCCCGAGGGGCGGCAGATCCGACTTTTATCTGTTCCACCCTGTACAGGCCGATTATTATTTCAGGTTAGCTTTCGCCAAGTGTACTCGCGCGCGCTCGCGTGCGCGCTTTATACTCCAAGGTAAAACCGGCTTGGAGGAGCTCGAAACGAGGTTGTATCCCCGAGGAGGCGACCGACTCCCGGGGGAGATGCCTCGATGCCTTCCTCTCCGCTTCTCCGCTCCTCCACCCTCCTCCCTTCACGCCGCAACCCTCATCGCCTGTTCCCCCGGCTCGCCTGAAAACATCCAGGCTCCTTCGTTTCTTTAATACATGGCCCCCGCCAGCGTTGCTCATTACCTCGGAATAAAATGACGCGATGCTGCCTGGCTCCGCTGTGACCGTTTATTAACCCTAAGATGGCGACCGATACCTGAGCGCAAGGTGTTCGCGGCGGTTCGAGTGCTGGGGTGTTTCGGGATTCCGGGTTGCTGTTTTCAGGAATTTGTTTTATAAAGTGCGGTGGGGTGGAAAAGGGCAAAAGGGGTAGGAGGTGTTCCCCTAGTGCCGGGCGCTTAACCCTTAACTGCTATACTGTTTCTTTTTTTTTTTTTCAAGTGTTACTGGTATATTGGGGTCGTGGCAGACCCCAAATAAAAAAGGACACAGAAATTTGTAAAGTCGACACTAGATCAACCTCTATGAATATTTTGTTCTTAGGTAATGTACGAAATAATAGAAACGTAGAAAGTTAAACTATTACCTGTTATAAAATTAATTAGAAATTCAGTTTACAAAGTTGGGCAACGAAAAATTTTTCAGTTAACTTTGCGTGCTTTGGGTCATGACCAACCCCAGGATTCCAGTTAAGGGTTAAGGTTTTTCTCAAGCAAGAAGAAAGATATAATGTTAAATCGATCTGCCACCGTTTTGCATGAATTTTCTGATGCTTTTACTTCAACGAATCCTCAGGGCCCTTCGCAATGATTAATTACAGGGAAAAAATATATTTCTATAGTTTAAAAGATTCTTAATACAATGCAAAAAGTTGCACTAAATTATCTGTAATAGTTTTCCTTGAATTAATTCCTAAACAGCAGCTATTTTTACGAGCTACTTTTATGACCGTGGTAAAGTGACCGTAAAAAACTTTGAAGTCGAATAAAATTTTCTCCTACACCGGAACCTCTGCTAAAAAATCTACTAGTAGACAGAAACACGCGTGAAATTCACGATTTCATGAAATTCAGATTATAAATAATACCACACTCTTTAACGACATAAGGAAAAAATCCTCCAGGGGTAGATCCGGTTGCCAAAGATTATTATGTTCGCGGACGCGGGAAGCTGCTGGCGGAAACACGTCGATGCCCGGCGGCGTTTATTCCGCGCGCCATTCGATGTAATTCGTTTAATTGAGATTCACCGCGCGTTTCGCATCCTGCCATCGTATTACAAGCGCGCGATTTTTCCACTAATATCTGATTTATCGCCGCGCGCCGCGCTTTTTTTTCCCCGGACTGTCGCCGCGTTTCCACGGATGAACGACCGCCACTTTTAACGAAGCCCATGAAAACGTTAGCGGGAACTGCCAGGGGAAACAAGACGTAAAAGCGCGGGCGAGTCGGGTGTTCGATGATGTACGATCGGGAGAGCTATCCTCCCTCTGTATCATCGAGCCGCCATTGTCCCGCGCCGCTGTACTTTCGACCGCGATGTATCGACATAATAAGCGAGGGCGGATCACCTTTGCCACCTGAGCCCCTATTACCATTCTGAAAGGAATTGCCACCCCCGGCGCTTCCACTCCACCCTCGCGCGCGGCGCATACGTGTGGGGAAACTTCGACGGGGAGGAGGAGACCCTTCTCCAGTTAAGTCTTCCTTTCGAGGAGAGATGCTTAAACTATCAACCCTGGCTAGGAGAATTACTCAGCGTTACTTTCGCCTCCGTCAAATGTTTCTCAATACGCGAGAATAATCCGGGAAACTCGCTATAAATTAGCGCCCACTTACAAGGAGAGGTTCCCAGGTGTCCGCCTCCGATTGCTTTGAATTTTGGATATGTTTTAGAGGACCGAAAAATAAAATATACGTGTTTCGTTATAGCGGCCAGTTTTCATATTTATGGGGAGAAACCACCCCCCAAAGTTATAAGATTTTCAGGTGATCATCTCCTATTGCTTTGGTTTTTCGATATGTTTTAGAGGACCAACAAATTAGAAATACGTGTCTTTTTATTTTGGCCTGCTTGAATTTTTAAGGGGTGAAACCACCCCTCATAGTTACCCCCTAATAACGGTGACTGACGACAAGAACATCGTCCATACAGTAAATTATGACGCAAATGAAATTTATATGAAGTTTTACTCAACACAATTTTGTACCCCGTATGAACTTTGGAGGGATGCTTTCACCCCCTAAATATGAAAACGGGCCGCTATAAAAAAAAACGTAGGGGAAAGTGGGGTAAAACGGAACGAGTGGGTAAAACGGAACACTAGCATGTTTCTGTTAGGTAAGAGCTGTGAATGAGTTGGTACCGCAGAGATCTATAGTCTATCATAAAATGCTATAAAGACCCTTTGGTTTTATGTCACGCGGTACCAACTCATTCGCAGCTCTTATCTAACAGAAAAATTGGTGTTCCGTTTTACCCACCCGTTCCGTTTTACCCCACTTTCCCCTATATCTTATTTTTCGGTCCTCTAAAACATATCCAAAATTCAAAGCAATCGGAGGCGGACAGCTGGGAAGCTCTGCTTGTTAGAACCACCCCGAGGACCATCCCCGATCCGTCGAAGCAGCTCGAACGCTACTAGCTCGCTCGCGGGCGGCGGTGAGCGTTAAATGTAGCGGATGGTAGGGAGAAAAGCTGGTGGGACAGTAGCGATCGTCTGGAAACAGGTGAACGCGCAGGCATCGCTCACGCAGCACCGAAGGACCCTCCGGGACCAAAGGAATCCCATATTCATAGAGGCTAAGGTTGCTCCACGCTTCTTCAGCGGCCGCGAACAATGACGATGCGTCTGAAACGCATTGTTGCGCCGCGGATAGTGCGACGTCCCGCGAGAACTGATAAAAGTAATGCACCAGAATGCACCGAGAGTGCACCCTCCTACTGCCCCCTCCCCCCACCCCCTCCCCCCGCGATTCTTGCCCCATTGTCGCGGGGCGTAACGACGGCCGCCCCGAGTGCGATGCTTCATTGTACGAAGTATTCAGAGTCGGCGGCGGGATCCGCGAAAATAGATCTCTCAGCAGGCTGAATGCTGTGCCGGTGTTGATCTTTTAACTGCCTCGGACGCGCAACCGCTGCACCGGCCTGCTCCGAACGCGCGGGAGATTTGGAACTTTTCTTGGGGATTTTTTTTAACGAACTTGGGCTTGGATTTGTTAATGGAGATTTGGGAAGATTTAAGGGGAGCCTCTCCTGCTAGTTTCGAGCAGTATACCTCTAATTCTAATAAAAATGTTCAATCATTTATATTTCTCCAATTTATATAGTTTAAAAAAAAAACGTTATATTTTTTGTGATCAAAAAGTATCCCGAATTTCATTTTTCCGAAAATCATTTTTCTTCCAAGTTGGTACATCTGTCTGTTGTTTACATGTCACTCTTAAGCGCAATCTGTCGGATAGTTTGTACGTAATAGCTTTGTAAACGAGTCATTGTTTGGTGTATAGGGTAAACGCACTAAGGTCGGGGCCAGATATATTGGCCGGTGTGTTCCGTGAGGAGTATTCTTCTATTCTCAACGTTTTCTGACTCGCTCTCGCCTTGCCAGAAAAAGAGTGCGCCAGAAGTGGTGGGGATAGCGCCAAGCTCTTAACGTGTAGACAAACCGAGTTCTTAACGTAGAAATACATGTATCAGAATAGGTGTGCGTTAGCTGCGAAAACGAATTCACCGGCCAATATATCTGGCCCCGACCTTAGTAAATGAACAGTTAAGGCTAATGATTGGACACTATTATAAAATTATGTTTGCAGCGCGATTGATTCCACGTGCCGCAAAAATTGTTTGGATATGAAGCAAGAAATGAAAAGAAGTCTCTAATTAATTAGTGGCTTACTTTAATAACTTATTTTACTCATTTTAATAAAAAATGTTCATTCACTGGTACGTGTTCATTTACTGGTACATCCACCCTACACTGCGAATTTCGCTACGTCGAATTTAGTTGATCAAAGAGTCGGCTTGAAATTTTGTGTTTCTAACAAAATTGGAAATGTTAACGGTAGCCTACGGAGACTCGACAATGTCGAAAACACAAGCATACGAGTGGTACAAAAAGTTTAAAGCGGGCCGTACTGTGGTTGATGACGTGCCTCGTTCCGGTCATCCATACACCTCTAAACAGTTAAGAGAATTATGCTCGAAGATCGTGGTGTGAGCATCAGGGAGATGGCAGCCGATATTGGTGTGTCGTTCGGATCGGTGCAGAGCGTCATGCACGATGTTTCGGGCACGAGACGAGTTGAAGCGCGGCTTGTGCCGAGTGCACCGGCTCACACATCTCGTCTTGTACGCGTTAATACCGTTCCGCAAGCTCCGTATTCGCCCGGCATGGCCCCGTGTGACTTTTTCCTGTTCCCACGACTCAAGTTACCACTTCGCGGAAAGCGTTTTGTGACGATTCAGGCGATAAAGGAGAATTCGCAGAAGACGCTGAAGGGGATTCCAAAATCGGCCTATGAAAAGTGTTTCGAAGATTGGAAGAAGCGTTGGAATATGTTTATCGCTTGCGACGGATATTACTTTGAAGGGAATAAAATAAATATCGATGAATAATCGAACCTTTTTCGTTTTATGGACAAATTCAGAGTATTTTTTGATCACAAAGTAATTCGTTGAAAATTTTTAGAGATTACGGGGAATGTAGTTGAGAATGGAGAATATTCTATTGTAATAATTAAAGGTTCTTTGAGTGACGAAGAGTATTCTAACGACGAAAGAGTTAAAGTGTAGAAGATTTGATTTTTTAATTAGAACACTCACCCTCCGAATGCCGACTGAACGCACGCTGCAGCTCCTCCTCCTCCTCCTCCTCCTCTTCGTCCTCTGCAACAGACAATTAGCTCGATTAAGAATGAGGAGTTTTCCGCGCGGAGCCCTCGAAGGAACGGTCGATGGGAAAGGAAAACACAGGCCGCTCGGATTTACGCGGACGTTTAATAACGAGGGAAAGTATTTAGCAACACTCACGCTTAATTCCCGTTGTCTCATTATCCTGCTCGGTTACCTCCAGGACATTCTGCTCGTTCCCGTCCTCCCACTCTTCGTCTCCTGCGGAGAGGCAAGCGACCATTAATTCCACTTTCATTTGCATATCACCCGGCGAAGAATGAAATCTGTATTTGCGAAGAAAAACAACCGGCCAAGTTGTGATTCTTCGCCATCCCCCTCTCGCGTTGCATTCCAACCGACGTGAATATGAATTCCCAACGATTAATAATCAGCTTCTCGCGGAATACCCGCCGCCTTGCCACGCAGGGCCATTTACGTGTCAAACGTGACGACGTGAATTCTTACGAACAACGTGTCGCTGCCCTGTACAAAGTGTACTGCGTAATTTATACGCAAGAATCTGCATAGATTTATTTTTCTTCATGGAACTACTTTAAGTATAACGCTTTTCAACTTCACGATTACTTTTAGGGGGCATCCCACCCTAAAACCGCTAACAAAAGACAAAATTGGGGATGTTTTTGTTCGTATAAATAAAAATATAGGGCTTGAATTTTTATATGGTTTCAAAGCATTCAAACATTTTTTTTATGAAAAATTGTACAAAATGGCGGCTTCCCGGAGCTAAAAAAAACTGGAACACATTCCCGGGAATGACTGGTTCACCTCAGAAGGAAATACAAAAAGATATATAAGCGGGAATATATTATCTTCGACCTGCGTAGGATTTTCTCGAAATTCGAAATATTTTGGAAATTATAGCAGTTTGAAGAATTGATTTTAATTTTTGACATAAAAATTTGTACTCAAATGCTTCTAAATAATCGAATAATTGAAATATTCAAAAAATCCTACGTTAGGTCAAAGATAATATATTCGTGTTTATACATATCTATTTTGAATGTGCTTCTCAAATGGTCCAGTTCTTTGCAATGCTCCGGGAAGCCATTTCACAATTTTTAATGAAAAAAAATTCTACTAAAATAAAGATAGTTTTAAAACAATATAAAAAAATCCAAGCCCTATATTTTTATTTATACGAACAAAAGAATCCCTAACTTTGCCTTTTACCTGTGGATTCAGGGTGAGGTCCCCCTTAAGTATCCAACGTAATACGATTAACCATAACTAAAGGGTACTCAGACGTTCATCTTCCCTCTATCTGCTCCACGCACACTCAGCTCACTCGATTCCGGTCACTCCAACGCGTAGGGTAAAGCATCCAGTAATTCACCGCATACCAGTGAATGACCATTAGTCAAAGAAATGTCAATTATAAATTTAAAAATTACTGTTTGTTTATAAATAGAGTGTAGTTGGACTTTTAATATTCCATATTTTTAGTTTTGCGTATTAAAGAAACATTAATAAGCACAATTCTTAATAAAAGTATGCGGTCATTTACTGGGCTTCTCATTCAACAATTCGGTCATTTACTGGTTTCTTTACCCTACGTACGATTCAGTGCCCTGCTTCGCACTGTTCCCCTTCGTTTCGGTAGAATTTCTCCTACGGTCCGCGAATATGGTCTTGCTCCGAACTATATTCAACAAATATATCCTCCAAGTGTTCCCCAAACGAATGCCAAGCATTCGAAGTGAGCTGAGCGTGCCCGCTGCACAAAGGAAATTGAAATCACATTTCTCAGGCTGCCTACAGGTTTAAATCGCGTCTGAATCGATCGCGGGAGGACGGACCTGTTCCAGGAGCCGTCAGATCCAACTCGCTGCCTCGCCAAAGGGCCGCGATTCTCTCGTACATCATCAAAAAGCGAAACGACGAGCCGTGTTTCCGGAATGAAATATACCCGCGGAGCACACGGACCTGGCTCCCGTATAGCGGAGCCATCCGTTTGTCACGTGGGACCACAAAATTAAACTTAAAAAATTACACCCCCGTCCACGTGGCCAACAGGTCGTTTGTTATTTTGCATACACCCTCCCTCTCTCTCTCTCTCTCTCTCTCTTCGCTTCCACCCCGCGTCCCTCTCTCCCTGCAGCCCTCTCTCGCTTCACTCGCCAGCTCGACGAACTTTCCACTCGGCCCGATTGCCACCGATTCCGAAGGTGTCGAATGCGGATTTTTTTTCCAAACCAACCCCCTCAGCTTCCGCCTAAACGAGGACATTTGTAACCCACGCGCGACTGATTAGCCCATCCCCGTGTTCCGATATGACTGCCCGCGTGGAGTGCAGTGTATTACGATTCGTGGTGTGTGATGCAAAAAAAAAAAAGGACGAGGGAGGATTCGAGCTTTTTAAGGGAGGCTTTGATTTCGGAAGATGGAAGCGATATATTTTTACGCGACACGTGTCACTCTCTGCTTTCTTCTGAGATCGCGAGACGCCCTACTAACCTAAGGTCGGGGCCAGATATATTGGCCGGTGAGTTTCGTGAGGAGTATTCTTCTATTCTCAACGTTTTCTGACTCGCTCTCGCGTTGCCAGAAAAAGAGTGATCCAGAAGTGGTGGGGATAGCGCCGAGCTCTTGACGCGTAGGCCAAACCGAGCTCTTAGCGTAGAGATACATACATCAGAATAGGTGTGCGTTATTTTTTACTCTATGGCTACTATCTACTCAAACCCTTAATTTGAGAATTCGATACAGCACTAAACTAGATGAATTTTTTTTACTGAAACTATGAGGTTGAAAATTATTTATTTTCTTCCTATGTGTAGAGCATGTATTAGCGCATATGTTGTATAAATACTGTACAAAAATGTTAAGTGGTTGTACAGAAGTGGTGGGGATAGCGCCAAGCTCTTGACGTGTAGGCCAAACCGAGCTCTTAGCGTAGAGATACATACATCAGAATAGGTGTGCGTTGTGAGGAGTATTCTTCTATTCTCAACGATTTCTGACTCGCTCACGCCTTGCCAGAAAAAGAGTGCGCCAGAAGTGGAGGGGATAGCGCCAAGCTCTTGACGTGTAGGCCAAACCGAGCTCTTAGCGTAGAGATACATACATCAGAATAGGTGTGCGTTAGCTGCGAAAACGAATTCACCGGCCAATATATCTGGCCCCGACCTTAGCTGCTTAATCACAAGAATAAAAGCTAAGGGAGCTCGACTATTAGCTGGATAATCAAGCTGTTCCGTGCAAGTAGTACAGCGCGCGAGGCGGCGTGCCCGGGGAGCATGGTAATCGCGAAAGTTTGATGAAGCTTAGAGAGGAGAAGAGAGGCATCGACTTTATTGGAAGGGCTCGGGAGAAAGAAAGACGGCTGAGTGGATGTCCTCCAGCGGTGGAGGGAGCATTAGCCCGCTAGGCGAGCAGCATCGGGCGCATCGAAGCAAGGGATGGAAGGCTGATGCCGGTCTTAAATATTCCAGAAGACATCAGCCGGGCTGCCGGTGGCTGGCAACCGCCGCCCTTCGATTCAACCTTCGCGCCCTACGGCCTGTCAGCTGTCAGGGCTTCTGTCGAGCAGCTCGCGCGCTCCGTGCCAACGACGATACCACCGGTTAATGGTTCATCCATCATCGGGAACTCCTGACGGCGCGGACTTTTCCATCGGTCCCTGCCTTGTCCCGCTAATTGCCGTTGAACTTTCGCTCACCCTCTGGAGACGGTGTCTCGCGCAACCGATTACTGCCGTTCCAACAATTCCTCGGATACTTCCACCCCGATTCCGGGTAGCGTTCTTTCCATTTTAATCGCTAATTAAACGGGGAGGCGATGGGTGTCGACCCCCGACAAACTAAGAAAAGATCCGCTCGATTTTCTAAGAGGAATCATGATTCTTCAAAATCATAGAGTAATACTGTTAAGGATGTATCGGACCTATCTTCTAATTGGTACCAAGTTGATGAAAATTTTTGAGATTGTTCTTTTTAATCTTCCTGGTGGGCTCCAAAAATTTTAAACGAATTCATTAAACGGTTGCTGAGTTATAACGATTTTAGTTTTCACTGATTTTACACGATCTTGACAGATAAAACAGCTGAAAAAATGTTGAAGAAATGGTACCAATGTTTTCAATATTTTTGTATATTTAGTATATGGATAGATGAAAATATCTGCTGAGTTTTAATTCTGTCCACTACACCATTTTAACGAAATAAATTATAACTTGACAAAATTGTGAATTCAGGGCATTTTCAGTGCCAAAAGTTTAGCAAATAATGCTTGAGAAAGTATACGTAAAGTGAAAAATACCTTCCTAGGAGTAAAAATAAGACTCCAACAGTCGTTCGAGTTCCTTACATCTAGATTTACTATGCGTAAGATGTAAGATTTCAAATTTCGTATACTTTTGTCTAATACTGTACGTCCGATACATCCTTAAACAGAGGAGAGGCGATGGCCGTTACTTCTAACCCCGCCAAACTAAGAAAAGATCCTCTCGATTTTCTATAAAGAATCCTCCTCTCCAAAATCCTAGAGAAATCCTCTTAATTGCCCAGTGGCAAGCCAGACCTACCATCTTCAACTAGAATATCTCCACGCCTCGCCCCGACTTCTTTCAATTCAATCAAATCACCAAAACGAGCCGAGACGAGACGAGACGGTGGACCTTAACATCCATAATTCCACCCCGAAAAACTCACACAACCTCCTCCAGTAAACCGTCTCCCACTTAATCGACAGTCCACTCAAGCTTCCCGAATTAACGTCCCCGAGACCCCGAGTCCCAGAATCGAACGAAACTCCCAATTTCTCGGTCCATAGGGTTAACATCCTCGCGGCACTCGTCCGGGTCCAGCCGACGGAATACCGAGTGGCTGTTTCGTATGCGCGCGGCGGCCCGCCAGGATTCGATCTCTGCCCGTAAATACTGTAAACAATTCGGGCGGCGAGGCAAAATAGCCCGGGCCGGACAATAATCGTAAAGGTAAGGGGATTGGCTATCATCTGGCTGGGCCCGGCCGCGCAGCTTTACGCGGAGTGCACCTGTGTTTATGTACGATACGAGGCACAGCAAGAAGGTAATACGGTCTGTCTGGCCTAGACGAAGCGGCTGCACACGACCGCCGCCTAAGCTCTCGAAAATACAGGTCGCAATCTCCACCCCGCCCTGTCCCGTGCTTGGCAAACGTTAAACGGATGTATTATTATGAGCGACCCTCGGATAACTGCATATTGCGGCTTAACCCTGCCGCGCGTTGTTCTTTCGATAACGCTTTTGGATAGGATTCCTAAGGGCGCGCGATAGGGACCACTGAAAAGGCTGAGCGCTTGTGTTTTCTGGTTTCGCGAGGCGGAGCTCCGAGGGGCTTGCGAGGGGTTCAACAGATATTGGTCAAGATTCTAAGGGTGCGTGGGAGGGTTTTCTGTTTAAACTGGCTGGATTTGGGTGGTTCGATTCTTTGCCGGGGTGGATTTATTGGTTGTAATTGGAGGTGCTTTACTTTGAGGTATTTAGGGAAAACGGAGTGGAGATTAGAGTTGGAGCTGGCTTGTACGCGCGGATACTGCGGGGAAGCTTGTGACGCGGGGAGTGTAGATTTGCAATGGTATTATTCCGAATTCTGCGGCCATTCGTCAGAGGAAAAGCAGTGGTAGCACGGGGAGCTGTTTCCCTGTTAATATCAAAGAAATGTATTATGATGAACCAATCTATATGCACGAAGATGATAACTGCATATTGAGACTAAACCCTCCGCCGCCACGGACCGTCGTGGATCTCTGGCAAAAATGCTTTAAGACGCGGCGCGCATGGGGAACGAGGAATGTTTCCTCCTCGAGCTTAAAACGTGAAGCTCGAGTTGCAACGTTGATCGTTAAATAATGCTGAAATTTCTTGACGACCTACCCGTTCCCAGGGAGCGACTGATTTTCGAGAACTCACTTTCACTCCACTGTCCACGTTGGTTGAATCATGTTACTTCGCCGCTGAGCCTCGGGTATATAATACTACGTCTTTTCATTGAGAATTCCTGAGGACCGTTGACACAGCAACGCGTATTTCGTTACACCTCTTCCGTTGCGAATCAAGAGCCTTGCAAGTCGACGGAATACCGCCGGCAGCGCGGGCAACCAGAATTCTGACTACGCCATCAGGATGTCCCGAATGCAATACCTTTAAAAGCAACCGCTGTTCCTCTATTCCAGAGGAGAAGAACAATCCGCTGGCGGACTCGGGCTGACAATTGCAGGCGGCGAAGGAAACTTGGTCAACGGCGCGAGTTAAAATACAACAATCGATGCGTTATTAATTATCACGCGTACCTGACCGAGCTTCACATCATAGAATCTAAGGATTCGTTTATGTTGGAGCTAGGAAAGCAACTATAAGAGCTTTTATCGTTGGTCATCTCTTAGAAAACGTAGATCTGCTCGTTGCTCCGATATAAACACTTCAATTCTAAAACAATATAATGCGTTTCGACGCTTCGCCGTGATCGTTTATCTCAGCTCCAACATAAAAGAACTCCAATCGCTCCACCCCCTAATTAGGCCACCCCTTGCAACCAACTTCCCAACACCTCAACTTAAAATCCATTCATCTAAATCCCACCACCGTCAACCCCGACATCTCAAAGTGTCCAAGATCACAAACCATTCATCGCAGCCAAACCGAACCCCTAATTTCTCCATCCCTTACATCCGACCTGACCAAAAGACCATCCTCCTCCGATTCTGCGAGTCTGGCAAGGTCGGCGACGCGTTAGCATCGCCAAGAGGCGAAGGGGAGCGTGGCCTCGCGATTCCCAGTTACGATAATCTGACTAACGATATCTCCTGGGGATCGGCAGGTCGCGGGATGCCTGGAGACGTGGATCCCCGAGGCCGGCGGAGCGGTCGGGAAGCAGCCACCGGGGTTTCCAGTCATTAATCGATATGCCGTGAATAAAGGAGCGCCCTGCGGGTTATCCAGGGCGCGACTGCTATCTCTGCTCCCCGGTTGCAGCCGCCGTACGTCTTGGACTCGTGACAGGCAGCCAGACAGCCATAGAGCCAGAGAGAGCTAGCAGCCACTGGGAAGGGCTGGTTGCTGCTGCTGGGTGGCTGCTACAAGGGAAGTCGAGCTGATTCCCGAGGGAGCCTTACCCCGGCCAGCTCTGACGCGGGCTCAGACTCCCCCGGGACCCTGGCATCCGCCGACGAATACCCTCTGGCTCCGACACGCTACCTGGAGCACCCGGGATATTGCGGATAACTTTGCTGCCATGCCCCCCCGACCGAACATCCGCACGATCGAACGGTCGCGAGCAGTGTCCAGCCGCTTCTAGCTTCCGCCAACGATTGCTTCAGTTTGCGGCATGATTATACGCCAGTCGAGCGGATGAATATCCCGAGGGAGATGATGAGTTTTAACAGAAACCGCGGGAGAAGGGTAAAGTGGGGCGTAGCTTGGAGATTGATTTTCAGTAGAGATGCCACCTTTTTCACAGGAAAATAACGCGAATTTACTTTCGCGCGGTCGATTTTAATCTTAGTACAAGTTTCTATTTCTTCCAATTTTTAGCATTTTTAGATAACTCAATGGCGTTATTGCACTCAATATTTATATTAAAGTATATAAGTAATTCGTTCTCTGTTAAATTAGGAGATGCCTTCTTTCTCTCAGTAGATGCTGAGGTGGCAGGAATAGACGGAAGATAAGAAATTACTTTGGAGATTAATATTGCGATTCTATTTTTTTAGGGGTGAGGTTGTCAATTGGCGGCCATGTTGGTTAGCCATTTTGAGTTTGCTATATTGAAATTTAAAATTCCAATGCCAAATTCAGATTCAGCGACCCCAAAAACCCCTATATACATTTTTTCCATATCCCGATAGTATTTTAATGTTTGTCAGCCACTTTGGTTCGGCCATTTTGAGTCTGCCATATTGAATTTTAAAATTCCGATGCGAAATTCAGATTCAGCGACCCCGAAAACCGTTACACACCAAGTTTTATTCAAATCATTTGAAAAACAAAAAAGTTATTCCATTTGATCATATATGATACATTGACAGAATTGGCTAGATTTTTGTTTCATCATATATGATACATTGACAGTTAACCGGTTAAGAGACATGAGAAGCCGTGGAAGCAAAGATGCCCCAAAACACCTGTCCACGTATCTAATCGCGGAGGCTAGGGACGCCGCGGTAGAGACGGATCCCCTGACCTTTCGATCGCGGTCCTAAATTCGCAACAAAGTAAATGCGAGGCGCGCGGGGTCGGTGGGACGCAACTGGTGCACGCGACGCGTACAAAAGGCCGCCCCCGGCTGATTGTGATTCTCGTAGCACGCGCGATTCGCCGCGAAAGGGACGGCCAAGTCGGCGAAAACGTCAACGCGTGGCCTCGCCTCAAAGGAATACCGCATCCCGGGAATGTCTCGCGTAGACCGTCTCCACGCCTTCCTTGGGGGTACGCAGCCTTCCGCATGCCGGCCACTTTTCAAACAGTGCCGTCTCAAACGTCCCGAACGCCGCCCACTTTATCTCTGGCTTGTACGCTTCTTGCGCGTCCCTTTGTGCAGCGTGCACCGAGCGAACAGATGCACACGTCCAGAGGCATCGCGTACCTCTTCCACCGCTCTGTCCACTTGCTGACGCGCCGTTGCGAGGATACTGGGGATACCGTACGGTGGAGTTCAGTTAAGGGTGGGGAAAAGTCTTTAGGGGGTGTGGAAGAGGAGGGGATGGAGATACGTGACGCTGGGGTTGAGCTTTTTGGGAGCTATCGGTTTTAGGGAAATGATTTTATTCGAGGATAAGAAGCCATCGTTCACAAAAAGAGAAGATTGAGTGAAGGTGTAAATTCGCGATGAGATTTTACGTCCTATTTACGCCTCACGCTTATATTTTTAGAGATACGAGGGAATTCTTCTAAGGCAGTGATTTAAACTGATATTAACCCTTCGTGGTCACACGGGGTGTATTGTACCCCAAGAGCAATTTTTTATTTGAAATGCCGCACCTTTACATCTTCCAAAGGGGATTTATCGCAAAAAAGAAAATAAAAAAAAAATTAAAAAATCTGTATTTTACCACAACGATGGAAAATCGCTCATTTTCAACTACAAATTTTAGCATTTCAAAATTTATATTTCTAGAAAAAGATTATTAGACCATGACTGTATAAGTATTACGAATGTAAAATTATCACTGAATAGTTAAAAGGTTCAGAAATACGAAAATGGTAACTCAAAAAATGACGCTGGGGTACAGTGAACCCCGTGTGACCAACTTGTGATTATAAGAAGGTGTGACCACGAAGGGTTAAAATTATTTATTTCCTTTTTGGAAATATTCTAATTAAAGCTTGTTTCTCAAAGAAATTCTGTAAATTTTTATATGCATTTGGCTGATCTACGTTCACCGAGCCATCGCCCGTGGAACAAGTGTTTTATTGCACCGGCTGTTTCGAAGTTGCCCGCGCCGTAAGTAGAAACAGACAGACCGAGACAGACGTCTGGAGAACCGCGTTACCGTTCCAGCCGAATAACCTTTGGAGTTGTCTCTCTGTACTTCTACCATACTTCTCGAGTTCCATCAACCTAAGTAACTTCTCTCCCTAATAAACTATATATCAAAATTACAATGACTATTTCACTGAGTCTCCAATTTTTAGACAATTCAAGCCGTCCTATTTCGAAGCAGAAAAAATATTCTTATTAAATGGTTACGCCACTCTGGAGCCTAAAAAACAAGCTACCTTAAAGATTTTTTTGAGATTCAATCTAGAACAAAGCTTTTATTGTAAAAATTGTTTTGTGTTCTTAAATAGTTGTGTAATAAATGCTTTCTTCTAGATTTTTCATTTTCTTTATCATTTTCTCCCAAAAAATTCTTAAAGGTAACTGCTTTTTTGGGCTCCAAAGCGGTGTAACTTCTTAATCCTTTCACTATCAGCTTATCAACCCTCTACCAAAATCCTTGAGCATTCGAATAATAATCCAAGAGGTCCCAAATAGCTGAAACTACCAAACCCTCGCGATTCTAGCCCTGCACACGTGTATCAGCTAAATCAACGACTGCATCGTCACATTCGCACCGACGAAAATCACCGATGGTTAATCGATCACGTTGCAAGTGCACACGTGGAACTCGGTCCGCCGACGAAGGAACAGAGACGAGAAATCTCGCGTTTCCAGGGGCGAAAGCGACTCGGTGCCGAGCTATTGGATCGCCGGGCGACCACCACCAGCGCGTTCCGAGCATCACGAACACGTGGCTAGCCACGAAATAGCAAGCCCCGGGCCCGATATAGCATTGCGGGCATAGGTGATATAGGGTGTCGCTAATTAATGCACGATAATGAACCTGGGCGCGACCCAACCTGTATTAATGGATTCCAATGCCCGTCATAACGCGGACGATCCGTGGGTGCATCGGAACCCGGCCTAATTGCGTTAATGGAGGCCCATCTGTTTGCGTTGCTGGCTTTTCGGATACTTCTACCCGTCACTCGTCTGCCGAACAATGCAACAGCGGCGGCCGGAAGGAAGTTCGAAACTTCAGGACTTAATATGGACTTTGGTCTGTTTTATATTTTACAAGATTTTTATATTTGAATATTGAATTTTTTTTCTAGTGGAACTATTTTGTTTTTCTTACCCACCGTTCGGAGTTTGAGCTCCCTTTCGATTATTACTGCATCCCCCGCGAAACCAAATTCATGAAATTTCGTGGAACGCAATGGTGATTAGTGATAGAAGCAGTGGCGTGACCAGAGGGGGCCAAGGAACCCTAGTACCCCTCAAAGAAAAAGAGAAAAGGAGATTCTTATAACCTCGACGGAAGTAATTCGAAAGCTTTGTGAAGAGAAAAGAAAACTCGATTTTCATTAAAACAATTTTTAATTCTTAAATGAGATTTATGTAATTTAACTCAATTTTTAATTTTTAAAGAAGATTAATGTAACCAGGACTGAAGTAATTCGAGAGCTTTCTAAAAAAAAGCATCCTCGATTTTACTCTTTAAATAAATTTGTATACTTCCCTAATGAATTTTCTTGAATTTGCATTAACAGTATTCTTAACCCTTCAACTCGGCTCCACCCAATATTAAATCCTGAGTGCGCTATGAGCGTCGATTCTTCGGAATACGATTATCTTTCACTCGATTGGAGTGTATTCAAATAAACATTCCACTGTGACAAGAATTTCAGATGACCTTCAGAGCGAAATATTTATTTCTCTTGGAAAATTCGCCAGTTTTTGGTGAACGATTATGAGGTTTCCAGGGCGTACAGGAATATTCGCGCTACTCTGGCCATAGAAACCGCGTGGACGTTATTATAACCGGGAAGCAGGACGCAATGACCCGAATCACTGCGCATTATGCTTCAGGGTCGTGATTGTGATTTGCGTCTCTCGCAGCGAATGCATAATAATAATCTCTTAATTAACGCATGGGCCCAGGAACAATCGTTAACACGGCTCGGTTCGAGGGGTCGAAAGATTCCCGGGGCCGAGCCTTGGGATTATTACTTTCGTTTCGATTCCGGATACGAGGAATCAGATCCGAGGAGGACGGCGGTAATTTCCTGGCGGGCTTGCCGATGCTTAAGCACGATCGTTTGGCCAGGATCGATTAGGGAAGGGCGATTTTAAGAGGCGCCGCGCGAGATAGACAGGCTGGGGAGCCAGTGGTACCAATGTAAATTTCCAGCTTACGCCTTTGATCCCTTTAATCGCGGCTCCTCTAAAACTTAATCCGCTATTAGTTTTTGCAGTGACAGCCCTAATTCCTGGCCCGGTGGTTATAGTGATTATAATGCAACTTCTAACTAGGATTAAGTTACCAGCCTTTCGTTAAATTATTGCACGAAGCGGGTCGCAGTTGCGGCCGAAAAGTAGGCGATGCTTCGACGAACAGGGAAATGAAAATCATTCTCTTAAGAAAAATACTTTGCCTTCTGACATTAAAAATTATTTAAACAACGGATCAAATAAAAGTTACTTTACCTTTAAATTATTCGACAAGGAAAGTTCATTATTTTATTTGACAATAATTCTTTTAACTCTTGTGATTATTAGAAATTTGTATTTAAATGAAATTTTTGCCCATCTCTGGCTTCAAGCAACTGGAGTCTCTATAGAATAATTATTTCAGCGTGATCATCGTTTCGAAATTAATTCAAGATTCCCTAAGCTCTAATCCTCTAGTTGAAATTATCCACTCCTCTTTTTCACGAACAATCATTCCCAAGCGCAGCTAGATTGCAACAGCCCGAATCTTATTCAGCGAATCGATGCGCAGCGTTACTCATCAGCAGCTCAACTCCGCAGTTTCAACTGAAAATTCAAGCCCATCGATTCCTAAATCCCTTTCCATTCAAACGTCCCCCAAAAGCGGCCAACTTCGTAGGAGTTTCACAGTTGGGATTCGCGTGCAACGGATGGGCTCGACGCGGCGACGGAAAGAGCAAGGGGTAGAGGAAATGGCAGCGCGCAAGGAGGAAACGAGCGGCAGAAGAGAGTCAGGTGAACGAGAGGGACGAGAGAGAGAGAGAGAGAGAGGGAGGGAGAGAGGGAGGGAGGGAACGAGATAGGGGTTGGAATGGGAAAAAAAGGGAAGAGAAAAAAAGTGGAAACGACAGAAAGAGGAAGGAAGTGAGAAAATGGTGAAAGCGAGAGAGGAAGGGAACACTGTGACCAGAATTGGATAGGATAGGAGAACTGGTGATTACAGAGGCCGGGAATTCCGTGGGGAGAGGCGGCAGTCCCGCGGGTTTCCACCTAATTCCATCCTGGCTGACTACTGACTCCGTCTCCCTCGTCCCGTCTCCCTCTCGCCAACCCCCTTTCTCTTTCTACTGCGAGAACCACTCTATATACGCGCCTTTCTATCGCTATTTCCCTCCACTTCGTCGCGTTCCTCTTCGCCTCCTATTTCTTCCCTCCTTCCCTCTTCATTTCGCCCTGATGTATATACCTCCGCTGCTCCCCACTTTATCCCGTTATCCTCGTCCAACCTCCACCCTCCCGCCTCCCTCCCGCCTCCCTCTTGTTATCCCGATTATCCAGGAACACGTATGCCTCCTTTCTACCAGGGATCAGCCTCAACAAGGTAGAGACTACAATATGCTTCTCCCTATCGTGACACGGTGTTGTCACCTTTCCCTGCCGTCCCCCAAAAAATTCTGATGAAACCGTTTTTTTTTTCTGGCTTTTATTTGTGCAGTATAATTGCGATTTCAAAGTCTTCTTTGGGTGGAGAGTTCAAATATTAGGATGCTGGATAGTATGAAACTGCAGATTTGCGTAGGGAAGTTTGAATAAAATATTCTTTGCTTTTTAGCTAGCTTTAGAATTTTATTTTTTGAGTTTCTGTGAGTTTCTGGGGCCTTTGAGTTTCCGTGGAGTTTGTAACCGCGACGTAACTTTTACCCGATAGATATCAGTGGTATATGGAGAAAAGCTTGGCTAATTGCACGGAGCATTAAAAACCGAAGGTAACGTGGACAGGTTTCGCAGCAGAGATTAACGAAAAAATCTACGAAAAAGTTCGTCGTGATTCGAGGCGGAGTTTTTAAATTAAAAGAAACATGTAATTCGTTGTTCAGCAAGGCAACTATTTAAATCTCGCGGCGACATCTATCGTAATCTTTCAGCCGCGTCACGTGACCCTAACCCACTCTTCAATTCCATCTTACATCCCGATCGTTTCAAACTGGTGTCATTAAAAACTTTCCCGTACAAAGCCCCATAACCTATTCACGCGTCCTCGTGAAAACAGTGTTCGCTATGCACCGCCCTGTTTCCACCAATCCCAACGAACCGCGGTATCGCACGTGTGTCGGTACCACAGGCAACGAACAAACAAACCATAAAAAAAAAACCAGCAACGGAAAACAGCTGCGTTACGAAAACAGCTCTAACCCTTCAAAGACCATGAACCGCTTAGATTTCAGTAATCGACACAGGTTAGGTCGTAGCGGACGGACGAAGTGCGTAAGTACTCACGTTTGAGAGATCGCGGCTTCGCCTGCTTCCGTCTGGACATAGCAGCGTGGCGCGTCCCTCGGCTGGCCGGTCGGCAATGGCAGGATCGGCGAGACGCAATTCAGTCACATTTCGCACTTGCTCGGTCACACGATCCTGCTCGCGCACAGAAACAGCGTTCAATCGGAAACCGCAACGTCGGCAAAACGCGCACCGGAGGACCGTTAGCGAAACAGCCACGCGAACGGCGTACCAGCGTCGGCCGCCGACCACATCGCGCCAATTTCGACGAGGAAAAAAGAGACGTCTATGGTTACGAAGTAACTATGGCAACGGAGAGTAACATCTCGCGGAGCTGAGAGAGAGAGAGAGGGAGACAGAGGCGAGTGACACTGCCCGTGAAAAATACGAGGCAACTCGGTGTCGCGGTGCGGAAGAAAGGTTACTCTTCTGCCGTTAAGAGTCTCGTTAGGATGTCGTTCGAGCACCGGATACCACGTGGTCCCCCGCGGTTCGAACAAGCGACGCGGAGAGCACACAGCAACGAGCGGAAGAACACGCGCGTTCGGGAGACGCGCGACGAATGACGGGGGAACCGGTAGCGCGCTGACGCAGAGAACCACTGCCGTTGCGCACGCGCAGCAGTGTCTGATAGCAGCCTTGCGCGCTACTCTTCCCCTTTCGTTCCGATTAAATGAATTTATGGATACTGTAGCCTTTTTGAAAAACTAGGGACGATTGAGATGTAAGTTTGATTAAGGTTTGTGGTTAGCTGCGATGTAAGTGGGGACTCTAAGGTTATTGTTATACTTTTGCAGGTGAATTCGAAAGGAATTTTGCCGCTATTCCTGTGAAGCAATTTGTAATGGGCTATAAATTTTAAAATCTTCCGGGTATCCTATTGAGTTTGATCGAAATAAAGTTTTATATATTGTTTACTATTCGGTTTCTTAATTTTTGGTTTATAATATTCAACTGACTTTACTACTCGGCTTCGCCCAGAATTTAGATTCTGATTTTATAAAAAAATCTTTTTATTTATTTATTTTTTTTAAATAGTCACCTTTATCTGAAATCCACTTGTAATAACACTTGAATAACTTCGTTAGTATGTTTTTTTTATTACACAACTAGCTTTACTACTCGGCATCGCCCGAAATTTAGTTTCTGATTTTACAAAAAAAATTGTATTTATTTATTTTTTTTTTTGTGAAAATCGTCACATTCATCTGGATTAGCCAGGCATAATAAGCTGAGGCATATTTCGTGATCCCAGAGTTTATCGTTCGAAAGTTTTTAGATGACACACAAACATATAGAAGCTTTCTGCTTTATATATTGAGATGATTCTGATGATAAAATTCAAAGTATTCTCACCCTTATTTTGATCAAAGAACGATTCCCCGTTTCAAACATACTCCGTGACGTCAGATTTCGCGAGGAAGTCTGCATTGCCGACGGGAAGACCTATCATCGCGCAGCGTCTGAAACACAACAGGAAACGGGCTCGTTGTTATGACAGCTCATTTACTGATTCCGATCCTGAAGTCTCTGCGGAATTAAGCTGCAAGCTCCGATCAAGCTATTTATTTCGCGAATTCTAGGTAAATTCGTGAGTCCTCACGTTCGACCGATCGACCGCTCCGATTTCCTCCAAACAGGTTAGAATCTGAACGTTCATTTAATGAGATATTAAATTCATTCCACCGGAAAGCTACTCGAACATTAATTAGTCATTCGTTATTGTTGAAACAAAGCCAACCATGCTGCCACTGGAGCGTTTCCCAGATCAAACTGGATACTTGATTCTAACAGAGGACGGTGCTGTTCTAACGGTAATTATCCCCCAGCATCTTGCGTATCAATGAAACTGTTGAAATACAAAATACTCTATTGCAGTCCGGAGGTGAACTCGAGAACGACGAAAGGGTCGCGAACATTGTCATGGGCTTGGTCACGCTGACTAATAAAATAGACGCGAAGGCGTTCCCCGACAACGAAGCCTTCCACAAGATATCCATAACGTACCCGGATCACTGTTACATCGTTTGCCTTTCGAACAAAAAGATTTACATAGTGAAGAAGAGATTGATCACCGCGACGACCGCGATCGTGGAGCAACCGCCACTGGTTGACGTGTAAACGAAATATCCTGCAATTGTATAAAGATAATGTTGTACGTAATGTTACGAGTATGAAATAATTCCTAATATATACACGTTCTCGTGCGTTAGATGTAAATCAACGAAATTGTAAGATAACACAATGCTTTCTCTCGATATAAATAAAATGATGTAAACGATAAGAAGTGGGACCAGGCGATTGATCGTGGATTTCTCTCATTGCTCAACTCCAGTTTCCATTTTCTATACTAAGTTATTATTTCAGGTGAAATAGTAACGATCGATTAAAGGGAGCGTATTTGACGATACCCTTGTTATCATATACAAACGTTGTGCGTCAGATACAATAGGCGAGTTGTTAATTACATATATACATGTTTTAATACCAAGTAGCGGATACTATGAATCATTGTCCGTGTCGGAGCTATCGTAGGTAACTAACGACGTACTTAATGTACTAGTGGCCGTTTTCGATGTGGTGGGTTCTTGGGTGAAGTTCGGCAGCTTCGGCATCAATTCTTTCTGCCTTTTTTTAACGTTACTAGTCGACGGAGGCGATAACTTTTTCAACTTATCCCTGCTGCGCACGATGGAGACTAGACGCTTCAGAGGAGTGTGGCCGTTCTTCTTCGCTTCTGAAATGTATGAAACAATGGTTAACACCGTCGAAAGCAACTCGCGTAAATAGTGAACGCGTTATTCAAATTTCCACACCTTTTTTATGCATCAGCAACTTTGCCAGTTTCACATCGTCTTCGTGTTCGTTCACTAGGTCGATATTCAATCCACTTTTCTTAAGCAACATCTGATCGATACCTTGCCTCTTATGAAGCTCCCTTTTCCTTGTCTATAATATAATACAGATATCAAGGAATAATTCTCAGGCTACTAATTAGCAGGCTTCGAAAGAGTTGTGGAACTTTTCAATAGGTTCTATTTGAAACCTGGACCGTGGAACTTTTTTAAAAATATTCTGGCATTATAACTTCTCATGAGAACTGATAAAGTAAAAGTTCTAGTTGGAATGGAACTTATAAAATATAAAAATAAAAATTTCTCTATAACAGGAACGGATATTTTGTTCATCAATTTTAAAAAAATTCTCGATCGTAGTAACAAATACTAAATACTATTCAAAGAATAGTACTACAACAATATTAAATAAGTATTACAGTTACATTGATATTCTGAATGAGAACACTTTCTAGAGAAGTTCCTAAGGGTAACATTTCTTCCAATATAAAAATCCACAGGAACAGATATTCTCCTAAAGGAAACCTACAAGTTCCAACAGAATGTATTTAAAAATAAGTGTTCCAGAACTTTTTCGATCCCTGCTAATAAGTAGAGCAACATTATTAGACGTGACCGGAAGCATACTCTAAATGCGGAGCGCAGAGCGCAATTCGAAGTGTAATCATCTTTCCAAGTAGCTTCGTTAAGCGCTATAGCGCTTTCCAAAGAAGAATCCCTCGACTTTGCTACTTTCTTATCCTCTATACCGTGTTCCAATTTGTACATAGCATCGTCGTAAAGTCTGCAAGATACTTCTTTCGTCTCCGGTACGACTTGTTCATTTTCTTTTGGATCCCATCGATTTTCCTGACGCCTGGCACCGCTTACTATCACGTAATCTAAATTCTACGAAGTGAAACACACGTTACATTCTTTCCCAACTGAGAACGGCAATTTCTTCTAAGCAAGCCTTACCGCTGGATCAGTTTTTATCTCAAAATGATTGTCGCAGAGGTGGCACTTCATGCGGAACTGGTACAAGGGTGTGCTGAAATACATGCCGATCTTTTTCTTCTCCGCGTTGTAGCGCACACCCATGCCTATGTGATTGCCGCAACCTTCGCACCATATATTGTACGGCATCTCGAATCTAATAATGAGGATACCCATGTGGAGTTTGCGAGCTCGCTCGCGCAACGCATGGGTACCGAGGAACTTATTGAGCCCACCGACGCGTGGATCGTAGTCGGGTGGGTAGTACAAGTTTGTTCCCTTGCGCTCCCCCATTGTACTGCGAAATTAAAGGAGAAAATACTTTGTATTATTTTTGTTGTGTTATTTCTACTTGGAACACACTAATCTGTCAGTCACTAACAAATATTTAATAACTTGAGAAAACGGAGTTGTAAAATATCGATGATATTTCAGACACACAATGATTAGTACCTTGTTTTCTAGTCCGTGTTTGAAAGCAAGAATCCTGTTTATTTGCTCGCTATTAGTTAATGATTACTTCCTTCCTGAACCTTGTGTTCTACTAAACTTGAAAGGTGTGGAATAAAACGTACGTGCTGCCAACGCGGGTATTTAGGCTGTGGACGAGAGTTTGGTGATATTCAATTTACCCTATTTTTTACGTTGGTATTCATAAACAACGGCAGTACTACACACAAGAGGGAATTTCAAATATACACATTTGAATATAAGAATTTCAAAAACCATAAATATCCGAGGGATTAGGGGTCGTCCTTAAATTATGTAAGGATTTGGAGGGCGGGGAGGGGGGTCGCGAAGGTCTTACGTTTTCTTAGAAGGGAGAGGGGGAGTCAGGTAGGTCTTAGGTCTTACGTAATATTTTTTAACTTAATTTTCAGAAAATACAAATTCTATCATTAATATTCCAGAAAAGTAGGTTCAAATTTCTCGAAAGCCAGGTAATTGAATTATATAAACCTTCAACAAAATTGTAATAGCTGAAAAAATTAAATGTAAAAATATTACGCAAGGAGGGGGTGGCAATATCAAATCTTACGAACTGTTATACTAGGGAAGGGAGGGGGTAAGAAATCGACAAAATTACCCTTACGTAATTTAATAACGGCCCCTTACTGGGGGCGAATTCCACTCGCGCCAAAATCGCCCGTGGTTTTAGTTTCCAAATTTATGAAAGTCTCCTGAAATATGGAAAAGAAATCTGTGGAAGTCATTATCGGAAAATACAGGTTTTTAAATATAAATCACGATTGTTAAACAGAAACATATAATTTATGACAGTCATCTTATTACAAAAACGGAAAATTCTTGCGCGGGCGATTTGGGCGTAAGTGGAACTCGCCATGGAATATTCTAGACTATAATCTAGTACTTGTCAAAGTCAACTTTTCGATTCGCATCATTTTTCTTAACTTAAAAAAATAAATAAAAAAATCACATGCTCGACTTTGGGTAACAATTTAAAAAAAAAAATTCTTTTGGAATCAGTTTCGGCAGGTACTAGATTATAGTTTTAAGAATATTTATGCAAAATTACATCCAAATCGCTCCAGTAATCTCAGAGATATTTTTGGTATCGCAAATACTGTAACTAGGAAGACCTTGGAAGTAGGAGCTGCTATGGCGTAATTTCTGAAGATATAAAATTTCTTTTTGAAGAGAATACAGTTTAATTTATACATAAAAAAAGTGTATGTCTCGATTTTTAAATATAACGTTTCTTTATATAAAAAAAAAATCATAAAAGTAACACTATTTTTTCCGATCTGTCGAAGGTATGTAACTTCTCAACCCACATGAATATTTGAACGTGGGAATCTTAAACTTAACTCGTATAAAGTCTGAGTAGAACACTTGAAACGTATAAACTTCTTAAATTTTAATTTTTTTATATAAAAATAGACATTACATAGTTTGTATGAAAAATATAAAAGTATCATCTGGTTTTCATGATATACTTTTACAGTACTTCTAGTAATAAAAACTAACATTAAATAGTAATCGTAGAGTTAAGAGAGAATACAGTTTAAATGAAAGTGTGAACACTTTAGTATCTTGAATCTCGAAGCACCCGAAAGTGTGTAAAAGCATATATGTACTGATTAAACTTTTATCCCTAAAAGAAAACTGTTTGCAATAATTCGGATTGATAAACGTTTTTAACGTAACGCAGAAGAAATTATAAGTAAACAGAGTGATCTCCTCTTACTTTACGAACAGCAACGACCATGTTATTCTGAGGTATTTTCTGTACTACTAACAATAAGGCGTAGGAATGAAAACATGTTCGTACTATTCGTCCACAATTACGCCTATCAGATCTCGTACGCGGATCATTCGTACATTCATCAACAGGTTTGATCGAGAGAAAACAATATCGATAAAATAGTACCTATTTCAAGCGTCTTACGTAAGCTTACGTATAGCTCAAGCGTTTGTACGTCTATGGAAAGAAAACAAACTTAAAACTCCTCGGGCATAAAAAAAAAAAAGAAAAAAGAAGATATATCCACACATATCTTTCTCTCTCAGAGTCATCGTATTTGATCCAAACGTTCCATACGGAGAACCTTCTTACTTATGACCACGCATAAGTAACCTGGCGGTACCTCGCTTAAAAATAAATGTTTTCAATAATGTCGTCCCTGTATTAGTCCCACGGATCCTCATACAAACATAAGAAATTGCGTCGCAAAGAAGTTACAAGAAATATAAAAGGTTTTCCATCTTCGTGCTCGGCGGGCGCCGTATGAATTGCGCCACCAAGAATGCCAGTTTATGGGCATACTGGCAGGGCGCTGGTACTTTGACAGTCCCGCACCAGTTATAGTACATGTGCGTCAGTTTATAAGTGATGCGTTGCATCTGGTCGGGACGCCAGCCGGTTGAATCAGCGATGACATTGTACGCGCAAGGCGACACCGAACCCTGTTTCACGCTCTGGGCGACAACGAAGAAGTCGTACTTCAACGGATTCGTGATAACGTCGTCGACTACTGTGCCCGCCGGTGGATTATTTTCCCTACTGAACAAGCGAGTATTGATTCGTTTGGTAACGACTATGAAGGCCATCTTTACTAACGCCGGGTCCCCGTAGATCTCGCTCAGCTTGCGTTTCACTTGCTCGACTTCGTGCTCGTAAACGTAAGGCAGCTGGCCCTCGCCCACACCGTCACGGTAAATGACTATGTGCGACGGCAATGTCTGGTTGATTTGCCTGTAGTTGTGCAGAGCTTTCATCATGTTTATCGAGAACTCGTTTGACAATTCCTCGCCGGTGCTGTGGGAGCTGACCGCGCTGAAGTATCTCGTCAAACTTTTGTCCAGCGACGCGACGAGCGCGCCGAAGTCGCGACCCTTGTCGTTCGGGTCGTGGCACACGTCGAACCCGACGACCATCAGATTAATGGGCGGCAATTCCACGCTCCACGGGGCGCCTCCCAGTTTGCAGGTCAGCTGGATCGTCACTTTGGTAGCTATAGATCTGGCGCCCTTGGACGTTAGATTCCTGGCGACGAACACTTGGGACGGTACCGGGCGGTCGACGTTGCACTTCTTTTTAATAGCGCCGTACCGATCGGCTCTGTTGTTCGACACGACGCAGAAGATTAACTCTGGGTTGGAGGTGCTCATTATCCTTTCGAGGGCGTCGGAGTACGTGTTTGACCTGTCGTCGTTGATGTCGAAATACCTCGGCTTGTCTATTCGACAGCCCATTCCACGCGCGTTCTCTTGAAGCATCGAGACGAAATTCTGGAAAACGCAATGGATACACGATAATGAATATGGAATGATAAACGAGGAAAATGTTAAGTCTCGCGGATGTTTAAGGTATCTTACTTCCACGTCGTATTTCATACGACCTAAGCAGATCACCACCCAGTTGGCCAGATGAGTGCAATTAAACAATGCCTTGCTGTGCAGCTCTCTTCCCCAATCCGCGAACTGTCCGGCTGGCACCCTTTTACCGTTACCGAGCACGATCTGCTCTTGCTGTAAAACTCGTCCGGGGATGTTAACCAGCCTATCGTCGAGCTTCAAGTTCCAATCGGTCAGTTCTTGAACGATCTCGGGCATAGAGCGTAGTCTCCTGTTAAACGCCAGAAGTTTGTCTATGCGAGCTTTGGGAGCCACGCGAGTATGCTTCGACAACGCATTCATCAAGTGGAAGTTCTCCCTCATTTGGTCAGTCAGTCCTACAACAAACGTTGCTCGTTAGAAACGTGCGGCTGTACGGCGTGGATCTGGGATGTCTGTAAGTGAAGAGAATTTCAAACGAATCTGTAAAGAACGCACCTGTTGCGCGACACAGTTCGGGAACCAGGTACACCAGCTCAGCTTGACCAGCACGACGCTCTTTCGGCTTTAGACGCGTAACAAGCATTGGCTGTGAGTCGTTTCGGATCTGGATCTGATATTTCGTTCTGTAGTAATCCTTGTACGATATACTTTCACCGTTTCGTAATTGAAACGTCGACCTGGGGTTCGTATCGTAATCTATGTCGCTTATACGATATGTATTATTATTGTAATCCGTAAGGACAACGAGACCGCTGACTTGACTCTCAAAGAGATTCTAGAAATACAAATAATACAACGTAAATACATAGCCACGGCTACATTTCCATTAGGGATGGGTTTTTCGAAGCGTCGAGACCTCGAAACCCAAGAAACTTTCCAGAATTTTATTTAAGTATATATATCAACGGGGTAAACTCTTTGTTATAAGTACAAATCGCAGACACACAAGCTTAGAACAAACAAGTAGGAAATACAAAGGAAAAATAATTAAAAGAAAATCAGATAAATAAGCGCAAACGAACCATTAATGATAGTGACAAAATAGATATAAAAAATCTAGTACCTCGAGAATTTGTATATTACTATATTTGGTTTAACTATGGGCCTAAGGGATTTATGCAAAAGTTTTGTTCACGGAAATTCTTACAGCAAGATATTCCAATTAGGAAAAGTTTCGGATTCAAGTTTCAAGAATTTAAAAATTATCATCGAACCCACCCATAGTTTTTATTATCGATAATCAATGTTACTCACCTTGTACTCGCGGCTGTTCTTCTGATAGCAATCGTTCAGTATGTCTAGCAGAGTTTGCTGACGCATGACTTTGTGTGTTACTTCAGCACACATCAGGATATCATTCTCATGTTGCCTTATGGAAGTAAGATATCCAGGCCACAGTTCCAGGCCGAACTCACGAATTTCTATCTGCAATTACACCACGCGTTACGTGCAATAAATAATATTCAAAAGCTATACGATTGTAAAGTAGGCAGTAGGTAAATCGTGAGAAATATCCACGATATATTTCTTATAATGCTCGATTAGAGTTCAAAAAAAGATTTTTTGTTACGTTTACTCTTATATTTTCAATGGCTTAAAAAAATACCAAAAATTTTACCGAATTGTAATTGAAAAAGTCGGTAAATTTGCAATCCCTATTGTACAGCGTATGAAAATAAATACTTCTACTAACTTACCTTGCTATGCGCGTCGAAGTAATTGCGCCCGACGAGTTGCAGCTTCAACAGGTCCAAGCATTTTCGCATTATTATGTTAAAAAATTGAATATAATGCGGATCACCTTTTTGCAATTGCCCAACAATGCGGATTGTGATTTGAATGCGAACTTCGTCAGATTGTCGAACGGACCACAGCTCTACTTCCTGGAATTTGTTAGCAGGCTTAATATTTTGCCGATACATAGAAAATTCTGTTTAGCAGAAGATCTTACATCTGGTATACGCTTGCTGGTATACAGAACAGTGCCGTCAAAAACGTAAGCCCCCACTTTCTCTTTATGTAATCTAAGCAGTCCCTTTCGCACCACAGTCCGATCTTCCTCGGGCGAGAAGTCCACTCGATACTGATACAAGCACCAATCAGTTGTGGCAGGCAGTTTAAAATAATTGGCCTGCAATTGGATCGGGTTCCCACTGGTACCTAAAAGTTACAACGATCGTGTGGTCAGTGCTTCCTATGCACACTAGAGTACGCATTATTTTAAACATTCCAACCTTTCTTGGAATGTAAATCTTTGGGTCTAGTCAGTATATCCGTAGGAATAGTACGTCTGCCTCTCATGGCTCCCCTTCCAGTCATCCCCGCATCACCGCCAGCACCTCCTCCGCTCACTACGAACATATTCATAGATAAAAGGAACATCCAAGGAAGGAAGTATTTGTCAAAAATTGCATATTTCTCCTCGGCTTACCGTCAACTTCCATCTTATCCCCTTTGGTTCCTGCTGGTGGCCCCACATCGCTCTTAGAGCCAGTGCGCTCAGTAGCACGACCCTATTGCATTGTAAAAACCATAGTAAAGCGTGTTAAGGATAAACGCTAGCGAAATGATAATGGAACATTTGTACGCTGGTACTAAATTGAGTTGCAAACTTCAAATGAATATACATATGCGTATCAGATTTCCATGGAAGATCATTAAACATTGATATTGCTATGGTTCCTTTTGAATTACAAACAATATCAATGGAATAAGACAGAACGTTACAAGATGAATACTTATAAATATAGCGTTAATTTGTATTAATTTGAAGTAAGAATGAAGGAAAATAGACATTCAAGACATGATAAAACGAAATTTATAAATGTGTTTAAACAATAATTCGAACACTAACCTTCACCACCCCTTTTACCACTGGATAATGTCTCTATGCAAAGAAAACAAGCAAATAATTCTCAAGATCTTTAACAAATTCTTATTTAATAGAGATTTGGTTTCATAAATTACGGTAGACAGAGAAGTATTTACACGTCCAGTTTGTTGTAGCAACTTGATCAATGGAGAAAGGTAATGAATGTATTATACAAAGTTGCAATTCCAATTGTACACAGAGCGAGCTCAGTGAAAACTTATCGATACAATGCAACAAAATAATACAGAAGACGTTGTGGTCAAGATCGTATTCGAATGCTTACAACACCCGAGCTTAGTGCACAGTTATTCTACTACCGATGTTTATTAAATAAGTGTTACGACAAATCTAAACAGGTGTTAAAAAAGCTTTTGCTATTTCAGTTACCGTTAGAAAGATTACAAACAATAATTACTGCCAATCGAACGACAAATTCTTATTTCTGTTGCGTTACTTTGTTCCATTACTGTACTTTATTTAACGAGGCAGACGCATAAATACTTGTTCTATCTAATCTTTCTTCTAGCAAATATGCAAATAATAACAGTACGATATTTCGTTCGTGATTAATTTCAGAAATGCAGTAAAAGGAATACGAAGGAAACAAGGAAAAGAGAAATGAAACAAAGGAGGAGGACAATAAGTGCTACTTAATAATTGTAGAAAATTGTAACATAAAATATAACACACTAAGGTTTACAATCTCTCGCGAATATTACATTTCAGTGGCTTTTCAAAATACCTGAGATGACTGCGACGGTCGGGCATATGGCGTCTGCGACGATGACGGTCCCGGTTGTGCCGGTGGAGGACCAGGTCTGCGACCCCAGGCACCTTGCGGAGGTTCTGACACAGGCTGAGAACGAGGTTGCTCGGACCGTCTATCATCCTGGCTTCGTCCTCGGCCACGACTCCTGCCTCTCCCACGATCCCGATCACGATCGCCCATGATATTTTAGATTGCGTTGATACCTTCGATCAAAATTCAATTCCAATCTTACAAAAGCGAAATGTCTCGAAACATTTGTCCATATTTATTTATATGAAACCTGTACTACAAAATCGATAGACTGCACAGAAGCTCTACGAGTTTCCGTTAAGCGCAACAAAGAAGACTGTTGCCAGTGGAGATAAAGAATTCAGAGGGACATTTTCAAACTGCTATGTTAATCTGATACGCATCTCCAGCCACCTGCCTGCGGTTTATTAAATGCTGAGCTCAACTGATGCCCTCTTTAGCTCTTGTTACACCTAAGCAGGTATCTGCCAAATGCACTAATTTTATACGCAAGTTAACTGTGCCTCCAGTGGCAGAAATATAATCTGTACTAGAGCCTTATACTCAACATATGAGAGTAAAAAACATCGGTGTCGGTTACAAGGTTAAGCAGATAAACGAAAAAAAGGTACACAAATCGGGCTTCATGTCTCGCGCAAACTAACTTCTTCTACCGGCAGCCGTACTGATTCGTATTACAATAAAGAATAAATCGAGTTTATAAATGAAAACTGGAAACAATCACGTACCGGAATTACGGACACGGTAAAACGTGTTCGTAGGCGGGGGCCACGACAAAGGAACAACAAGTCTTTCGAAATTTATCAGACAGATATGCCTGCACTTAGTGACGATAAAAAGATACGTGAAAACCGAATGGGAAGATACATCCACAGGCAAATAATTATGCAACTTTCTCTTAGCAATTGAGATATATAAAAGATGCACTGATAAACGTGTTGATACGCGGCGTGGAAAACAGAAATTTGTACCGAATTTGCTTTTTCCGGGAGATAAATTGCAGGAGAGTTATTTAGCTAGGTGGTTGAGTTAGGATCCCGGTAATATTTACGATAAGTTCACGATAAAACAGCGAGATAGATGTTAAAACTGATTTTTAGTGAATCAAATTATGCGCGATATTCACTTTTCGTATTAATTATGCAGTATTTCGTACGAATGCTTGAAGGACCAGTGAAAATGTGAAGCAAAACGGTGCAGGACAGCACTTACCTCTGCGTTCTCTCGAGCTCTTCGTTGAAAAACGCCGCACGGTCAGCAACGATACATTTGAATAGGATCTCAACTAACACATTCTGCTTGCCTTGCTGAATGCCCTGCGCATGCGCGCAGATAACCCCCGCGAGTGTTATATTTCACCACAGTGTCGTATCGCACTTGAGAGGGGCCCCGCCCTTTTACTTTTCGAAGAAAATCTCGATATCCGCGAAACAAACTACAATGACGCGGAAATATTTGTCGATCAAGCGCGTGTCACTAAAATAATTATAATAATCATCATTTAATAGCAATAAATCAGCCTTAATTTGAAAAAATATTCCTCCGCTGCGCAAGTAGGTACGCGGTTGCGGAGGAGACACTGTACGCGCATGCGCGCGATACCCCTCCATGCAATCCAAGCAGAATTGTGGGTAATTTCTTGCAACTTCGGTTTCGCATGTACATGAGACATCAGTGTGTTAGTAATGTTTCGTACGCACACACACTGAATCAAACACCTTCCCCTTAACCATTCGAAAAGGATATTAAATATGAAAGTATTTAGCAACACGCAATTATCTTCTTCGTGAATTTAATTATACATTACAAGGATGTTTCGAATTAATATTATAAAATCTGTATTACATACGGTGTATAAAAAAAGTTTGATGCAAACATTACACTTATAATTTTGAGAATGTGATTAATTTTAAAATATATTAGTGACATTTACGCTGTCAATTTAGTAATGATATTTTATTTTAACAATAACGTATCGTAAAATTGGCTAAAGCTTGACTTCTACTGAGCAACAATCATTTTATAAAAAGACCCGTAGCGTGGAGAGGAAAATTGGGATTGGCGGGCGTGACGTCATCAAACAAAGGCGGCCGGCGTGTGTTGCATGACCCCTGCGTGAATTTAGCTACGAGAATGTACATAATCGATTTGTGAATTGATTAAGGAGAGTATTGTTAAGGATACGCGATGCGGGTGGCATGCGGGGGAAAGATCTTAGCCAGAGTCTCAATTAGTATACCCCTAAACGAATCGCGAGTTTCATCTAAGTCACGTAATCTGTTGAGAAGGCCTTGTCCTTTGTTAGTCTTTAGGAGTGTCGATTGACTCCAGATGTGTTGGCGACGCTAAGGAAGTCATAAATTTCTTTCAAGGGTTGTTTGCCCGATCCTCGGACCAGAGCCTACTTTCTCTTCCCACGTGGGCACCCCGTCGTGTAACGGAAAAGCGCGCTTACACAGAGTTTCCACCACCACCCGGAATTAGAAGGAAAGATGGCCGTCGATTCGCGGGGGCGAACGAACTTCCGCGGGACAGGCTACCGTTTGAATTGGCGCATCCTTCGTTCTGATTAGCCAAAGGATTGGGAAGACGCGCAAGAACGGAAGGGACACCACGTTCGAGGAGGCAAGAATGACTGTACTTATTTAATTTGATTTTATTTGCAAACGTCGAATTTAAAAGAGATCACTGGTTCGATTTCTGCTGCTGGGAAAGTCTTACATGTAAAATGTTTTTGTATAGAAATATAAATAAAGTGTGGCTGTTTTCTTGCACCTAATAATTGTTCTCTTAAGAGAAGAAATAAATAAAGTTCTTATTACTGGAAACAAGAGTTCAGTTTTCTACAAGCATATGACGATTTAGATGTAACGTTTTATCATTGAAATTGATATTTTTTATAACAGAGAATTAATTACTCTAAAAATTAATTGATAGAAAGTACTGATTTTATTTACGTTTAAAATACTTAGATATTATGATTTTCGTCACCAGGTAGCGTATCGTAGTTTAGCCAATCGCAATAGAGGGAGGAAGAGAGAAAGAGAGAGAACACGTGGTGTCACTTAACCTCCTTCGCAGCATGTTCGAAAAACCGACTCATTAAAAAATAACTGATTCTAAGAAAATGGGAAAGCAGAAGAAGCAGAGACGGAAACCCCACAAGGAAAACCCTACTGGTCTTCCGTCGGTGAAGGATTTCGAAGCGTCGGAAACCGAGAATGTTACTATCGACGATCGAGAAAACGCTTTGCACAGGGTGTACGAAGATGTGAGTAGCCCAAATTCTCCTACAGTTTTCTTCACGACACCCTGACGTTTATCAAATCACGTTAACAACGATATAGATACAGTCCGCTGTTATCGAGGAGAAATTGTCTGGACTGCAAACCTTGGAATCAATGTCCTGCGATTCGGCATTTGCTGTGCACATTGCGAAGGACAGCATTGCCAAGGTGGTAGGACCGTTGCTGGTCGACGGCAATGTGCACGTAAAAGCTGCGAGTGCCAGTGCTCTTAGGTATATCGCGGACAACGGAAAAGCAGAGGCGCACGCGAGTTTACTGAAGGACGATATAATGACCCCACTTTGCGCTTTATTGAAACAAGTAGGTTAAACGAATACCGGGACGTCCGTCATTGTGGGGATTAGTAATCTATTTACTGTTTGTAGTATTACACAGATTGGCAACCGAAGCTCGATCAAACTGAGAAAGGCAAGCTGAACGACGAGAGGGAAGCATTCGTTCAAGCTGTCACGCTACTGTGGATCTTGTGCGAGAACAACGAATGCGCAGTAAAATATTCCAACGAAGAAGATCTAGTCTCTATTTTGATAAAATTCTTTGACGCCACTACTTACGGCATGGAGGTTGCCACAGTCAGCGCGCAATGTTTGTTGTCTTTATCGGAGGACAATTCCGCTGCTATTGGAACCCTCAAGGGGTGCGAGGACACCCTCCTTCAACTCTTGAACTTGGACACGAGCGCTGCCAAAGTCTCTCAAGCGATATGCCTTAAAACTGCTGTAACGGGTCTACTAATCAATTTATCCGATCACATGGAAAGCAGTCCTATGAGTACAGTCTGCAAAGCTATAACAGCGCTTTCCGAAGCACTCTCCATCGATTGCAAACCTTTGCTAAGCGATTTAACATCGATCATACCCCATGCGAAGAATGCTTTCTCGAGCAGCGCCAAGAAGAAAGTGCAGCATAGTAGAAGGATTTTCAGTGCCCAGCAACAGGCACTAGAAATTTTAGCCAATGTCTGCTCCGAAGATCAAGAGAACGACAGTGATTCGGACTTGGGCGATTCGGATTACGAGGCTGATGGAATAGACGATGTGTGTATGGATGAGAAATTGTGTAAAATGAGCTCCTCTCTGCCGCTGGAGATAACTGAAGTTTTCAATAGCTGCGATATAGTCAGAAAGGTGTGGGATAAGACTGTAACTGTGGACAGGGACACGGTGGACATACTGGAACAGAATATAGAAGGGAAAGCTATTTTACAACAATTACACGTTCTAAACTGCAGAGCCTACCTGTGCTTGAATAACTTAATATCAAGTCTGGAGATTGAAACGCTCGGTGGTATGGAGAACATATACAAGTAAGTTACTTCTCGCCGTCTTCCAATTACAATTACAATGCAAACTGCTTCTGCATTTCAGAATGTGGGTCAACATGGGAACAGTCGTCTTCAAAGAAGCAAATCCAAATGACGTAGAGTTATTAGAGTCTGCAACCGCGGCGATGAGAGCAGCTCTCGAAAGATTATCCGAAGCGAAGGCCAACGTCTTCAATCAGTTAACATTAACCGACATTCAACCGATGCTGAACGGAGAGCGCCAATCCGCGAACGCTAACGTCCGCGCGAATTTGATACGAATATTGGGGAATTTTGCCTTAATCCTGATGAATAACGATACTCCCGAAGCTCGCGAGCTGATCAAAGTAGGATTTGTAGCTGCGCGTTGAATCGGAAGCGATAGAAATCGTGTGTAGTAATTTACAGAGATAAATGTTCTTTCAGCACGTGTCTCTGTTCTTATTGGACACTTCTATGGCGGAATCAAAGGCTTGGGTAATGGCAGAGTCTTTGGACGCGATAATGGATATATATTCGGAAGACGACAGTGATCAGCTGGCGACTGAAATTGGATTGGTAGAGAAATTGCACGGCCTGCTACCGCATTTTAAAACGAAGGTGAGAACTTTTCATCGAACCGTATGTTCGATTGTGCCCAATCACCGCGATGTGTTTTTAATCGTTAATAATGTTCTAGGTACGACAGCAGAAGAAAACTTTAGGAGACAACGTCGCAATAGTGTCCACAGTGAATACGAACATCGCGAGGTTCATAAAGTATAAAGAAAAACGGATAAAAAACGCTTGAAAAGTTGTCGCTAGTACTTAGAAATAATTCTAAGTAATTCATCGTTAACGAATGCACCGAACTGCATTCACGTACTGACATAATATAATATTTGCATAAAATGAGGAATGTATTATAGATGTGTACCATAAGGAAACAATGATTGGGATTTACAAGTTGATTAATATTACTAAGTTTCATTATCGACGTGAGAAATTTGAAACTACGAAAGCAAAGTTCCTTGCGATACTTTTCAGATTAATTGCCGTTCCCTGCATTATTTCCTATTGACTTAATTCAGGCTACGTTGAGAATGGGAAAGTATAATTCCCGCGGCGAAGGAGGAGCATGATTGCGATAAAATTTCTCGACTTTATTTCGTATCAATAAATAATGAAAATACTAAGTAAATGGGAGACATCTACGATCACATAATCTATGCCTGAAATCGATGAAAGCGTACCGTTCCATCGTCGTGTTAAGGCTCCAAGTACGTAATACGCATACTTATTACAACTTATCGACCCTTTGAAGTGTCTTAGAAGTATCGTGAACACCAGCAGCTGCCACATACTGCGCTCCCAATGGCGGGACACTTTGCGAAAGCAATTTGTTGAATCGATGCGCTACGCGGACTGCCATCCGGCTCCGAAGTAACCTATACTGTAGGCAACGATGCTTCAAAGGGCGAACGGAAACTCTAAGCATTAAATAAAGGCACATGTACACAACGCTTGCGCAGTCTTGGAAAGAAAATTTCGACTAAAACCAACGGACGTGCACCATCCCTTCTCCATTTTTTAATTTAGAGGCCGAAATTCATTGCACCATCGTATCCTACATAATATTCAACGATTACCAATGGAAATCCTAAAATGACTTCCCTCTAGCCGACTCGAGGCTATCTCGCTCCTCGATTGAACCCGCGTTCGTTCGAGAATCGTTCAAACTCAATGTACTGTGCCTCCTCGGCTTCGGTATCGGATTGACGTCGTCGAGGATCTCTGGCCTTTGCTTGATAGGCTCGGAGATGTGCAGCTCGATCACTTTCACCGGTTCTCTAGGCGCAACTACGGGAATAGGGGGCTCGTTTAATCTCACCACACGAATGTCCGTCTGCTCCCTAGGCAGCTCCTTAAACTCTATTCTAACCGCACCTTTGTCGTTCTCGTTCTCTACCATGTTCTGGAAGAAGTGTCTGCGATTCGCTTGGATCGACTGTCTCGTGCTTTCGTGCAGATTCTCCGTGCTCTTCTCCTCGGACGATTCTCTCGAGGCGTTCCTAGTCTCCAGTGCCTTTATTTGCTTCTCGATCTTCTCGATCTCGTCCTTCACAGAGAAACTGTCGCTCCTGGACAACGTGCCCGAGGAGTTCTTCCTCCTCAGGCACACCTCTTCCAGATCCGACGACGAGTTCACTTCATCCACGTCCTTGATGATCTCTACGTTCTCCTGGGAACTTCGGCGATATTCGATCTCGACATCCGCTTCGTCTTGCTTTACTGGCTCGGCAGACTCCGTCTCGTTCGACGTTCCCTGGTCCTCTGTCGTTGACCCTTTCGATTCGGTTTGTTCTCTTTCTTCGGGAGCTTCTTCTGTACAATGCTCCTCCGTTGAAGGTTTGTCCACGTGTACTACTTGTTCTGTGCTTTCGTTCTTAACAGTAGTTTCACTCAACGGCTGTGCCTCGGTCGAATTAGACTCTGCCGTTTTTTCTATCGTCTCACTGGCTCGCTCCTCCGAACTGTCCTTACTTTTCTTCGTCATCTCGTCGATGTTCTCAGCGACCCTCGCTATGTCGATAGGTTCCACTATCTGCAGCTCGACGTTAGGCCCTTCGGTAGACTTCTGCGCGACACAGAAACAGGAAAGAAACATTTAATCAAGTGCAAACTGTTTAGTGTACCTCCGCAAAGACTTTAGTGTACCTCATTTGCTTCCAATTTCTCAACGCGACGGGGTGGCTGCGGTGCTCTCCGTTTTTTCTTTCCGTACGCGCTCATCGTACTACCAACGGAGACGCAGCTGTTTATCGAGAGGTTGGACTTCCTCACGGCGTCCTGAGTGAACCTCTTGAACACGACGTCCTCGGGAACGTTCTCGTTCTCGTCGCAGAACGTGGTGTCGCCCGATCGACTCGCTTCCTCTTCAGCGTCCAGCGTACTCGCGTTCGTTCTCTGCGATGATCTGTTTCCGAATCGTCGCCTGGAAAAACAGAGACCCACTGGATTCCTCTCTAACCGTATCGAAACGTGAATTGTAAAGTCTGCGAGCTCACAAAGGTGGAATAGGCGTTTTCTCTTGATTCTTCTCGCGAAGCGTCACACTTCCATTCTCCTTTGGTATCTTGTCCTCGAAGTTCAACGGTGGTATCTTGTCGGTCGGCTTGGGGCTCACCTGGCCGAATCTGAATACAAAATTCCACGAAACATTAATTGATTCCTATATCTATCACCGCGATTAATTCAATTTTCTAAACCCTGATAACCCACCTTCTCACCGGGGGCTTCGGGGTAAGGTCGCCCATGATGGACGTGGTTGTGTCCTGCGGACTTCCGTCATAGATCCTCGCAGGGTCGCCGTTTACGGTCAAGCTCGAACTGTATCTCGACGAATTGTCCAACGTGTACTTTCTTCTTCTCGCTAAAGTGCCCAGAGCTTCGTCAAACTCCTGCTGGTCCTTTGCAACGCGCGGGGGCGGCGGAGGTTTCGTGTGAGACTCTCTTTTGTAGGTCGACGAGACTGTAAAGTGATAATCCACTTGGATATCTAATTCCACGAGTCTAATTCACCAACTCTTCTGTATACCAACCTGTGGTGATCGTGGACCTTTTCTCCGGAATTTCTGGCTTCTCGTCCTTTCGTTTGCCGAACAGCCCGCTCCTGAAAACACAGCGACACGCTTGTATATAAATGTACATCGAGATCCACTAACGTCACGAGTATCATTTTCTTATTTTTCAGTGAGCAGATTTCTGACGACGCTGAAGCGCCACTTCGCACGGATCAGCGGTTTCGACATCCGACCGTGCGATAACCATTAACGCGATCTCCGATCTTCGCAGGCGACAGATAAGAAGCTGGCTTCCGGCGAGCCGCGAAGAATGAAGACGTGGGTGAAGCGTGCACATCGTATCTTAAGAACGCTTTGACAAATTAAGCGAAGCAATCGCCAGAGACAAAGGGAGCTGCGCGAAGATGAACTCCAGCACTGATTCATGGTCAACGAAACGCTTAAGCAACTTCGCCAGTCGCGAGATTAATCCAGGCGGGAGATTTCCTTTCGAGCTTCCTTCGAATAGAACGTCAATTGCCTCCATCCACCGCGATGCTAATACAAGAGGCTCTGGCAAACAGAAATACAGTAGTGACGCTGTGTGACCAAACTTTCGGTCGACAATAATGAGTCACTACACTCTACAGGGATCGCGGAGGAGTTCTGTGTAGTAGTCACTCCCGAGTCCTACCGTCCAAGGTCCATTTCATTCTCTCTTCACTGAATACCGCGGTGACGAGCGTGCTTGTAAGTTAGAAGTCTCTTTGACTCTTCTAACTTTCATATTCGATCGACTGCGCGTCGAGTTTTCTCAGATTCAGTGCAACTTCTGATTTAAATTCTGCGGAGACTCGATTCAGTATTGTAGACTGTTGACTTAATTTTCGAAACGAACGCGAGAGGATCTTTGTAAGAGCAACTTAAGACCGAATGGGTCTAGTTGTGCAGGAAATTACCAACCCTCAGTTATCTGAAACTGAGTAAATTTAGTTTTAAGATTTTAATTGTTAAAGAAATGTAGCTTAATTTCTGTTGGGTATATTTTCACGAGTTATTTAATAGCGAGCAGAATAATTACTATTATTTTAAATTTTCCGTAGTTCTTGCTTTGTAAGTCTAAAGTGGAACTATGGTTTGATAGTTTTAATAATTGTATAATGTAAGAGTTCTACTATGGGTTAGTAATTTTTTCAAAAAAAGATCACAAAATTATGGGGTCCGTACAGTGTTTAAGGGGGGAGTCCTATTTATGACGCTAGGAATAAGGTGATTCTTGGGAATTTTTTCTAAGAAACTGTCGATCGGATCTTTTCCAAACTTTCAGGGTATTTTAATTCACATTCAAACAATAAAAATTAATTTTTACGTTACAAAGTGTTCGGTAGAAATGAAGATATAGGAACACGTTCGTTAAGATTCGCGCGTCGTAATTGCAAATTGGCGATTGTAATGGTCGCCCCATTTCTTCCCTGAAATAAAAATACCAAGGATTTTCTTATTTCTAATATAATTACATTGTCGATGAATCTAAGACATTGATAAATAAATTGAATCGAACAACTCTTTTTCCATAAATAATACGGAATATCTTGGAGCAGAATCGTAACTTTTTCTTTCAAGTCCTACCAATTTGCCAACTATTAATTTTTTTTTTCGTTTGTTGAACAGTTTACAACGTAAAAATTAATTTTGATTGTTTGAATGTGAACCAAAATACCCTGAAAGTTTAGAAAAGATCCGCTCAACAGTTTCTTAGAAAAAAATTCGCAAGAATCACCTTATTCCTAGCGTCCTAAATAGGGCTCCCTTAACTAATTTTCTGTCATTTCGAGAGTTTGTAGCTTTCTACAAAACTAGCCACAAATGTGTCCACGCCGATGAACCATACTCTTGAGGACTCGCGAGGCCAGTGAATCGCGCACCAGGAGCGAAGCAGATATCGCGTACTTAATGTGCACGCGTTTTTACAGAATGTCAAAGCTGCTTTGACAGTCCAAGGCCTCTAATGTATTAGACGCCAACGTCAGCGGGCGATAAAGACACTCGAGCCCAGCGATTACATTCGGGCTGCGCGGTGAAAACCGAAAGTGATGCTATAAAAAATCACGGATTGATCGCCGCGCACTGTCAAACTTAGTTTTCTTGCCAATTAGACTGTAACTGTGTTCCTTTCCAGCGTTGGGCGCGCGAGAAACAGCGTTTCTTCGCGAATCGAGATTCCGAGCATTTCACCAGTAATTGTTTCATGAAAAATTTCTACGCGCAGTCGAGTACTCCAAAGGAACTCGAGTCAATACCCAAAATAGCAGCGTGTCATGGTATAGGTATCCCTGTACAATCGCGGATGTCTTAAATGATCGATGACCGGCGTAACAACGGATCCAAAGCGCTTATCGGGGTTTGAATGGGTCAGTAGACTATCTTGCGATGATTTATAAGTCTTGTGACGCATCTTTTCGCGACCTTTCGTACGGAAACATCGACACGTAATATCCGACAAACACGAGCAATCGTTCGACAATTGTTCACTGCAAACAGAATTCAAACGCAAGATACTGCCTCGCCTTATAGAATACTCACAAGGAGAGTATTTTACGTGTCCGCCTCCGATGATTTGGATTTTTGGATATGTTATAGAGGACCGAAAAATAAGAAATACGTGTTTTTTTATTTTTCCCCGTTTTCATATTTTGGGGGGGTGAAAACTGTGTTGGAAGTTAGGGTTGAAAAATCATTTTTGTGGAATATCTGGAGAACTATTAGAGATAGGGGAATAGTGTGAATGGACGAATTTTGTGTCTTTGAATGCGAAATATGTCTGACTCATCAGATTTTCAAAAAGTCCACAAAAATGATTTTTCAACCCTAACTTTAAACGCAGTTTTCACCGCCCAAATATGAAAACGGGGAAAAATAAAAAAACACGTATTTCTTATTTTTCGGTCCTCTATAACATATTCAAAAATAAAAATGATCGGAGGCGGACACCTAAAATACTCTCCTTGTCAGACAGTACCACGGGGAATCCGTTTACTTTCTCAAAATCAAATTGTTACAAGGAAGATAACGCCTAAGAAAAAAAGAGATCGATATCGTCGCGTTCCCAGTACGAATGGTTTCGTAATAAATAGAAATCGAAGCAATAAAGCGAGCCTGAGATTGGCTTAACCGAAGAAGCTACTATTATACTCGAATTTTCCAAGTAGAAGCTTAACATGTTTAACGCAATCTCTGCTAGAATAGCAGACGTCTGACTGTGGATTCTTCGAAGAATCGAATCGCAAGTGTTTACAGCGATTGTTTCGCTGCAAGGAACGAATCGCATCGCTGGTGATTATCTCGACTATTCTAGGGAAGATCAGAGTGTCAGACTACTTGCGATGGAAACGGAAGTTATAATAAGAACGGGGATAATTGCAGAGCGATCGGCGGGCGAGTAATTGCGCGCAGAAGAGGCGCGCACCGACGTTTCCTCAAATAGAAATCGCCAGAAGACCTTTCGAACGAAAGGCGACCTGACGTCGATCGTCTGGTACGTTAGAGCCTCGTTATTTACGTCGACTGGATGACAGCCAAGCGCAGGTACAGGCAGCGACCGATCCGCGTGTGCATTTTCGCTCGGTAAGTTCAAGTTCAACAAACTTGGGGACGCAACCTTCCCCAATTCGCTCTCTAATTCGATCACCGCGCTGTCTATGAGTATCTGGAATTTGAACGATGCTATTTGCGTTGCTCCTCGCATCTCTGTTCGAAGTTCAAGAGACAGATAAACAGTAGTATCTCGAAGATTAACGTTGCCCAGCCTGGGGAGATGTTTTCTCTACTAATCTATGCGCTTTTTCCAGGTTTAAAATTCTCATCTAAACGCAACGACACCGTTGAAGAACTCGAGGCAACTCGGAGTGAGTTGAATTTCCAATGAAATGGTTACCAAGTGGATTTGATGGAGAAGCTATTCGACCTCTTCTTCCTGCTCCGTCCGAAGGTCCAGAACTTGTGCTTGGGGTCTTTGGCTTTGCCATCGCGGTACAGGCGATCTTGCGTGTTGCTGGTGATCTCCTCGTTGAAGGGGTTCAGATGCTCCGGGTAGTTGTAGATAGAGACGCTCGGACGCCTCGACCGCGACATGATTCACCGCGTTTCCTCCAGGAGGGCTCTCGATCTTCCTTATCGCGGGCCGAACGGCGTGGGATCGTCGTCGCGACGCCTCGTCAACGGGGTTCACCGATCCCTCGTCATGATCCTCTTGGCGGCCGCGTCCAGCTGAAAACACAGAAGCGAACCGACGTTAGTCTCATCGTCCACTTCACCGATACCTCGGGATTTCGTGGAAAAGAAAAGTAGCGTCGCTTTTACTGGTCCCTCAACGCTCCGCGAAGCACGAGGCCGACGGATTCCATTAATTTTCCTCGCTAAATTGTCTCGGCAAAAAATTCCTAACTGTGCTGCATTCCACTATTCTGTATATTTTTTCTCTCTCTCTTTTACACGATCCCATTTGTTATTCACTTTTCGTTTGATGCGCTCGATGCGGCGAGCGTAATTGCGAATACGCGGACTGTGAATAATTTAATCGACTAGCCACGCTGCATGAAGAATAAAGTCCAAGTGTATTTTTAACTTCTTACGCGGACACGGTTCCGTGGAAGTTGACCGTTGCTTGCGGGGAAATAGTATTGTGAACTACGTGTTAACTAGGTTTCGTCCACCTCCCTTTAACTTCCACTTGGAGGCTTGTGGAGCATCGAATATCGTGGCGAGTGGTCGGTAGCTCTACACTTATCTCGAACGGCGTATTTAAATCAGGGAAAACAGGAAATTGCGAGGGGAAAGATAATGGAAAGAGCCAAAGAATTCCGGGAAGAGCTGTTGGCTTTTTCTGTCCACTCTGAGCTTAAACTGCTTTCACAAAACTCTGTTGATCTTATTGCGAACGATGGAGTAAGATTTAATTTAGTGGATACTTAAGAAATCCCATTCACAACTCATTTACCTTCCCATGGACCATTTCAAGTAAATATGAAGCTTCTATTTAATGGAAACTCCACGAAATCAAATTCAATTATCAAGTAACACCTTTGCAATGAAAATGACTCGACCTTTGGTGGACTTCAAAGAAGTCTTTCATCCCCTGGAAGCCTTCATCGCCAAAAACAAAAGGATACACGTGTAACTTCAACTAAATACTTCGTGCTGCATAAATGGCATCAGCTCGAATCTTAGCAAAAGTCACTAACAATTAAAAAAATAAATAAATAAGATAAATATATTCCCTGCGGATATCGACATTTTCACTGGTTCCTTAGCTGTCTTCAGGAACCGTGTGCTTATGGGACTCTCGCCTCCTTAAGTCTTAAGTCTAAAGTGTTACGTGTCATATTCATTTGTGTTGGTTTTTCGCGCGTTTTGTAGACTGCTATGTTTTTCTTCTGTACATTCTCTGTTTTTACATTCTCTCATTGCATTTTTCTTTATATCATTTTACTATAAGTTATGCCAATTGTATTACTTTGTTCATATCTGCGTACTCTAAAGGGTTCTCCCGTTAATTCAATAATAATAATAATAATAAAATTACCAATGCTTTCAGTTCCTCTCTCAAAAAGAACATTAGAAGGAACCGATTTGCAGCTCGCTGCGGTATAATTGCTGCATGTACTCGTTACGCCAATCGCCGGTCACAAATCAACCGACCATGCAACTACCAATTGAGGATCATTGAGTACGAATGATCGAGGAGCACGAGGACGAAGAAGCAGCAGGGTTAATCCGTTAAAGTCGGAAATGCGTGTGCCACCTACTGACCTCGTCGGATGCAAAAGGGAAGATCAAACTATCGCGTCGTCGGAACGAAAATCGTCGGAGAAACTCCCGATACGATCGTTCACCTCGATCAATTAATCGCTGCTCCGAGAGATTTCCCTCGTTATGTTGGACGCGCCGTCGCGCTAACCCACATAACGAGCTATCTAATCCTCGATTACGAAAATAGAGAACGGCACATCGTTTACGTAATACGTTGCTCGATGATGCATCTTAATTACCGCGGCGCACGTGACACGGTGCTCCAGCGGCCCTCCTTTCCTCGCGGTTCTTCGCGGGATTGATAATGCCTTATCGACGTTTCTTCCTCGGTCGCGAGCGGAGATGGATTTGGAGATTCGACGCCTCTAGGGTTATAAGGGTTAGTCCCCTGTTCGCGGGGACGTTGCAGTGGCGCACTAAGAATTTAATCTTGGGGAGGCATTTTTAATGCAAATTCAATAAAATTCATTAGGTGATTATACAAATTTATTTACAGAATAAAATACAGCTTTCTTTTCCTTTTAACCTTGAGAGGGCTGGGCTGGCCACCTAAAAATTTGGATACTTTGCCTGCCATTTTGGTGATATATAGGGTAATTCCGGGTGAGATGGCTCGATCACGCTCCTTTTGCAAATATATTTTTGTCCTTTATAAAACCACTAAATTTACGGTGTGCTGTTTTTTTGTAAAAGGTGGGCCATCTCTCCCCGACTTACCCTATGCATAAATTTTAAGTGAATAAAATTTACAATTTCAATGAAAAAATCCCGGCCCTCTAAAGGTTAAGGGAATTAGAAGAAAGGAGGGCACCATAGAATTTTTTCTGAATTTTAAAATCTAACTTTTGTCAGAAACTCTTTTTAGACAAATTATCGAAAATTCCTAAAAATCGTATAAGGGAGCCTGAAAATCTTTTAAGTACTCAGGGCTTCTAAAGGCCTTAATTCGCTCCTGTTACCGGAGGATGAATAATTTCTTTAAAGTCTACCAAAGGTCAAGTCGTTGCCATTGTAGAAATAAGTATGGGTTTTTTATCTTCGCATCGTTTGTAATATTGTTGGTTGAAAGGATCGGCTTGAAAGCGATTTCAGAAGACGCGTCCCTGGATGAGAGTGGAGCAGAGGTATCACGTGCTTGCGCTTACTAACGAACGCAATTAGCTCAATTAGCTCATTGCACTCGCGGTTCGTTTCTGATCTGTTGGTCCTCGATGAACTTGCGTCACTATTGTTCGTGCTCCAGCAATCCTCCACGTGGACAATTACGCGCACTTATTCATCTGAGAACGTCTCGACCTGGAGCTAACTAGTTTCACTAGTCAACACTTACGGGGAATAACTCAGATTTCACTGATCTTCCGCCGGATTCGCGAAAAAGATCCGCGCGCGGGGAAAACGATTAACAATTTTACCAGCACTTTGATAGACATCGAAAAGTTGCAGGACTAAGGTCTGAAAACACAAGTATTTTCGGGATTTTTTTAAAAACTTGAAGACTTTTTTAAATAAACGGTTATATATTCGAAAGATTATATTTTCAAAGTTCTTGTAGTTTTTTTTGCAATGCGATATCTAAATCGTGGCTTTTTCATTTCCGTTGCGCAGTTTTAATTTTACAGACCAAAAATTATGAAAAATAAGAGCGATTCTGTGGCGAAAATCGATTCTTTTGCTATGAGAAGCCGCGATTTTGAAGCAAATTAATTTTTCGGGATAACGAACGATTAAGGAGTAAATAATCTGATATACTAACTAAATTCCCGCGAATTTTTTATTTCAAATGAACCAGGTAAAAATTAGAGTGGTCACCGCAAATTACTGAAAAAAAATAGTTGCCGAGAGATTGCTAATATTTATTTTATTTATTCACATTTTTCATCGCAAAAATTACTACAAGTAGTTTAACATGTACAGTTTCGAATGCATAAAGGTGTGATTAAAAAAGCCTTCAAATTTTTCCCCCCAAAATTCCCGAATATACGTGTTTGTTTTAAATATAAACTAAAATAATCTTTTTTAAAACGCTTTCTTACTGATAAATATAAAGTAAAATAATCTTTTTTAAAACGCCTTCTTACTGATCCATCTGTAGCGTCACCTATAATGCTAACTTTTGGCGAAACAAACAAGTTTTTTAACGCTTATAATATTGATAAACACTGCGTCAAAGATCAAGTCTCAGCTTCAATTAATTTCTTCGTAATTAATTCAGAAAGTAATGCTTCATTTTCGACAAAAACGACTGCCTACTAATATCCTTACTGACAACAAGAGAAACACATCTACCGCCGTGCAGTGTTTACGAAGCTTCTTGCAATTGCTTTGGCATGCAGTAATCCTCGTCAGCCTCCACATGTGCTTCGCACGTTTAGAATCGCTGCTTAAGACAAACAGGAGATCGATGAATAACGAGTCGATGACGCGCATCTCATTGTAACATTAGCTCTGCAGCTCGGCTACGTCGAAACTATTCAAACATCGCTTTAAAAAAAGTTGCGTTTCAAGCTAGAATAAAAAACAGCCTGTAAAAAACGCTGCAGTTATATAAAATTTCTAAATTGACAGAGCATTTCCAGATAAAAATTCGTTCAAAGTCTCTTCACAAGACGATCCTGGATGCCTTCAACGTCCTCCACACGCGCACTCAGACATTCCTCGGAATGTGATCCAAAGGGAAAGGAACTGTATCCGGGGAAGGAGGGCCTCGATAAAGTGCGCGAGGATGTAAAAGCACATTTCGCGGAGGAATTCTCGGATCGACTTCCTTTCGAGAAAGCAATCCCATAACGTTCCGCGAGTTTTCACCTGCGCCGCTGCGTATAAATCGGCAAAAGAGCGCGATGCTTGCCGTCCGCGAGCGGCTCCAAGAGAATCCGAGACCAGAACCGCTTTTTCCCAGTCGTATCAATCCAGCGTAGGTATCCGACAGTTTAATTCGACGTCGTTTCGAGAGTTCCCCCGTTTAAACGTAGGAAGGACAATTCGGACAAAGTCAAGTTAATTCGCGGCTAATTTACATCGAGCCTCGGCGAGGTAACTAGAAAAGGTATCCCATTCTATTCGGTCCTGCGCAATTCACTATCGCGCGGATAGAGATTTACATACGCGGTTGTGGCGAAAGAAATTCGACCAGAATCTTCTGTTCTGGCAATAGAGATTCGCGTGAGATCGCCGCATAGACTCCACCGAGTCAGACATTGATAAAAGGTTGTTCCAGTTAGGTGGCACGCGAAACTGAAATTTCGCTCGATAAATCTTACACGCGGTCAGCGTACGATGCCTGGCACTGGCTGATTTACGAAAAGGGTCGAAGAGTTTTGGGTCATACGGCATGCAAACTTCTCCACTTGACACGGTTTCGCAAATCAATCTAGTCAGAGCAATTTCCGAGTTGTCGTTCTTCAAACCAGGCTAGCTTCTCTTTCTTCGTTAAGCTTCGTGGCTTGTCAAACCTATTCGCCAGCGAATTACACAGAATTGTCTGCTGCAACTTCTTTCGATTATTTTAATTTATATCTAATCCTCTCTCTCTCTCTCTCTCTGTTTTCTTTATTTCTGATCATTGTAAACTAACGAGTGCCATTGGGAAACCAAGACTAGTGGCAGAAAATTAAACTACTGCGAGTAGGCCGAAATCCGTCCAAGTCCATACGATTATCAGTGTTTATATAGACAAGTTGTGAAAAACCAGTGTTTTTAAATCTGTTTGAACACTAAATTTTTACTTCTTCGATTAATAAATACTTATTCGGAATGTTTGGTGGGATCCGGGCCTACTCGCAATAGTTTGCCAACTTACCACCGCAGCGCTGGAATCTAAGCCACGCCTCCACTTGGTTTCCCAATACCCAGGCAATAATAAATAAATAAACTTTTATTCCTCCACTTTTCTTCTAAATGAATCTCCAAGTACAGCTGACCATATTGGGAAAGCAAGAATTTCGATACGCCAACTAGTGACAGAAAACCAAACTACTGTGAGTCCATACGATTATCAGTGTTTATATAGAAATTTTGTGAAAAAACGGTGTTTTTAAATTTTTTTCAACACTAAAATTTTACTTCTTCGATTAATAAATACTTATTCGGAATGTTTGGTGGGATCCGGGCCTACTTGCAATAGTGTGCCAACTTACCACCGCAGCGCTGGAATCTAAGCCACGCCTCCACTTGGTTTCCCAATACCCATGCAATAATAAATAAATAAACTTTTATTCCTCCACTTTTCTTCTAAATGAATCTCCAAGTACAGCTGACCATATTGGGAAAGCAAGAATTTCGATACGCCAACTAGTGGCAGAAAATTAAACTACTGTGAGTCCATACGATTATCAGTGTTTATATAGGCATTTTGTGGAAAACAAGTGTTTTTAAATTTTTTTTAACACTAAACTTTTACTTCTTCGATTAATAAATACTTATTCGGAATGTTTGGTGGGATCCGGGCCTACTTGCAATAGTTTGCCAACTTACCACCGCAGCGCTGGAATCTAAGCCACGCCTCCACTTGGTTTCCCAATACCCAGGCAATAATAAATAAATAAATAAACTTTTATTCCTCCACTTTTCTTCTAAATGAATCTCCAAGTACAGCCGACCATATACAACATAAAAAGTCCATCAAGCTTCGATCGTTTCCCCAATTACCTGACGGCTTTCGCGAGCACCCATGCCCGAGGATTCAGCGAGCCCCTCAAGCCCAAAGATTTATTGCGCAATCGCGGCGGATCGACCGAGATCCCAAAAATACCTTCGCAAATCCCGTAGTATCCGTGTTTCTGGGAGAAAGCCAGGGAACCGTCACATTTTCCGTGACACCGTCTCTCTACTCAACATTTTTCCCCGCTTCGTTCCGCAGTTCTCTCTCGGTCTTCGACTTTGTACTCGACGCGAGCCCAAGTCCCCGTGAGTTTCGCCTCGCGTTTATCCAAGACGAGGCACCAAGATGCGCCTCGATCTGTCGCAATCGTCCGAAGATAATCGCAGAAACTCCCACCTCGATCGCCGCTGCCTGCAACGAGGCTGTTTAGCGCTTCTTCATTATGTTCCCCGAGACGACACGCTCCGCTCGTTTCCCAGGTGATATGTGCCCCGCGCATTGTGCCGGCGAACGCGTCGGCCGATGGGAGGAACGAGGCATGCTTAAGTTAGCTCGAGGAGACGCCGCGGCTTTTCTTCCTAGGAAGTGCACAATATCCTTTTCATGCAGGTTGCGTCAGAGCCGCTGGCGAAACGAGGACGCGAGGCCTAGCTGATCCCACAAATTCATCCATCTTCGTGTCTCCTTTACGTGCTCCTTTCTGGTCGACTCGGGGACTGGCAATTGCGGGGGAAATAGCGGTGGTGTGATAAATGGCAGGCTTCTATCGATGAAGCTCCGCGATTTGCAATTTTATTTATTTATTTAAACGGTGCTAGTCGCTTGGCACACAAAATTGCGGAGTTGTAATTATTATTGAGACCTACGCAACATCTATCTAGACCTATAGAAAATTACGTCGGTGTAACAACTCTCGGTTAATCGATGAGAGCAATTTTTTCTGCGGAGCAGTTCGAAGGATTAAAGAAATTTAAATCAGAATTATAGATGTTCGCTGGCAAGTGCTACCCTTAGTATTAAGGGCGTGGGTTTGGATAAAGGAATGACGTAGTGAGGATTTAATCTTGGGGGAGCCGAGTTGAAGGGATAAAAATATTTTTAATGCAGATTCAAGAAAATTCATTAGGTGATTGTTAAAATTTATTTAAGGAGTAACGTCCAGCTTTCTTTTCTTTTTATAAAGCTTCTTCTTTGGGGGTGCCAGGTGCCGCCCTCTAGGTTTTAAAGAAACTAGATATCAATAAAATCGAAAAGCATTTCACTTTATAATTATTATCCCACATAACAAATAATTTATAATTATTTTGGCTCTCCTCCTTTTGGGTGCACTACTGACCGTAGGTCCTGATCCCTGCGTATTGCTTTCAAATACCAACTATAATAATCCCCACACAACGTTCTCTTCATTTTATATTCGTATCGAATAAGAATAATATTCTACTATAAACAGATATATTCATAAAAGTAGAATCACGGAATTCCCAGTCAGCTATTCTGGGTCATCAATCGTTGAATCCATCCCGCGAAGGTTCAGGAAGCGGATCCAAGAACGACTTCGTACCCCCGCGACTGCGGCTCCTTTACCCCGAGCCCGATACCTCGCGGTCCCTTCGTGTTCGCCGGTAATTATGGAAGTATCGATTGGTACTTCCGTGCATTGCTTGGAAGTCGCAATCGTCGGATCTACGGGCATCACATCCTTAAACGTGTTCCTCGCGGCGGCTATTTCGCGTCAGCTCGTGCCACGAGCCGGAGTCACGGATGCCAGAGATTCTCAACTATGAAAACTGCTTTCTTTTATCCACGCACCGCGTCTCGATCGTCCCCCTGTGCCCCCCACAAACAAGACACACGACCCGCCAGACTGCGATTCAAATTACGCGCCCTTTTTCCGTCCACCGAATTCCTCCTGAAATAAGACCCACGACTGCGCCGCATAAGAAGAAAGAAAAGTTCCAAGGAGCCTTGAATATTCCACAGCAGAGAACCCTCGTCACGCGTAAAAATAGAAACTTCATAGGTCCGTTGAATGGGGGTCGCGATCGACAACGAATTTCCAAACGCCTCTGGAAAAGGCGCTCCGTCGCGATAAGTGCCACTATTATCAAGATACTCTTATCCTTGGCGACTTCATGGTCGCTCATTACGTCTGGGAATTATCGACGCGAGATACCGCTGTTAATCGTAAAGCACTGTTTAATAGAAAACAGGAATTTCCACCGCTTCGTCATTTCCCAGAGGGGACCAAGGATCCCCGGCAGTCTAAAAAAAAGGGGCATTGTAAAAAGAAAAGAAAACTGGATTATATTCTTCAACTAAATTTTATTATCACCTAGTAAAGAAGTTTATTGTATTTGCTTTAAAAATATTTGTATCGCTTCAACTCGCCTCCCCCAAGATCAAATCTTCCATTGCTGTGTACTCGGCTTCAAATATTCCGCTTAGAAATTTTCGCGCCCGCTTCGTTAATCGCGGCGAGGTGCTAATGGCGGCGATAAAAATATCGCTCACCGGCGGCTGTTTACGCGCGCCGCCCGATCCAGCATAATAACCAAACGAAACCGCGAAGGGGGGTTGGAAAAAGGTCGTAGGATCGAGGCAACTCGAAACGTCGTGTCCGGAGCTAAATTACACGCGTCATGTAGGTCAGTGAATCGCCAGAGCTCGAAACGATCGTGCATGAGTTACGCTACGCTATGGTGGCCACGTATCGCCCGTCCGCGAAAAAGAAACGGTCAAGGAGCTGCCGCCCGTCCCCGTCTGCTCGAGTCTTTAACCCGCCTCGAACCGTCCCGAACGTTCCTTGCCTCGCGCAGTCGGCAAAAAATTCCATTCGAAAATCACGCCGATACATTCCTCCTTTTTCCTCGATTTCGCGGACTCGAGTCCGCGTGCTTTTAGACCTTCGATCCCACCAGGCGCGCCACGCAAAGAGATTCACGTAGCGGGACTAAACATGTGACCACGATAAGCGATTTTTATCGCTAAAAATGAATCCACCAGGAGGAATGACTCGCGGTATGTCGCAACACGGGGAACGCCTTCGATCGTGTTTTCATCGATACGTCCGACGACAATGAAATTCCATCGCTAGAGTCTCGCACCATCGATTCGCCGAGCGTGTTCTTGTCTTTACACTATTCGCGCGCCTGCACACGTACCCCGCACTTTTTTTCGCGACTTAGCGACTCGCAGGCTCGATAAGGAATCGACGGAACTACGGGAACTGGAATGGAGACTGCTATTCCGTTCGTAATTAATTCGATTAAAGTAACGACACTACGCGACGAAAGTGACGCATATAGATACCAGCCATTCGAATTTCTAACCTCACTCGTGGTAGCTTCTTCTGTATAACGCAGAGCCGCGGGGCTTTCCAACGATGCGCTGAATTCGTTATGATAATATAGGATGAAAGTTACGAGACTTACGTAAGTGCGTCTGGATGACAAGTCGCTACGGTGTGCGAGACAGGTGAGAAGTTTGAGTTGCTAGTCGATCGTCGAGCTCGCGAGGACTGGCTCCCTGTGTGCCCAGAGCTTGCGATTCATTCACTGTTATTTACACCAACTTCGCGGCAGGCGAGGGAACACAAACGACAGCGGGATCCAGCGTGCAACACCGTTCGAAAGAGCGCACAAAACGTAACACCACGACGAAGGCTGCCGGCCGACTGCGCCGAGTAGCGCAAGCGTTCGGGCGGCGTCGACAAACTTCGTGCGCGTTCGAACGGCGCGGCAAACTTCGCGCCTCCCCACTCCGGGGCTATTTGAATTCCCGCCGCGGCGGGAATTTCAAACGCGCGCGCGGGACTCTCGTCACGTTCCAGCGAGAACTCTTTCTTTGCTACAACTGTTAAATAATTAGAGCTGCGTTGAAATTAACTTCTACCGGGGGAATATTTATAGCAAAGTTTCTTTCCACTTAAGCTAGCTCGATGGATATAAAAGGAATAAAAAAATATTTCCCCGCGTCGTAAATCTCGCGATAATAATTCGCGCTGTTTCTGTATGCTGACTAATGCTAATCGAATGCGCGAGTTGCCGATGCAGGCTTACTGTTTACGTAGGCGTTAGTGGAACGTGCATAGAAAGTCGTAAAAGAAAAAAATTCAGTATGTAGGTAAATTGTGGGACAGCTGGGATGAAACAGAGATCGTTTCTTTATTGATTGCGTTATCGGTGGAGATGCTGCACGGTCGAGACTTTCTTTGAGGATAATTTTAATGGAACAGCGAGTGTACTGTGTGGATTATATAATTTACAGCAATGCCGTTCGAGGAAATAAGTATTGAAGCAGCGGAGCAGCAAGTTGCAAAGGCCTTTTACGCGCGATAGAGTTCTCTCGCGTTTCAATGCCGATAGATTAGAATCGAAGGACTCGCTCGTTCCTTTTTAACTCCGCGCCGCGCTGCCCAAAGATCGAAATATGCTTTCCGCGTCACGTGAGATCGAGGCGATACATTATTCAGATATCGTGCAGGTAATTCGCGGCTGCAAGCTGAAAAAGCTCGGGAATAATTCGACGCTCGACGCGTTAATTGTAGCCCTCGTTTGCCAAAGGCGGACACCGATACGAATTGCAGCGTCAATATCGATAATTGCACGAGGCAAGAAGCTAATCTTTTCCAGGCATCCGTTATCGCGGCGGCGACGCGCGGAGGAGAAAAGTCAGAAAAAGTATCGAAAGCGCTAATAAACGCGATATCGTGCTCCACTAAACGACTCGCGGGTGCATTTCGATCGATGACGGTGACGTGACTTCGCGAATTTTACATAACAACACCGCGTAAAATTCTAAAAGGTATGCAAATATTTTTCTTTTTTTAGAACACTTTCCTTAAAACATTCTCTGGCGAAGCCAGAGCTCCGTTGATCCGAACGTCCTTGGATCATTCCGCTGCTTAAGGGGATTATACTTGTCGCAACGCTAAAACAGACTTATCTTTGCAAATTTCTTCTGGAGAAATTATGAAGCAAATCATTTCGAACCTTTTGTGACTTTATATTTAATATTTGAAGATATGAAAAAATGTATTTTAAAAATGTGTGTTGTAGATATCGCTATCGAGGTATCTTGATAGATAAAAAAACTTCCTCAAAAAATTTCCCATAAGCTCCACAATTTTTTTATTTTTATTTATTTATTTATCATACGGGAAATCCCATGGTATACAAAAAGAATATATAACAACAACAAAAAAACTAGTGAAATTTACATAGAATCCGAACACATTTTGTCCACTTCCGACTTTTCAATTGTTTTTGAGGTTCATCGATGATACAGTTTCATAAATAATAAGAACATTCTGTGTTTTTTAATAATCCCCAGACAAGAATTGAAGGCGCCAGAAATTAAAAAAAAATTCTTATATTAAATATAAAGCTATAAAAAGCTTCAAAACGATGTGCTTCATAATTTCTCCAAAAAGAATTCCCAAAGATCGAACTACTTTAGCGTCGCGCAAAGTATAATCCCTTAACAAGCACAAACATCCTTGTACATTTCAGAATGATTCCCCGAGCGCTGGGATCAGCTGTCGCCGTCAGCGTTCGGTCATAATTATTTTTAATGAAGCATTCATCGCGATGAAAAGAGCGACGCGAATACTGATCTCGAATAATATACCCCGTTCTCCCCAGAGACGTAACAATAACGCCGGCAAGGATTTGTCTCGCGCTCTATCTCGATTCAATTCTCCGACCGATCGTATCGGACGAAACTGATAAGATAGCCGTTATCAAGCTACGCTTGCTTTCGACGTAATGTTTACGGTAACCCGATTGCAGGTAGGTACACAAATAAGTAAACGAGTCGCGAAAAAAAGAATGTAGTATTACGCAAACTGTAAACGCGCTTTGTAATTCTGTAACTGGACGTTCGACAGCCACCTCCGCGGTGAAAGTTCCTCGCTAGCGCAAATAATTTAATTTATTTAACGGTGCTCCCTGGAGCAGTAACTCGCACAAAGTATGAATAGATTTGCGAGAGCTTCGGAGGTGGATAGAATTCGTTTAAAGAAGCGAGTGAAGTTTTAGCAAACTTACAGTAGCTACTTAGCCACTATTAAGTTCAAAGATGTTTTCGTAGGGATTGCTGGAACTGATGACTGTTCATTTAAATGAGATTTCTTTTGCTTTCTAATAACCAGTTAACTTCGAAACCAGCACTTCTCCGATATCTGTGGATCACTGACCGCTTCCTGCTTCGAGATACAGTTTGCTAATTACACGCAAACGCGCGCTTAATTCGCTAATATTTCCGCGAACGGCAGAGGGAATAATCCGTGCCTTTTAACGGCGCATGTGAAACTTCTGCGAGCGAATACGTGGCCCGGCGAGGCGGGCTTGTGGAGGCTAACGTTGGCCCTGAGGCACAAGTTCAAAGGGACGCAGGAGGAACCGTGAATCTGTTGGAATCATTTAGACTTTATTACGACGTGATTCGAGCATTGTACCTGGGGATAAATGACGGTGCCTTTCAACCGCGCCCGGCCCAATGGAATCGTCGATTGAAAGTAATTATGAGAGACGATCTCGATGCGGAACGATATGGAAAGTTCATTGCACGGAAATCCTTTATCGTCTGACACCGCCAATCGACCCAATAACCCGTTGACAAATATAATCCATCCCACTTCGTCGCCAGCTTCGCCGCGCAGAAATATCAACGATCAATCCCAAAATAAGCAACTAACCTATACGAGGCGTTGGGAGCAAAAATGGACTAACGCAGATTTTTTGCGAAATCGAGTTAGTAATATTTCTATTTTTAAGTCAGATCAGTCTGCTTTTGCTTCCGATGCCTCGTATGTACCGTGCAATTCCACTCTCGTAGACTGCTGAAAATGTCCGAAGCTATTACACAATTAAGTCGAACTCTGGCTAAAACGGGCCACGTGGACGCCACCGAAATGTGAATAAAATCCACGCCACTTTCGCACGTACCAGTTCCTTCCGCACGCTGCACTGTTTCGGCGTACGTTAACAGCGGTCGCGGTCCGCGTGCGTGCACACGCATACATCCTCCTCGAAATCGGATTACGAGGTATCGCGATCCATCCCTAATGGAACAATTTGCGAGAAGTGACCTATTTGCATCGTCTTGGCTCGAGCGCTGGCAGCTGCACAGCGCTGTTTCTCCGCTGGTTTACACCGCGGATCGTGTCAAGGCGAATTTCGAAAACGAGACAAAGCACTCCAGGCGACGTTAACAGGCGCTCAACGTGGTCTATTAACGCTGTGCCTGCGCGCACGCCGCGCGCAGAAATTCTGTTGCGATCGCGCACCGAGGGCTACCGTGGAAAAAAAAACAACAGTGACGTAGCATGATACTAATGCGAAGCATTCCGGTTCGTTAAGTAGACGTTGTTACCTTTACGTGTTTACAGTTACCATTGAGCCGGGAACGTGGGCGCAGGGAAATGCAATCACCTCGCGGTACATTTGCGCAATTAGAGGGGAGGCGTCTGAATCACAAATTGCATAAATTATTCGCGCGATGTGATATTTCGCCGAGCCGAGAACGAAGTGTTTTTCAGAGGTTCACTGCGCCATCGGCATTCGCATGCGAGGAAACTCAACTAGAAGCGAGCTGCCACTTCCTCCTTCGATAACGGAACTTCCGACCGGCGAGTAATTTCCCTAATCGGTAAGACAGTCTCCGATGACCTCGACCGACACCACTTACCACACCGAGGACTCCGGAATCTACGATACCGTTTTAGAATAATTGTCGAAATCTGATGATACTCTGTGACTTTAGAGGGGATCGATTTAGAGGGAATAATAAAGGGGTGTTTTTTAAGGTTAATATATTTTTCGTAGTTTGTTTTCGGGCATTCAATTATTTCTATACCATCAGACAATTATAATAAAAGTATACTAAGGAAATCGATTAGAAGCATTGATTCTGTAAAAAGAAGAAGCTCAGTTCAGAGCTAAAGTATCGCGCGCTCTGAAGCGAGACAACGAGACGTTATGATGGGCGCGTGAAACGCGACGATGTCGGTCGCGGTGCAGTAATTGTTACGTAACACCGGCAGAAATCGAGACCCGGCTCGAGTGCACACGAATACGTGACACTGTTCGACACTCGCGGGCAACTGGGTATGCAAATTTAACTGCAGGAAGATCCGTTTGTTAAACGCCACGAAGGCCTCGCTCTCGCTGGCCTACGCGATTTTTTTCCAGCCCAATAGAAACACATACGTCGCGGAAAAATAAGAACTGTTCGCTCTGGCTCGTTAGTGGCTAACGACGCGACAATTAATCCCTTCGTCTCCATTCCATCGAGTGATTTACATAACAGATTCCGAGTAGGTACATAGTCTCACAGAAAAATCGTGCTCGTCCTTCGGCGATGAGGATTATCGATGGAGCGTTTTTTCTGTAGATAAATGTAAACAAGCTTGTCGCGAAAGAATCCGTTCGGGTAAGGAGCACTGTTACTGCGGTGGATGATTAGATTGTACTTGTACCACGAAGTGATTATTGCGCGGCCTATATTGAGCAGCAAACAGTTCGAGGATTTTATTACAGAAGAGATATGTATAGGGTAAACTTTACGTCTATGGAAAGTGTGTTGCAAAAACTGAAATACCGACAGCGTGAGAAATCAGTGGTTCTGATACGCACTGGATATTTAAAAGAACGATGACTTTGGGAAATAATTCCATGGGAGCTCAAGCCATATTACAAGGAGATTGTAATTCATTATACAAACATATTCAGCAATAAAATTGTTTATTTTTTGTCGAAAGGTATTTTAGTAAGCAGTTATTGAATTTACCGACCGAGGGACGCTAGAGCCGCCTAGCGGCAAACCGACGAACTAACGCCGAACATCCATTTTGCTCCGAAAATTATGAAAAGTTAACAGGATCGCAGAATGGTATAGGAGGTAGAAGCCTGCCAGCCAGAGAGAGAGCGAGAGAGGTAGTGTGTGCGACAAAGATAGAGATACAATCGTGCCACTAGCTTTGGTTATGCAAGCCTGATGTTTTCGGGACCCGGATAGCAGGAGCGCATAACGCGAGGAAGTGGCGATTAGAGCGAGAGAGGGTACTGTTTAGATAAGGACAGAGATTGGCCGAACAGGCGGGTTTCTTCAATTTATATTGTCGTAGATAGGACACGCTTTCTTAGGTTGTTAGCTACTTTATATAGAGCGAAACATATATGAGAATTGTTGCAGGATGTAAGCAAAGGTCCATACGTCCAAATGTGATTATATTTAGAAGTATATGAATTGTTCGTGTGTAATGTATAATTTGTTTAATAAAGTGAGTGTTTACATTTGCCTTAACCGTGTTAAGGAACTGTACGGAATTAATTGATTATTAGAGGAATTATTGAGAATATTGTCTGGGGAAGTAGTCGACAGCCCATTTTTTAAGATCCCACCGCAAAAATTTGTGATTCACTTACAAGGAAAGATCCCAAACCCGAAAATTCAAAAATCCCGAGACTTTGTAAATATGTGTAATATGATTACACAACTGTTTTCAATGGCAAAATTTTTTATATTTATTGCCCGGTATCCTTTGAGGCGCAGATGCTAGCGGCATGTAAGGACGAGCTCGAAGGAAAAGCGTTCAAATTTCGCGGTCTGACATTTCTGCATATTTCTAATTTATCGCGCAAAAATGACCTTATTTGCGTGTATACGCCTAATGAAAATATAGTATGAATTAATTGGGCCGAATTGACCTTTAAATTAGGGGAAGATGTAATTACTGGGACGAGTGAGGATTTAAAGATATACGTTCCGATCTCCACTGAACTTGTATTTCCTGCTTGTGGGCATAACTTCGACCATAACCAAGAAAAAAGTCCTCGCAAAAATATTTACTGTTTTTATGGAGTGATGTAACGAGCCGTTAAAGCGTAATCAGAAGCTCGATGGACATTTTTACATGAGATGGGGGATCTGCCAAATAGAGAATATATTATGGTAGCTCCTGGAGTAAACACTGTAGCGGTGCTTCTAAATATAGGATTTATTTTTAGGTTGGAGCTAGCCATAGTTTGAATCAAGAATCTGATCTAAAGCTGCATTTCTAGGAGGTTTCTAATAGGTGCGAAAGATATCTATTTCTAGCCGACAGCTTTTACCTTGCTCCTACATTTTAAGGATCATGTTTTCGCTGTCATTTCCAAACACAGTTGCTTCTTATCCGTTAAAGCCTTATTATCTTGCGCTTAGAACGTAGAAATCCCATTCCCGAGTGTTCTATTTCTGTGAAATAACTCTAGTAGCATTGTAAGTAAAAGGCGCGCACAGCAGAAAGGACGACTCTAACAGACATCCTTCTTCGCAGTGGCAAAAATGGCGAATGACTTAATAATGAGAGGTAAAGATAGACTGCAAGAGATTAGTACGAAGCTAGAGCAGAGTCATTTGGTTTATTTACAAACGGACGACAGTCCATTGAAGTTACAACAGCGTCGTAAACTCGAAGGTAGAAGTCGTTTCGCTACTTAACACATAATCGTTCGTTATAAAACATTTCATTTAATCTTGTGGCGTTTCAGGTTTCATTAAAGAGTACCTTTGCCTCGTCCCGAACGAGAATAAATACGTGTTTCAAGAAACCGCGGACATATTGCATAGATCCGCAGCCACGCTGCAAGACTTCAGTGGATACAGAGCAGCGACTTCCTGGAGTGCAATTTCTTTATACGCCGCCAATCTCCTGGCGCAGCCTTGGAGGAAGGAATATAGGACGTTAAGGGTTAATACACTTAATGTTCTACGTAGATTCTTTAAGAACGAGTATGACGCTAATTGAATCTTCTTTGACGCCAGACTTATAGCGGATATTATAGGCACGAGGTAGAAGCGAATTTAATAGGAGCGGAATTGATGTTCGAGCAAATGGGGTACAAGCACACGGGCTTGGGTGTTCTGACGTTGGAAGGTCCTATCGATCCTGACAAAGTATCCAGCGTGAGCAGAGACGCGATAGTCGCCTTTGTAGAATGCCAGGTAACGCCATACCACGTGCTGCGTCTGTATTTCGGTAATATACGATCGAATAACAATGCGATGCGTTCTCGATGCAGATTCTGAAGCAAATATGGGAGAACGTTTCGCAGAACTGCACGGTCTCTTGGCTGGAGGTCCTAGAGTTCCGGGAGAATCACGTCGGCACCCCGGAGCAAGCGATCCGAGCGCTGAACTATCGGTTCCTGGAGAAGATGCATCAGAACCGGACGAAGGCAGAGAATTACAGAGACTACCATTACCCGCCAGCTAGCTGCATCGACGCGGCCTCGCCGTCAGTTCCTTACCACATAATGCCTCCCAATTACAACATGCCAATGTCTGCTTGCCAGTCGGATTACAGGTACATCGAAGACACGAACGCTATACCAGGAAGCTACAGATACTTCCCGCCGGTGGATCACGGTTTCGGGAACCGATGCAGTGCCTACGGATGCTTGCCGCACGGGAACAAATACTTCAGCGGCGTCCATTCGAATCCTTATTACTCCACGATGCCGGCGTACACCAGAGTGCCGACCGGCAGGCTGATCGAGCTCGACATGCCGGTGTCGGTGGCGAATTACGACAAGGTGCACAGTCGGAAAGCCGCCCACCGGATATCGGACCCGGACGAGGTGGACTTTTACAAGCGGCAGTCCAGCGACGGCGATCACTACGACTACGGGAAAGCCGACAGGAAGTCGGCGAAGTCGCACGGCGAGAGGAACAACTACGACTCCTGGGACTTCGTGTACAGAAATTTGGAAAGCCTGGGCTACTCGAAGGACCTCGGAGATAGGGAGGATATTCTGCATAAACGGGAGTACGACTCGCGGCCCAGTAAGCAGAAGTCGTTGAAGCAGAACGATAACGACGAGAAGCACAGCGCGCATCGCTTCGAGAAGAGAAGAAGCGGGAGGACCGAGGGGAACGACGTTGACTCGTCCATGACGAACGGTCGGAATTACCACCACGACACGCTGCCTTTTAAGAAGAAGTCCTCTTCGTTCGATCTAACAGACTCGAACAGGCATCACGTGGTCGCGTCTCCCGAGAGCCATCTGCCTTCCTCTAATAAAGAGAAGAGGCACGGCAGTCAGACGCTCCCGATCCAACGGTCCCATCGGTCCTCGGATCAGATCGCAAAGATCGCGGACACGCTGAAGGATATGGAGCTGTTGCGGCCGGAAAGGGGAGACAGAACGCAGATAGAAGGCAGACGTACGTGGAATTGCGGTACCTGCACGTACCTTAATTCCTCGGCGAAGGAGATCTGCGAGATGTGTGGGAAGTCTAGGCAGAAGGGGAACGAGGACAAGCCGTTGGCTAGTGGTGGGAAAGAGTGTCCGCAATGTACATTAGTAAACGAGAAGAATGTCTCGATCTGTGATGCCTGCGGTATCAGCTTGAAAGATTCGCCTACCTACATTTAGGTAAAGTATTTGCAAGGAGTATCCTCGTATCGTATTCCATGTATTTGAATTTGGAGGCGAGTGGTAACTGCATTGCCTGGATACTTCACTTTGTCTAGTAAAAATATAAAGAGTATTACCGTATTAATGCAATTCACTATTTCTCAAGTATATGCTAGAGATACAAAATTATTTATTTAAAGTTACTTGAGTATAATAGATTTGTGATATGGATACGTTTAGCGTTACGATAATATCGCGGTGGCCTATTGTTCGAGAAAGGGTAAAAGTGGGCATGTACGGATACCATTTTACACGTCGAATCAAATCAGAAAATTACCTTCAGATTTCACCTCTCGAGCGTGTTTTGTAGAATTTTTATTCCTTTGCTTAGGGCACTTTTCGAGATATCTGACTTTACAATTTTAACAGAGGGTTGTCGAGTTTTAATCCCGTCGAAGCTTTGATCGTAGATTTGATTCGGCTATATAGTATTTAACGATATTCGCGTACGTTTATTTAAAAATCACGAGTGAATAAAGAGTTATTGATAATATTTCGTAGCCTAAATAGTTTATGATACTAAGAATTATGTCGAAGCTATTTATTGCGCAGCGTCTGTATCGTGTAAACGTGAGAAAATTGGAGAAGCAAACTTGCATTTTAGAGAAAGAAATCGTATATTGAATTATATCGGAATGTTATTTAGGAAAGGAGATATTAATCTGTATTGTTACGACATGTGTACTTCGTAAGAATTATATAAGCGTTTATAGTTTCTCTCTTTTACGGGATTTTAGGTCATCTTCTTTTCTCAGTAATTTCGTTCGATCGTTGATTTATACTTGAAATCGTTCAACTGTAAAAAGTGTGATATAAAAACTCAGCAATGATATTAATAACGAGTGCGAAATTTATTTTGATTAATGAACAATCGCTAGAACTTATACTTCATTATTCTATCGAAATCAATGATTAAGAAACGAAGGATATTGATAACTTTATCTTTCAATACTAGTCTGTGTAATGTTTTCATGAAATAGTTACTTTCCGAAACGAAACGGCTCAATTACAATTCAATATGAATCACGAATGTGAGTATAAGGAACGCGTTAAGTTGGTTGCTTAAATATATAATTCATTTATTGTTTAAATAATGTTTTGTTATCTAGATGATATTGTGAAGACACATTACTTGTGTACCTATACATAACAAATGTAAATTACGTAATGATTGGTAGATTCCACAGAATCAAAATTAATTATCGTTTAAATCTAAATATTCAACATTTACGTAACTTGCATACTCGATTCGAAGGGTGCAGCAAATAATTGTTTATTCTATGGAAAACCGAACACGAGATACTTTGGTATTATTTATTTATACATTCCCGATGCATCGATTTTTCAGAAATTCATCTCTACTCTGAATGTTTCTGTTGAGCAGCAGATTTGATTTAGAACAGTCGAGTGTTCTCCTACTGCATGTAAAGATGTTACGTTTATTTAATTTTTGATTAGTCTATAAGTAGAATGTTTGTGTTGGATATCTTTACTTTCCGGAATCTGTTGCAGAGTTCAGCTTCGATTTATAATTTGTTCATCTGCATTTTTACTCATCGATATCTGCGGTGCATTGTAGGCCGACGAGCAAAATGTTTCATTACATTTTCAAAGCAGTTTTGACTATAAAACTCAACGTTTGTAAGGATAATAAAATTTATAATGCTATATTCCGACGAAGAAATGTCCCGTTTATACTTCAAATTTATAAACTCTTTTGATGTAAAAACGACTTCAATGAAATCTACGTTTCATGTTTACGAAAGTCTGATATTTTAAACATAGTAGAAAGAAAGCTGCTAATATTTTTTCATCGATCACACGTGAACAGAAATGGAAAGAAGATAAATGGCTATTGTAGAATAAACTTAAATCTTGTAACGACTGGTGTAATATATTACATACTATATGTACATTGTAATATATCCTATTATGTACAAATAATAAATAACATTTAATATACATTGTGAAATGGATGCACCCTGCGTTATTTTCTGATTGTAAAAGAATGTCTAGAGTAAATGATAGGTAGCATTAAAATATTCATTAGTTATTTACGAGCAGATGTATCTTATTGTCATACAATACAGATTTACAAGATAAAAAATAACAGCTAAATATATAACGTTTCGCGAACAAATATTTAAATCTGCTTCATTAATTATATGTACATTTTACAAGCTTCTGTAAGAACTTAAGTGCAGCCTGATGAATTTTTGGATCCAGCTTGTCTATAAGTATCAGTGCAAGATGTTTAATATTCTCCCTACTTCAACATATGTGTAATAAATACAAATTCGTAAGAATACTTACAAATCTTATGCTTTCCATGCACCGGAAGCTGAATTGGTAACGAATAAAAATTTTCACATATGAAAACGTATGGACTATCACTTTCTCCATCCGGATAGATCTTTCTATATTCCTCTTGAGGTAGAACGTCAGTGACTGTTACACAGCCTAACAAACGACTAGTCGGGTAAGTTTCGGGGAAGTTAAATTTTTCTGAAAAATCGATAATATTAAGAGTAATTGCAACGCACATATGTATTTCAATCGGGAGTTCGTAGATTTAGTTTGTGCCTACCATTCTTTAATACACGATAGAATTGTTGTACTCTCGCGATTTCTTCCTGGGTTGCTACTTTCGACGCTGAAGCGATCCATAATCTCCCTCTGTGCGGCGTGTACCATGTCCGACCTTCGTGCCTGTAATGTCAATGAAGTATTAAACAGTTTGATCAGTCTCTGTATACATTTTAGACACTGTATTACATTAAATCTTACATTTTTATTCCAGCTACTAAGAAGGATGCATGGGGCTGGTGCATACTCAAACATAAACCTGCGTCAGACATTTCTAAATATTCTTTGTCTTGAATGATAGTTCTCGCAGTGAAGGGGAGAGTCATTCCTGTCGTACGCGATACAGAATCGTTTGACTCAACGTACTGTGCAATATTAACAGTTAAATGCTTATTATTTGTAGACTATATTAACGAAATATACACTCCGCGTAAAAATTAAAGGAACGCTATAATTTCCTGAGAATTTTGGATCATTTTCAAATGGCTACATCTTTGCAAAAAATGGTCGAAAAAAATATTTAAAATACGCATTTTAACGCTTGAAGTTTCTAGTTTTTTAATCAAGGATTTTTTTGGCCCGTGAATACGTTCAAACTAGGCAAAAATTACTGAAACTTCATTTCCTGCGCTTCATCTTGATAAAACGGTATCATAATGGATCAAAAAAATTGAGTCCTTAATTAAAAAACTAGAAGCTTCAAGCGTTAAAATGCGTATTTTAAATATTTTTTCGACCATTTTTTGCAAAGATATAGCTATTTGAAAAATGACCAAAATTTTCGGGAAATTATAGTGTTCGTTAATTTTGACGCGGAGTGTAATTAAGAATAATTTTACCATCGGGCGGCTGAATTCTATATCTGGGCAGATATTGGAACTGTCTAATTCACCGACTGTTATTGATTCGCAAATGTCTTGACACTGCTCCTCGCTGTACTCGTTAAAGTCATCCTCCGTGTTATCCTCAACTACTTCTCTACCGGTGAAGTCAAAGTTTATGTTTATCTTCCTATCCAAACGAGAGGCATTCTTTCGTGCGTCCGCTTCTGCCTCTAATTTATGCAGCCTTTCCCGTTCCTTGCCCGACAACCAAATGTTACTCGACTGATAATAGTCGCACTCGTCGTCGATCACTTTCATGCACCGTATACTAGAAATGAATAAAATTACAGTCCAGCCTCGAAACAGAAATAGTTTTGCGATACACACCCATTGCGATCGTATTCAAGAAGCTTATCCCTTTGCTTAATCGACTCGTCCATACTCTTGCTAGGCTTTTGGTTCTTCAACTTGTTGTACAATTGATCGGCTTGCTTACTATTGCGAGAAATAATCATCTGCTCTTTCGGGGAACAAACAATTTCCCCGCAGCAGAAGCAAGGACCAGCTCCTTCTTGCGTACAAACTATTCTGCCGCAGGTGAGGCAATTATTGATCAAAGAATGCGTCTTCGCTTCGCAATTACATTTGTGCCGGCCTGATGGAATGTTTCTGTATTATTGTCTTCTCGATGTCGATGTTATACAAATCGCATTACTGTGCTTCTACGAGATGTTGTTGCGAGAAACTCTAGGCTCTGAATGGTATATCCTCATAGGCCCACGTTCTCTAATAGAATCGTAGAGCCAACACGAACAAAAACCCTGCACCATTCTGGGACCATCCCGTCGACGCACAGTACTTTCTAAATATGTACATTACCTTTCAACAGAACTGTCATTCTATCCTCGCCATCTTGCGAATAGAGATTGACAAATTTAGTTTTCTTCTTGTCTAGTTTCTCTATCTGCATAGTTTCCGCTGGCTAATTAAACATTATTAAATCAACAACTTCGTAACTCGAAAGATTAAGATAATATATCGATATACCTGTCTATTTTCCTGCCTGTTTTCCTGTCTATTTTCTTGTCTATTCTCTTGCCTATTTTCCTGCCTGTCTTTTGCTTTTCCTTTTCCCTTCTTTCTCTTCTGCCCATTATCTATGTTATTTACTTTCTTATATCCGCTCTGATCTTTGTTCGCTGTGGAATCAACGCAGCGCGATTTTAAAAATGATTAAACACTCTCACGTTATACGTACACATTAGGAATACAAACCGATCCGTTTTTTTATATCAGTAATAAACTGCATATGCTTCGGATTGTTCTGATCTAGCAAAGATTTCAAATACACATCCAGGTCTCTTTCATTTTCCATCTTCATAATATAGCTGAAAAGTAAGCAGACATGCAATATCAATTCGTTTATTTAGTCGTACTGCGTATCATTTAGAGGTGTACTGTGTTCGGCTCAATTTTCTTACGTTGTGAATTCATTTGGAACAGAAAAGTTTAACAAAGTAGACAGACTATCGTGTATCCACTTTTCCATCGTCTCTGAATCGTTAGAACTTGCGCGAAACGTGATTATTAGGACAATCGTATATACGAATTAATCTGAGATCGTGTCTTTACGATAAACAAGTAACAAACTTAACTGTTCGTCAAGTAACAAATAGTCAGCGTTCAATTGTTTCGTTCTGTAACGTAATCAAATTTCTCATTTTTTACGTTTCTTGGTTTCTCGCCATTTCTTTAGTTTGCGGGTCCATAATGTTGGCAATACTGATTTATTTGAATCTCATTGCATAAATTATGAAATAATTTGACCATTATTTTGTTGATAGTAAATTCTATTTTAATTCATTAAATTAAAAATTCTAATTCGAGGTGCTATGTTTTTCGAGAAACTAAATTTTTCGGTTAATTTGTTGCAATAAAATTCGAATGTAAAGCATTACGATAAAATTATCGCAAGAAGTAGTCAAGGGCCTATCCCTTCAGTTGCAATAATACAAGTTCATGGATTATTAATAAAAGATCAACAAAATCACGGAATAATATGAATATTTATTTTTTTCAATGTTATAATACACATTTACCGTTGCAGTGAATAATAATCTAACACATGTACTTATTTTAATTACATAAAGGAAACTCGTTAGTCAATAATATTGCCGTTCCAGCGACGTAAAAACACGTCAATGCCAGAGCAGAGATAGAAGCTTTTGATGTGAAAGTCTTCAGTGTCAGTCAAAGTTGAAGCTGTCGTTTACCTGAAATTTTCGGCCAATTTAATTTCGTATGTTATAGCAATTCGGACGCAATAAAGCATCGAAGATGATGACCGATATAGAAGAGGCAGAAGTAAAGAATGTCCAGTTGCAAATTGAAAAGCATGACGGGTAACCTCTTTCTTCTTTCAAATTCAAAAAACTTTTCAATTTCTTGAGATTGAATCGATAACCATCTTATATTTCACGTAACAATTCGCATCCCTTTACTTCACAGCGACGAGGACCAAGTGGATTTTTCAGAGGCAGCAAAGAAACTCGCCGAGGGACTTTTAAGCGTTTATCAGTTACCGTTGGAGCAGGTTCAGACGGAACTTAACGAAGTAACGTAAGAAGAACTAATAACAAGTGTAGATTTCTTCCATGTTCCATTCCTGGTCTCATTTTCTGTTTAGAAACAAGCAACAGGCTTTGCTCGGTCAGATGCAAGTTGAGAATGAAAAGCTTCAGGAAACTTTTGATGACGTTAAATTAAATGAAATGGTACGATGTTAAACGGAATGCAAATATATAGAAGAATATATAAGGAAATATCTGTTGCAGTTTCAGACTGTTAAACACTACCAAGGGAAGCTAACTTTTATGAAGAAAGAGATGACTTTGATTCATGAGAGGGCATTCAAATTAAAAGTAAGTAGTTGTAAAAATAGGTTTATTTTTTGCCTTACGGCCTCAAAATGGGGTTACATGTGTTATGTGTGTAAGTGTTTCTGGGACTGTTAACTCAAAATTGTGCTTTCGTTTTGAATTCTTCCTTCATCTTGTTCTGCTCTGCTCCGTCTCTTTGCGCTAATTCAAATACACATCCTCGGCAAACTCTCCTCTTCCTTTTCATCTTTCTATTTCCATTTCTTGGATATCCGTGATTTTTTGCCTGTAATATAAGTCTCTCATTTCCTCCCATTTCGACTTTTTCTCTGCTTGCTTTGCGTGTTTTTCCTTCCAAAGGCGGATCCTGAGTAATGAAATAGAAAACTATTATGACATTGTGTACAATTCTACATAAATAATTAACGTGAATTCAATTATCTAGGCTATGGTATCGGATAGAGATATTAAAATATAAATTACAAGCAAATTTTACATTTGGTAAAAGAAGGTTCAAAAATGTACTTATGCACTTTTACATATTTTGCTTTCCTCCAAGAAAGGCTTCTGAATCCGCCACTGTTTCCCTCCAGCATTCTTGTACTATTTTATTCTTATTCAGCCATTTCGCTTTCTCATATTTTATTGTTCTTTTCCCCGCTTCTATCTTTACTACGTCCGTTTTTGTTTCCTCCAAAATTAGATATTCTGGTGTATCGAAGTCGAAACCTAAAGTCCACCTTATGGACCTCTCCTCTATTTTCTCTACCTATTCTGCTTCCATCCGTCCCCAATTAAAAGCAAGTATTCATAATTCATTTACAATCGTCGTAGATTTCTGATGCGTTATTATCTTCGTAGAAACGAGCATTGAAGTTGCAGCAAATTAAACAGAAGGAAGCTTTGCACAGGGAACAGCAGCGCGAACAAGAAATTCGTCGCGAGCAAGAATTAATTGGTAAACCTGTAATGAGCTAACGATGCTCGAGGAAAATGACTAATGTCGGCGAAAATATTTAGATATAGGTACAAAAGAACAGTGTATTTATACACTCAGCATTTACAGTAAGACTTATGTTTAAAATCGTTGAACTGATTTAACGTGTAATATAGTATATATACATATTTGTAAATTACCAAACGATTTCCCACTTTCCATTAGAGTTACACTTTTTATTATCTTTGCATAAAAGATTAAACGTTGTTTTAGTAGGGAAACCAATAATCTCTCGGTCTTCTTGTATCCTGAATGTGAACGTTGATTCGTGTGTTCCTAGAAAATATCTAGGAGAAGACGCGCATTGTAAATTGCTTTTATTTGTAAGAAAAGATTGTTGCAGCTGTAAAGGCCGTCGCGCATTTTGGCGAAGCGAAGTTTAGCGACAGTTAATTAATTATTATTAATTTCTTCGATTCGCCAAAAAATGCGCGACAGCCTCTAATCCTCACCTAGCATAGGAACAAATTATTTGATCAATAATAGCGACTCCACCGTCTTTAAATTTATTTAATACATAATCGGACGGAACGAATCTATGAACTGTGTAATCGGATAAGTACTCCTCGAGTTCATTGAATTCTGTAAAAATTGCTCGAATCAATAAGTTTGTTTAGATTTACAGTGCACTGTACTCTTTTCCAAAAATTCACCTTCTTCCGTAGCATCTGTCGCAACAAACAGAAGTTTCAATCCAAGTTTAGCCAATTGCTTCCTCAATTGAAAAGCAGCTGATTCTACGCTTGGCACAGTTGAAGAGCGACCGACTACGAAATCGCGTCTTCTTAAATGAGCTGCCAAGTACGGCCCTCCGATTGCAGTTCTTCTGCTCTGTAATCACGAAACAGTGGCAACGAATCTAAATCCGCTTAACTGCCAATTAATAACTGTACCTTTTCTTGGGTCCAGTCACGCGGACGTTCCGTGTTATCCTCTTTGTCCGTCGAGTTAAGAAACTCTCTTCTGTATTCATTTGCAATATCATACAATTCAGAATTGTATCTCATGCTACGTCTGGTCCTCCAATATTCCTGCGAGCCGTAGTAGTCGTGCAACGCAATTTCCATGTAATCGAACATTACAGCCCTGCGAGAATATCCACTGGTTGAGATTAGTTGCTCAATTATTTGGCGAATATATGTAATTCGAATATTTAAGTATTCAAATACTAATGCATTCGAATAGTATGGTGTGAATTATAATAAATCAAGTTCTTTAGGTTCATTTCTTTATAAGTTTTTATTTAGTTTCAGTTGTGAGTTCGTTAGTTTGCTAGGGTGAAATCTTGTAAGTTAATAACTTGATTTATAATTCACACTATACTATTCGAATATTTAAGTATTCGAATACTTGAATATTCGAGTAGTATTCGAATACTGACATATTCGAGTAGTATTCGAATACTGACATATTCGAGTAGTATTCGAATACTGACATATTCGAGTAGTATTCGAATACTTAAATATTCGAGTAGTATTCGAATACTTGAATATTCGAGTATTATTCGAATACTTAAATATTCAAATATTCGAATAATAACATTTGAATACTAAAATATTCTAAGTTTATTCGTAGCATTCAAATACTCAAATATTCGAAGTTTATTCATAGCATTTGAATACTTGTAAAATATTCGAATATTAAATTATTCGAATAGTCCCAGTCCTAGTTGAGATGGAACAGGTGCGTATATTACGAATGTTTAAAAGACAACGTACATTCTCACCTGTAAGTGCTGGGCTTAAGATTTCTTTTAAGATCCGAGATCAGTCCATGAAATTTAACACACTTAACAGCATCAGCAGTTATATTACGGTATCCCCAAAAGTATCCACTATATCCTTCAAGCTCCAGCTTATGGTACCGTGATAGTTCGTTACTACATTCCACTATCTCGTTCTTGTCCTCAAATTTCCCCGTCTTGAACATCTCCTCGTCATTCTGCAGAATGTACACAACGTCGAGCTGCGTTTGTCTATTATCGGAAGGGAACTCTGGGAAAGTAAATTTCCGTTAACTCTCTTAGCAGCAGTACACGAATGAGAATTGTACCTTGTAGAAATTGGTACATTTCAATAACTGGCACATATTTCTGTAAGCTCGCAATATCGAAGAATATACTCCAAGGCAGTTGTGTCTGAGATCCTATGTGCTTGCTTCGCCAATGGTACAAATTACCTGCAAGAAATGTTGAAAATTATGAAGAGCAACGTCTAACAGAAACTAGCAATATGTAGGAACTGTGAAATAAATATCTAATCACCCCATGGTGGTAAGACTAATTTCCACTTGAATTCTCTATCTTGTTCGATTAAGCTCTTTACAAAAACTGCAACACGAACGTAGACATCCCTCCTGAGATTGAAACCTTCCGGGGGGTTGACGTCGTACAATATATAACTGAAAAATACTTCGCGTTAAATAAAAGTACTTGAATGCTGCCTGAATAAATTAGAAAATAATTTAAATAATTTCGAACCGGTTCGGCGAGTAGCGCGATTGAACATCGCACTCCCTGTCAATTTCCCCAGACTCGTCTGGCCTGTTACAAAAACCATTTCCACTGATAATTTGCGAGAAATTAATTAAAAACAATATCAGATACAATACTCTTAAGGATAACGAGTTTAACATTTTGAGGTTATATTCTACGTGTATGCTTTACAGGCACAAAAATTCCATGGGCCAATATGAAATACTCTGAAACATATTTTTTTATACTGTTTCTGTATAAACCGGCTATGTAAAACAAATCTATTACGAAAGAATGAAATTATTTAATTTACAATCGATGTGTTAAAAAGAATCGTGCCTCTTCTCATATAAGTTTTATGTAAAAATGTTGCTTGTAAATGTTGAGATTCAGGATAATAAAGAACAACAGCAGTAACAACAACATTGTACAGCTTGATTTTTGTTACACACGAATTACAGACTCATATCTCCCTTACTTCAAAGTGATTGATGGGTAGATTACACTTTGCTAATTCAATTGATAATAGTTATAATAATGGTAATAATAATTATTATTTATCGTCTTATACAATATTTATAATTCATAGTTTCAGTTAACATAGTTTGCGCCCCGTTTACATCGAGCGGGGCCGTTATGTTACATTTACTGCAACTCGCTTTCCCGTATTTTCTCATTTACGCTATTAAAGTATACACTTGGCATATAAAAATTACAAGGACAATTTATAATGGTAATGGTAGTAGCGGTAGTTGTAGTAATAGTAATGATACTGGTAGCACTAATGGTAGTTGGTAGTAATAGTAATAGTCATAGTAGTAGTACTAGCAGCAGTAGTGGTAGCGATAATAATATTATCGTTATAATTATTTATCCAATAACTATGTCCTGGTATCGTCTTTCCATTCGTGACTTTAGTCCTTATTTTTTTGTTTTTTTCTCTCTCTTTGTTTTCAATACGTATACTTGCACGACACCTCAGGTCCGATTCCCGGTTGCTCAGGGTTCCAGCGTGATTTTGGGAGCAGATATTAGTACCGTACCCCTCGAAGTTTGTGCCTCGTTGTGACTCTTAAACGTGTGCTTGTTTTATACCTCTCCGCATTCTGTTAGCAATGACGTTAACTGGTAGTAGAATTCTTAGTCAGCAAACATCGGTACATATCGTAATACTGAATTGTCGTCATAATAAATATAACACGAAATTCATTCCTATTAGACTAACTCTCCATCCTGTTCTGCGCCTCTATATGAATTCTCTATTGTTAACATCACAGCTAAAAAGGGTGCCTTATTTTCAACACGAAACACGCTATCTTACATTCATTATTGAAAGAACGTGAAGTAGTACACGATATTAGTAACTTTTAAACGGAAATTTCAGTTACGCGCAAACTGCACAGTGCACTCGTTCAAATATATTATTATACTGTCGCTACTCTCATTCTTCCACGCATACGCACACTTTCCTCATACTTCTATCTGCCCCCTTTACATATGTATATATTATGTATATTTCGAAATTTAAATTAAGCACATTTGAACTTTGCATCGTGAAATTTATTCGTCTACTTATTTACCAGGGGAATTATAAATATCTTAAGAGACAAATAATTATGCGAAAGGTCCTGTGAATGCTAGTAACGATAAACTTTCAACATATAAAACTATTCTGAATACAACAGACGTGTTCTAATTATCAAAACATCACGATATAGGGATAAGTACAAATTGTATTATAAATTCATCTGTAGAGGTAATAGAAAATCTAAGTCAACATTTCTGCCAATTGCATCGAATTTTTACTACCTGTTCCTTTAAAAATTTTCCTTCTTTTCGTGCACTGTGTAGCAAGTAGTGCTGGGACTATTTGTCGAATTTTTCGGTATTCGAATACTTCAGTTGTTCAATTATTTTGCGAATATAATTCGAATATCCAAGTATTCGAATACTTAAATATTCGAGTGGTATCCGAATACTTAAATATTCGAGTAGTATTCGAATACTTAAATAATAATATTCGAAGATTATTCGTAGCATTCGAATACTTGTCAAATATTCGAATATTAAATCATTCGAATAGTCCCAGCCCTAGTAGCAATTTCATACTACTTCACATTTACAAATTACCCATTTACTAGCGCGATCGCAGTTCCTCGGACAATTTAGACGCTCTTTTGCATAGAACCGTTTCGTACAAAAGAAGTTCCTTAAAACCATTCGCTACTAAACACACCGAACGTTCGTAATTGAATTAGATATTATGCTTTATTCCGTGGCTGACGATACTGACAAAAATACCATTTAAATTAAACGCTTTTAGTTCCGCTTCTCCTAAGACGAGCCCCGAATGGCATCTGTACAATCTTCGCCTGTAAGCCCATTTTAGTCTACGCTGCTCTTTGCTCCTAAACAAAGAATGTCCGCCGTGTTTCAAGCTATATAACATCGTCCTTAATTCGTAATCGCAACTTTTATATCGCCAGATTACCATGGCAGAGTAGTCTGAAACTGAACTGTGCCGATAGATTCCGACGAAACATGTTACAGAATTCATTCGTTAGTAAATTAATCAGACGCTTCGCAGCAATTTCATTTCTCCCCGGTTTACGTTAAGACCGTAGTATATATTTAACCGCGTCGGGCTCGCAATGGAACGTTTAAAAATTACAAGATTGTTAATAAATAAGTCGTATATACACAGAGAAAGATATATACACATACACACTCACCACACGTGCGCGCACGCATATGTACAGATAACTAGTAGTACGTTCACAAACATATGTCGTACAAAAGATTCGGAACAACGTCGAAATTCATCTCCCGTCGGTTCGGCCGAATTGAGCGTAAGAACAAAAGAAACGAAAGAAACGTACGAGGGAGCTTACGCTTTGAAGTAACACGTTACAAATTGTCACATCACAATGTTACGCATTATTACGTGCATGTTTTTACCACGTACAAGCCTGCGCTTCTCGCCTAACAAATCAGATTGAACAGCAAGGGAAAGATTCCATTCAATATAATTCCATTTCCTACAGATACTTTTTACAATCTTATGATATGTATAAAACTGATAATAGGAAAACTTAGAGATGTCTCGCCGAAATGTTCCATTCAACTCAAACAGGCTTCTTCTAGCATTGCTGAAGACAATATTTAATATTCAACTGTCAGCTCCGAAGGGCGTACGCGCGATCAGAATTTAAACGGGGGATTGAAAACAGGAGGCAAGACGAAGTCCAAGTTTAAACAATCATCCAAGTGTGTTGGTAAAAACATTACGCACACACACAATAGTAAATTGTTCGCGGGTATTATTAGCTTCTGCTTACTCAAGCTCTATTCGATTCCGAGCGGTCGGAGGCTGGGCAAAACATCTCGCGTCTATGTATAATATTTACGCTTAGATACATAGAAGGCGGCAAAGCTGCTACATGTTGACTCATGATTTACATATATGCGATTATGATTGTGGCTGTATTTATTTTTTTTTGTTCCTTTTCTTTTTCTGCTTGGAAGTCGCTCTCGTTTGCTTTCCTTGGAATGTCCATAGACACTATCAACTAGCGTACATTAAAAATAAAGTTCAGTCATTTACACATACTGCAGACGCTTCCGAAAGGGAGAGACGGCCATTCTTGTTTCGCAAAGTCCCTTCAGCTTTGTATATCTATTAATTTGTACAAATTAGTTCTGTACAATCATCTAGCATTACATTAGTGAAACGAGCGCGCAGTACTATTGCAGAAATACCCTACTCCGAAACGTAGTCCTCTACAATACATACTCGGGAAAACTGTTCTGCTAAGTAACGGAAAACTCGCGTGCAATTACAAACGACCAATTTCCGGCAATCGGATTTCTAACGGCTACGAAAAAGCGGATGCCTGCACGTGAAAAGAAACGTTTTCATTCCGATGATTCGATCCTTAACGAAAGGTTGACGAGAATTTCGCGCCTAGCAATTAATCGCGAGATAGAAAGTGAATGGATAAGTGGAAACGAGCTCTCGAAGTATTTATACAGAGAGAGAGGGAGAGAGAGAGAGAGAGAGAGATAGAGAAACAAAAATAAGAAAGAAACGCAAAGAGTACCACCGTATTTCAGTATTGAGGTAGCGTAACGTTGCTTTGGCTTAGCGAGTCTTTCTGATTATCTAGAAATATTTCAACTGATTGGTGGTACTTGGAGAGAAAGTATTACACGCCGAAGGATGAAACTGTACAGTATGATCTTTATAGATACTTTTAATCTGTCTCTACTGCTCGTATATCTTGTGTGCCGACGTTAGAATTCCCGTGCACGTAATACGACCGTCAGAATCATCGTATTGCATCGCGATGTCTTTGGTAGAAACCTATTTGGTACGTTTACGCCCGTTCGGAAGGTCGTGCAGGGCCATGGAGTTTACAACGAATGAACAGCTTGCAGGGGGGTGGGGGGGGATACTTCACAGGGAAACAAACATCAACAACAATGATTCCTCAATTATCAACAACATTAACAACACCCCGCTATAACTTATCGTCATTATTGTGATCGTCTCTATCGTGATCAGTTCTCTTCTTTTTTTTCTTTACGTTACAGTCGCTGTCGTAAGTCTCAGTCTTTCGCCACACCTCGCAGCCTGATAACATTTGTAATGGGTAATTATAATTATCATTGCAATCATTGTCTTCAGCAACATCGTCACTACCGTTAATAATATTTTAGTGGCCATTTACAGCGCGTCGCCTGCCATCCATTGCTAATGGCCATCGCTCTCTCTTTGCCGTAGCTTCTCTTTGCATTCGTAACAACGCTACCCCGTTCGCTCGCTAGTCCCCCGCTATCGATCGAGTCTTGTAACGATCAATCATTTCTGGAACTTTGGAATATAGTCGGTTATCTTGCGCGTACTTATTAGTAATCTACCAATGGTGATTCCTTGAAGAAAGGACAGTGTTCGAAGGTGCTAGAGAGCGAGGAGAACGGTAGATGATTCGTTTATAGGTATAAAATTAATGAGAAATGACGAATACGTAGTTACACGTGACCCCGATCGATAGTTCAAGTTATCAATTAAAATTACAAGTCCCTTAGCTTTATAACATCTACTAACGCTTCATACACGTACTTACACATTGCGCGAATATTTTGGTATAAAATGTCTGTCCTTAGTTCGTGGTAAATAAAAAGCGAGCTTCCCTTAAACGCGCCCGTGCAACTGGTTTTCCTGTTTGATAATTCTCTAATTACGATAGTTTGCTTCACTGTATCTCCCTTCTCTTTAAATATATTACGTGTTTATATGTGATCTACAAACATTTAAAATTCATCGAAATAACAGAGGAGAACAAGTATTCTGACGCTCCATCTGTGCAAAGTAAATATATATATGTATATATATATTCTTTACATGTATATATATATATATACGTATGGCTTATTAGGTCACCGTCTTATAGATGCAGAAATATAGAATGCAGTCTTTCCATTGTACATAAACAGTTTCCTCGAGAGCAATGGCACTAATATAAATTCAGGGATTTTTTCATTTTGTGCGGTAAGTGGTATCAAAATAGATGTTGATTTTAACTATTCGTTAGACAGTATAAGTACGCAATATAGTGTAAGGAATATGTAACTGCGTCGCGGTGATGTTTATTACAAGCTACGGTGAATATCATTATTTCGAAGCTACGAGTCGCTAGGCTTACGAAAAGAATCAAGATAAATTAGACAGAATTATTGTCGTAATTACCTATAAATGATCCTGTAGCTTTCGAGGAAAAAATATATATATATCGCGTGATTTCCCGACCGCCCACTACATTTCGGTATCTATACGAGAGCAATTGATTCAGAATTATTCCTTTATCGAAGTACGTAACATGCGGCTTTATGAAACGACGTGACATAAAAATCGATAAAACACTTTAAATTCTTTTCATGAACATACGATATAATCGCCTCCTCTCTCTCCCCCCCCCCATTTTCCATTAACAATTCATGCCCCCGGATCACCTTTCCATGTTACCGCACATTACACTCTTAACAGTATGAAGATACCCTTAGAATGATACTTAAAGCTCTTACAACTTTTACAACACACTTGCGTACAGAGAGTAGTAATAGCTGGGGTTTTTGGACTAGACATGATGTGGTTGAAGATGAGGCAGTCTACTGGATGAGTTGGATCAGGATTTCATACTATTCGCTTCGTCAAGTCGCCTCTCTGTTCCTACGGTTAGCAGATTCGAGAACTCCATCTCTAACAGCTGTCGAGCCTGGCGAAAATACGGAGGACATGTGAATTATACGATCACGTCGAGCATTTAATTAACTATTAAATGTTATACTGTTTTTTTTTCAAACGTAACTGGTATACTGGGGTCGTGGCAGACCCCACATAAAAAAGGACACAGAAATTTGTGAAGTCGACACTAGATCAACCTCTATGAATATTTTGTTCTTGAGTAATGTAGAAAATAATAGAAACGTAGAAAGTTAAGCTATTATTATAAAATTAATTAGAAATTCAGTTTACAAACTTAGACAACCAGAAATTTTGTAGCGAACTTTACGTGCTTGGAGTCATGGCTGATCACAAGATAACAGTTAAGGGTTAAGAATTGGGCGTTCGATTAACTTACTTGCGTGTTCTGCGTTGGAATTTGTAATGTTAGAGCGAAACTATTCGCATCGAAACCGTCATCGAGGGCTATAAGAGCTCCGTGTACCCCAGACTCCAAGAGGTTGTTCCCATATTCCTGAATGCAGGAGATCATATTTTAGCAAAGGGTATGACTAAGTTGTTACGACTAACTATTGCATGGAAATTACTTTGAGGCCGATAGATTGCACCCATCGTATAACACGATCGTTACTCCACACGATAACGTCGACGTTGGCGCCTTCCGCCATTCGCCTTCTCTCTTCTAATTGCTGCCTATCGTAATTTAACCGCTTCAAACACGAAATGCCGTACTGCAAGCTTGTTCTGCAAAAGCATACGGAACTCGATTAAACCTGAACCGTCGCTGAAAAGCGATCTCCCGATAAACCGACTCGTTACCTGTGAAAACTATCGACCATTCTAAGCTGACCGCGAAGGTCCTTTTTAGTTAAGTGATCCAGCATTCTAGCATCGACAAGGCACTCCATGAAAGTGGATCGATACTGAGGCAGCCCGAGACTCGGGAGCCAAACGTTACCAATCCATTCGTGGTTCATATCTCCAAATGCTAAGGTTGTGCGAGAGGTTTTCGGCGCCGATGGACTCGTGAGTGACACCATTTCTTGTATAGCTAATCTCAGCTTCAATCGATGTAGGGGATTGCTGTAAAAAAGGTGATTAATTACAATGGACACCTGTAACACCCGCGGTGTCCTTCGAGACGTTCCCAGTTCTTACCTTATACCAATCTCACGCTGGATCTCAGTGTCGCTAAGAGCGCTCATTATGGCGCCACTTTTGACGTTTGCTCGACAAGCCGCGACGTACCAGGTCGGCATGCCTACCCAGAGCTCGAGCCAAGCTACCACGGTCGGCCCGTTCCACAGAGCGAAGGGTGTCCCAGCCTTCATCGCCTCCGCCAAGAGTTCGTGCCGCGAGGAATCCAGCATACTGCGAAATATACCGGGGTTAATATAAAATAACGGCTATCGGACGACACGACAGATCTTCCTGTCGATCCTATAGATGTACCTTTTCTTTTTCCGACGGTCAAAGTCGCTCTTACTGCCCATAGTTCCCGCCACAGCCACGCTGTCTCCGTAATCGGGATCCGCGGGCGTGCTTACTCCTCCCATGCCCTGCATGTCCCCAGGCATCGGTGTATCTTTTCCCTTTATCTAAAATCAAAATTCTCTTCTGTCGACACTTTATGTAAAGTTGCATTTAATAAGAAGACAGCTGGCGCACAGCGCACGGAGGCGTCTATTGTATCTACAATCTTATTCACTTGCCTTCTCCTTTTTGCTGAAGAATCTGCCGAGGCTGCTCTTGATGCCCTTCTTCTTCTGAGCCGCGGCCACCGCCGCCGCCGTCGCCGGGCTCATGGTAGCCTGCATGTGCAAATGCGAGCTGGACAGCTGTCCCATCGGCAATCCAACGCCGGATAAGTTGTTCTTGTGCAAACTGTCCTGGCTGCTGTGGCGTGAGGACAATGGGGAAGGGGGAGTCCCAGAATTGAGTGCGCCGTTGTTATGCTGCCCATGCCTGCTGCATGGAGCGCTAATCTAGTTTCTATTTCTACTCTAAATAATGCATTCTGGCCCGCGCAGGGCCGCTATTTACTTATACTATCGTTCTACGCTCTACGCTCCGTAGAAAAATTCTTGCCAGACTCTTTTGGGGGATACGATCGTGTAGTCAACTCGAAGTTATCAACAGTGCGCGTTAAGTTTACTAGTGTTCTGTACTTTTTTAGTATTTAAAGGGGAGGTATCGATAAAGTGCCTTTACGTGTTGTTGCTAGACACGCTGATGAACTTGGTAGATGTGCTTGAAGTTGCATGAGGCAAGGTACGATCAGGGAACTTACTGAGCCAAGTGAATTGCATTACTTTAGAGAAATTAGCGATGATGCGATCGTGATGTGAGCTTATGTTGCAGTCTATAAGCATAAATGATTCCTTCGCCAATGATATTTAATCTCCAGGAGAATGATCGTCTCTATCTATTATCCTAAGCATTTAATTTTCCTCAATGTAATAGTATCTTTATATTTCTGCAGTTAGGCCTACACTCGATTCGACGGATTCGTAAATAAAATTCGAGGAGTAACAGTGAGCAGTCGCTGCCTCCTGACAATCGCTACAAGCGTGTGTGACTATCGAGCCAAAAGGAAGCGGTATCAACGTCTTCAGAAGTCCATGGAAAAATCGAGTGAAAAGTTTCAAGTAACATTGCAAAGACTACGGAACGCACAGTTGGCCAGCAGGAAATATATTTTTCCAGGGACATCTAGTATCAAACAAAGAGAAGAGAAAACTTGTAATACCTACTCAGTATTACAGGCAAGGCACAAAAACCTGGAAATGTAGCTGATCACTGCTCATGAGATGTGATTGCCATATTGAGCACTCCTCGGAACAAAGATATAGAAAGACCATTTTACTAGAATATTCTCTTAAGAGGGCTAATCATCGTTCGGATAGTAAGCCGCGCGTTCAGTTACCGTGTCCATCTATATCTTTGCGATCTAGTTTGTAAAAAGAGGCAACCTTATTCGCGCCGGAGATTCGGACGCGGCGTTTACTCGATGCAATTCCCTTGGCTGGCTAAATTCCCCCGTTTGCCTGAGACACCGATGTCTGTCGGGAACTGGGCAGGCTTGAATGTACGACGGATGGAAGAAGCTACTATCAGTTTCTTCCGGGGACTCATTTCTATCAGATCTATCAGATGGTTCGTCCGTACCGCTGTGCTCGAAAATTGGGGCTGTGGGCATGCACGTGACAACACCTTGCATAACATTCAAACACTGCGTTGCTTCGCGACAAGAAATCAAGTTCATATAAAGCGACAGAGGGGAAGTGTTCCCAAGTTTATCGTTGCCTACCCCGCGGACCCATTAGCCTACTTCCCTCGAAACAGGATTAGAATTGTACAAAAAGGATCTGTTACCATCCGTGTCACTTATGTCGACCTCAAGGTTGTTCATTTCATGCCCACATGGGCCACTCAAATATGTCGCGCACAGCGGCACACGTTGCGGATTACATGCAGTACTACAATCTTTAATTAACCTGTGAGCAGGAAAGCCACTGCTGGGAAATCCGGTCTGTCCAGTGCGCCTGGCAGCATGAACAACGCAAAATAGTAACTATTCACAAGATTATTAGATCGCCTCTAGGCAACCGCAGCTCTAGGTACTAAAGGGCATCGTGGAGAATTGCAACTTTTATCTTCCAGCAGAATAGAAGAATTAGTAACGACTATAATCTAGAGACGCTACCGCGTCTCGACGCCAAGTACATGTTTCGACACCCTGTGTATGTCGACTGTCGCGTATCTTTTACTCGTAAACCGGTTTCTTATTTCATTAATATCTCAACTCGACAGAGAGTCCTTGTTTCCAAAGATGCGGTTGCCAGAGTGTATACTTTTCCCAATGTACAATCACTTTCTCAAACGGTGCTCGAGTAGTTCAGACATGGATCTCGTGGATGTTGATCAGTTGGGAATTACAAACGTACCTTCTGAGCTCCTCCTGACTATGAGCAAGTGCCTGTACTACGCGCTCCAACCTAATCGATCGCGCGGTCAATGGCGAGGCTGCATCGCTGCCGACGCTTCCTGCGTCGCCAGTGCTGTCCCTTTCGCTCACAGAATGCAGTTCCTCGCCGGATAGCTGCAACTGCAACGTGTAAGAACAGTGAAGGAACATTACTCTCGCGCGTCGCTGGAATAAAGTAACGGCAAACATGATTCTGATCTGCGATGTCGACTGACCTGGCTAGCGGGAAGGGATTCTGAAAGCTGGCCCGGACTAGCTAAGGAGGCAGCGTACTGGTGGAGATGAGCCGGGGACATAGACGCTGGCGCCTTTAACAGGATAATAAATTCAGAAAGACGTCTTGAAAGATATTACAGATAATAGCAATGGCTATACTCACGGTATGATACTTGTGCAAGTAATCCCTGTTAGGGCTGTGATGCGACTTCGGCGTGGATCGTCCGCTCAACGGTGGCGAGGCTCGTTCGAGGCTTCGTCCTCTGGCCAGCAAGTTCATATGCCCGAAACTACCCACCCGGGATTCTAGCTCTTCCGCGCGTGCCTCTGTACTCTGCTTTTCTTCCTAGAATGTGGAAATTAAACTACACTGTGTCCTACATTGATACACAGATGGCAGTAAATCGAAGAGCTGCCGGTCACCTGGATTAACTTGATCTCGTCATTGATCGCGTCCAATTGTTCCTGCAGCATTAGCGCCAAGGTTTGAGCATTAGTGTGCCCCGTCGGGCTAATTACATCGGCCGCGCAACTGAAAAGGCTCTCGTTATCCCCGTCGCCCTCTGCATCGCTGGAAACATCGAACGCCTGTTGCACGTTCGCGAGAACATGCGCCTGCTGCAGCTTCTCCCATTCCTGCTCCGCCAAAGTGCGCGCCACGTAGTTCTAGAAAATTTCGCAACGCGTTAATCACGTCCTCCTTTGATATTTCACGGCTTTCCTGTCCGCGGAGGTACCTTCGACGCGTCCTCCTCGATCGCGGGCCGTTTAGCCGTTCTCCTCGGCAGAGAATGTGTGTCGAAGCTGCTGTGGCTGGCGCTCCTGGAAAACGAGACCGGATCCACCGCGTTCGGCGACAAGCTTCTAGTCAACGCGTCCGTCTGCTGGATATTGAACGCGATCTCTTGCTGAAGCATCTGCCTTTTCACGTTGTCGATCTCAAGCCGAGCCTTGCCCAACTCCTTGACTATCTCGGCCTTCTCGTTCTGCAGATCCTCGGCGATCTTTCTTGTCTTCTCGAGCTCCTGCGTCAGCGCGTTCTTCTCCTCCAGCCCGTGCATTCTCTCTTTCAGGTGCACTTGCAATCTCTCGTTAGACTCTGCAAGGACATTACCAAAGAGTGAATATAAAAGAGCCCTTTTTAACACAGACAATCCCTCAATTCATCATTCTAATTACCAGACAAAAGCTTATCAACGGTTGTACTGAGCCGCGTGTTATGCTCCTCGTTCATTTTCAGTCGCTGATTCACACGCATCACTTCCGCGTTCTTTTCTTCCAATTGCGCCTCTAATCTTTGTATCCTATCCTCCGCACTGCCGTGTCTCTCTTGAGCCTGCTTATTAAATAGGTCCAGTAATTAAAACTACTTATCTGGCCGACGCGTGATCGTCAAACTGAATTAAACTCGGTTTCGATGGAGGTATGAGCATTTTTTTCGCTGTCCTGTAGTTAAAATACAGGCCAGACGAACTTAACAGCTAGTAACTAGAACTAAAATAGACACGACGACTTTTAATTCAAGTACAAACACGTGCCTGTGCACACCATCTGTTTCATAGAGAAATGCGATAAAAGAACTAAAAACTATACAGGTTACTAAGAAGCTCTAAAAATAATCACATCGATCGCATTGTTTTGGCGTGTTTAGTGTTTGAAACGAAGACTGGACGAATCACTTCCGACAGAATGATCCTACTTTCCGTGATACACCAACGTTACCTTCGGCACTTCGTAGCCAAACTATCGATATTCATCGTAAATATAGAAAAGCTGTGGTCGAATCTTGAGTAGTGTCTGTTGTTTGCGTAGCACATAATTAGGTACTGCATAAACAATGATAGAAGATATGCAAGAGGGAGACATCGCCGAGTATTGAACTCGTGAACTGAGGTACAGAGAAGAGATTATTTTGAAGAGAAGAGTATCAGGGCGGCAAGCATTCTAGACACAGACGTATTCTGGGGAGAATCAGTAGAAGTGCAGAGGAATAAAAACAGGACAAATTGATGATGCAACGGTTTAATTCCCCTGCGTACCTGGTTGGGCCTCCTCACCTGCGTCAGAGCCTCCATCCTCTGCTTCAATTGCTCTTCCATTTCGGGCAGCTTGGCGTACTGAGCCAATTTCTGCTCGGCCAGTTCCAGTTTCTCCTGTATAGCTGCTATTTTCTCTTCCTGGAGCTAAATAGTGTTTAAACGCAGGTCGCATTAGCAATCCTCCCGACGATCAAGGATCACTTTTAATCGGTGGATCACCGGTTACCTTTAATTGGGCCTTCTTGTGCTGTAGCTCCTGCTCCAATTTCTCATTCAGATCGTGCAAATTAGTGGACATTCGTTGAGCGTTAACGTATCGATTCTCGAGAGTCGCTATCCTCTCTTCCTGATCGTCTTTCTGGGCTACCTTCTCGCGCAAATCTCTCTGCAGCTTAACATTCGTTTCCTGCGTGGTCATGAGGTCTTTCTGCGTCTTGGATAAGGTTTCCTCCAACTCGGCTACTCGCCCGCTCAATTCTACCACTCGCCCTTGCCACGTGCTTAACTCCGAGCTCTAAAATAAAAGACAACAGGCGCGCGGTTACTAAATAATTCAATTCATCCGCGCCACGTTGTTCGTATGCTTGTGAATAGACTTTTAAGAATCGTGTCCATCCGTATCAAGGATTGTACAACAACTATGCAGTCTATGACAAGACAGAATCTCCTGTCGTTTTGTAGGGTACTATGTGGAGGGTTTATTTCAGATGTTTTATTTCATTGGCAACTGTATATGTGTTTAAATTGTATAGGATGGCTTGGTGTCGGTATATGTTACACTAATAGTCAAGCTATTCGCACAGCAAAAACAATGCTCGGGGAGAAAAGTCATCCTTATTCGCTAAACCATGCCAATATAGAATGGTGAACATGTATCGTTGTTAAATTCATTCTACGACATGCCACGAACACTAGGGTGGTCCTTATTTCTCAACTTTAAAACTTATATTGTCTGACTCTCTTAAAAACTTCTGTTCAACAAAAAAAATATCTTCGTGTTCTTTATTTGTATATTTTGATATATAAAGGTCGCTCGAGGACTTTATATTTCGCAGGTACCACAAGTTTGGCAGCTGCGACTTTTTATAATTGTCACTTGTTAATTTTAATGACACGGGGCCTATATTTATATATCAGAATCCGAAACCTTGTTTTTATCCATTTGTTTAACAACCTGAATAGAATGTTCGTTAGAGTTTGCGTCTGCATCTGATTCGAGAAATTTAAACGTGCATATAAAGCCTTATGCCGCAACGGAATACAGTACACATTCGTTATAAACCCGTTTCGTTTATGCGCTGTGTGCCCGAATTTTAAAGTTATACTCTCCCTTAAAAGTTAATAAAATCATTTTGTCCTTTTTGCAAAAGTTTCTATCAATTTAAACCAAAGTAGTAATATTTCATTGCCATTGAGCGACCTATAATCCTTAATATATTTTAACAAAATTTTAAACGAAATTATTTCTGACTATTTCGAAGCTTCTGAGAGGTGAGAAGAAATTTTAAAACCTTTGATTATTTACCATACATATAAGGACCACACTAATGGACACCATTGAAAATGGCACATTAAATAGAGACGATCCACGTTCAGGGGGAGGCATAGTGTTGTAACGCTCATTGATACAGGTTTCCGTCAACTATCCGCCCCAACTACAGCGGTAGAAATGTAACTTGTCAGTCTAAAACCGATCTAGAAGAGGATCTCTTAACGCCAGCCTTACGTGTACATTAAAACTACCAAACGAGGGTATCACTTAAAAGTGACTACGGCTTCTATCTGCGATAACACATGCACCATGATAAAAGATGTACGAGAGACTCTCTATCCCTTCGCAAATCAACGATACTGAAAAAACGTTCGGGCAAACTCGTGTAGATGTAAATCACTCGAAACGCATGCAAAACAAAGGGGATGAAAGACGGGGAGCGGGGGCCAAAGTCTCGTTCCGCGTCTCAGAGATGCGACGACAAAAACGTTGCAGGTATCACAAATTCCTCCACGAATATAAATATATATAGACATATCTACCTGAACGGTCCTAAACGAGTGATCATACGTACTCTATATCGTTGGCTGTGATACAGTTCCATACCTGTTTGTCGAGAGTGGCTTGCAAATCTAATACTCGTGCCGCTGAATCGTGGTCCGCCGGATCGAGACTGCCATTGCTCAGTCTACTCCCGATCTCTGTCGGCTTCTCGGTACCTAGCTTTTGTATCGACTGCGGCTGCTGTTGCTGCTGTTGGAGTTGCTGCTGTTGCTGCGGCTGTTGCTGCTGCTCCTGCTGGCCTGCTGCCTGCTCAGTCTCATTCTGCCCGATCACAACACTACATTCAGAATCCCTCGCTCGCATCGCCTGTACTGCATAGCCGCGCGATCTCCGAACAACTACGTCTACACAGCCACGCGACTAAGCCACTACTACCGGGCGTGCACTATACGCAGATGCACTCTGGTGGATGCGACGATCGAGGTATCAATGACAAACAAATATAGGGTAAAGAAACCAGTAAATGACCGAATTGTTGAATGAGAAGCCCAGTAAATGACCGCATACTTTTATTAAGAATTGTACTTATTAATGTTTCTTTAATATGGGATATTAAAAATGCAACTACACTCTATTTATAAACAAATAGTAATTTTTAAATTTATAATTGACATTTCTTTGCCTAATGGTCATTCACTGGTATGCGGTGAATTACTGGTTGCTTTACCCTACGGTGGTTCACAGCCAGTTAATCGGCACAGATTTGAACTCCGAGGTCACATGGCCTCGAGGCTGGTGTCCCTCGAGCGGGACAGCAAAATTCTTTGGGAGTACCGTGCGATGGATTATGTGATGAATTATTATACACGCATAGATGCAACTGGTTCTCTTCGGATGGATGACGGAGGATGGGAACCGTTAAACCGTGCCCGTGGAGACGGGGCCGTGATATTATTCTCTGATTTCGAGGGGGCTGAAATCTGTGACCGATAACTTCGAGATCGATCGATATCTAACGCAGAGATTATAAGCGTGTTTCGCAGAAAGAGAGAGAGATAGAGGTAGGACGATAGGATACGAGTGTCCATCGCCTTCGCGTGAAAGGCGACAGCTAGTGGAATACTGAGTTATATCAAAACCATGGGCATGCATAATGAAAACGAACAAAGGGGCTCGCATAGATGCACAGTTTCACGACGCTCAAAAACACGCTCAACACCTTTTTCTTCTTTCATGTATCCACGATGAATTGTGAAGTATGAGGGAGCAGTGTGTGTGATATATCTGTGAGTGCATATTATGCATGGGTGTGCAGTATCGTATCTGGCGTTTCTTCGGGTACCTTGTTCTGTTGCTGGCCCTCCTCCGTCTGCCCGTTCTCCTTCGGCCTGTCCTCCAGAGTTTTAGGCGTGTGCCCGCTCAGCTTGTACTGCTGGATCTGCGAGCGGACAAGGATTCGATCATCAACAACTATAATCGCTATAATCGCGTCCCCTTGGGATCGTTAATCAATGAAAATTTCTTACCTCCTCTTTGGTAATGGCTAGCTCTTCCTCCAAACTCGTGTTCCTCTCCAGCGCGGCGCGCAGCCGCTCTCGCACCTGAAAATTTATCACCCATCAAGGCAATCTGTCCTCCCATGGCGCGCGCTATCAATTTCCCGCGGTTCGAGTATCGTATCTTCAACCCTCCACTGATAGGGCGCAGTAAAAATAGCTCGCCCACCTGCCCCTGGAGCTCTCACAGCTCAACCGGGGCACCTCGAAACCCACTAAACTGGAATCTCAGAAATTCGGAGCTTGCGAAATTCTTAAAAATTAAGGGGTTAGGACACAGTAACGGGCCAAAAAAGCAGACGATTTTTAGACGACGATAATAAGAAAAGTAAACGATCGATTAATATAAGGTTTTGTGTTTTAGTTCACTATATTATGAACTATAAGAAAAGCTTATAATATTTACAAAATAGCATTTGTATGCCGTGCAATGTCTCCATTTAAACTGTCCTTTTTTTTTGGGATGGCCAACTGGTGGGCCTGATTCCGGGAAATCGGATGAACTGAATGAAAAACCCCAAAAATGTCATAAACTATAATATATTTCCTAGGCATTGACGATCCAACATTTCAATTTTTGCGAAAATTGACAAAATGGCCGATGTTTAAAAAATAATAATCAAATTTCGACAGAAGTGTCGACATCTTTCTGTTTATATTTTGTACAATAATTAAAAAATTTGAAATGTTGGATCGTCAATGCCTAGGAAATATATTATAGTTTATGACATTTTGGGGGTTTTTGATTCAGTTCATCCGATTTCCCGGAATCCGGCCCACCAGTTGGCCATCAAAAAAAAAAAAGGACAGTTTAAATGGAGACGATAAAACACAAAACCTTATATTAATCGATCGTTTACTTTTCTGATTATCGTCGTCTAAAAATCGTCTGCTTTTTTGGCCCGTTACTGTGTCCTAACCCCTTAAAGCAGCTTGATCGTGGGTCTTGGGACTTCCGAGGGATCAGAATTGCTGAGATTCCCCGGTGTGCAATATTATCTACTATCAACGCACATAAAATCCTACATTTTGTTAGGGAAAACGTGAGTTTCACCTATTTCTCTTTGTCCCAACTACCCCACCAGTGGAAAGCACTCTATCAGTTCAGGGTTAAACAGGGGCCGCTGTTCCCCCAAGGTTGCCAGGCTCGACAGCACCGTCGAGGAACAATAGATTCGTGGTTCTTACTTTTTCGTCCAAAGCCTTGTGGTGCTCGAACAGACTTTTCAGCGCTTTGAGCACTTCAACCTCGGACGATACGCCGGATTGCGCGGCCGCCTGCCTCTTCACCACGGTCATCCTGAGGGATCGCTCGTGCCGCGAGACCAGGCATTCCAGATGTTCCAGCAGAAGCTGCGGAAGGCAATAGAATCGGCTCGATGAGCAATATCGCGGCCACGAGTGGGGCCTGTTTCGAACTGTAAGAAGCATTAGGGCTGTTCTACCTACACGAGTATTATTCCGCTCTGCCTTCAATTCCGTTATCTCCTCCTCCCTCTCCAGGATGCTCTCGCGGGCTGCTGCGAGCTCCTTCGACAGCTGGGAGAACTCCTGCAACCAGAAACACGCGATTGTATCTTACACATTCGACAGACACGCGCGAGATAATGGATGATGGTTAGCTCGGAGATTAACCCTTCGAATGTTTGACTGTGGCGTCCAGTTCGCCTCGCGATTTCATTTATACACTCCTTTGAATAGTTCTGGAACTTTTTAATAGATTCTATTTGAAACGGAACGTGGAATTTTTTTAAAAATGTTCTCACGTTATAAGTGTCCATGAGAACTGATGAAGTGAAAGTTCTAATTGGAATGGAACTTGTAAAATATAAAAATGAAAATTTTTCTCTTACAGGAACAGATATTTTGTTCAGCTATATTAAAAAAGTTCTCAATCGTTGTAACAAATACTGAATACTCTTCAATGAATAGTACTAGAACAATAATAAATTATTATTACAGTTAAATTGATATTCTGAATGTGTTATTTATTTGTAATATTTACCTACGTCGATAATTTCTACGCAGATATTATAGAATTTTTCTATATTTTGGTTCATGTAAGTTATAAAAAAATGTGTTTTAGGTATTATTCTTGACAAGTTCTCTTTTCTGTTAATAATTTTCATACCTTTTATTAAATAAACACGAAGAATATGATATTATATTGTTAAATAAAACTAGTACCTAACAGTTTAATACTTTTCTTTACCTTATTGAACTTTTTTAATAAATAACTGTTTCATAACTGTATAACTGTTTCCATGGAAATTTTATTATATAGTAAAGTTCCTAAGGGTAACATTTCTTCGAATAAAAATTCCACAGTAACAGATATATTCTTAAACGAAACATATAAGTTCTAAAAGATTCTTTTTTTTTTTTAAATAAGAGTTCCAGAACTTTTTTGATCCCTGGTCTAAACCAGAGACGGGGCAAAGTTTTATTTAAATAAAAATTTCGAGTACCGAACAAATGTTAAAAAATTATTATCGAATATAATTCAAAGTTAAACTAACTTTCAACATAATTGAAGAGTCTTTGCAACAAACTCTGTAAGTGCCAAAATATAAAAAAAAATATTCCACTTGCCAATGGTAGGGTAGATGCACCATTTGTGGCCACATTAAGATATTGTACCAGTTTTGGCCACTTCTTAAAAAATATAATATTTTTCCGTGTAAACAATAATTATAACCTTATATTTCGGCCGGTATACTAAACAAAATATTTATGATGTGAAATTCTCCACATAATAATGATCTGCAAGCAATTGAAAAATAAGATAATTATGCACATGGCCGAAAACAGTGCAATGGCCACAAACGGTACTTCTACCCTAATACAATAGCATAGAATCGAATTTTTGGCACTTACAGTGTTTCCTACAACGACTCTTCAATTAAGTCTCCAGTAAGATCGTTGCTGAATGTTTTCGGGGGAAAAATCGCCAAGAGCCTCTTAGTCCAAAGTTGCCAAGTAAGCACCGCGCACTTTCCCCGGCTTTTTCATTCAAGCACATTTTCCACACCCCTCGGGGCGCCGTTAATCCCGCTCGACATTCCAGCGGAATGTTAAATCTTTATTTATAAATGCCGCGGATCGATACAGGCTTGCCTGTCAGAGCACGGCCGGCCGGCGTTGCACTTCAAAAGGAGCACTGCTGGCCTCCGTCTAAAATCAGGCCCGTTCCCAGCCACTCCCGGAGCCCTAAATTTCGAACTTCTAATTTACGAACAGCCGAGATCCCCCAACTCCTAAATGGCCCCGGAGTCCTCCAACCTCCCCAGTTTCCCCGGAACTTCGAGTTCCCAAGAAGATCTCGACGTTTCAAAGTTTCCACCTACCCAGGGCCCTGTCTTGCCAACCGCCTCTTTTTTTCCCCTGCACTGCAAGTTGCACGAGCTTTCAATTTCGAAGCTCCCGAGCGTCCTCAAACTTCTAAGCCCGCGATGCCCCATTTTTACCTCGACTCCTCCATCCCCGCAGCCCTGAACGTCCCAGGCATCCGCAGCCTTCGACGAAACCCTGACCTTCCAGCGGCCACCGAATGCCCCTTGCGCTCCGCTTTCGCGTTGAAATTCCGTCGAGTGTCCACCGGGGGAACCGCGGAGCGAACGATTAACGGCCGTTACGTGAGAGCTGCCGCGGCAACGAGGGAAAACGGCGGGTAGAGCTGGGACGCCTTTAAACGGCCGGATAACGTCTTCGAGTGCGGGGAATATCGATGCACTCGCGAGCGAGCCCATTATCCCGGGAGGAGGGTTGATTAATTACAGCCGGCCGGGGGGATGGATCCTATTAACCCGTCGAAATTGTCGGGGAAACAGAGTCGGGGCGAGAACGGGGAAGCTGGGACCCGATTTGAATAACAAGTCTCGCGATTTTAATTATTTCGCCGCGGAACCGTCGTCCATTTCCCAGGATTTTGGGGATCGCCGTGGATTATTTCGAAATTAGCCCGCTAAGGGGTCGTTCTTAAATTACGTAAAGCTTTGCTGGGAGTCAGGTAGCGTCGAATATATTATTATTATTATTATTATTATTAACGGGAAAAACCCTTTAGTTACAAAAGATACAAAGCTTAAAGCAAAATATAAATGTAGGCAATACAAGATAAAATTAAAGTAACTTAAAACAAAGTAAGGTATAATAAAATAAAATAAAATAAATAAATAATCGGTGTGAGTACCTACTTAGTATAAGATTAACGCATCAGGTTAAGTGACCTATTTAACCCTTCGTGGTCACACGGGGTGTATTGTACCCCAAGAGCAATTTTTGATTTGAAATTCCGCACCTTTACATCTTCCAAAGGGGATTTATCGCAACAAAAAAAATAAAAAACTTTTTAAAAAATCTGTATTTTACCACGACGATGGAAAATCGCTCGTTTTCAACTACAAATTTTAGCATATCAAAATTTACATTTCTAGAAAAAGACTATTAGACCATGACTGTATAAGTATTACGAACGTAGAATTATCACTGAAAAGTTAAAAGATTCAAAAATACGAAAATGGTAACTCAAAAAATGACGCTGGGGTACAGTGAACCCCGTGTGACCAACTTGTGATTATAAGAAGGTGTGACCACGAAGGGTTAATGATGATGAACGCCCATACAAAAGTATTTAAACTAATTTCCCATAAATAGAAATTGTATCATTAATGTTCCAGAAAAGTAATTTTAACTTAAATTTAAATTTCTCGAAAGCGAGTTGAATGAATTATAGAAAACTTTAAAGGAATTTTGATAACTCAACAAATGCAATTTAAAGAAGAAGGGGTGAGGGGGTTGGAATATAAAATCTTACGAATTCTTATACTGGGAAAGGGAGGGGCCAAGAAATCGAGAAAATTAATAATCGTAATACTGCCCTCCTTAGTTAAACTGTCCTATCTAGCATTTTTTCATTTTTTGAGATATGTCGAAATATTTCAAGTTCCACACGTCTTTTACCTTTTAAGTATAGTTAGAAAACGTCTACGTGCTTCCTAAAGATTTATAAACAGTCTAATGTATTTAACCTAACTATTTTCAAAATGGTTAAAATATCTTATCTGAAACAATTAATTAATTGGTACGTTAATAATACATTCCCTACCGGTACAACTATTCCAAAAAATGATATTAGGCTATTACGAAATAATGACAACATGTTTTAATTTGAAAGAAAGGAAATGATAAAACTTCAGTTTTCTCGGTTCTTTCAAAATGCTAGATGGGACATTTTAACTAAAGAGGGCAGAATACGCAACGATAATAACGACGAACGATCGAGATTGCATCTCGCTGGCGTTGCGAGCGGAAAGCTGGTGGTTTATACCTACACTGACGCAATATCGCCTCGCCGTGCCTATCATTCCCGTGCACTTTGCGCTTCCACCGAGTGTTCCTTTGCAGAGCAACGACTAAGTTATTGTGCATCGGTTAGCGCTGGAGCTGCAGCTTCCACGGGAAGCTAATCTTTGGGAGTAGGAACGGTGATCTAATTAATGGGTGCTCCTACAATCGAAGGGTAGCAATGGGGATTACTCGATTTAAACCGAATCATTGGTTTCCGTCTAAAGACCGGACTATTTTGGAGAAATTTCAGCCGCAAGCTTCCACGCTGTGCTCCAGATTTACCGAATAAAGGATTTCAAGTTTGAAGGATTTGGAGGATTTAAAAAAATTATTCGAGCATTTTCACCTGCCTGATACGTGCGGCGAATATCGCCTGTTTTTATTGCTCGAAGTGGCGATGCGTCGCGAAATTTTAGAGCGAAGGATAAAGTCATCGGAGCGTGAAGACGAGAAATGGCGATGATTCGCGTCGTTAATTACCGGCGTAGCCGGCGACGATTTTCCGAGGGAAAACGAGGGAGAATTCGCTTGGATTGCTGGCCGAAGTTACGCGCCACGGGTCTCGCCTCTATCTATTCCGCTGCGTACTTGTTGCGCGATGAAATTATCGAATAAATGATCGCCGAGCGGCGTCCATGATTTCAGGCGCGGCTTCCCCGGTTTAATGATTCGACTGGGGAAGCGGCAGGCCTTGGCAATAAACGTAGCGTCAATCGATTGCGCCTCGGGGAAACAGGTGTTCAACGTCTGGATTATATTTCGCGAGTAAAAATACAGGCGGCCTCCATGAACGCTCGAGTGAATTGATTCGCGGGTTCGACGGCTGTCGCGTTAATGAGTGGCCATGTAATCGGTCAGCAGCAATTAAGCTCCGTGTTAAATATTTGTCTGCGTGACAAGCTTCGCGCCAAGTGCGTGCGAGCACGAAACACCGTTTCCTGCAAGCTCACTGCGAGTTGAATAAACGTAAGCTCGATTATTAATTCGAGTCGAGAGAGAAGCCTGCGTCGAAATTCGTTCGCAGCTCTATTTATTAAAAAAATATAAAAACGTACAATGTACAATCACCTATGTAATCCTTGCGGCAGAAATGTCGAAAGAGAAAATGTAAATAAAAAATAATGTAATGATTTTAATCAAGATTGTTCTATTTTTGTTGATAATATCTTTTATAATATATATTCTGTAACATTTTGTTAAAAATAATACAGAGTAATCCCTTTTTTATGTCGGGGCGTTTTGTCACAGAGGTGGGGCGTTTTAGCTGACGACTGTGTGACAAAACGCCCCATGTAAGGTTTTGATATGAAGGAAATGATTATTTCCAGTCAGTTCCGGTTATGTTTTTTTTTCACAATTTGAATGTAGTTATGAATAGTAAAGAACACTTAATGTGTTCACACAAAAAATTTAAAGAATTATTAAAAAATATTGGTTTTATAGGTGTTTCTTTAAAAGTTTTATCCTAACAACCGATTTTACCCTATTTTACCCTATTTTACCGATTTTACCCTAACAACCGATATCGCTTTAATATTCCCCTCGATATTCTATTTTTTTTCCGCTGAAAATCTGAGTAGCTTTAAAAGTAGAAAAAACCAGCTCTACATATCTCTCGCGTGCCAGTCCCTCGAAGACCCAATCAAATTAAAGAAACAGATAATTTTCCTCGGCACGACGAACCGGGGGAAAGGAATTTCCTCGATCCACCAGCAGAAAGTTTGCCAACCCTCGGCCGGTTCGCGTAACAAGCATCGCGAGCTCATCGATCTCGCGGAAGTTGGAGATTGATGGAGGACTCGCCGGGGCGAGTGCCGGGCCAGCGTGGTTTCATTGAGAAAAACGAAGGGAATCGGACGTGGTTGCTCGGGGAATTAATATCGACGGAGGCGCGGCTGCGGGGAAAAAATCGACGAGATAGGAGCTCGCCCGAGGGCGGATATTGATTCTCTGACGCAGCCACGATGTCATCGAAACGGCGTCGTAACAGCGATAATCTCCACGCGATATCGATCCCGGCCGATGCGTACGTAAGATGGGATTTAAACTCGCGTGAGGACGTGCAGTTTGCGCCCGGCGGTGCAACGGACTGTGAGAGTTATGCAGCTGCAGGTTCGTTAGGAGTGCACGACCCCGCGGGCCCGACCTGACGATTCGCATCTCCAAATTCGTCTCTCGAACACCCCGGACACTCTTTAGACCTTCCTGGTTTAACCCTTCGTGGTCACACCTTCTTATAATCACAAGTTGGTCACACGGGGTTCACTGTACCCCAGCGTCATTTTTTGAGTTACCATTTTCGTATTTTTGAACCTTTTAACTTTTCAGTGATAATTCTACATTCGTAATACTTATACAGTCATGGTCTAATAGTCTTTTTCTAGAAATATAAATTTCGATATGCTAAATTTTGTAGTTGAAAATGAGCGATTTTCCATCGTTGTGGTAAAATACAGATTTTTTAATTTTTTTTTTATTTTTTGTTTTGCGATCAATCCCCTTTGGAAGATGTAAAGGTGCGGCATTTCAAATAAAAAATTGCTCTTGGGGTACAATACACCCCGTGTGACCACGAAGGGTTAAAGCGGTTTTTCTCAGGAAAATCAAGTACAATCAATCTACCATTATAAGGATAGCGAAAGCAATATAAGTACAAAATTAGATCCTAGATGACCAAAGTTCCTGTTATTCTTCTTAAGCACGAGCACTCGTGTGAGATTGAGGCTTATTATATAGGGTAACTCCGGGTGAGATGGCTCGATCACGCTCATTTTGCAAATATATTTTTGTCCTTTATAAAACCACTAAACTTACGGTGTGCTGATTTTTTTCAAAAAGTGGGCCATCTCACCCCGACTTACCCTGTTGTTATAGTAACGAGGTGCCAGTACGGCCGTGTTTATACCTTGTATTCATTTTTATATTTGTTATGTGATTCTTATGGCCAAATAAACACATTTAAAAAAACAAAAACAAAACAAAACACTCTTTAGACCATTCGTTTCCTTTGCAAGCTTGAATTTCGCGACTGGGAACTGTGAGTGCATGCCAAGACAGAAATATTCTGTCATATAATTCTGATTTCTAATTTCTTCTGCTCTTGGAAACGTGAAGAAGTGGTCACTCGAACTTGGAAAGAGATTAGTATAATTATGCAAATTCAAGTTCCCACGCGCTTCTCCGATCTCTAATTCAGTGATTCCCAACCTGTGGATTCCTAAAGTGTTTCCTGAGGGATAGCCAGGTTTTTTTTTTAAATATTATTAAGTTAGAATTATATTCTGAAATACCTATTTTTAATGTTTCCTTTGCCTTACCTTACGAAAGGGGATCGCGACTAAAAAAAATAGGGAACACTGTTCTAATTTGTTCTGATTTCTCGAGTTGAAAAACTGACTTTAGAAAAATAAAATTGCACTAAAAAGTAAAAAATAAATTTTCCCTTATTTAATCTACGACTCCCATATTTTTCAAGCCGATGCCTCATCATTTGCACCGTGTAAATCTGGCGCCGACTTAAAAAATATGAGTGTCGTAGATTAAATAAGGGAAAAAATATTTTTTCTTTTTAGTGCAATTTTATTTTTTCGAAGACGGTTTCAATTTTTTTATTATTAACTTTTTAGTTTTATATATATTGACACAACATGCCGAAGAGTTATGCGGGGACAAACTTAAAAAAAAAAAATACAAACGGGTCGAATCTATACTTCTCCTTTTTGAAATCGGTTAAAAAGAGATGAAATATATATCAAGTTGTAGTTGTGAGTGCTTGAAAGGAAATTACACCTAAGTGACATTGGGACACAGCGTTTGACAAGTGACCGTTGTACATTTCCGTACCTCAGATTGTTAATTGTAAGCCCTGTTTTCGCAAATTAGATTGGGCAGATACAGCCCGGCACTGAAGGTACAGCCGGAAGGTGAATCCCATGAAACAGCAATTTTCTCGATTCGCGTTTGGGAGACGCCTAACCGCGGGCAACGGAGGTTCCCTGGGGCGGAGTTCGTTACGATTATTGTTAAAAATACCAGTAAAAGCGCGGAACAAGTCGCAGCCAGCGTAACAACCTGCTCGCGATTATCCAATTAGCGGCGTTGTCGAAAGATTCCCGTGAAACGGTGCGGTGGCCTGGCTCAATTCCCCCGTGCATGGCCATGGGAAATAATTAGACAAGCCGTGGTAACTTCTAATTAAGCGCTTACGCGCTTAAACGTCCTATTTTCCAGGCGTTTCGAATCCATCGTCGTCTTTTCTTCGTTAATTCATTCGCAGCTCACCCATCAATAATAATTAATAACCCATGCATACACTCTTTTCCCACGGTGCAGTTTCCATTTTCCAACCTCCATGAACGAATTTTAATACATCGAATATTATGAGTCCATAAAAAGAGTAGGGATTAAAAGAAACGAGCTGCTCAGTTCATTCGCGGCACGATTATTGCAAATCTGTTGGTGGAAGATTGCCGAGTGACCGGAAAAGGACACCGAAGTGTTCGAGGCTCGAAACTAGAGAAAAATGTCTAAGCAAACATTTCTTCTCAGAAAAGAAAAGCTTCTCTGCCATTACCCAGCACTTGGGGGCGAAAAGGAGATGTCCTCGGCAATTTTTTTGAACGAAAATCTACCAAGACAGGTGCAGCTTCCTGTCAGCAACCACCCACAGGACACCGAAATTCTGCCCCAAGACGTCCACTTGTAGAATCCCTTTGTTTTTCAACCACGACTCCGATAATCGCGAGCTCCGCCGGCCCCGCGTGTATTTTTAGTCGCGGAGCATTACTGTCCGTACAAAGAAGTCTTAGGAAGAGATCCGAGGCATTAGGAGCGGCGGAAGGCACCGGGAAATTTGGCACGGGCATAAAACGTGTCTAGAAAGTCGTAACGAAGTGTTCATTGATCCACCGACGAGTCCCCACCAGCCGGCAAGGTGAATGGAATTTTTTTAAGCTTCGCTAATAGAGTTTCGTTAGGCAGGACGCATTGGGGAAGTCGATGCATCGTTAACTTTAATTCTAATTCTTATAGGGTAATTCCGGGTGAGATGGCTCGATCACGCTCCTTTTGCAAATATATTTTTGTCCTTTATAAAACCGCTAAATTTACGGTGTGCTGATTTTTTTAAAAAGCGGGCCATCTCTCCCCGACTTACCCTATGTAATGTTTTTGGGGTTAGGTTGCAAAACAGCAGGTACGCTGAACCTCGCTCATTTATCACTTGATTCATGTAACTTGTCGTGAATAAAGACGATTTATTATTATTATTATTATTATTATTATTATTATTATTTTTATTATTATTATTATTATTATACGAGGCGAGAGGGAACGAGATGGCCGAGCGTAGGGGCCGTCCTCAAATTACGTAAGGGTGATTTTGGCGATTTCTTACCCCCTCCCTCCCCCAGTATAAGAATTCGTAAGATTTGATTTTGCAACCCCCTTCTTACGTAATATTTGTTACATTGAATTTTTTCAGTTATTAAAATTCTTTTAAAGGTTTATATAATCCATTTAACTCGGTTCGGGAAATTTAAACTAAAACAGCTTCTCTGGAACATTAATGATAGAATTTGTATTTATTGATAATGAAGTTAAAAAATATTACGCAAGGTGCTACCTGACTCCCCCCTCCCCCTTGTAAGAAAACGTAAGAAATTCGCGACCCCCCCCCCCAAAAAAAGCCTTACGTAATTTAAGGGGGAACACCACTGTGACGGCCGGAAAAGTAAGCCATTAATCAGAATTTTTTTTCCAGACATAATTTACAGTTTTCATCGAAATTTTTTATTACCTACCTTTAGTACGCTGTCTTAAGAGACTATACAAAAAAAAGAAATAGAAAAACATCCATAAATCTGAATATATTAATTAATCTTCTAGACCCCTCCGCGCGAGCTGGTCGAATCTGTAACTATGGAACAGCAGGTCCGAAATAAAATTTCATTTTTTTTTAATAAACTATATGAGTGTAGTTTCCGTTGTACGTAGCGATTTCTTAAACAAATTATTTTTGTAAAAATGGTGCGCTTTAGAAGAAAAGTTTCTAAAATCCGCGAATAAGATGGACAGTTTTTCGACCGTATTTCAAAAAGTTTGTTTTCCATCAAAAAATCCGTACGTACAACGAAAACCACACTCATATAGTTTATAAAAAAAAAAATGAAATTTGATTTCGGACCTGCTGTTCCATAGTTACAGATTCGACCAGCTCGCGTGGAGGGGTCTAGAAGATTAATTAATATATTCAAATTTATGGATGTTTTTCTATTTCTTTTTTTTCGTATAGTCTCTTAAGACAGCGTACTAAAGGTAGGTAATAAAAAGTTTTGAGGAAAACTGTAAATTATGTCTGAAAAATAATTCTTAAAAATGGCTTACTTTTCCGGCCGTCACAGTGGTGTTCCCCCTTAAGGACGACCCCGTACGGAGAACACCATCCGCGGAGGAAACAGTGGTTGCCGGGGGAGCAGGGGCAGGCTGAATGTGTGCCAGACGCGGACGAGAGCCGAACTCAATTATTGCAAGGTGATGGGGACCTATAAATAGTGGGATCGAGCGCGACGCGCGGTGTGCCGAGCGTATTATCGAGTCATGAAAGTTTAACGGGAGAACAACAGGGTGGAGACGCGGACCGGCGACCGCGGGCCCGGGGCGTTTCTGTCCTGCAAATGAAACAGAGGGAAATGTAGGTCGGTGGACCCCTGAAACTGCACCTCCGGCGGATCAGATGCATCGAGATGGGCGCTCTATATTTTTAACGGTGAATCCTCGGCCACCCCTCTCACGGATTGGGCGCTCCCGTTTCCCCGGGTTCCCAAGAAATTCTGGGTGCCAGATATAGGAGGGGAAAAAGTCCTCTTTAACAAACCCAGCTAGACTTTCATGAGTTAAATTCTTGATCATGCAATGAATCAATACATTTACTACATGTTTGATCAATATTGCTATACCGTTAGACTCATGCTAATTTACTAAATATGACTAAAACATATGTTGTAAATATAATGTAAAGTGATGATGTCAATTTGCAATCATTGTGTGCTGCATTGATTGCTGCAAATGTGATTCAAATATGATCCCTATTTTTCAATGCACAACTGTAGGTAAATTTTGCAGAAATATAAGGTACAGTATTGTCTCCTTATGGGCTCGGTTTGGTGTACACGATGTGCGTTTTTCGCTATCCCCACCACTTTTGTCTCACTCCTGTCCGGCGAAGGCGAGAGCGAGATGGAACGAGAGCGAGCGAGAGACACTGGAAGCGAGCAAGGACGGTACGAGATAGGGAGAACATAAATTTTGTGTAAATATTAGCAGCACGTCATGACTCAAATATGATTCAAATATCACCTGAACAGAATATCCTCATCGAGTGTATAAAGATTGCTACAATATTTTCTGTTCTAATTGAATCATTACATGTCCTAAATTTAACGCCAAGGTGAGCACTCACAAAGCGCACAACATTGTTGCATTACGTGATTTGATATTCGATAAACTTTACGCAAATTTCCTGTAAATTGTCTGGCTGGGAAAGGGAATTCGGTTGCTTGGACATCTCGATATTTTTTTTTAAACTCTGCGGATTTGTGGGGGACCTCGATAGAAGTATCAAGCAATTTTTCGTTTGCGCCCATTTTTGGTCCTACTTTTTCTGTACATCTTGAGAACTATAGTTGATATTAAATAATTATTAGATTGAAACCTTAACAGCTTTTTATGTCTTATTAAACTGCGCAATGAAATTGATAAAGATTTGTGGGGCATAAGAAGCCGTTAAGTTTTAATGTGTAGATTGTAGAAGAACGAAAATGAGGAAAAAAACTATTTTTCATATCCTTGAATAACGAATAAATCAAGGCCGCAAAGTTTTTTACCGCAACTTTTTAAAAAAACAATCCTACAGATCACCTACCGTCAAGGACCCAGTTCCTGATCACTTAAGATGCAAAGAGAGCAGTTTCTGATCAACCTAAAAGATTTTACTATGAACTATCAAATGTTTGCGTATAAATTTAAAAATACTTCATAATTATTTAATAATTTTTTCGAATAAATTTGTATCGTGATAGACTTATTATTTGGTATTTATATACTAAACTGATCAGGAACTGGGTCCTTGACGGTATTTTTTTTTTTAGCAATTTGATGAGAATGCCTCCTTAACTGATTCGAAAGACTCCGCGACAATATTAACCGGGGACGCAGGATTAACGTGAAAGGAATTCTCGCGAGGCTAGACGCCCCCGAAACGATAATAAAAGCCGAGGAATTTAATATCGGGACAAGGACTGGTATCGAAGAGAAATTCCAATTTACATTGACTAATTTCCATCGACGGATATCCCCGGGGCCCGAGGGGGCCGGCAGCTCCGTCGGCGATGGCCAATGGTCCCTCCTTCGATCGAGCGGAGTCTAGACTCCAGAGAGAGTCGATACGATGGGGGATAATAAAGAACGACGGCGGATACTGATTCCATCGAGAGGCAGAGGTATTTAGCGCAACGAAGGAATCTCTCTCGCCTGGTATCGTCTCATTACTATTTTAATGGTATGAGCTGGAAGCATGTAACGCGCGATGCCTGCATAATAATGACCGACCGTCACTTTATTACGTGACTTAACAGCAATCCGCGAGATAAAGAAGCCTTGTTTAGTATATCTATGTACCTCGACTCGCTGCTTAGCTCTGCCGTTTCGCTTGCGAGTTCGCTCGAATCTTGGGTGGCAGAGGATTCTCCACAGAAACTGGGCTCTAATTTATTATTTGCGTTTCATATCCCAATTTCCATATTCGTATCACGAGCCTTTATTTTATAATAACGTGTTTAACGGTGCAAATGAAATTAGAAATTGAGAAAGCAGGTAAACACAGCCGCCACGATAGTGTCTATCCGCGTTATCAATTCGTCGTGATTGGTTTGCTTAAAAACCGGTTGCAGGAAACGGTGACACGGCAGAACCGTATCTGAGCGCATCGTTGTTATCGCATTGTTTGGTACAATGCTACGGTTGAAACGGAATCGAGTGGTTGCTCGAGGATATTTCCTCCGCTGAAAAGTGGAATCGTGGCTCCACTTTTATTGTCGGAGATCGGTTATCTCCGGGACTTATAGAGGACAGTGGACCCTTTACTTAGTGGTGGAGAACTATCGATGGTACTTACGATAGTTATCGATGGTTCTCACTATCGAAAACTATAGATGGCTTATTTTCACGAGGTTCACTATCGATAATTATCGGTATTGAAAATCGTAGGTTAGTCGATTAAAAAAATAATAACAGCTGAAATTCAGAATCTTGAAAACTATAGATGGCTTATTTTCACTATCGATAATTATCGGTATTGAAAATCGTAGGTTAATCAACTCAAAAATAATAACAGCTGAAATTCAGAATCTTGAAAACTATAGATGGCTTATTTTCACTATCGATAATTATCGGTATTGAAAATCGTAGGTTAGTCAACTAAAAAATAATAACAGCTGAAATTCAGAATCTTGAAAACTATACATGGCTTATTTTCACTATCGATAATTATCGGTATTGAAAATCGTAGGTTAGTCAACTAAAAAATAATAACAGCTGAAATTCAGAATCCCAAATTTAACTTCTAATATTATTACAAATTTCGATAGTGAGAACCATCGATAACTATCGTAAGTACCATCGATAGTTCTCCACCACTACCTTTACTCCTCGAATGAAACTCGCCTCCGAGTGTCACACGAATTATTCAACACTCGTACCATCCACTAAAAACGGCACTCGACATTATCCTGCGGAGAACGCTCATGGGCGTTCAGCGACTGTGTTTAAGAGATACGATTAGCAGAGTCCCGCACGCGAGATGTGTTCAACGGTCAAGTTCCCAGCGCCGAGAGACTAAAGTCTCCATATTGCAGTCGTATCGAGAAGAAAGGTGTTGGAATAAAATGCCCTACCGATCCCCGTTCCATAAATATGCACGCGTACCAAGGCCCACGCAGGCCTCGCGCACACGCACGCCACTCGATAACGCGATGCGGGTTGGGAACGTTGCGGCGGTTGCTGCAACACCACCGCTCGGCTGTGAGAATCGAAACGCGTTATCCCTTGTATTCGCCGGCAGTGATAAGATAGAGGACGCATTGTCCGATGGGAGCCGGTAAACGGGAGGCGAAATCCGCGGGACGAGTGGACGCGGATAAAGACGGGCGTTACGTAAGTATGTAAATAGGGACGGTGGGCCTACATGCTTGTAATTTGCATCCTTAACACTTGCACGTGCCAATTACACGTACCGCGATACCAACGCCGCGAGGCATTAAGAGGTCGGGCAACTCTTTTGTTTGCTGTACCATGGTGCACCTCGGCGCGAGTGTCTTTATTCTGCTCGTCACGTGGATGCAATTTTCCCTCCCGGCACAGTTTCCAGATCCATTCCGGTGAGACAGTAGTGGTGAGAAGAAAAATTCAACGGCGCACCGTAACGAGAATAAGATGGCTTTATCAGAAAGAATTGTATCTCGAGAGTTAAACCTGGTGAAGGCCCCAGGGGGCCCATTTTCTACAAGAAAATTATGATTTTATCCAAACACTGTGTTGTTTTTTGTTTCCCATAATTTTCATAACCAACACGCGAGTAAATTTATTTGTAATTTTGTTATAGGAGTTCCTCAGAACGATTGACTATTTTCTTAATTTTCTTCCCTTTGTAATGTACTGACCCTTTCTTATCGTGTTCCTCTGACTTTCTCTGTAAACATGAATCACAATAACTACCCAATGCTGCGTGAATGCAAACACTGCGTCATCCCTGCTACCCATCGTCATCTTTGCTAATGCGTCACTTATTCAAAATCCTGCTCAAAGCCTTTACCAGAATTTTCTCACTCTCGATTTTCGTTTTATTTTCCCCTGTATAATCACCCCTTAGCGTATTGACCATATGTAGAGGAACACCTGTATACAAGGGAATCACAATTGTTCAAAGTCGATTTTCTCGAATTTGGCTGAAAAGCGCGTTTTGTTGCTTTGGGAAATTAATATCCGAGTGTAGACCATCGCGTACATTAAGAATCAAAATTTTCTGAAATTGCCAAACCCTGAAGTTCCCCTTGTCAGTCACGGAGTTCAGTTCAAAACAGTTGAATCTCGAATATTCTTAATTTAGTTGAATAAACATCTATGTAATTATTATTATTCATAAAAACGGTAGTTCAATTACCCTTGTGTCCATTATTTACCTACACCTTCACCCATGGTGAGTTTCTCGAACTCGACGATGCACGCCATAGGAAACTAATAATACAAATCCCCTTCTCTTCAAGCTTAACAACAATCCGAGACTCGCTACTTTCGCCTCGAGCAGAAGGCCGCGTTTTAATCAGATTTTCGAGTGATGCAGGATACACAGGGGCCACCTCCGGTTGGGGTAACATCTGCGACGAGCAAGAGTCTCGAAGAAGACGGCCACGTAGACGGGCAAAAACAAATGGTCGGGTGAAAGCCGACGGAGGAGGAAGAAATACGAAGAGGGTGTGGACGTGAAGGGGTGGAACACACTTATACCGGCTCTGGCCCCGTCTGAATCATCGCTGCACGCGAATGGCTTCATTCATACACGAATTTAAAGTTCGTTCACGCGAGGGAACGTCGTGATCTTTGCTAATCGATCATTACCCCTAGAGGCTAATTATATAACGAAAAATTGCGACAAGGATATTCCCAGAGTATATCGATGGCGCAGAATAAAATAAAATCAGGTCTGTGAAGATGGCACCCTTAAGTGCAAAATCTTCGTTTGTCCATCTTTCAGGAAAAAGTTATGACTGAATTAAAAAAATTGTCATTAACACACCCACGAACATTTTTCACTCTATTTTAAGTGGGATGCAAGGAACAAATGTAATTTTTTCCATCTCCTTCCCAAATCCCAATTGCCCCTGTAAACATAATTCCCAAGTAAGTCACCCCCAAGTGCAAACTCTTCGTTTATCCATCTTTCAGGAAAAAGTTATGACCGAATTAAAAAAATTGTCATTAACACACCCACGAACATTTGTCACTTTCTTTTAAGAACGATGCAAGGAACAAATGTAATTTTTTCATCTCCTTTCCACTTGCCCCCTGTAAACATAATTCCCAAGTAAGTCACCTCCAAGTGCAAACTCTTCGTTTATCCATCTTTCAGGAAAAAGTTATGACCGAATTAAAAAATTGTCATTAACACACCCACGAACATTTTTCACTTTCTTTTAAGTGGGATGCAAGGAACAAATGTAATTTTTCCATCTCCTTCCCAATTTCCCCCGCAAACATAATTACCAAGTAAGTCAGCCCTACCAGTTTTTTTCAAGGGACAGCACAACGCACAATCTTGAAGGAGTCAAAGGACCTCGACGGTTCGCAAGTTTGCACAGTGGGCAAGTCGAAGCAGGCAAACATCTGGCGTATATTAGACTCCTGGAAACAGTTTCGTCGCGAGTAAGCGTGTAAACAGAAGAGAGAGCAGCCTCCACAGAGAGCAGCTTTGTGAATCTACTAAGAGGAGTCGGATGCTGCGGCAGTGGTTGCCCCGATAACGCATTCATCCCGGAGATCCAATCGTAACGGAGGAATTGAAGGCGAGGATCGCGAAGATTCTGCCGAATGGGACCAGGGATGGATCATTGGGGCCATTGTGCATGATAAAGTTGCGCGATCGGGCAGCTTCTCTTTACGAGGTGTATCGGTGGCAGATCTATCGCTGTTCGAGTACTCGAAAGAATCGAGCCGAGCCGGGACCCGAACGGATCCGAGTAACCCGAATGTTTCGAGTACCGTTAAGGAACTAGTTCTTGATCAGGCACTAATTTTTGATCAGTTCATGAAATAAATCGTTCTTTTGAGTTTATGTCAATAAATAATTGCTTGAAATAATTACTAACATAAAAACTGATAATTGAAAAATATAGGTGTTGTCTGTGAAAGCAGTTAGTATTGTTAATTTTAGATGATCAAAAACTAGTTCCTAGTCACCTTATTATTTCATACCTTATAAATAATTAAATTATATACTTATTTTCAACTTTTTAAAATTTTTCCTTGAAGTTTAAACATTAATTCAACTTTTAGTATAAAAAAGTCTATGGTTTAATGTTTTATTAGGTTAAAAATAAATATTCAAGCGGCAAACCCTCTAAACTGATCAGAAACTAGTTCCTTAACGGTAGCTCGATTCTTTCGGGTAGCTCGATTCTTTCGGGTAGCTCGATTTTTTCGGGTAACTCGATTATTATTATTATTATTATTATTATTATTAGTTGTACGGGGAGACCCCATGGTTTACAAAGCAAGACAGATGTAGATTACAGAGTCTGAACAGAGAATGAATTAGCCATACATATTATATAACTGGGTTTACAAAACTTGACTTAAATGGTAAAAAAAGCACTAAGTGTTTCCGTGAGAATTATTAACGGTCTTATATAATAACGCCCTTATCGATGTCAGGGATCCCAGAAGGGGATCTACGCAGCTGAAGTCACGGTTCATTGTAATCATTCTTTCGGGTAGCTCGATTTTTTCGGACAGCTCGATTCTTTCGAGTAGCTAAAAAACGAAGCGATCTGAACATTCCGTAAGACGACGACGGCGACAACGACGTTTAGAAGATGGAATTCAGAGTTGACTTTTTGACACTTTGAGGCCGCGTATCTCCTAAACGGCTGGTCCTACGTCGTTTTTGACGAAATTTCGAAAGAAAACTCAACCAAAGAAAGATATAATCTCCTCCTTTTAAAACGTCCCATGTATTTTAAGCAAGCAGACTGCTCGGCACTGTCGGGTTGCCCGGAATACGTTCGAACTGTTGGAAAAAATCGAGCTATCCGAAAGAATCGAGATACCCGAAAGAATCGAGCTACCCGAAAAAAATCGAGCTACCCGAAAAAAATCGAGCTACACGAAAGAATCGAGCTACCCGAAAAAAATCGAGCTACCCGAAAAAAATCGAGCTACCCGAAAAAAAATCGAGCTACCCGAAAGAATCGAGCTACCCGAAAAAAATCGAGCTACCCGAAAAAAATCGAGCTACCCGAAAGAATCGAGCTACCCGAAAGAATCGAGCTACCCGAAAGAATCGAGCTACCCGAAAGAATCGAGCTACCCGAAAAAAATCGAGCTACCCGAAAAAAATCGAGCTACCCGAAAGAATCGAGCTACCCGAAAGAATCGAGCTACCCGAAAGAATCGAGCTACCCGAAAAAAATCGAGCTACCCGAAAAAAATCGAGCTACCCGAAAGAATCGAGCTACTCGAAAAAAATCGAGCTACCCGAAAAAAATCGAGCTACCCGAAAAAAATCGAGCTACCCGAAAGAATCGAGCTACTCGAAAGATTCGGGTTACTCGCATCCGTTCGGGTCCCGGCTCGGCTCGAAAAATCGAGTCCCGCTCGGTTCGCATTTCAAGCTACTCGAATGTTTCGAGTACTCGAACAGCTCTATAGAAGGGCTCATATTGTTACAGTTGCGAGTTACGAGACACCTCCTCTCGCTATAGGCCCGAGGGGGGGATTTCGTAAGGTTATCTGTCGTTATCTGACGGGCGTTTTATGTTTTACATCCGCTCGAGTTTAATTAGCGAGCGACACGGGACACGAGCCGTCGCCTTGTAAACTGCCATCGAAATGCCGCCGCTCGGGACGCGTGGGCGAGCACTTTCCTTCTCGTAGGTGACCATTGAACAACCTGCGCGGCGGATAGGTGGCGGCTACACCGGGCGAAGCACGCGGTAGCTGGGTCGAACACCATTTTCCGCCACACCTCGCGCGCATACCTGTGCCTGGCTAATGAGCGGCCAAGCAACGCGCCATTTTCTGCCGTCCTATTAATTCCTTTCGATACCTACCGACGCGGTGCGGTGCAGCCGCGTCAGCGCGTCCACCGTGCATTCCCGCGGACGTCGTCCGTGTAGAATTTGGCGATTCTGCTTGATCCTTTCAGAATGGATCAATTTTTTACTGAGGAATCGATTATTTAATCGACTCTTCGAAGAATCGATTATTCCAAGAAGCAGTTCTTGGTGACTTGATTATTCCAAGACTCCATTCTCGATAACTCGATTATTTTCTAAGCAAGAACCGATAATGAAATCAACGTTTTGTATTTTTAAGAATTCTCTCGTTATAATCTTTGACTTTTCCATCTCTACAAATGAAAATAGAATTCAGATGTCCTAAATTAAATTAAACTACAACTGTGTACAAAAACTGTATATATATATATATGTATATACTTTATAATATATACTTGGAGAAACGAATATATTATATTTTGTAAAATAATGATTGAATAAAAATTCTTTTTAGTATCTCACGTTTAATTGATTCTATTTTCTATCATTATTTCCACCGACTCGTCGATTCCTTGTGAAGATAATCGATTTTCATGAATGGACGTTTAAGTAGAATAGATCATAAGTAATTACTAATTAGTAATTTTCTTTCTAACCGAATCTCCCGTCGCTATCTCCGCGTCACTGGGATACCGAAACTGAATTCTGGGTTAGCTTTCAGTTAGCCGGATTTCCGTGGAAATTTCGACCGGTGGGGTATTCGTGTTAAATTCGCCGGGGTTCGTTAAACCTGCTATGGTATTCAGTTGAACCTCTACTCTTCCCGGAGCTGGCAGGGTTCTTAAAGAGATGGCACGCCGGTGGGTTGAAATAGAGCCGAGGGAAGTGGCAGGGTTAAAGTGATCCGACGTAAGGGTTTGGAAGGAAGTTGATTCGGTGACAGATCGCTTGGAACTCCGAAAACGAATGGCGGATTTCGAAGTGGACACCCTTGTACGCGACGATTTTTTTTTTTTTTTAAAGAACTAGGAACGATACCCTCCCTCGCGAAGACATAAGAAGGGAACTCGAGCAACAGACACCTCACGGATTATCAATACCAATACGTGGAAAGACGCGAGGAATGTGAAGGGAAATCAATACGGCGCAAACTTCTATCTCGGTGACACGGAATATACGTTCTATCAGTTTACACGGAAAATGGGTAACGGGCACAAGCAAAAACGAGAGATAAGACGCCGGGTGCAGGGGCGAACCAGAGATAGAAACGTCTCGTATAATACTGCTTCAGACCTTAACGCACAGCGCCGGTAAACGGGAGGTTAGGCGGCATTGTTTGCCACGAATTTGTATTTATTCCCTCCAAAGCATAATTAGTAGTATAGCACGGGGTTTCGAACCGAAATATCAATTTTGAAATCCAAATTTGGGTCTCCGCAACCCTCGAAACTCAAATCTGAATTTCTAAACTGAAATTTCGCCTCGAATCCCAATATTATACTACTGTAATTGTATTCTAAAAATCGCAATTAACATTTCCACGCTCTCCCTTAGTCGAAGGCAACCACACTTAACTCCTAAACAATTTTTGGTATTAATAAACAGTCTGAAAGATACAATATTCTATAAACAAGATCTCTTAGATCGAGAGATATTTTATCTCAAATGATTGTTTGAAATTTCGGCTCGAATCCCAATACTATACTACTGTAATTGTCTTCCGAAAATCGCAATTAACATTTCCACGCTCTCCCTTAATCGAAGGCAACCACACTTAACTCCTAATCAATTTTTGGTATTAATAAACAGTCTGAAAGATACAATATTCTATAAACAAGATCTCCTGGATGCAGGGATATTTTATCTCGAATGATTGTTTGAAATTTCGGCTCGAATCCCTGTAATTGTCTTCTGAAAATCGCAATTAACATTTCCACGCTCTCCCTTAATCGAAGCCAACCACACTTAACTCCTAAACAATTTTTGGTAATAATAAAGAGTCTGAAAGATACAATATTCTATAAACAAGATCTCCTAAATGCAGGGATATTTTATCTCGAATGATTGTTTGAAATATCGAGTAGGGAAGTGCACACTTAAACTCGATAGCACTCGGTGTGAGCTATAAATGAAACAGAGTGAGCAGGCCTGCACATATTAATTCTATCTTGCAGGAGGAAGACGACGTTCGCGACAATCGCGCGATGAATTCAGCCGGCATTAATCGTATAACCAGAGTCGTCGGTAATAATGCAGTAGGTGGATAGGAGGCCAACGTTCGAACTATATACGGCACTGCGTGTCTTGCGAGTGCACTCCAAACAGGTGGTTCTCAAACCGAACGAGTCAGTCGCTAATTATCCGCGGTTCTAACAAACGTTCGGCAAGCGAATTTCATGGAAACGCGGCGCATAAAACGGGAACGAGGGAAAGAAGTCCTCCTATCGATCACGTCACGCAGGGAATAGGGGAAAAAATATGTGGGTCAGCCGCGTTCCACCTCGATTTATCGGCGATTCGAAAAATTGGGCCACGGTTTTGTTCAGCGGCGCGCAAAAAGACCATGAATGAAGTTTAACTGTTTCTCGTTTCAATGCTGCATAATTTAGTCCAGCGCATCCTCTAATTGCACCGCGATTGGTGGCTACTTATCGTGTAGTTTTATAGGGGCACTTAGAAAGGGGAGTATTTTCCCCCGTGTACTTATCTCGCAGAGATGAATATTAAAATGGGATACTATTTTACATAAATCCGAGTTGTGGAATTCTGTTATTCTACTTGTCAACTTCAAACCTGTAGAAATTGTGGAACCCTGAGGAGAGTCCTCGAGGCATTTAATCCCCCTCAAAATTTAAAAAAAATCCACCTTTGATTCCGGCCACGAAATGGTCACTCGCTCAAAGAGACCCAAATTTTCCTCCAAAACCCAAAACCTAACCCAAATTTTCCTCCAAAACTCCGCAGCCCTAGAAAATCCAAATTTTCTCCCAAGAGTTCTTTGCCCTAGAAAATCCAAATTTTCTCCCAAGAGTTCTTTGCCCTAGAAAATCCAAATTTTCTCCCAAGAGTTCTTTGCCCTAGAAAATCCAAATTTTCTCCCAAGAGTTCTTTGCCTTAAACGATCCAAATTTTCCCCCAAGAGTCCTTCCTCATGAAACTCCTAAATTTGCCCCAAAAGTCTTCCGCCACGAAGAAGCCAATTTTCCTCCCCAAGTGTCCTCGTGCCTGAGAAACCCAAATTTTCCTCCAAGAGTCCCCCGCCACGAGGTCCCCATATTTACCCCAATGAGTCCCCCTCCCCAAAGTCCCGAAATTTTCCCCTCAAAACAGCGATCCACCGACCGAGCCTTGGCGAGCGTGGCGAAAAGACGGAGAGCCGCTGCGCTCTGCCGAAGGCGGTTACAACGAGCTTGCCAGAGCGCGGCGGCGGCGCGCGCGCTAGTAGAGAGAGCTACTACCGCTAGAGTAGTGTGTAAAAGGCGAGGTTCATTCATGCGCCGCCGGCCGAGTGGGTGGGGTGGGTATTGATCGTGGCGTCGTATATCGCGTACACCGCGGTGCATTGCACCCGCGCTCGCCAACGTCCTAGAAATTTTTACCCCCCTCCCGAAACCTCCCCCCCCAGCCGTGCCTACACCCGCGCCGCGATCTCGTCCTTTCACGAATTTTCACCGGGGATCGTCGCCCCGATTCCAGGCTTATTCGGCCTTTTCTCCTGCCCGAATAAACAGCCCCGCTATCCGGGGGGGGATCGATAAAGTTCCCGGGCTCTTCACAGCCTTCGGGCACCGGTATCAACGCCACTCTCTACCTCCGCGGGGGCGGATCTCTAACGGGGATCGAAGAATTCCATGGAAATGGGGGAGAGAAGAAACAGGGGGTGGAAGATTACGAAGAACTGAGACTTTCTCCCTGTACAGGAATTTTTTTGGGGGGAAGTTCAATGCACGCTAGCGTGAGAGGCGAAGGGCGCACTTGGGAAAGGGGAGTGGGAAGTTTTCTATGTCGATGATACAAATAATAATAATGATAATAATGATAAGGGATCGTCCTTAAATTACGTAAGGCTATTTGGGGGGGGGAGGGGGTTGCGAATTTCTTACGTTTTCTTAGAAGGGGGAGGGGGGAGTCGGGTAGCGTCTTACGTAATATTTTTAACCTAATTTTCAATAAATACGAATTCTATCATTAATGTTCCAGAGAATTTGTTTTAGTTTAAATTTCCCAAACCGAGTTAAATGAATTACATAAACCTTTAAAAGAATTTTAATAACTGAAAAAATTCAATGTAAAAAATATTACGTAAGAAGGGGGTTGCAATATCAAATCTTACGAATTCTTATACTGGGGGAGGGAGGGGGTAAGAAATCGCCAAAATTACCCTTACGTAATTTAAGGACGGCCCCTAAGACGTATTTATTATATCATCAGACTGTGCTAGATTAATACACAGGTAGGGTAGATGCACCATTTGTGGCCACTTTAAGGATTTCAGTGACTTTCATCGTAATTATCTTTAAAACTGTACTTCAAATCGGGAAACTAAAAGCTTTACTAAATTTTACACTAGCTTTACTATTAATGTCTAAGTTACCATTAAGTAGAGAAATCGTTAAAGAATTAATAAAGTTAAAAAATATAAGAAATCCATTTTTCACCGTTTGTGGCCACTTGCCACTTTTCGCGTAAGCAATGAATGTAACCTTATATTTCTGCTGGTATACTAAACGAAATATTTACGATTTGAAATTCTACACATAATTAAGTGTCTGCGAGCAATTTCGAGCTAAAAAAACGCGATAATTATACACATGGCCAAAAATGGCACAATGGCCACAAACGGTAGGGTAAAGAAACCAGTAAATGACCGAATTGTTGAATGAGAAGCCCAGTAAATGACCGCATACTTTTATTAAGAATTGTACTTATTAATGTTTCTTTAATACGCAAAACTAAAAACATGGGATATTAAAAGTGCAACTACACTCTATTTATACACAAATAGTAATTTTTAAATTTATAATTGACATTTCTTTGCCTAATGGTCATTCACTGGTATGCGGTCAATTATAAGTTGCTTTACCCTACATCTACCCTAGTTATTTTTTTTTTGTAATGTAATGGGCGAAATTCAGGACAATGCTGCTTTGGAGTCTTAAAAATGATGCCCAATGATCGTTAATTTTTGGAAAGAGTATGTTGCACCCCGATTGGAATTTGTGCTGGACGGATAGCGAGGGTCGAGGCGGCTTAATCGTCTTTTTCGCCTCGCCTCCCTCGTCCACGCTCCTTCTACCCTTTCCCGGCCTCGCCCTCCCCTCGACTTCCGCTGCACGCGCTTGCAGCTTTCTCCCCCGCGGCCCTCTGGCCAGCATTACGCGCCGAAACTGCGAGCGGGTCAGTTTTTCATCGGTCGATCGCGGTGGCGGGGCGAGGGGCCGCCACTGGGAACAAGGGAGCGGAGGTAAAAAAGAAGAGTTTCCGCCCTGGAGAGCTTCTACCCCTGGTTACCATCCCACGTTTCACGCTAGATAGGACGAAAGTTCCCGCAGTATTACAAACGGAACGGTCTTTGTATCGCGTCGCAGCCGTGCCGCAGATCTCTGCGATCGCTCCGAGCGTTCTTGGCAAGGAAGCACCTTTTTTCCCCGAGCCACGGCCTGCCAGGATCGCTCCGAGTAACGCTGCAGCTGGCGAGACTTTATCGGGAAACACCCTGTTAATAACCGAAACGGTCATCGGGGATGGACTCGTTCTGGGGGACATTGTCTTTGAATATTGGGCAGCGGGGGCCTTTTTAATTATTAGGCATCTAGGAGTCGACTCTCTGTTTACTTAACCCTTAGGCTGCCGCTATTTTTTCGTAAAAATAGGGGTCCTTTTTTTTCAAAAAATTTTTATGTATGAGTAGTCAATAGGTCCCATAGAGTCGAGGGGGTAGAACCGTGCCAATATAGTGGCTATAGCGGCAGCCTAAGGGTTCATAATAACCAAGCGAAGGTAAAAGAGTAGTTGAATCGAAGGGAAACGAACTTTCGAGCACGCCAAGTGTAATTGAGGAGCTTGCAGCGAGAGGACAAATTTTGAATCCCCAGATTTCAGATAATTAAAAGATTTGAGAAGATTTGAGACATAAAAACTTACCAACTCAATAACTAGGGGAGACCGGGGTAGATTGTAGCACAGGGTAAATTGTAACGTAAGTAAAATCTTTTGAACGACAAACCTGATAACCCACAGACGAATAAACAATGATTGTTTAACTCGTGTATATCAAATATTTAATAATGATCTGTGTTTTCATTTATATTTTTTAGAAATATTTATTTGTGTTCGTATTTGTATTTAAATAAGTAAAATTGAGATTTGTTTAAGATGAAGCTACTTAGATGTCTAAGTGTCCAAGATTTTGTCACGTACTTTCACGCAATCAGTCCACCACTCATATAAGTAGTAAATCACGCAAACTATTTCCTGATTGGGGAAAACACTTTCGAGAAAAAACTGAGAAACCTTTTTTTTGTTACAATCTGCCTCGGTGTCCTCTACAACTTATTGCGAGAAAATATATATTTTCTTCAATTAGTGTTTTCCTTTCAATGTTAAGTCAAAGCAATATTTGCATAAACAGTTATTTAATTATTCGAATAGTTATTAAATATTCGTTTAAGGGAATCTGTACTTGGTTTGCACTTTCGTCTTTGTTTCGTGTGAATTCAAAGTGTTGTTCTTCCTACTATATATATAGGGTTTAGTCCCGTTAAATTAATAAATAAATAAATAAATTTCCAATTTACTCTAAGTAAGTGAAGAAAGATGGAGCTGCACCCCTCTTGCTGCAAGTTCCATCGATATTCGTGTAGTTCGAGGAAGTGACAGGCGCAAGGGTTCACTGATCTTTGAGAAGTCTGCCGTAGGGCGAGATTGAACGAAGAAGGGCGATCGACGAAGAATACTCGTTACCGGGTGATCCCCGACTGCCGGGGAAAAAATGTGTCAGAAAAGAGCGGAAGGACGAAAGCAGAAATCGCGTAATACGAGCCGCTCGAGTGGCTCTGCCCTTCGCACTCCAATTGCTCCGAGGCAGGCTGTAATCCAGCGTATATTACATCACGATATCCACACCCAATCTCCATACGCGTGGAACGCGACGGATCAGCTGCGAACGAACACACTGTGCCCCGCAATACGCGACGGGAACGAGAGAGGAAACCGATTCTGCGTGGAAAAACGCGTGATAAATATGGAGTACCATTTCCAGGGAAATCAATCCTCGAACGTTCAAACCCTATAGCGTCTATTCAATCGTATCTTCAATATTTATCAAAACTACCGACGCAAAAAGAATTGAATATTTCTGCAAGCTTTTCTGCAAAAAGAGGGAAAAAAAAAACAGTGATTTATATTTTGGCACAGGTTCTCGTATAATCGCGGCAGAATCTCGCAGAGGGGCCTCTGAAGTCGATTCGAACGGACGTGGGGCCATGCCAAGTACTTTCGAGCCTGTATAAACAAATTTTATTCCGCGATTTCTTCCTGTACTGTAGAGTAATTGAAGGGAAAAGGAAAAACAGGCAATGTCCATTCGTCGTGATTTTGCGATTTATACCACATTTTGTTGGTGGCAACTAGGGCCACAGAACTGTCGAGTCACGAAGGGTTATAAATTTCAAATAGCCCCTTAAGATAATATTAAAAATTTTATGCAGGCACTGATTAAAAACAGGAAATGTCATAAATACATACAGAATGTCCCCACTGTTCGCCAAAGTATAAGCTTCTCTCGTCGAGGAATTATTTAAGAAGAAAATTATATAAGAGAATTAATTAATTCATTCAACCTTGTTGCTTTCATTGCCGTTTTGTGACGTTCACTGTTTCTCTCCTTACCCTTGAATTAATCTCACTTTCGAGTCCTCGCGCCGAGTGCACCGCAAGCTGTATCTCGGGATCGAGCGGAAGAGCCACGTGTAATATACAGGATCGATTATTCATAGGTCTAACACAATCCGGTCTCAATAAAAGTGTTGGGATGAAATGGAATTCCTTGGGTCTCGGGACGCCAGGCATCGGGAGTGTTTGCGGTGCTTATTGGATTTCTGGGAGGCCTCGAATACGAAATCCAGGAACACTCTGGCATGATAAGAGTTTCGACTTCACGTCGATCGAGATTCAGGCAGCGTGGGAATCGAAAACGTCCGCGATTTATCGCATAAGTTTTTTTTTGTAAGTGTGATAAATAAAGACGAATTATTATTATTAATATTATTATTATTATTAGAAGCTCCGGAACGAGAAATGATTTCCAAGGTCTTTCTGTGAATAAAAATTCTCAGTGGCTCCTAAATCTCTGCACTTGGCCAGCAGATTGTGCCAATTATTTCGGAGCATCGGATCCCAAACTGATCAATTTCATTTCATCGAGTCGATCAGTTTGGTTGGCGTAAGGCTCAAGTTTATCTTCTCAAAGGACGACGCAAGTACCTTCGGTGTTTAAATTCTTCCACGGCAATAGACTTGCCGCCGCAGGTCAGTGAAGGAAGGCTTGAAATGCACACGCGTCAATTAGCGAAAAGATCCGAAGCGTTGCAGATGGAGGCGTTCGATTTTCTCCCGCTAATCAGCTCGAGGCGACGAGGCTGAAGAATCGAAGTTGTTAGCGACCACTTAACGACCTGACACTCGACGCTTTTCGATCCACCGATAGGAAAAAGGTGGAAAGGAAACCCGACGCGGCGATACATAGCTAGAATCGTTATCCCTCGCCGCGGTATCGCTCCAATTTAATTCGAAAGCGGGAATTATCATTAACATCGATTAGAAAGTACAGCGCGCGGGGAAGAAAAGGCGACCGCCTCGTGGAGATGAAAATCTCTGCGGTTACGGCGGCAAGACACTTGTGACATCCATGCAGAGTTGGGCATTAGTCGAATAAAAATTTATTCGACTAAATTTTTATTCGAACGATTAAATAAAAATTTCAATTAAAGTGTAGCTATTCGAGAATAATGAATAAATTAATATTCGACTAAATTTTTATTCGAGTGATCTCGGACAAAAATTTCGAATAATAATTTAGTCGAAAATAAAGAATAAATTCTTAGTTGAATAACTTTTTATTCGACTAAATTTTGATTCGACTAAATTTTTATTCGAACGATAAAATAAAAATTTCGATTAAAGTGTAGCTATTCGAGAATAATGAATAAATTAATATTCGACTAAATTTTTATTCGAGTGATCTCGAACAAAAATTTCGAATAATAATTTATTTGAAAATAAAGAATAAATTCTTAGTTGAATAACTGTTTATTCGACTAAATTCTTAGTCGACTAAATTTTGATTCGACTAAATTTTTATTCGAAGGACCCCCGTGGCGACTAACCGACACGAATAAAGGTCCGCGCACACATATCCGTTCTGGCGCGCCAGTGGTAAGAAAAAGAGGGGCGTAGAGGGGCTCTTCTTCTTATCACTGGCACGCCGGAACGGAACTGACACTTATTCGTTATTTACGAATAACTTCACTTTATTCAAAATTTGTATTCGAGTTCATCGAATAAAAACTTAGTCTACTAAAAGTTTATTCGTTAGTCACGAATAGCTCCATTGTATTCGAAATTTTTATTCCAAGCTTAGTCGAATAATGCCCAACTCTGCATCCATGCACTTTACATCGCAGCAGCTGTTAAGTGTTTATTGGAAAACTTAGTGTACTTTAAAGTCTTCCTCGCGACGCCGCGGCAGCCGGCGAAAATGGGAAACATAAAGATATTAGTTTCTGCGACGCTGCGGCCACTCGCTCTCTCATTAAAACTTCAATCTAATTCAATCGCTCTGATTCATATTAAGGGCCTGAATTAACTCGAATTGGTATTAAAATTGCCCGTCTGGGGCGATCCGGGCTGAACCGACGCGCCACGCACGGCCCCTCGCGTTTACGAGTGCCACAGATTCGATTAATAATTCCGAAAAAGGAAAGATCGACGGCTCGCGCGTCCCTTTACTCTTCCTCCGACGAATTCAATTACGAAGCTGACGCAATCTCGATAATTCCTTTCGGCGGACCTCTTTCGACCGTGGATCGATCGAGCGGATTGATTTTAAGAGAAATATTTCCACGGATATTCTACGCGAGCCTCCTTTCAACGGGATTTTGATTTATTGCGGGAGCTGCGAGTGTTTGAAAATCTCTTTTTAAAGTTTAAAGCACACTGCTGTGGAGATTAGGGTGGCCCCGGCGTTCCAATTATTCGAATCGAATTCCCTTCTCGCGTTTGTTCAAACAGCCGAGTGCCCGACGAAACGAGTTTCCCTCGATTCAAGCTCCAAGCACTCCAACAACCCTGGGCTCGACCCAACTCCGGCCAACCCCTACGCTTCTGCTTATGTATGTTTCGATGCCATTTGCGGCTCAGACCTGGGGGATCGATACCTCGTTCGAACGCGGGCTCGATAAAGCCACGCCGAGGCAGTAACGCGAAATTAACGAGGCCCGGCGACACATAAATGAAACCACTGCACTTCTACTGGAATTAAGGGGTTACATACGTTTAGCCACGGCGAAGATGAATGATCTTAGAATTTATTTTTAGAGGCTTTATTAAAGAAAATAAAGCAATTTTAGGGGGGGGAAATTTTAACTAATTTTTTTTATGCACCAGGCGACACATAAATGAAACCACTGCACTTCTACTGGAATTAAGGGGTTACATACGTTTAGCCACGGCGAAGATGAATGATCTTAGAATTTTTTTTTAGAGGCTTTATTAAAGAAAATAAAGCAATTTTAGGGGGGATATTTTAATTAATTTTTTATGCACCATTATGGAGCAAAATTTTGCATTACAAAGATCATTTAACTTTAAAGTGCCATAAATTGTTTATTTCCTTTTGAATTTAAGAAGTTTGGCCCGTCAAATCATAATGGCAATATTATTTTATAAGATTATCATTTTATTTTTCAGATCCGTCGATTTTTAAAGGAGATATTCTGGCACTTTTTCTTGCAGTGATCTAAAGAACCTTAAAAATCGGAAATATTTTAATACACAAATTACTGTAATGAAATTTTTCGTCCACTTTGGGGACTAATAAATTATTATTATTATTATTTCAACTTTATTACCCTTTAAACGTGACAGAAAAAATAAAAATAAATGATGTGGTACAGATTAGAGTAAAGGCGAGGCCGCAGTATAAATTGTTAGTAAGCCTAACCATAATATAAATCATGTGTAATAAGTGTTCTATTTTATTTTTTGTTAATAAAACCCTTTAAATCGTAATCGTCAAGATTCGCTGCGTCCATCGAAGCCCGCGAAATTTCTGCTCCGTTCGGAGCTGAGCGCCAGTCACGGGACAACTACGTTTCTTATCATACACTAGACTGTAGGCGATCTGAAATCGAATCCTCGGCGTTACACGGCTTTGCAATTACTTCGGCGATCGTGTCCGATCTTATCATCCCCCCAAGCGTATCGTGCAATTACAATAAATCGTGTTAATCGAAATTAATCGAACGGTGCGTTTTGTGCCCGGCCGTATCGTTAATGCATCCTCGACGGTTCGCTGCGCTATCGCTAATCGAGATTAATTACGACTACTGCTAATTCTTGATGGCTAACGACACCGTTCTCGCGAATTTTCATTGCTATTGAACTGTGCTAGGGTGGATGTACCAGTAAATGAACACGTACCAGTGAATGAACATTTTTTATTAAAATGAGTAAAATAAGTTATTAAAGTAAGCAACTAATTAATTAGAGACTTCTTTTCATTTCTTGCTTCACATCCAAACAATTTTTTGCGGCACGTGGAATCAATCGCGCTGCAAACATAATTTTATAATAGTGTTTATTTATTAGCCTTAACTGTTCATTTACTGGTGCGTTTACCGTATCTTCGCTGAATTTCTACGTCGAGGAGACACTTTTCTTTTCAATGAAAATTTTCAATAATCAGCTGTCTGTTTCCTATCAGCTCCACTGATAACTTCCACCAATCATTTCCAGGAATCTAAGCTCCCACCGAGTCTTATTTACTTATCCACGCTAAAATCACTTCGCTGAGTATATGAACGATTCTTGGGGAATGAGTAATCTAGGATTCTGTTTGCGATTCACGCTAAAGTGGATGTCCTTATCGAAATGTATTTGCCAGGATGTAATTGGTCCGAGAGTCCGCTGCCCAGATTCCAAATACTCGAGCCCCCTTCAGGAATCCACTGGCAGCCGAGACTATTTAGCGAAACTATAACGAGGCAGCCGTGGCTCGTTTGCGATCCGCCCGTTTATTTTCTCGACGAATACGTGCCAGTGGGTCGCGCAGGAAACGAAATCCTGCCACGAGGGGGAAAAGGCGAAGGGTGGTTCCGAGGGACGATAATCGTGGAACGCTGGATGCAGATACAAAGCGTTTTACTCTTCGTCCCCTGCTTCGTTGCATAGAGAAATCTCCATTCCTTTTTATTTCTTACAAAACGATTGTTCGCGTCGATAGCAGGCTTTGTTGAAATTGGAGCGGGGTAGCTTGGTTCGGATGGTTCGTAATTCTTCAACTATTCCTTGGGTAATCTTAGTTTTGGGTGGGCATTAGGGGAATTAAAAAATGGGAAATTTAGTGGGGAAGACACTTTTTAATTTCAATTTCTTTAATTTAATTTAACTTAATTTATTTATATATCATTTTTGGTAGATGGAGAATAGAGAAAATCAGTAGAGGACTACTACGTAAAAGAAGAAACCCAAAAATGGACAAAATAAAGGAATAGGGGAGAAAAGGATAGTACCTATATAGAAAATAAGGAAAAAGGGGAGAAAGATCTGTATGATTATGTATCGTAGATTGCGCAGGGTGTTGCTGGATAGGGGAATTAAAAAATGGGAAATTTAATGGGGAAGACACTTGTTAATTTTAATTTCTTTAAATTTAATTTAACTTAATTTATTTATATATAATTTTTGGTAGATAGAGAATAGAGAAAATCAGTTGAGGACTACTGCGTAAAAGTGGAAACCCAAAAATGGACAAAATAAAGGAATAGGGGAGAAAAGAAATAGTACCTAGATAGAAAATAAGGAAAAAGGAGAGAAAGATCTGTATGATTATGTATCGTAGATTGCGCAGGGTGTTGCTGGATAGGGGAAATAAAAAATGGGAAATTTAATGGGGAAGACACTTTTTAATTTTAATTTCTTTTAATTTAATTCAACTTAATTTATTTATATATAATTTTTGGTAGATGGAGAATAGAGAAAATCAGTAGAGGACTACTGCGTAAAAGAAGAAACCCAAAAATGGACAAAATAAAGGAATTTGAGGAGAAAAGAAATAGTAGAGGAAAGGTGGGATAGTTGATCAGCGGGGATACATGATCACATCAGTTTATATCACAACTCAAATAATTAAATACAAACAAAGCACACCATTATTATTACTTTAATAAAAAAGAAAAACTGTGATCAACTATCCCACCTTTCCCCTACCTAGATAGAAAATAAGGAAAAAGGAGAGAAAGATCTCTATGATTATGTATCGTAGATTGCGCAGGGTGTTGCTGGATAGATGGTGGAAGACAGTAGGGAACGCTGACTTTACACGGAAAAGGGTATCGAAAATGTACAGCGAAATTTCCTCGTGGGAGCGTTTCGTTTACGAGAAAATCGATCTTCGACATGTGAGGTGCTCGCATACTAGAGTAAAGCTCGGTTCAACGGACAACGCTGGATATACATAGGTGTCTGCCACGTACGGTGTAACAGAAATAGCAATTGCTGACTAAAAATACTGTTCCCTTACAAAAATACTGGTACGCTTAACAATTGAAACAGAATTTACTCCTCGGTACATTTGAACGGTGTTTAATCTCAAATTACATTAAAGAGTGACGCCGCGACGATACGACAAAAATGTTAAAAAAAAATTTGAAGGAATGGCAACTCTTTTTATTTTGCCAGAAAATTTCTTAATTTGAAGGAATAGCAACTCTTTTTATTTTGCTAGAAAATTTCTTATAGTACTGTAAATTACAAAAAGAAATTTTTCAAACTGCTTGTCTTTGTATTCTAAGTTCAACAGTGTGGGCGTGAAAAATTCCACCGCGGAGTGACTCAAATGGAAAATACATATCAGCTGTGCGGCTACTTTGCCGCTATTTTTAATAAAAAAAATCTGAGAAAATTGTTTTTGTGTTCTTTTTTATGCGTATCATAAGAACCGTGTATTACATTTTTAATAATATTCATAAATTTCTTTAAAACCACGTCAAAAGTTATCCTACCATTTTTTGCCATTTACCGACAAAGAAACTTGAAATAGAGCTCAATATTTTCAGCTGTATTGATCCAAAAATTCCGAAACACCGTTTAAATAGTGGTGGTTAATTTTAGTAGCCGATTGACTAACTTCGGTGGAAGCACCCCTTCAACCCCATCCTATTCGAAAACGAAGCCCCGCGTGGAGAAGCTTTACTGCACATTTTCGATTGGTTTTTCCACGCAGAATCATCTCCGGCAGGGTTGCACGTTCCGCTAGGAGCACCCTGTACGATACAGCCGGGCGTACATAAAAGCCAATCGGGCGGCGGATGGATCGATATGGCCGTCGGTTTCTCTCCCTTATTCCACGGATATATCAATGTTCCACATTGTGCTGGTTCCCTCTATGGGTGCTCCCTTTGACCCTTCGCGCCTCCCGATCGCTTCTCGAGTCGCGGAAACGGAACGACAAACAGGATTAGAAACGTGCTCTCCTCGCGACCAAACACTCGTCCTCTTTCTTTCACCCGGCCTCGTGGCCTACCAAGGGGCTCGCCAATTACCACGTAGAAGTCCTAGAAAACATGCATCATGGCGACAGAATCGAGACTAGAGAATTCAAGAAATTTCTCACGGCGATGAAAGTATCTCCTTATCTTTTTGGAAGCCACGACCCTGGGTCTCTATTTCTTTTCTATTTATCATAATTTTACAGTAATAAAAATTCTATTTACTTGTGATACTGTTAAATAAAACACCCTTGGAGTAATAAAAATTCTTTTTGTCATACTGTTAAATAAAACACCCTTGGAGTAATAAAAATTCTTTTTACTTGTGATACTGTTAAATAAAACACCCTTGGAGTAATAAAAATTCTTTTTACTTGTCATACTGTTAAATAAAACACCCTTGGAGTAATAAAAATTCTTTTTACTTGTCATACTGTTAAATAAAACACCCTCGGAGTAATAAAAATTCTTTTTACTTGTGATACTGTTAAATAAAACACCCTTGGAGTAATAAAAATTCTTTTTACTTGTGATACTGTTAAATAAAACACCCTTGAATTAATAAAAATTCTTTTTACTTGTCATACTGTTAAATAAAACACCCTTGGAGTAATAAAAATTCTTTTTACTTGTCATACTGTTAAATAAAACACCCTCGGAGTAATAAAAATTCTTTTTACTTGTGATACTGTTAAATAAAACACCCTTGGAGTAATAAAAATTCTTTTTACTTGTGATACTGTTAAATAAAACACCCTTGGAGTAATAAAAATTCTTTTTACTTGTCATACTGTTAAATAAAACACCCTTGGAGTAATAAAAATTCTTTTTACTTGTCATACTGTTAAATAAAACACCCTTGAATTAATAAAAATTCTTTTTACTTGTCATACTGTTAAATAAAACACCCTTGGAGTAATAAAAATTCTTTTTACTTGTCATACTGTTAAATAAAACACCCTTGGAGTTCCGAAAATTTGTAAAACTTGATAAAGTTTCTCGCCTTGAGAACTGGAGGACGAGAGATATGAGAAATGGAAGTATCTTTCCTACCAGGTGTCTCGAGAAGAAAGCTCAATTATCAAGCCAACTGCGAATCGAATTGAACGTGAATTTTCCAGCGTCGAACGTGTGGCTTGCAACGCTTATCGCCTCGGCGAGCGTCGAACACGAGATACAGCGCAGAGAAGTTACCGGCGATAAGCGATTTTTGCGTGCACGTTATCGTCGTTTCGTACAGCGAACGTGGGGTAGTATATTTCCTCCGTATATATACTCGATCTTTTCAATCTCACAGGAATTTCTCATTCTTAAATGACTCTCTACGCGCCTCCTAATTCGATTAAATTAATTCCCCTTTGCGAGCGGAGGATCGACGGAACGACGAGCGGTGAGCCCAAGCGAGAGTCAGGCAGCCCATCGTGGAATGGAAATGGCATGCAAGAAACAAAGGCGACGCTGGCTAAATCCGGCGATAAGAAGCGGCGCATTTTCGGCGCTGCCATTGGCAAGATAAGGCCACGTCCAAGCCAATACGGCTTATAGATTCTCGCTGCGCCTTGCCAAACACTGCGGAAAGTTCGTCACGTTTCGCCCGCAGGGAAAGCTCGGTAAATAATCCCCTGGAAATCCGACAGGCGGCTTCAATCAACTCGCAACAATGCGATTTACTTAATTCGCAAAATTCCTTTCCGGTCGCCTAATATTTTCGATGCATTTGCGACGATTATTATATCGATCGTTCTATCGGGGGAACGTTTTGTTTTGGAATAGCGAAACAAGCGGAATCGTATTTATCATGAGACAACATTTAAGATGCAAAGGGAGCAGTTTCTGATCAACCTAAAAGATTTTACTGAGCTATCAAATGTTTGCGTATAAATTTAAAAATACTTCATAATTATTTAATAATTTTTTCGAATAAATTTGTATCGTGATAAACTTATTATATCTTCTGTACATTTTCTGTTTTTATTTCATTTTTCTTTATATCTTTTTACTATAAGCTATGCCAACTGTATTACTTTGTTCATATTTTTGTATTCTAAAGGGTTCTCCCGTTAATTCAATAATAATAATAATAATTATTTGGTATTTATATACTAAAGTGATCAGGAATTGGATTCTCATCAGGAACTGGGTCCTTGACGATATCTCCATTAATTCTTATCATAAATGGCTGAAATTTTTTTACGACTAAGTGAAATTTTTAATAAATACGCGTGGAAAATGCTGGTCGATGAAAACCGTGTAATTTTTTTGTGCATCGTCCCTAAAGAGAGGCAAAAAATTGTCAATCCAGACGAGAATATCACGTTAGAGGGGAAAGTATTACATTGAAAATTTGCTGGAAAAGAATCGATTGAAGGGCTGCGCTGATAAGTGCTGAATCAAGGGGAAGAATATAGCAGCATATTCATCCTGAGTCTTCCGGCCTCGTTCCTTGGATACACGAGAGGCTCCACCGAGAAATAGGCGCCTAAGATGCTGCAACTATGTGCACGCCCATGTGTGCGCGAGCTTGCACCGAGCTCTATGTGCATTTCCGGCGGTTAGCCGTTCTGCGCATGTATTCGCTAGGAATTGGACCACAACGTAGGTAATACTGGTCTCCGGGATGATACGTGCTACGTCTCGATTTAGTAAACCCAAAAAGTAGAAATTAGGAGTTAGTGGTGGAGAACTATCGATGGTACTCACTATCGAAAACTATAGATGGCTTATTTTCAATATCGATAATTATCGGTATTGAAAATCGTAGGTTAGTCAATTAAAAAATAATAACAGCTGAAATTCAGAATCCTAAATTTAATTTGTAATATTATTACAAATTTCGATAGTGAGAACCATCGATAACTGTCGTAAGTACCATCGATAGTTCTCCACCACTATTAGGAGTGCAATTGTAACGTAAGGCAGTGGACCAAGTTTATCAAAATTTCTGCAAAGTAGGTAATGATAGAAGAATATTGATGGATCAGAATTGAAGCCTTCGCGTGCGAAATGAATCTTTCATTAATTCGTACGAGATTATATTATAACACAGAAGCCAGTGATTCCCAATCGGTGGGTCGTGAAGTGTTTTCTGTGGGATCGCCACGGTTTTTTTTTATTTTTTTAATATTATTAAGTTAGAATTATATTCTGAAATACCTATTTTTAATGTGTTTTCTTTATCTAGTTAAATTTATATTATTTGATTATTCGAATATTATAAAAGAGGATCGTGATTCAAAAGAGGTTGGGAAACACTGACGCAGGCAAAATATTACTCGGTACAGATATTGTACACAGTCACTTCGATTCAAGGAATCGTCCGGCTAGACTCTTCGTGCATTGTATGACCGGTTCTTTTTCCCACAGGAGCGTGCCTCTTAATTATCGCGCTCAATTGCACGTAACACTCGTCAACCGTCGAGCGACGATTCGTGCCGTTGCAGAGGAGGATAAACTAAAGCGACACTGTCCAACTAAACCGCTCGTTTTTTATAATTCCGTAGTTTTCAAAGCAGAGTGGAAGCAATTAATAAGGAAATAAATAAAACAATCGTCTTTCCTCTTCTAAACGCAAGCCCCGCGTTCTAGAATTTGAATTATTGCTCGGGAAGCGTTTAGAAGAGGAAAGTTATTGTTACCCAACGAGGAAGATCGAAAGGAAAAGCGAAGAAAGGCTGCGGAGGAACAACTCCGCCGTCGAATATCTGCGGTTATGCAAAGGAAAAGGAAAAATGTGCTGCTCGGTTGAGTAAAAGGCCAGCAGCGCGAGGATTTCAACGTTTCTCGGAAAACGATTAAGGACGCAACACCTATGTTACGTACGTGCGAACTGCAGCACGCATTTTCTACGCCTGCGACGCGCGCAGAATTTTCTTATTCCTCTGTCCAGCGCCCAGGAAGGAAGGTCGAAAATGATAATTGCAAAGCGCGGCTTCTGGCGCGATGAGTGCCACTTTAATACCAGCCGATGAAGAAGCTTGGGATTACAGACTCTTCCGCGCCGAAGCAATAAAAAGGAAAAGGACACCTGGCTAATAACTAACGAATTTTAAAATTCATCTCTACTCGTTAAAGTATTAAAAGAGGTTACCTTGAAAAGAGAGGACTATTTATAAATTTGATTTACCGAAAGCAATTTTGTTAATCAAAAATCGTAATATGCACTTCAAACCACATAATTCGGATTGTTCGACGTGTAGCCGTTGTTGAAAAAAGCTGTGTCGTCCAAACGAAAAAAGAAAAATACCCCTTAAAGTATGTAAAAGAAACTAAATAGTCCTTATCATACGCTATTTTTTAAATCTTCATTTCGGGAAAAAAATATGAGTCATTGAACTTTAAAATGCAATATCTGAGAAAAATCAGTTTTTTAATAATTAAAAACAAACTGCCGCTTTTAAAAAAAAATCCACACGACAAAGACTAAGTAGATATTGATCTGAGAAATAATCGTGCTAAGTTTCATTCAAATCGGTTCAGTAGTTTTTTAAATATCGTTGACACCGATTTGAAAAACGTTCTTTCGAGAAAACAGCTGTTAAAGTTTAAGAGATAATTTTTTCTCGTCGAATATATAGAAAATCGTAAATTCCGGGGCCACAGAATTGACCTTCCTTTGATGCCGTACCTACTACAAATTCTTAATTGAAAAAATTGATTTTTTAAACCATTAAACACGTTAACATAACCCCATACCTGCGAGCGCAATATTCCAAGTTCTATTAAATACTCCACGAGGTACCGACGATATTCTCGAGTTACTCGACCAGGTTCGCAGCCTCCTCTCTAACGAGAGCATCGGGACAACAACAAAGCAATGAAACGAACCGCGCCGCGCCGTTTGCAGAAGAGTCCCGTGCACGATTCGGTGTACAAGTTACATATCTCCGTGTCCCCGTAGCGAAAAGTGGGCCGCCTGCGAGATAACGCGCCGACTGAATCATGCTCTCCACCGTAATCATTACGTAAACGGTTTCAGCAACTAGGGATCCATAGTCGGCCACGCAATTAGAAATAAAACGCCCCCCCCCTCCCCCTCCCCTTCCCCCCCCCCCCCGCGTGGGAAAGGGCGCGATACAATTAACGCGGAGTCACGACCGGTGTCTCCTTTAATTACGGAACGATCGTCACCGCGATACCGCGGCGACTACGGTGGACGATTTTCCAAACTGGCCAACGAGCGATAGCCAGCCACTATTCGTCGTACGTTCGTCATCGCGAGGCGAATATTGATCTATCCGCTCCCCCTTGATCGGTCAACCTGGCACGTGGTGATCCAACCCGAACACACGTTGCTGTGGTCGAACGTGTTTAACGGTCACTGCTTTTTCGGCGTTCTACTGGGTGGTCGGAAAGAAGGGTCGCGGAATTTTCAGGCTTTTGGTACTGTTGGAAAATCTAATGTATGAGAAATCTTCATTTTTTTGAGTCTGTAGATTTATATCGAAATAGTGTGGAGACTGAAATAGTCTATCTTTGTTAGCGGTGGTTTGTGCGGCAAGTTTAATCGAACGGGTTTTGGATAATCAGGCTTAATGTGGTAGTTTTTTAAGTTGTTCAACTCTTCTCTTCTGTGCTCAGTTAGCTGCATGGAATAGGACGGGCAAATAGCTGAAATCGGTCTTTATACGCGACTGCCGCTTTATCTGCTTTTATGGCGCCGGTAAATCCTTTATCTAGGTTGTGCAATAAGAGAAGCGAATACGAGCAATAAAATCACGATCAAATGAATGATGCGTCGTAAAAAGGAAATAAATATAGGGCTTCGTAAGAGGCCTTGTCTACTAGTTATCGAAAACGGTTTCTCGATATTCAGGACACTAATATTCCGCGAAAAATCGTAATACATATACTATTATCCGTATACAGAGTGTCTCGAAATTAAACGATCAAATTATACCAACGTGAGCAAAGAAAGCACATAATCAACATACTCGAACATCATTTAAACTCTAATTCAAACTGACATGGAACTCTCTCGATTTACATTTGAGGTTATGCGATGTAAGAATTCTCTGACATAATCAGAAATGAAATTACTATCCTGAAGCCTATAAATATTTTACTTTCTAATTCAACGTTGATTGCACCATACGCATTAACTAAAAGCCATATCAATGAATTGAACGTTTTCAAAGTTGTCGGGTCTGCGCCGGCAGCGGCGGGAAGTTCAAACCGCGTGAATGGACGAAATTAACGTTCCCTCCCTTTCCGTCCAACTCTCCGCAACGACAAACCTATCCCGGCGCATTTAAACCGTCCCGCTGACGAATACCATTCACGAGACACGAAAGCACAGTTTGATCGTTTAATTTCTGAGTACACAGCTAACGGAGGAGAACGAGGCGTGATTGGTACGCTGGGATTCCCAGGGACGAATGCAGGTCACAGCGATACCAATGACGCGAGTGTCCGCTGGACAGTTTTCAGCGCGACCGTTAGAAGGTTGCGAAGCGACAATAACGACGGATCAACACACCTGAGGTATGTTGGCGTTTAGCTGGCGGTTCAGCGAGTCCCGTTCCTTCTCGACCTCCTGCAGCCGTGCCTCGGACTCCTGAAGCCGCTCCTGGCTCTCCCTCAGGGACTCCATCAGCTTGTCCCTCTCGTCCAGCATCGAGACCATCAGCTGCTCGAAGTTCGCGTCCTCGCCGGAGAACTGCGAACTCCGCTGGCTGATGCTGTCCTCCGCGATGGTCGGCATCACGTCGCACATCATATTCCACATTTTGCGTTATATCGCTCACCGGCGAGCAACACCAGAACTCCACTCGAGGATCGCGAGGATCCTCAGATCCAGAGGGGCACACACACACACACACGCGCGCGCGCGGGAGATACGTGCGCTCGCGCGCGCAAATCGAACAGGGCTGGCGAAGTCCCCCTGCGCTTCCGATAGGTTCTAGTCCGTCCCCCGATACGCGTTTCAGTCAGTCATCTTCGTCGGCTTTCCCGTCCTTGTCTATCAGCCGGCCGTTCGGCACGCTCCTCGTCCCCGTGTCCTCTCGGTCTCGGTCTCTGTCACGGGCCGATCCCAACGACATCCACACGCGCGCGGTTCCACTATCGTTCCACACGCCCGACTAATTCTACTAGAGCGGGGGCCGATATCCCGGCTTGCCCAGCAGACGAGCTATCCGCGCTCGCGACGGTAATCGTACCTCCGTTAACTGGCACCCACCGGCGGAATCATCGCACGAGCGAGCTGCCCGACGGTCCCAAGTTCAACGTGGCTCGGCCGGCCAGGAGCCGACTCACCGCGATCGAAGCTCATGTCTCATTTTCGCCAGCGCGGCGAGGGCATCCCTTGCCTGCGTCCTGCTGTGCTTGTTTACGGAAGGGGACGATCGACGGTGTTCAGGTGTGTGGCTCACGAGGGCAGTCGCGGTCGGCTACGGTTAAGTCTCACCGCCCCCGCCCCCCTCCAAAAAAGTGATCGATCGAGTGTCGTTTCAAAAATGTTCCGGCACCGGCGATCGGGCGCGGATAGATCGATGGGTGGCCGGTTCCCCTTCGCGTTCACCTTTTTTGACAGGTATCCAGGCGTACCCGCCGGAATCGGCGCACGTAAAAACCACACGTTTCGATCCCTTCTGGCTTATGCCTCACGCACCGACACGCCACTCTCCCCTTTCCATCTCGTCCGTTTTCGCGTAAGCGACTGTGAATCGGGAGCTGCTCGACTCGGAGCTAGAGAGCCACGGGGCCGCGCTCCACGATCGACTCCAGTGGTGCCGGGCGCTCGGGCGCTCTGACAATCGTGGGCTGCTGTCGAACGACACGGGGCGACTCACTAGACGGGCCTCCGTTTACTTTCCACTTCGGTCTCATTCAGACGCATTCAGACGCGGCCGCGCAACGTATCGGTCGGCCGCTGGTGTACCACTGGCGAGTCTGACCAAGTGCCCGCTGAACGGGCACACGAGACAGCGGCTGCCACGGCGGGGTATTCCGGGTAACGAGGCACGGGGTCCGCTCGATTTCGCCCTCCTCTCCGTGAATCTCGCGATCTCCGCGTATCCTCACCATCCGAGACTCGGCCGACCTTGCGATACCGATCGTACGTACGTGCGGTGCCCGAGACGCGGCTCAGCGGATGACGATCGGCATTTCCATGGCATTATCGCGGCGGGGCCGAGCACTGACACACCTACGGTTCCTTCCTACCGCCCAGCCTCTCTACGCTACACCATTTCCGATACCGGCGGCCATCTTGCCGTGACGTCAGCCCCCGTCCCCGAAGCCCCGACCGACTCCACCCGAGCGCCGCCACGACTCTGACCGACCGGCCATGTTTACAATCGAGCCGCGGGATCGATGGTCGCTCTGGCCGCGTTCTCATCGACGAATTCGCGCCAAAAAACCGCGGGAAATTCGAACGGTCCCAGTTTACTTAATTCCTACAAACTCACTGTAATACGAAATGGAAAGTTAGTTTCTTTTAAAATTTAAATACCATGTCGAGCTAATTGCTAACAAGTGGTTTAAGTGTTTATGCACTTGACGATCTTCATACTTTTATTATTTGTTTAAAATACTTAGATTGTATTGCAGTCTTTTTGCTTCGAGGAATGAATTATGCGAAGTGATTGTTTAAATAATAAAATGATATTGAAACTAAATACTCTGCTTACTTTCTTTAAATACCTAGACCTACAAATCCTCGCGACGGAGATGAGCTTCTGTTTCTATTACTCTTCGAAAGTCACGCGTGAAAATTATTTCTATTGAGAATTTTAGTTGGGATAACTGTTATCTTGAATTCTTTAATATTCTAGTGGGGTTTCTCGAAGAGAGATTCTTTCAAATCCATCGGTATTTAACTCGACGATTTCGATCGACGCGGAAGGGAGGGGAAAAAATCGGGCAGGCACAGCTTCCCGGAAGGCGGAGACTGCGCTGCATCGTGAGATGCTGGATGATCAATACCGACCGGTGTGTCAGATTCTGGACCGAGAAATAGAATCGAGAGAGACAGACAGAAGCTAGCATCATGGAAACAGCGACGCATACTTGCCCGCCAGGAGCTGCCGGTAAGTGCTTCGCTTTCAACTCAGAATATCTTTAAATAAAAATATGAAGCCTTGCATCGCCTCTGCATCATCCTATCTGACGATTTCATTCCCTCATCCCTTCGCTGTTTCATTAATTACAAAGAATCTTAACCCTCCCTGGTCACGCGGGGTGAATCTCACCCCAAGAGCAATTTTCGACTTAAAATGTCGTGCCTTTACGATTTCCAAAGTGAATTTATCGTAAAAAGAAAAATAAAAAAAAAATTAAAAATCGCTTTTCTGCGACAACCGTGGAAAATTAAATACAAATTTTACCATATCAAAATTTACATTTCCAAAAGAAGACCACTAGACCATGATTGTATAATTATTGCGAATGTGGAATTACCTATCACTGAAAAGTTAAAATATTCAAAAATACGAAAACGGTGAGTCAAAAAATGACGCTGGGGCAAAGTGAAGCCCATGTGACCAATTTGTGATTATAAGGTGTGACCACGAAGGGTTAAATTATCCCCCACGATTCCTGTATCTATTTTCCTAAATGTGAAGCCCAACTTCTTTCAAGAAAGCCAGAACGCACTCCTTTACTGGCAACTGTGTTATATATCCGACATCCCTCGACCCTCCCATTTCCTGGATTACTCTGTACTCGTCCAAGTTTTAGATATACCCGGTGGCGATTCGATCGAGGATATCGCCGAGTCGGTGGACGAGCTGCGCGAGAAATTGGCGAACATGAAGAAGCTGATGGAGGAGCGAAAGGGCACCACCCTGGGCGAGATAAGCGCCAGCAAGAGAAAGGAGACCTCGGACATCATCGACGGTAACTTCCTCTCGTGGATATTCGGCTCGGCGCTCATCGTCATCCTCAGCGTCAGCTTCTACGCTTTTTACAATCTCTACCACGCGGTCCTGAAGAAATTCCCCTCGCACCACACGGAGCTTTAAAAGGTGAGCCCGATCTCTATGCTCGCGTATCTCCGCGGCAAAATCGGCTTCCCTATCTTGACGATTTTTCAGGCAAAGCTGGCGAGTAAATCCTGACGAGTGATTCCCACGAAATTTCTGACGGAGAGGTAAAGAAACGTGCGAATGAATCTTCCAGCGTCCTCGTGTCACCTTTTTCAACAAAAGGGAGTCTTGGAACGATCGTTGGCTGACGGATCCTCGTTTCATACTAAATATATTCGTCGCATCCGGGAAAATCGAGCTCGGAAAATGAATTAGAAGGATATTCCTTTCTTGCGGACGTTTGAGGATTTTAAACGGTTCCGTTGATAAGTCTGTAGCTTTCTTTTCGATCGAAAAATACTTCCTTTTGGTTCGTTGAGGTGCGAATCCAGGATAAAGTAAAATATCGTGAGTTTAATCTCGCGAGGCAACCTTATTTTATTATTTTTAAATTATTTTGTCATTTAGTTTCGTGAAATTAGACTCTAACGAGACAAGTTTTATGATATAGTTTCGAAAAATTATTTTACCATTGAGTTGTTGCTGAGATTTTTGTGCCATGATATTCTATGATACTCTCGTGTAAAATCTCGTCGCGGATTAGCACCTCTACGAAGCTTTCAATCAATCTTCCACCACCTTTGTTTCTCAAGAAACGCGGCTACTGTGTGCTATTATTATAAAAATCGCCGTTGAACGCGGGAAACTTTCGTATCGCTCATTTATTCGAATGTACATATTGTGAATACTGAATAAAATTACGATTCGATCGAGAGTCGTCGAAGGTTCCCTCGATATTTAGATCCCATCTGAACTCTCCAGCAGAGCTAGTAACCGATCGCTCTCGCTCAATTACTCCCTCTAATTTCTTTTTCTTTTAATACGAGAAACAGCACTGCGAACGATTAATGGGAAATCACTATGACAGAAACGGTGGTGCGGTCAAAATTTCTCATCGTAAAGGAAAACAACTCACGCGGGGATGCCTTGGCTTTTCAGCGACGGAAGCTGTAAGTAATTAAAACGATCGATCAATATTTCGGGCGCGGAAAGCATCGCGAAACGCGTCAACCTACAGAACAGAACTGTCCTTTTGTTTTCCAGCTCCTTGGTGAAGTTGTTCAGCATCTTCTGGTAATTTTCTTGTTGCTGCAATCAGAATGTTCGGTCAACTCGATGCAATAAGGGGACTAACGCTCGAAAATGGGAAAAATTATTGTCGAAACGCTAAGAAGGATTGGAAAATTAAATGTTGTTAAAAAAATTATATTTTAAAAAAAATAGTGTCGCGACACGCATTTTTTCTATTTACAGTTTGTTTATCCAATCATTACCATTCGAGCTAAAAATTATAAACGAAAAATTTGTCTTCGTCAATATTTCTTTAAACATAAATTTGCGATAACTTGAGGAAATATTAATTGATCGTTATGAGACATAATACATAACTTCAAAATTGCCTCGATACTTTATTACGGTGAACATTGAAATACATGGATTATGTCCAGTATTACTTTTTAATTAAATATTATTACATTTTTTAACACTTTCGTGCATACATTTTATGGCTTCGCCAGATAGAGTTTTCTAAAGTTATGTTTTAAGCCTCACAACGATCCGTTAATATTTACTGAAGTTATCGCAATTTATGTTTAAAGAAATAATAATTTTGGAGTATGAAACATTTTTTGTTTACAATTTTTAGCTCGACTAGTAATGATTGGACAAACAAACTGCAAATAGAAACAATCTGTGTCATAGCGAGCTTTACAACACTGTATTTTTTAAAATACAGTTTACCAACATTTAATTTTCCAATCTTTTTTAGCGTTTCGATAATAATTTTTCCCATTTTCCCACTGACCCTTCAATTACTCTTCTACTCTCATAGAAGATCTTACCTTCATCACTTCGTGCCTGAGAGCCTCGCGTCGAAGCGACAAGCTCGATATTTGTTCCTGCAATATTTTCACCTATTAAACACGTAAAACCCGTTTGGCACCGAGTTACCGAGTTTCCCGCGATCGGGATTTAAATCAACGAACCTCATCCTCGGTCTTCCGAACGTCCTTCTTCAGCTCGACCATCAACGATCGATATCGATTCTGGCAGGTCGACGTCTTCGTCTCCAAATCGTGCAACACCTTCTCCGCGTTCTGGATCTCACAGTGGGATTGCCGCAACTGCATTTATCGCGTGGAGGAATAATTACACTTTGCGCTCCGATTTCGCAGAGGCGTCGACTCTGAAAAACTGACTCTAACCGCGCGTTCCTTTTCACTGAGCTTCTCCGTTAGCACCTCCAGCTTGTCGTCCACGCTCTCGTGGCTCTGAAATCAGCATCAAATCTCGCTATAAAAAAACAGCCCGATGTGTTTAACGCACTCGTAACATGGACGTAGCTTTAACCCTTTAAGTGCATGTATTCTGTGCGGAGAACGCCTATGGGCGTTCGGCGCCTGTGGTTTAGAGATACGCCGCGAGGAGTCCCGCACGTGGCGCACGGTTCGATGCAGTGCACTCAAAAGGTTATCGGGAGAGTAACGTTCGTAACTAACTTCAGCTTCTGCTGGGGCTTCCGGTCTTCTGTTATGGAACACGATCTACGATGGGGGGTTCGAATTAGTCGATTCGAGTGTAGAATTATTCGCTGGGCTATTGTACTTACGCATTTTCTCAGTTCCTCCGTTTCAGTATTGTACTTTGCGCGTAGTAAGATTACGAATTAGTGGGAAGTACAGCGGTTGCTATGAAGTAAAAGGATGTTTCTCACCATAACCATCAGGAAGGTGACGGTGCAGTACACGATGAACATAAAGATGCATAATATCTCGAAAGCGTAGGCCAACAGTGCGAACCACATTACGAGAAATTTTCGCAATAACTTTCGATCGGACGAGTTGACGACAGTGGACACAACGACGTCACTGGGTGAAATTTAATACACATATCATTTTACTAATAAAAATCGAAGATCGGGACGAGTAAAATGGGAAAACGGTGCGGGACGCCAGGGCGCGGTTTCCATTTTGAATTATCGCTTCGAGAATCGAAATATCTCCACGCGGCTCGAACGTTTCGAGGGATCGATCGATATCGCGTTGGCGCGACACGCGTTGAACATTTAAAAATTGTTTAATTAGCTTCGAAGTAAATTGTACGATTACGCAGAGAGTGTATTAAATTTATGAATAAGAAGATATCTGTGTTAATAGAAAGGTTTTCAGAATTACACGATTGTAATGAGGAAGATTTTATTGTGTATAAAAAAGTAATGAACCTCCCTGATAACCAGATGTCTGCAATCTGACGTCAGATTGGCAACAGGGTCTGCCGTGAGAGCGCAGAGCCTGACGTCAGATCCGTAGTCATCTGTGTCCGCATTAGGCTGCGGTCTGAGGTACAGAGCCTGACATCAGGGCCTGACGTCAGATTGGCAGCAGATTGACAGCAGATCCTGATGTCAGATCGGCAGCAGATCGACAGCAGATCCTGATGTCAGATCGGCAGCAGATGGACAGCAGATTCTGCCGTCTGCTTGGCACAGCTAACAGCGCCATCTGAGGGTCAGAATTAGCAAACTAACGTGTGGTAAGAAAAAAAAATACAAACGTTGGTATTCACAAGCGGTCACCCATCCAAGTACTAACCGCGCCCAATACCGCTTTAACTTCAGTGATCGGACGAGAACTTGTATTTTTTCTAGCACAGAATGATCGTTGGTAAAAATTTGGCTCTTATTAATACTTCTTGTGTAAAAATCTTCATACTATTATATTCTAAGAACTTATTATATAACGTTTAAGTCGAAAAGAGTCGTTGTTCTGTGGCATAAGTACCTGTTTAAACTACAATTTTACATTTTCTGTGTACTTTACTGACGTGGTAGTAGAATTGGACACAGTTTAAATGTATTCTACAGGAATTAAAGGTTAAATTGTGAAAATAAGTTAATTTATTATATAACTAGCATGCTCCGTCTCGGCTACGCCCGAGTTATTACCGTGATTGATTCATGTTTATCTTTACATAGTATAAAATAAAGTCCCCGGTAGCCGTCTGTATGTTTGATCCCGCTAATCTCGAGAATCACTGTACGAACTGCGATGCAGCCCCCACCACCCCATACGTTTATTTAATGATTAATGATTAATAATAAGGATAATGATAGAAAACCGAAATAAGTAAGAAGCTCCTTAAAGCACAATAAAGCTGCAGGTGCGAGATACAGGTCTCTAGTGTTGTGGATCTTATACATAGCGTGGCGAGCACCGCTGTGTGCGAAAGAGATGCGCGTGACGGTTGCCCGTACAGTGGTGGGGATGCGAGTCCCACCGTTAGCTGTTCTGTGAGCGCTGCGATTCACGAAAACCTTGCTTCACTAAAATCGTCATTGCTCGGCTTCTATTTGTCACAGCTTAATGTCGCATACACATAAACCTTCCTCGAGAAATGCTTTACACAACGGTGCAACCCGCATCACAATCCATCCAGTGGTTTCGGAGGTTTAAGATTTTGAACAAACGAACAGTTACATTTTTATTTATATAGATATAGATAGAAGATAGATAGATATAAGAAGAAGATAGATTATATAGATAGATTGTGAAAATAAGTTAATTTATATAATAAATTCATAACATTAACCTTTAATTCCTGTAGAATACATTTAAACTCTGTCCAATTCTACTACCATGTCAGTAAAGTACACAGAAAATGTATAAAAATTAAATACAACAGGTAAAAAGAATTGCGTTAGGTAAGTTATTTAATATTGATATCATTTGTAATTTAAACTGGTACTTATACCACAGAACAACGACTCTATTCGACTTAAACGTTATATGATAAGTTCTTAGAATATAATAGTATGAAGATTTTTACAAATGAAGTATTAAAAAGAGCCAAATTTTTACCAACGATCATTCTGTGCTAGAAAAAATACAAGTTCTCGTCCGATCACTGAAGTTAAAGCGGTATTGGGCGCGGTTAGTACTTGGATGGGTGACCGCTTGTGAATACCAACGTTTGTATTTTTTTTTCTTACCACACGTTAGTTTGCTAATTCTGACCCTCAGATGGCGCTGTTAGCTGTGCCAAGCAGACGGCAGAATCTGCTGTCCATCTGCTGCCGATCTGACATCAGGATCTGCTGTCGATCTGCTGCCGATCTGACATCAGGATCTGCTGTCAATCTGCTGCCAATCTGACGTCAGGCCCTGATGTCAGGCTCTGTACCTCAGACCGCAGCCTAATGCGGACACAGATGACTACGGATCTGACGTCAGGCTCTGCGCTTCAGATCTGGTTATCAGGGCTTGTTCCGTGGACTTACAGATCGAACAATTCCAAAGATATCTGATTTGTAAATGTTTTAAATTAATCTAAATAAAGAACTCATTTGGGCGATAAACGGTCGTACTTTTCGATTAGAAAATATTCTCGTTAATTGCTCGATTCGAATTTCCAATTCACAAGTAACATGTCCTGCTTAATTTCGAAACATTTATTTATACTTCGTGAAAAATGAAACGCTCCCGCTGCTGACCGATATACGCTTTATTGCGAACTCTAGAAATAGAACATATGTTTGCCCCAATAATCCCGACACATTGGAATCGCGCCCTTGGATGTTCGAGTAAAGCGACGTAATTCTCATTTTATGCATAATTTCATGCCGAGGCACGTGTGTTTGCGATGCCTTCACACAGCAGTCTCGAGAAACAGACAGTTGAAATTCAACAGAGATTATTCGAATACTATAACCTGCAAGAATGGAATGCTGGCATCCAGAGATGCCGATGGCGACAAGGACCGTAGCAGATTCAACGATGCCTGTAAATTCTCAACTCAAAGAACAGTGCTACCCACTCAATCGCAAATCGTTATTGCTGGCGCTGGAACGGTTGCCAATTCAGTGGCCTATCATCTTGTTATTAACGGGTGGAACGATGTGCTGGTCTTGGAACAAAATAGGTATATTAATTTAACAAATCGAATGAGCTCTCAGTGAGAGAAGAAAGAATAATGCTTCGGTAGTTGTCGTAACGCCGTGGATTTTTGTATTCGCTAAATCGCATATACCTTGTATCATCAAGATATTTTATTTTAAATAAAAGTAACGTTCCAACGGCTACGTTTACTGATTAATGATTAGAGGATAGGATGATTAAAGAGATTTTTGCTACAGGATCGCAAGTGGAACATCGCACTTTGGCTCGGGGACCCTTGGTCTCTTCAAACCAATATCGCGCAGAAACTTGATCTCCTACAGTATTAAATTGTACCAGCAGCTACAAGAAATGGGGTACGATATCGGACTGAGGCAATGCGGCAGCATAAACTTAGCTCAAACCAAAGATAGAATGATAGCTTTAAGGCGAAGGATGGCTTATAACGTGCCTACAGGTTTACACTGCGAGGTGAGATTTACCAATTGAACGGCGAGGCGAAGGAAGCAGGGCGCTTTTAATGAGTTATAAATCGGTCAGGTTTTAGGGAAGGAGGAACTAAAACGATTACACCCGTATTTGAACGTGGAGGATATCGAAGGTGCGGTTTGGGTGCCAGAAGACGCGGTTGCCAATCCCAGCGCAATTTGCGAGACTCTAGCTAAATTGGCGAAGATTGGGGGAGCGAAGTACGTGGAAAACTGCAGGGTAGAGGAAGTGTGCACGGAGAACGGAGCTGTGAGGAGTATCAAAACTGAGCATGGAGTTATTTCCTGTGAATATTTCGTCAATTGCGCAGGAATGGTAAAGTCTCTCTTTCTAATACAATTCTGTTTAAGGGGGAGCCCTATTTAGGATGCTACTGAAGACTTTGTAACGTAAAAATTAATTCTTATCGTCTGAATGTGAACTAAAATACCCTGAAAGTTTGGAAAAGATTCGCTTAACAGTTTCTCAGAAAAAAAATTCCCAAGAATCACATTATAGGGCTGTCCCCTTAATTTAATACTCATACGTGTATAATATTACACACGACAATCATCTTTCCAACATCTGCACAGTGGGCACGTGAATTAGGACTGAAATGCAAGCCGCCGGTCAGAATCCCAGCGTACCCTGCGGAACATTTTTATGCGATCGCGTCTCCTTTCCCGCCTGCTGTCGACGCAAGCATACCGTGCATACGAGACTTTGATTCACACTCGTACATGAGAGAGTGGCTAGGTATTCCACAGATCAGAATTCAATCTTTATTCCATGTCTGACAATGACTGCATCGATACCCAAACTTACAGGGAGCTTATTAGTCGGTTGGTTCGAACTGGAATCGAAACCAGCATTCGAGAATACTACTGTGCCTATAAAGAACTGGAGGAAGTATCTGAAAAACGATCGTTCGCACTGGAAACCGTTGTGGAATAAAGTGGTACACAGATTACCGATTCTGAGAGATGTAAAGCCTACTGTGCACAACTGTCCTGATAACTTTACGCCCGATGGTAGGTGGATACTAGGGGAAAGCCCAGAAGTGAAGAACTACTTCGTCGCTGTCGGCATGAATGGAAATTCATTGCAAGGTAAGAAGCTGAGTCTTTAGGCAGCTGTGGATACTAAAACTGGAATATATCTTCATCAGGGGCGGGAGGAATAGGTAAAGAAGTCGCAGAGTGCCTAATAAACGGTGAACCCACGCAAGAATTACTTCCCTTTAGCGTGCAAAGATTCCTCGATTTACATAGCAGTAAACAATATTTACAGCAAAGGACGAAGGAGATAGTTGGTAGAAACTACGCGATCCTGTACCCTCACCAATGCGAATATAAATACGCTCGGAAGCTGCGTTGCTCGCCTTTATACTCGGTTCTCGAGGAACGTGGGGCGATATTCGGAGTGAAAATGGCTTACGAGCGACCGCTTTACTTCGATTCGACTTACAGAAGTAAGCAGGTGGATTACACGGCTTTTCCTTTCCACTCGTGTTACATTCAAATCGACTAAAACGCAATTAACGTAATTATAAGGGGGGCAGAAGAAGCCGGTCATGCCGCGAGGCAGTTTCTACAAGCCAAAGTTCTTCGATTTCATGAAGGAGGAATTTGTAGCGTGCAAAGAAGGTGTGGGGATAATAGATATGAGTTCCTTTTCGAAGATCGAAATTAAAGTGAGTATGTGAAACATCACTTTTTATAAAGACCTGTTCGTAATAATCTATACACTTGCAGTCTAGTCGCTGGGAAGTTGTGGAGTATCTACAACAATTGTGTTCCAACGATGCGAACATACCAGTCGGCTGTATGGTGCATACGGGAATGCAAAATGACAGAGGAGGATACGAAAATGACTGCATTCTGGTAAGGCAGGCGGAGAACAGTTACTTTATGGTTTCGCCCACTTCGCAACAAACGCGTATTTACCAATGGATGTCTAGGTAAAATACAACTAAAAAATGTAGACAATTATTTATGATCCTGCAAATGAGTTTTAAAGGGAGTATTAATCTGTTGGATAGACATTTGCCAGCAGATCGCTCGGTGGGTCTTAACGACGTAACTTCAAAGTATACTGTCATCAACTTGGTAGGGCCCAAAGCGCCGGGACTACTGTCAGAACTTGCAAATTCCAACATTAATCTCTCTCCTTTCACGTATAAGGTATATCGATATTATTCCGCATTACTACAACTAGGGCTGGGACTATTTGTCGAATTTTTCGGTATTCAAATATTCGAATACTTCAGTTGCTCAATTATTTGGTGAATATAATTCGAATATCCAAGTATTTCAATACTATTCGAATATTTAAGTATTCAAATATTTAAGTATTCGAATATTTAATTACTCAAACATTTAAGTATTCGAATATTTAAGTACTCGAGTAAGTATTAGTTTCAGTTGTGAGTTCGTTAGTTTGTCAGGGTGAAATCTTGTAAGCTAATAGCTTGATTTATAATTCACACCATACTATTCGAATACTGAAATACTCGAGTAGTATTCGAATACTGAAATATTCGAGTAGTATTCGAATACTGAAATATTCGAGTAGTATTCGAATACTGAAATATTCGAGTAGTATTCGAATACTGAAATATTCGAGTAGTATTCGAATATTAAATTACTCGAATAGTCCCAGCCCTAATTACAACCACATCAATGATAAATACAAACGATTTTACTGCTCGACAGACTGTAAACGTGGCATACGCCTCGGACGTGATGGTAATGTCGTTTACAAACACCGGCGAGTCCGGTTACTGCTTATATATACCCTCAGAATATGCGCTTCACGTATACTCCAGATTAATGGAAATCGGCAAAGACTACGGAGCCCGAGATGTGGGTGTACTCACGCAACGTTTCATGCGGATAGAAAGATTTATTCCTTTCTGGGCCGAGGAACTGACGCCGTTCGTTACCCCGTACGAAGCTGGATGCGGATACAGCGTAAAGTTAGATGTAAGTAGATCACTGAGATTACTCGAGGCGCAACAGCTTTTACCAATGCGATCGTTTGTCCCGATAGAAAGAGTACTTTATTGGCAAGTTTGCTTTACAACGTCAAAAGGAGCGGGGCGTGACAAAGCGATTAGTATTATTCGTTGTGAACAAATTGGACATCGACAAGGACGTCTGGCCATGGGGCGGCGAGCCGATTTATCGGAACAATGAATTCGTAGGAACAGTTACATCAGCTGGGTAGATACAAAAGGATTACTGACAAAATCTACTTTTCGCGATAGCGTCGAATTATTAATGGACCGTCACTTTTTATAGATATGGTTTTGCAGTAGAGAAACATATCTGCATTGGTTTCATCAGTTCTCCTGGATCAAGGCATGCGCAACCTGGTGCAAGCATCGTTACAACAGATTTTATAATGGACCCCGCAGCCCGTTACGCAATCGATATCGCCGGGACCAGATTCCCTGCTAAACCCCACATTCATCCATTGCCTATACCGACTTTGAATAGTAAATTGAACAAAAAATATATCCCCACACCCGTTATTGCGTACGAGAGCGACGTGTCTCGTTGGTAGATCTCTCGTCCGCTTTGATTACTTGCAGAAGAGAAACGATTCTTGCTCTGCGAGAGAATGTCCCAAATATAACACTTATATTGTACGTACTTTACTTGTGTATTCACGAGTGCCTGAACTTACACGTAGAAATATAAATGTTGTACGCGAGTCATACATGCATTAATGTAAACACATGGATACCTATATAGAGTTTAGTGATTCAGCATCGCGATGGAATGCGACTTTCGTGACCTCTTTTATTATATATAAAATACTTTATTTAATGTATACTGTACTATTTAAATTGTAAAATATTCTACGACTTCTGCTCTACTCGCAGCTATATTAAATTAATGTATATTTAAACGGATTTATTTATAGCAGATACATTTATACAGAGTTTAGAAGGCCATTTTACAATTTAAACACTATGCTACCTCCCAATATATATCACGCATATATACACTAATGTGACATCCATGTTCAAAAAGCGACAATGTAATTTGTGGATTTATCATATTTTACACTGCAAATATAAATTGCATACACATATAATTTACCAGCAATTACTGTTTTATATGTAAATTATACACCTGCCTCTCGTAATCCGTTATCTTCCACTGCGATTATAGAGTATATTCGGTAGCCTATATCCAAGTAAAACACTTGTGTATTGCTATTCGCGAAGCTTCCTTGTATATCGATAAAGACACCTTTGCTTTACACTCTCTCATTAATTTGATCAACGTTTTAAACTGTGCACAAGAAAATACAGCAACATCAACTTCGATATTAAACGATTGAATGTCTGGGAAGTTAAAGACTTATTAGCATTGTGAAGTTTCTCAGCAATCGGTACTTAATTTTAGCTGTTAATTCCTTACAAAATTTTTTTTTACAAGCACTCCGATATCGCCTTACGACGCCCACGCTTCTAGCTCCTTTAAGTCTTCGTCCTCTTCTGGTTTGGCTTCTAAGAGACAAATAAAATTGCAAATTTAGAAGCGAGCTGGTATATGATTACGCGACGCGCGAAAGATCAACGGCATTACTTGTGCGAGTCCTAGCTGGCGCAGCTGGAATAGCAGTGGCTGGTACATTTGGAAGTTCATCGGCAGATTCGATACCAAGCAACTCCTTATCAAGTGCCTCTTGCTCGAGCTCCTCCAGTTCTTTCTCCAATTCTTCCTCGTCTATATCTTGGCCGAATGCTACAGGATTGGATATTGCATCAGAAATTTCTCTAGCTACGTCCTGTTGCTCGGCTATGTCATCCATCATGTCGTGCACTTGATCGACATCCCTGAAAAAAAAGTAATATCTCATTCAAACTAGGGCTGGGAGTATTCGAATATTTTACAAGTATTCGAATGCTACGAATAAACTTCGAATATTTTAGTATTCGAATGTTATTATTCAAATATTCAAGTATTTGAACACTACTCGAATATTTCAGTATTCGAATACTACTCGAATATTTCAGTATTCGAATACTACTCGAATATTTCAGTATTCGAATACTACTCGAATATTTCAGTATTCGAATACTACTCGAATATTTTAGTATTCGAATACTACACGAATATTTCAGTATTCGAATACTACTCGAATATTTCAGTATTCGAATTCTATTCGAATATTCAAGAATTCGAAGACTACGCGAATATTTCAGTATTCGAATAGTATGATGCGAATTATAAATCATGTTATTAGCTTACAAGATTTCACTCATATCAGTATTCGAATACTTAAATATTCGAATAGTATTTGAACACTGAAATATTCGAATAGTATATGAACACTGAAATATTCGAATACTTGGAGATTCGAATTACATTCGCCAAATAATTGAGCAACCGAAGTATTCGAATATTCAAATACTGAAAAATTCGACAAATAGTTCCAGCCCTAATTGAAAACCTGCACCACAACGAAACAGCAACGTTAAGCGCACGGATAAGCAAATATCTTACATATTTTGATGAACAGATTTCATCGCGTCCGACGCGTTCTTCATCGTGGTAAGCACTGCGGTATTCGTATTCGCACTTTCCAGCGCTTCCCTTTGCATTTCAATCGTCGACAACGTGCCATCGATCTGTTGCAACTGTTTTTCATATCGTTTCTTCCTTTTGAGAGCTTGAATCGCGGCTGTAAGACACAGGGTTCGTTTATTAACACTTACGATTCATTTCATTTCCCTAATAATTAACCGCTACGCACAATTACAGTACAATATTTCTACATCGCCATGCACAAGGTTCGCGGAGGAAGATATTGCGTAGCAGAATGAGACCCCGTCTTCCCACTGTGCGTAGGATGTGGAGTGCGTTCAAGAAGCGTGGTTATAAGTGATTTGTGGGTTCTACATTCGGGCGTAATATCTTCCAGTTCTGGTTTCTTGTGCTTGGACACTGCAAGGGTCACGAAAAAATAGCTACTCTCGATCTGGAACCTACTCTGTGGAACCACCACCCTTTTAATACACAAACGTCATACTGACAAGTGACCTTACTCGTGGAGAATCGTCGCGACAACAACGATAACAAAAATGATAGAATTGCTCATAGATACCTCTCTTGTTTTTCGTCCCTTTCGCCTTAGCGGTCTGAATCTCCAACTCTATCTTACTCTCAAGAAAGACCTGTTTCTTTATCAACATATCCTCGGTTTCCCGTAACTTCTGTATCGCCTCGGCCGTTGTCAAAGTGGCCGCCTCCTTCTTACCGCCGAATACCTTGCTAAAGAAGCTCATTGTCCTGGCGGTTCGTACTCGGGGCTTATATTACAATACCGCACGGCAAACACACTCCACCTTGAAGAGAATCAACAAAAGATCGCACAGCGACCACGCACCATCGCCATATTCCCTTTGCCATTGATATAGGTACATCATGACATCGTGACTCATCGTCAAGTTACGTCAAGTTACTTCGAAGATTTCGGTTCCTTCGTTACGTTCTATCGGAATTTAGGAATTCTCTATAACCTCCGGCATTAAACACTCAGAAACATTACGGTGTCGAGCTACCCGTGGAACTAAAAATATATCGAATATATTAAAATTCAAAACTGCCTTATCCCTGACTCCATTACGAAAAGTTCACGAAGTTCACGAAGTCTGCGTTTCGGAAGCAAGTATATTTCGTATTTTCTTACGATCGCAAAGTCTCTGTTACCACGTAAATAAAGATCGTTACACCCTAAACTACGGTATTCTGCTTGTTTAAAATATGTCTTATGCCTTGTATACTTATAAAGACTTATGAAGAATAGGGACTGTAATTTGAAAAACTATTTGGCGCCAGAATCTCCGATTGTATATATTCGCATCGAATAAAACATATATCAAGTAGTATCTTTACGCGATGCTGTACGGATATGTGTGACAGCTTGATTCACATATAACCAATGATGTAGGATTCGCAGATAGTTGCAATCAGTTATAATCTAATGGGTGCGTCATAATCTGGACTTCAACGACAGATACATAAATATTTTAAAGAATCCCGTCGCTTCTCAGTTGCATCTAATATCTTTTCGCAAGTATCTACTTCCTGGGTAACATTTGCAGATGGACAGTCACCTAAGAAATGTAAGTCCGCAGTTTAAACGCCACTAAACCCGCATATTCCGAGGCCTCCTACTTCGCCACCGGTTTCCTCGTCTCGGGCGATACGAGACACTACATTTAGCTTGTCCAACATTTCGTAAGAACATTTAAAAATAAGTATGCACAGTCAGCGATACACCTCTTTCTTTCCCGGCCGCTTTTTAAGTCCAATCGCTATACACGATGCGAAGCACATGGAGGGACAGGGACCGGGTAATATTTCCCACGTAATACTCTGTTAATATTAAAGATCTTGGTCCTTAAATAATACAGCGTAAAGTTAACTCTCCGAAGCACCCAGATAAGTTAATATTTCAATGTTTATAATGGTAATTGTTGTCGGCAGGACTTCCAGAAGCATCTACCTGATGGCGAAACTACCCAACATCACTTAATAGAGACCCTGCGTAGAACACAGACCGATAATAATCCTACGCCAGGGTACGATCCTGATCACAACGATGTTTATATGCTCAACCTCGACTGCGACGAAGTATACCCTGGGATATTTATTGGTGATGCGTGAGTGGCTCGGAATCTTTCTTAAAGAGGTAGGTCACCCTCGATTGCCCTAAAACAGGCCTCTTTTCAAACGCAATTTGTAAAGTGATAAATAACAGTAGAGAGAACTTTTTTTTCTTGTTTTAATCGTTATTCTATGAGGTTTAATATAAAAAAAGAAAAGTCTAAATATCTCTATGCGCATAAAAGTTGTGAGTAAAAACGTAAATAATATGCGGCGCACCATTTAATGGTGAACATAAAATCTCGAAAACTACTCCAACGATTTGGATGAAAATTTAATGAGAGATGTAGAAAACCATTCCCTACGATGTGTCGGTAGCAGAATTTCGAAATAAATTCTTAAAAAAAGATAAAAAATATTTTTCATACAAGAAATCGATGAAATCGTATTTTTCAACATGAAAATTGTATTATTTTCACAACTTTTATGTACATAAAGATATTTAGACTTTTCTTTTTTTGTGTTAAAGCTCATAGAATATCGATTAAAACTAGAAAAAATCGTTCTCTCTACTGTTATTTATCAGTTTACAATTTGCGTTTGAAAAAAGGCCTATTTTAGGACCATCAAGTGTGACCTACCCCCTCAATGGATGGCTAGTCGTGTTTTACATTGCCGTTTCTGTTCTGCGTTACAGGGCCACAGCGAAGAACAAGAAATACCTTAAAATATTAGGTATAACGCACTTGCTCAACGCCGCCGAAGGAAAGAGATATGGATTCGTAAATACCGATAAGGATTACTATGCAGATACAACAATAAAGTATCTTGGTCTGCCGCTTGCGGACTTGATGATCACGGATATTAGCAAGTACTTTTACATCGCTGCGGACTTTATTGATGATGCTGTTTCCACGGGAGGTAATTCCACGATGATTTAGAAAACGAATAAATAAGATTAGACACTAATCGAGTTTAAAAAGTATGTCATTTAACGCTGAGCGATTTTATCCTCCAGGTAAAGTTTTCGTGAATTGTATGGTGGGAATGTCTCGCAGCGCGACGTGCGTATTAGCGTACTTAATGATAAAGAAAGAAATGCTGGCTGTCGACGCTGTTCGTTTGGTCCGTAAGAATCGTTATATTCAGCCGAACGATGGCTTCCTTCATCAGCTGGCGCAACTAGATAATCAGCTACGGAGACTACGTTTGTAATCGGATACATCGTCAATGGAATGGTGAAACTCGATGAGGCATGCCGAGAACGTTCTACAAACACGTGCAATTTTATAAGCATGTATTGCGTATAAATAATTCCATGTACGGGTGGAATCAGTACAAAAAGTATAAGCTTAAATTAACACACCATCGTTTAGATGTACATTCTGCAGTTCGATATTTTAATGTTATAAAAGAAGTTGATCCTTAATTATATAAAAGCACAGGTACTTGCTTTTATACGCAAGTGCTGTGTTCTAGATTTATTATTTACAAATTCATGAAAAAAGATCCACGATTGTATAGTGATAAGATTATATAAATTAGATATATATATATAAAAAATATCGTAGATAGGAGCATTTCGTAAAATCGTACTTACGTAATTAGATAAGTTTCGCGGTCTAAAGTATCGCGCAAGAAGTATATCATCTCTTACATGCCGTGTTTCTGTTCGATTAATTATGTAATAAATTATGAAATCAATACTGCAAACAGAACTCTTCACTTCGTTACATTAGAAATTCTTACCACGTTACGGTCATTTAATTTACCACGCGCGGCCTTTTGGAATGAGTCTCCACGAGCGTGGAGGAATGATTTGGAGTGCCTAATTCATTTATATTGTCTATGTCTCCTGGACCGCTGCGTTTTCTTGCTTTAGGGGATAACTGCTTCAAACATTCCATATCGTTGAACACCACCTGCGCTCCGCCTCCACTGGTCGGCAATATGTCTCCCTAATGCGATAAAAAATTCCTTTTATAACATAACTGCACGTACACGCGTCCGATTTGCTCGCGATCGAATTACCTTAAACAGTTTTGTCTCGAGTTCACCGTCCGTATCGTGCTCCTGCGCGACGAGACAGTATCTAGAAGCACCGTCGGTTATCTCCTTCGGATCTGTGAGTCGTGACACGCTCCTCCTCCTACGCATTAATGGCTGAAGCACGGTTCCCAGGGGAACCAGTGCTCCTGGTCTGTGATCAATCCATCTATCAGCACTCTGCGAACGCCTATGCCTGAGATTCGAAACAGCCATTTTATCCTGCAAGCAATATTTATTTAAAGTGGATACTTTTAAACGAAACAGGCGTAGAATAGAGGGAACTGACCCTTCGGGACCGAGGGTCTGTCGCCTTTTTAGCTGATTCTGCGCTAGGTGTAGAAATAACGCGATCCTTCGAGGCAGACGCGAGATTGATACCATTGTCATCGACCAGGATTTGCTTCACTAATCTCAATTTGTCGTCCTTCTCCCTCATTTGATTCTAAAAAGAAAGACAGAGTGTCAGAAGATATTTAGCTTTCTGGTTAAGATACCTAGAGTCCATAGAATTACTTCGTTTTATTACCTGCAACTGATGGCGTTGCTGACGCAACTTTATTTCCAATTCCCTGTTCATCTTGTCAGTCTCCACTTGAATTTTACTGTTATACTTCTGCTTCACCCTTTGCTTATCTATTAAGCGTTGATTCAGTGCCATGTCTCTGTCTTTTAACTAAGAAACAATTAGGTTTAACTTCGTAATTAGTTACGAGCAGAATAGGACATCTTTAACATACCTCTTGTTGCAAGCTGCGTATCGTATCGTTCGCATTATTCAGTTTACGAAGCAAACTATCAATTTGTTCTTCAGTTTTACACAAATGACCCTCCAACGCCGAGACCTGAATATTCACGTACGTTAGTCAGTTTACATAAACATATATTTATACAGATACCATAGAGAAAACTTCATACCTTTCTTTTCTGTTGCGAATTAGAGGCTTTCAGAGAGGCATTTTCAACTTTCAAATTCATATGCTCGTGCTCCACTGACATCAACATTTTCCTAAGATCGTTTTCTGTAAATTCAATCAATGAAAGATCGAACGGTACTTGAATTGTGTTAGAAAATAAATTCTACTCACGCTTGTGCTGCAAGTCAGCGCGCAGCATATTTCGTTTACTGATACGCTGTTCCAAGAAATGCATTAAGTTGGTGATTATTTGATCATTGCAGGGGGAATTAACGTCCAACTCGGGGAATGGACCGCCCAAACTAGATTGAAATAAAATTGACCTAAATAAAGTTAGGAAAAGCAAGGACACTTAAGGGGACTAGGCAATCGAATTTTTACAAATAAATAAAAGACAAAGTCTCTTTCTCACGAAAAACGACTGCCTAGTTCCCTTAAAGTACGAGTACTTGCCTGTACACCAGTCCTATATCGACTTCTAGATCAGCAGCCTCAGGTCGACCCTCCTTTTCCAATTTGCAGCGTGCCTCTTTAAACAGCTATTAAAAAACATTTCCTTATAAATACATTTTCAAACAACAACCGAGTCACGCTCTTTTATCGTCTATCTCACCTTATTCGCCTGCCTTCTTCCAGGCGTGAAACCAAGATCTAATTTCGTAACTGTTGGTCTGGCTACTTGAACTTCCTGGGTCATTTCCGCGAACTTCATAACTTGCTGCAAATATATTACAATGAGAAGCAACCAAACTGACTTATCTCGTAAAGTTTCTTACGTACAATTGTCTCGTCAAAATCTTGGGCCCTTGGATTAACGCACACGATCATCCTAACTTGTCCTTCCCCGTCAAAGTAATTTTTAAACAAGTGAGTAAGCTTCGAATCTCTATAGGGTACCATTTTACTTGTACCCTGAATTTGATTCTCTCTTAAAATTTCCAGACAAGATCGAAGCGTCATCAAAGAATTGTTAATGTTACCTAAATGGAACAGTGGATTACTTTTTAAGAATACACAAAACGATTACGATATTTACAAAATGAAAGATAGGTACCCGCTTCTCTCAGACGTTGACCTGTGTTCTTGGTCCGATTAGTTCTTTCACTGCCAGCTAGATCTACTAAAGACAACTGAGTGACGCATACTACGCGCTTGTCTTGTATAACTTGTTCGCCGTCGCAGTCTAAGGGTGCCTGCGGAGAAACGTAGCATCGTATCGTTTACTAATATCGATTGTATAAAGGAGAAATGAATTAAGAACCTCACTTGCACTAGGCGAATAGTGAAAACACTGTGCGACCTGCTGGATTCTGTATTAAGAGCAGTGTGGGCGACTCTTCGCCTTCGCTGACCACGCTGGAATACTTCGAACGCTTCTTCTGAGCTTTTCACTTCAATTTCTGTTACAGCATGCACGTACATGTTTTTATTGCCGTCTTCTCTAACTATTTTACTCTGCAATGTCCTGTAGATCGTTTGAAATTATGATCACGTGATTCGAGAACGAATGAGTTTAAAAAATTAATGGGGTATTCTCGTCTAAACGGACGAGATCCTCTTTAGGGACGACCCACAAACAAAACATTAATTATTATCGTATATGGCTAAAAATTTTTTTACAACTAAATGAAATGTTAATAAATATGTGTGGATAATGCTCATCGGTGAAAACTGTGTAGTTTTTTTGTGCATCGTCCCTAAAGAAAGGCAAAAAATTGACGAGGCGTTCTCGTCGCGTTATTTCGGAATTTTTTTACAAAGAACCCATAAATTTGATTATTATTTAGTTTATTGCTACATGCATATTGATATTTGAAGAATGATGTAAAAAAAATTGAAAATTAAGCAAATGGCGACGGTTTGAAAATTACGTTTCGATTCTCGCACATTTTTTCAACTTTAAAAATCTGTGAAAGTTTAAAAGAATCTCTTTACATTTTTTGTTTCAGATCACTAGAACGAGCCTAATCATCGTCGCGGTTTTTTCACAATTTTTTTCACCTACTTTAAAGCAGGTAACTGCGTTTAATTTTAATTTCTCTCTATTGACAAAATTCGTAATGATAGTTCAAATATCAACAAGCATGCAGCAATAAACTAAATAATAATCAAATTCATGGGTTCTTTGTAAAAAAAGTTCCAAAATAACGCGACGAAAATGCCTCTTCAAACCAGAATACCCCGTTAAAAGTAAAGGAGACATACTTGGCTCTAATATCATCGTCCTCTAATAAATCATACACGCTGTTATTATATATTTCAACATAAGTGACAAACACCGCATAGGCATTGTCTTGGTCCATTGTCACTACTTGCGATTCATCGGTTTCACGAACCAACATTGGATTGCTGTCACCATCGCTGTCCGCTTTGCGTCTAATGAAATAATCACATAGAAAAAGGGATATTTAACCATGCTTCGTATTTATCAATAAATCATCTCGATACATACTTTATTCTTCTACTTACATCTTACTGGGCTTTGTATTCCTTTGCGACGTAAGCCCCGCATGAAGTTCGCTCTGCCTGTCAAGCATCGCGTCAGCGTCACTCTGAATATCAAAGCCGTTTAATTTATCCGGTTTAAAAACAAACTTCTTCGTCTGATAATTAGCAATACTGTTGAAAATAACGTCCAGGCAACGCGGCATTATGCCGGTATCCTGCGGTTCCCCGGTCATTGTATAAGTTTTCCCGCTTCCCGTTACTCCGTAAGTAAACAAAAGGCTGTTCCTACCACGAATGACGTTCTCCACCAGCGGCAGAGCGACTATCTTAAAAATCTCCTTCTGCGACGCGTCGGGCGTAAAGACGCGACTGAAAGTCGTTTGAATTTCCTTATTGCTGGAATTACGAAAATTTATTGCCGACTCTGGCGGCGTGATAGCCACAGTCGTATCAGATATAACTTTCATACATAATATATCTGTGGGATGTTGCATTGGCCGTAAACGGCAATAAACTTGCACCGGATCTTTAGTTAACATATTGTTGCACTTTGGACGGCCTGCGGGCTTGCGAGCTGAAACCGGTGGCTTTATACGTCTGAAATGTTAAAAGGAAATATTTGTTTCTGACATTTACGAGGGCTGTGCACCAGGAGCATTCGCTGCGAGTGTGTTGCGAGCCATTAAATCGTGTGACATTTACAAATGTGTGAAACGTGAAATATTGGAACAGGAAGGGTGCGACTAATATTAACAGAATTTAGTGTAATTGTTTTCGCAAATCGTGTACGAAGAAGTAAAACTTACACGGACTTCATTTTCTTGCAACTAAAGGTATTTCTTCGGATCAACTATCGCAAAAATAAGTTTCCTCTTTGTTTGTGGTAACAGACGCCGCAAGTTGTAAACCGTTGTCAATATTCGACATTCGAAATTTAAATCTAGGTAGGAAGCATGCAGCATTGCTGCCAACTTTCGTGTAGGAGAGGTTCCTACATGTATAGTTCTAATTTTCTTGCAACCTGATTGGTTAAGGTTGGTAGCCTGAATTACATATCAGGGGCGAATCCAGGGGAGGGAAAAATACTTATTTTAATTTGCAAAATATTTACTTTAACTTAGCAATATGAGAGAAAATATGATAAATTGATACCAAAAAAAACACTTTTTTATTTAGCAGGGAAATATTATCGGGAAAGGTCCCTGGTTTATTTCCCACACCTACGCCCCCAACTCAAGAAAATTTTGGGCGAAGCGCGACGATACGAAGAGAAAAGTTTATAAACAATTAATTCTGATGGAGCCGCGAACACTATTTATTTTGAAGCGCAGCGATAATTAATTATTTATTATTAATTTTTTCGATTCACTTCGCCGAGTTTCGTCAAAATGCGCAGCAGCCTTAATTCTTATCTAAACATATCCCAATATCTCAACCATCTCAACTTATACATTATGGAAGATATAGAACTCAATTTTATCTTTGAATAAAAATTAGACGAGGAGTTTGTTACTCGTAAGAGAATTTATTTTTTATATTTGTACAAAGACACAAAATTCGAAGTTACTTCTTGGGTTTCTTGTCCTTAGCAACCTTGGTGACATCGTCAGGGTTCTCCGCTGCGTCCTTCACGCGCTTCGCGCGAATCCCAACTAATCTAGCGTCAGCCCTAGCTTCGCGAAGCGTAACATATGCCGAGAACTTCTTCTCTTCCTCGGAGACGACTCGAGCCATTGCTCTGGCTGGTGCTTGGTGTCTGATTGGCATAACTGGTCCCTTCAGTTGAGTCGCCACCTTCATCTCCTCCTCGGTTGCGTCGCCCTTCTTAGGCTGCAATTACAAACACACCGCATTAATATCCACCCTCGATAAGCTCAATACTCTCCTGCACATTCTACTTACTTTCTTCTCGTTCAGCGGGAAGAGAATCAGTTTCGATTTATACTCCTTCAGTCTCTGAGCATTTGTCTGCAGAGATTCCACGGACTTGTTTCGTCTTCTAGGATCTACAGCGATCCCAATAGTCCTAGCAAATCTTTTGTTCAGACCGCTGGCTTTCAGCTCGGCCAAGGTGAATCCTTTGCCAGCCCTGACTTTTGTGTGATAGCGGAATGTGGGGCAATGAACCACAGGTCGCAATAGTTTAACTGGCCTGAAAGTAAAGACGAGCGATAGATTCTATGCGTTATAAAAGGTCCAGGAACTCCAGGAACGCATTCAATACACGTTACTCACTTTGGCGCAACTGCACGTGCTTTCTTTACGCGGTTCTGCTTCCTACGGTATTTCCTGGCCGGTTGGTTGAACCAGGTTTTCACAAACCGTTGCCAGTCTTTGTGGAAGTGCCCATTAGGGATCATATTATTTCTCTTACCCATGGTTGGACTGAAACAGAAACAATATTCACTCTTCGAACGTTTAATATCATAGTCGCAACAAAGTTACGCTTATCGATTCTCAAGAAATAACATTGTATTCTTCATTAATAGAGAAAGCACTGCAAACATCGATGTTGATGTATCGAATTGTATAACAGATTAGGAACATATTATTGCTACAAGTTGTAAATAATTTAATTCTTCCCAGAACTTTACTGTAATTAAAAACTTTACTTTTACGAAAAAAGGTGTCTTCTTAATTTTTAGCTAAAAACATACGAGAACTTAACCTCTCGAGTAACGTCAAAAAAGTTGTTCCACTTATTTAATTATATAATAACAAATGTATTGTTCAATCACAGCGAAGAACACTAACTACAATATTTCCCCGCTTCTACGCGAAGTATTAATTCAAGATGTTAAGTTCTCAATCGGATTTTCATCTTCGAAATATTACTCACGAACTTGTTTATACGGTGCACGCCGGAAAAGGAATCAGTTCAACAAACCGGAAGTCACGTTTGGTATATACTCGAGCTCGCCCTTCGAAACGAATCGATTCTTCAACCGCTTATCTTTATATTATAATTCCTTTTTAAAACAACATTTATCGATAAATAATATCTCCCTTTAGAAATATAATCCCCGAGATACTTCGTAAATAGAATGCATTTCCTCTAAAGTAGTCGTCGAACATGGCAGCCTACATGATACAAGTCGAATGATCTTTTGCGTTACCTTTAAATAGTATTTACAGAAATATTTAAATAATAAAACTTAACAATGAAGTTTACAGGATCGCTGTGCAAAAAACTGGCTCCGTATTATAAGAATCACGTGCTCTTCAAGTGTGTCATTAGCCGGTGCGCTTCGACCGGCGTAAACTTATTCTCGGTACAAGCATACATGTATTAAACATTTACTTTTTTATTAAATGTTCACTTAAAACTTAAATCTCATTTCAGCATGAAGAAGTCACGTATTCAATGAAGAAAGACATAGAAGATTACTGGAGGGATAAAGTTAATTCGCGTGTGTACGACGAAGCAGACGATACGAAGGAAAAATATTACGCTCTGTCAATGTTTCCATATCCCTCCGGAACACTTCACATGGGTCATGTGAGAGTTTACACGATAAGCGACGCTGTAGCTCATTTTTATAGAATGAATGGCGAGTCTCCTATGTTATAAATCGATTAATCGCATTATCTGTTGCTTAACGCTCGTATTTTAATTCAGGATACAACGTCCTTCATCCAATGGGATGGGACGCGTTCGGATTACCCGCTGAAAATGCTGCGATCGAGAAACACGTCGACCCAGCTCGATGGACGAAGGATAACGTTGAGAAGATGCGGAGCCAATTGAGTTTGTTGAACTATACGTTCGACTGGAACAGCGAATTTGCGACATGCGATCCGGAGTATTATAGGTGGACGCAGGAGTTATTTTTGAAACTTTTCGAGAGAGATCTAGTGTATCAGAAGGAAGCGTTCGTTAATTGGGATCCCATCGATCAAACTGTGTTGGCGGAAGAACAAGTCGATGCGAATGGTTGCTCTTGGAGGTCGGGTGCTAAGGTAGAGAAGAGATTGCTGCAGCAGTGGTTTATTAGAACCACGCCGTTCGCTAAGTAAGCGCACTAGTATTAACCACTCTACACTCTTACGCAGTGTCTAATTATATTTTATTTATTAGGGCACTGTACGATGGTTTAAACGACCCGACGTTGAGAGAATGGCACGATATTATAAAATTGCAAAGGCACTGGATAGGTGAATGCAGCGGCACTAGTTTCGAACTGCAATTAGTATCGAATATCCCAAATTATCCGAAGACGATTAACGTCTGGACGGACACTCCAGAGTTTATCGAATACGCGAAGTTCGTTGCGATATCTCCAAAGAGTTTATTAAGTCTGTCAGAGTATTGTCGAGATGTAAACGAAGAAATTAAAGTAATGGATGCTAAAGTACTAAATCCATTCAGTGGGAAAGAACTGCCACTGTTCATAACAGATAAAGTTACATTTCAACCTTTCAGAGATACTTACCTTGGTATACCCTCTGCTTCGATGGATGATTATCGCTTCTCCGAAGCAGTTGGAATTGAATTTCTACGACACTCGATAAGAAGTTACGAAGAGCAACAAGAGAAACTTGCGGATGTATTATCTAAAGCGAGAAAGTGGAAAATTGGTGGATATCCAGTTAGTTCGAGGTTGCAAGACTGGTTGATATCTAGGCAAAGGTATTGGGGCACGCCAATCCCGATTATTCACTGTCGAAAGTGTGGTGTTCAGCCAGTGCCACGCGATCAGCTGCCTGTAGTCTTACCGAAAATAACATCTTCATTTTCAAATAAAAAATCTACTCTCCTCGACGCTGAAGATTGGATAAATACTTCTTGCCCTAAATGCGGAGAGCAGGCAACTAGAGAATCAGACACAATGGATACATTTGTGGATAGTTCCTGGTATTTCTTGAGATATATTGATCCGAAAAATACTGAAGAAATGTTCTCCGTTGATAAAGCAAAGAAAATGTATCCCGTTGATCTTTATATCGGTGGAAAAGAGCATGGTACATAACTTAGTATGTAAATTTTATAATTTCGAGGAATTTCAAAATCTTCACGCGACAATGTTGTACTTTCAGGCGTGCTGCATTTATATTACGCTAGGTTCATAAGTCACTTCTTACATTCAGAAGGACTTTTACCCAGTCCTGAGCCATTCAAGCAATTACTCGTGCAGGGTATGATAATGGGAAAGACTTACCAAGTAGAAACCACAGGGAAGTATTTGAGGACAGATGAGTTAGAAGAAAGAGAAGGAAAGTACTTGGAGAGGAGTACAAATGAGCCTGTAGTCGTCTCCTGGGAAAAGATGTCCAAATCGAAGCACAATGGCGTCGATCCTCTTGAATTATTAGACAAATACGGGATCGATACAACTAGATTATTAATTTTAGCCGACGTAGCACCAACGTCAAATAGAAATTGGAGCGATAACAGTAAGTTGATGGAGAAATATTTTCACAATCAGAAATTTCACTGGGTATCAATTATCGAATAATATGCGTGTCAATAAAACTTAGCAATTCCGGGAATTATTAATTGGCAAAATCGTATGTGGAAAACGGTGAGAACATTCTTACAATTTCGCAACAGTCTGAGTTTAGAAGAACTTCAGGCAGAACCTACTGATCCGGAATTTGCCAAAGACCACGACTATATGTTCGACAGCAGAAATTATTTCCTGAAAACTGTAACTTTCAACGTGACTAAGTCTCAGCAGTTAAGCGTTGCAATATCGAGAATGCAAGGGCTCTCGAATAGGTATATATACGGCTTTAATTATGTTCAGTAAAGCGTCGATTATCCGAACGCTGCATCATCGCTATCCCCGCCCCTTCTTCCATTCTTCGAACCAGTGTAGCGGTGCCGATTAATTGATTGATTAATTTTTGCGTAATATAAATTAACGCAGTAGTACTCTTGTATTTAAAAAGTAATTTCTTGTATTTAAAACAATTCGAATTTCCGAACCACCTCCGTCCCAAGCAGTTCGGATAATTCACGCTCTACTGTATCTGTATCGTAGCGACTTCGACACTTTTAACACTTCTTAATTTCTACCTTAAGCTTGCGCAAAGTATCTCTGGAATGCTTGAAGAAGAGTCAGCAATTTGAACGTGCATTAGCCGTTCAAATTATAATGCTCGCGCCGTTGGCACCGCATTTTGCTTCGGAGCTGTGGGCAGCGTTTTGCTCAGCTAAGCATCACCTTATAAGTGAAAACGAAGTGCAGTTGGACAAGGATGTTATGGATCAAGACTGGCCAAAAATCGATATGGATTACAAAATGTTATTGAATTTCATTGTAAGTTCAATTACACGTACATCTTCTATTAACTATTTGCTGGAATATTCACATGAGCTCGTTATTAACTACATCATTCTTAACATAATCAGGTAAACGGTAAAGTTTGTAAAAAGTACAAAATACCTAAACGTGAATTGGATCAACTGGGAGTCGAGGCAGCCTTCGAGTTGGCAAGGAATCAGCCAGAAGTCCAACGATCTTTAAAGAACAGCAAGGTCCTCGAAACTAAACTTCTTTCAAAGGCAGGCTACGATTCAACAGTGTACATTGTTACGGAAAAGATTAAAAAAGCTGCGACAACGTAAAGCTTTTTATGATGCGAATAAATACATAGAATAGCAGAAAGCGTAGATTGTATATATAAGAAGGCCATGTACATAATGAAATTAATTATGTAAATAGATAATCTTTTTTACTACCAGTTCAAGCGAGAGTGCTATAAATATTTCGGAGAGATTAATGAATAAATTGATATCAAATAATTATGCTTACCCGATGTCATATTCTCCAGCGTATTTGTTGTGTGGTATTGTTTCTAGGAATTTAATATAATCAGCTGGTAACTGACTTTCTTTCGCGCCTTTCAGTATTGTTTCTCTGCGTGGGAATTAAATGTAAAGCAATGATTCGATGTTAATATTTAACCGAATGAAAATGTTAACATAGATGCGACGTACAAGTATAATGGCGAAGGTCTCCTATGATTCGGTAGAAAACGCAGCTTCACGTGCTCGCCTGGATTATTGTGTTGCTGGTACACCCTACACTTTAAAATTTCCCCGCCAGATGTTTCTACGTCGACCATTAAAGGAAAGTATAATTTATCCGCAACACCTTCTTGATTGTCTAACGTTGACATGTTGCTTTCGTGTAATTCCCAAATTACTCCCCACACGTTGTAACTCTCCGTTGGAACAATAGTCGCGGAGCATCCACCCCATCTCTTCGAATGTGTCGCGAAGTCAAGTCTGAAATTCTAATATAATTCAGTGTTTGTACGAAACAAACTGTAATTTCAAGGGAGAGGAGACAAAAGATTGGGAAATGGTAATAAGTGAGGCATTTAGTTTTGTAAAATTACAAATGCAAGTTGGAGAACTCAATAATTCAGATATTAATTGGGGAAAAAGATTCGGAAAGATCTGGTAAACTGACAGCTTGTAAATACCTTTAAAAGGCCAATATCTTTTTGTTCCGCAGTTGGATTATTAATGTGTATTCTTTTCATTAACATGTTGCTTCCATACGCAAAATATAGAAATTTGTTAACCATTTTGAGGATTACTTCGGCGACCGTTTAAATTTTATCGCGAGCAACTTGTGGGCCTATATACATAAATCGATAAGGAGGTTAGGATATTGTTCCTTATCAGCTTGGATGTTTGTCATGCTAAACATCGCAGATAATTACGTGCAAATACGGGTTACAATTAAAGAACTGTCGTTTGTACTTTTAAAATGATTTCAATTCATCAAGTTACGTGGAAAAATAAATTAGAAATGTACATTAGGTATATTGTATTTAGGGTCATGAAATTCAATTCTATTTCAATTCGTTACGCTAAAATTTCTATATAGTTGGAGGAGCAACATTTTCCGCAAATTTTTTCAAATTAGCTTCTATTTTAATTGATTACGTTAAAATTTCTAGTTGGGAATTAAATTTTTCGTAAAATTTGGACGAATTACGATAAAATTTCTAGTGACAGGAAGAGTGGCAAAACTTTTCGTAAATTTTTTTAAAATTAAATTCTATTTTAATTCATTATTCGGAAATATCTAGTTGGAGGAGCTAAATTTTGTTGAAATTAGCTTCTATTTTAACGGATTACGTTAAAACTTCTATTTGGAGGAACTAAATATTTCGTAAAATTTGTTGAAATTAACACCTATTTTAATTAGCTAAGTTAAAAATTCTATTTGGTGGAGCCAAAAGTATTTATGTATACGTATATTGATATACATATTTAGTTATAGGCATAATTATTTATTTACAATTTAAGTTAGACTAGTCGAATTTGTAATTGGCATACACTTCATGGAACATGTCGCGGCAATTTATTTTAGCTTGAAGCTTAGCGCACAATAAGAAAACTCCTGACAATTTTCTGTGCAAACTGTATATCTCCTCGGGTGGAGGACAAAGTCTGTGGTCCAATATTGTTGGGACTAGTGACTGAATTCTGAAATGGACATACGCATTTCACTAATCACTTTACACACTTTTTTTCGAAATCATAACGAACTTTGTTTTACCGTTTAGTCACATCCTGTCCTCCAAAGTCATAGTACTTATTATTTTTATTAAATACTTGTCCAAGAACCATTACTGCGTCGACATGAGCTTCTTCCATAATCTGAAATCCATACAATGCCAATTGATCGAACAGTTTCTACTAAACATATAACTGACAATATTAGAAAATTCATACTTTGGATTCGTATCCTGTGAGGAATCCCATTTCCCTGGATAAGTTTAGAATTTTGTCACGGTCATTTTCGCTCGCGGCGTATATCACTTCGATGTATTTGTCCATAAATGCTTTGTCGTATTCTCGACACGCACCGAAATCTAATAATACTAACTAGAAATTAGATAAAATCATATAACAGCAATTATTACTATTAGCGTCATTACGTTAAAGCATTCTAATACAAACTTGTTTTGTATTAGTGTTGTAGAAAAAGTTTGACCAATTCGGATCTGTTTGCATGTATCGGAAGACAAACAACTCTTTAAGGCACAAACTCATTATCAATTTGCAAATGTGTTCCCTTGTATCCGCATCCATACTCGTACATTTGTCCACCGGAACACCCTCCACCATTTCAGTCGTAAAAACTTGATTCGTGGAAAGTTCATCTGAATATATAGCTCGGTGATTATTACTGTATTTCGATTAGTAATTTGTTTCAGTTCATACCTATCACTGCGGGAACATAATAATCTGTGTAAGGTTCCATGAATTTTTTATATTTTCGTGTGCACTCTGCTTCTCGTACGTAATCAACTTCCCATGCAAGCTCTCGTTTCGCGACCTCCACTAAATTGTCTATGAACATACCTTTTGGAAAGATGTTCCAAACCTATCGAAATTAACATTATTGGGTCATTCCACGCCAATTCGATCACTTTTTTCCCTCGGTGTTTCGGATTTTATTTAAACTTGAATATGTTGTAGTCCTCGTGGAATTAGGGGAGGTTTAAGTCATCATTTTGGCGATTTCGAGTTTGTTTAAAAAATACAGGGCCTTGAATTTTGCGATTTTTGCCTATTTTCGTGGAAATGGGTTGTACTTATGAATTTTTATCGCGGAAACTATTTGTCGGATTTAGTTGATTCTTACGATATTTTAATGTGGAAGCATCGGCCTTCCTGAATAATTTTTTTTCAGGTCGAAAAATTAATTTTGCAACATTGAAAGTTATAAACAAATTTTATTTTGCGACCTCGAGCCCGAATTCGAAATTTCGAACTCGAAATCGCCAAAATGATGACTTAAACTTCCCCTAATTCCACGACGACTACAACATATTCAAGTTTAAACAAAATCCGAGACATCGAGGGTTATTTTGAAGAAAACCGAGATGAAAGAGTGAATCATTCACAAGATATCGATACCTTCATTACGCCTACTAAGTTCTCAACATCGCTTTGAATTCCTATAGCTACACCAGGGTATTGAATTTTAATCGCCACATCTTGACCATTTAATAAAGTAGCATGGTGTACTTGACCTGAAATTTTTTTCACAACACTAACGAATAGTCTTAAATTGGTTTCTACATTATCTCATTCCCTTATTACGAAATATAAATACCAATAGAAGCAGCAGCAAATGGTCTATTTTCGAAGGTAGCAACTTTCTTTCTCCAGTCGTGTCCAAGTTCACTGATTAATACTTTCTAGAAATAGTTTCGCAACATACAGACGAATGTTAACGTTATTGAAACCAATTAAATACCTCGATTTGCCATGTTGGCATGAAATCAGCACTCTGCCTAACTCGTTCGAAGATTCTCTGTAGTTCGGGACTAATGACGGTTTCATCTTGGATACTTAAAATTTGTCCAATCTTCAACGCTGCGCCTGTAAAATGTATAATTATCAGTCGCCACTAAAAATGCAATAAAGAAGCCATCGATATTTACCTCTTACTTTACACAGAGTTGCAACTATTCTTTCCGCATTCGCCTTTGTCAGGAACATATTATCGAACGTGTCGCCAAGGCTTTGCGTCTTTAATCCGAGTGTTCTACGCGTATACTCTGCTACTGTACCGACGCCAAGGCCAATTCCTAACGTTCCGAAGCTTACCATTCTCTGCAATCTGGTGGCTGGAACTTTTTGTGCTTTTGCATTAGGCGAGAGCTTCGGAATATAAATTATTCTATTAATACGCATAGTACAGACATTATTTGAAACGTATAACAAAACTTACAGTTTGCTTCGGCCTAACAGACGGTCTAACTTGAGGTTTCTCTGGAACTGTTTTCACATCTTCTATTACTTTGCTCGACGATCCCCGAGGATCAGGTTTCGGTGGATTATTTTGCTTCATACTTTTGCTTTTTATATTTCTCTCGTGTTCCAATTCCAATTTCCTCAAAATCTCCTTATCTTTGTCGGAGAGTTCAATTTTGGGAATCTCACCGTCGAGACTGGATATCGTTTCAATCTTCTCTTTCACAGTTGTGTACTTCTTTATTACTGGTTTATCTTGCTTTTCTCGTAATTTTTCTCCCATTTTAGACGGTACTTCTTTAGGATCCTTAGCAGGATTATGAACGTACAGTTGAATTTCACTGGATTTCGGGGGCTCGTACTGATCGAGCGGCACGCCCATGACTTTATTAGCTTTGATTTTAAGAAACTCCATTATACCTCTTTCGACAACACTCATTCGTTCCGTTACTTCTTTAAGGCCAGTTGCTACTTGATCCTATAACACAACAGATCGTTAATCTTAGTAAATGCAGCGTAATACGCAGGATTATATAAAAGCCTATGGTGTTACGTTAAAATCGAACGTCGGTGGTATTAGTTGGTCAATTAGAATTCTACATATTTTTGAAACTTACAGGAACCTTACTTGGTTCTATATTATTCAAGCTCTTCGCGGTATCCTTTAGACCCTTCTCCGCGCAAGCTTTCAAGCTTGTTGTCCGTATCGTGTGCCTGACCGCATCCTCTTGGTGCTTTATAATGGCATTAGTCACCGCCTTAGCTCCTCTCAGCACACCGATGAGATCAGACATCCAAGGCTGAGACATTTTTACAACTCAACGTTACTGCGAACCGCTGGTTTAAGGATTACGACAGGTCTTCGAGGTCTAAATTGGGGGGTGAACATTAATTTTATTTGAATTATCCCTCAGTTCCTTTCTTCCTTCGATAATAACATGCTAAATAATACTTAAGCAAACTACTTATAAGGCTATTATGAATTCAGACACCTACGTACCCGTGTATTAATGGTAGTGACTATATAACGTGTGGGTTTAAAATAAATACAGACCTTGAGAGGCACGTACAAGGTTATGTTATTGCTACGAGGTTTTTCACTCTAGTTTACTGCTATTTTTTCGTAATAAAACGAGGAACCGTGACGAGGGGTACTTTATCTGTTGATATTGGCTTTAAAAAATATTAGTTCACCCTCGACACGTGTGTCGTAAGATGACCTTTAAACTACAGTATTTACTAGAGGCACATATGCGATTTTTTTTCCTTAGAATATAGCAAGCACGTGTTTCTACTTTATACATGTCATTGTGTTATCTAAGTAAGTCGATCGATTAGATTCGCGTTCGTAGAATCGGAATAATAAAAACGCGCGCCATGCTTCTTGTATATAATTAATCATTCAGCAAGTCTCAGTATCTTTTTTTTTCAAAATTGTTTATTTCTTTTCCTCATTGTACATACGACTTATTAATTACGGTTTCACCCGCTATTTAAGAAATTACAGAAATTCTATAATTTATTAAGAACACCTTTACTTAATATATTATGTCATCCACGAAATAGATATTCGAGCGAGGCTCGAATGTTTATATAGTTATGTGTAAGGTGTATCCGAACATTCACCCGCATTACGAATCACAGAAATAATCATTACACGACGCAGTTACTGCTGTAACAATCTTTATAAACAGAAACTGGCAAGCTTTCGAATCTTACTACCATCTCTTCGGTTTTTCTTTATATTTCATATCGATATCTTACAAGCTCTACAATAACATGATTTATATACACAGTATATATCCATCTCGTTGTGTCTGTATAGAACTACGAAAACAGAATGTTTATTATGTAACAAATATTACGCAGCTCCGAGATGATTTGATAGAATTTCTTGAAAAGTCGAAGTTAAAACCACCTCGAACGGAGTAGTCATTAATCGCGAGTGTGTCCCATGAATGAACCAGTGAGGTAGTCTCAGCGAGTTAAAGCAACGCACGAAAGTTTACAAGTACCAATAGAAATATTTATAAAAACGCCGTTTACTGCAAGCGTATATTTAATTATTTATACCTACGTTATATATAGTATTGCGTGTAAGATCAGTGCACCCGAAAGTCCCGCGAAACTTACTTGAAAACGATACATCCCGAAAGCCACTTTTATAGTCCCTAACAAATGATAATCTTGTTCTTAGTGTTCGTGAAAAATTCTACACTGGAGGAGACCACCTCATCGGGTTTAGTGTCGCGTTCTACGAACATTTTCAACAAGGGAATTAACTTTACAACGAAACCGACTCTGAAAACTGACGCGCAATAAAATTATATAACATTTGGCTGGTCTGGAATAAGCGAAGCGAAGAATGTACTGAAAAATGTCCAAGTGAAGGCCAGTGCACCGGGTCTCTCTTCTTCGTGCTCCTCGTTCGCGTTAGTCCTCGCTTCCGCTTGCACCGTTGGCATCTGACCGTTCTGTTGCTGCTGTACAGGTTGAGGGCCCACCGCTTCGTTTTGTAATATTTGATTGTTATTGTCCAACCGGCCGTTATTATTCTCGGGTAAGAGGATAGGTTGTATTCGGAAGAAACCGCCTTGATACCTGCAAACCATCTAATCGGTTACACTCTTTTCGGCGCCGCGTACTTGCGATCGTTAAGCGCGCGGAGGGTACTTACAGGTACATCGCGAATCCAAGAAATGTAACGGTAAGGAATCTTAGTGGAGACGAATAGAAAAATACTATACTGAAGAGAACAATAATTCTAGATAGCATATAAAAGAAATCTAGCCAATCTCTGTTAAATGCACCCTCTTCTCCAACGCCATTATTTCCACCATTAATATCAGCATCCTGCGCAGCAGGCTGTTGCTGTTCGTCGCCTACGTTATTATTATTGTTGTTGTTAACGTTGTTGTTGTTGTTGTTATTGGCGGCAGTAGTGGTGGTGGTGGTCGTGGTAGTAGTAACGTTATTCGTGGTATTCATGAACGGATTCTGAACGCTGTCGTTTGTATTAACATTCATTTGCTGGACGTATGGAATACTAGTTTGCAGTTGAATTCCTTGCGCCGCCATGCTGTAAGGAAACATTGAAGTATAGAAATATGTATGTATTTAAAGCTGGCCTCCTTAAGGGGTCATTTGGCAGGCGAAAAGAAAACGTGATTTTCAGGAATTTTTTGTGGAAAATCTAATGTATATTTTTTACAACTATTTGCTTATTTTAAAAGTACATATATTCAGCAACTCTCAGTAATTTTGTTATCGGAAAATATTAAAAAGTGAACGAATAACAGCCACTCTCCCGGAAGTTATTTTTTTTTAGCGGTGAGCACGATTTCTCCGAGCCGGATCATCTGAAATCGAAAAGTGAAGAAGATTCTGTTAGTATATGAGTTTATCTAGTTCGTGATTTCTGTTTTTAATTCACGAAAAACGAACAATTCAGATATCGAAAAATCACGATATTGCGTTAAACAGCCGCCATTTGTTTGAAAAATCCTTCGTTCACGAACAAGATAAACTCATATACTAGCAGAATCTTCAGAAGTTTCTGATCTCAAGTGATCCGGCTCGGAGAAATCGTGCTCACCGCGCATTATAAAAACAGCTTCCGCGAGAATCGCTGTCATTCCTGAATTATTTAATATTTTCCTATAAAAAAATTCTTGAAGGTTGCTGAATATATGTACTTCTAAAATAAGTAAAAAATTGTAAGAAACATACATCACAGTTTTCACAAAAAATTCCTAGAAATTATGTTCTTTTTCATTTCCCAACTAGGCACGACCCCTCGAAGAAAGATAAACAAGAGGAATCTCTCTTACAGTTGCATATACTGGGTGAAATAATGTGTATACGCCTGCTGCATCCAAGCCATCTGCTGGCTATTCCTAGGATCAAAGTATTGCTGCGTAGAATACAATCTCGTAGGAGCGTGCTGGGTGGCAACATTATTAACATTCTGCTCCTGATTTTGTGTACTATTAGCATTGCTTAATCTCGCTTGCTCTATCGCCCTTCTCGCCGCAGCCAACGTAGTTATACTTTCCATATCTTGCTCCGGCGCCTTACTCGTAGACGTTTTCTGGCACGCGCAGACCAGGTGAACCGTGTAAACTTGATCTGTCTGTCCGTCGCATCGCCTCAAAACATCTTTCAAACACATAGAATCGTTCAGTAACTGCCCCGAGTATATAAGCTTCTGACTAGCTCTTTCCTAAGGACATAAATTAATCGTAAGTATGACAGCTTTCTCCCGACCACCGTGAAGACAAAGTAAACACATTCGTCAAAGCGTACTTATGCGAAAGTTACTGCGGACTGTTAAGATAACGACAATGCCGAAAGATTTGATTTCGAGAACAGCGAAAACAAGAGACACGCGTTGTTTTACATTTATGTGGATCAACGGTTGCGATGCGATTCTACTTTCACCCGAGAATCAATAGATTACAGCTTTCACAAGATTTCACACGATCGAGCTGGCGGATAAAAGCGACGAGACTCACTGGTTTGCTAGGATAGATCTCCGACAGATACTCTTTTAATCGTCCGATGGTCCAGCCGATGTCACACTGAACGACCTGATCCTTGATCTGCTGATTCGGCGCTTTTATTGTTAGTTTAACGATAGGTCCTTCCATCGTGCGCGAAACTGTACTTTTCCGTTCTTTCCGATCAGCTGTCTTCCACTGTCAATTACTCCGACAGCTTTAATTAACGATGCCTGCCGAGGCGAGCTGATACCTCTACGCCTCTGAAACTGATACCACGGGGCCCGTGTTATGTATTCGATCAGCCTGTAGATTTACAACAACTACCGATAGAACGCCACTAGGAAACGAACAGGCATTTAATCGGCGATGTGTATTTTTGTATATAAAAGCATCGCTAAATGGAATCACGTATTTGGCGACTCGTCATTGGTTGTAGATTACGATTTATTTATGACTCGATAAAAGCCGATTTTCAAGTACATCCTCCGCGGTATCTTCCGATTTTATGCCGGTATCGTAATTGGTGGCAGCTCCCCCGCGACGTTCATGAGAATCCCGTCGTAAGTCCCGCGTGGCGCCAAACCAGTGGCTGGCGTTGGCAGTCATTGCTCCGCGAGACGACGCCTTCGAAATTCCGTTTGAATTTGAATTGAATTAAGCTCGGATATAATGAAATGTAAGCTTTATTTCATTTATTTCAGCCGCTTTCATCTGGCTAAAGAGACTTAACTGCGTTGCTCGCGCGTACACGTTGTTGCACCGCGACTGTCGAGTGTCAATTCGAAACCGGTCAATTTGAAAATAGAGTTGTTAAATGGTTAGCCTTGAAAGATATTGGTATCGTTCAATTATTTTCTTATCCACCGCTACTCTTCGGAGTGGAAACATAATTATTAACAAATTTGCCATATTTCCGATACTTCGTGAAACTTTCATTAAATCGTAATCTTTTTTTGGGGGTTCAAGTATTTTGGTTTATGTTTTGTAGGGATCCCAGCAGATCTACTAGAAGTAGCTCAAGGAGGTCTTCTGTAAGTACAGTAATATTCGAAAGACATGTGTATAACATCAGTTAATCCCAATTTTACGTTTGTAATATATATATATCCTCTACGTTTCTGCTATTGCTTTGTGTACATTGCGTTGTGATTGTGTGGGTACAACTAAAGCTTAATAAAAAGCCTTATCCTCTGGTTTTAAAACTCCAGCTAACGTTACTATTATTCTTACAATTTACATAGATTCTTAAGCCCGCCAAGCCGCGACAAGCACTGCAGAATTTAAATTTTAATACTTCGTCCAATGAAAGTAGCCCCACTACGAAGCTTAAAAGACGGGTCAGCTTCGCTGAGAAAAAGCATGTCAAGTGAGTCGCATGCTCCTTACGCGTGGATTATTTCTTCTAAATTCTTGAAATTTAGATCGGCCGATTAACTCACCGTCTCAATTTATTACGCAGAGAATTTTGTAATTCCGTGGAGCAGGGGACTGTGTGGGATAGCACGTACGAGGAACACGATTTAAGTAATCTTAAACCAATTTGCACTCCTGATGGGAAAGAACGCGAGGATGCGTCCAATGGGAATTTCGAGTTTAACGAATCCCGTAACGAAAGCATCTATCCAAGTTCTGAAACTATCAACGAATGCAGTATTCAAGGAAACAATATTCAATTCACAACCGATCGAAGCATTCAGAGAGATCTAGACGGAGAAGATTCTGACTTGGACTTCACGAATATAGTTGAGAACATACAGCCTGTGAATGGATTAGTAACTCGGAAAGAGGAGTTACCGAACGCATCGTCCGTTGTGTTTTCTAACACAGCGGAGCAGATGTGCGACTCTGTTTCACCAACTGATTTACAATCGAGCAGTGGTGTACGGCGAACTATTTCTGTTTACCAGGACCCATGTATGGATGTACTTAACGAAATTTCAGAACCTTCGCATCCGAATGTACATCGTCTCAGTTGTAGCAATTTGAATGCAACTTCTTATCAGAACATAAATATGGACTTCACTCAAATTGTTTGCAACGTTGATATACAAGATAATGAATCCAAAGGGACGCGTAAGAACACCTCGATTGAATTCACGCAGCCTGTTCCAACGTCGATGGACATCATATTTGATTCCGAGGACATCATATTTGATTCCCATTATAGCGTAAACAAATTGAATACAATAGCGAAAGAGGAAATGGATCAAGATATGTCAATGGAAGCAACTGTAGCGATACCATCTGTCCTTAAATCTGCTATTAATAATGCAGCAGTAGCGGGATATTCTACGGACGATAGAACTCTAAAGTTTAACAACGTCTCAATGGAAGCAACTGTAGCGATACCATCTATCCTTAAATCTACTATTAATAACGATAATGCAGAAGTAGCGGGATATTCTACGGACGATAGAACTGTAAAGTTTAACAACATCTCAATGGAAGCAACTGTAGCGATACCATCTATCCTTAAATCTGCTATTAACAACGATAATGCAGAAGTAGTGGGATATTCTACGAACGATAGAACAGTGAAGTTTAACAACATCTCGATGGAAGCAACTGTAGCGATACCATCTATCCTTAAACCTGCTATTAATAATGCAGCAGTAGCAGGATATTCTACGGATGATAGAACTCTAAAGTTTAACAACATCTCAATGGAAGCAACTGTAGCGATACCATCTATCCTTAAATCTACTATTAATAACGATAATGCAGAAGTAGCGGGATATTCTACGGACGATAGAACTGTGAAGTTTAATAACGTCTCGATGGAAGTAACTTCAGCAGTACCAACTATACTATGCAATGTGCAGCAGAGGAATATTAATCAGTTAGAAAATTGTGAATTAAACTTGGGGTCATCGGATGATGATTGTAGATCTATCATCTTCCACGATACGTCGATGGAAATGACTAAACCTGTGAAAAGAAGTAGTCGCAAAGAGGCGGCTAGTCCAGATAACGCTCACAGATTATCGACGATACAGAAAGTTCCGCAAAGTAAATATGATGCTACATGCGTGGACGAAGAGACTATGGAGGTGACTAAAGCAGTTGCCGTTAACATTCATTCTAAAAACCAAGGGATAAACGCGATGCACTGCGAAGTTATAGCAGTTGACAGCAATTCCGGTGAATTGAAGGGTGGTGGAAATTCTTGTAAAAGAATGGTAGAAATTGATGAGAGCACGGTATGCGATGACGAGGCAATGGAGTTTACTGCAGCTATAGGTAGATTTTATAAAGAACGCACAGAGAATTTCCAGAATGACGAACCTGCGAAGATTTCCTTTTACCCACAGTGGAGTTCCCAAAATTCGATACCAGATAATTTGAGAGATAATGCAAATTCAGATAGAACCAGGGTTTTTCATAACAATTCAATGACAACTACGGCTGTGGTATCATCGCTAAAGGTGAGGGATAGTTACGAGGAAGAAGAGATAGATCGCCAATCAGAAATAAATGATAAGGAGTCTGGCAGAACCGTGTTACTTCCAAACATTTCTATGGAAATCACTGAGGCTGTAACAGCATTGCGAAATCGCGTTGAAAGGGAAAATTTTGTGGATCTCACGAAAGATGAGGAATCACCAATTTTTAAGAATTCTAGGAGCAGTAATCTTTCTAGAGAGCCTTCGGATCACTCTGCAGTGCCTGATAATGTCTTGAGAGACATCACAGCTATAGTAGTTCCTTCAGAAAATTCAAACACGCCTTCGAATGAAATGAATTGTAGCATAGATAATCCAAGAAAGTTTAAAGATAGCTGTACTAAAGAACTTACTCTAAATGAAGTTCAGAATTCTGTAAATACTAGAACCAGCATGGCCTTGCATGGCTTGATTGAGCAAGATACTTGTGCTTCAGCTTTGAAAGAAAATAACAAGCCAGCAGCTTGTGCTTCATTTAATAATTCTGCATCGAGCGGTGATATTCGCCCTGCAACTTCACAGGTAATTCAAATTGAAAGCTTGCAACGCGAGTCCTCTCAAGTTATCGCTACACATTCAAGAAGAACGTACACCTTAAAATCATACAGAACTGGTCATTCTTTCGCGAACAGTAATAAGGGGAACGAAATTTCAGAAATGAACGTTGATACTTGTTACGAAACAAGTGATAAAGAAAATCGCGCGCACATTTTGAACGAAATAGGCAATTTACAAGCTAACGAGTGTTACCGCGAGCAATCTTCAATGGAAAAAAGTATCACATTCTTCTGCGACAATGTAGAAGAGCTGGAGTCAATTAAACCACCGTCATTTATGTGCTTAGATGATTCGTTGTGCGAAGATCCGCCTGTAAACATCTCTCACCATCAGGAAGTCAACAGAGAAAAAACAGATTGTCTCGCAGATACTGTTAAAAGATCTGAAAACATAGAAGGTTCTCCAAAATTTACATTTGATTATCAGAAGTGTAATTTAGTACAAAGTAACCAAGTAAACATCCTGGAAGAAGATAGATGTAACTCGCAAGAATTTTTGAAGAAACACACACTTTTGGAGAATTATACCAATGCAGACGTTCGAGTTTTGGAATGTTCTTCGTCAACGGTAAACGATATCGAGCGATTTCCTGTACCCGCGGTCGCAAAAGATTTGGAAGACGTGGGAACGAAAGAGATAGGCGCAGATAACTCTAACGTAGAAGCTCAAAGGATGGACTGTCTATCAGAAATGAAGAATACTGGTGGAGGAGCACGCGACGACCAAAACTTATCAAATGCAATGGCCACAGAATCGAGGGAAAGTTTGGAAGCCCGCGTTCTTTCCGTAGAAAATAACATTTCAATCGACCTAGATCCCTTTTCTAAGCTAACAAAGGAATTAAGGATTCACGCGCAAAGGTACACGAAAATAAAATACTCCAGTCATACCGCATTCACGTTTCTCCTGCATCGAATAATTTTCTCCATGCTCCTTTCAGCGAAGAAATTATTTGGGACCTGTATCACGAAAATATTGAGAAACGAGTTTTCGTAATTGGTTTCATATCTTGCTCGCTGTTAGTAGCAATATACTTAAGGGATGATTGTGACACCACAAGCGTGCAATTTATTAAAGACATTAGGATAATTTCTCGCCTCGCAGGTGCGTCAAAAGATCAATGCAAAATAATAATAAGGCTTGATTTACAAATGTTCTTTCCATCAGATGATGCAGATGTGTTGATAAGCATAGTTCACTGGCTGATCTTAGAAAAGTTAGACGCTGCAAGATTGATGGATCTGTATAAAACTTCCGAAGACATTCTACCGATATTAGATTACATTTCGAAAGAAGTTAAGCTAGCCATGGACTTTATGTTCGACATGAAACGTTTGGAGGACATAAATTTGATGGAAATAACTCGGGATAGGTAATTCGCTTACTCTTCATCGAATTTTTGCATCGGGTATGGCATACGCTTCTTATTTCCAGCATATCGTTCGTATCACGGACGAAAAGGATGGACATTATATTAAGGGTCGCGATAAATATCAGACCATTCGACAAGATTGAATCTCAAGACATCTCTGTCCATTGTTTATTAGGTTCAGTGAGGTCAGTCGTTAGATTCACCTGGCAAACTTAAGTAATCCTGCAACCCCATTGCTTTTACAGAGAGGATGACATTAAAAAGTTGATAACCAACGTAAAGAGGGACCATAAGTTCCTGCGGAGATTCATGAACGACGTGAGAGAGTACATATACCTGATGGAAGAGTCCAGTAATATGATTAAATAATCATATTAATTTGTCTTCTGTGAAGATAAACGCAATAACTCCAGGATAAAAGTTCACGCGAGATAAAACCTGTTAATTTTAACGTACCATGGTAGTAATTTTATAGTTGAATTATTTTATATATCGCCGTATTGAGAACGCGTAATAAAATCTTTTATATTTTTCTTAACGTGTTTCGTACACCTGCTAGGCCGAATTGCGAGTGTCGCGGATGTAGAAAAGGAAATGATAATAATCACACCGAATTGTAACCGTGTGCTTTCTTCCAGAATAGCGTAAGACTCGTGGGTGGTGCGATAGTTTTTAAATGTCTGCTCGCAGAGACGCACGCAAACTTGAAGTTACGAGGAGAGGTCGATCAACTAGCTCTTCGATAGCCGGTTCAGTCGATGCAGCTTTTTGCCCAAGCATTTGCAGTCCTTCCGATACTATCGTGTGAACAGCCGCCTTTCGCAGAATCGCGCGACATTTCTGCTCGGCTCTTCGAAAACGGTCGTCGCTGGTAATTACAGCATCAGCATTCCCAGCCGTTTACCATTAAAATACAGAATATCGCGGATATTGGAATATCACCCGATAGCATCAAGATACCACTGTATATTTTAAACGAGCTTCGAGGAAGGCTCAAACTTAAGTATCGCACAGAGTAAGTTACTTTTATAGACACTAGACGACGTGTATTATAATTGTTAAACTGCGAACATGATCTGAATTTCGAAGAAGTCCTGCTTCGAGTTAAATTAATTATTACATAAGAGTTGTATATTTTTTTACGAATTGATTAATAAATACGATTTATACATTGCGGGAGCTTACATGCGACTTCGTTTAAATCTGAATTTCTTTACCCTTAAAAGGATAGAGACCAGCTATGGCTTGAAGCAACCACCGGTGCTCGATTGATGCAGACATCATCTTCGACCGCTCTTTAAGCCGTTACATAAACCGCGAATTTACGAACTAAATTCCAGGGAAATTTGTATACAATGAACCCCTCGATCAAGCTGTCACCGGGGACCACGGGGAGCCGCTTCTCCTCTGCCTTTTCCGTCGAGCAAAAATGAACTTTTGTCCCGGTCGAGGCGAGCCTCCGCCTTTGGTTCGATGGTTCTGAATTATTCTTACGTAGTGATAGTCCTCTCGCGCCCTTCTCACCAAAGAATCGTCGGCTTATCTTTCAGAGGAGCTAGCAATTCCAGGGCAGCATTAAGAGGCGAAGCAATTGAGCAACGATACGCGCGGAGGACTGGAATCCAGGAAACTTCCTGCTGGGAGAGGAAGAAATTGCTGGAGCATGGAGGAAAAAATGCGTCGGCCGAGCGTGCGATACGTTTTCCAACCGGGAAACATTATCACAGCCGCTTTGTTATGCTACGGTTTAGAGCTGTTGCGTGACGGATATTTATCGAGAAATTAGTGATAAGTTACACCGCAACGGTAATATTATTAGTGTGGACTAGCGAGTCCTACTTTCCGCTCGATACGTTATAAACACGCGGCTCGTTAAAGAAGTAAAACTTTCTTTTGCCGTGGCTACGCGCCAGTCCTACTCGCGTGGGCGTGAAGGCCCGGTTTTACGTGATTTCGTAACGGCGACAGACCGATTTCCAGTATCAAAAAGCATTTCACGGGGATCCCGAAGACCTTCGGAGTCTCTCTCCCTCCTCATCCTCTCTCCTCGTCTTCCAGAACGCCCTTGTGTACGCGAGAACGAAGCCCGGCCACGATCGAGGATCACTTGTGAAACAGCCGGCGGTTATGCTAAGTAACGAATAGCGGGAAACAAACTCCACCTTGGCAATGGGCAATAAATGCGATACTGAACGCCGGATGATCGTCGAGTCTCGTAAGCTGGAACCACGTAATCGTAGCTAATCTTCTCGCGACAAAGGATCACTGTGATTTAAATAAAACACAATTTCCAGGCAAGCATCGTCAAGCATGGAGTTGAATGGAGCAGATGCAAAGACTATAACTTCCACGAGAGACCAATTCCAGACTCCAGCGATTCCTAAGGTTTCCCTATCGACGTCTCTCTAGTCTCCGTCAGAGCGCTGCCACTGCTCGAGGGTCCCAGCTTTCCAATTTCCGCCAACATCGCGGATAGCTTGATAAGGAATCCAGGGGTGCGTTCCAGTTGGGCCCAAAGCGACCGCAACGCCCGTTTTTCTACGAGAAACACGGGCGTTGCGGTCGCTTTGGGCCCAACTGGAACGCACCCCAAAGGAATCCCTCAAACGTGATACACGCTAAGGATCTTCGAGCAGTAGCTTCCGCCGTTGAGAAAATCCTGCCCCGTCGCGAAAACCGAGCGCGCTAGATTCGAAAACGCCGCCGGTGCGTTGGTGTACGGCTGAGAGGTGTCCGCTGCGGCGTTCGGTTGCGGAGTGTGTCGATTGGTCGGCGGCAAGGGGAGACGGCAGGGTTGACGAGGACGCGAGTGGACGCGAGCCAGGCGGCGGGAAGCATGCGGGAACCTGTAACGGTGACGTCGCCCCGACGGATATCTGGCCGGGTAGCTATGAGAACGAGGCGGCCGGTGGCGAGAGCAAGATCGACAGAGCGGTGGCAAGTGGGCGTAAGGGCCGGGAGAGAGAACGTCGTCCCGTGTTCCATACATGGCTATGCTATGTGGAAACCGAGAGACACAGAGAGACGGACGCGCACCGCGGCGGGGTCCCCACCGTGTGGACATAGCGGAGGCGACGTTTTCTCGGCGCGATAGGCCCGCCGTGTGCCTGGTGCACACAGTATCGGCCAGCACCACGTCGTCGCACGGTCGTTCCCTTTGCCGCGTTTTTCCCGACGGACAATCGCCGCCCGACCGTCCACGGGATCGAGGGACGCGCGCCCGCCGCCGTTCTGCACGCGATCGTGCCGCCGAACGGAAAATGCACCCGGTCAACGAGTCACTGGCGTGGGTGTTGCTCGATCCACCGACGACGATCTCGACAGTTTCGAGGAAGCAGACGACGCGCGCCTAAAAGCCCGCGGATTTCGTGGTTCAAGCGTCCGCGCCTATGGACGCGTGACCCCTCTCTTTCGGCTCCGGCGAGCGTGCGCGATCGGCGTTCTCTTGTGTGTGTCCCCGCGCGCGAGCGAGACGAGCGAGCGAGCGAGCGTGAACCAGGCAACCAGGGGCAACGTGGGCTGGATGCGTGAGTGCCTGTCCCGCGCCTGCGTGAGTGCTACGACGTAACAGCCCGCGTGTGCGTGCACGTCGCGCGTGAAGAGGAGCCGCAGGGGCCACCCGAACCAACAGGGACACACACCGGTGTAGGTGAGTGTGCGCGTCCGTGGGCCCTCTTCGTGGGCAGAAGCTGGATCAGATCTCTCGCTGCCTTCTGCCTGTAAGGGCACTGGTATCACAACGTATTAGCAAATGCTCTACCGTGGCTTACTTTCTCTCAAACGACACGAGTGCCCTTAACAGGCTTGTTCCCTGCTTCCAGGATGAACGAGTAGCTTTAATTTTAATTCTAAGAAAACGGGATTTCATTTTAAGGGATGGATTCGCTATCCTCTGCGTCTCTCAGTTGCTCGTGAGAAATTGCGCGTTAAACGCGGATAAGACTGATCTTCTAGCTACAGTTTTCAAAGCAATGTTCCGCGTCGAGTAGTTTTGCTTCCCGAAGAGTGTTTGCGATAGTAAATAGTAAGTAGAACATGCGTAAGGTCGTCGTCGCCCTGGTGGGTCGCATCACCTCGATTCAAGCACCCACAACAGTGGGATCAGCGGAGATCTACTCGCGCTGGCGTGCGCGCGTTTCTTAATGAACTCGCTGACGCGTTAACCATTCTTGCGGCACGTTTGCTTCGAAGCTTTATTTCAGTATTTCGTTACAACTTAGTTTGAGACTTGTTAGAGTATTCCGGCGACGTACGCTCGTTCCAGAAGATGCACTGTCTTCAAAGAAACTCGATTTCTCTTTTAAGCGCTCCCAGAAGATTCGACAGCGAATCGGAGGCTCCGATACATCTGAGCCTGCAGCTTTTTCCACGATGTTCCTCGCTACGTCTGTCTTCCCCCCACCGTTTTTCGACGCTGGTTTTTAGCGCGCTACGAAGACGAAAACCAGTTTGGCGTCCGGACGCGGACGTTGGGGAATCGCGATACGAAAGAAAGAAGGAATCGCTCAATCGAAGATAGTCCCTCTCGCAAAGGTCACTGTCTTCCAACGACCATGCCTACGCGCGGACCCTTCGCTTTCCATCCAGCTTCGCCTCCGAGCCTTCATTTTCCCCGATCGCTCGACGAGCGACGCAATCAGCCAGGCGGCAATATTTTCATCGCGAAAATGCCTCGCTAAAAGTGCTGCAGCCTTGCCTCTTAACGCGCCTACGTCCCACGTTTTGCCCGGCGAGTTTCTGTTTCCATTTCCATTCTCTTCCTCTCAGTGAAGGGTTCTCGCGACACAGAAAATCTTTCCACCGACCCAACGCTGGTACACCAGAAAACGGGTTTCTTATCGTTTCATAATTTTCAATTACTCAAAGCCCACTCACGTTTCCGTCGATGCTCCGCTTCATTTTGGACCCGCCTTCAGTCGCTCCTGTTCCTTTTTCGCCGCTAAAATCATCCTCGCCCTCTTCCTGCCCAGCGGCGTTCGATTCTCGAATTTGACGAATTGCTTCAAGGTCTTCTGCGGGGTGTGCTCGTATTTCAGCACCTCCTCCATGATCTCTTCTAGAGTAAGCGGATGGAATCTCAGGCGGATCCTTCGGCGAACATTCAGAACCTTCTCTATGGCGGTTCTGACGAATTCCAACGGGATGCCCACGGACAGCTTGGCCAAGCTGGAGACGTCTATGGAGCGATCCACTCCGTGGTACTGCATCAGCAGATCTTTGTAAATCATGTACATCGTGTTGTAGTCCGTGAGAGGAATCATTATGAACTTGTCGTGAATCCTCATGAAGGGCCCTCTTGCTTTATATGGCTCGGAGGAGGTCGTGAGAAATAGGATCTGAAATGTATCACGTCCCGGTATATCGAGCGGCTTGTTGCGACGGGCCATGAATTTACTAAGATGTCTACTTCGGAAACTTTGTTAGCGATTCTTCAAAGAATAGCTAATTCCTTATTAGCGGTGGATTTGGGTGTAGGCTGTAGCTCAGGGCGGCAAATTTTTGGGGAGCTACAAATTTAGGGCAGGGATCAATTTTGGGGAGCGGTCAATTTTGAGGAGTGGCAAATTTGGGGGAACGGTACATTTGGAGGAGCGGCAAATTTTGGGCTGTATCAAATTTTGGGAAGTATAAAATTTTGAGCTGCATCAATTTTTGGGGAACTACAAATTTAGGGGAGGGATCAATTTTGGGGAGCGGTAAATTTTGAGGAGTGGCAAATTTGGGGGAACGGTACATTTGGAGGAGCGGCAAATTTTGGGAAGTATCAAATTTTGAGCTGCATCAATTTTTGGGGAACTACAAATTTAGGGGAGGGATCAATTTTGGGGGGCGGTCAATTTTGAGGAGTGGCAAATTTGAGGGAACGGCACATTTGGAGGAGCGGCAAATTTTGGGAAGTATCAAATTTTGAGCTGCATCAAATTTTGGGTTGCATCAAATTTTGAGGAGTATCAAATTTTGAGCTGCATCAAATTTTGGGGAGTATCAAATTTTGGGTTGCATCAAATTTTGGGGAGTATCAAGTTTGGGGTTGCATCAAATTTTGGGGAGCTACAAATTTAGGGGAGGGATCAATTTTGGGGTTGCATCAAATTTTGGGGAGTATCAAATTTGGGGTTGCATCAAATTTTGGGGAGTATCAAATTTTGAGCTGCATCAAATTTTGGGGAGTATCAAATTTTGGGTTGCATCAAATTTTGGACGAAAGAAATTGGAAAATCTTTAAACACAGAGACCTGCGACAACCTTAAAAACAATTCACATTTTTCCATGGAACAAATTAGCAATAACTCATGTGAGTTGCCATATTAAATTAATTTGAAATTTATCTCGACCACGGCAGACGCTTGTTATCCTATCGGCGCCAAAATCTCTAAATAAATTCACCTCTACCTCTTACAAGCGAAACAATAATACCGCTTAATTACGAATCATAAAGAAGTAATCTCCGTCCCGAATGGAAGATCTACGCCAATGGGTGTCACCGTCACCCATATCAGTCCGGAATCATCGACGCTCTAAATCCTACGTTATACTCAGAGATACCACCTACGTCCTGGCCGTTCGGTAGGAGGTGTTTCATTGATGGCCAGCCTCGAACGATCCAGACGGTTCGGGAAGGAGAAATGGGGGGACCTGTGGCTGGCTTATTGAGGTGTTTCATTCATATATCGGAGAAAGACTCGAAACAGGAATATCAAGAATTTCATAAAGTGGGCGCTACCAGATCACCAACTTTAACATTCCTCGCCGCTTTAGGAGAGGCACTGCAAGCCCCCCGTTTCGCTTGCAACACTTGAAGCTACTTTCCTCTGTAGAAACGCAGCGAACTAAAAATACACGAGCTACGCGTAATCTCGGGGATCACCTGGTCGCCTCTCTTGATGCTCTTCACCAGCTTCGGGAAATAGCGCGCGAACCGTTTCGGTTTGTTCGGCCTCTCCTCGTCGGGGACCTTCTTCAGCCAGGGCCTTGCGCCGTTGTCGACGAAGATCACGGCGGGAGCGAATTCTCTAGCCACTTTCGCGATCATGTTGGTCAACTTCTTCTGGTCCCTTCGACCCTCATACTTGCCCACCAGGACTTCCGGCGTCATGTCGATCATCACTGCCCCGAGCTGCAGGTGGTTCGAGCAGAGTTTCTCAGCTCCAACCCCTTCATCAGTGACGTAGCACTTTGGAGACGTAAACGGTAACGCGGAGGCTCACAGACTCCGTCACGTTATTAACACAAAAGCTACTGCTCGAACCCTTGCACACATAATTTTAGGAAGGTACTTTAATCCACGTGACCGATAGTCCACGCGTGTAATTGTTACACAAAAGAATAATTCCGCAGGAGTCTACTAGACTCCACGTCACCGGTTAAGGGCAGTGGCAGATTTAAGGAAAAAGGCCCAGGTGGCAAACGTTCCGAGGGGCCCATTTTTGGAGAAAAATGAAGAGACAATTTACTAAAAACGGGATAAGTATAGTAGCACAGAAAATAAATATAGTGTTTGGTTAAAATCGCAATTCTTTTATGATAGGGCCGTTGGGACCGTCGGGGGCCTTCTGGGCAGGGGCCCATTTTTCGTGAAAATGAATAGGTAGTTTAATGAAAACGGTTCAAGTGTAGTAGTACGAAAAGATGTAGTGTTTGGACTCCTATACGTAATCATAACTGTAATTGGTTATGGGGCCCTACCGGGGCCTTGCGCGCAGGGGCCTAGGCGGCAACTGCTCATCAGCCACCCTGTTAAATCCGCCACTGGTTAAGGGTCAAAGAGAAGTGGCTTGAACTAAATACCTCCGAGCAAATGGCGTTCACCAGGAAGCTCTTCCCGTATCGCGCAAGGCCGCAGATGCAGACGGATCGTATCAAGGGTGCGACCTGGTGGATCTCCTTGGAGCTGAGAGGCAGCACGCAGTAGTCCATGACCACCTCCTTGATCTCGCCTATACGGTGCTTGTAGTCCCGCAGCTCCCTAGCTGCTTCGTAATTCTGATAGGAGAGGTCCCCCAGCCAGTCTTTGAGGGAAGCCGAAGGGTAGTCCCTGATAATATCCGCCCTCGCCAGCTCCTTGAACATGTCTTCCACGGGGACGGAGCCCAGAGGATCTCTCTTCTTCCTCTTCTTCTTTTTCCTCTTCTTCCCAGCTGTCGCCCAGCCCGATTAAATGCACTTAATTAGCGCTGGACCATCGATACCGTAATCACTTTATGTATCATACTCCGCGAGGCCTTTGGCTGATGGATGCTCGTTAAAACGATCGATTGCAGGCTGTCGCAAGCAGCTGCACGCCTACCGTCGCGACCATAAAAGGACCAGTTTGATGTATGGCAACGGTCTCGTCGGTTAATGAGCGATTACTTCTTGATTAGTGCAAGTATCTCTCCGGCGAAATTACTTTCTCGCCCTGGACGTATCTTTCACCGATCTCCGGGGGAGTTTCCACTGTACCTTCGCTTGGTACTTACGCTCAGAACACATTCATTCATCGATCGGACGTTAAGGAGGTACAGGACTATTGAACGACTTAAAAATTTTAAAAAGAATTAAGAGCGACTTCAAAAAGATAAAGATGCACGAAAAAGTGAATAATAATTTTTTCCCTTATTTAACCCTTCGTGGTCACATCTTATAATCATAAATTGGTCACAAGGAGCTCACTGTACCCCAGCGTCATTTTTCGAGTTCCCATTTTCGTATTTTTGAATCATTTAACTTTTGTACATTCGTAATACTTAGGGTAATTCCGGGTGAGATGGCCCTGCGGGTGAGATGGCTCGATCACGCTCCTTTTGCAAATATATTTTTGTCCTTTATAAAACCACTAAATTTACGGTGTGCTGATTTTTTTAAAAACTGGCCCATCTCTCCCCGACTTACCCTATACAGTCATGGTCTAATAGTCTTTTTCTAGAAATGTACCTTTTGGTATGATAAAATTTCTAGTTGAAAATGAGCGATTTTCCTTAGTTGTGGGAAAAATCAGATTTTTAAAAAATAAGTGTATTTTTTTGCTATAAATCTCCTTTGGCAGACGTAAAGGTGCGACGTTTGAAATTGAAAATTGCTCTTGGGTAGCAATCCACCCCGTGTGACCGCGAAGGGTTAATCCACATTTGCCTCGTCATTTGTGCTGTGCAAGTCTGGCGCCGACTTGAAAAATATGAGCCTCGCAGATTAAATAAGGGAAAACATTATTTTTTACTCTTTAGTGCAATTTTATTGTTTTAATGTCGGCGCCAGATTTACACAGTGCGAATGATGAGGCGCCGACTTAAAAACTATGAGACTCGCAGATTAAATAATGGAAAAAATTATTTTTCATTTTTTTTAATGTCGGTTGTAATGTTTTTATAAATCTTTTAATCGTTCAATAATCCTGTAGTAACTTACATTTCTGCTTAGGTATATCAAGCTCCCGTTTGTCAGCCTTGTAGTCCCTCCTCAGCGCGGTGTTGAGCCTCCTCAGCTCGAGCCTCATGAGTTCGTCCACCACTTGCCTCATCTCCAGCTGAAGCTCGTAGCCGAGCTTGTCCATGATCAGGTCGCGGTAAATCTTCTGCGGCGGGTCGGCCAGGTCGTCCCGGAAGCTCCAGTCATCGATGAAGTCCTGATTGCTGGCATCGAGAAGGGTGAACGCCTTGGTCTCGGGCATCCAAGTAGCCCTCTTTCTCTTGGCCCTAGTCGTCGTCGCCTCTGCTTTGCCTGGTTCGGCCTTCGCCGCCTTCTCGATCAGATACTCCTGAGGGGTGAGAGTCTGGCCAGTGGCGATCAGAACGCTGCCACCCACGTTCGCGGCTGGGTAGACGTCGAAGTGTCCCGCCTCGTTGTACCAGACTATGAACCATTCCCGAATCTCGTCGGTGATGTCTTCTATCAAGCCTGGTCCTCTGAGCTTCCATAGCTTTTGGAACGTCGAATAGTTAGTCGACCCGAGGGAGCTTTTAACAGCCGCACAGTGTGCGATTTTGGACAAAAATCGCTAGACAGCGCAAATTTTAATTTGCATTTTGACCGATTTTAATGATTTTTTTTTTAAAATACTCGTGAAGGGCTCAGCAATAACGGAGGGCTGCAGTAAATCCTGTATTTTTTGGCTTAATCTATAAAAAACATTATTTAGCATAACATCACATAAAAACGTAAACTTTGGAAATGAAAGATATTAAAAATTAATTTTTTGTAAATTTAATATTAGCTATAAAATAAAAAATTTACTTCAAATTTACAAAATTTATGTTTTAAATAAACTGCTAATTGTAAGTATAGCTGATTTAAATCTAATATTTTAAAATTATATTTCAATTTTATTAGTTTTATCTTATTTCAAATATAAAATAAAAAAAATAATATATTTTTTTAATATTTTTGTCCAAAATCGCACACTGTGAGCCGTAGCCGTAGAATCAACATTACCCTAGCTCGGTCTTCCTCGGCTGCTTTCTCAACCCCGGCAGCGATCGTTGGGACCACTTCCAGCCTCTTCCAGAAGTTCTCTCTGTCTTTCGCGAACACTTGGTCGCACTTCCGCCTGGGTATCGTGATCTCCAGCAACTCCTCTAAGCGCTCCACTCTCTTCTTCGCCATCTTCTTCGCCACGTACCTCCTCCAGGCCCGTTGTATCGTCCACGCAGCCTTCTGCTTCGCAGCTTTCGGCGTCTTCGTCGGAACTATCTCTCCAGTCTGTACCTTCCTCTGGTAATTGTACATCCGTTCCACTGTGGCGTTAATGCACGGGATGATACAGACGTAAAGCGGTTTGTCGTGATGGAAAGTCTCACCTTCGAAACCGACTCGACGACCGACTCTTCCTCTTTCGTGGCTTTGTATGAGCAATATCGAGTTGGTCATAGCTTCTTCGGCGGCCTCGCGAGCTTCTCGGGCGGCCTTCTGCTCCGGCGTTTCTCGGAGAATAGCTGACACCTCGGCTTCTTCAGCAGCTACTTCTTCTTTCACTCTTCTTCTTCGCGCTCTTGTCGTGGTTTCTTGGGATTCACTGTGATTTTCCACTTCGATTAGAGTCTCCTCGCTTGGAGTTTCTACGGCTGTTGTCGCGCGGAAGAAAGGTGGACGTTTGTATCAGTGATGCTCCTAGCAGTTAAGAAATTATTGTTTCAGCAATCGATTCAGCAACTTGCTTTTATGAGCTTCTTCCATCAACTCTTGGATGCGTTTCCTGCGCTGAGCCACGAGGTCCTTGCCAGTCGCGCATACAGAGATCTCCACGTCTACTGGCGTGTACTTTAATTGATTCAGATGGTCGTCGGGCCACCTGGAGAGTGTTAAATTCAGAGGTTGCAAAATGGGGAATTTTGCGAAGCTTAACGCGCGACGCGAAATTTCTGCCGTATATTTATTTAAAATTTTTTACTGGGAAAATAAATGTATTAATTTATAGTATATATATAGCAATTTCGTCAATAGCAGGATCATCCAAATTTGAAAATTCGATTTTTTTTAGATAATATATTAAATTATCTACACACCATCGGTCCCGATTTTGGAAAAATTATTTCGAGACTAAATAGCGGCTGCGGAAAGTTGGAGCATCGATATTTGTAAAAAATCGCTCATTTTTCGAGTGTAAAAAAAATCTAGGCAAAGATAAAGTAAAAGCTTCTGGTGGCGCTTAAATCTTTAATCCTAAAAGAAAACCTGTCACCGACTTTGAAAACATGATTTTGAAGAAAACGAGTTTAAAGTTTTGGGTCCGAGCGCTACAGCAAGGAACACCTACCTATTTACACGCGAGTACCTTTGTCAATTTTGATCGGATTGACTTGACACTTTCCGGGAATATTTTCAAGATGTACTTGAAAAAAATATAAAAATCGAAAAATCGATGTTTCAAAAATTTCTAAATACGCTTCTCCCCTAAATGGAGGAAGGTCCCGCATTCACCACTTTACTCTCACAGCTCCCGCGCGACGCGCGTTAACACCTTAAACTTTAAAGTTCAAAATATCCTTTTATAAAGCTTCTCAGTCTCGGCATTACTGATAATCCGAATTCTCCAAATTAACGAGCGTCCGTTTGTATTCGAGCATCCTCCCGGTGGCGCAGTCCAAAACGCGTTTTATCAATGCCCTCTTCTGCGTCTGCACCATCTGATCGTGGCAAACTATCAGCCTCTGCACCAGATTACGATACCTGAAAAGTTCGTCGACTCGCGTAGCTAATAAGGAATCGGTAACGCGAGGTGCACCAACAATTGGTACCTCAGATACGTCGGGAGGATCAAATTTAAACCCTGCGCTATCCTCCTCGTTCGTGGTTGTTGTTGCACCCTTTGATCGAGCTCCAGCAGCTTCTCCAGGTCGTCCCTCGCGATGAGCCATAGCTCGTTGTAGTAGGTATGTGACATTGACTTGAAACGATTTATTTGATGATCCTTTATTGAATTATTGTTGGTTCTTCATTGTAGGAAGCTGAGTGGTGAATTTGGTAGGGTTGTGGGGCCAAAAGTCGGGTTATTTGGGGTGGATGGCGTGGAAATGGGACGAAGTTCAGTCGACAACGTGTCGATTACACTCGCCTTCACTTCATTCTTAGCATCTACATAGGGCGAATTCCACTTAGGAGGACCAAATCGCCGTGATTTTCATTAAGCCAGTTTCTCGTCAAGAAATTCAAAGTCGATTTTCTCGAAAATGGAGCGTGATATTAAAAAAAGTTACTCTTGCTTTTCTACTTATAACAAATAAATAAGTCGAGAAAAAGGAATAAAATTTTTTGATATTGCGCTTCATTTTCGAGAAAATCGACTTTGAAATTCTTCACGACGCGTCTAAATAGTCGCGTATAGGGAAACCTACCCTAATGAAACTCACGGGCGATTTGGGCGTGAATGAAATTCGCCCAAAGATGTATACTTGTACCAGCGGCCGTAGCTGTGATGGAAAACACCGGTTCTCGTTAGATCATCGAAGTTAAAGCATCACGGGGTGGGTACTGGGGAAAGATGGGTGACCACCTTTCTCCCGGTGCACCGCTGCTGCTGGGACCCGAAGGAGAGAGAGGAGAGAAAAAGAATATAGTCACTTATAGTCACTTATAGTCACTTATAGTCACTTATAGTTACTTATAGTCACTTATAGTCGCTTATAGTCACTTATAGTCACTTATAGTCGCTTATAGTCACTTATAGGCAATATAAGCGGATAAGCTTGAAACGCCATCCTGTTTAACAGGAGAAACAATATACAATACAATACAATGTGTATACTTGTAGTTTTAGCATGTAGTAGTACTTAATATGTAGACTTTAGTCGTCACGATTAGCGAGAAGATTCTTCTCCGATGTCTGATAACTGATCGCGTTTCCAGGATGCTGTGGAAGCCTCAATGCTGGCTGATCCTGCTGCTAACGCTGGCGTCGTGCATGGGCGCAACGAAGGGCGACCTCTTGGAGGATGGTACGACGCCGAGCGTGACCGCCGCGGCGGCGTTCACGGCGGTGCCGGTCGTGAACGAGACCGAGGAGGCGCCGGTGAATTCGTCAAAGCCTGTAAAAAGCCCGGACGAGGGGAATGTTAAAGAGCCGTCCCACGCGCCCTCGCCTCCGCCTGACACCGTTTGGGAGTGTCCAAATATTACAAAAGCGGGCGTCGAGTGTTCCTGCGACTTTCCACACACGCTGAGATGCACCGGCGATAGAACGGCGCTGCAGGTAATTCTCGCCCATTCAAGTCACTCGTCCCGGACACATGTACGCACAGTGACTCATGCGTTCGTTCACGAGAGAGATTAACGTGTACAGCTGGTCCGGCTCGCGCGGGGAGCGCATTCAAGTCTGCGCGTAACTTCGGGGAGAGAGGGTACATATTCTTTAATAAATCTAAAATTGAAGAAATTTTGAATTGAATCCTGTTATTCGATAGGAATAAGGTAGTTTCGAACTATTTTTTAAAACGTATTCTCAATCAGCTGCGTTTTAAAATCTATCTGTTAATTTAATTTAAGTCGCAAAAATTCTAGGGTAAAGTTTGAATATTGTAGAAGATATGGTTGCAAAATTAAAATTTAAGGTGGCTCATATTTTGACGGCCTGCAAGGGAGCGCGATGTTTGGGATTTTTTTTTAAGAGAAACCCTCAAATTATATTAATTGAAAACTTTATGCCTATATTTGTGCACATTTAGGCAACATTTTAAAGAATATTTAATAAAAAAAACGGTATCTGAAACTTTAAACAGAAGAACCCCTGAAAGTATCTTCAGGTTTAAACAGTAGGGTAAGTCGGGGAGAGATGGCCCACTTTTTAAAAAAATCAGCACACCGTAAATTTAGTGGTTTTATAAAGGACAAAAATATATTTGCAAAAGGAGCGTGATCGAGTCATCTCACCCGGAATTACCCTAGTTACCATTTTCCACGATGCCTTAAACATATTTTGCCTCAAATTGTGGGTACATTTCGACCCAGTTTGATAATTGAGAGTTAAATAAGCTTTTCGTAGAGCAACGCTCGAGCTTGCCTTCGCGGACTCTTATTATTTCGCCGTACTATCGAGGTCAGTGATTTTTTAGCCACCCGCCAGGTAGGCGTGGGCGTATAGACCGCCAATGAAATACAAGTCGTATTATCCAAGGGAGCATTGTGCGGAGCGCCTCTCTTTCTCTCGCCTCGTGCAGGCTTGCTGCATCGCGTCGAATGTCCCGTTACCAATTACCTCAACGAATATACCCTGCTTTACGATACCACCACCGCGAGTCGCGCAATCCTTGGAGTAATTCGATGCTCTGTGGTCAATCGGAGTAGTAAACGATTGTCCCCCGATTAGATTTTATCCTTGGATAATTCTTATCGCGACAGCAAGTGATTCAAGCTCTCCACTAAAATTGACATCTTCTTTTTTTCTCCAGGCTATCAGCAGGTGTTTGAGATCCAGTCGCCCAGGAACAATTTCCCTTCTCGACGTAACCGTGACGGGTGTCTCCCTGTTGCCATCGCGCTTCTTAGACGTGGTGGCTCTGCATGGGCTGGTGATTTCCACTGGGGAACTGAGACGCGTTCACGAGAATGCTTTCACTGGCCTCAGCAGGCCCCTGCAGGCCCTTGGGCTTCCCAATAATCTCTTAGACGCCGTCCCTACGGTCGCTCTCTCCCGTCTGGTCGGCCTGGAGCGATTGGATCTGTCCCAGAACAAGCTGAAGACTCTGGAGGCAGACTCCTTCAAGGTACCTGAGGCAATCAATTTGCATGTAATAAACCAACAGCGATTGCGAACGAATGGCAAGCCCACTGGCCTGTAAGATAATTAATAACGCAACACCCACGGTGGCCATAATTTTCCTTACTGTAACAACACATGTCGCTGTGACTGTTTGCCTTTCTCGTGGAAAAATGTGGCTGACTCGAGCTAGTCCTGAGCAGAGGGGCAAAATTTTTATTTAAGTAGAATTTCGAACAAAGTTAATCCGAATTGAAGGTATAGGTAGTAGACGATGAAGTTGAAACACTCGACAAATAATATCTAAAGTTAAAGTAACTTTTATTCGATGCGTTATTTAAATAATGTTTTATTAACCCTTTAACGCCCAGAGCCGTTATTTCAAAATTGTGAGATAATATATATATATTAGTCTATATATACATATAATGGTTCTATAGGATAACTAGATCAAAATTGAATATTGATTATTTCAATTTTTCTCCATTCCGTGCCGAAAGTTAAATAAAAACAGACGATAGAATTTTACGCACATTCAAAATGAGTGTTGCACCGGTGCAACACTGGGAGTTACAGGGTTAAGTAAATCCTCCAACTCTGGTCGTGAGGCACCGCAGTCGGCTCTCTTGTGATCGTAATTCGCTTATAACACGCTGCAACGTTTCAGGGCCTGTCGAACCTGACGTACTTGGACCTGTGCGACAACCTGTTGTCGCAATTATCGCCGCAAGCTTTCGCCGCTTTGCCCGCATTACGCTCTTTGCGAATGCGCGGCAACCGGCTGAGCGTCTCAGCCCTGTCAGCGCTCCGAGGCCTGAGGATCCTGGAGGAGCTGGACCTGTCCAACAATCTGCTGCTGGGTCCCATGGGCCCGAACCTCCTCCCCCAGATGCCCAGGCTACGCTTCCTCACCGTGTCCGAGAACGAGCTGGTGAACGTGCAGCAAGGGGCCCTCGAGGGTCTGAAGAACCTATCTTACCTGAGCTTGAGCCACAATCAGGTAACGGGTTTTAACTTCGCCGAGTTACGGGGCAGGCCTGAATAAAATTTCGTTCGCAGATCGACGTGCTGGAGGATCACTCGTTCAAGTACCTGTCGACCCTCACCAGGCTGGACATGGCCAACAACCGCATCGTCGCCGTGTCCAGCTCCTCTCTGGCGCACTTGGAGAAGCTGACGACGCTGGACCTCACGCACAACTTCCTGCGATCACTGACCGCCGACTTGGTGGTGCCGCTGAAGAGCCTCCAAGACCTCCGCCTGGACGACAACGACATCACGATGGTGGCCAACGACGTGCCGACGTCCAAGCTGCGGCTCAAGAGGCTCTCCTTGGCGGACAACCCCTTGAACTGCGACTGCACGCTCCTGGAATTCGCTAACTGGCTGAGCAACTCCACTCTGAACGAGGAGGACAAGTCGTCGGCGGTGTGCGCGACGCCTCCTGCCTTGGAGAACGGTATACTGACGCAGGTTTCCCCCGGCAGCCTCCTCTGCGGCGAGCCGACGCCACCGATCATGACCAGAGTGCCTCTGGCCGGTGCTCAGCTGTCGCTGAAGGAGTTCCACTACGACAAGTCCACCGGCGTGAACCTGCTGTGGCACGTGGAACCGTGCACGGAGCGATACACCTGCGATACCTTGATAGTCTACGAGACCGTAGGCGACAGCGAGGTGGAGACTGACTCCAGTTCCCTTCGTTGCGACTCGCGCATGATGAGAGACCCCTGCTCGCTGCCTGTGGCCATACCTGCCTCGTTGCATCTGCAACCGGGCCACAAGTATCGTTACTGCGTGGTGCTTCTGGTACCGACCAGCTACGACGACGTCTCCTTAGGTCTGGGTTGCAGCGACGTGATCACCCTCGACGAGACGAAACAGGAGTTGCAACGGGTCGGCGAGGAAGCTACAATGCCAGAGCCTTCGGCGTCGGACGCCAGGATCACCGGGGTGCACGTCAACGTGTCCGCGCAGGGCTTCCTGCGCGTAGACGTTAGCTTGTCCACCTCGACGACATCCAGGAAACCAGAGTGCGAACTGTCCGTCGTCGTTTTCGACGCTGAGTCCGCGGTGCATAAGCAGAAGCTTAACTGTAGCTTGACGTTTGTAATGCTGGAGGTACTCTTGCCAGGTCGGTACAAGGTCTGCGCGAGCCTTGGCGAAGTGAAGGAGGAGGATGTTATCGCGAACTTCGTGGACGACAGGGGCAGGCTTCGTTGCGTCGAGGTGCAGAGATTCAAGCAGAACACCGAGATTATCGTGCTGGCCATAGTGGGTGCTAGCTGCGCGTTGTTAATTGCGCTGGTGGTACTCGGTCGATCGGTTGTCAAGAGGACGAGACACCCGAGAATACAGACGCAATGCTTCCTGCCCGCTCAGGAGTTCGAGATAACTCATAAAGCGCATTATATCAAATTGCTGGCCACGACGAAAGTTTGATCCGTTGGAACTAGCGTCTCGGACTTCGTTTAGGCTGTAGGAACGTTTTAAGTAACGACAGATCTTCCCTTCTGGACTGAAGACTTCGCAACTTTCGTTGAAACATCTCCCGGCAGCTTTGTAAATAATACAGCTCGTCTTTGTTGATTATTTAAAGTCTTTGAAATTGAGTAGTACGTGTTCGGTAGGAGTAAAGGGTGTCAGATCTGAGTTTACTGTGTAAGATCGTCCCCGTGAGCTACTAGTCACAAAGCCGATAATTCCAAATAGAATGATATGTATCAGTAAGTGATAAGAATCCGTGGATGATTCAGTGAAGAGTGGAATCGATCTGAGATAATCTCAGCAATAGCTGTCTTCTATGTGGGATTATTTGCAAGAAATTGATCGAGACAGATTCCTATGATGATCTGTTAATGTCCGGAGTACTCAGTTTCCGCACTGCCATCGTAATTTGTTTAAGTGAATAATATATGATGAATAGAAAGCTCTACTAATATTTTACTGATACGCGTCAATTACATGTACTTAAACCGTATTTCATAGTAAACGGACCTTCACCGTGGATGTAGAAGATTGAAATTCGAAACATCTAGCGTAGAGTATCGTGCAAATTAATATAGACTATGTGCACGAGACGCGATACTGTGCAAGTTAGATGCAAAGTGCATTGTTTTTGCGTATCGTTAGTATTTAATGTCATAAGAGTGTTGTATTTATAATAATTATTTAAACTTTAGTTTGATGTATAAAGTTAAAAATTGACATTAGAGAATATGGTACTAACAATATATTTCTATACATTTTCCAAGTCTTCTACCTAGATTCTATTATACTTAATGCAAGTATCAGCCTGATGCTTGCGTACATGATGTAAATAATAAGTGATAAGGAACAGAATATTCTTGTAACTCTATTTGTTGTATCTACTTGAATGAATATTTTTTATTGTAATATATTATTAATTCTACTGTGTTACTTTATGCAAATACTCCTTTAAAATTACAAGCATACAAGCACGGACGAGGTGTAGAATGAACCTGACATTGAATGTACTCTTCTGTGCCGGAATTCAGGGGCCTTAGGACCCAGTTACCATTTTAGTGTCGCATGCGACGTTACCGGGAAAGTCTCGAAACAGATTTTAACGCCATGCGTGGTGGGAATTAAAATTCAACGCGGGGGAAATTAGATCATTTAAAATCAGTGCATTTTTTTTACATTTAAAAATCGTGCCTACTACCACAGACGGGATATATGTAGTTCTGAAACTCGTCTGTGATTTTATTTTAGACTGAGTCGATAAGGTTGGATGTGACACGAAAATGGTAAGGGGGCCCCTCAACATGAAGGTGCTGCTTTGCAACATTCTGTAATATCGACAATATGTCTGGCCTGTGGTCAGAAATGGGGCTGAAAATCTCCTAAAGTGAAAGGAATACATGACACTAGTGGAGGTGGCATGACCGAGCTATGCGAGAGAAAGATCGTTAGTATGTGCGACAAGAATAGATATATTCGACGTGGCACTAACTTTGTTTATGCGAGCCTGATACTTCTGCGCTCCGAGTAGCGGGAGCGTATAATTCAAGGAGGCAGATAAGGATGCTGGCAAGGAAGAGACAAAGATACACAAAGCGAATAAATTACTTTCTTACCAAATATCGGAGATAGCAAAGCTCCCCCCCCCCCCCCTTCCGGTTTTTGAGAAATGATCGCTTATTTTTCAAAACTGATCATTATTAAGTTTATACTAAAAAAGGGATGATTTTTAAATTTTGTATTAAATTGGCACTATAAAATAGGTTAAAAAAGGAAATATTTTTCTTTACCATCATCCCAAAGTTGCCCTCCCCTGGAAAAAAGTCTCCGGCCGCCTCTGGCAGATAGAACACGATTTCCTAGCTTATTCGCTACTTGGTATCAAGTGAAATATACGCGAAACTTGTCACAGAAAATAGACAAATCACAAAGGTCCTTATTTTCAGTAGCAACCAGAGAACAACTGACGAGGAGATAATTAATTGGTTACAATGTATTATTGAACATTATGTATGTGGAAATAATGGGCATCGAAACACGTCAATGCCAGTCTCGACGAATATAATAGTTTATACGCGGCGTGGATAGATCGCGCCAACATGTAGTTACCTACAGTTCATTTGGCAATTGTTTCGGAGCGACCGACGTCAGATGGCGACACTGTTCCACCATCCTAACCACGCGTGCGTAGATTAAAGTTTCCCCGCTCTACTCGCTTCCTTTTCCGTTTGGCTCCGAAAAAGGTTCGTTGAAGTTTTATGCAATTTTATGTTATCCGTGTTATTTGCAATAATCGTGGAAGTTGGAACTGTTCTAATGATTGCATCGAGATCTATACACTTCCCCGATGTGGTTTATTGGCATATGCGTGAATTATTTCCCTAATGGAAGCATTTATATTCCAGAACCAAGATGGTACAGCGACTAACCTATCGTCGGCGGTTGTCATACAACACAAAGAGCAACAGGAGACGCGTGTAAGTACTCTACTTCAAATCGGATCGACAAACACGTCATTCTTCTTCCGCGTCTGCTTCGTTTTTCCATTTAACGACACATAAATTCCCTTCGAAATGCTTCGCGTTCATAGCTACCCTTCCTTTGAGGTTATGTTTTGATTTACTCATCGAATGTGTAACGTTCACGTGCGTTCGTCAGTTAAAATAATCGTATCGAATTCTAACTTAATGTTGCATTGTCATTCACTGATTTACCCCGAGTTCACTTTATTGCCGTGACACTGACGTAAGTTTTCGTTTTCAGGGTACGCACTCCTGGTGGAAAATTAGTGTACCAGTACCTTAAGAAACCCAAGAAGATCCCCAGATGTGGCCACTGCAAAGACAAACTCAGAGGCATCCAGCCGGCCAGGCCTATGGAAAGGTCACGTATGTGCAGACGTAAAAAGACTGTGAAACGTGTATACGGTGGTGTCCTCTGTCACAAATGCGTCAAAGAAAGGTACTCCCTCGTTTCCTTCGCTTCCTTAGTATACTTAGACTCTTATATTTATCATTATTGTGCAATTCTGTTCTCAGGATCGTCCGTGCATTCCTTATCGAAGAACAGAAGATCGTCGTCAAGGTTATGAAAGCTCAAGCGTCGACGAAAGCGAAGGTGCAGAAGTAATCTTTTGCTTTTTATTAATTAAATAAAAACATACACAAAAATCAACAGAGTTGAGTTGTTCTTAACGAGGATTGCTTGAAACCACATTACTTATAACTATGTTACCATGTTAGAAGAGGAATTTATAATTTTCACACCACGAATTTCTATGCGAGCGAGTAGCCAACGAAAATGTTTGCAGAGCGTTACCTTAAATTTCAGTATTAATGCAACAGAAATTTCAAATTACTCGAGTACCGATCATAGACGTAAACTCCGGCTCCCACGCGTCCTTAATTCGCGCGAACCGTGCAAAGAGTCGCGCGATTTAGTACAGTTCGCGCTGCGACTGTTGCACAGCGTTCACTTTCCCAATATAGTTAGAGCGAGGGTTTTGCGGCGAGTACAGGGATAAGAGGCGAGTATTGTATTCCGCTTATGGTAAAGGAGTGCGCGAAACCCGTCCCAGAGCGGCGTGACTCGCCGGCAAGTCGGTGCACTTAACAAGTGCCTCGTTCGCCGAGCTGCGCGCACACCGCGTTCGTGTACGTAGCTGTAGTTTCCACGGTGGCGCAGGAATGGCCCAGGTGAGAGCCGTAAACGCTTGTCACCTGAGAATGCGGACGGCGAGCTGGCATTAAGCACTTTCGTTTCGCCGAACTGCCTTTCATCCACGATCGCAGCGCGCCTCGATCGAAATTTCTGATCTTATCTATCGCTCTAGAGCCCCTAACGTTCGATCTCCCTCGGCTAGAACCCAGCCCCGCGTATTTTCACAGTCAAGCGAAGATTACTAGGCAACGGTTTCCCTAAGCGCGCTACAAGATTCGTCGAGAAAGTATTTTCAGCCTGATCCTTTCGGGAGATGCTCTATCGACGATTAACGGCTATCGGTCATTCGCGTTAACGGCGCCACAGTTATTTCTTCTCTCCTCCCTCCTATCGTGGCCGATTCTCCTTCTTTCTCTCCTCTCAATCGCCGCCAGCGGATCGCAGTGACGCGTTGTTTATCGCATTGCGTGCGATCGACGGAGCGATACCATGCCGGGCGAACTACATCGGGGATCGATCGCGATCAAGGAGGAAACTTTCGAAACGTCCAATTATACTTGCAGTCCCGCTGGTTTTTCCCTGTTCCCCCGGAGAAGATCGCGCCAGTATCCCCGGTTGGGAAATAAAAACACCGCGAGGACGCGTTCGCCACGCAGGGAGAATGAAAATACCGAGGGCCGTTGGTGGATAGGTAAAAAGCGGCGCGACCGAAAGCCCCTCGCGTTGGAACACGATTCTATAGGAGGCTTCGCTCTCGAACGCGACGAAAACCAGCCGATTTCGAAGTTGCATGGGATCGCTTCTTGCTGCGAGTCAATGGGGCCTCTGACTGGCTGCCCGTGTCGGAAATAATCGGTGCGGTTAACCGACGCGACGGAATCCTCTCGCGGAGCATTCAGTCTGGCCTCGATTCATGCGCTTCTAAAGGATTTCTGTAGGAGCGCGTAACAAACGACGAGTGATGAGCAACCTTTGTGGGCCAAAAGTGGGAACCTAACCTCTGCGTAGGCCGTGATATTAGACAGTCAAAACTCAAATGTACTAATCGATGAATTTTAATTTATCGGGTGAATTTGTTACTTCGGACATAGATTTACAAATTGAAAGAATTTCGGGCCGCAAGTGGCTGGGGGCCAAATGGGGGGGGGGGGGGGAATTAGACAAGTTCACTTTGCGAGAGGGGAAGACATCTGGCGATGAAGGAAGCGTTGTTACTGGCGCGAAATTACACGAGGAACCAATTTGCTTAAGGGTCACGTTCGTCCCTCGACGCGGCTCGCCGGGCCGGTAGCGAAAGATAGCTGGCCAGTGTCGCGTTTAATTAGCAGGTATAACACATGAGCGCACCGTGTAATTCAGGATAACTCTGTTGACTCCCTGCGTTTAACGTAACGGCGGATAGTAATGAAGGGGTTTCGAGAGTATAGGGAGAAAAGGAAGTGAAAAATTAATCCCCTGTGATTTTAATCTGGCGCCACTGTCCCCGGGACAATATCCCCGATTGCGAGCTGGGAGAAGAAAAGAGAGGGCGACTAGTTCTGTTATCGTGTTCGATATCAGTGGACGAGAGGGGCCAATAGTAGACACGCGGAGGATCCAAAGCAGAGGAGAAAAAGGCAGGAAGACAAGAGCGGCGTATCGGTAGCGGGGCACGGGCGATGGTCGTCGCGTTTAATTGACGGATATAAAATGCATCGTGAGCGTGCAATCGAGAATAATTTGATGCGTGCGGGGCTCCGGAGTGGAGAGGCACCGATGCCGCATGATTCCTATAATTTTCAGGCCTCGTGTTTGACAAAATAACAAGTGGGTGGGTGTCGGTTTTCACACCCGCGGCTCCACGGGGCCTCTCCGGGGAATGTAAAAAAGGGCAGAACACGAAACCGGTCCCGATGGATCTTTGTTATACGGGACCCCCACGTCCTCTCTCGCCTCTCGCGTCTCTGAATAAGGACCAACTGTGCCAGGATCGTAGCTAGGCCGCCGCACAGTGGTACATAATGACATCTCTTCTTCGAATCACCCTATAGATCGTAATTTTTCACAGAAATTTACGATTCTTTTTTTAAATTCTTCGCAATTAAATTCTCTATCGATCTGTCCGGCTGAAATTTTGAATTTCGTTGCTGATTTTTTTATATTTAGCGAATTATACGGCACTTTTAGGAGATCAGTATATGAGGGCTCTTTTGACCGCCGGTTCCGAATTTAAAGTAAGATTTCCAAAATTGAAGATGGCGAGTCGAATATGTTGAAGCAAAATTTTAGAAAATGGGCTTATTCGGAAGAAACAGTGCGTCTAGATTTTCGGGGTCGCTGATTACGAATATGAGGTAATTATTATAAAGATCAAATTTTTTATTTATACCACAAATCTAATACGGTAGATCAAATTGTAAAATTTAAAATGGAGCATCGACATTCGTATTTTTAAACATTTTTAGACAGCTCATAAATGTGTACGTGATTTTGCATATTTAAGCCTGTTCGCCTGGGTTCTTATAGTCGACTTTTCTGATTCAATATCGATAAGCAAGATTTTGAATGTTCGATATTTTTAGAAGGCCTGATTCACTTAACGTTTTATTGCAGTTAATCCGATTTTATTATGTGCAATCTTGTTTGAGGAGCAGGATTTGTGCTTCTGGATGCAAATCTCTGATTTTTTGTTTATGCACGTCTTTAAAAATATCAAACATAAAAATCCTGCTTATCAATATTGAGTCATAAAAGTCAACTATATTCGTCATATTGGCTTCACCACCTTCAATTTCGAAAATCTGACTTCAAATTCGGAACAGGCGGTCAAAAATCTCACAGACACTGATCTCCACAAACTGCTGCATATTTTGCTAAATATAAAAATATCAGCAACGAAAATCAAAATTTCGGCCGGACAGATGGTTTCTTCGTAAATGCCGATAAAAAAAATAGGTTCATGTGCAAATTTTTTAGAAACTACGTAAGCAGTCAACGTGGCAACGTCGCACAATCGATATGTTTAGACATTTAAATATCGAACGAAGATTCAGATTCACATGAACGTTTTTTCTGACATTTTGGTTATAAAAAACGCTCCGAATGAATGTGACGTTGTCAAATCTGCTGCTCCAATTCACTACGCTAACCAATTCAATATTCTATTTTTGTAGTACAATTATTTATATTAAAATTGAACTTTTTAAAATATATATACGTGATGTTAAAAATTATTATTATTATTTCCATAGTATCATACTACTTTATATTTATCGTTTATTGCCCAACTCTACTTTGATTAACATAGTTGGTTAGGAACTACCTTAATTGCGAAGAATTAAAGAAAAATCGTCAAGCTTTCTGACAAATCACGACCCGTGGTGTGATTTGAACAAAAAATATCCGCACCCCTTCCGTCAACGATGCAGCCAATATTCTCCTCTCCACCTTGAAGCGCCTCTCCTCGTCTCCTCTCCCGCATCATCCGATCCAGGTTGTTGCACGGTTACGCAAACGGTCCAAATACGGCGATGAACGATTCATTAGCTTATTAAGATCGCCGTTGCATCAGAGGCGATTAAAAGCGCATGCAAATGGAGGTTCTCGCCGTTACCGAAAGCATCGGACGTCGTCGCGCGAGCTTGTAACGCGCTAGCGTGTGGGCAGCTTAGAGCATATACTATGGAGGTCTCATTGAAAGCTTGGAACTGTCGCCAACATGGTGCGAGAGAGTGAAGTATAGGTTCCCAATCGACCGTAACGCGCATGTGCCGATATCTCGTGAGAGAGAAAGACGTGTGAACTGGTGTGAGAGAGAAAAGTATAGATATCGGCGCATGCGCATTACGGTCGATTGGGAACCTATACTTCTCTCGCTCACACATGTCTTTCTTTCTCTCTCGCACCAATTCGCACATGACTTTGTCTCTCGCGTGATGTTGGCGACAGTTTTGAAGCACTCACTCTTAGGCAATGAGACCTCCATTTATATATCGACGCGCGTTACGAAGAGTAAGGTAAATGTCCCCATTAGCGACCGTTTAAGAGTGCGACTGGTTCGAAATAATAATTTTTCACTAATATAGGACAATGTTTGAGTAAAGTATGGATCATTGTATTTTTTGAAATCTCTAGTTTCTTAATCAAATTAGATTTAGAGTGATATTTGACTATATTTATACAAAAATTATGGTGAAAATTATATTGGACCTGATGTCCCCTTTATTGACCAACTTACAATTTATAGATTCTCTGCTACAATAATGAAAGGAAATGAATATTTTCTGTTTATTTTATCATTCTGTATATATTTCTAGTTAATTTGAGTAAGTCCATGTATTTTTATTGTAAAATTACCGAGTTTAATAATATCTGTAGTATAACCTCACATTGAAATTTACATGTGAATTTACTTAAAGATGGATGTACGGCTACTTAAATAACGTATGCAACTATAAATGAAATACCTCTAATTATAATTTCTGAACTTTCTGGTTGATATTTTGCTTTCTGTGTTGCAATAAACAATATAAATGAATAATTGCTCACTAATGGGGACGCGGTCAGTAATGGGGACATTTACCTTAGCACGTTTAATTTTTTTCTTATGGACAACTGCACGTAGAAAAAATGAAACGTGCTACCCCAGCCAGACAATTTACAGCAAATTTGCGTAAAGTTTATCGAATATCAAATCACGTAAGGCAACAATGTTGTGCGCTTTGTGAGTGCTCACCTTGGCGTTAAATTTAGGACATGTAATGATTCAATTAGAACAGAAAATATTGTAGCAATCTTTATACACTCGATGAGGATATTCTGTTCAGGTGATATTTGAATCATATTTGAGTCATGACGTGCTGCTAATATTTACACAAAATTTACGTTCTCCCTATCTCGCACCGTCGTTGCTCGCTTCCAGTGTTTCTCGCTCGCTCTCGTTTCATCTCGCTCTCGCCTTCGCCGGACAGGAGTGAGACAAAAGTGGTGGGGATAGCGAAAAACGCACATCGTGTACACCAAACCGAGCCCGTAACGAGACAATACTGTACCTCATATTTGTGCAAAATTTACCTACAGTTGTGCATTGAAAAATAGGGATCATATTTGAATCACATTTGCAGCAATCAATGCAGCACACAATGATTGCAAATTGATATCATCACTTTACATTATATTTACAACATATGTTTTAGTCATATTTAGTCAATTAACATGAGTCTAACGATATAGCAATATTGATCAAACATGTAGTAAATGTATTGATTCATTGCATGATCAAGAATTTAACTCATGAAAGTCTATCTGGGTACTTTTCGTAACGCGCGTCGATATGCTCTAAGGTGGGCAGGCTCGCGTTAATTCGTCTCGCGATACCTCGCGTCCACCAGGGCCGCGAGGGTTTTCGTGGAAGAGCCTGGGTCCAGCGGTGTCTCGGAAAGGCGGAGGAATCGGCGGACGGCGAAGCTAATGTCCAATATATTCGAATTTGTCGGTAGGCAGATAGGAGGGACATCGGTCTCCCCGGCTGGTTTCCTTCTCTATTCCGAGCTCCCTTCCTCGTCGAATCGCCCTGCCAGCGTCGGCAGGCCTGCTTTGATCGAGCACCAGTGGCCCCAATTCACACCTGACTTTTAGCGATAAAAGCAGCCTCTAAAGATATCGTTATCCCGCTCGGAGCGCGCCGGCTCTCGCTCGACGGAGTGAGCCGAAGGAAAGGAAACTGTTATCGCGGCAGGTAGTCCGCTCTTACGCGGTTAATCGAGCGAATTCATTTCGTCCCGTGTCCTTACCTTCTCTTTTTTTTTTCGCCTCACAGAAATGTTATCCCGGAGTCTCGAACTCGCCGATCGTCAGCGCGATTAATTATTAATCGGGGCAACAGTCGACTGGGGTGATCGTTGATCGAAGACTGCTCTCTTTTTCTAGGTATAGGGTAGATGTCCCTATTACTATCAGTGTCCCTATTACTGCCATTTTATTTATTTTGCTTAATAAATATGTAACGTATAAAAAGTAGCGTACAACAATAATATTAGTATTAAATTGGGACTGTTCTTATTATTATTAATAGAGGAAGTGCACCTTAACGAAATCGATACTTCTTGTCATTTTTCATTCAAACCAAAATTTCAGTTACTTTTTGTTTTTTATTTTTATTGACGCTCAGAAATATGAAAGTTTATTAGTTTCTCTATGATATTATGTAGTTTAATTTGTTCCCATCCTCTGTCGTAATTTTTTATTCGCCTTAAACAAACTGGTATTCCAAATATACTGCACTTCCTCTATTATTGTTGTACACTATTCTTTATACGTTCATTTTTATTAAGTAAAATAAATAAAGTGGCAGTAATAGGGACATCTAGTAGGGCTGTTCGAGTACTCGGAAAAAGCGAGCCGAGCCAGACTCGGTTCGAAAAACCGAGCCGAGCCGAGTACTCGAATAGAACCGAGTAGCTCGAATAGAACCGAGCAACTCGAATTTTTTCGAGCAACTCGAATTTTTTCGAGCAACTCGAATTTTTTCGAACAACTCGAATTTTTTCGAGCAACTCGAATAAAACCGAGAACTCGAATTTTTTCGAGCAACTCGAATTTTTTCGAACAACTCGAATTTTTTCGAGCAACTCGAATAAAACCGAGAACTCGAATTTTTTCGAGCAACTCGAATAGAACCGAGAACTCGAATTTTTTCGAGCAACTCGAATAGAACCGAGAACTCGAATTTTTTCGAGCGGCTCGAAGTAAACCGAGCGGGCCGAAAGAACCGAGCGGGCTGAAAGTACCTAGTGGGCCGAAAGTACCGAACAATCCGGTGTGTCGAGTAGTTTGAAGTTTGAATGTTTCGAATATTTTAGAATATGTTTATATACTGGATAATGATTCGTAATTATTATTATTATTATTATTTTGACATTATTAAGAAAATAGGATACGAGTAAAGGCGAGGCCGCAGTAATAATGTGAGTAATTAAAATGTAAATTGTAAATGAAAATATTCTCCAACTATTGAAAATAATTTTGCGCGTATGTATGATTTATTAATATTTCTTCTTGCATTTTCCTTTATTATTCTTTCTTTTTTGCCTTCTCCGTGTGGGCTATATTTCTGCCGAATCACCGTTAATAAAGACTGTTACCCGTTAATAAAAAATGAATAAGTATAAATAAATCAAGAATTCAAAGAGTCAAAATTGAGATTATGTGTTTTTCCATGTGTGTCTAGATGAAATTTAAATGTTTGCAAAATATACCATCTGAACGCTGTGTAGTTTAGAAACAAACCGAGATGCAAATTCATGATGTGCTAAAGTTTTTGTTGGGCATTGCCCACTACTGAAGACGCTGCAGAATTCGACGACCTGGAAGACTTCGAGGGTGAAATTAATGAAAATTTAAAAAAAATTAGTCTCCACACCTTTTCGTAGAAAAATAGTTACTATTATTATAATCATCTTTTTAGAGGTGTTTCGACCGTAAATCTTAATTATAAATGATATTGGCGCACTGATTCGGTCATGAAAAAAATATTATAATCCCCTATCTTAAGTTACCTAGTACTTCCATATTCAATTAATATTTTGATTAAAGTTTATTAATGAATGACTAAAGAAATGAAAATGAATTTTTCACAGCTGGAAAAACTTTAAAACTGCTGTGCTGTAAAATCAGGAAAACTGGACATGTCAGGTTTTGCCATCTGACCATGGAAATGTTAAAAGCATATCGATCTCGCATAATTCATTTCTCTAATTTTAATTTCTTTATCCAATTAATGTAAGATAACATTACCAATCTGTTTGGAGGAGGATGGGAAATGGTTGTGAAATAGCGTATGAAACCAGGAGAGATGAAATAAATAATATATTTATATATAACATGTAATATAAACATAAATTGTGTTTTCGTTTAAACAGTTTAATTACACGCTATAGTATATTACGCACATTTGTTATAAACATACTACATACAAGACATGTACATATACATACTATATCCATACAATTTCATACACATCATACACACACACACACACACACACATTACTTAATGTACTATCGTTTTTTTTTTTTTTTTTTTTAACGTGGGGAAATCCTCATAGGACACCTCGGCGGGGTAGTGTGAGACTCTTACTCACTAAAACCCCACGGCCACGGATTTGTCTATTATCCGAAAGAATCGAACGAATCATATTCTATACATGATGTACATACATGCACATCATTTTATTAAATTTGCCGATAAGAAGCAAAGTTGTTCGACTCTCTCGGATAATAAACATGACCGCTTCTCGCTAATAATATTGCCAGCCCTCGAGAACAGCCGCTCGCTGTACGCCTGTGTGGCTGGCACGCCCAAAATATTTTTGGCCACACGCGCAAGTGTTGGAAAACGCGTTGCATTTTCTTTCCACCATTGGAAAATACATTTATCCGATGAGGCGACTCTCCCTTCCATGTACATTTTTTGTTCATTGTCTAGTGCAATGTATATGTTGTCTTGCGCCTGCTCTTCATCTCTTCCAATATTACGTAAAAATTGGTGGATACTTCCCGCTGGCGATGATTCTGTCATATAAACATAATATATAACACACAACATTGAACACAGTATCACATAATCTTATTATTGTTTCACACTCACCTGGCGGTTCGTTTGGTGGTACGCCAGTCCTCCCATTCGATTCGCTTGCATTGCTCAGATCGAGATACTCCAACGCAATTGAATGCAGTACTGTGTGAGCCCATGCCTTCTTGTCTCCCGACAATAACCTATCCTTTATGCGAGGGTCCAGGAGCATTGCAATGAACAAAGATTTTGCCTCTTCAATAAAATGAAATCTCTCATTCAGTTTGTTTAACAATTGATTTCTGAAAGCGGCTATTGCGTCACAATCATTAGTATTTCTAACAGTTTGTCTCAAGCCGTATATAGTGAGTACATAGTTGGACAACGTGGCTGTATTTGCCCGTGTCATTAGGTCCGTCGCCTCTTTGAACACCTTGAGGCAATCGCGATAGTCCTTTATCCTGGACCACTCGCAACTAGATATATGATGTGGCATGTCTGGCTCACACAGAACCGCATTTATGGCAGATCGTACCTTGATTAAACGCTCCAGCATATCGAATTGGGAGTTCCACCGTGTCTCGACATCACCAATTAATTTCAGAGGAGGGTCGTTTGGAAAAATCCTCTTCTGTTCCTTTTTTAACTTTTCTGCCATCGATGCAGAACGGTGGAATAACCCCACGATGGATTTACATTTTTTGATGACGGCGGTCAATTCTTCGGAACTTTTTACTGAATCCTTTATGACCAACTGAAAATAACCCGTTGCATTATATATGAAATATTCATGGAGTATTACTTATTGTAACATTTAATTATTTCTTATTGTTTATTTACCTGCAATGTGTGAGCGAAACACGGAATGCGTTCCCACGTACCGCCTAGTCTTATGGCTTTGACCATATTGGCCGCATTATCCGTCACGAAATAAATCTTGACGTGAGGTTTTTCTAATTTCCAATCTCGTATGGAATTGCGCAGCACTTCGCACAGATGCTCGCTTGTATGCTTTTCCGGCAAACACATAATGCGGAGCGTGTAATTTTTTAAATTAAAGGCGTCGCACAGGTAGTGTACCGTCAATGACAGATAGCTTTCCGTGGCCCGAGACGTCCAGCTATCGGTGGTGAAAGCGAACGTTTGCACCTAATCGAAAACAGAAAGAAAACATTTATAAATCTCATATCGCGATGGAAAGTATTTTTAATATGGCATTGAACATAGTGACAGATATCACAAACATTGTAAAAATTGTACTTACATTTTCGCTGTCCTTGTCAAGGATTTCTTTCAATTTCTCCTTCTCGATTTGATATAACTGAGGAATTATTTCCTCGGAAAATACTGAACGATTGGGGATCCGGTAGCGCGGTTCAGCTACCCGCAGAAGGTTTTTGAACGCCACATCCCCAACCATAGAGAACGGCTGACAATCGGATATGAGCATCCGCGCAATTGCGACGGTCAGCTCCTGCGCGCGTGGCGAATTTTTATCTAAAGCTGCCACTTTTCGAGTGCACTTTGCGACAGTTCCCGCGGCTAAATTTCTCTCTGTCGGCGGCGGTGCTACGTAGACGTCGGCATGCTTGGTTGCCATATGCCTCCTAAGCGAGGTTGTTGATCCCGCTTTTGTTTTATAAGTCTTTTTGCACTGTAAACACATGGCTTCTTCGCGGGATGATTTTGAAAACCACTTCCACACGGAGCTTTGGTTTTTTCGTGGCCTTGCCGAGGTGGAGGGATGGTCCTCGCTATCGGACACTTGTTGTTCATCGTCGAGATTGCCGCCTTCCATGTGAACTACCACAGGGAAATGTGCCATTGTTCAAACAAACACGGGACGGTTGCTAAGATACTAAGTAAATGTCGAGTGATCACTCACGGACTGATACTTTGCGAATGCTGCTTGACCGGGAAAACACTACCGAAATTGACTCTGCTGGTGTATATTTTTGAAAGGGGATGCCAATATGCCTGGAAAATGCAGTGATTGGATGCAAATGACCAGAGTCGCTCATTATTGGTTGTCCTCCGTTTCATTTCGTCCGCGTGGGGGTACTTTCTGTATTGCAGGTACAGGTAAAAAGGCTGACGCTCCTACGCAGCTGGACGACCGTTATTCCTTCCTAGGGTTGTCCTGGTACGAATAAAATAATAAAACGTATCGCACCGACCGTAGCAAGGTTAAACGAGTTGCCACGTTTATTTCTTAAGGACCTCCGCTGAATTGTACCTACGCGTCTTGTATTTTTTTCCCCCAAAGCTATTAAACACGACCATCCGACAGAAAAAGAATTTGAAACAACGAGACCCGCACTATTCGTCATAATCGCTGCTACATCAAATGCGACAAATTCAAGGAAATGAATTTTGCCGCAGTTGCTCCTTTTCCATGCAGATCATTTGTTCACCCTCGGCGTGAGCTATTTACGTTCAATATAATTTCGTCTTTGTCTGGTAATATATCTGTCACTTCCCTTCTCTCAATACCCGAAATGCGTCCCTTTTAACAGGCTAACGATTTTACCGTCTCGCTGGTAGCAAGTTGCCTTGAAGATACCTCGCGGTGGGACACAGAATCGAAATGCAAGTCCGCTGACTGCGCGTGGTCCCTGCGTTGCACCGCGAGGCGTAATGATGTTGGTCAATACTTTTTAATTGCTACATTGATGGCACCTTCCTTACATGTGGCATATTCAAGTAAAAACTGAGGGGGTAGGGGGGGTTGACTGGGGAACCATCCCTAATCCCCAAAAATTAATCAGGCTGATCGGTCTGAGCAGTCCTGGGATTTAAGTGAACGGAGCGGCAGATTTTCGGAGGCAACGCCTCCTTCCTCCCGCCGCGCGTCTTGGCCGCCGCGGCGGCGAAGGAGCTTGGAGCGCCTCAGGCCCGTACCATATAAACCGCGCGTAGCGCATTGGGGCGCCCCCGGTATCAATAGGTTTTCACATCACCCATGGAGGTATTATCATCGATGCGTTTTTTTTTATAGTGGTATCCCCTACAGGCCTATTCCACTGTGTCGCGCGATAAAAAATGGATTGGAAAAACGTGTTTTACTATCAAAATTTCAAATATGTTTGGGAAAACTAGATTTTCGCGCACGTATGGACGTGCTAGGCGTCTAAAATTTGAAATTTTGATAGTAAAACGCGTTTTTCAAATCCATTTTTTATCGCGCGTACAGTGGAATAGGCCTATAGGGGATACCACTATAAAAAAAAACGCATCGATGATAATACCTCCATGGGTGATGTGAAAACCTATTGATACCGGGGGCGCCCCAATGCGCTACGCGCGGTTTATATGGTACGGGCCTGAGGCGCTCCAAGCTCCTTCGCCACCGCGGCGGCCAAGACGCGCGGCGGGAGGAAGGATGCATTGCCTCCGAAAATCGGCCGCTCCGTTCACTTAAATCCCAGGACTGGGTCAGAGTATGACGCTAGGGTTGCGGTTTATGACCGTATTGCCCCGGGAGTCGGCCAACCCATAATGCAATATACGGATTAACTCAGGTCGAAAGAATCCTAAAATACTTTATACGGTGAAAGATATATTACCAGACAAAGACGAAATTATATTGAACGTAGATAGTAGGGTGAACCGAAATTTTTTTTACAATTTCGCCAACGCTGTGTGTTTTATTTTTGATCCTATACTAAAGCATTATTCATACCAAAAATTAATATGTTATCATATCACCCTCAGGTGGCGCATGGTAAAATAAAAAAAAAAACTTGTAAAGACTATTTTTTACAAATCAAGTATTCTGCGCTTTCCGTAGTGTCCACTCTCGCTCTAGCAATTGTTGATTATTAGTTTTACTGACTCAAGGTCGGGAAGGAGTCATATTCCCATCGATCGCTGTTCGCGGGACAAGTTGGGACCGGACAATGTATCTAATCTCGAACTTGAGTCAGTAGAACTAATAATCAACAATTGCTAGAGCGCGAGTGGACACTACGGAAAGCGCAGAATACTTGATTTGTAAAAAATAGTCTTTACAAGTTTTTTTTTTATTTTACCATGCGCCACCTGAGGGTGATATGATAACATATTAATTTTTGGTATGAATAATGCTTTAGTATAGGGTCAAAAATAAAACATACAGCGTTGGCGAAATTGTATAAAAAAAAATTTCGCTTCACCCTAGTAAACAGCTCGCGCCAAGGGGGAACAAACGATCTGCATGGAAAAGGCGCAGCTGCGGTAAAATTCATTTCCTTGAATTTGTCGCATTTGATGTGGCAGCGATTACGACGAATAGTGCGGGTCTCGTTGTTTCAAATTCTTTTTCTGTCGGATGGTCGTGTTTAATAGCTTTGGGGGAAAAAAATACAAGACGCGTAGGTACAATTCAGCGGAGGTCCTTAAGAAATAAACGTGGCAACTCGTTTAACCTTGCTACGGTCGGTGCGATACGTTTTATTATTTTATTCGTACCAGGACAACCCTAGGAAGGAATAACGGTCGTCCAGCTGCGTAGGAGCGTCAGCCTTTTTACCTGTACCTGCAATACAGAAAGTACCCCCACGCGGACAAAATGAAACGGAAGACAACCAATAATGAGCGACTCTGGTCATTTGCATCCAATCACTGCATTTTCCAGGCATCCCCTTCCAAGAATATACACCAGCCGAGTCAACTTCGATAGCGTTTTCCCGGTCAAGCAGCATTCGCAAAGTATCAGTCCGTGAGTGATCACTCGACATTTACTTACTGTCTTAGCAACCGTCCCGTGTTTGTTTGAACAATGGCACATTTCCCTGTGGTAGTTCACATGGAAGGCGGCAATCTCGACGACGAACAACAAGTGTCCGATAGCGAGGACCATCCCTCCGCCTCGGCAAGGCCACGAATAAACCAAAGCTCCGTGTGGAAGTGGTTTTCAAAATCATCCCGCGAAGAAGCCATGTGTTTACAGTGCAAAAAGACTTATAAAACAAAAGCGGGATCAACAACCACCCTTAGGAGACATATGCAAACAAACCATGCCGAAGTATACGCAGCACCGCCGCCGACAGAGAGAAATTCAGCCGCGGGAACTGTCGCAGATCGCACTCGAAAAGTGGCTGTTTTAGACGGAAACGCACCACGCGCGCAGGAGCTGACCGACGCAATTGCACGGATGCTGATTTCCGATTGTCAACCGTTCTGTATAATTGAGGATGTGGGGTTCAAGAACCTTCTGCGGGTAGCAGAACCGCGCTACCAGATCCCCGATCGTTCAGTTTTTTCCGAGGAAATAATTCCTCAGTTATACCAAATCGAGAAGGAGAAATTGAAAGAAATCCTTGACAAGGACAGCGAAAATGTAAGTACAATTTTTACAATGTTTGTGATATCTGTCACTATGTTCAATGCCATATTAAAAATACTTTCCATCGCGATATGAGATTTATAAATGTTTTCTTTCTGTTTTCGATTAGGTGCAAACGTTCGCTTTCACCACCGATAGCTGGACGTCTCGGGACACGGAAAGCTATCTGTCATTGACGGTACACTACCTGTGCGACGCCTTTAATTTAAAAAATTACACGCTCCGCATTATGTGTTTGCCGGAAAAGCATACAAGCGAGCATCTGTGCGAAGTGCTGCGCAATTCCATACAAGAGTGGAAATTAGAAAAACCTCACGTCAAGATTTATTTCGTGACGGATAATGCGGCCAATATGGTCAAAGCCATAAGACTAGGCGGTACGTGGGAACGCATTCCGTGTTTCGCTCACACATTGCAGGTAAATAAACAATAGGAAATAATTAAATGTTGCAATAAGTAATACTCCATGAATATTTCATATTTAATGCAATGGGTTATTTTCAGTTGGTCATAAAGGATTCAATAGATAATTCGGAAGAATTGACCGCCCTCATTAAAAAATGTGAAGCCATCGTGGCGTTCTTCCATCGTTCTGCATCGGCGGAAGAGATGTTAAAGGAGGAACAGAGGAGGAATAATCCAAACGACCCTCCTCTGAAATTAATTGGTGATGTCGAGACACGGTGGAACTCCCAATTCGATATGCTGGAGCGTTTAATCAAGGTACGATCTGCCATAAATGCGGTTCTGTGTGAGCCAGACATGCCACATCATATATCTAGTTGCGAGTGGTCCAGGATAAAGGACTATCGCGATTGCCTCAAGGTGTTCAAAGAGGCGACGGACCTAATGACACGGGCAAATACAGCCACGTTGTCCAACTATGTACTCACTATATACGGCTTGAGACAAACTGTTAGAAATACTAATGATTGTGACGCAATAGCCGCTTTCAGAAATCAATTGTTAAACAAACTGAATGAGAGATTTCATTTTATTGAAGAGGCAAAATCTTTGTTCATTGCAATGCTCCTGGACCCTCGCATAAAGGATAGGTTATTGTCGGGAGACAAGAAGGCATGGGCTCACACAGTACTGCATTCAATTGCGTTGGAGTATCTCGATCTGAGCAATGCAAGCGAATCGAATGGGAGGACTGGCGTACCACCAAACGAACCGCCAGGTGAGTGTGAAACAATAATAAGATTATGTGATACTGTGTTCAATGTTGTGTGTTATATATTATGTTTATATGACAGAATCATCGCCAGCGGGAAGTATCCACCAATTTTTACGTAATATTGGAAGAGATGAAGAGCAGGCGCAAGACAACATATACATTGCACTAGACAATGAACAAAAAATGTACATGGAAGGGAGAGTCGCCTCATCGGATAAATGTATTTTCCAATGGTGGAAAGAAAATGCAACGCGTTTTCCAACACTTGCGCGTGTGGCCAAAAATATTTTGGGCGTGCCAGCCACACAGGCGTACAGCGAGCGGCTGTTCTCGAGGGCTGGCAATATTATTAGCGAGAAGCGGTCATGTTTATTATCCGAGAGAGTCGAACAACTTTGCTTCTTATCGGCAAATTTAATAAAATGATGTGCATGTATGTACATCATGTATAGAATATGATTCGTTCGATTCTTTCGGATAATAGACAAATCCGTGGCCGTGGGGTTTTAGTGAGTAAGAGTCTCACACTACCCCGCCGAGGTGTCCTATGAGGATTTCCCCACGTTAAAAAAAAAAAAAAAAAAAACGATAGTACATTAAGTAATGTGTGTGTGTGTGTGTGTGTGTATGATGTGTATGAAATTGTATGGATATAGTATGTATATGTACATGTCTTGTATGTAGTATGTTTATAACAAATGTGCGTAATATACTATAGCGTGTAATTAAACTGTTTAAACGAAAACACAATTTATGTTTATATTACATGTTATATATAAATATATTATTTATTTCATCTCTCCTGGTTTCATACGCTATTTCACAACCATTTCCCATCCTCCTCCAAACAGATTGGTAATGTTATCTTACATTAATTGGATAAAGAAATTAAAATTAGAGAAATGAATTATGCGAGATCGATATGCTTTTAACATTTCCATGGTCAGATGGCAAAACCTGACATGTCCAGTTTTCCTGATTTTACAGCACAGCAGTTTTAAAGTTTTTCCAGCTGTGAAAAATTCATTTTCATTTCTTTAGTCATTCATTAATAAACTTTAATCAAAATATTAATTGAATATGGAAGTACTAGGTAACTTAAGATAGGGGATTATAATATTTTTTTCATGACCGAATCAGTGCGCCAATATCATTTATAATTAAGATTTACGGTCGAAACACCTCTAAAAAGATGATTATAATAATAGTAACTATTTTTCTACGAAAAGGTGTGGAGACTAATTTTTTTTAAATTTTCATTAATTTCACCCTCGAAGTCTTCCAGGTCGTCGAATTCTGCAGCGTCTTCAGTAGTGGGCAATGCCCAACAAAAACTTTAGCACATCATGAATTTGCATCTCGGTTTGTTTCTAAACTACACAGCGTTCAGATGGTATATTTTGCAAACATTTAAATTTCATCTAGACACACATGGAAAAACACATAATCTCAATTTTGACTCTTTGAATTCTTGATTTATTTATACTTATTCATTTTTTATTAACGGGTAACAGTCTTTATTAACGGTGATTCGGCAGAAATATAGCCCACACGGAGAAGGCAAAAAAGAAAGAATAATAAAGGAAAATGCAAGAAGAAATATTAATAAATCATACATACGCGCAAAATTATTTTCAATAGTTGGAGAATATTTTCATTTACAATTTACATTTTAATTACTCACATTATTACTGCGGCCTCGCCTTTACTCGTATCCTATTTTCTTAATAATGTCAAAATAATAATAATAATAATAATTACGAATCATTATCCAGTATATAAACATATTCTAAAATATTCGAAACATTCAAACTTCAAACTACTCGACACACCGGATTGTTCGGTACTTTCGGCCCACTAGGTACTTTCAGCCCGCTCGGTTCTTTCGGCCCGCTCGGTTTACTTCGAGCCGCTCGAAAAAATTCGAGTTCTCGGTTCTATTCGAGTTGCTCGAAAAAATTCGAGTTCTCGGTTCTATTCGAGTTGCTCGAAAAAATTCGAGTTCTCGGTTTTATTCGAGTTGCTCGAAAAAATTCGAGTTGTTCGAAAAAATTCGAGTTGCTCGAAAAAATTCGAGTTCTCGGTTTTATTCGAGTTGCTCGAAAAAATTCGAGTTGTTCGAAAAAATTCGAGTTGCTCGAAAAAATTCGAGTTGCTCGAAAAAATTCGAGTTGCTCGGTTCTATTCGAGCTACTCGGTTCTATTCGAGTACTCGGCTCGGCTCGGAAACCGAGTCTCGGCTCGGTCCGAATTTCAAGCTACTCGAATATTCGAGTACTCGAACAGCCCTAACATCTACCCTATAGAGACTCGCGTAGAAATTGCAGGATAAGCTTTTGCTCGGAGCTCTGAGTCCTTGTAGAAAGCAATGTAAGTGCCGGAATTAAAAACAAATAAATTTCCAGCGGAAAATACTTTACGTGCCAATACAAACATTATACTATGGAATTTGATTTCTGACGCCTACAGGGACTCTTCAATTACGGAGACGTTTCATGCAACGGCTCAGAGAAAAGATCAAGGGTCGCAGGAGAGAGAAGTCTAGGAATTCGAAGCGAGATCCTTGAAGGGAGACGAGCCTGTAAATCCGCGTAGTGTAATGGAAATGTGGAGTCTCGAATTTGCATGAGCAAACAGCGACGCAATCGTTCAGGTTGGCCTGCGTCCGAGGAGGATACGGAGGGCGTAGAATTTTGAGAATCGGCAGCTGTGATTTGTAATATCGTGATGCGGGTATCCGTTTATTGATTTATTCGCTCGCTCTCGCGCGGCTGCATCGGACAGTGGTGCCGGATCGAATACGGGGAACGGGCCAGCACCGGGTCCCACTGCTAAATAGACACAATTACGATCGATTATCCAATGTGCCTTCCTACCGACTAATCTCGACTAAGAAATGCCGGCTGTTAAGAGCGATGTGCCACTTGACCGGGTACAATGTACTCTCCGAAGAAAACTATCGTCCTGCGCTCGTTCCGACGTCGAGAGGTGGCCCTTTCGGCTAATCGTGTCTCAAGAACACGCGCCGAAGGGCAGGGCCCTTGAGAGTCTACAGTTTCCAGATTTCCAATAAACCAAGACTTCGAATTTTCGACGTGTATTACGAAAAGTAGCATATTTCATTTGTCTTAGAAATAGTAGGGTAAACTAATTAGTGAATGACTGAATTGTTGAATTTATGGACCTTTGGGATTAATACTTGAATATATTTATCTACCTATAAGAACAAGACAACTGTTGAAATTGCATTTAAATGTATTTTTCTTGAAATTTCTATAAAAATAATTACTTATTCTTATCGCAATTTTTAAAAAAACGATTATAAAATGCAAAACGAGTGGAAGCCCAGGAAATCACCGCATACTTTTAATAAGAATTGTACTTATTAATGTTTGGTTAATAGACGGAACTAAAAATATGGGATATTAAAAGTGCAACTACACTCCATTTATAAACATGGAATATTTTTAAATTTATAATTGACATTTCTTTGCCAAATAGTCATTCACTGGCATGCGATCAACTACTGATTGGTTTACCCTAGTACATTTCAATCTATCACGAGAAGAAGCACGTTTCAATATTTCTGCCGATAGCATGTTTCGAAAATACCAAGGGAACAAGCACGATTCAGATTTGGCCACGAGCAGTAGCACGTTTCATTTGTTTTCCGAAGAGTAGAATTTATTTATTTATTTATTTAATATATATAGGTATAAACGGGATAATGCCCAATTAATGTACAAGAGAAAACAGAGAAAAAGACAGCATTAAAGTTTCCGGGCAAAGGCGACGCTATAAATTGCCGCTTGACGTTTTTAGCTACCTAATCTACAATTTTGTAGATTAAGTTTATGCAGAAAGAATAGAACTTTCGGAAAATGCAATACAAAATCGATTTTTCTACTGCCTAGTCCCCTTAAACGAATTTACTAAAATAAATGAAACAACTATAAATTCTAATTAGTGGAACAGTTGTAATATGCCTCGTCCAACTCTTTTAGAAAAACGTTTCTTTCCCTTAAAAAACCTTCACCTTTTTATTCCTGCAGTAGAATCCTAGGCAATCTATGAAACGTGATATTCCTCGCGGCTAAAGGCAAGCCGTGCTATTTATCGCAGCAAAGTACCGAAACGTGCTACCCTTCGTCGCGAAAGAGCATAACATGCTATTCTCCGTGTCGATGGGATGAGAACGTACTACTTTTCGAGACCAAAATCGAAACATTCTGTTCTTCGTGGTCGGAATGAGCAGAGTGCTAGATTAAATATTCCCACCGGAAAATTTTTTATTTTTTCTTTAAATTTTTTTTAGGGATTGTAATTAAAAAAAATAAAAAAATAATATATATACTAGAAATAAAATCAAAACTAATACATATAAAACACATAAATGTTGTAAATTTGAATTAAATTTTTTATTTTATAGCTAATATTAAATTTCCCAAAAATTAATTTTTAATATCTTTAAATTTCAAAGTTTACGTTTTTATGTCATATTATGGTAAATAATGTTTTTTATAGATTAGACCAAAAAAATACAGGATTTACCGGAGCCCTCCGCAATTGCTGAACCCTTTACGAGTATTTTAAAAAAAAATTATTGAAATCGGTCAAGATTTGCGCTGTCTAGCGATTTTTGTCCAAAAATCGCACACTGTGCGGCCGTTCGAGATAGTTGTCAGTAGCGAACGGCGTTTTAATTGTGCGTAGGAGATAGCCCGTTGCCGAATCGGGCCCCGAGAAACGGAGCAGGGTATCGAAAGTAGGCACCCACGAGCCTGGAGCTGATCTTGCGGTTGAATAGAGCCGAGGGTGATGTAGCCGGAGAGGCTCGAACTGACCCAAAGCTCCGGACGCCACGGCACGTTAAGGCCCAGACATGGATTTCGCTCTTTTGTGGCTCCGTACGTCGGGCCGCCGCGCCGTGCCGCGCCGGATGAAATATACTTCCAGCTCGTACGGTCCTCGTAACTGGCGCCAAACGAATCGAGATTTTCGGCCCCGCCAGGGCCGTCCATGCACGATTCTCTCCGCCTCCTCCGGCCCTCCGCGGCACTTTGTTAGCCGGTGTCGCGTTTATTCTCTCACCGGTCCATGCCTCGGGCTGGGCTACTCGAGGCGAGAACGCGTTAAACGATCCTCAGGAGTTGCAGGCTTAATGTTCCCCTGGTCTAGTGATCCTCTAGAGAGTGATCGGAAAAACGGATATCGTCGCTGATTGGTTGCCGCCATTTCGGTCAAAAGCGGAAGTAGAGAGAGAAAGAAACTGTAAAAAAGAAGGAGACAGAAATACTGATAGAAAGAGACAGAAATACTTTTAGAAAGAGACAAAAATACTTTTAGAAAGAGACAGAAATACTGATAGAAAGAGACAGAAATACTTTTAGAAAGAGACAAAAATACTTTTAGAAAGAGACAGAAATACTTTTAGAAAGAGACAGAAATACTGATAGAAAGAGACAGAAATACTGATAGAAAGAGACAGAAATACTTTTTAGAAAGAGACAGAAATACTTTTAGAAAGAGACAAAAATACTTTTAGAAAGAGACAGAAATACTTTTAGAAAGAGACAGAAATACTGATAGAAAGAGACAGAAATACTTTTAGAAAGAGACAAAAATACTTTTAGAAAGAGACAGAAATACTTTTAGAAAGAGACAGAAATACTTTTAGAAAGAGACAGAAATACTGATAGAAAGAGACAGAAATACTTTTAGAAAGAGACAGAAATACTTTTAGAAAGAGACAAAAATACTTTTAGAAAGAGACAGAAATACTTTTAGAAAGAGACAGAAATACTGATAGAAAGAGACAGAAATACTTTTAGAAAGAGACAAAAATACTTTTAGAAAGAGACAGAAATACTTTTAGAAAGAGACAAAAATACTGATAGAAAGAGACAGAAATACTTTTTAGAAAGAGACAGAAATACTTTTAGAAAGAGACAGAAATACTTTTAGAAAGAGAAAGAAATACTGATAGAAAGAGACAGAAATACTGATAGAAAGAGATAAAGTGAAGGGTTAGCTTATGTTTATTTCCGGTTTTGCTCCAAATCTTGACAAATAGCTGCGGTTATACCGATCACTCCCTGGAGGATCACTACCCTGGTCCACCCACCCGACTCCCAAAGGCTTCTCAATTTCTCGCCACCCTCCCGATGGCGTTCCGCGATCCTCTTCGCAGGGATTCGATTTTTCCCAGCGCAACGAACGGATAGTGTTCCCTTGCGCGGGGATACTTATCGCCAGCTTGGAAATAGAGCTGGCCGTGGCTGCGGGCGCGATCATTTCTCATCGATTCTGCACGGTAAGAGTATCTAATAAAAAAAGGGCCGGCACGAAGGCGATCGTGGTAACGATGTTTCGCATCAGGACACGAGAGGAGCGGTCGTTGGTTCTTTTGTCAGCTCGCTGGCTGTCTCCCAATGAAATATATTTCCTCCATCCCCCCCCCCTTTCCAGGCGAAACGAATGGATCGTGATTTCGGTGCCGAGCGGGGCCAGCCTCTCTCATCCTACCAGCATTGTTACCCATTGTCGCGGTTCCTCCAGGCCGCGTCGTGGCCGGGCCCCTCGTCCAGACGTGACGAGGCGAGGCGAGATCTCCGTCGCCCTTCGCTGCATAAACGAATAAGGGTTCGCAGAAGAACCGACCGATTTTAATCCCGAAATCCGGTTTCGAGCACCGGATTGTCCTCCTCGATCCTCCTTTTTCGTTAACACGCCGCTCGGCCGGTATCCAGCTACAGCCCTCACGAGCTGATCTCCATTCAGCCTGGATTAAGCGAACCACCTATACGAATTCCCCTGACGATCTGAGTCGATCGATTGATACGAGGTCTTGGGCTTAGCGTGGACTAGAAAACTTCGGCTACTGTGCCGCCTCGGTTGGCTGTCTGATAGTGGGTATTGCCGCCTGGGCGCTTGCCCAGAACAGAGATGGGCAAAATTTTTATTTAATTAAAATTTCCAATAACGAATAGAAGTTAAAAAAAAATACGTACAGTATTCTACAGTAGGTATTGAGGCTTGGGCGCTTGCCCAGAACAGAGGTGGGCAAAATTTTTATTTGAATAAAATTTCGAATGACGAATAGAAGTTAAAAAAAATACGTACAGTATTCTACAGAGATGGGCAAGATTTTTATTTGAATAAAATTTCCAATAACGAATAGGAGTTAAAAAAAATACGTACAGTATTCTACAGTAGGTATTGAGGCCTGGGCGCTTGCCCAGAACAGAGATGGGCAAAATTTTTATTTGAATAAAATTTCGAATGACGAATAGAAGTTACAAGATACAAAATACGTCAGTCATTCGTTAACGCGGGTTAACTGTATTTTACACGTGACCAGTAATTTTTTTAACTCTTATTCGTTATTCGGAATTTTATTTAACCCTTCGTTGACACTCTGGGTGTGAGCCACCCATAAACTGATTTTGACACTCTGTACCTTCCATATGCAAAATAAGTACCTCTTTCCAAAGCTGACTTACGAACTATTTTTTTCCTCAAAGTATTATATCCGAACAACAACTCGGTAGATTTTTAACTTCTAATTTTGAAATTTGTAAAAGTTACAAGCTTTTGAACATTTTCTCCGTGTTTTCTGGACATATGGTAATCTAGATTTTTTTTGCAAAAACTGTGATAGAATGTTAATCAAAAAACTATTGGAATACATTCTAGAGACCCTGAAATTGACCCATGATTTTTTTTATAACAATTGGATTCTTTAGATGAGAATGGCAGACGTTCAAAAATTGTTCTGGGTGTGAGCCACCCAGGTGTGTCAAACTTGATCGAAAAAGGAGGTGTGTCAACGAAGGGTTAAATAGAAATTTTGCTCATCTCTGGTTCAGAATACACGTCCAGGATTCCATCTTCCCTGATAAATTATGATTGTATCCAATACCTACCTTTTTCTTTTTCAAATTTTTTTAAATCCACCACTGCTTATGATCCATTGATAGAACAGAGCTGTTGGCTACTTTTCTCCGCATCAACAATCATTCGCTAGGACTTGTCGCAAAGAGATCGTGGAACAGATGCGCGTTATCGTGGCGGGAGATTCAGTAAGCCGGTAAATTAATTATTGGTCGATCGGAGCCAGCGACGCATTTCACGATGCACGGTATTACGATAATTATGCAGCCAGCCTCTTTTCTCCTCCCCGTAGGCCTCCTTGATTGATTAATCACATTTATGGCGACCCCGGCTTCTCTCTGCCCGCGAGGACAATAATGCCAGCTGTTAGCGCGCCTCCAATTGCACTTATGCACGATAACCAACGCGATATCGCTCGCGCCAAGATCGAATGACGAGTTTCCACATTTCTCCGTAGCCCAGTTTTTTGTCAGGCCTGAGGGACTGTGCCAGCTGATGCCTACTCGCGCGTGAATAGAAGGCGTCGGACCGTTCGACTATCAAAAAATCGCTAGGCAGGTTGTCACAGGTTCGTCGATCTACAGGGCGGCAAAGTTGGTAGATACAGAAAATTAAAGACAATTAAAACGTGAGGCTTTTCGAAAGAGAAATAGAAAAGTAAGTAACGCGTGTGTGAATTTAGTAGGTATTAAATTTATAAATTGTGTTTAAATCAACCATATACCTAATTACTATTATAAATACTGTTAGATGTGCACTTTTATTATAGATGCTTTTAACAAAAAAATTTATTAAATTATATGAAACTTTAAAAGAATTTTAATAACTGAGAGAATTTAATGTAAGAAATAATGCGTAAGAAAGGAGGGAGTGGATGGGAATTTATTTATTTCTTTATTTATTTATTTAAATAATTATACGGAATATAAAATCTTACCAATTTATTTATTTATTTATTTAAATAATTATACGGAATATAAAATCTTACCAATTTATTTATTTAAATAATTATTCGGAATATAAAAGCTTACCAATTTATTTATTTATTTATTTAAATAATTATACGGAATATAAAATCTTACGAATTCTCATACTGGAGGAGGGGGGGAAATCGCCAAAATTATCCTCGCGTAGTTTCAGAATGACCCCTCGAAATTATTCGAATAAAAATTCATTCGGATAATGCCCAACTTTGCGGCGCGTCAATCTCACGGGACACTGGCGCCTAAAGAGCGATAGATTCGATTCACTCGCATCGCCATAATCCTCAACGATCCCCCGTGACACTAGCCCGCCCCTGTGATTTTCCAATTTACCTTCCTTTCGCTACAACAAGCTAGCCCACAAAGCAAATGAGATAGCAAACTGACCACGCGCCAATGCCCTCCCAGAAAGGCACAGATAATCCTCGGTAATATCGAGCATCGAACTATAATACTAGGCACCCCCTTGTGCTCTCGTATACCTGAAGAGCAAATAGGTAGTCGGGTCAGGAGTCGCCCCGAGCAATTGCGCCGTACCGTAAACTGGGGGAACATTGGCATGTTTTTGGAACATTTTGCTATATAATATAAAAATTAACATTTTTACATTTGCTTTAACCCTTCGTGGTCACACCTTCTTATAATCACAAGTTGGTCACACGGGGTTCACTGTACCCCAGCGTCATTTTTTGAGTTACCATTTTCGTATTTTTGAACCTTTTAACTTTTCAGTGAGAATTTTACATTCGTAATACTTATACAGTCATAGTCTAATAGTCTTTTTCTAGAAATATAAATTTTGATATGCTAAAATTTGTAGTTGAAAATGCTCCAAAATCGTTGTGGTAAAATCCAGATTTTTTAAAATATTTTTTATTTTTTTTTTTGCGTTAAATCCCCTTTGGAAGATGTAAAGATGCGGCATTTCAAATCAAAAATTACTCCTGGGGTACAATGCACCCCGTGTGACCACGAAGGGTTAAGTATCCTATCATAACATTGCTTCTTTTGTGAATACACTACAAGTGTCAAAATGCATTTGTCCTTAACCTTTTTTAATAAATGTTAAATATGTGCATCATATATAAATAGAACTAAAAAGTTAAAGTTTTACCACATCTGAACTTACATTAACACTTAAATTTGTTTCTTTCTATATTCATTGCACTCTATTTTATATTTTTTAATGTTTTTAATTTTTTATCTTTTTAATTAACATTTTTAAATTTGGTTTAGGTATCCAAATTATAACATTGCATCGTTTGTGATTGTACTACAAGTGTAAAAATGCATACATTTTTTTCCTTTCCCTTTTTATTAGATGTTAAGTAGATGCCAATGTTACCCTATACCAGTCAGGTCCAGGTAGGCGGTCCGAGGACGCTAGCCTCCATAGCGTCTTCTACGTGCTGCGTGGAACGAGGTGCTCGAAGCCAATGAAGCGGCGCGCATGCAACGGATGAGGAAAACTCTAGTTGTGTGCACTTCGGCTCTAAAGGTGAAGTTCCACGGCTCGTGGCTCGGCTCGTCCGGGTTCGGCGAGTCGGCTTGGTGAACGCGAGTCGACGAGCCACGCGCCGTGGAACTTTACCTTAAGGGTACGAGCCTACACGCACACTACTACAGGTTTCCATATCCGTGGCATGCCCGCCGATTCATTGGCTTCGAGCACCCTCTTCCACGCAGCACGTAAAAGACGCTATGGAGGCTAGCGTCCTCGGACCGCCTACCTGGACCTGACTGCCCTATACTGTCAAAGTTCCCCCAGTTTACTGTACCCTCGAAGAAGGGGCGGTGGTGTCCCACAGGAAGAATTTTATTCAGGTCGCTCCCTTTCATTCACCTGTATCGAGTGCGCCATTCCACTGTAATAATCCCGCGCAACTGGATTGTGCCCAATGAAAGGAATAATAATGACGGTGATTAATGTTAATTGGCACGGCGAACGCGTTACCGTTGCCGTCTTCGCGCTCATCTGCGTACGCGGGTCGCGTCAGTTTACTCGACTTCCAGGCAATTAACGAGGCGACGCCGCAACTATTTCTAGCAATTAGCAATCGGCTGTTAGTCAGCGAGAGGAACGAGCAGTCCTTTGTGCACCTCGCCTCCGCTCATCTGTATTCTTATCCCGCGATCTTCGCGGGTGGATTGAGCGTTCCAGAAGCGGCGGATCCTAGCGTCTAGCTCTTCGCTTCGCTGAAAGCGAAGCAGACCTCAAACGAGGACCTTGTAGCGAGGGATACAGCTCTATTTTTCACAGCTTTTCAGTTATCATGTGTAATGTTTGTAAAAAAAAAAAAACGGATATGAAATGACCGATTTATTGCGAATAAATGAAAATAGAAATATTGATATTTCTATAATAGAATATTTTCTGCCGAAGATAGAAATATAAAAAGTGTCAAGCAAAATAAAGATTGCTTTAAAACTGTATAAAAAATCCAAGCCCAATATTTTTATTTATACGAATAAAAAAATCCCAAACTTTTTAGTGGCATCTGGGTGTGGTCCTCCCTTAAGTAAATTTCACAAACAATTTTGTCTAATCTACTCGAAGTTGTGTAAAAATGGATCTGCACCCGTTTCACTGGAACCATAAAATCTATGAGTCCGCGAACGCGTGAAATCAAATGGTCAGCCAACAATCAACGGCACCGCGATATCAAGCGATCCAGGATACAAAGGCAGATCGCGAGGGAAATCGTGAGCGAGCCTCCGCGAATCCCGCGGCGATTTCCAGGACCTCGTTTCAACCGTCGAATCAGCGCGACGCCGCTAGATTCGCGGAAGAGCAAGAGGAACGTAATTCGCTGGAGCAACCGATCAAGTGCACCGGCCGACGGGCAGGAGAAGACCGCTGTTGCATTCCGCATATAGAAGTAGACGTTGCACGCACGTACGGCGACGCGATTCCGCAAAAGTGTCGAGGATCATCTCTAAAAATATAATGATCGACGTGTTTAAGCGTGAGGCGACTAGCCGCCGCGGATCAATCTGGATCGCGGACTACGGTGCCGGGGGAGGCAGCGCGCAACAGGTTTTCCCGGGGAAGATTTATACACCGACCGCGTCTGGAGGCCTGGCGTCTCCGAGGCATCGAGGATTCGACAAACGGGGAATCGGTCGAGGCCTCTGTGTCTCGATTCTCTCGCGGACAATATGCCTTTGTCGAGGGAGGAGAACAAGCTCCGGTAATGGGCATTCGATTACGATCCACAGTGGCCGCACTGTGGCCGTTACTTTTTACATTCCGCGCGCGACGTTTATTCTCATCGCCGCGCGGGTATCTTTTTATGGCCAATGGAGGAAAAGGATCGACGGATTGATTTATTGGCCTGTGACGACGTCCCCTCGGGGCGAGCATTAATGACAATTTATGACGGACAGAGTGAAAGGGAAATTGTTAATTAGAAATTCACGGGAAATTTTTATGGGTGCAAGGTGGCCGGACCTTAAAAGTTATTCGCACGGGAAAGAGAGTCGAAAGCATCGCGTGATCGAAGCGCGAGGGGCCAATTCGAATGTCGGGCCGCGGAGCATGTGGAACGCGGGAGCCGTTGGCGCAAACTCGAGTGCAGCGATCTCCCCGGGCGAGAACACGCTACGTTAGCAATTAACTGGTAATCCGATATCGATAGCAGCACCGGCGGAGAATGTAACGAGCCGCGGCGCACCGCTAACCACGCGAACGCGTGTACGAAAGCCAGCGAAGAATGGTCGCGCGGGGATCTCCCGCGTAAAACTCCGCGCGGCGTGTTAATGTTTTAAAAGCGCAGCGTGATGCGCGCCCCCGTAGAGCGTGCAGTCCATCCGATCGCCCGGATCGCCAAAACGGCGCCGCTCGAGTGCGAACGCACCACTTTCCAGCCGCACGGCACCGCCTTTCTCCCCGGCCCGCCTTCCCCGCCTTCCCCGCCTCTCTTTCACTCATCTTGTAAAATCACAGCCACGTACTGGCATGCTAATCGCTTGAAAAAGCCCCACGAATCCATCCGTCTGTCTCCCTTCGCCCCGAAACAGCAGCGTGGACGATTACCGCTGGAAATAAGTACTAATCGAATGTTTATCGAATATCGGTAACTGCATAGGTGAGCGCTGGCGCGTGTACATACAAAACGCTCGATTAATTCTTCCCCGACTTGTTTTCTCGGTAGAACTGTACGTCGTAGATCCGGGGATTTGCATTTCGTTTAGTTCGCGATTGTCTCCCGCGATCCCGCAGCGAGAAACAATCGTCCGCGGGCTCTGCGCAGGCTCAACGTGCAAGTCTGTTCTTCGAAGTGACCGGGTATTATTATCATCGCAGTATGGAACTGGACTGGCGCTCGAATTCCCAGGCGCGATGTGGATCGCCTGGCTTTCGACGTTCCCCGCGCGAACAAGGATCGAAGGCGGCCCCTGGAAACCGCTATCCGCCGTCCGCCCGGTTCACCGAAGAAAAAGATTCAAGATTCTAACCGGGTTCTAGTTTCCGCGGTGACGCGCTACGCATAGACATTCGCGCCTTTCCAAGGAGCCGCTCGCCTCCGACCCTCCCCGTAGCTTCCCTTGGCTGGCTCTGGAGCATCGGTGCTGCGAGCGTGCCCGAGCAGCGAGAGAGGAGAGAGTCGTGGAGAGGAAGAGAGAGAAAGATCTTCGGGACCGTGGTCGTGGCGGCACGGTGGCGCCCGTAGGGCGCCGTCGCACACTCCCCGCTAGCTACACTGACAGGCCAGGGATGTAACGTCGGACCGATTCCAAGCCTCTCGGCTCCGCAGACAAGTGTTTGCCTAAATATTTCCAGGATCCGAAGGACTCGGGGACAACAGGTGGTCCACCTGTTTAAAAGCTCACGAGAACGCGAACCCTAAAGTCGGGAGAAACGCACCGACAGTACCTACGTAGATAGAATCGTGTTATCTTCGAGCGAGATGTTCAGCAGAATTCTGAGCGTAGAGTTTGCCCACGGTTAACCGTAACAGAGTGGCCGCACTACTCGTCGTTAGGCAACATTTCCAACGATGCAGTTCCCGCCCATCTCGCCGCGCATGGCCCGCATATGCGCTGTGGAAAAGGTCGCTTGAAAACCGAGACCGAGGATCTCACATCCGCTGGAACCGCCGACTGTGCGGTTTACGATACGTCAATCGTTATCGAGGACGAAAGCGCAACACCCCAGAAGCGCACGTGGGCCAGAGACGCGGAAGTTGCGAGACAATGCAGCGTCTAGAGCCTAGGCTGTTGACTCGCCGTTTAGCTAGAAATCGGTGTCGAATCGATTCATACTTTCCCTCCGCAGCGCTGCTGAAATGTAGCGATATCTCTGGCATAGATACATCCGTATCTGTAGCCTAACCTTCGCGAAATCCTGCCATAGATAACAGCCCCGCGTCGCGAGCATTCGGTGTTTCTGTTGAGACTTTTGCGTTCATCTCGATCATGCCTCGATCAGGGTACCGTGAATCAGAGATACACAGTTGATACGTGCCCGTGCCACGTATTTCCATTCCTCTCTATCGCGCGACTCCGCTTGGCCGTCCCCGTCTAACAGCCGAAGCGACACGACCGGTTCCCCCGAAAGGCGGTCAATCCCCACCGCGGAGCGACGACGGCGGCCGAAGCGGAGCGGCCTGCGCTCTGCGGCCGACGCTGACCGTTCTACGTCACAGTGAAGTATGTGCTCTCGAGTGTAGAAAATGGCTGCGCTCTCCGCTACCCCGGGTCGGCGCGGATGTAAATACGGCCTGTGGATCGGCTTGGGAGTGTTTATCGCGAGATTCGTCGGTGGTGAGTAAATTTGCTGGCTCTGCCTCTGGCGGGCGTGTGCGCGAGAGCGAGCGCTGGCGCGTGTGCACCCGCGAGAAGTGGCTGTATACGCGCGACGTGTCCAGTGTATACGGGAATCGATCGGATGCGGATTCTAGTGGCGAGAAACGATTGGTGTCTGCTCCGCTGCTGTCTCCGACTATTCTTCTCGCCTTCTGCCGCACAGATGTGCGCCCCGCTCGTCTCTCTTTCTCTCCCCGTCGCTCTTCCTCTCAGCGTGTCACGTCTAACAAACACGCACGGTCCCCCGATCGCGTTTCGCGAAAGAAACATCGCCGTCTGACGCGACCTCCTCGTTCGCGCCTCTGATTTCTCGCCGCGTTTTCGGGCATCTGCTCGGACGTCCGAACAATAATCGCCCGATAACTGGCCGATCCTTGCGCGTGACACTTTCCGGGAGTCGTAGTTCTGCTCCGTCGCTGGGCTCTGGTCCCGATAGCGCGGGCAGGCTTCGATTCGTCGTGTGCAACCACGTCGATCGGTGTGCATTCTCGCGAAAGGAATCTCTGTGCCAGAGGCACGCACGTTCTTTTTTACCCTTGGCTCGAGGAGAAGAGAAAGAAAGAGAGGGAGCGCGAGAACACACGGCAAAGAGAGAGAGAGAGAGAGAGAAAGACGAAGAGGTTAGGCTCTAAGGTTAGGGACTGAAATACCAGTGGTGCGAGTCTCGCCGCTTCTGCTGCCACGAAACACGAGAGTTCCTCTCTCGCTCGCGCGGTGCCTCGACCTTTTTCCGCTTTTCTTCCTTTTTCCCAGATGCGCCTTTTGCCGTGCTCGAGCCGTCGCGTTTCACATGCCATCATCCTGCGCTCCTGTCTTTCCCTTCGCCTCTACGTGACTTAATTTTAGCGCCGCGAAAAGTTCCTTTTCCTTCCAACTAATCTCTGCATCGAATCCGTCGGCTACCCCTTAACGAATTCACCCGCCGATGCGTCTAGTTTCTCTCAAGTTCCTCGCACGAATCGCGCGTTTATATACAGTACCCCGTGATTGCATAGGTGACGGGGAAAGGGCCATTACCGTTAGATTCGTGCGGTGTTGCAGCCGCGATAGAAGGCTCGTTAATTGTTTACGGTTTTAGCAACTTCCGGGTAAAAAGTTCCCGGGAGAATCGCACAGAGTGACAACAGGATTGAATTACCGCCTGCTGATTGTTCTTCCACGAAAACGGACCTCGTAATATCGTTACGCGTACGCGCAAAACCGCCGGTGCTCCTCTCCTCGGATGCGTTATTCATCGCGCGCAAATGCAGCGTGCAATTACGGTTCGCGCACGCCAGCCAAATCCACGGAATCGTCACGTGCGCCGGGTAACATTTTAGTATCGACGATCGCATATTTTCGACCGCGTCCACGCGACGGACTCTGCTCCCCGCGTAAACACAGCGGACGAGAACTATTTTTATTCCTTTTTTTTTTTCTCTCCCTTTGCTTAATATCGCGACGCTTTTAAGCGCAGATCTTTTTGTATCAGCGTCCACTTTTACCGGAATAGAAGCACGATTCGCGAAAACGTCGCGCTTTTCCCCTTCGCTGGCGAAAGAGCGGATGCCGATAACCGCGATAAGAGGGAAATGTGTACCGTGTGAAAAACAGCGGGCACCGAAGTGACACACCCGTCGCATCTCGTGTCAGCACGCCCTTACAGGACAAAAAATAAACTGCGAAATCCTCCCACTCGATGTTTACGCAGTCGCCTCGCTGGTCAATACCTCTCTGCTCGCACGCGATTCTCCTTCTATTTTGCTCCCCTTTCCCGTTCCACGCCCGCGACACGCATTTCTCCTGGCTATTTTTTTTTCGTTAATCTCGCTGTAGCTAGCAGGCTGACCTAATGCACGCTAGAGGCTGTTCCGAACCGTGGACCAGCCAGTGTAACTGAATTGCTCGATACAGTTGGCAGGCTGCCTAGCGAACGGTCCGCGGGTGGCTGCTAGCGCGAGAGGAGTACAGTAAATATTCATTGACCAAATTGCTGGATGGGCCACTTGACAAATGTTCGAACACTTTGGAACAAGTACCCGCCATCAAGCGTGTCGGTTCGAAGTGGCCGGTTAATTGGCGCGAATGCTCCGCTCCCCTCCGCTCCCCTCCGCCCCCCTCCGCTCGGGCCGCAACTCTTTGCCCCGCGTGGTGCTTTTATTCTCGTTGCAAGATAAGAACAGGTGTTCGCGTCCTGTTTCCCGAGATCCGATCGGCCTCTCATTCCCCTTCGGTGGCCGTCGTTCGTGAAACTTAGATTTAATCGTCCGCGCATGAATATGTTCCCGGTAATTACAACGATCGCTTGAAAGCGGCCCGGGAAATTAAGGCTGATCGATGCTTCAATGAAACTTAATAGAAGAAAAACTCGATATCGACACCAGCCTCCACTTATTTCATCTGCGTGCAATTTTATTATCGATGTGAGGCAAGCAATTCTCGACACTCGAAGTTGTAGGTGTGGAGCGCGTCAGCTTATCACTGATACCGCTCTTCGCCGCGCTGATAAAGAAAGCGGTCTGCTCGTAACGCTGCATTGTGCGATTCATTGAAGCCTTCTCACGAGATTACGGCCGACGATTGTTCCGCGAAAGAGGACAGTTTTCCAAAAGGAAAAACAGTTACCAGAATCGTTATCCTTCCTTATCCGTCGCTGCACAATGGAGCGCGTTTCGCGCTCGTTTGCTCGACCATCATTGTCGGGTACGTTGTTTCGTTTCTTTTTCTCACGTGACCACGCGTCCTTCGTTGCACGCTAAGTGCAGCTGTAGATTTCTATTAACGATCACCGTTTAGGCCTCTGTGACAAGCCGCCTCTGCGGTGGACAATTTAATTCATTGACGGGCAGCATGATCGATGGAAAAGTACGAGCCGCTAGCGTGCTTTTCGGTTCGGTCTCACGGTATACGCGGGGATACAAATGGGCGGCCGTCTCTCCCGGCCCCCGAGCTTGGAAGCGATCGCGAGACGCGTTCGCCTCTCTTGGAAGACCACGGGCAACTCGGCGATTTCCTTGTACGGTGCGATCCGCAAACGCGCCGTTGCGTGCCGCGGGCTAAGAAACTGGTAGGAAACTTGCACACGCACGATCGGAAAAGTTCGATTCAAGGCCTGTTCGCCGATTCTGGCAAAAAACCACTTGCAATCGGCAACGCACATTTATCGAACCTTTGATGCGGGTTTCTGCCCGTTGAAAAAGTATCAATCGCGTTTTTCTCTTTTTTTTTAAATCGGTTTGCGGATCTAGCTTTATTAAAGGTTGCGTCGCTTCTTTTTTACAAGTTCTATTGTATGGTTAAGCTGGGTTTACATTAGTGCAGTCGCTGGATCCAGCGAGTTGTTCGACTGGAAATCAGGCGATATCTTAATTATTCCAGTCGTTTCTGAACCGTTGAAAGTGGTAGAGTGTAATAATAATAGATTCGCGCAAAAGAAGGAAAAAAAAACATAAAATTAGCATCGAAAAGTAGACTTTCGATCCAGTCGAAATCTGCTGGAATGACAGCACTGTACTGGAACGAACACACTGTTTACATTATTCCAGTTCTAATCCAGTGCTGTACTGGATCACTGGACTGGGCTAATGTGAACCCAGCTTTAAGCTGGAGTTACGAGTTCGTCATTATGATAAAAGTGTCTTGTACCGTGGTTAAATGAAGGGAAAGGTAGACAGAATACGTGGAACAGACCCAGAACGCATGGAGGATCGATCCGTCATCCAGATATTCGGAGATATAAATAGAGCGGTCACCGTAAAATAGACACGAGGGAGTAATTCCGCGACGGAAGATAAGCGTCTCCTAACCCGCCTCTCTGTGCTTCACCTTTCTTCCTGTTTCTCCTTTCTTTCCCGCTTTGACTGCACCACCGAGGAACTCGCGTCTTAACGAGCTGCACGCGAAACTTTTATCATTTACATTTGTTCCTTCCCCTTAACGATACCAGCCGTTCGCGTCATTACTTCCAGCGTTAGCACGAAATGCGTAATTAGCTTTTCTCATCGATCCAATTTGTCGTGGAACTGGCAGCTTTCGTCGAGCGTAGCTTGCCATTTTCTGTGTACACGAACATGGATGCTGTGGATGATGTTCCTATCAGTATAGATTACAAACTTTGTTTACCGCAATGATATGTCTTCCCGTCATCTTTGCGCATCGTAGATAACCTTAAACCGTGCCTCACACGCGTGTTTTCGTGTATCGATCGGGTGCAATATCACGCAAAGATCGTGCTCCCTTCCTATTCGTTCTCGAGAAAAACGTTTCCTCGATAAACGCAGTGCACCTTAAAAGAATCGCGTTCAGAGGAAAATCCGTGACACACATTGCGCGCCGGTTTCTAGATTCCTCAAAAATCGATCTGCATATCATCGACCCCGTTCGCCTTTGCATTCGACTTTGCGATCATGACGCATCAGTTGCTCCACACGTCTCTAATAAATCTAATTCATTGATGGTTCTATAATTGCTTTACCTTCGAACTCTCAATGCTTGGCGATCATACCGGTTATCAAAATGTACGATCGAGGAAACAACCGAGACGCGATAAGGTTAACCGATCGAATGCAGAAAAGCGCTTTCAGTCGAGAGAATAACAATGAAATTGCAGTCTCTGCGTACGGGCAGATTTCTGTGGGTCGAAAGGAGCGAGCGCACCTTCCTCTTATTTGTTGCAGCGGTCGTGTCGTAGGACGCAATGGCCGTACGCCTACGCGACACATCGTAACTTGTCGAGCAACCTCCTCCCGAATCCGCCCAGCAGTGTTGGGCTTTCCCCTTAGCATCAATTATCATTTAGTTACTTATCTGCTGTAGTTTCACCACACTATCGTTCACCTAACCTCTTCCCAACGTTTCCTCTCTGTTCTCAAACGCTACTCTCTTCCACCGATATTGTTTACTTACACATAACCTCGAAGATGCTACACCGTTCCGCGCGATCGGTCCGTCGAACATTTCCGTAAACTTTGTCGATCGAACAACATGTAAAGAAAATGAGATCAGGTGCCTATCGACGTTGTCCACATTACTGTCAGTGAAAAGCTTTAACGCTAATCCGGTTTACTTTTCAGCATTGGGAATCACTTGCTACTGCGAAGGACACTGTCCGGACGATCGACAGAACGGCACTTGCGAAGGAAGACCCGGTGGCCATTGTTTCAGCGCCGTCGAAGAAGTCTGGGACGCGGAGTCGGGGGAATATGTGCCGGAATGGTCGTTCGGCTGTTTGCCGCCGGACGAGCAGGGTTTCATGCAGTGCAAGGGTTACCTTGTGCCTCATTTACAAGGGAAGAGCATAATCTGCTGCAACAAGAGCGCGCTCTGTAATAAAGACTTGTTCCCCGAATATAAACCTCGACCTACCGCGGCTCCCAATCCTATGGCCATAGCCTCCGGTGCGCCGCTTATAATACTGGCTACCATTTTATCCGTATGCTTAATGATAATTTCAATCGCTATGGTGATCATATATCACAGATACAGAAGGAAAGAGAGAGGACCCTGCCTAGTGCCTTCTCAGGGTACCCTCAAAGACTTTATCGATCAGAGCAGTGGCTCCGGATCGGGCTTGCCCCTCTTAGTACAACGAACTATCGCTAAGCAATTGGCGTTATCGCAGTGCGTCGGGAAGGGACGCTACGGCGAAGTATGGCTGGCGAGATGGAGAGGAGAGAAAGTGGCGGTGAAAGTGTTCTTCACGCTGGAAGAAGCATCCTGGTTCAGGGAGACCGAGATCTATCAGACGGTGCTGATGAGACACGACAATATCCTGGGATTCATCGCAGCTGACATCAAAGGAACTGGATCCTGGACGCAGATGTTATTGATCACGGACTACCACGAGAGAGGATCGTTGCACGACTATTTGCAAACTACCGTCCTCGATCATCCTAGTCTGCTAGCGATTTGCCTTTCGATCGCCTCTGGAATCGCTCACCTCCACACAGAGATCTTCGGGACACGTGGGAAGCCTGCTATAGCTCATAGGGACATCAAAAGTAGGAATATTCTTGTAAAGCGAAACGGCGAATGTGCAATCGCCGACTTCGGTTTGGCAGTGAGATACATAAGGTATGTAACGTCGATGGTAATGACGAAAGGGTTTAGACAAATTGTGTCGCGTGTATTAAAATTGTGAACTTTTATTCACAGCGAGAGCGGAGAAATCGATATCGCGCCCAACACGCGAGTGGGCACTCGCCGATACATGGCTCCGGAAGTTCTGGATGAGAGTTTAAACACATCTTCCTTCGACGCCTTCAAAATGGCAGACATGTATTCTGTGGGGCTGGTGCTCTGGGAAGCCTGCAGGAGATGTGTGACGGGTGGTAAAAATTCTATGGTAGAGCCGTACGCCTTGCCTTACCATGACGTTGTCCCGAGCGATCCGGACTTCGAAGATATGCGGCTAGCAGTTTGCGTGAAACGGCTACGCCCGGTGATACCGGCGCGATGGGAGAATGATCCAGTAAGCAGAAGCTCAATGGTTTCCGTTCGAAGCTTTCTCTCTGCCTCGGAGATACTAAATTTCGATATTTGTTTCTTTTTTTCCAGATCCTGTTTGCCTTAAGTAAACTCATGGTGGAGTGCTGGCACGCGAATCCGGCCGTTCGTTTAACAGCACTGCGCGTGAAAAAGACAATGTCCAAGCTACACATTGACAATGCCATCAAAATCGTATAGTGCTCGATGACATTACTCGAAACTGTTATTTTACTTCTCATAGTTAAAGAAAACTACTTCTCCCCATTGTAAATACGATCCCCCCCCAGTGTACATAGATTTATTGACAGACTGCGAGCCTGAAGACTGAGTACTAAAATTTACAAATACTTGAAACTGTATGACTGTGCGAATTCGTATGATTAACGGGTGATTAATCGTGAATCGTGAGCGTAATTATGAATGAGTCCATGTCGTGTATGTATATTTTTTGTTTTTATGCGAGGCACGACGGAACGCGACCGCGTTGTAGTGCCTCGCTGTGTTGAAGTTTGTTGAGCATATAATCAGTGATAGCTACTACTTAGAAATGATAATACTGTTTCAGAATTCAGAAGGAAAGGAGAAACGATTGTCCCAAGTTTCTAGATGCGCGCGAGCCTAAGAGGAGGCGTTGAAGTAAATTTAGCAAACGGCGAAATAGATGTGTCTCCGGAGGAATGAAAGCCATTTTGATAATAGCATTTAAATTCACTAAGTCTGTCCTAATATTACAAGATTTTCATATTCATACGCATTGAAGTCCTGTCGTTGCAGAGCCATAATAATAATTTACATCTATGCGTCTCTGAAATGTTTATCATCGAAAGATACGGCATAGTATAATGCTCATACTATTTTCAGTTACGAACTGAGACATTTTGCAGGATATATACAATTTTATATCGTTCAGATGTTCGCTACTATTAAAGACAATTGTTACGTTAGAAACATGCGCAAATACATCGGTTTTCGAATTGCAGATATTCCAAATATTCTTACGCGTCAGAATGCCTCGGAACGCTGGATAAATTTTACATGGGGTACGCCACTTATTCGACTGTCATCCTGTATCCACGAATTTCGTTACGCTTGTCTCTCGAATTGATTCTAAAACAAGAGAAAGATTTTTTATCAATGTTCTTCTCGGTTGTTATTGGTTCTTGAGTACTGTGTTTCATATGTGACCCTGTATTATCTGTACAGTATGTAATTTATGTTTCTAATTTGTACAAATTGGATATATTATTTTAAGAACGATTTTAAGTGCATTGTCGATTGTCCAGATTGTTAAAGTTTCTTTCAACCGTATCACTGCACTCGTGGCAATGCCTCTTAATTTTAATACGTTCTCAATGGAGACATAAACGATCCGTTTCGATTAATTGCTGTAAGTAACGATTAGGCATATCTGTAAAGTTTAGAGAAATTGTGGTTGACGAGGATTCCATCGGAAAATCTTAGGAAATTGTTATAGTATCGAATTATGTATCTGGGCTTTCGATCATTGACTCGAGATCGTTATGTTACATACAACTTCTGTGCACGATTGGCGACAGAAGTCACTGTTAAATAGTATCATAGTTCTTCTTTAGGAAGGCGACCTGTAATTACATTAAAAATTGTAGTTGATAGCTAGTTGATTGAAAATAATGAAATTTATATTTTTAACAAGTATTAAAAATTATCTCTTCCCAGATATAAAATTTTATTTGTTATTATACATGTTACAGGACATCGTAAGTGATGACTACCTACAAGTAGTTAGGCACATACTGTATACAATGCTGTTTGTACAAGAATTTTCCGAATATATAGCAATTTTTCCTTACGTAAAGGATTTTACTGCAAACGATTCGTGCGAGGCGAAATGTAATTAGGCAGCAGCGTGGCGTGGAAATCTACTACCACGGGTGTCGGACGAGAGTGGGGCCGACTACGCACGTCTGATTGGTTCAACGCCAAGAGGAAAATTCACCGACGCCAGCGCCAAGGCAAGCCGAGTGGAGCCATGGACATAGGAATATAGGGACGGAGGGTGAGGCTAGCTTGTCGACGAGGGACGCGAAGCCTAATTGAGGGACGGGCCCCCACCCAGAGCAACCCAGGGGTGCCTGGAGATGATTGGTTGCATTGCTGCGCATGCTCTGTACCGCTAATTATGAAAAACTATCAATCATAGATTAAAGCAAATGTCTTTAATAACAAAAGTGATTATTTATGAATTTGAATTTAGAATATAATGAAAATTTAAGAGAAATGTGGGTCTTCAATTACTAGAATATATAAAATAAATTAAAACAGAAATATTGATTAAAAATAATTTATTATTTGTATGAAATTAAACATTACACAATACATCCTTATTACTATACTTATTACTAAATATGGGTCTTCAATTACTAGAATATATAAAATAAATTAAAGCAGAAATAGTGATTAAAAATAATTTATTATTTGTATGAAATTAAACATTACACAATACATACTTATTACTAAATACATGTAATTTGAAATGTTTATTTCACTCACCCCTAAAAAGAGTCATTTTATTTAAAAAATGTCGTTGACTATTTGATTTATCTATTCTACTTAAACCAATATAATGTAGTCTTATTTTAATATATTTTTTTATTATAGCACGTGTTAAATGCACTATATGGTTTTCCATGAATGCCTGGTCATGCGTATGTTATTTTAAATTTTTAAATACATTAGTATTAATAAATTTTTCTAGGACTGTATTTGATAAATGCGAATTTCATCTTCGCACTTGCGGCAAATCGCAATAACTTGAGCTGACGGCTGTATTAATCGCCCACGGCTTTTTACATTAATTAAATTATTTCGTCCAATATTACTCTCAGTTAGTTCATTTGTACAAATTTCGCAAAGTAACCGTTTTGTTAATTGGAATACAACATACCCAGCTATATATTCCACAACACTCATTGAGAATTCTGTAATTTCTCGAATGTCTTGTATATAATCATGATCATTTAAGTGATTGTTAACATTGTGAAAATCAGTTTCCACCGGTTCAATACATAATCTCGATAATCGTGACGTTACATTTATAATCTCTTCCGAATCAATTATTTTGCCAGTAGAGGAAACGTGCAAAATTGCAATTTCATCTAAAGGTATGCAATTACCATTCTTGGAACCACGTACATCTGCATGCACTAAAATTTTTTTCATGGCTGCTTTAAATTGTCTCGCAGTAGGATTATTATTTCCTCCGCCATGATGTCTGATGCATCCAAATAACAATTCAATGTGGTCTTGACTGAGTTTGTAAAAAGGAATGTATTGTAAAAAACTATTCTTCTCACATAATTCTTCATACAACACTAGGGCACTTTCAATACAAACAAGGAATCCTAGAAAGCCAGTTTTCCGCCGAGAATGTATTAATAATTCACAAGATTGGTATTTTAATTTTTGTATATACTCTTTGCATTCATTAAATTTCTTTCTTACAATATCAATATTTTTTGCATTTAATGCCTGCTTAAATCCTGCCTGTTGCATGTTCGTTGAATTGAATATATCAAATATATCGTTAAAAATTAATAAAAATTTTATAGTTGCTTCACAGCCTTTAAATTCGTCTAATAGTAAATTATTATTACAAAATAAAAGTGAGTCTGCTGTGGACCTGCTAAAAACTTGAGCTGCTAACCGAACTTTCATTTTCTGTTTGTTATAATTAATATGAGCACTTCGCAATTTATTGCCCAAATGCATACCTTCACATTCTTGTAGGTCATGCAATTTATTCAAGTACGACCACTGAACAAGGTTGTTGTCCCCATCAACCAATTTTTGGGTGTCTCCAATGGTATTCCGAATTAACTTTAACATGTGACAAGGGTCAAGAAAAGCAACAACAGTTTCGTTTGCCAATGGATAACGGAACGATGTCTGCAATGAAAGAATGTTATCAAAATTACATCCTAAATTTTTAAATACAGAAAGATTTGTAGATGTTCCATCACAGGTTACTGCTACTATTTTCAAGCCTGTTCCATGTACAGCTTTCAAGCATTCAATAACTAAATTACTTTTATCAATCGCACACATTCCCTTCACTAAGTAATATGCAATGGGAATTTTCCAACCACCATTAATGCAAACAAGCATAAAAACTAAAACTTGTGTGGCTACAATTTCATGCTCACAAGCAATATCTTTCCCTAAATCAATGTAGCCACTAAATTTGGTACCGTCATATTCAACATGCTCTCGAATAGCCATTTCATCAAATACTAGACAGCCAAACAATAGATAATCTGTATTTTTGACACGTTGTCTAACAGATTGTAATCCTTCCGAGCTAATACCTGGTTCTCCATCTACGGTTTTGTACCAAGAGGATATGGGTTTTGGATGCGGTAAGCAGTTACTAAATTCTTCACGCACATACTCGTATGCACGTGGCGAATAATAGTGAAGTGTTAAAGCAAAGCAACGCAATTTGGGATTATAACACTTAGGTAAGCATACATTACTTTTTTGCTGTATCAAACGCTGAAAAAGTTGACCAGTTGACCCACCTAGCATATTCATTACCTCCGTCTGATTTGTGTTCAACAGTTCTTTACTTTTTAAATCCTCCAACATACTCTTCAGTGTAATAATTTGGTCATTTTTGCGACGTAACTGTTGATGCATAAGTCGCATTTTTTTCCTTGAGTCTTCTTCCAAAAACTCGATTCTTTTCCTTAATCTTATTTTTTCTGGAGATTGATAAATGAACACAGGTGACATTATTGTTCCCTTGTCCTCTGTAGATGTTGAAGGTTGTGGTGATAATGGACACTCGTCAAATGTGGAAGTCATTGCATCTTTTTCAGTTTCTGATGTCACAGATTACACTGGAATAATAACAAATATTGTTACTTTAGAAATATTGACATGATCAGTTTATTTTTTTATCATGACAAATTATATATTAATTAAAAATAATGTTTCTGTACAAACATACTTATATGAGGTGATAATTTTGAGTTCATATCATCTTCTAATAAGTTTAATGAGTCTGCATCAGTACATGATGACTTTTCTGTTTCAATGGTTTTCTGAAATAAAAAACAACACATACAAATAAGGAAAAACAAAACATTATTGTTTAATATGTCTGCTATAATCATAAAAATTAAAAAAAAATCATTATTATACATACACATGGTAATGCATTGGGCTTCAATCGAACATACACACCGCTTCTGTTGAAACATTGCTCTGGAAAGTGTAATGAACAAATGCGAGTACCTTTTGGGATCGATGATGATTCAATGCCTAAAAGATCTAACCATATGCTAGCAGCATCAGAATTCCGTGGAAATCTATAAAAAAAATTCACAATAAAATATATGGTACAAATATAATTATTTTAAATATAATAAAATAACCTCATAACTTGTGAAATGTAAGTTTCACATTATTACTCCGATTCGTACGTTTTTTCAAATTTTGGCAATCTGACCTGTTGGTACACGAGGGCACAAAGCACTTCATTGAACTAGGATTAAGTTATATTTATTATATTGGCAACTAACTTTAGTTATCAAAACGCTTAAGAACGCTATCGATGCTCTCAGAGCTCAAGACGCTATGCAACGCTATGGACCCTATGGCATCGGTACATATGGTAGTACTGCGCTTGCGCCAGACAGCGACCAATGAAAATAAGGCACCCCTTTACCTCGTCCCCGTCCCGCAACGTGTTCCTCCCCGCAGTGGTAGTTAGCCCCCTTGAGTGGAGCGCAGCCAAGTGAGGCCACTGCCGGAGTCTCTTCAAGAGACTTGAGAAACTCTAGAGTGAGGCGGTGGGAGCGTAGAACCCCTCTAGAACCTAAAGTGTTAATAGCGCGTTTAGTTCAGAGTTTCAACAGTTTGTATGTACCCTTTATCAACAATCTTCATTATTGTAAATTACAGTTTTGTGCCTCTAAAGTGTTACATTCTACACTTTCTTTTTTAAATCAGGTATTGTGCGAGTAACGAAATACTGCTGAAAAAGAAATAATGTGATGATTTTATAGTGCCTAACATTAATGTCCTAAGGAGAGCTACAAATTGAAAGTAGTTAATCGAATGAAAGAAATACAGAAACACAGATCTTCTTCGAAAGTTTTAATCATTAGAAACGCTACTGCAAAAGTATTATAACCTGTAATACAGTTTCTGATGTTGCTTGTACTTTAATATAATTTAGAGAATGAAATTATAATTTTAGGATTCTGGGGGCAATATACGACTGACAAAAACATGGAGGAAAACTTTCGTAAAGAGACAACGAATATTACTCCTCGTTCATGACACTTCGTGTATTTTACCAAGTTATACGATGCGTACAGTTCCCACGGACTATATTTAAAATACAGCCAAAAACGGAAAGGATATATATGAATTCATTTTAAAGAAAACTATGGAAGATACTGCCATTGTTGATTACGAAGCTTCCATTCCATGCATTTCTGTCATTTTGGAATCGCTACAAAAGCGACATAAACGATTCCACTATTCTAGTATTTTGAAACATTTAATATCGACACAAGAACCTGAACGAGAATTAAAGTGCAAGTATGAAGTTACCATGAAACAGTTAAGATCGTTCTTCAATCTTATATTGGCTAAAGTAGGTCCACTGGATATATTTGGTAATTTAAAAAATCTGAAGAAAATAAAGAAAACTATTCGTTGTCTTTTAAACACTCCATGCTCGAAATCCTTCGATTTATCGCCGTATATTGAGAAGCTAAATGTATGTACTGTGTTCATTTCGCAAAATTAATTAGGGTAAAGGCACCAGTAGTCGACCATGAAAAATAAATAATTCTTATTTTTCATGTTTTTCTGAAAGTCGACTACCGATACATGTATTTTACCAAGTTATACGATGCGTACAGTTCCCACGGACTATATTTAAAATACAGCCAAAAACGGAAAGGATATATATGAATTCATTTTAAAGAAAACTATGGAAGATACTGCCATTGTTGATTACGAAGCTTCCATTCCATGCATTTCTCTCATTTTGGAATCGCTACAAAAGCGACATAAACGATTCCACTATTCTAGTATTTTGAAACATTTAATATCGACACAAGAACCTAAACGAGAATTAAAGTGCAAGTATGAAGTTACCATGAAACAGTTAAGATCGTTCTTCAATCTTATATTGGCTAAAGTAGGTCCACTGGATATATTTGGTAATTTAAAAAATCTGAAGAAAATAAAGAAAACTATTCGTTGTCTTTTAAACACTCCATGCTCGAAATCCTTCGATTTATCGCCGTATATTGAGAAGCTAAATGTATGTACTGTGTTCATTTCGCAAAATTAATTAGGGTAAAGGCACCAGTAGTCGACCATGTGTCAGTAGTCGACTTTCAGAAAAACATGAAAAATAAGAATTATTTATTTTTCATGGTCGACTACTGGTGCCTTGACCCTTATTACAGGTTATAATACTTTTGCAGTAGCGTTTCTAATGATTAAAACTTTTGAAGAAGATCTGTGTTTCTGTATTTCTTTCATTCGATTAACTACTTTCAATTTGTATCTCTCCTTAGGACATTAATGTTAGGCACTATAAAATCATCACATTATTTCTTTTTCAGTAGTATTTCGTTACTCGCACAATACCTGATTTAAAAAAGAAAGTGTAGAATGTAACACTTTAGAGGCACAAAACTGTAATTTACAATAATGAAGATTGTTGATAAAGGGTACATACAAACTGTTGAAACTCTGAACTAAACGCGCTTTTAACACTTTAGGTCACTTTAGGTTCTAGATGGGTTCTACCCTCCCACCGCCTCACTCTAGAGTTTCTCAAGTCTCTTGAAGAGACTGGAAGAGACTCCGGCCGCGGCCTCACTTGGCTGCGCTCCACTCGGCTTGCCTTGGCGCTGGCGTCGGTGAATTTTCCTCTTGGCGTTGAACCAATCAGAGCGTAGCCAAGTGAGGCCGCAGCCAACCAGCGTCGACAATGAGTCCCCGGCGACGCTGATTGGCTGCGCCCTCACTTGGCTACACTCCACTCGGCTTGCCTTGGCGCTGGCGTCGGTGAATTTTCCTCTTGGCGTTGAACCAATCAGACGTGCGTAGTCGCATGGTCAGCCCCACTCTCGTCCAACACCCGTGGTAGTAGATTTCCACGCCACGCTGTTAGGCAGCATGGTTGACGAACGGATAATCCTACAGGGATTCAAACAGTAGAGGTTGTATATAATCCCTATGAGTTGAGATTACAAAAAAAAGAAAGGAAAGTGTTTCTGTAATAGGTATTGGAAACATAATTTACTTCGAAAAAAGTTTATAATTTTATCATTGTTTATAGAACCTTTGTAATTTACAAAAAAATCAATGAGTCATCGACGCAAAGCATCACGGGTAAATCGAGGGGTGTCGACCATTTTCATTAAATGAATTATTCCGTCCCTAAATTGATCGTGATTACATCTTAGAAGTATCATTTTCTTTCTCTTAATTAAAACATAATTAAATTCTTCTTATTCACTAGTCTATTTTTCGGAATTCAGCGTTCACATGTATGCAAGCACTTTTACACCAGAACCTGGCAACCGTAGAAAGTTGCTTTTTTCACGAGTGGCTGCCCTGAATCTCATCGGAAGGGACGCCGCTTTCCACTTCCCGGTCTGTTTCGGTCCGCCATTTTTTACTTCGGAAAGCGTGTGGTTTCGCGTTGTGTTTTATCGCGTTGTTTTACAGAAATACTGACTTGGTAAGTCCTCAAACACTCTCAAAGTACTTCTCATGTGATTCGTCCTTCTTTCGAAATAGAACGTAGGCGTTAAACTGTATATACAGTCGATATTTCTCGCAACGTCATAGCGCCGACACGCAGGATGTTTGAAACACGCCATTTCGCGTCTCTCAAGCTTCTTGAAAGCGCAATTTCCTCGATGCTGCGTTCTGTTTTTAACGTTGCACAAAAGTTTATCAATGTTATGTAGCGGGACGTCAGATACCTTCAATTATCAATATACACTGTCGACGAGCAAGATAATGTTTAAGCGTTGTGTAGTATATCTTGCATTTCGTCGTCACACCTTCGCGATAATTACGAAGCTTGATTTCACGCATTACAGTAATTTTCCATGCTAGTTTTGCAACTGCAATTTTGGGACACAGAACGCGAATATATATCGTACATTAAATCAGAAAACTTACGCTATCTTATCTCACAATTTCGATCCAGTAATTTATACTTGGAACGTTTTATATCAGTTACTTGTAATATTCCGGCATTGCGCGTCTCTTTCCCTAGTTGTTAATAATACGCAATTTTGCAATGCTGAGGCAACCTTCCAATTATTTATAGCTTTTGTTAAATGTGTAAATTTAAACGTTTACGATCATAAATGACGACCAATTCGTAGCATCGCGATGTTATAAAAAAATAAACCGTGGCAACTATAATTTGCCGAGTATTCCATAGTGAACACGTTGATTGCCGCGCGAGTTTCTTATATGCGTGCCACGATCCACGCCGCGCGCTGTAATAACCACTTTCAAGTTTTCCCCGTTTATCCTTGGTATTTGCTTAAACGTGTATTATCGAAAATGAAAACACGTAATTCTTCGATAATACACTGTTCGCATAGTTTCGAAGTTCGTGTTGTACCTAATCGTTACAAAGTTCCGTACTACCGGGCGTTGTGTAATTTGCAGAGCAATCGATGAATTAACATATTCTTTAGTGCTCGAACATCGAGTTCAAGGAAGTTACTTGTACTTTGCTCCGCGAATGGAAAGCTAACGTATCCCGTTCTGAGAGCAACAAAAGTGTTCCTTTCGTGCACTTGTTACGATACCCCTAAAGTAGTATCAAACGTAAAAAGAAACCACGAGATAAAGTGCACGGAGTGGGAAAGTAAAATGATTCCCGCGTCAGCGCGTTCGTAGAGCATTTCCGTTCCGATGAATCTTGTTCAAGCTACCACACGTGCCCGTCGAAGGCTTCTTCTTAGGCAGCTTCGAACGAAAGAAAGGCGTGCGTCGCCTGTAAGAAAAGATTAGAAGTCGCCTAGGAAGAGGTGCATCTTGTTCGTCGGGCGTGTGCACTCGGCCAGAACCATTCATCCGTTAGGACGCCGTGCACACTCGAAGATACGTGGTGATAGGTTTCCGAACGCATCGGTTGACTCGTTTTACGCGTGCCCGCCGACAGAGGCCGCTAGCTTTCGACATCCCGCACAAGCGAACGCGGCAAGTAAGACGCCATTGCTAGATTGCGTTCTCTTGTGTAAAGTCGTGCGGTGGCTGGTGTACGTCGGCGTTGGTTAATAAATCGTTCGTTAACAAGTCGCCCGCCGTACGAATAATTCGGTGAGTGCTGCGTGAAAACGGTACGGCGCGTGAACGTAAAGAGTGCGCGCGTATCGATCGAGAGTTAAAACGTAATTATATACGCTTGGTAGAATTCGTGCGCCATTTCGACAAGGTCGGTACGCTCTCTGTACTGCGTGCTCTCACGGCGTACGAAATATTCCCGGCCCGACCGCGTCTTTTTCTCGTCTTGTTCCGACTCCAACCAGATAATTCGTTCACAGTTGCGTTCCTATGCCGCGGGAGCAGCTTTTTTTTCGCACCGGTGGCTGGATATTCGTGGGAAATCCACGACCTTCGAAATTCGAAAACTTAGATCGTTAGCAAAATGGTGGAACGGAGTGCTAGAGGGGGAACCTAAACAACGCGTCGCTACCGAATATCCATGGGTAAATTTTTCCGCCGCTCCGATTCAGTTGGCGTCATTATTTCACGGCTCGCAGTTGAACAGATTAGATATCGCTTCTTCGGATTACATTATTTTGATAAGGAACAGTTGCATTATGACGCAACAGCCCAGCATTATGCGAAATGCCTTTGTATATCGGATGGAAGCAAGTCGGAGTACAAGCGCTCTGCTGCGTAGTACAATTCTGAGACGCGTGTGCGGAGTTAATTACACTCGGGGGAACATAGAGAGCAGAATTATCGGGTGAACGGCGGACGGTCGTAGACACAAAACGAGAAAGATATGCGTCGGTGCTGAAATCTGTTGGAGCGTCGTTACGACTTTTTTTCTTATATTTTATCCAGTTAGGCGTGTAACACCCTCGAGTCAGTGACAAATAATATCCGAAATATTTTTCTCTCTCGAAACCAGGTTCTAGAACGAGCCGAAAATGCCGGGTTTTAGTAGTGTTGGCACATTTAAGATCTTCATCGGCAATTTAGCCGACAAAACATCAAATGCCGATATTAAACCGTTATTCGAGAAATACGGAAAGGTCGTAGAGTGCGACGTGGTGAAAAATTATGGATTCGTGGTAAGTTTTTTCTACCGACCTTTTTGTTTTTTATCGCACAGCAGGCTTTCGAGAATTCCACGAATTTTTCCCGACTGTGTTTCAACGAATTGATTATTTTATTTTTTTTTCGCAGCATATGGAGAACGAAGAGGCGGGCAGAACTGCGATACAAAATTTGAACGGTCAGATAGTTCACGGACAGCCTATCAAGTGTGAAGCTGCGAAGAGTCGTAAGGGGCCGAACACTCCGACGACGAAAATATTTGTCGGCAATCTGACGGACAACACGAAGGCGCCGCAAGTGCGCGAACTTTTCGCGAAATACGGCACAGTGGTGGAGTGTGATATCGTGAGGAATTACGGATTCGTCCATCTAGAAGCCACAGGTGACGTGAACGACGCCATCAAGGAGCTGAATGGGCAGATGGTTGACGGTCAACCGATGAAGGTCCAGATCTCCACTAGCAGAGTGCGACAGAGGCCAGGGATGGGAGATCCTGAACAATGCTATCGATGCGGTCGCGGCGGCCATTGGTCCAAGGAGTGCCCCAAGGGAGGAATGGGAGGAGGACCGGATAGGAACGGATACAGAGACCGAATGTTCGGACGCGACCCGTATCCTCCACCGCCGCCACCACCGTTCCTTCGGGACCGGCTGATGGGTGGTGGCCGCTTTGGAGTAAGTAGTTCTAGCTGACTAGCGGGAGTAGTTAGCGGAGGCGGGTCCCACAGATCGAATTGTTCATGGAAACGGGTTTGCTCGTCTGTTAACAGGACTACGAAAGCTACTATGACAGGAGGGGCTTCGAGGACACCAGGGATCTCTACGAGAGGCGGTTTACGGGTATGACAGGGCCCTGTGACATGGGAAGTTCCATGTGCGGGCTTGACTTTCCACCAATGACAATGCCACCTCTACCCCCAAGACGAGACCCAATGCCTCCTATGCCTCCTCTAGGTATGGGATCCATGCGCGACACTGGCTTCTCCCGTGGTAACGAGTACGGGATGTTCAGCCGCCGATCACCCCCTCCGAGTGGCAACAACGGCCGGTTCAGGTGAGTAGAGCCATCGTACCGACTGCCCATTCGTCCGACTTAACATTGTGAACGTTCCAGGCTGGATTAACAGCTCATGCGAATTGGGGTTCGGTGATTCGTCCACATACTTAATCTATATAATTTTTTTTTCTTTCTCTTTCAAATTACCGATCTCCCGCCCACACACCCCCCCACATTTTCTCGCTCTTTCTCTTTGAATTGCATCGTTCTCTCTTGGAAAAGGGCAATCCGGGTCGTTCCCGTGCGCGTTTGATAAATTTAACGTTGAACAAATCGCTCCTCTCTCTCTCTCTCTCTGCGGCCGAGTTTCTTTTTGTTTTTTTACACGCAAATATATGAAAATTCACTCTTACGTTCTCACAATCTGTCTGGAAAAACAATTGCACGGTACCTACTACCACGCGTGACGCATGAACGCGCGTTCTCTGTGCGTATCGTTTCTCTTGTTTCCGTTGCTTGGTTAAGACGATTAACGATTCAGCCGGTATTTCACGAGTGTCGACCCGATGCCCACATGAGTGCAGAGTCTGCATAGTTAAAAATGTGTATTATATGACGCTTGGACGTTTCTGTACATTCTAAATTTCAGTGCACCTCAGGCTGCGTACCATCTTTGTCCATGAATGCGGGCAACCCTAGAGAGACAGTCCCGGGCCAACGTTCAAGTCTTGCAAGAGTAAGTCTTTGACCAATTTTGTTAGCGAGTAGTCATGCCTCGTTCTTGTCGCTGGCGCGTTGTCACGTCATCGCGGCCGCTTCCGATTTTCCTTCGTGGTGTCGGCTGATTTAGAAAAAGAAAACAAAAAAAAATAAAAAGAGAAAATGCAACCGGGTCTCGACTGATCGTACCTTGAACATGTCGACTGCTCTTCTAGGGATGTCCCTGTTCATAGACTCTCTTGATCCTTGGCGTTAACTGCGAGATTGGCCTGTATGTCTCTCATGAATCCTTTGTGTTTCAAGCGCTCCCTATTACGTACATCACTCAACCGGGAGTGGCGCGGAGGCCTGGGATGAAGAAACGTTCCTAAGGAATGCGAACTAGATTTCTTGATCGCACTACCGCGAGCCAGGATGCGATCTACAATTTTAACGAACTCTCGTACCGCTGTAGATAGAGAAAAGAAAGAAAGAAAGAAAAAGAAAAAAAGAAAGGGCTGGCGCGATTTTCAGGAACGGCGCCTATCGATTGTCTTTGAAACGTCTCGTAAGTAGAAACCAGCTCTTCAGACGAATTGGACAGTAAGTTTTGTATATCGGCGTTTCTAATAGTTGTTAAGGCCAGGTTCATAGACACGACTGTTCCCTTTAAAACGGCCCGTTTCACGTGTCTCAGTTTCCCATGCATTTTTTCACTCGCGAGTGATCTCGTCGGCTCCAGAATCACGATCCGTTCTCGATCTGTTCGATAGTCGATAACCGTAAATATAATTTAGTACGATAGATCTCTTAGAGTTCAGAGATACTTTCGCGTTGCAGACGAAAGTAAAAGACAAAAAGAAAGAGGGGTGTTACAATGGCACACGTGTGCTTAACCGTTGCGTTCTTTTTTTTTTTTATTATTATTATTTATTATAAAGTATCGATAAAAGTGTGTAAGATCTCTTATGATTCTTAGGCAATTCTTTTTCGTTGCCACTTAATGGCAAACACTTGTTCTCTTACGTTACATCGGCTGTACGATACGATCATTTGTTTTTCCTTTTTTCTCTTTCTAATTGTGTGTGATTGTATCGTTATCTTGTTCGCGCGATGTTAGATTTCAACGTCGTTCGAGAGAGTAATTGAAATTTCATTGACTAAAGTACGCTTCAAGTTCTGAGATGATGAATTTTCTTGGAAGATCCATGAAACCGGGCCCCATAGATAAAAAAATAACAAAAGCATCCGTGCGGAGATGCATCGCGGAATGAAAGAATAGAGACCGAAAGACGGGATTTCTACACTGCTTCGATAATTGCGATCCGATGGTTCTTGAAGCTGACTTCTACTCACGAGGTTCAAAGCTTTTCATGTATGTAAATCCATTCGCAAAACTTTCAAATAGAGAACAGAGTTGATTGGACTTCTCAATCAATCTGAATACTTTGTTGTTGCACGTTACCTTATTATCCTACATCGATCCCAGCCTGAGCTGCAGACGGCTCTTTCACGCTCTGATTGTTCACGAATTTGTAACTTGAAAGTCGCATGGGTTAAGAATCCAGTCCAACGCTGCCTGCCTCATATGACTGGCTAAAAAAAAACAAACAAACAAGCAAAACAAAACAAAGAAACAAAAACGAACGAAAAGACAGAGTAATCCCATGTTCTCTACCGCTACAAATCTTGTGTACTGCGCGTGCATTTATCAGAGTTGGATGTCTTTCTAGCAATTGTACCTCGTATTGAATAAAGCGGATAGAAATACTCGTTACTGCTGTGCATTCTCTAGGTAAATAGTTTAAGTATAGGTAGAGTAACGCAGAACAATAGAATAGGGGCGCTAAAGACGATCGTGCTCGCTAATTATCATTAGGGACTCCACGACCGATTCTCGATCGTACAACTCGCAAAGGCCTCTGGACGAATTTCCCACGCTTTTAAGAAAGCCTCGACTCTGGTCTCCCATCTATCTCCCCCGATTTGTCTCTTCGTCGATGCGTGTCAGGGCGTTCAATGTTCACGTAGCCATCCCGTGTTGTGTGCGTGCGCGCGCGCGCGCGCGTGTGTGTGTTAAATATTCTTCATTGCAAGCATACAAAGCTCTCCTGTCTCGTTTGGTGGTTGTTGGTCGGTAGCGTCTTCCAGCGTCTCAGATTTCCTACGTGAAGCAAGCTTTTCTTCCTCCACTCCCGACCTCTCTTAACAGTCATATTAGGCAGCACGCGACAATGTTTTTCTCTTGCACGTTGAATATACAGGGACTAATTCACAAAGTTAAGCCTTGGACAAGGGAGCAAGTATGGTATATATTGATCTGACCATTCGTAGATCCCGATTATTTATTATACCGCTGTTATAGTAGAGGCATGTACGAGGACTTCAGCCGAGATTCATTTGAAGAGCGTAGGTAAGTAGACGCGCCAATGGGTCACACACCAGCCCAAATCGTTGGAACGCGTATTCTCCGTGTTCAATTTGTCGATTCAGTTTCTGCGAGCTAAGACGCCTCCTCTTCTTTACGCCGCGGTGCTCTGAGCTTGCCTTGGGGCATCGTTCGCGAGTGGTCGCTCGACCGGTCCCAAAAAAAAAAAAAAAAAAAAAAAAAAACGGAAGTCCGCAACGATTCCGTGGAGATCTGGGACCTGGTCGCGGGTTCATTGCAAGGCAAAAGAGCGCCGCGTCTCGTAAAGAAGAGAGTGCCCGTGATATCCGGGACACGTACATTTCATGAAAAAAAAAAATCGCACTTATCGTCGAGAAATTGTAACGTTAGCGAGAAAAACGAGGAAGAACGTACTCTCTCCATGCTCTGAAAGAAAGTTGATTCGCCTTTTTATCTCCTGTATCAATATCTCCCTTGTACCTTTGTACACGAACACTTACTCGTTACATACACTGAGGGCCAAAATCGGCTTCCCTTCGGAAATTTGGCAACGTTGCATGTCACTAGAATTACTGAGTCATGCCTAGTGACATGCAACGTTGCCAAATTTCCGAAGGGAAGCCGATTTTGGCCCTTATTAGTGTACACACCTAAACACACACACAAACACACACAGTGTAAATTCTCTTCCGCTCTCTGTCAATACAGTATAATTTTTTTTCTCTTTTTTTTCTACACAGTACTTTACCTCCCTTGTCTACTCACCTGTCTATCCTCTTTGTATCTCACAAATTTCTCTCTCTCTCTCTCTCTCTCTAAGCGCGTGTCTTAAAAATCGTCTTGTCTCGATCTCGTGTAACTGACGTGGCTTCATTTTGGTTACCAGACCGGGATTACGAGGGCCATCGCCGTCGCGCCGGTTCGCACCATACTAAATCGTCGCGTCGGGCTCGCTCGGATCGGTCTGTGTCGGGTCTGTCTGTCGTCTGTCGGGTCTGTCTGTCGCTAGCAGGAAGCCTCGGGACCGAGATACTCTTGGCCGTCTGTCGATCTGCACGCGCGAAGATCTACCATTCGCCCGCTCTCTCGAACAAAAAAAAAACAAACAAACAAAAAAAAATAATAAGACACACAATGTACTCTGTCCTCCCGCTGTTCTGCGCTCATTCAGACGAACCGAAACGCCGGACGAGAATTAACCAGCGAACGGAACACGGAAAAAAAGAACATCATCGTACTTTTCAGGCTTCTCTTGTGCACACGCCCCCTCTCTTCTATCTCCGGTCCGGTTCTCCTCGCTCCTTCGATAAAGTATCTGCGCTTTGTTACATTCGTTCCTTCATCCTCTCTCTCTCTCTCTCTCTCTTACCCGCTCGTTCGTCGTGCAAACGTCCGAAGACACCATCGATACACCACCGTATAGGCGTTTTGATGTATAAGAAGGGTGGCATCCTCCTACCGAGAGAATCTTTCGATCCGTACCCTTCGAATCCGATCCGCGAGCCGGCTCTTCAGTAATTCTCGTATCTGTGCTTCGACGAATTCACTCGGCGTAAGATGACGAAGAAAATGACAGAAAAAGAAAAGGGGTGAGCTCGAAGAACGTTTTTGGTAGGACGATGCTTGCAACGTGCTTTCTGATGACCGTTTCTGTGACGATGACGCGCGCGCGCCTCTGCCTCGATCCGTGGGAAATTCCAACGTTTGGCACCCTTGGGATAGGCTCTTCGTGAACCGGAAACCAGATCCCTCCAATGTCGAAGCACCGGCAAGATCGTTAAAAGTAAATTCTCACCATGCAACGAAGCATCATCCCACTTGTACGATCGGCTGCGCCTCGCGAACGCGTCGCTATCACAAAATCGGGGCATCGTGTCGACGTTTTTACGTAGTAAAATCTCCCGGAAGATCTGTTCGCCTCTGAACCGCTCCCGCCAGCGGGGAACGTTCGCGCTCAAGCTACGCGCGGTCCTCCAGCCGCGTGAATCGGATTGTTTCGTGGCTTCGAGCATCCGTGAATCAGCGTGTAAAAGAATTGTATAAAGGACCGTTGTTATTATCAATTTGTGCGAGACAGATAAAAACAGTTCGCCGCTCAGCGTGTCGCAAGACAAGAATAATAATGTGCGTGTGATTGGTCGATCGCAATTTTCTCTCCCTGTAATCCCGATTCTCCCCCGACACACGGAAATCGTTTAACTGTGAAAACCCTCGAACCGAAACTATTTCTCTCTTTCTCAATCATTCGCTCACCCCCCCCCCCCCCCCCCCGCCTCTTTCTCTCTTTATATATATTCTCTCGTTGTTAGCGTCGCCCCAATCAAGAGACAGATATGTTATATATATAGAAAAAAAAAGAAACTAATGAAAAAAAGATCGTGCAGAGCCTTCGCAATATTTCTTTCGAGGAACGAGGAAAAAAAGCGTGCGGGTTCGACTGTCCAAATCGTCTCCCCCCACCCCGATTACGAGAAAGGAAAAAAAAAAATCTAAGAGTACTGTAGATAATTCATAGGATGCGTCGATTGTGTATGGGAACCTAAGCGGGTCGTGCGAACATTATATCGTTAGCCTATAGTAACGTAATAATATCGTTTTATTAACATATTAGGATTAATTGACGTAAAGGATTACCGAAGAATTAAAAAAAAAAGAAAGAAAGAAAGAAGTAAAAGAAAATGCGGTTGCCGCAACTGCGCTTCGTTTAAGCTTATATAATTAATACCCGATGAATCACACACCTTTTCTCGTTTTCGATTAGCGTATATATACACTCTGGGTGTGTAGTACTTTCTCTCTTCTCGTTTTTCTTTTCTCCGCCCCTCACCCCCCCCAACCCCCGCCCGAACCCCCTGATTTCTTTTCCCCCCTCTTTTCGTTTTCTTTGGTAAGGCCCGTGTTTTTCGATAATAATTATATTAATAATGATAATCGTAATGATAATGGATTAAAGAAACGAATGTAATAACAAAATATGTACTTGTGGAATTCACAAAACAAAAAGAAAACGGCGTTCTGCGTGTTCTTTAATTGTATCATCACTTTCACCGTTTATTCGCCGCTCAAAGTCCACCAACCCCTTAACCAAGTGCAACATCTCACCCCCCCCCCACCCCCCTAAGTCCGCAACCCCATCCGCGCGAGATTTTCCAGGTCGATGAGGAAAAAAAAAAAAAATAGGTAAACCGTCGTGTGTGTCTGTTGTCTCTTCGGTTCCGCGTGATATCGGAAACTCGCGTGCTTCGTCGCTGGCTTCCTGCGCGTCGCGCATTATGATCTCGCGCGAACGGCCACGATTTCCGATCTATCAGCGCGTTTCGATCTCGCTCTCTCTCACCCCTTTCTCCCTCTCCTTTAAAATAGCTGAAAACACCCTCCGCCAACCATCTCACCATCCTCCATACGTCTAACTCTGTCGTGTCCGCCGAAGAGAGAGCTACAGGCTCGTTCAGGACTCCCGTTCGCATCCCCTCTATTCGCTCGCGTCTCATTCTGTGTCGATCAACGTAGGTTTTCTGCTAGTCAGGGTGGGAGGGTAACAGAAATAAATTTTTACACGTATTTAGGAGTAAAGCTTCGTACATTGGATTCTTCGATACGATACACTCTACTTGAAAGCTGAGGCACCTCCCTCGTTAATTGAAAAGTTCTTCTGTCTGCTCGCTCTGTGCAAAGAATCGTAGGCCCGTCGCAGTCTAGTTTAATAAGTTTTATGTCCAGCTGAGTGGTAGCTGAAACTCACGTATTCTCTTCCCTTGGAAAATAAGTCGCGGGATCTTGTGTGTCGTTAGACTATAACTTTAAAAAAATAATTCCCGATCGAAAAGGAGAGTTCACGCACCCTTTGTGATCAGTCTGTCGATTCTCTGAGACTAGCTAAAGCGCGAGAGGTCTGGTTTGGGAAGGAAAAGGAGAGCTCTCGGCGGTGATTTATATCTCTCTTCGTGTATATTCTCTTCTGTTTTTTTTTTTTTTTATTTTATAAGAGTACAGAGACGAAGCGATACTTTCTCCTACGATTATCATAGTTGCAGTGACATCGGATACTCGCGTCTAGGTACGAAAGGAATCTAGGTCGACAATGAAACTTGCACCGAAAGAGCTTTCTTTCCGGTCACTTTTTTCTTCTCTGTGGACGGCGGCGATGCACGAATATACTTTCGATCGCATAAAGTAGATGCGTGTGTGCGGCGTCTATATACGTCTCGCCGTTACGTAATTAGGAGCACGTGTACGCAGAGACGGTAGTCGATGACGCCCCGGGCTGCGCGTGTAACCGACGGAATGCAATTTAGGAAAAAAAAAAAAAAAAGAAAACTGAACTTTCCGACCGATAACGCATAGATACATACGTCGTGTGATATTTCCATATGGAGGCCCACAGCTTCGCCGTCGCACGTTCGATGACGGGATATCCGCTAAATACGCAAGTCGTGGAAGATTACGGTTATGTCCCCGGAGTGTAACACGTCGTCGATAGGAAAAAAAAAAAAAAAAAAAACTGCGGTGACCCATGCACACACAGCCTCGTAACCTTACGGACGTGATAAAAGATTGTACGGCAAATTTGGGTAGTCTCGATAGCAGAAAGTAAACGTTGCCCCGCACGTTCTCTCAAGCCGTCGCAACCGGTCAAGTCCAAACACGCCGGGGTCAGTTGTCGTCGGGATGCACACGTGCCGAATGGAAAGGTCGACGAGAAATGAAAATGTTATATCGCCCGGTGAATCGAGACGCACGCCTAGGACCCTCGCAAGCACCGTATACGAACGAACGAACGAACGAACAAAACGAAATCCCTCGGCAGAGTCGTCGTCACGAATAGAAAAAAAAAAAAAAAAAAAAAAACGTGGAGCGTATCAGTCGCTGTGATAGACGATGAGATGCGCGGCTTCCCAGAAATGAACGGCGGGTCATAGGAAAACCGGAAGACGTCGGCGGATATATATATATATATATAAAAAGTATAAATAAATAAATAGATGTACGGAAACGGAAAAACGGATAAGCGCAGAAAAAAGAGAGCGACCGGTAAAAATCGGGACGACAAAAATGTATCTCTTAATATGCGTGTGTGATGACCGGAGTATAAAATAGGCTCTGCAGGACCGGGACGTGTAAATCCTGTTCACACGCGCGGCGATATAAAACGTGTCTCGTGCCGGGTCGTCGGTTGCCAATTACCAAAGAGTGATAAACGCGCCACAGGGGAATATAAAAGACACTGTACGTATTGTAATGTGATGTATGATATAGGACACGATAACCCCGTACCCCCAAGCGCTTCTGGACATACTTGGAAGGAGCTCTGGGCTTGATGATGATTGCGAGTACGGAGAAAGAGAAACAGAGAGGCTCATCTTGTCCCATGTGGCGAGGTAATTGTCGACCAGGCCACTGTGTGCTCCATTGACAAGGCACCGCAGCCGACAGAGGTGTCCCGTAGAGATGATCCAGCCAGTGGGGCAAATGTGTGGGTGGAAAACCACGTCCTACGCAAGGCAAGTCCACCAGCCTCTTCACTATCATCATCATCATCATCTTCATCTTCATCACCACCACCATCACCTTCATTCTGATCTGCGCGTAAGAAAGCAAGTAAAGCAAAAGAAAACCAAAAAAAAAAAAAAAGTGTTCTTTGTCTCTGACAGCATTAAATTTTCACTAAATTTTTCTCTGCCTGGCGAACGCTTTGAGAGCCATGTTTTCTTTCTCAGGAGATGCGGTAGAGCGCACACGCATTGCGAAACCTGCGATACGAAGAACTTCGTATCTGTGAATATAGGGTCCAGACTAAACTAACATTGGCAATGGCGAGACGCTGCAAATTTCACACTCTCGACATCTTCTCTATCTCGCTAAAGATTGGGATGATTTTCTAACGTCTATTCTCTACTGTGTGGGAACACGAAGGTATCGTAAAGAAAACGAATACTTCTCTGTCCATGCAGAAATCCACGTATCCTCCCCTTGTTATTTCTTCTTTACGCTCTCTCTCTCTTTCTCTCGATCGGTTGGATCTCTAATCGCGCGAATCCGAGCATTTGGCGCGATCTCGTTCATACGATTGTACGGTCGAATCGCTGTTACAACATTCTCGGTGGTTTCATTTCATTTTATTTTTTATCCGTATACTTGTCTCGACGCGCGGAGGCGCGGCGCTGCGCCCCGCGCGAGAAAGCGGCCACTATGGATGCGATAATTTCCACGATGTATAGTATATTTCCTATTGCTACTTTCTTTGTACAGTGTTATTTAAGTACTATTACCGAAGAAAACGCGCTATTCGATCCGCTAATGAACGTAGTAGTAAGTAACGTTAAATTCAGGTAAGAGTTTGCAAGGCACTGCGGGAACGTGGCATTGCGCATCGTCATCGGAGACTAGAAAAGATCTCGCTGAACTTCATAGAGAAACCTGTTTTTTTTTTTCATTAATTCAGAACGTACTGTAAGCCGGAGGAAGCTTCTGGTTTAATACGGACGGACTAACCGAGCGCAAGTTGTGCCGTGTTCTTTGCCGCAAAATATATCACGCTAAACTTAAGAAGGACCTGCTCCTCTGTCATACCGGAAGCACGGACGAGACGCGCTCATTGTTCCACGGTTGCTTGTAAAAATGCATATTAAATGGTAAATATAAGGTATATTCCAAGGCCAATGCATCACACGAATATGTTATTCTGGCTCGAGTTTTTCCCCACTGATCGGCTAATTGCGTAAGATAGACAACGTTAGCACATTGCGCGCGTAGAGATGCTGAATAATAGCCCGTGGTATCATAAGTGTTCCGCGAGTTATATTTGGACTCTAAAGACTCCGGGCGTGCATCTCCTGCCCCAACGCTTATCCGTCAACTGAAAGCCAAATCTGATGTACGTACATTTATAACTGGCAAGAATAGCTCGCATAAACCGTAGATTTATTCAAATACGCTCGGCGTAGGCGAGATAAGTCTTTCGCGAGCAAGTCCGCGAAACGGATTCATAAGCGCAACGTTTTTTTTTTAGCGCCACTTAGCATAAGATTGTTTTGTAACGTAGCGATAAGAGCAACGATAACGTTGTGATGTAAAATACGCTTGAAAATCCACGTGATGTCATTCGACCCTGCGTGGTGAGGCAAGGAAGAATCGCACTACCGCAGCATCAGTTAGTGCATCGTCGCCAATCGTGCACGGTGTCTCTGGGATTTTTTAGCACGGCAAGAATCTTAAACAAATGGCGCAGGACTTACGGTAACAATCTCACAGTACAGATATTTCGCGTTCAATTGTTTCACCAGTTGCGTTGACGTGCTTTTCAAACGAGTTGTAGGTTATGTCGAGATAATCGAGCAGGTTATGTTCTACACGCGTGTTCGATCATGTGCTCGCGAGCTCGTCGAATGCTCAATTACGCCATATGTTACGTAGAATACAAGTTTTCGATTATTTTTCTTTTTCGTATAGATTCATGCCGAAATAATTGTAGCATTTTTTCTTGCGTCTCGCAACGCGCACTATAATGTTTTTGTAGTTTATATACTTCGTATTCGCGTCTATACGATGAAAGAAAAGATTGAGGTTATGTAATTTTCAGGATCGGAGCACGAGTGTATAGGCCCCGTGTATAAATTTCGTCGTTTTTCCCGAGAATCGCAGATTTATTTCGCGCGTTAAATTTAGACAGCGATTGTCATAAGTTTTCGTTTACTACAGAGACCCTAATTTCAGGGAGGGTGCACTGCTGGGCATGGGCAATCCCCTGCTCGACATTTCAGCAGCTGTGGACAGCAATTTTTTAAAAAAATACGATTTGAATTCGAACGATGCGATTCTCGCACAAGAGAAACACAAGCCTATGTACGACGAATTAATCGACTTGTACAAAGCGGACTTTATCGCCGGTGGTTCTGTGCAGAACACCATGAGAGTAGCACAAGTAAATTCATTATAATTTAACGGTACACATTAACTATTACAGCGAATTCGTAATAACAAACACCTTATCCTTGCGTAGTGGTTTCTGGATAAACCGAAAGTTGCAACATACATGGGCTGTGTCGGTACAGACAAGTATTCGAAAATTTTAGAGGACAAAGCTCGAGCGGACGGCTTGAATGTTCGCTATCAATATACCAATAAAGAACCTACCGGTACCTGCGCTGTTCTTATTACCGGAAAAGAGAGATCTCTGTGCGCTAACTTGGCCGCCGCTAACTGCTTCTCGCCTTCCCATATACAAGAGCCAGAAAATAAAAGGCTTATAGAAATGGCGGAATATATTTATGTCTCTGTACGTATCAAAATCTGCGCAGAACCTGCGAGAATCAGACTCGTGTCTCACGCTCCATTTTGCACTTTCAATTGTAGGGATTCTTTTTAACAGTCAGCCCAGAGACTATCCAAACGGTAGCCAGGCACGCCTTCGAGAGAAACAAAATGTTCATGATGAACCTTAGCGCTCCGTTTCTCTGCGATTTTTATAAATCACCCATGTTAGCGGCTTTACCGTACGTTGATATTCTCTTCGGCAACGAGGCAGAGGCAGATTCATTCGCCAAAGTTAATAATTTCCAAACCACAGATAGAAAAGAAATTGCACTGAAAATACATCAAATGGAGAAGGTAAACAAGAAACGGCAAAGAGTCGTGGTGATAACGCAGGGCGTTGACAACATATTAGTAGCCAAAGATGACGCGGTAACAGAATTCCCCGCTATTAAACTCCCGGAGGAGAAAGTCGTCGATACTAATGGAGCCGGAGACGCTTTCGTAGGGGGTACGCACTTGTGAATTGTAAATTTGCGTAAAAGTGGGCAGCTCGAGAGGTATTTACACTGTGCGTTATTGTTTCAGGTTTCTTGGCTCAACTTATACAAGGTAGAAGCGTAGAGGATTGCGTAAAGTGTGCCATTTGGGCTGCGACTCAAATTGTGCAGAGATCTGGATGTACTTACGAAGGGAAACCTAACTTTGTTCTATGATAATTCTTAGTTAGTAATTGTAAATCCTGTACTTAATAAATGCTTTAATAATTTTTAGCCAGAGTTCTTCAACCATTGAATGGTTTGAGTTTTTCGGGGGAATGGGGTCAAGTGATACCGTATTGTATCGACGAAATCAATTTTATTTTATTAAACGTTTTCAATTGTACACAGTGTTTGATTATCCGTTGTATCGCAAATGTTCGCGAGATCTCGAATTGTGTCGTTTAAAAGTAGCCGTTTAATTTATGCAGCAGTTAAAAAAATCAATACAATCACCTTGCGGCGTGGCCATTGCATCGGATACTTACAGGTATTACAAAACGCGAGGGCACTGGTTGAAATAATGTTAGTCGAAAAACAGTTATCGCGATCGCGTGGCACGCCTGCGTCGTGCGCAGTACGTAAATGCACGGTATGGAGTAGGATAAAGATGTAGCGATAAAGATATACGTGCAGGAGGCGGGACGGGGTAAGGGCGGTCCTTAAAAAAATCAATAATCTCATTACGAAATTGTACAGAGCATGGTGTGTGTTTTGCGTGTATGTACCGTGACAGTAGTGATGGCATGCCACTCACGGTCAGGATCGTAGAAAACTACCGTCGATACCGTTGCCAATTATTTGAAAAAAGTCACGTACAGGTATTTCAGTTTGCTATCATTAAGTTTCGAAATAATGAAAGAAACGAGCATAAAAATGAAAGAGACCCTAATGATAATTTAGTTATACGTTTTTCTTTTAAGCAATTTAATATCGCGTATGCTTGGATGCTTCGCACTGGACCGTCCAAAGTTGAGAAATATTTCTACTACTACGAGGGAAATAAAATAATATTTATCGTATAAATAATCAGACGCGCCGAATCGTAACATTCTCATTTTTGTTTATTTGGAAAAACGTTGTTGACCTTAAGCATTCGTAAGCTCAGAGCGAGGAGGAAAAGTAGCACAGGTAAATTAAATGTTGTGCGCATCTGATCGGTGCAGTAGACGAGAAGGATAACAACAACAGTCCGCGGGGTTTCGTTTTATTTACAGTCGCGTGGCCCGAGTGGGGGGAAGCTACAGCCCTGTAGGCTCGTTGACAAAGCTCCCGGCAGCGTTCACGTAGCAGTCGCGCGCGCTGCCGCGTCGAGAAGCCGATTGGGAATGGTTAAAGCGAGCGTGAAGTGGGCGGCCATAGTGGTGGAAGCATAGTGGCACAAGGGCAGAGGAGACACGACATTAAGCCGCGTACATGTCGGCAGTCTTGGGCGAGCGAGGGCGAGTGATATCGGGCTGGTTTCAGTGTTCCGCTTTCGTCGCGGCTTCTGTTTGCCTGCGCTCCGAACCTCTTACTCCTAGTTGCTTCACGGACGACCGATGTGTGTACGGGCACGTACACACAGTTGACAGTACCGCGTCCCGCTTATAACCTCCGCGCGCGCGTGTGTGTGCGTACGTGTGCGCGCGCGAGAGGAGCAACGAAACACGACGCACGCACGTGTGACCGGTAACGAGAGTGTCGAGTCAACGTGGACGGTTTGATTGGTCGAGGAGAACGCGTGCCGCTACGACTGTTTCTGGGTGATTCCGCCGTGGCCGAGAGCGCGGTGTGCGCAGTGCGCTCCCCACCGCGTGCGCGCAGTGTGTAACCCCCGCGACCGCCATCTTTGTCAAGTGGGTAACCTTTGTTGATTTGTGTGAAATGTGACGCCGTTGTCGCGAGATAATTGGTGATCGTGATTACACGCGTCCTGTGTGTCGGTACCTGAGTGATTCGTGCTTTCGTGCCCCGCCGTGGATCTATACATGGAACTACCGTGACCAGGTAAGCACTGTTTGCTTCTCGTTAAATTCTTGCCAGAGAGAGAGAAGCACGCGAATCGTCGCGCGACGCATACGGGCCAGCGGGTCTGGCCGCCTGCTCGGCTCAAAGAGCGAGAGAGAAAGACAGATAGGAAGTGTGAGAGCGAGAAAAAGAGACAGCCTCCTCCTCTCTATACGCAGTGGTCCCGTCGTTGCGTTTCTTTCACCATCTTTTTCCCATTACAAGTCAACGAATGAACCTTAGAACGCCACGACTCACCAGCACCTCGCACATCCGGCCGGACAGTTTTCACGGTTCAGCCGAATGATCGGTCGTAGCGCGCGAAAAATTATGCGAAACCGTCGAGAGCTGGCCGTGCCTAGTCAAGATGGCTGCCCGTCGGGCTTCGAGAGACTTGTGTCCTCGCCGCTTTTCCTTCGACGTAATTGCCTCGTTTCGCGTGTATTTTGCCCGCGCGGCACGCGCCCCGCAGCCTCGGCGAAGCCGGAGATATCGTCGCGTCGCGTGTATCGCTACGATCGGCCAGCCGGTGATCGAGAATTAAGTGTGGCCACGGACGGGTCCGTGGGCGACGGCCGTCGCAATCGCGAACATTCCCTACAGGTATTACGCGGCTGTTTTCTCGCCAGCCACGGTGACTCGTTCGAATCGCCACAGCCATTCCTGCCTGGGATAAACGTCGTTCAATTCCCCCGGCAAACGAGTACCTGCTTCCTGCCGAATACGTCGATTAAAATGGCTACCGACGGCAGCCAGTTGCTGGTCATTCGCGGCCCGTGCCCGCGTTACGAGTTCTTTCGCCTTTCGTAATCGCGTTTCGGCGACATCGTTCAGCGACCTTCTCCCATCGATCGCCGCCGAGCGAAATCCGTCGTTTCGGTTATGATCCGTGCGTGTTGGTCGCGTAGTTATTGGAGGCCGCGTACAGAGAGGCAGCGGCGAGGAGTAAACGAGCGACGGGCGGCGGCGGTTAGGGCCGTTGGTTGAGCAGCAACCGTTGGTTCGTTTTCTCGGTGGCAGCTGCTCCTCTCTCTCTTTTACTCTCCGCCGTCGGGTGAGAGGGGCCCCGGCAAACACACAGCCAGCCGGCCTGGCCTCACTGGCCTCTCTTCGTCCTCGTCCCCGTCGTCTTGCGACGGACAAATACTCCTTCTTTCTCGATCCATCTCGTAATTTCCCTGTTTAACGCGTCCGCTGCCGCCGCGGCTTTTCTACCTATGCACTCTGCACCGGATCCCGCGGCTTTTCGTCGCTCCTTAATCGTACACAATTCAATTACTTACCGCGAGTATTAGGATTAATTTATTCTCGTAAGTGGTGTAAGCCGGAGGAGACCGGTTGCCCGCGATGTCCCAAGCCGGGTCAACGCGTTAATCGTTTAAACGTGTCCTCAACGTGCTCGAAATTCCTGTGTTCGTTTTTTCGTCCCGCGATCGCATGTTCTCCCCCTTTTTTTTTCTTTCACCGAGTCCGGTTCGGAGCATTTGCCGTCCAATTTACAAGACTCCTCGTCAACGTTCTCCGCTGTTTTTATCCTCGCGATTCCGATGCGCCGATAATCTTTTAAATTCCCGCGTCGGTCTAGCCGGGTTTATTCCCGACTCACCGTGTACCTTTCCCAGACTTTCGTTGCGCAATGAAGACGTCGACGCTATCGCATAGGCAGACCCCATTCGTTCGGCCTGTTTCGATTTATAAAACACGAGTTGACACTAAACGGAAAGTTGTCAGGTGGCTAGGTCGGTCTGCCGCTCTCGTACGCTCCTGTTCTCTTCGCGAGCGTTGGAAGCGTGCCGGTAATTGGCCGACTAATGAATTCGAGCCAAGGCTGACGTTTAAAGTTTGAGCCGTCGCCGGAAATCCAATCGCCTTCGACCAGCCGCGACACGCATCGCCATCGTCTCGTTTTTGTCACGTACCCGTGGCAGTTCTCGACCGCGGAGACAGCTTTTTTTTTTTTTCGGCGCGTACGTCCATTGTTCCCCCGGGCCGTCGAGACAATACCGTGGGAATGAACGAGAGAGCTCGTAGTGAATAGAGAAAAATACGAGGCACGGATGTATACAAACTCTACCACCGAATATGTCGACGTAATTCCGATCACGCGCGCGACACTTGTAAAACACGCGAACCGATCAGAAAATATACGATTTGTCGCGGGCAAGTCTAGGCAATAAATCTCATTTCATATTTATCGCTGATCTTGACCCCGTTTAAATACAATTAGTACCGCAATCGCTCGCTCGCTGGCCCTATCCTTGCAGCACTTTTTCACGAAACACCTTGCGCGTATGTTACGCCGACTAAACACGGCTGGTTCGTCGGTCGATTCAATTAACGCTTCTCCCGATCGATCATTCGCTGGCTAATTAAGGGGGAGAACGGCGGCTGGCATCGGTGTACAAGCGCGGCGGAAAAACGCGAATGAAATCGCGCAGGTCAAAATATCTTCCCGGGGGACAGCGACACTACAGAGGAGGCTGGGTTTGTGCGCGGCTCGCGGTATTAAACGTTCTCTTCGTCATCGCGGTGGTATTTAGAACCGATGCCTTGTGATTTAGTTAACAGTGTATCGGAACGGAGTGCGTGACGTTAGGATGTGGTCGACCACGCTTCGATACTTTCCTCTCGGCTGAAAAGGACCGTAGATGGTAACCTCGCGTCCACTTTCGATCGTTGTTTCTTGCTCGCTGGCGACGTGACCTTGTGCACGCCGGAGACGTGGACACGTGTTACGCGAGAAGAGTTCAGATATCGATGTTTGATCGTGAGTCACGGCCCCTGGATCGAGAATAGCCGGTTCGAACAATCTGCCTTTGCCATCTAATCAACCTCGGGTGCTTCGACTTCCAATAGTGAATGAAAGCAACTATTTTTAATGACCGTTATCGAGGCCTCTCCCCCCCATTCCTCATACGCGTTCGCCCCGTCTGTGAAATTCGAGGAGCGGTTGGTGGAATGGTGGCCCTAAGTGGCCGGAAGGTTTTGGCGGGAAAGCACGGTGCCCGCATCTCTATGAGAGCCGTGGACGTCGCTGTCGAGAATAGAACGTGCACGTGGTGAGAAAACGGGGTCGTAAGGGGCTTCTCTTCCGGTGGATCAACCGGAGCCGGTTTAAGTCGACGTTTTACGATTTTTTTCTCCAGCTAAACTCCGGGGATATTTATTATCGCGCACTCGCGACTCGCAGCCACCGGCACTGGCCTAGGTCAACCTTGTATCGCAGCTGCGTCCCATCTCTCCGACTCCCCTGGCACCAGTCGGAAGCGGATTTCTCCCAGAGTAATTAATTTACAATTAATATCGCCCGTATCCTTTCAGACAAATGGCCCAATGTTTCTCTTCCTTATCGACAGTTGCCTTAGATCCCAAGATATCTGCGTCGCGGCTCGCATTGCCCGGCAATTACAGGGAACCTAATTGATCAACTGACCAATTAAAATCTGCAACTAGGATGCCTCAAGCGGCCGCGGTTCCCATGTTCCATCCAAATACATTTCAGGGCAACGTCGCCCAGCGTTATTTTCCCATCTCGGTGATTTATTAATCACGTTTCTAATCAACGGCGTTCTGCCGTTTTACACAAGATATCTTTAAAAAAAAAAATCCAATCTCTTCAATTGTTACTTAACACCGTCCCCGATGCGTTACCTTTCCTAGTGCACGACCTCGAGCTTTGGAAATCGAAATGGCCCCGCCAGGAAGGCAACCAGCGAGCATTCGCGCGTGTCACTGGAATTTCCCTGACGCGAGCCAGTCGCTATCACGAGCGCCGCTCACTCTTTTATCATTCTTACCGTTTGATAATCATAGCAATTCATTTACCAGCGACCACGTAGGTGCCAAGATGAGGCGCCTATTTGCATGGTTATCTAAACTAAAAAAAAATGGCGGCGCATTAATTTGCTGGGGGGAATCGTTAATATGCAGCAGGCCTTGAGAAGTTGTTAGTTTCGTTTGTCGTTCAAGATACTCGGGGCAACAGTTTTTTACCGGTCGCGTCCCCGCGCGCCGCGGTCAGCGGGGCCTCGGTGCCCGCGATCCGTGTCCGTGGAGCGTAAACGGCCATCGGTATCGGTATTCCGCGGACTATTTCGAGAGACTCGGCGCATTGTTTCGCGGCGTGTGTTTCTAAGAAAAGCCAGCGCGCACCTCGGCGATCTGTGCTTCCTTAGAATCTTATTTACGTCTAGCCGGCCGGCGCGGATGGAGGAAATTTTGATCGCGTCGTCGCGGTTGCACGGCCACGGCGGATCGACTGGCTACGTCGCGACGTCTGCGGGTCGATTCGCGTTGCGTAATACCCACCGGCCACATAGTACGGGGATTTTAAACATTTCTCTCCCTGCCACGCGACCACTGCGCTCGCTCTCCCGTCCAGGAGAAAGTTCGCCGTCCAGGGGAAAATCAGCCAATCGTTCGCCAACACGCTGAAAATTGCCCGGTCCCGACCGCGGGATGATGCTCCCGCGCGTATTTCCGGAACCGTGCGGACAATTCACCCTCCTCCTCCCTTCCTCGCTCGCGGCAACTCCGCCGCTCTCTTAATAATTCGCCGCGCTCCGGCGTCGCCCGCCATGGAACGCTGGAATACGTTCCCAACCAATTCCCCGCGCACGTTGTAACTGAAAACAATACTTGCTCGGCCAGGAAACCGATCGATAAACGTCGCTCGCGTCCCTCTCCTATGCTAATCGCAGCCGTGCACGTCGCACCGCCGATAAAACGCGTCTTCGAATCCGAAACCGTCGGTCTCGGACAGCCAATTAACCCTCGGACGGCGGGGGCCAATCTTTGTTCGTCGTAAGGGTTGCACTCGCTGGCTGCTACCCTTGTACGCGGGCTCCGACCCGGCAGCTGGCCTGCGGGGCGAGCCTGGTACCTACTGTTTCATTTCAGTGATCCACCATGCTTTCCCGTGAAAATGCAAACGATAACGATGACGAGGGAAGTCGGGCGACTCGGGGGTTCGGGAAATTAGGCGACTCTGCGGGCAAGTAGAGTGGTTCGTGCGTAAGACAAACCTAGTTTTTATTGGCGCCATGGTGGAGTTTAGGGGGGTGAAATAACAATAATAATAATTCGTCTTTATTTATGATACTTACAAAAAAAAAACTTGTGTGATAAATAGGCGAGGTTTAGCATACATGCCGTTTTGCAACCTAATCATCCCTTAAAAGAAATAGTGAATTTTGTTTTTCGTGTGATATCTCGAGAACGGTGAGAGATATTGAAAGGAAGTTCAGACAAAAGTTGCATCTTTTTTTTATGTCTACAAAACTACGTGAAAGAAATTATCGAATTATGGATTACTGCTGATGCGGGTAAGTGGAGAGGTATGGATTTTTCGATAATTATTTTTACGCTGTTTTTGTAGATATAGAAAAAGATGTAACTTTTGGTTATACTTCTTTTCGATATCTCTCACCGTTCTCGAGATATTCCATGAAAAAGAAAATTCCGTATTTCTTTTAAGGGATGATTAGGTTGCAAAACGGCATGTATGCTGAACCTCGCCTATTTGTCACATAAGTTTTTTTTTTGTAAGTATCATAAATAAAGACGAATTATTATTATTATTATTAAAAATATCAAAGTTGCATAATTTTCTGAATTCGCGGGTTGCCTAACTTCCCCTGCGACCATTTCGCAGCCGTGATCGCCGGAGGGTTACGGATGGAGAGGCTAAAGGTCCGCGCACACATATCCGTCTTGAGTCAGTTCCGTGTCAGTTCCGTTCCGGCGTGCCAGTGGTAAGAAGAAGAGACTCTCTACGCCCCTCTTCTTCTTACCACTGGCACGCCGGAACGGAATTGACACGGAACTGACTCAGGACGGATATGTGTGCACGGACCTTAAAGGTTCACGCACACATATCCGTTCCGTGTCAGTTCCGTTCCGGCGTGCCAGTGGTAAGAAGAAGAGACCCTCTACGCCCCTCTTCTTCTTACCACTGGCACGCCGGAACGGATATGTGTGCGCAGGCCTTAAATATCCGGGGAGAGATCGTCCAGAAACTAACGAGAGGCTGGTGGTTGTGATTTCAGGGTCAGCGTAAGAAGCGCTTGTAGAGCGGCCGTGGGTGCACGAGGGAGGTGGTGAAGGAGCCTCAGCGAAGGTCCCAGGCCGTAGCGAAGGCACAGGATGTGAATGTCGCGGCCGTGACACGTCCGACCCGGAGGCGCTCGAGCGTTGTCCACCGGGTGTGTATACCCTGGCCAGGTACACGGTGGTCGCGATCGCCCTCGTCGGCGCGCAGCCGACGGAGACGAGATGGACGAGCCGGAGTCCGCGGAGACGTGGTCGACCTGGTTCCTGGACGCGATCCGCAAGATCCGCAGCCAGAAGCAGAGGCCAAGCGTCGAGCGGATATGCCACGCGATCCGCCAGCACCACAACTTCCACGAGGAGGAGATCGCCGAGCACCTGGAGGTGGCCGTCAAGCGCGGCGACGTGCTGAAGATCTTCAACAAGGGGCAGTCCTCGTACAAGGACCCGGGCGGCTTGCAGTCCAAGCCGCTCAAGGTCGGCAAAGGCTCCGACCTCAGCAAGGTGCTGGGCAAGGCCGTCAGGGAGCTGGGCGAGAGGGAGGGCTCGACCCTCAAGACCATCGAGAAGTACATCAGGCAGAGCCACACGGTGGAAGAGGAAGCCGAGGGCGATCTAAGGACCGCGCTCAGGCTATCCGCGAAAAGGGCGGTCGACCGGGGCCTCGTGATCCAGGATGGCAGGCTCTTCCGGCAACCGGACAGACCGCCCTATCTCAAGAAACTTGGGGATAATGTTCACGCCACCCCGCCGGAGCCACCCGTGCCCAAGGTGAGTGTTAACCATTTCAGAATTCAATTCGGTATTCTAGTAATAAGCCTCGTAATCGCATCCAACAGCGTTCGGCGTCTCGTAGGGGAGACCGGGGCTACAAGTTCCGAGGGGTAAGTTGTTCCGACAGTTCTATCTTCGAAATGAAAAAGAGCGTTGTACTTTAAATTATTTTTTCCGCGTAAGTTGATCACGCCACTCTGTGGAAAAAATAATTTAAAGTACAACGATCTTTTTGATTTTGAAGATAGAACGATCGGATCAACTTACCCCCGGTCTCCCCTACTCGCCGAGCATCGAGAGTCAGCCGTGGTTAACTCGTGGCTACGTGGTCCAGGATATACCAGCGAGATATCAGTGGCTTCTCGTGTGTTTCACGCTTCATTTCGCGCACCGCCTTTCCCCGCGTTCTTTTAATCGGTTAATGTCACTAGTTCGCGCCACGAGTTTACACCTCTCCCCAGAATGCAAATCGAAGGACCGCGAGCGTTTCCTTCGCACCTGCCCGATGAGCGTAAAAATGTCGATGGTATCTGCGACGGGAACGTAGGAAGACCGAGAACGTTCTCCTTCGTTTCGGAACCACCTGTGTGGCGCGGGGAAGCGGCAACTGTTGCGCGAATATCGCGAGAATTTTCACGGCCTTGAACTCGGCAGAGCACGTTTGCGGGTTTGTGAGTTTGTTGCTCGGCTCGAACTGTACGCAACACTTGTGCCCGCGTGCGCGCGCGAGAGAGCTACCGATCCGTATCTACCGCTCGCACTTGAATTCGTTAACATCTCACTCTCCCGCGCCGCGTATCCGCTCCTCCGAGTCCTACGTTTTCGCGTGGCTCCGATCTCCCCCCCGTCACGGAACTCGTTCGCCGAGTCGATTCTCGCTTTCCACCGAGTCGGTCGCCCTGGGTTCACCGCGGGTCAAGCTTGCCGGAGCGAGAAGCAATTCGCTGGTTGCCGGTGTCCGTAACGATCCATTAATCACCGCGGAGCGATCGAGCGAACCTTCTTCGGTATGCCGTGTCTTTCTCCTAGCGAGGGGAACCTCTCGAGTCCCGTTCGCTCGAGAGAAATTCTTCCCGATCGTTCTCCCGTGGTCGACGGTAGTAGCCGATGATCGTTCACCTTTCCCCTCGTCTCTCCCGAGCCGAGCCCCCACCCCTCCGTCCGCCTCACTTATCTGATTAATTCGAGGCGATAGGGAATTGAAAGTAGCTTAGGGCCAAGTATTTCCAGAGGTATCTGTTGTTTCGCGAGATACGGGGTGTCTATAGTCGAAGCATAATCAGCCGGGCGTTCAAGGCCACTGGAGGCTATTCCCACCGTACCCTTTGCTCTGCTATCGCTCACGCCTCCAAGATCGAGCGTGCAAGTTTACAAGCGCAACTAGGAATTTTAATCTTCCGATAAGGAAGGGATCTACTCGGATCTCTGTATCCCCGTTTAACTGTTACGCGGAAGCGTCGCAGAAATGTCTGCCGCCGCGCTCGTCAATCCGTGGAAGCATGAATCGGGATCGAAGGAGGGCGACGTCGAGGGGAAGAATCGGACGCGCGGGCATTTCCAGGCCATGAGTCATTTGAATTCGTAACGGCATAGCGAAAGAGGTAGAAAGTACGCAGAGGGATAATCGTGGCGGTGCAAGCGCGCTTCCAGCAAGTAGGCAACAGACGCGATAGGGCAATGGAAAGGGGAAACCAGAAGGCGCCTGGCCGTGCATGCCCCGTCGGAATTCGTGAATCTGCTCGCGCGAGATGACAGAGGAAAAGTTAGGAAAGATGGTCGATGAGGCATCAGCGCGGACGGCGCGAGAATCGCGAGGCGAAATATTACGCGCTCGTTACGGTCCTTTCTTCGTGCGCGGGCTGGCGAGTCACGCCGTGTGCCCACGCCTCCAGAAGGTTAGGCGACAGGAGGGGAGAGGCTCAGGACGATGTGCTATCTCGGCCAACTTCCGGCGACTCGTTTGTATATCGCTTCTTATTGATCCTCCGCGCGCACGGAATCACTCCGACTTCTCTCTCTCCCTCTCTCTGTCACCCGGCTTTCTCTCTCCCCCCTCTCCTCTCCTCTCTCGCTCCTCTGCCCTCTCCACATCCTCCGCGTTCTTGACGACCGCGTTTTATGCGTGTCAGGCCGCAGAGAGCGCGGAAAGTTATAGAACGCTTGCGCGCCGACGCGATTCTGCTAATTCTCTCTCTCTCTCTCTCTCTCTCCCCCCCTCCCCTCCTTCCCCCGTTCCTACGTGGTTCTTGATTTCACCGCACCACGTCGCTGTCCACTGCCCGCCACTTCATTTCCCGCGCTTTTTCCTTAACCCTTTTTCTGCGTCGTTCAGTTTCTTCATTCCAATCGTTCGACCCTTAGATTAAAGCGCGGCATTTCTCAGTCGATTCTTCGAAAGGAATTATTTCCTCTTACACACTGTCGATGTAATTTGGGTCATCGCGTGTCGCCTCCATTACTGCGCAGTCTGAAAAAGCATGACTCATTGGTAGAATAGGATCAGGCTCTTCGACGATTACTGGTCTCCCGAATCTAAAAGAATCTAATACGTCGCGCTGATTCTCGCCAGCGAAGTATCGATAGACGCGGGATAATTTCGTTAAAGCAGTACCTATAGAGAGAACGTAGCCCGATGCAATCCAGACAAACGTCACGCGTAAAGATCGCCGAATCGCGTAATAGTTGCTCGGCGATCGAGCGTGCTTGGTCGTCGAGCAACAGGTCGTTGGTCCGAGAAACGGAGCTTGCTCACGTGTGTTCCGTTCGAGGAAATTAGCTCCCCCAGCACCGAGTCCACGAAAATGTCAGATCGTGACAACTGTGCCAGACGCAAATGCCGTTCCGAGTATTATTCCAAGCCGCCCGCGTACTTTCCCTGCCGAACTCTCCCCGAATCCCAAGAGTCCAAGTTAATCGCCGCGGTGTTTACGCTCATCCCCGAGCCGCACGCGGCAGTTCCGTTCGGCGAATCGAATAATTAATCTCGCGCGGTGTGTCGGCTCGCAGATTACACGCTGGATTGCATAACGGCGACAAGATTCTCATTGCAACGTGACGCGCTTGTTCAATGACCCCGCGGTCTCTGAAAGTTCAGGAGAGTCGACCGTCTGCCTCCGATATCTTGCAGATGAAAGCGATTAGGCCCCGCTTATCCGTAATCCCGGAGTTTTTTCTCGGCGAACGTCGGGCCGGCCGGCTATCCGGGCGCGCTTTTATTCGTTTCACAATTTCGAAAGTTGTTTCTGCGCGCAGGCAGGGAAAAGGAGGCTTTCGTTCTTTCGTTCTTTCGCGTACCTGCGGCCGATATATCGGGGAACCGTGTCTCCGCGGCTGGGTGGCCTGGCCACGGTTCTTAATAAGATGCACCCTCGTTGATACAGAGATATACTAAACCTAGCCTGTATTATTACCGGAATGAATAATTACGCTTTACGATACGCACAGTCGTCTTTCATATGCATCGGGCGCGATGCAAGTGCCCCGCCGAACACATACGAATTTGCGCACCAACCGTGACGGCCCCTCTCGTATCTGGCGATAAAGAACGGTCGATCGCCACCCGTAATAACAGCTTTCCCGAGAACGACGTGGTAACCGTATGGGCCACAGTTTCGCCTACCCCTGATATCGAGCATTCGAATCTCTCCCCGTTTCGTAGCACGCTGACTGTCTGCAGGAGAATATCGGGGCTATAGGTGAAACTCGGGTAAATCCGTGATAGTTTTACAATTTGTCTAATAACTTACTTATTCTAATAATTTACTTATTCTGAAAGTGAGTCTGGGATATAAGGATAGGTCAGATATCAGAGAAACAAATAATAGGTTAACAGAAATTTACTAAGTATATTTAGTTGAAAATATACAAAATTAAATTTTCACGAGATACTCTGGTTACTCCGTGATAGTTCTCGCTGGCCCGATATATATTCAGCAGCTACTTGTTTATATTATTTTATATTAAATTACATTATTTTACATTATTTTACATTATTTTACATTATTTTACATTATTTTAACTATTTTACATTATTTTACATTAGTTTACATTATTTTACATTATTTTACATTATTTTACAATATTTTACATTATTTTACACTATTTTACACTATTTTACATTATTTTACATGATTTTAAATTATTTGATATTATTTTAAATTATTTTATATTATTTTACATTATTTTATATTATTTCATATTACTTCATATTATTTTATATTATTCTTATTTTGTGCATAATCAATCGTTTCATGATCGTTAGATGTCTGATACATAAGGAAACATCGTTTCTGGTATTGACCATCAGAATTTCTCAAACAGCGCAATTAGAAGCACAGTATCAGGCGCACTAAAAATAAGAATTTAGTTAATTTCATAAGCAAAACTAACACTGATACCTTATTGTATGATAATTTCAAGAGTAAGACTTGTCAAGTGTCATTTCACCATCACTTACCTGCAGTTTGAACCTTCCATTTATCATCTAAAGCACATATAATACATAAACAAGCGAGATCGTCCACAACTAGCACGAAAAATTTCACGAATAATGCGCTGCTCGAACAAAATGCTCTCTGACTCTATCACACTAACTTCAATCGACTAATTATTTTACCATAACGTAAACTAGAAGATCAACGCTGTCTGTTAGTTCCATCTAAATTGAGCCAGACAATTTCGAGTTACAGATAAATGAAAAACTATCACGGAATAACTTACACCACGGATTTACCCGAGTTTATACCCTGTAGCGCTATTAAGGGGTCATGCTCAGTCAGGAGGCCGAAAAAAGGGTGGTCTTTGGAAATTTTCTTACTCAAAAACTATAACAGATTTCTCAAAAAATCTTTTTTCCTGTTAAGGATTGTATCTAGTACCGTGCATCGTAATTTTTTTATTTAAAAATATTTATCAATAACTAAGTTATTGTCCATCACTCGAAGGTTTTCTCAAATAAAAGGCTTCTGCGGTGACCAAAATATTTAAAAAACCATTCAAACGATTTACTTCAAATTTTACAATCGTACTACAGGAACAATAAACTAGTCTTTGAACGAAGGATTTATTTATCCGATGCTTAGTTTTCTTTTAATTGACGAAAATCAGGCAAGATTTATGATAAAAATTGAAACTTTTACTTTAAACATCAGCCATTTTTTCCGAAATCAATATTTCGAAAAATTCTTCGTTCAAAGACTAGTTTATTGTTCCTATAGTAAGCTTGTAAAATTTGAAGTAAATAGTAAATCGGTTGAATGGTTTTTTTAAATATTTTGATCAGCCTTTTAGTTGAGAGAACCTTCGAGTGCTGGACAATAACTTAGTTATTGATAAATATTTTTAAATAAAAAAATTACGATGCGCGATACTAGATACAATCCTTAACAGGAAAAAAGATTTTTTGAGAAATCTGTTATAGTTTCTGAGTAAGAAAATTTCCAAAGACCACCCTTTTTTCGGCCTCCTGACTGAGCACGACCCCTTAAACGTGTTCCTTTGATCCCCTCGAGCTTGGAGATCGCCGGGCCCACGCCCCCCGTAAGATTACTTGCGCTGATTTATTGTTGGAGAGAGCGTTAACACGTTTTTGGCACGTTTGATCTGTCGCAGCTGCCGGCTCCGCTGCCGATATGCAAAGAGTGCCTCGGCGCCACGATAGCCGGGAACAACAACAACACCAGCACGAAGCGGAACGCCACGGAGAAGCTGAGCAGGTGTAGCGTGTGCGGCGCTGCCCTCCACAACTCGTGCGCGCCACCGGAGCTATCTGTCCTCGTCGACAGAGGCATCACGTGGTCCTGCGACGATTGCTCGCCGACCTGCGCCGGCTGTCAGTTGGAGCGGGAGTCGCAGAACTATCTGGTGAAGTGCGCCGGCTGCGTCAAGTGTTACCATCCCACCTGCCTCGACCCGGGGCTCGACAAAAAGAACAAAGCACCCTGGAGGTGTCGGCACTGTCAGACCGCGCACACGCCCGTGTCCAAGGACGACAGTAAAAAGAGCAAGACCCAGGACGCGGGCTCCCCCGACGACACGCCTAGCAGCGCGAGGAAGAGACTCAGCAAGTTACGCGAGAATAGAAAGTAAGCGGGCATTCGGGGGATGCTGTTTTTATCTTCTCGGTCCTTGGCGATCCGTCTGTCTCACGCAACACGTGCGTTCTAATGGTAGAAGCATCGGGGGTTTGGGTTTTTAGGCGATCGGTAGCGATCGGTAGCGATCGTGGTAGCTGGCTAGTGCCGTGGCTAATCCGTTGCTGCACGTTGCGTGAGACTGAGAGGTGGGGAGGGTGAGAAAGGGGTTGGTCGGCCGATGGATGATTGTTAACGAGCGATGCCCGTCTCGGATGTTCCAGATCGACTGTATCCAGGAAGAGCTTGACGATTGCAACTCCGGGGAAAAAAGGCGGTGCAGGAGTGGCACAGGTGGACAGCAGCTCGGACGGTAATGCGGGTGTTGTCTCCCCTCGTCAACCACCTTTAATTCCCTCTCCTTTACCACAACCCCCCGCCCCACTCGCAGGCCAGGGTAGGCTACTCGAGGAAAAGAACGACCGGATCTCGAAAGAAAAGCAAAAGTTCTTTAGGCTGAGCGCGTTTAACGCCGAGCACAATAAGCTGAAGCGGGTGGGGGGCGGTGATAAGTCTAAGTCCTCGCAGAGCGTTAGTCCTAGGTTGACTCGGGGTAACGCGAGCCAGAAGAAACCGGCGCCGGGTAAAAAGGTGACGCCGGTGTCTAGTAGCAGCAGTAGCAGTAGTAGCGACGGGTCCGATAGCGATTCCTCGGATAGCAGCGACACTAGCGACGACGACGACGACGACGACAACGACGATGACGAGGACGAGGAGGACGAGGAGGACGAGGAGGGTAACAGTTCTAGCGAGTCTAGCGACTCGTCCTCGTCGGAGGACGGTCAGGAGGGTCGGGAGGTCGAGTCGCCGAAGCCGAGGGGTCCGTTCTCTTGCGATCTCAGCGAGGACAAGCCTTGGGGCTTCGCCGCGGCGGCCGCCGCCGCCAAGCTCAACGTGGAGTCGCCATTTTTTAGTAATATTAACAACACCTTTGGCGCTCCGTTACCGAAGCTCGACGTAGGCGGCACGCCGACCTTCGGCCTCCACATACAACCGGCCGCGAACGCCGCCCTGGACAGCAAGAAGAAGCAAAAGAGCGAGCGAAACACTCCTACCACCGGCGGCGCGTTCGCCACCGGCATCGACAACAAGACCAAACCGGGTGCCGGCCAGCTGAAAGGCCTGTTCGACGGTTTGAGTCACTTCTTTTCAGTGCCGACGAACAGCAGAGCGAGGTCCGGCGCGCCGGCGCCCAATTACGCGCCCGACAGAAGAAAACGGCCTAATACCGAGGACACCGGCAAGCCCAGCAAGCTCCCGAGAGCGGCGCAGAGTAACAAACGCGAGGAATCACCTGCCACCGGTAAATCCAAGGATAAAAAGAGAACAGAGCCCCAGGAGGAGCCGCCGAGAATACCGAGGCCCGGGATTTTCACGCCCTCCGACGAGAGCCTGTTCGCCGGCACTTTGACCGAGAAGCTACCGAAAATGACGCCGTCGAACCTGGTGAAGACCGCGGTGAACAGCAAAAGGCACGAGCACGAGAGACGGAAACTCATGAAAGACGACACGTCGCTGGTGAAGTGCGCGGCCACCGACGCGTTGTCGGCGTCGTCATCGCCGTTGTCCACCAGGCACGATCAGTACCCGCGAAAGAGAAACACCGCCGCGGAACCGACTCAGACACGCCACCCTGTGCCCGCTATTTCGAAGTCCGGCCTGTGCTCCGATTCCGTGAAATCAATTCCTAGCCTAAAGTCCACTCCACGAGCCTGTACTAGCGCCACCACCACCAACACCACCACGACACCCCGCGCGACACCCTGCTCCACCAGGAAGGGTAAGAGTCTACCCCCGACCCGTTCACGAGTCCCTAACCTCGATGATGCACCCAAGTCGCAACGGAGAATTCCCTCTAATCTAATCCTCGCTCACCACCACGTGGATGTGTTGGCGGTGTGGTGTGGTATGATGTGTGTGTACATGTGCGTCTAACTGACGTATAAATTCTTCCAAGATAACGTGATTGTTCTCCGAACTGACGCGCCGCCTGGCGTCGCGGCGACGTTGTCGCACGCTCGATTTTTATCTAACCTAACCTAATCTTCTATCGATCGCGCCTTTCTCCCGGCGAAGAACAATCAGGTTCCTTGATAGGATGTGCATCAGTTACGCGGTTGTAAAGCGGATGGGAATCCATGGAGACGGGTGAGCTTAGTTAAATGCGAGCCAACCGTGAACCGGCGAGATCTATCGCCGGGCCAGAATTTCCATTCGCTTTGCACCGCGAAAACTTACGCGGCTATTGCATGTTACTAATGATGTTGTTACTTGGCTCTGGCACACTTACTCTCCTTTAATCCATACCGCATATTCATAGGGTACATAATTCATGCACGCCCTTACAAATGCAACCCGGCTCTACGCGTATTCTTTTGCATACTCATTTTCATCCCTATCTCGCTAGATGATCATTCCTGGTTAAAAAAAAATAGTAATTTCCTACAGAGTTCTTAGATACTTGTCGTAGTTGCCGTACTCTCTGCGGCGCGAGACTTTCGAATCACCGTTTAACACAGTAGAATAGCTGAGAGGCTCTTGATTGTTTGTTCAGTATATGCACTGTCCAAGTATGCGATGCTTCGCCGAACATTTGTCGAAAGCCACCGATCCCTTGATCCTGCCTCCCACGTAAGAAACGAAGTAACCGTACGAATGGTTAGTTTCCAGGATGGAGAAACATGGCACGGGGTGGCATATCACCCTCAGCCGCTGTATGTTAGTCACAGCTCTGGAGTCTACCTGCTGCTGCTGACGTTTAGCAGGCACTGTTGTTGTAACTCACCGCCCTCCACCGTAAAACAAATACAATGCCGTTGCCATCGAAGAGCCAACTTTGATACTCTGCCAACACATCCCACAAAAAATATACCCAACCCCCACAGCTTTGCTTTGGAGACTACTCACAATATTAACAGCTATTCGATCGTTACCGCACTCACCACCACTCAAAGTCACCAGTGCACTAAGTCGATTTTACGCACGCTTGGGCGACTAAAGTAACTTTTTTTTTCTTTTTTTTTGCTTTTGTGGTCGACAGTCTTTTTTTTTTCTCTTTTCCGTACCAATCGGTGTGTACTAATATCAATGTCCGATACCTGAAACATTGACGGTACGTCGAGATTCTTTTGTCTCAAGTCTCGCGTTCCATAGCTTTGCTCGGGTCGACGATACACGCCCGTTAGCGCAACGAGTCGTCCAATTATTGTCCTTAGAGTCCAGTAACAGTTAGAGTTTCATGCGTTCAATTCGCACTTGACGTTCGACTCGATGAAACTTGGACGTAGAGATCACTGAACTTTTTTTAACTTCCGTCGTTCTAATCGCAAGGGTTGCGGGGGCATGTCAAGAACCAACGTTTTCATTCTGCTTACAGAAGAACCGATTCTTCCTCAGACCTTGCCACCGGGTGTCACGCAAAGGGATGTCGATCTGTTTAAGGAGGCCCGGGACAAAGCGGCTCGGCTGACCGTCGCCAACGGCGACGCTGAAGAGGCCGTGGCCGTGAGTCCCGGCAACACTTACGCCGGCAGCGGGGTGCGAAATCCCGCGGCGATAGTATTCGGCCGTTACGAGGTCGAGACGTGGTATTCCAGCCCGTTCCCCCAGGAGTACGCAAGATTACCAAAACTGTTCTTCTGCGAGTTTTGCCTGAAGTACACGAAGAGTCGAGCGGTGCTGGACAGGCACATGGACAAGTGCCAGTGGAGACATCCACCGGCCACCGAGATTTACAGGTGTAACGGACTGTCCGTTTTCGAGGTACGTTTTCTCGTGATTCATCCCCTTTTCTCTTCGCAACTGGCCCCACAAGTCTAAGCACTAAGAATATCGGGATTTCGATCCGCTCTGCGTTTCAGATCGACGGCAACGTGAACAAGATTTACTGTCAGAACTTGTGTCTGCTGGCGAAACTGTTCTTGGACCACAAGACCCTGTACTACGACGTGGAGCCGTTTCTCTTTTACGCGGTGACGAAGAACGACAGGTACGGTTGCCACTTGGTCGGCTACTTCAGCAAGGAGAAGCACTGTCCGGCGCAGAGGTACAACGTGTCTTGTATCATGACTCTACCCCAATATCAAAGACAAGGGTTCGGGAGGTTTCTCATCGAGTTCAGTTACCTGCTGTCGAAAGTCGAGGGGATACCCGGCACACCGGAGAAGCCTCTGTCCGATCTTGGTCGAGTGTCGTACCACTCGTTCTGGAAGAGCGTGGTGCTCGAGCACCTGGACGCTCACCGGGACTCCACCGAGATCAAACTCGGGGACATCACGAAAGAGACCGGTGTGTCGGCGCACGACGTCGCCACCGCTATGCAGCTGTTGGGATTCATCAGGTCGGTGCATTTGCCCGGCGAGGGGAACTCTAAAGTGGCTGTGGTAGTCGATTGGAGCAAGGTAGACGCTCACATGGCGAAAGTGCGAAAGAGCTCGCGCATCAAGCTGGACCCCGACTGTCTCAGATGGATACCTCTGCTCACGCAGATCCCCAATCCTTATCAGAGCACCGAGGAGAGCGGCGACAACAGCTCCGAGTCCTCTCCCGTGGTGGATCCGAAGCAGGTACCCGCGATAGTCGAGAAGATCCAGAAGGTGAAGATCAAGAAGAAGCCCAGAGGGAGGAGAGTGGGGCAGAGGAGGTCGTCGCCGTCGAAGCAGAAGAGCCCGCAGAAAGCCGCCGCGCAGAAGGACGTTTCTAAGGAGGCGAAGGACGCGAAGGAGACGAAAGAACTGAAATCGCCGAAGGAGACGAAGGAATCGAAGGAGAGCAAGGTGCCTGACAAGGAGGCTCGAGGTGCCGCTGTTGCCGAAACCGCGAAGGAGCCGATGGAGGTGGAGGCGAAGAGCGCGACGGTGACCCCGAGGAATTCTCGGTCGTTGGCTACCGCGAAGAACGCGAACTCGTTGAGTTCGGCGAAAGTAACGCCCGTGGCGACGGTGACGACGACCATGTCGAGGCGAAGGATCAGGACGCCGAAGATTCTGGCCGAATCGGTAACGACGCCGTTGCGAAAACGAAAACATTCCGAAAAGACTGAACCCGAGGAGAAGGAGGAGAAGACGGAGGTTAGTTCTAGGAAGAGGACTCGCGAGTCGTTGAGGGAGAAAGAGAAGGAGAAGGAACGGGAGAAGGAAAAGGAGAAGGAGAGGGAGAAGCCGAAGGAGAAGGAGAAAGAGAAAACGAAGGAGAAGGACTCTTCTAAAGACAAGAACGGCACCGAGGAGACGGAGAAGGCGTCCCTCAAAGCAGCGGCGGCTACTCCATCGGCTGCGTCCCAGAAACCTGCGAAGAAACAGTGTAAAGTGGACGACATCCTGCTGAAGGTGACCAGTCGGCAGACTAAGTACCTGCAGGCTAAACAGGCGAAGGAGAAGAAGGCGACGGAAGAGGCCCAGTGTAACGGTAAAGAGGAAACGAAGGATACGAAGGATACGAAGAGCTCGCCGATGTCCAGACGGGGAAGAGCGAAAGCGGAGAAGGAAGCTCTGAAGATGCCTCAGTTGAAACCGGAAACTCCTACGAAAGATAGAGCCGAAAGCCCTGTGATACCACCTCCTCCCTTGTCTCCGTCGCCCGACTCCGAAAAGGCTGGATCTCCGGTGAGCAAAGAGCCCCCCGTTCCGGAGTTAGCCTCCGCCAAAGAAGACGTCGCGGAAACGAGTAAACACGACAGCGGCGTAGTGGCCGAGGACCCTGGACCAACCATCCCACCGGAAACGGAGACAGCGTCCGCGAGTCCAGGCGAGTACGAAGGAGGAGACGAGGACGAAGGGGAGGAAGAAGTACCTGCACCGAGGCCGAAATCCGTGACGCCGCAGGTGAGTAGCGCGGAGAAAGACTCGACTGAGGAACCCGAGAAGACGGAGGACGAAACGCCAGAGAAGGAACCCGAGGAAGAAGTAGAGAAACCCCTGCCGCAGAAAGTAGAGTCGGAGTCGCAGGTGGTGGAAGAGCAAACCGAGGTGACGAAGGAATGTGATAAAGAGTCGGTGACGGAGAAAGCGGTCTGTAGCCCGGAAACGTCGAAATTGGTACCTGAAGTTCCCCCGCCTAAGGAGGAGGAAAGCGAGAAGTTGGTAGCTATTACTCAGGATAAAGATAGCCCTAGGGAAGAGACGATTTCCGAGAGGATAACGCTCAAGGATTCGAAGGAGGAGTTGACGCGGCCAAAGACAGAAGCTTCTCCCGCGGCTCCCCTAGAAAAGAAGGAATCGTTGTCCGTCGTTTCGAATATCGCGTCGCCGGACCCCGAGCCACTCACGCCGCAAGAGAAAGTTCTGCCCATCATCGAGCAGCCGGAGACTATGCACCTGCAAACCCAGCCGGAAGAGCTGAAGCAGAACTCTCCCGAGAGTGGCAAGACCACGCCACATTTGGACAATCCCGGCTCGGTGAAACGGACGCCCCCTTCGCAACCGGATCTACCATCTATGGGAGTTTACACGCCCGACTCGACCACTAATTCCGTGCACTCGTTGCATTACGGCCAATGTGATCTGGACGTTAGTCAGTTGGGACTGGAGTCCCCCACGTCGATAGCCAGTGATCTTGCGTCGCAGAACAGCGTGGAGAGGCCGCCCAGTGCCCTGCCCTCGATGCCACCGTCGGTTACCGCGCCCATCTCCGTTCCCATGCAAATACCCACGCCGGCCTCCTCCGTCACTGTAAATATATCGCCACAGGTGCAGTACGCCGACTGTTCCATGCCTCAACATACTCCGCCGGCGCACGTGAGCATCCACCCGATGCATCAGCCTCACACGCCGCAGCCGCTTCAGCAGCCTCGGACGCCGCAAAGTATACCGACCCAGAGTCCGCAGCCGATGCCGCAGAGTCACACGCCACAACCGTTGCCACAGTCACACACGCCTCAGCCTCTTCCTCAGTCTCACACACCGCAAAGTATACCGACCCAGAGTCCCCAGCCGATGCCGCAGAGTCACACGCCGCAGCCGTTGCCCCAGTCTCACACGCCGCAACCGATGCAGCTGTCCCTGGCCCAGCAAACGCAGGGCCCAAACATGACGCATAGTCAGTCTCAGCCGCAGCCCCAGCAGCAATCGGCCCATCCGCAACAGCAGCAACAGCAACACCCGCAGCAGCAGCCTCAGACGCAGTCCCACAGCAACAAGAGAGCCAGCGGTTCGCAGACGACTCACAGGTCGAGATCGGCGCAGCAGAGCAGCAGATCCCACAGGACCACGCCGCCTACACCGCACACCCAGGCCTCTTCTCAACACACAACCTCTCACAGCAGCCACACAAGCCATACCACCGTGGCGCACACGTCGCACGTGCCGCCGCAGTACCAGCAATCCTCGTCGATGAGCGTGCCGCCCGTGCCGCATCCGCATTCTCACACGCACGCCGCGCACTCGCACAACATGGCCGTTATCTCGCAAGGGAACTACATGGCCGTCGCCTCGCAAACCTTCCCCACGCAGAACACGTACGTGATCCAGCATCGAAGCAGCAGATCCGGCGCGCCCACGCCCTGCACCACAGCAACCAATTTCTACATTCAGACGAGCGCGATGCCCCCGCACTCGCACACGCCCGCGCCCTCGCTCTCGGCCTCCGGCAACCACCAGACCACCAACTCCTGCAGCCTGGCGAAATTGCAGCAATTGACGAACGGCTTGGAGATGATACCACCCACCCCATCGCCGGCGATGAATCTGACGCCGCCGCCCCCGATCCCGCACACCATGACGCCGCCGCAAACCTCGAGACAGTTGCCCACACCGCCTCAAGTACCCCTCGGCTACGCCAAGAATTATTACAACACGGTCTCCCCAGGCACGCCTGGACCGCCCAGCAGGTCGACCTCGAGGTCCTCGGCGAACGCTAACATGGCGTCTCTGACGCAGCCGTACCCGAGCGAGAGCCTCTACAGGCAAACCCTGGACCCTGGAAGTACCTGTCCCCAGATGCAAAGCGCCGCCAGTAGGGTCAGCCCGAACGTGGCGTTGAACACGAATCTCATGGCCCAGTACGGCTACCGGGTGGCGCAACCCGCCACCGGCTACATGAACCAGGCGGCTCAACTCGGCGGCTTCATGAACCAAGCCAGCCAGCTCCCGGTCGGAGTGGTTAACGTACCTGCGCCGTACCCTCAGGATCCTCATCAACAGAATCCGGCGGCGGTGTACACGACGTATCACGGTTACATTAACGGAGGCCTTATGCAGCCCCTGAACAGCTCGATGAGGCCGCGCTAGCCCCGTTGACTCAAACGCACACAGCCACTCACCCGTAACGTCGAGGCCGCGCCCGAGCACGTGGACTCGTCGCGGCTCGCCGATCTAGCAACGATCACACGTTATCGAGCAAGTTAATGCTCTCTTCGATACGATCTCCGGCCAAGGTATGCGGCAAACTCCGCCGCTGCTCTGGACCTTTTTACTATTCCCTTGCATTCGTTTCCACCCCGTTCATCCTTCCGAACCGTCGCGGTATACAAACCTCTCGCTTTTATCTACTATTCAGGAACGATTCGCGCATCGTTTCCTTCGCAGTTATCCTCCCCGTTGGATTTTAATGTGCGTCCTCTCGATTTTTACTGCTAGCCCCGAGAACCCCGAGAACCCCGAACACGTACTTCTCCATCCGCCCGCTTGATCGATGGAAGCGATTGCATTCCGAGAAAGATCCGAAGAGCTCGTATTGGACGGATTGTTAACTTGTCCCGATGTTTGGTACGCGTGTGGGATACAATCGCGCGGCGTAACGAATAGGTAAATTGCGGAAGCATGGGTTCGTAACTTGTGCATTTATAAAGAATGATTAACTATTATTACCTCGGGCGCCGATCTGTCGACATGGTCGAGGTAAAAAAGATTATATTATATATATATACACACACCTCCCCTCCCTGTGAAACCACGATAAAGCGAATACCTATTTTTTAGTAGGGCATTCCCTCCTGAAATCGCAACAGTGTTACGTTTTGTGTATAATAGTATATATATATATATATTATATATATATATATAAAAAAAAATACTTACGAAGAATATTCTGTTTGATATTATCGATTGTTGAACGTTGTTGTTTACGTTTTCTTCGAGGCACGCTGTACTTTACTGTATCATAAAAAAAAAATACTTACTGCTACGATAATTCTAATTGTATTATTACGAATTAATTAGTACGATCGTCAATCGGGATCATCGTCAAGCGCGTTTGTTGTCCATTGACCGTTAATCATCGTTTTTTATTATCAACATCGACACCGCGTTTCTCGTTATCACACTCCCTCCCAACCACCCCCCACCCCCCCCCCCTCACGAGATATTCACCCCTGTCGCGATCATCATTCATTATTATTATCCTCTATTACTGCTATTACCATTATTATTACTTCTCTGACTATTTTATTACTATTGCTATTATTATCATCATACCATACTGATACACAATTATAGTTTTGTCCGATCCAAATGCCTATTACATAACACACACGTACAGATTCCGAGATACGAACAGACACACGTATTCGTTGGTTGCTCCCTTATTGTATGTAACGTTTTTATTCTCTTAGTACTTTGAGCGAGAGGGCACACACATACACACATATATACGCGCACGCGGCGCGTACACACACACACACGAACATGTGCACACACTAGTTTCGAGAAGGGTTATTGACTGCGTAACAGAAAGCTCTTCCACGGAGCGTCGCAAAATTAACGGTGAAATTATTTTTTGTATCGAATTGTGAAAAGAAATCGGGAGGAACTCTGTCCCGTGGACCAGCAATTTGCGGGGGAAATTTTAAATGGTGCTCGTTCGTGTACTTTCAATTGTAATTTCCCCGAAAATCCCCCACCCCCCACCCCTCCTCCCTCCCCTCCTCCCCGCGTCGGCGACGCTTCGCGGAACGGTCGCGAACGAAATAATATATTTATGGTACGTTAACGAATTCGACTTTTTCAGACGAGACGAGGAAATAAAAAAAAGTGCGTGACGGCAGAGATCTGCCTGGTTTTTAGCGTAACTCTTAAACGATAAGGAAAGGTCATTAATAGTGTAAAAATACATCAATATTTATTGTACATAGATCTAAAAAAAAGCTATTAACAAATAAAAAGAAATCAAAAATATGGGCGTCTTGGAGGATACTTTGCGGGGTGGATTCGCCCCGCGTATTGTGTTCGACGAACCTTCGCAACTGTTCGATTTCGCTCCGTTCCATCCATGATTCGTAGTCAACGTTTACTACCTCCTTCTATTTATGCAAAATACTTGAATTGTAAGCGAATCGAGGAACGAGGAACGTCTCTTTTATGACGCTAAGATTACCTCGACTTTCGTTTCCTCTTTCTGTCCTCCCGCCTCTTTTTCTCGGCCTGCGCCAGATCTATGTACTTCTTCCTTTGCTCCGCACTCATTTGCGTCCACAATTTCCCCGCCGCTCGCGCGATCACTGTTACGTGCTCTTTCGGTTTCTTACTACGTAACCGTAGGAAGAAGATGATGAAGGGATTTGTAGCTCGATACTTTATCAAGCTATTCCCTCTCGCACGCGGTTTAGTAGCGTTCGCAGCCCTTTTATTCCTTCGGTCACCTACGCTACCCAAAATGAAAAAGTACAAAGTACGCTTTTATATGCTATCTTTGGTGATTCGCCGAGACGAGGCGGCCTCTCGGTCATTGTGCAGGCTGCACGGTCGTAATTTGTCCACCATAATTAGCTTCGCTGATCGCTCTGAATCTTTCTTATTTACCGAGCCGGATTGGCCGAGTGAAAACACTCGGATCAAGGTGGACGAGTCACGTACGTGGTCCACCTTATAAGCCAGAAATTGCCTTACCTGTCACCGCCTTCTCGTTTCTGCTCTTTCCGCGGCTTGGATGGTTGCGCGGATCTTGTGTTTCCCATCCTACTCGCAGCCCTTTCGAAATCCCTTAACAAACCCTCGCCGTGCACCGCATTACTTGTCAATTTTTAACTGAAAAGTTCCGCGAAACCGTGGTTGAAGTGACATTGCCAACGAGGCGTGCCTTCCCTTGTTTCCCGGGAGAAACAAAAAAGAGGTAAAAAATATGAAATCTTGGGGGAGCTTGGATGACAAAAATTATACCTTTATTGGTCGAGTATAAAACATCCTTAGTGGTAACAACACAGCTTCGAATTGATCGTACGATTAATATCTTTAAAAGAATTGTAACATCGCGCGTTTAGTCGCTAGAGATTCGTAAAGGAAGTACGGAATACATTCCACCTAGACTCTTCTTTAAATTAGAGATTCTTTTAGTTCTATAATTCCCCGCCAGCCTGGGCAGCTTTCTTCGGTTTCTTGTTCTTGTTCCACTTGTCTCCGCAATAACAAGCCTCCTTCTGCGCGTCCATGTAACTCTTACAGCCCAGAGTAGTCGTGCCGGTAAAGAGCACCTTCGCAGCGGCTTTGCAGGTGTTTATGATCGTGGACGACTGATACCCGTCGCAGAATCTGTAGAGACATCTCTTGAACTCCAAGTCACACTTCTCCTTATCCGTATTGCATGTGTCGTAGCAGATGTCGTGCGCGTCGCAACACTTCGTCATTTCCGCCAGCGGCAGATATTCTTGGTTTATCTGAAACAGTTCGAATGAACGTTCCCTTCCCCTTTAAATTTCATCGAGTTACTCACCTCGATCCCCAAAGATCCGCATCCATTGCTCTGGGGCTTATGATTCCAATCGGCTTTCGGCGTGACACCTGAAATCAAAGTTTTCCCGCCATGCTAGATAAAAAATAACTACCAATTAAGATGGTAGATGGTTTAGTGAAACACGTGTCGGCGTAGTTCTGTCATCTCTCTATAAATACGCCCAGTTTCTATCAAATACGACTTTTCTTGTAGTCCGAAGTTTCTGGCATTGTTAATCGTGTAAATTATGTAACGTGTCTTAAAAAAATAACACGCTTCCAGTAAGTTGTGACGTTATCGATGCGTCGAGGATTCCAGCCAATAGCAGCGCGATCGCGAGCGGACGTGTGAAGCAACTTTAATACTGGAGATAACGTCGAGTTAAATATTGCGATGACGATGATAGGTTAAACGTACCTCCTGGGCACTGGAAGATGCAGTTTTCCTCCACAGCTGCGTCGAACACTTCGTGTATGTCTTTGATCTTCCTTGCCACGGTGGCTGCATTCTGAAACAGATCTTGGAAGACCGATTCCGCCGCCAATACGGCGTCCCTCAGATTCGACAGTAAACCAGCCCCGTAGCCAGACCATGCATAAGCTAGGAAAGTTAGAGCGTAGATCAGGACCTTCCGATATTGGGAAAAATCCATTTCCCCACGTTCCCGACGCACTACTGACACACTGCTCCACCGGTCTGCGGATATTTTTAGGTGAATCGACTCACATAGGTACACAACGTCGTAGACACGTGGTGGCCAGCGACGAAATAGTTTCTCGCGATTCTCTTTCGTCACGCTGTATATACGTACCATTTCACAAGTCCATAATTAATGCCGTTTCGCACGTAACTCTACCGCGAAAAAACTCAACGTGTTTACTGGTTAGTTAATGAGGCATTCATCTTGGATGTTTAAATAATGTGAAGTGCACTAAGGCAGAGCACACACATTAAATCTTTCAGTCACTCATCTGGCAGATTTAAATCTGTTTAATGGTAATTTTCTTAGTCTCAGGGGTGGTGCAAGTAATTCCAGCGACTTTTGCAGTTTACTTAAATAGTCAACTTTTATTGGATTAAAGAAAAAGGATCGATATACAAATAATTGAAACAGAGCAGAATCGAGTATCGCACGAGTTAAAATTTCTTCTGTAGCTCTCCAGTCTCGTATAATTTCTTCACGTCCGTGCCACCTCCTAGGCATACTCCTTTCACGAACACTCGTGGTACGGTTCTCGCGCCGGTCATTTCGCCCAATATACTTTGGATCTCGTCACCGTCGTCCCTCTCGTCCAATTCAATGGTGGTATACTTTCTTTTCAAGTCGTCGAATATCTAGAAAGACCCAAAATTTAAGCACAGTGGTGTGTAATGTACAACTACGACGCGTAAAGTTTTAATACCTCCTTGGCCATTTTGCAGTAGGGGCATCTTGTCTTAGAGAATATCACCACAAGATCCGATGCGATCAGCTGGTTAACTTGTTCTTTCGATACAGGCATGCTTTCTTCCGTTCCACTGGATACTAAACCCAATGCACTCAGCTAAAGAGATTATTAGCATAACGGCGCGTATACCTGCGTTTCGATTTCCATTCCACGCGATTCATTTCGTACGCGAAATACGGAGGAATTCGTTAGTTCACCGTAAAATTAACCACTGTAGAACATTGTCACCTTTCTCGTAATCTTTCTCCCAATCTCCGTAGTCCGGGTTATTTTCGAGAATTACTTTTGTCATGCTGCTGACAAACAGCGACGAGATTTTACCCATATTGATTTGAAAGGTTCTTTTCAGAAAGGAATACATGATTGACAATTTGCGCGAGGCAGATTTCTCGTTTTAGGTTCGGTGACGGGACAAAAGACGGTCGTAAGCTGAGTGGAGGAATCGATTGTTAAATTTTAGGCGTTCGAATTTAAATTTCGAGCTGTTAGCTGTTGTATGTTAATTGCAGGTCTATTTGCATGAAAATCGAACGAGCAAGTATGTAATAGAAATAATATTAAGACTCGAGTACTTACAATATGGAATACAAGATAAACTCGATAGAGCTTTATGTAGTTGCGAGGGTAGGCACCGGCACTATCGTAGAGTCTCCAATGGTATCTGTACTCGTTCCAGGCGCGGTACGCGATAAAGTGGATATAAAGAGAGTAAAAAGTTCAAGCGGAGTGCAATAATATTTCCAGAAGGAGATTACACTGAATAGAAAGTATCTTATATTTATAACGGTTGCTTAACGTTTTATTACCTCTAATTTATGATTTGTAAATGTTATAAGAATTTCAAGGTCGCTACGGTTTTGTAATACTTGTTTCAATTTGCCTTACGCTATGCATTTTAATATTATCGTTTGCTAACAAAATTTCTTAGCAAATATTTAATAGAATTTTCAACGTGATATTTTCAACCATAAATTAAAAAGGATCGCATCCTTCCGGAATCGTAGGGGAGCGCAATAATGTAATTATATTTCATGCAAAAATTTGCGCAGCCGAATTATTCGGACACCGTGTAGATGGTGCAAGCCAGTGACGAGCAACCCGCGGTCCGCATTTGGCCCTCCAGCCACTGACCCACGGTCTGTAATTCTTTCAATTGTAAATCTATTTAACAAATTCACCCCATAAATTTAAATTCTTTGATTAGTATATTTAAGTATTCAATATCGCGGCCCGTGTAGAGTATTAGCTTTCCATTTTTGGCCCACTACTGGCCGAAGGTTGCTCATCACTGGTGTAAACGGTATGCGCGTATTTAGGACGAATTCCACTTACTTCCAAATCGCCCATGATTTTCATTAAGCTAGGTTTTCCCGTACGCGACTAAACGCATCGTCAAGGATTTCAAAGTCGATTTTCTCGAAAATGAAGCGCAATATCAAAAAATTTTATTTCTTTTCCTAGACTTATTTACTTATTAGAAATCGAAAAGAAAGAGTAACTTTTTTCCATATCGCGCTTCATTTTCGAGAAAATCGACTTTGAAGCTCTCAACGTTGCGTCGAGTCGCGTGAAGGAAAACCTACCTTAATTAAAATCACGGGCGATTCGGGCGTGATTGGAACTCGCCCGTAGGAACAGTTATCCGTGATTCGTTAGACACTCGTTAGGTCGCGCTGGGATCGGAAAGAAAGCGCGGTGGGTTGTCGAACATCTGTCGGCACTGAGCAGTCGATGACTATCGCGTTGGAAGTGTTCTCTTGACACTTGACGTTACGGATTATCGAGCTGTTTGTAAGGTTTCTTTTATAGTGAAAATGGTGTAAGAACGAGCGGCGCGAGGAAGATGAGCAGGATCGCAAAGATGGCCTGTCCGGGAGGCGGTCTCTACGTCGTCGAGGGCGAAGTCTGCCTCCTGGTTACGGCTATGAGGCGAGGTGCCCGATGGTCTTCGCATTCCCATCAGGTTAGAACGCGTTGTCACTCCCTTCTCTCGCAGCCAAGTCCTTCCTTTCGTTACCAAGGGAAGGAGCAATCACGGTCCTGTTAACTACCAATTATGTCCATAGCGTTCTCGCACGTATCTAGTTTGGTACTTGTCAGATCAAACAGGTTGCAGGAAACAGTATGGTAACATTTCGGGTGGTTGACAGTGTTGCCTGACGCGATTATTCTCGCTTATATTATCGTAGAAGCGTCGGCAAAAGCGCAAAGGCGATCCCATTGTTTGTAATTCTTTTAAAGGACGACGATCAGGACAATCTCATAAAGGGCTTAAATACCTTGAAGGAGGCACTGAACGAAGCGAAAGATTTATCTCATTTGGATCCTGGAGTGTTCCTGGCTCCTTTCCTAGAGATCATAAGGTCGGAAGAAACGACGGGGCCTGTTACGAGCCTTGCTCTGTCAGCTGTTAATAAAATGATATCTTACAATCTCGTTGGTATGTATCGTGATATTATTGATAGTTTATTTAAGGAACTGGTACAAGAGTGTTGCAAATATTCGCAGATCCTGATCATCCTTTAATAGCGCAATGCGTCGAGGCTGTCGCCGATGCTGTTACGCATGCAAGGTTTGTTGGAACTGATGCGTCTGGAGACGGAGTGGTTTTAATGAGAATACTTCAAGTTCTAAGGGCTCTTATGTTATCACCAGCTGGAGATTATCTTTCCAACGAAAGCATTTGCGAGATTATGCTTAGTTGCTTCAGGATATGTTTCGAGACGCGTCTCAGTGGTAAGGCCATCGATTGCATGTTAATCTGTTTATAAGTGTATTTTAATATATATATACGGTCATTCGCAGAATTGTTGAGAAGAACGGCTGAGCATTGCTTGAGAGACATGGTGCAGCATCTCTTCACTCGATTGCCACAGTTCGTAGACGACACGAGGGTTCTTTTAAATATGAAAGTACGTTAGTAGACATACTAATTCGATGAGTCGGCTCTTAATGTACCGTGTATTCTTGCAGAAAATGAGAACGAACAGTATGGAAAGCACTCGTAGTAAAAATAGAAGAAATAAGAATCATTTCAAGCCGAAGGCAAAAGCGAACTCGGATGACCTGGACGATGCCGAAACTCCGCTCGTAAGTCCGGTGGATAAAGTTAAAACCACTCATTTAGCGACGACCCCTGTCGCCCCTGCAGGGAATATTGTTGATATGCAGGGCTCCTTGGATCAAGGAACTGTCGAGAAGGCAGAGGAGGAAAAGAATGATAATAAAGATAATAATAAAAAGAGCCCAGACGAGAAGAATGAAATTCAGAAAGAGGAGCCAGATTCGATGGCAAGTAGCAAAACGGCAGATGCAACGGATACATCGGAGAGTAAAGAGAACAACGACGAGTCGGAGAAAAGTACAAATACCTCGACGGAAAAAGAACAAATTCCACTGGAAGAAACTAAAAGCGTGGAAAAGGAAGAAGCTGACGAGCAGACTCAAAGCAAGGAAATACCTTCACCTACTCAAGAAAGTCAAGGTAATTACAGTGACTGCATCTCGAATAAATCTAATGGCTTCATCGGTTTCATTATTTTTCCAGAGAGTCAATCGGTCGACGACGAGAAGAGAATTGATTTAGTAACGTCCCCTGCAGGAAGCGTAGAAGATTTATCGATAGACGAAAGTACGAGTAACGCTTACAAATCGTCTAAAGTTAAAGAATTCGAGCAGGTGGAAGAATATATTAATGCTCAAGGAGTTCGCTTTATGCCGCTCCAGCAATTAGCACCTTACGGCTCTCTGTGCGTTCGCGAATTGTTCAGATTCCTCGTGTCTCTCTGCAGTCCCCTCGATAAACAGAACAACGAAGTTATGACGCATCTCGGCCTTAGTTTATTACAAGTCGCGCTAGAAATCGCTGCCGATGCACTCTCGAACTTCCCGTCGTTACTCGCACTTGTCAAGGACGATCTGTGTAGAAATCTTATCTTGGTAAGGAAATGATACGCGTACGTTATTCGTTGCGCGAAGAGACATATAACAATCGTAATTATGATTCCCAGCTTCTTGGCACAGATCGATTATCGATCCTCGCTGTAGACTTGCAAGTGTCGTTTTTATTATTCGAATCTCAGAGAGAGCACTTAAAATTTCAAATGGAGCGTTATGTAACAAAATTGATGGAGATAGTGAGCTCAGACTCGAATAGGATATCGTACGATCAACGAGAATTAGCGCTTGGTAAGAACCTCCTACGATGTGAACTTTCGTCAAATCGAAGTTCCAATATTAAGCTTCACTTCTGTTCGTTTTAGAAGCCATTGTAAGATTATGGAGAATACCTGGATTACCAGCAGAACTGTACCTAAACTACGATTGTGGTTTATACTCTACGAATTTGTACGAACAATTAATGAAACTTTTGTCGAAGGTATATTTCACCCGCAATATAATGCAATAATTTCATTGAACGTTAAAGTTGCACTTGATACGTGTTTTTCCCAGAACGCTTCCGCATTGATGGGTAATATGTACAACATGCAGTTCATTTCCTTGGACGCCATATTTATGCTTATTTCTGGAATGGAAATCAGATGCAAAGGATACAAAGAGTTGTGCAAACCTGCTCGACATAACGCGTCGCTGAATCTTCCAACGCGAGAGGAATTGCTCTCTATAAAAGCGAATAAGCGGGTACGTTTTCCGAATTCGTGGCATTTCTTTAAAGTAGGAAGCTCAAATCGATCGTACCTTCTTTGAAACGTAGTGGTTGGCGCTCGGGACAGAGAAATTCAACGAGACTCCACGAGAGGGAATCGCCAAACTCCTGGAGCACGGTCTTCTGGGTGGCAACCCAGGCAATCCAGACCCGGAGAAAGTAGCAAAGCTTCTGAAAGAGAATCCTGGGCTCGACAAGAAGGCCATCGGGGAATACATCAGCAAAAAGGAGAATAAGAACATCTTGAATTGCTTCGTTCATAGTTTCGACCTGAGAAATACTCGAATTGATCAAGCCCTGCGACTTTACCTAGAATCATTCAGGCTTCCTGGCGAAGCGCCACTTATCTCCTTATTGCTCGAAAAATTCGCGGAACATTGGCACGTGAGTGCGGCATCTCGTTTCGGCGATATTTATGTAACGCGATGGCGCAACAAGATTGTACGTAAAGAATTTACTGTTTGCCTTCCCAGGATAGTAATGGCAAGCCGTTCACTTCAGCAGACGCGGCGTTTACATTGGCCTACGCTGTGATCATGTTGAATGTTGACCAGCATAATTATAACGTGAAACGACAAAGTAATCCGATGACGGCGGACCAGTTTAAAAAGAATCTGAAGAAGGTCAACGGCGGTGCCGATTTTGACCAGGAAATGCTCGATGAAATATATACCTCGATTAAGTATGATCTCTTTCGCGCGACTCTGACTAACAATCTCAAAGTTCGATGTCACGAGTAACTTATGATTATTATTAGGGGCGAGGAGATCGTAATGCCAGCTGAGCAAACTGGCTTGGTGAAGGATAATTATTTGTGGAAGGTATTGTTGCGCAGAGGTGCCGGGCTCGAAAGCTTTTATCTAAGAGTCGGAAACGCCGGCGAATTCGTGGACAAGGAATTGGCCGAGCAGGCATGGGCTCCCATCATAAGCGCTCTTTGCCGAGCGTACGACAAAGCACCGGACAGATCGTTGCAACGTCGCGTTGCCGAAACGTTTCTACGGTATGCGATACCTTGTTAGCCGTAAAACTAAGCAATCGCAATGAATTACAACACTGTCGTCCTTCTTGCATTTCAGTTGCGCCTCGATCAGCGCTCATTACGGTATGAGCAGCGATTTAGATACGCTCGTGGTCAGCCTGTGCAAGTTCACGGGCCTCGCGACTGGTGGCGAACCCGACCAAGTGGTGCTGCATCTTGGCGGCAGCAGCAAGTGTCAGTTAGCGGCTCGCACTCTATTCAAAATCACTCACATGCACGGGGACGCGATACGGGCTTCCTGGAAGAACATAGTCGACTGCTTACAGTCGCTGTATAAAGCGAGGTTGTTGCCGAAAAGCCTGACAGAGGGGGAGGATTTCATAGATCCATCCGGGAAGATATCTTTGCTTCGGGAACCAGTTACACCCAAGCCACAGCCAGCCGACCAAGGGATATTATCCAGCTTGTATTCCTACATAGCTCAGGACACATCTCGCATGTCTCATTCCGCGGAAGCGACCGCTAGGAAAAGGGCGACCGAGTTTGTGGCCAATTGCTATCTGAAGCAGATCATCGAGGAGAGCAAGTTCTTGCAGGTCGAGTCCCTTCGCTCCCTCGTCGGTGCTCTGGTGTTCACGAACCCTCACGACGAGGATGTGTCGGTGTTCTTACTGGAGCTGCTGCTGGAAGTAAGCATTCAAAACCGGGATCGTGTCTCGTGCATTTGGCCGGTAGTTCAGGCGCATCTCGACGGACTATTGACAACAGCCGCGCGAGAGAATCATCCGTATCTGTTGGAGAGAGTGGCGGTTGGAATGCTGAGGCTGGCGATCAGATTGCTGCGCGGGGAGGAATGCGCTTGGACTGTCCTCCCGCCTCTCTTACCTCTGACGCACCTGCCGTCGGTTACCAGCGCGCCTTTGGCGCGACAGATCGCCTACGGGCTATTCGAATTGCTGAAGACCGGCGCCGCGAACATTCACAGTACAGAGGACTGGAGAGTGGTGTTTAGTTTACTGGAATGCGCCGGCGCCGGGGCGTTGTCGCCGAAGCAGTCGAACACCGTGTTAGACGAAGCAACGAATCCTAGAACGTCCGTGCTGGACCCTAGACCGATCAGCCCCGTGCCGGAGTGGGTGCTGGCGTCAGCGACAGGGACGGAAGCGCCCCTGCCAGTCGCCGCGGACACGATCGTCTTGGACCGCGACTTACAACCGCACGATCCAGCTGCCCTCGTGAAATGCTGCGAGAGCCTAACGTTTCTAGTCAGAGACGTGGCGCACGTCACTCCCTTCAACTTCGAGCTGTGCATCCGTTGCGTGAGAACGTTCGCCGAGGCAGTCCTGCAGTGCATAGGGAAGCGAAGTAGGGTGCACGTCGTGGCGGAAGAGCCCGCAGGCTACCAGCAGAGTCCCATTCAGCTGTTGGACCTGATGCACACGCTGCACACCAGAACCGCTCAAGTGTTTCGATGGTGGGCGGAGGAGAGCAACGCGACCGAGGGCGTTTCCCTGTGGCCGCAAGCATGGAGGCCTCTGTTGCAAGGGATCGCGAGACTCTGCTGCGATTCTCGCCGGCAAGTACGCACCGCGGCCATAACGTACCTTCAAAGCACCCTGCTCGCCCACGATTTAGCTCAATTGTCAGCGGTGGAATGGTCCCAGTGTTTGGAGCAGGTGCTGTTCCCACTGCTGGCTCAGTTACTGGGGCCGATAGCATCGAACGATCCCATCGGCGTGGAGGAGACGAGAGTCCGAGCAGCGATGTTGCTCTCCAAAGTGTTTCTTCATCACTTGAATCCTCTGCTAAGCCTCCCCGGATTCCTGCCTCTGTGGCTCACCGTTCTCGACTTGCTTCGCGCCTACATGCACGCCGACAACAGCGAGCTCCTCTTCGAGGCGATCCCCGAGTCTCTGAAGAACATGCTGCTGGTGATGTCGTCAGCCAACGTGTTAGCTTCGGACTCGAACCTTTGGGCACCCACCTGGCGAACCATCGACGGCTTCTTGCCTGACTTGAAGGCCGAGCTCTTCCCCGAGCCACCTCCGCCACCGCCGCCGCCTCAGGTGCCGCAAACCCCGCAAGTTATCAGTCTGGTGGAACAACAGCAGCCCTCGTTCACTGGCTCCATAGCGCCGCAGCCAGAGAACGTGTCTGCTAGCCAAACAGAGTCCCCGCCGCACCAAGAAACGCAACCGGAGCCTCCACTTGCGGCAGAAAGCCTGAATACTAGCCCAATAAACAGCTTAGTAACAATCTCCATAACATCGACGCCGTTGTTCGACGGGAAGGAGCCGCAACAGGTGATCACGCTGGTTAACCAACAGCCTCCTAGCGTGTCTAGCCCGGTCGCGGTGCAGCCAGCCGCGCAACAAGTCTTCGACATTTGCCAACCTATCGGCCACATGATCATCGAGCCCGGCGAGCAAACACAGAGATCAACGATCGAAGAGCACCTCGAACCACCGGCAAAGTTCAGCCACGAGCAAGAGCACGTTCCTCTCACCAGGTACGAAGAGTGGAGGCCACAGCAACAGCAGCACCACTCTGTCCAGCATTTACCGTATAAGCAGGAGCCGCAACACCTTGGAACAGTAATCGTTCCGCACCGAGCGAGCTCGTCCGAGGTGAATCAATGTCTTGCATTCTAGATGGATCCAATCGCATGGGTCGCCCGATCGATCTTGGCAGCTCTGATCGTTAACTTTTTCTTTCTTTTTTTTTTATTTCGTTATTGACTGCACAAACGGTGGGAGAGCGGTGAATTTCTAAACTGAATGGTGAACAGTCACGGGAGGTAGGATCGTACAAGCTGGATTATATCTCTGCCCACCGTCTGTACAATCAGACTGACGCCCATGGCTAGGAGCATCGCTTTTCATTTCGCTTCGTTGTGCCAGTCCGCGATCCTATGAGACGCCACGTTGCTACGACGCGTCAAACCCACAGCTTTCTTTCATTACACTGTACATACGTCCAGCGCCAGTTCTGGCGAACCGAGAATAATCGAATGTTTTCTTTACAGACGACGACTGTAGAGTCTACGGCGGCGACGATGTTTAATTCCGCCGCGTATTTTATCGAGGATCCCGCGGCGGATCGACTGTTCGCCGTGACTAATCCTTGACCACTGTACATTCGTTATGTATATTGTATGATATAATCGTTTCTACGAAGCACGATCATGTTCTTTGGAAGAGAAAGAAAGAGAGAGAGAGAGAGAGAGAGGTTCCTCAACCGGACGCAGTTCCAACGGGGAATGAAAAATAATACAGTAGGCACAACCGTAGATAGAACTTTTGGCTTGTATATTTTCGCATCGCGATATATTAATAATAATATATCAGGATGCGTTTTGATATTATTATTGATATATACATCCACATAATATACAGTTGCACACGTTTGCGGCGCGGGCATCGTATTCCGCGGCACCTCGCGGGCCCGTTATTTTTAAAGAAACTTTCGACGCCCGAGCGGCGCTGCAGTCGATTTGTACACGGCGGTGTGCCGCCTCCGGGGGAAATAGGCCGCCCGCCCGTCTCCGCCACCCGCCGGACGATTTTTTTTTTTGTATAAACAAAGCCGGAGCGGCGCGGATTACGAAGTCGCCCAAGTAAATTATTGAGAATCGTTCCTAGGCGAGCGGATTGCCACGTTAAATTGTCATGCATGTGCAACAGAATTTGCGAGTAGAGGGTCGACAATTCCTCCATCTCCCTCCGTTTCTCCCACACATATAAATATGTAATGGCCCCGCTGAGCGCCTAGGCTCCGGTAATCCAACTTATTTCCGTGTCTTGTCAACGTCACTTTGTACATACGCAAGAAATATATCGGATTATTATGGACTCGTGGAGATTTCGTTACCGCAAGCTTTTACCAACGGGCACGGGGCTGCCGCAGATCCCAAATAGATCGATTGGAGGCGAACACGCGAGCAGGTGCGACGGCCTGTAACTCCGCGAGAAGCGAGGGGGTGGAAGTCCGCGGCAGCGTTCGTCGATAATTCCACTGGCCGAGGCGAGCGCGAGCGCGCGTTTGTATACAGACCTTTCACTCCGAATTGTACCTCGGTCACGCGTAAGTTTGCCGCGCTGCTTTGAACCGAGAGCGACTAAAATTAGCCGCCTCGTCTGCGATAGTCTCCGCGCGTCCCTGACTACCGTGTATTCCGGTCCCCCGTTTGACAAGTAAACAACAGATTGTACGTGTGCCGAGCTGCTCGACGCTGTCTACCACGCGCGTCGCTCGAGCGGCTCCCTCGCGGCGAAAGTCTTGTACATTCTTCTTGGACTACTACGCGTTATCACAGACGAACACGTCCAAGCAGAATCGACGTCAAGGTGTCCCCGGAGCAGTCGGACCGCGGCGCGCTCACCGCTTACTGGTCTCTCCGGCAATAATAGCCCAGGGTCTTGCATTTCTCGCACAGATGCTGCGGATGAACCTTGCTCTGGTCGGACACGTCCAGCCCGTCCGGCTTCTCCAACGGCCTCTGAAAGCACGCGGAACGTTACCGGTTGCGCAATCGTCGAGATAACTTAATTGTCAGAATTCGGGCGGCGAGGCGCGCCGACGAGTCCTCGCCCCGGCGGCGTTTATATTTTCAAACTTTCGCCGCGGCGGCCTAAAAATACTCGGGCCGCGTCGGGGACGATCCGTCGGGATCTGGAAGCTGGTAGGAGGAAAAGAGAATCTGGAAGCCGCGAGTTTTTTGCCTCGGAACGATCGCGAACGACGGCTGGGTGGGTTAGCTTCTGGCCACCGAGCGCGATCATCGCGAGCACGATTACGCGACTATAATTAGCCTTCGCGGCGTTTACGCCGCGATACTTCGACGCGTCCCGCGACGGAAGCCTCCTCTGGCCCCGTCGTCCTTCGCGCGATCAAACGTCGAGGCTCGCGGCGAGAGAGCGCGCGCGCAACAGGTGTTAATCGGTAAATTACGTAAGAAGCGTTCTTCACCTGCTTGTGCGGGTAGACGTTTATGTGGCACTTGATACATTCCTGGCCCATATTCGCCCAGCTGTTCCCCGACATCCACTTGCGCTTGCACTTCGGGCACTTGTACTCGCCGAAGCATCGCTTTTTCCCCTGGTACGGCGTCAGGCCCTCGCCCTTCGGTCGCGCCTGCAATCGCAACGGCGTAAGTGTCACGGGAATGTTCCAATTAACGCGTTAGTCATCCGCGTATTTTAAGAGACGCCTGGCGATTCGCGCGCAAATTCGCCAAGAGGAACGCGAGGATCGCGATCGTAGCGGGAAGAAGCGAGGCGCGGCTGCGACGGGGGGAATCCAGAAACGTCGGGGCATCGCGATAACGCCCAATTGCGCGTGTTAGCTGGCGCTCGCGCTGCCTCCAAAAACAAGGCACGTGTGCGCGTCGCGCTAATGGGGCCAAACTCATCGAGCGTGCCGCGTGACGTCATCCTCGCGAGAGATGCTGTTTGTTGTCTCAATTAGCGTCCAATTGAGGCACCTCCTCGCGAGCGACTGACACGCGGCTCGTTTAAGGGCCACCGAGAGCACTCTGATCATAAACCACCTGCGGACAGTCCTTGATGTAGTGGCCCTTCTTGAAGCACAGGTGGCAGAGGTAGCTGGGCGGCGGCCTCTTGGTCGGTTTCCGCTCCAGCAGGCCCAGCTCCGTGAAATGGTCCGCCAGGTCGCCGATGCTGTCCGCCAAGTTGCCACCCATCGCGCCGGAAGGGCTCAGCCCGCCTCTGTGCAAGTAAGCCTGCGACGCCGCCGAGGGGAACCCGCTCCAGATCGCCGGCAGCAGCTTGCCCTGAAGCCAACAAGCCAGCGTTTTCGTGAGCCGGACGATTCCTAAGGAGACGAAGGCGGGGTTTAGAGACGGAGGGTACCTGGTCCGGTTGCTGAGCATGATTCTGGTCGGCGATCGTGAGGTAGACCCAGTTGAGCAGGTGCGGCGAGTAGTGCGCCTGCTGAAGAGGCTTCTGACCTTGGCCAGCGATGCCGTTGATGGAACCAAGGCCCAGCTGAGGCGGCTCCTGCAGCTGCAGCCGCTGGACCGCGGGTCTTGGATGACAGGCGGCCATAGCCGAGGATCTCGGACTAGGCCCACGCGATTCAGAGCGACCTTCACCGCTGATTCATCCCCTCAGAGATTCTTCTCCCGAAGCCTGAGGGGCACTCGGAAGGAACCATCCACTCGCCCTTACATTCTCGTTGAAACTTTCACCATAGTCGCACTGCGTGGCTCTATTTCCTTCGGGGATCCACCGCGAAACTGTATCGCGATTTAGTGTCTACGGCCTAGCGACGCTCCAAGGCAACCGAGTAACTCGTCCCTCTCCGTGAAACCGACGATCAGGCACTTCCCTGTCTCCCCGGTCTTTCGTTCATCCTCACGCGGCGATTCAGAGAAACCTCCGATCTTGATCTGGAAGTGGTATTCCGTGAACGGCTGTTCTGTCCCGGGAGGAAACGTCGCTCTGGACTCGGCGGCCGCGCTCCTTCGGAGGGTCCGCCTTCGGCACTGAACGTCCACAGTGTTCCCCGACACACGAATACGTAAAAACGCATACAGCTGAATCTAGCCAGCGTTAAAGACCCCCGCCATGTGGTGCAGCTATTTCAGTGCTTACCATCCATCGAGCAAGCCTGCCGCGGACCTGCCTCTACCGCGTCGAGCTCGGGCCCCGGCTCCAACCTTCCTCCTTAACTGATCTTTCCCGAGAGAGCTCGCCGCTCATTCGATCATCCGATATTAATTAGATCGACAGCCAGAAATTATGCCCACCGAGCAGCCCTCCGAGATCGTCTCGCCGTCGTTCGGTGAACCGAACAGCGTCGACTCCAATGAAAGTTCGTGCCCTGCGATCTACGTGATCGAAAGTACCGCAGGTGAACGACATCGTGCCGTTTTTGGTAGACAACCGCCGGGAGCCATTGATTCCTCCGTATAAATAAGCATCGCGTATCGATTCGCCACGATATCCAGCCAACGTTCGCTGAATCGCCTGATTAGCGATCGGTGGAGCGATGACTTCAATCCGATCTGAGAACGCGAGAACGTCAAGAGGTCGCGAAGCGTTTGAGAATCTCCGTGGGGTAAATTCTACGTAAGGTGCGCGCTATATTTGACCTCCTTTTGCATCCTATGCAACGAAAATGGATTCATTATTCACCGCGTTGCAGCTCATCGATTGTAACCTTTGCATGGGGACGTGTAAGTACTTCCTGAAAAGCTCCGGGGACATTTAACGCATTTAGCGTGTCTCCGCAACTCGCGAAACTAGATGGCCTCCCGCGAGAATGGGAGGATTCGCTGTCACTGCGATTTTAGAGATTCGATTCGTCGCGAGTAGTTCCTCGAGTGTCTTCTCGCTCTTCGAGGTCCGTGATTAGCTAAATCGGTGGCCGTAATTCACGCGGACCTCCGCGGCCGGGGAACAAGGGCGGCATTTAAGTAATCCTTTACCGGAAGGCCTTCGAAAAGTTTCTGGCATTCGGCAAGTTCGACTGCGCGCGGTGACCTTTCGCCTCCGCGAAAGCAACTCGCACGCAAAGTTCACCCTCGATAATCTCACTCCAACCGAGGGTAAACTTGTCGTAGAGCTACCTGTCACCGATCTCAATGAGGTTTGAATATGTTGTAGAAGTTAACATTCTGAACAACTTTTTCCTTTGCCGAAAATGGCGGTCAGCTCTAGTTTCCGAGATATTCGCAAAAAAATATAGTAGTGTAGGTAAATATTTTTTTATTTTCATTATGAAAATAATAAATTTACTAATACAACATTTCACGTATTAATCGTCGTCTTCGTTATTTCGTAAATCGGATATTTGAAACTCGGCGACTTCATTAAAGAAAACCTCAATTCTACTAGGTCGGGAGTAACTTCTTTTAAAAAGATATTCGCTGAGGTATGATGTCAAGACCTCTTCTTTGTTTCCATGTTTGGAAATATTTTCGCGAATATCCTTCCACGTTCTTTCAATTGATTGTGTATTGGCTTCTAAACGACAGTAATTATAGAATACATCAGTATTAATATTAGTATTATTATTTCTTTTAATATCCCCGCAAGGGCGAGTTGTGGAGCGAAGCCCCCAAAATTAATCTAGAAGTAGTATTAGTATTGGTTTGGGCTAGATTAGGGCGGGGGGCGCGCGCCCGGTTGCGGGCGCGTAAAGCAAGGAGTCAATTCAATTTCCCGTCACCCATAGTTAACACTAAAATTACAGAGTTTAACACATACATCGGTTCGCCATCAGGCCTTATGCGCCCGCAAGCGGGCGCGCGCCCCCCGCCCTAATCTAACCCAAACCAATACTAATACCGTCGGTTATGAAACTGATTTCAATATATTATGCCGAAAGTTTTTTTATTAATATCTCTGAAACTAAGGCGAACCGCCAAAAACTCTAATGTAAATATTTACCTACAATAGTATATTTTTTTTGCGAATATCTCGGAAACTAGAGCTGACCGCCATTCTCGGCAAAGGAAAAAGTTGTTCAGAATGTTAACTTCTACAATATATTCAAGCCTCATTGAGATCGGTGACAGGTAGCTCTTCGACAAGTTTACCCAACCGAGTTCCGTCCCGACTTTCCCTGATTTCGCGTATTTCTGCGGTTCCTCCCTGATCGGGGCTCGTCGAAGTTGCCGAGAGCCGCGCGAGAGAGGAACCTTGACACGGCGCGTCCGCGTTCTAGAAATAAACGCCGTCGTTCATGGGGACATAGCCAAGGAACGCTCTCGCCCTCCGATCTCCTCGCCCCGAGACACGTAATTCTTAATCCCTTCCCGAAGCCCCGTCTCGTGATCGCTTCCTACGATAATAAGTTCCACCGCCAGCCGCGCAATGATAGATCCTCCCGTCCGCGAGCGTGACGTTGTTAAAGGCGCGGGCAAAGCGTCTGTTAAAAATACGAGCCGGGCTATATAGAGCGGGCAGGGCTCAGGTTGAAGACGTGGTGGTAGGTCGTGACTCCTCGTGTCACCCTCGAGCTCGATCTGCCGCGGAAACCCACCCTCCGAGAGCCTCGTTTAATATTCAGTCGTTCGGTGCAGCCGTGCGTGGCCGACCACCGGGGATCCCTAGGCGTAATTACCGGTTGATCGATAATCGAGGATGAGACGGCCACTCGCCAGCTACTCGTTCGAGCAGTTTCAGCCCGGTGCTGGCCGCGTCGATTTCACCGAACGCCGGCTTTCTTTTCGATCGCTCGGGGCTGGCTCGTTGGCCACCGTGACGTGGCTATTCGCCGAGCATTCGTGCTTCTGCGTCCGAGACGCGAGCCGTTAAATATTCAATCGCTGGCGAGGAACGTCCAGTGGAATGCCGGTGGGAGCGTTACTCTAAACCGGCGACCAGTCGTCTTCGCTTGCCCCGATGAAGACGGGGGCGAAGACACTTCCGCTCCGATCGAATGGTTCTCTAAGGACCCTGCCTTTCCTCCTCACGTTCAGTTTGTATACCTAGGAGAGAGACTGCCCGTAGAGGGAAACCGACGATCGTGGCTGGATCGCGAGGAGGTTGCCAGATTAGTGCTTCAGCGTCCAGAGTGAGGGGAGGAAGTCGAGGAAGTTGCTGGTAAGATGGACAAGTACGAGATGATGGAGGTGGTCGGGGAAGGAAGCTACGGGGTCGTGATGAAGTGCAGACACCGCGAGACGGGACAGCTGGTGGCTATCAAGAGGTTCTTGGAGACCGAGGAGGACCTTCAGGTGCGGAAAATGGCGTTCCGCGAGATCAGGATGTTGAAGGTACGTTGGGCCGATCCACAGTGGTACATAATCACACTTTTTGTTCAAATCACTCTACAGGTTCTAAATTTATTTTCAGTAAACTTGACGCTATCGGTTTAAAATTCTTCGCAATTTAATTCTCTATCGATCTGTCCAGCCGGAATTTTAAATTTCGTTGCTGATTTTTTTATATTTAGCGAAATATACAGCACTTTTGGGAGATTAATATTTGTGGGAATTTTTGGCCCCCGGTTCCGAATTTAAAGTCAGATTTTCGAAATTGAAGATTGAGCTATTCCACGTCAAAACGGATAGAGGGAAAATTTAGTTTCACCGATTCTCTTTAACATTAAATATTTCGAAAACTATTTGACATAGGCTTTGAAAATTCAGTACACTTTGTTTTTGCAGGTTGTAAATTTTCAGTAAACTTGACGATATTGTTTTAAAATCCTTCGCAATTTAATTCTCTATCGATCTGTCTGCCCGGAATTTTAAATTTCGTTGCTGATTTTTTTATATTTAGCGAAATATACAGCACTTTTGGGAGATTAATATTTGTGGGCATTTTTGGCCCCCGGTTCCGAATTTAAAGTCAGATTTTCGAAATTGAAGATTGAGCTATTCCACGTCAAAATGGATAGAGGGAAAATTTAGTTTCACCGATTCTCTTTAACATTAAATATTTCGAAAACTATTTGACATACGTCAAGGACCCAATTCCTGATCACTTAAGATGCAAAGGGAGCAGTTTCTGATCAGCCTAAAAGATTTTACTATGAGCTATCAAATGTTTGCGTATAAATTTAAAAATACTTCGTAATTATTTAATAATTTTTTTAAATAAATTTGTATCGCGATAAACTTATTATTTGGTATTTATATACCAAACTGATCAGGAATTGGGTTCTGATCAGGAACTGGGTCCTTGACGGTAGGCCTTTAAAATTCAGTACACTTTGTTTTTGCAAGGTTATCGACAAATGCTGTAATTTTGAAGATAATCGATGAAACTAAATTTTCCCTCTATCCGTTTTGACGTGGAATACCAGCTCCTTGCGAATCCAAATGTGTTGAGGCGAAATTGAAGATTGCGAAACCGAATATGTTGAAGCGAATATGTCAGCAACGAGATTTAAAATTCCGGCTAGCCAGTTCGATAGAGAATTTAATTGCGAAGAATTTAAAAAAAAAATCGTCCAGTTTACTGAAAATTTACGACGTGTAGGGTGATTTGAACAAAAAATGTCATCATGTACCACTGTGCGCTCGTCCACCGCCGTAATGCAACTGCAATTTGACCAGGAAAACGATTGTTCGAATTTCTTTGGTAAAATTTCACCCTCGAGTTATACTCACGAGGTTGCGTGCGATGGTTTCTTGGTGAAATTGCAGTTGCGAGCGCGTTGCTTCTGCGATTGTTTCCCTTTTTTCTTCCCCTTTACAGAAGCTACGCCACGACAATTTGGTGAGCATGATCGAGGTGTTTCGCCGGAGGAAACGGTTCTACCTCGTCTTCGAGTACCTGGATCACACTCTGCTGGACGAGCTGGAGCGCCTCGGGGGTGGCCTGGGCTGGGAAGTGGCCAAACGTCACATCTACCAGGTCATTCGAGGCTTGAACTTCTGCCACAACAATAATGTGAGTGCGCATCTGGTGCAACAGCTTCGTGGAAAGTCTGAGAGAGCAGTTAGGGTAAACGCACCAGTAAATGAACAGTTAAGGCTAATGAATGAACACTATTATAAAATTATTTTAGCAGCGCGATTGATTCCACGTGCTGCAAAAATTCTTTGGATATGAAGCAAGAAATGAAAAGAAGTCTCTAATTAATTAGTTGCTAACTTTAATAACTTATTTTTCTCATTTTAATAAAAAATGTTCATTCACTGGTACGTGTTCATTTACTGGTACATCCACCCTATTTCACGGTTGAACCGGCGCACGTGCTGGTTCTCGGCTGTTCTATCTTTAATGAACGCGTGTCCTGCGCATGAATGATTACCGCGGAATCCTTTGGGGTCCCTGTCTCGAGGAACTAGCAATCTTCTGGTGGGCGTAAAGTATAGACTGGGAAAGACATTCTAGAAGTGCCTCGCGTGACGAATCTACAGAGATAATTATTGCAGCGGCCGATAAAAATTATTGATCCATCCTCGGAGGACGAGAATAATAGTTGATACATTTGTGACATTTAATGGGAGTCGCTGTCGCAGAAATGGCCCTCGCGGTTTAAATACTTGGGGGAATTTTTTCACTCAGTCGCGATCGTTCGCAGATCATGCACCGGGATATAAAGCCGGAGAACATCCTCGTGTCACCGAACGGGGTGATAAAGCTCTGCGATTTCGGCTTCGCTCGACTCGTCAGCGGGGCTAACGAGTCCTGCACCGATTACGTGGCAACCAGATGGTATCGGGCGCCGGAGCTGCTGGTTGGAGATCCACGGTACGGGAAGTCGGTGGACGTGTGGGCAACAGGCTGCCTTTACGCGGAGATGGTGAACGGCACCCCTCTGTTTCCCGGCGACAGCGACGTCGATCAGCTTCACAGGATCACCAAAGTCCTCGGTAAGCAAATTAAGGGGGTATACCCGTTTGAACCCTGGGAAAATGTATACATTTTGTGGATTTTTTTACAAGTCAACGATTGGATGCAGATTTCCCGTTTTTTTACTATCTTTACATAGTATTATGAACTACTAAAAAAAAAAGTTTCAGTTAAAAAACTATTGTTTTTGGGAAGTTATGCATACACATCCGAAAGTCTTTCGATTTTAGACGGCTAAACGGTGGCCCTGAAAACAGCTGTATGTCTTGTCTGAAATCAAAAACAATAAAATTTTCTTATAAAGTATGTCAATAGCTATCGTCCAACGAAGCCGATTTTGAAAATTTTGAAAAATAAATAAATAAATGGTGAGAGATCAAAGGTAAAGTTAGATTTTTCTAAGAGAAAAATCCACCTCTTTTCTTTATAAATAATAAACGGGGAATCGGAATAAAAAATGCCTTCGTTGGACGATGTGAAATCCTATTATGATACTGCATGCAAAATTTGAACTGATTTGGTTGAACGTAGCGCGAGTTTTTAGGGCCACCATTTAGCCATCTAAAATCGGTAGACTTTCACACATGTATTCATAACTTCCAAAAAACGATAGTTTTTTAACTGAAACTTTTCTTTTAAGTAGTTCATAATACTATGTAAAGATAGTAAAAAAACGGGAAATCTGCATCCAGTCGTGGACTTGTAAAAAAATCCACAAATTTTACTCATTTTCTGAGGGTTCAAACGGGTATACCCCCTTAACCGACCCTTCATTCTTTAAGCGGGTATTCAAGTTTGAACGATTGAAAAATCAAGCTGTGTTTAGAATTTTTTCTTCGTAAATTCAACATGTAATGACAGAAATCTTTTTGGTATTTATTAAGATACTCTTCTATTATTCTAAAAGAAATGAAAAAGAATATTTTTAACTTGTGTTACATACTTGTATTTTTTGCAGCACCAATATGGCATCCAAACAAAAACGGTGCGGTTGGCTTAGGCTTATCTGAAACAGAAAATTCGAAAGGATTCTTAATCTCTATGAGTGTAGCTATCACCCGTAGCGCAATTAACAATTTTTGTCGAAAAATAACCGAGATTCAAAATAACTTTCGAGTGAATTTGGCCAGCAACCAAAAATTACGTTGTAATCAGGAGGAAATCCCCTGCATATTCACAAAGTTTCAGAATTTTCTGAATTTCCGAGTTCGGGATCTTGTTGCAAATAAATTCCCAAAGTTGCGGTATTTCTTGACCCGCTCAAGATGATCTCTATTAGTTATTCAATTCAACGGGACTCGACCACAATTTCTCTACTTTCAGGAGGACTGTGTACGAAGCATCAATTGCTGATGGGTCGCAACGTGCCAGGTAGGATGCTGCGACTGGCCAGCGCTGACGAGCTCGTGAGCCCTCCGCAGACCACCGTGACGTCGATTCGGAAATTGTTCCCCACGTGGGACGCCGTGACGATAGACTTCCTGGCACAGTGTCTTCGCATGGACCCCGACCTTCGGCCGAAATGCTCCAGCCTCCTGCAACACTTGTTCTTCACGCAGAACGGCTTTGCGGACAAGCTGCTGGCCGAGCTGCAGAAGTCCGTTGCCAAGGAGTCCGCTATGAACCCCTTGATGGCCAGGAAGTCGGGAGAGAGAAGGCTCAGCTTCCTTTCCGCTGGAGCGCCACCGAGAGTTTGTCGCCACAACACCGACGGGTAATCGTAGCCTTTCAGCTTCTACTGTCTACTTTCATCTCGAGCATTCGTGCGATTTTAATTCTATCTACCGATTTCAGATGGCACATGACTTCCTTGAAAGACAAATCGGCCATCAGCATAGCGGAAGCGGAGGTGGTCGAAGCCGAAGAGCCGAGGCCGTCGCCGGTGCAGATTAGTCGGCCCAGAGAGGTTTGCTACTTCGGATCCGTCTCCGTTATACCGAACATTACGTACATTCGAAGGCTGGAGCACAAAGGGTTGCTCGTGACGGACTTGAAGGGCTGCACACTGCCCAATCTCATCTCAAAAGACCGCGGCTGCGTAAAGACCAATGGGAAGAGGAAGAGGATCGATCTCCCGAACGTGGATCGATAGAAGAGAATAACGAGCTCTTTCTGTAGGTTTTATAATACTTTCGAATCGAAGTTGCAACTATACACATTCAATTTTCCAGGAACACAGTTCCGCAGAATTGTTATACGAACGCTTGCGACCGTAAGTATTTAGGAAATACATTTCCTCGTTCAGGAGTTTAATTTTACAGTAGTTTGTTAAAGCATTCTTTAGTGGTTTAATGCTCGTTATGTGTGTTCGAAGTAGATTTTGTATTACTTAAGTGTTGATAGTGAGTTTCATCCCCAAAGCGAAGATTAATCAGCAAGGAAATTTTCTCTTATCGATCTCATAATTTCGCGAACTTGCGTCATTCCATTTGCCCTATTTTCGGAATCAGAAAATTGTCGAGTGTAAAGGTGAACTGGCTTTAAGAAAATGTTCGTGTGTAAGTGTAGAATAAGACATGTGGAACAATTCAAATTGGATTTATATTCGTACGTCGAATGCGTGGGCGATTTAAAAGAATATATCTCCGTGTTAAATGATGCATGCAATCTGCTCGTTGTAAAAATTGTTGATATCAAATTTGTCGGTGTGTGAAATGTTTGTAAAAATTATTCATTAAGTTTTCTACAAATCTATACAACGCAAACGTGCACGAGTTGAAGATTAATCACTTCCCATTTCCCGATACCTGCATCGAATCCATTGACTATTTATTTCACCAAATTGGAGGTCGCTTAACTGGATTCCACGGCAATGCAATTATTATTTAGAAGAGTCTTTCGGAAACACTTGCGTCTAGTCCGGATACGTCTACTTGCGACTGAAACACAGTTTGCAATTGTACAACACGCGCTGGTACTTGACATTTTTTCGGGCCCAGATAAATTTGTATTAATGGAATGAAAATAATAATAATAATTCGACTTTATTCACCACAAAATTGAATAATAATTATGTGATAAATGGGCGAGATTCGGCATACCTGCTGTTTTGCAACTTAACACCAAAACATTATCTAGCAGAAATAAAGCTAACAAGACTTTCCAAAGGAAGAGAATTATAGTACAAGCAAAATTGATAGGGGAAAGATGCCGTAAATTTGACTGTACAGGCACTGCCAGATCAGCACCACGCCTACTAGATTGTGCGTAAACGGAGTGCAGAAAAGAATTAGAAGAAATAAATCAGAATGGTTGGTAATTCAAACGCTGATATATTTATTTAAACAGCATCCTTAATATCATTTTAATTACACAATTAAAATAATATTATTTTATATTATTTTAAATATTTACTATTTAATATAAATAAAAAAATTAAAAATTTATATTATTTTAAATAAACACAATTAAAAGTAATAATAATTTATATTACTATTTCAGGTGTGAAACCTGAATGACAATATTTAGGCTATTCTTAATTTTACCATTAATGTTATTAACTAATTACACCATTCTCACACATATCACTTCCATATTTCTTGCGCTGTACAATTAAATCATCATTATGTTAAAAGTATAGTTGTATAACAAAATTACTGAAAGTTGCTGAATATTTGTACTTTTAAAATAAGCAAATAGTTGCAAAAAAATATATATTAGATTTTCCACAAAAGGAATCCCGAAAATCACGCCTGCGAACTAGGAATGATCCTTTAAAACACTATTATCGTTGCAAGAAAAGCAAATTTTCGACATATCACTTTTCTGCACCTGCAAGAGAAGCTGAGAGGCGAAATTCGAGTATTTGCAGTTGCGGAAAAGTGATAAATAAAAAATTGAATACTTTTGGCAGATCAGAATTCCAATAAATAAGCAAACTTGAAGGAGCGAAAGGATATCGTTTGTAATAACGTCCACCTCCTGAAACGAAGGCGAATAAACCAGACAAGTGAATTACATATTTTGATCATTTTATTTATTCATCTCTCATGGATACAGAGTAATTTCGGTATAGAATTTTAATTACAATATCCCGTCATTATTTTATAAAAGTAAATACAATTATATCGTTAACAATAATAATGCGCGTAAATCGGTTAACACACGCTCCAAACATTAGCTAAAGCATTCACGTTCACCGTAGGAATAATTTTACAGATATACGTTCACTTACGCCTTTTAAGTCGTGTTAATTACAAACGAAGCCGATCTCGCGAACGTAGTCTCGGGGCATATATGTACAAATACGACTCGGGCTAAGGGATTCGCTTTTCGCGGAACGATCTGGCGACCGTGAGCTTCAACTCATTCAGAGAGGAGGAGATTTCTTTTCTCCAACGAGTTCCTTGAACCACGCACCTCAGTCCGTTCAACTTGCCTCCCACTCTGTCAACTATTTACTATAATACTACGACTAAAAATATCAGGAGAACTAATATTACAATTATATAAATTCCCAGGGAACCCTTTCGTTCCTCCATCTCCTAAGAATTAACAAATAAACTCATCAACCTGCAATAAATTTCCCACAATTTATTTACCGTCACCGAATTGCACGTTGGAGACCAATACAATTAATGCTAGCAGCTCCTTGAAAGCTCTGTTAAAAAAAATCGCGCTGAGATTTGTATCCGGGCATCCGGACCACGGTGCCGGTGGGAGAGCCCCGTCTCCAGAGATTTGCAGCGCGGCGCGTGGGGCAGCGGCGCGCAGGGGCGGCGACGCGTCGATAACGCAGAAACTCCGCGGGCGATTCGGTGCACCGTGCCAGGCTGAATTGCCGTCGGGCGGAATGTTTGGCGGATTAATACGCTTCCGGGTTAATTCTCGAGTCGCGAAGGGGAAGCTACGGCCAACGAGGGAACTTTAACGAGCCGCGACGCACTGGCTCGCAAACGTACGAGCTTCCTGACCTGATCCATTTACGTAACGCGAGACGACGGACGAGCAAACTTTCCGGTCGCTAGTACCCGGCCAAGGAAACTCACCCCCTCCCTTTCGGCTCCCTCGAAATCATCCCTCTCCCCCGAAGTCGTTGCCTCTAGCCACCTGCGCGATCATACTTTGCTCAAGCAGTCATTAAACGGAGAAAGAGTGTCATTACGCGTGGCTTTTTCAAACGGGAATGTCACATTCACGATGTGTATATACCGTATATTTTTACCGTCGCTTTTGACGCGTCGAAAGGCGGGGCGGCAGGGACGCGAAGGGAGAACGGATTGTTTCGGTAGCAGTTCGCAGAGCTAAAGCTGGTTACTCGAGTTGCTCGAGTTATTCGAGAGAATGTAGTCGTGGCATTCCATTAATAGTTGCAGTGACGCTAACATCCCCCATCCTACAGCAAAAAATAGATGCGCAATTATTCTATGAGCTCTATAGCGTCATTGACAAACCACTTACGCGCACGCAGGGGTTAATAACCCTGCCGAAGAAAGCTCGCTTTTTTTTTCAAGTAGACGCTCGCTCGTTCCCTTTGGCCCCCGGTTACTTTTACTTTCCCACCCTTAGGGAGCCTCGCGGGGGTGGGAATCAAGAGGCGTCGACGATCTCGCGGACGTGAGATCGTCGAGAAGCAACTTTGGATTTACTTGATCGGTGAGGCTACTCGTGCCGCGATATTAAATACTTAAATATACTAATCAAGGAATTTTAATTTCTGAATTTCTTGCTTCTCACGTAGATTTGCAATCGAAATAATTGCGGGCCGCGGGTTGCTCATCGCTGATTTATGCGAACCTGATGGGCCGCGATATTAACCCTTCGTGGTCACACCTTCTTATAATCACAAGTTGGTCACACGGGGTTCACTGTACCCCAGCGTCATTTTTTGAGTTACCATTTTCGTATTTTTGAACCTTTTAACTTTTCAGTGATAATTCTACATTCGTAATACTTACACAGTCATGGTCTAATAGTCTTTTTCTAGAAATGTAAATTTTGATATGCTAAAATTTGTAGTTGAAAATGAGCGATTTTCCATCGTCGTGGTAAAATCCAGATTTTTCAAAATATTTTTTATTTTTTTTTTTGCGATAAATCCCCTTTGGAAGATGTAAACGTGCGGCATTTCAAATCAAAATTGGCTCTTGGGGTACAATACACCCCGTGTGACCACGAAGGGTTAAATACTTAAATATACTAATGAAAGAATTTTAATTTCTGAATTTCTTGCTTCTCACGTAGATTTGCAATCGAAATAATTGCGGGCCGCGGGTTGCTCATCGCTGATTTATGTGAACCTGACGGGCCGCGTTCTTTCAAGAGTGCTTTTATTCTCGATTTCGACTGGCGAATATGCGACGAACGCAAAATACTACCCGGTGTAATATGAAAACCCGGTGGGGATGAAGCGAAAGCCGAACGGCTGAGGACTCGGGGTTCTCAAGGAACATCGTGTTCTCCGCATTAGCGACTAATTTATCTACGCCTGTTGATTCGAGACGCACCTCGAACACTCCCCCGTCTCTCTCCCTCTCTGCCACGCAGCCGCTGGCGACGCTCGAAATCGTTGGACTCGTCGATCGACTTTGAAATCCGCCGGTGGTGAGTTTGATTGCAAGCGGGCAAACGCCTTTCGCCCCCCCGGTGTCTGTCGCTACTTTCCGTTTACAATTCGGCTTGACCGTCGTCCGTGGGTACCCGGCGTACTGCTTCGCGGCACGAGTGAACTGTTTATAAGGCACTTTGAATCTGCATCGCAAATATACACGTGTAATAAGAGAATGAACGGGGCGGGTTCGATCGCGAGGCGGTCGCTCGCGATAAAGGAAAACGATGTGTTCGATGGGGAACGGTGTGTGCCAACTTGGAGGTCATCGAAAGCCGGACGACCGAATGAATTGGTAAGACGGAATCTCGGTGAACAGAACTCGGCGCTGTCAAATCAACAACTACAAGCTCGACGAATGCCTGCGGATTCAACCCTTTCGGCGTTTAATCTACGAAGCCCCGATCGCGAATAGTTTGCCAGCGAGCGGACCCGAAAGGATTAAATCGTGTCTCTCGGACTACGCGCTTGCTCGCGGGTGAAGGATCTATCGATTTGGCAATGTGAGCGCGAAAGGTTGCTCCGCTTGCAAGAAACAGTGGGTAAAGGTACGTGGATGCTTTTACATTTCGCAGGACACTCAAAGTCGTCGACTTGCCTCGTCACTTATAATTCTATCTTCGCCTGATCTCTATCCTGATTTCGCGATATTTCTCTCTCTCTCTCTCTCTCTCTCTCTCGATCTTGATCTCTCTCTCTCGATCTCTGCTCCCCTGCGATCGTTACATGAATCAGCAAACCCCGCACCACCGTTTGTGTGCCAGTATAGATATTACTTCAAAGAGATAAAAAACTCGCCTTTTAAATACGTTTCATCGGAGTAGAGATATAATGTATGAGTCTTATAGTGTGATTTCATGTTACATTCGTTCACTTATTAATGTACAAGCGACTTATATAAATATTAATTATTCTTACCGTTATGTATTTCATATTTTTTTCGTTTTCATCTATTTCGGTTTTAGAATATCAGCGAGGACACAGGCTCGCTCGCTGACTGAGACGGACGACAGGCCAAATGGGAAAAGGATCGGCACCCGAGTGTGTAGTACTTTCATCGATGGATCTAAGCGACCAACATTCGGTTCTATTTCTCCGTTCTCCGTGTTCTCGTTTATTCCCTCGCGCTTCCCTTACAACCCCCCCACCCCCCAAAGCCTCTGACGCTCCTGTACCCTCTCAGATTTCCGAAGACCATACGTTAGGAAGGATAGACTTAATTGTTTGAAGGCCTGATCTTCGGAGCCGAACGCATCTTGTCCAATCGTCTTCGTGTCGCATACCGCATTATTTTATTACTCTTACTATAAATATTATTATCTCATCGTGATTATCGTTATTATTAGAATTAATATTATTGTTGTAATTATTATTACCGGTATTAGTAATGGTAGTAGTAGAAATAGCAGTAGTAACAGTAGTTAGTAATAGTAGCTGCAGCAGCAGTGGTAGTAGTAGTAGTAATAGTAGATAATAGTAATAGTAGTATGAGTAGTAGTAGTGGTAGGAGTAGTAGTAATAGTAGGAGTAGTAGTGATAGTAGTAATAGTTGTAATAGTAATAGTAATAGTGGTAGTAGAAGAGAAAGTAGTAGAAATAGGAGTAGTAATAGTAATATTAATCGTAGTAGTAGCAGTAGTAGTAGTAGTAGTAGCAGCAGTAGTAGTAATAGTCGTAGTAGTAGTGGTGATAATAGCGGTAATAGTTAATAATAAGTGGTAGAAGTAGTAATAGTAACAGTAGTAGTGGTAATACTAGTAATAGTAATGGTAGTAGTCATAGTAGATGAAGAAGAAGATAGAGGAAGTGGAGGAAAATGAAGAAGAAAAAGAAGTAGAAGAAGAAGAACCTTAACGAAGTCCCTTAACGATTATTATTAGAAATACGTTGTCTTTTTTAAACCTCTTTTAAACTTTACTTTGGACGCAATTAAGTTTCTCCTTTTTTGTTTTTTTTTTCTCTTTCTTTTTGGCTAAGTGAACAGCGGAATGTCGGATCTATCTGGCTTTTCTCCCTCTTTATCTCATTCTCTCCGCTGCATACACACGCGGTGTTCCACTCGCTCTTTCACACCGAATCGCATTCTCTCCACCTTTCGCGCTTCTCCGATTACCATTCTCGCTTCCGCCTACCCGGGCGATCTTCGGCGAAACTCGCGGACTTAATATTTCCTCACACGATCAACTCGCACTCTCTACTTTCTTCCCTTCGGAATTTCCTATCTACGTTTCCCTTCCATTCTCCCTAACAATCCTGCCTCGCTCTTGGTCACAATACCGCGAACCATTTTCCCCTCTTACCCCTCTTTCCCCCACCCCCGCTCTCCCCCTCCATCATCCCCTCGCCGTTGTTCCTTATTTATTCGCTTCCCTTTTATCCGTTTAAATACCCTTAAGCTTTATCGTTACCTTTAATATTAATAGTTAGATTTATTAGTAATGTGATAATACTTTAATAAGGCCTAGTAAGGCTGCGTGGGTCGACGAACTATCCCCACGGAAATTCAATACGCGTCTCTCGCGTTAAAAATCACCGGGTTTCCTTCTAATTCTCCGCGTCCACGGTCCCGTCCGGTCCCGGTTCGTTCTCGTCCCGTCATCGTCCCGTCCCGAGATATCCGTCCGTTAAAACGAAAGCGGCTGTCCAGCGCGGTGTCCCGTTTCGAATACGTGTACTCCGGTCCTGAGATGTTTGGTCAACGAAACATTTAAGGGAAAAAGAAAAGAAACAACGCGGATGTGTGTCGCGGCTTGTCTAGAAGAATTTTCACCCCGCTGCTCGAGGGCCTCCTCCGAGGCCTTCGATTAATTATTGTCACGTTGTATTGTTCGTTATATGCAAATTTACACGCCGAGCCGAGCGCCCCGCCCTCGGGGATGGAAACCACCCTCTACCACCGTCCTACGTGCATCGATGCCTGGCGTGCCCGTGTCGTAAACCCCTCTGACTAAAAAGCCACGGGACTTAGGGCCCGCGATCTCTATCCTGTGCTGCTAATTCCCGTCTAAATTAAGTAACTTACGTAAAGGCCCTAACGCTATAATACAGACTAGGACTTTCTTCACTTCGGGCAAATCGAAAATAATTCGGAGCAATTAGTACGGCAGGAAGATACGATGTACATATACGCGTACAAGATGCGAGAAAGGAAAACTTGTTTGGAGAGGGCAGCGCGGCGAATCGAGGGGCCCCGGACTGTGCCGACCTCCCGATTCCATTTCGCGCCCGCACTTGCATGCAATTCTGTGTGTTCGATAGTCTCTGCCGAGCCTTGAAAGTAGAGCTGTTGATACCCGGGAGTACGGGTACCCGGGTACCCGTGAGATACCCGGGAAAAACGAAAATTCCCGGGTAGTTACTACCCGGGTAAACTACCCGAGATACTCGAGAGTCTCGAGATCTCATAGAGTACCGTTCCATAATTGGAGCCACACTTCTTAATGTTATTCCAAACCCTTCGAGGGTCGAAAGCCATAAAATTCGGTGAGGTACCGCAGGGGGTTGACCTCGCCACAGGGTGCCAGACCTGCATCTCTCTGACAGGCATCGCTTCAGGATTACGTTCTGTACTCTGTAAGTTCTCGAGATTCTCGAGAGTCTCGGGTAGTTTTCCCGGGTAGTAACTACCCGGGAATTTTCCTCGTCCCGGGTATCTCACGGGTACCCGGGTATCTCGGGTACCCGGTCCAGAGCTACAGCCCTACTTGAAAGAAGCTTTTTGCCACGCGTCCGACGTTTCCGTCCTAAACACATCTCTATCGGCCCCTTGCGGTTGGATACAACTAATCGATAACAATAAGAAGAATTTGTTTCTGTCTCGCGACCGTTCGCTTTGCTTTTGAACTCTTAAACACCTTTCAACCCCTTCCCACGTTCCCATCCCCCACCCACGAACCCCCTCCCTCCCTGGCGCGTCGAACATTTCATCCCTCGCGTGTATATTTATACTTCATTTATATTTATATTCATATTTATATATATATGGTATTTATAATATATATATGTATATACATATAAAGATTTTTAATAGTACTTTTTTTTTCTTCATTTTACTAAATCGTTATTACTCAATACTTTCATACGTTTCGCATAAAAAACAAGGCAATCAGATTGAGTTTTTTTTTTATCGTTTACACTTACATATAAACTTTACCACCCCGCGCTCCAAAGTATTTATACTCGACTGAATCACCTCGTGTGTGTTTTTTTTTTCTCGTGTATATAATATATGTATATATATATGATATATGTATATATAGCGTATAATATAATATATATTATATATAGATATTATAAATTACATATACATATAACGTCACACGGTAAATGTGTCTTCACCGTCTCCTCCCTTACTTTCATTAGTGTTTTACTTTCCTCGGTTTTGTTTAATCCGTCGTCGCGCAACTAATAAGAAAAAGATTAAGCTCTCGGTAAGAATCTCGGTTGCTTGTCCCTTGAAACTTCCCCCCGTCCCACCCACCCCCTTGTCCAGCCAGCGTTATCCCTTTGCAGTCGCGGTGGAAACGAGTAGTATAGATATATTTATAACGTATTATATCTCGTAAAAATTGAGTGTCCCGTGAGCGACCGAGGTTTCCCTAGAATTTTCTCTTTCGCATCTCCCAACCCTCCGACCCTCCGTTCTCGCCCCTCGCGTCCCGCTTCGAGAACGCTCAAGTGTAATTCAATTTTATTATACTAGCTAGAAAACCTCGCTGGAAAACGCTTTCTTCTCTGATAGTGCGATCGTCCCTCTGAGCCGCGCGTTTCTACGTGACTCGCCGAGCGCGAACCCTTTCGTCGGGCTATCTAGAGTCGCCTAAAACCGACGAACCGTTCGCGCCCATCGCGATCGACATTCGTTTCGGGATCCCGGCTCCAGGGACGATCGCACAGCGGATCAAGATCCCTTCGCTGGTCCTCTCCCCCCGATTGGCCCTCCAGCGAACTCCTAACGCGTCCGCGAAGCTACAAACGAATCTAACAGAGTCGGAGCGCGTCCGAGGCTCGCCTGGACCGTTGCCGGAAGTCGCGCGACTCCGGCCGATCGGTAGGGCCGATGGGTAAGCTCCTTTTCTGATGCCGTGGCGAACCGATTTGGTCCGCGGGCTTCGGCCAGCTCGAGCCGCGTCGCTGGCGGCTTCACGTTTCGAGAAGGTGTCGAGAGGAGTTTACGGGCAACCGCACTCGTCCACCACCATCTTCGGCAGATCCCTCTTGATGATGTTGGAGTCCGGGCCGTAGTAGATCAAGGACATCGGCGAGAACTTGAGGGGCGCGCAGCAAGGCTGCATGCCGGACAGGCGGTCCATCTTCCGGTACTCCTCGATCACGTGGGTGTAATAGTTGAGGAAGGTGTCCGGTGTCCTGTGCCCGGCCGCGCAGTCGCCCCGGCAGTAATTCGCGTAGTATCTGCGACCATTGACAACAGGGTTAGCCGTTGGATCGCAACGGGGCCGCGGTTACCGTAAACTGGGGGAACATTGGCAGTACGGGGTAACATTGGCATCTACTTAACATTAAAATATTAAAATATGATCTCGGCGCACAGTTTCGGTGCCTTCGGTTAATTGACCGAAACTGTGCGCCGAGATCATATTTTAATATTTTAAAGAAATTTTGCGGTCGAAATTATAATTTTATTATCTACTTAACATCTATTAAAAAGGGAAAGGAAATTTTTTTTACGCATTTTTACACTTGTAGTACAATCACAAACGATGCAGTGTTATGATAGAATACCTAAACCAAATTTAAAAATGTTAATTGAAAAAATAAAAAATTAAAAAAATATAAAATAGACTGCATTGAACATAAAAAGAAACAAATTTAAGTGTTAATGTAAGTTCAGATGTGGTAAAACTTTCACTTTTTAATGCTATTTATATATGATGTGCCAATGTTACCCGGTTATGGGGTATCGTTGGCACATATTTAACATGTATTAAAAAAGGTTAAGGACAAAAATTTTAAGCATTTTGACAGTTGTAGTGCATTCACAAAAGATACAATGTTATGATAGGATACTTAAAGCAAATGTAAAAATGTTAATTTTTATATTATATAACAAAATGGATCAAAAACCTGCCAATGTTCCCCCATTTTACGGTACGAGTCGCCAGTGATAAAGTGGGACTTACCCCCCGGTTTCAGGGACGAAACTAGGGGGGGGGGCAGCAGGTGTTTTTGCCCCGGGCGCCGATTTGCGGGGGGCGCCAAATGAGAAATCTTTAGAGAAAATACATAGTTTTAGAAAAGCTACATCAATGCCTTTATTCGGATTTATATATTACGTTATTCCATTGGAAATAAAGGAGATACACATTTTATGGAAAAGTAATTAAAATTTAGTAATCTGTTATCAAACAATAATAAACAAATTATGTTACCTGCGATATGTGTGAAATTAGTTAATAAATGCGTTTATTATGCCTTTTATATGTAAAGTGTGGACTGAACCTTCTAAGGTGGGCGATACAAGGTTGGAAAATGTTGAGGGAGTGGGGGCGCCAAATAGAATCCTTGCTCCGGGGCGCTTACAACCTAGTTTCGTCCCTGCCCAGTTTATCAATAAAAATAAAAATAAAATGGCTAGCGGGAATTGCGAGGTAACGTTAGAACTGGCTCAGATGGAAGACGCGATGGATTAAAGTGGTTCATTCAGTGGGTAACCCTTAACCCTTCGTTGACACTCTGGGCGTGAACCACCCATAAGCTGATTTTGAAGCTCTATATTCAAAACCAGCTGACCCGTTACCCGGTTTCACCCGGGAATTATTTATGATGAAATAAAAAAGCCTAAGAGAAAAAATAAATAGCCTATCATCTAATCTAGGGCGTATGTGATGCATACTCAAAATTTCATTGAAATCCATTCAGCTGTTTAGGAGTGAAAGAACCACAAATAAACAGACATCGTTTCGCTTTTATATATTAGTAGGGATAAATACCTTTTTTCCCAAGCCCGCTTACGAATTATTTTCTTTCTCAAAATATTATATCCGAACCTCAACTCTGTAGATTTGTAGCTTCTAACATTGAAATTTGTAAAATTTACAATTTTTTAAAGATTTTCCTCATTTTTCCTCAACATTTAGTAATCTAAATTTTTTTACAAAAACTGTGTTAAAAATTCAATCGAAAAACTATTGGAATACATTTAAGAGACCTTGAAATTGAGTCCTGATTTTTTTCATAAAAATTGGATTCTTCAGATGAGACTGGCAGTCGTTAAAAAATTGCTCTGAGTGTGAGCCACCCATGTATGTCAAAGTTGATCGAAAAGGGAAATGTGTCGACGAAGGATTAACCGGTGACGTCCGACTTCACTAATTTTACACTATTAAGTCTAAATTTATTTTTAATATACAGACACTGAAGTTATTACTGCCTTTATTACGTATTTGAAGAAATACTTCCGCACGTTTCGTTCAAAACCGCTGAGAGATATCTTCGCGAAACGAAGAAGAATGTAGGAAAAATAATTCTGCTGGAGTTTCTCTCCCAGACTCCGCGTCACCGGTTAAGGGTTAACGCGCTTCTTCTCCGAGAAAACAGGTGTAACGTTAATTACGTAGCGGCACGCGCGGCGTTAAGCCTCGGGATGATTCTGTTCGCAATAATTGCTTGTAAGTTAAGGGTTTAGGGCCGTTGCACTTGTAAGCGACACTCTGATTTCACGGGGATGCCGTAGGAATGCCGGTCGGTGGGGAGGCGAGATGCCAGGGCGAGGGGTACTCCGCGTAAATAAAGTATTGTCGCGTGCTACCGTCTAACGTTCCTCTTTTTCCTCGTCTACACACACCCACCCCCGGATAATATTACTGTCGCGATTATCGACCGATACCGCCGATGCATTGTCAGACAAATACCTGTGGTAGGGTAAACGCACCAGTAAATGAACAGTTAAGGCTAATGAATGAACGCTACTGTAAAATTATTTTTGCACCGCGATTGATTCCACGTGCCGGAAAAAATTGTTTGGATATGAAGCAAGAAATAATAATAATAGTTTATTTGACGGACATAAAATCCACTTATACAAAGAAAATGGCAATGAAGCAATAAGCAGTAAAGCCTTAAGGGGTAACACCACTCTAGAAGCAGAAAAAGAAGACCTAAATTTGACAATTTATTTTGTGAGTTTGACAAACGGAATAGAATTTCTTTTCAGAGGGTTTATTTAACACATATTGAAGTACGAAAAACAATTTTTATTATTGCCATTTTCATGCAAAATGGCGGCAACAGAGGCCGTCGTCGAAAAAAGGGTTTTTGAAAACGCCGCTACGGGAGGACGGATTTCTCGGCATGTATGAGTCCTGGAACCAAAAATAAAAAAAATTTATAATCTATATACAATGGGCTTTGGAAGTACGTAGCCGTTTTCTGATTGAATGTAAACTTTTCTTTTATAAGCAATTTAATGCTCATTTTTAGGGCAAAGAATCGATTCATTTCTTAAAAAGTGCACCACTTCCACAAAAAATGATTTAAAAAAATAACCCTACGTACTTCCAAAGCCAATTGTATATAGATTATAAATTTTTTTTATTTTTGGTTCCAGGACTCATACACACCGAGAAATCCGTCCTCCCGTGGCGGCGTTTTCAAAAAAGGTTTTTCTCGACGGCGGGCTGTGTTGCCGCCATTTTGCATGAAAATGGCAGTAAAAAAATTATTTTTCGTACTTCAATATGTGTTAAATAAACCCTCTGAAAAGAGATTCTATTCCGTTTGTCAAACTCACAAAATAAATTGTCAAATTTAGGTCTTCTTTTTCTGCTTCTAGAGTGGTGTTACCCCTTAAATACAAATGGTACAAATGGTAGTCATCAAGGCAGTTTCACCATGACACGCTAAACAATGTATCTCCGAAAAAGTCTAAGTAGACTCTCTTAACAAGAAATGAAAAGAAGTCTCTAATTAATTAGTCGCTTACTTGAATAACGTATTTTACTCATTTTAATAAAAAACCTTCATTCACTGGTACGCGTTCATTTACTGGTACATCCACCCTATACTGCCCCCCGCGCGGGGTTTTTTCGAGAGCTATTCAATCGCGAGAATCACGCTTTAGTAATCCCGATTAATTGGCCGTGTCAGGCGGGAAACGATCGATTCCGCTCGGCCGTCGCCTCTCGCCGTCGTGTTTTAATAATTGTCATTCTTACCCCTGCGGCGCTATTATCCAGTCGTCCCAGCCTAATTGAGAGAAGTTCACGTAGAACCTTTGCTTGCAGCACTGGCCCTTTATAGCGCCGCTGCACTCCACCGCCCGTCTTCTAACCCTTTTCACCGCCGCCGGGTCCGTGCGAACCACCAGGAAAGGTCTGTCCGGGTCCTGAGCATCTGAAACGCCGTGAATCGAAAGAGGAAGGTGAGGATCGTTGGTCAGTTGCCTGGGGAGCGAGCAGCGAGGGTTGCCGGTACCTTTTGCGTTTAACGAGGACTCGATGACGTGCGGCGAGTGGCCGTCGAAGGTCGACACGTAGACGTGCGAGCCGCATCCGGTACAGTCGACCAGCAACGTCAACTTGTCCCTCGCCGTGTCCCTGTTCGACGTGTACCAATTGCTCACTACCCTGGTCACGTCGAACTTCAGCCAGCCCAGTTGGCCGACGTTCGCCCCGAGGGACGTCACCATCTCCAGGTGTTGCCCGAGCTCCTGCGAAACCGTGCGGGTAAGTATTAGCATTCACGCTCGCTGGCGGAACGAACGCGGACGGCGCAGGCTAAGTACAGATTTCTAGACGGTGCTATTTGAAAGCTTCCCGATCGGCTGAAACCCGCCAACGGTAGCCGGTAATATTGGACAAATTATTGGTAAGGCGGCTTAAGATTGCGGCACGTTTTAACGTGATTAAATTCATAGAAATCGGATCAAGCCGCGGCAGCCCTTCCGCTCTTTCTGTCGTCTGTGCTCGCGGGGGCCTAGAAAGAATCGAGCAGTGGCGCACTCAGAGGGGAGCGAGGGGCTTTGGTATAAGCCACAATAAAATGGAAACTGGAGGTTAATGTAACTAAGACTGAAGGAATTCAAGAGGTTTGTAAAAAGAAAAGACAACTTCATTTTATTCTGTGAGTACATTTTTAAAAAGAAAAGAAAATTGAATTTTATTCTTTAAATAAATTTGCAAAATGAAAAGAAAACTGTATTTTATTCTTTTAATAAATTTTTAAAAAGAAAAGAAAACTGGATTTTATTCTTTAAATCAATTTTTAAAAAGGAAAGAAAGCTCAATTTTATTATTTGAGTTAATTTTTAAAAAGGAAAGAAGACTAGATTATATTCTTTAAATAAATTTGCAAAATGAAAAGAAAACTGTGTTTTATTCTTTAAATCAATTTTTAAAAAGGAAAGAAAGCTCAATTTTATTATTTGAGTAAATTTTTTAAAAGGAAAGAAGACTAGATTATATTCTTTAAATAAATTCGTAAAATGAAAAGAGAATTGGATTATATTCTTTAAATAAATTTGCAAAATGAAAAGAAAACTGTATTTTATTCTTTAAATAAATTTTTAAACAGGAAAGAAAACTCAATTTTATTCTTTGAGTAAATTTTTAAAAAGGAAAGAAAAGTGGATTTTATTCTTTAAATAAATTTTTAAACAGAAAAGAAACTCAATATTATTCTTTGAGTAAATTGTTAAAAAGGAAAGAACACTGGATTACTTATATAAATTTTCAAAAAAAGAAAAGAGACCTGGATTTTATTCCTTGAGTAAATTTTAAAAACGAAAGAAAACTAGATTTTATCCTTTAAAATAAATTTTCATAATCACCTAATGAATTCTACTGAATAGCAATTAAAAATTCGGTTACCACCACTATTAAATCCTGAGTGGGTTACCGAAGGATACTAAAACGTAAGCGAAAGAAAGCAGCAAGTAGTAGATACGCGGAGCGGGATTACCTTTCCACGCAAGTGCGTGGTGTTGCCGCAGTGCACCCTGAACACCCACAGAGTGATGTTTCTTTGGTTGGTTTGGCCCTGCCGATGGTGCTGATAGTGATGGGCATGCCTGAACTCGACACGCGCCCAAAGCGTGGCCCTCTTGATCCTCAGAGGTTCCAGTGCCGGCGTCCCGCTGGACATCGGGAACTCCAATAACGGCTGTCCGTTCAGCGTTCGTCCTGCGAGCAACAGAACATTCGCTCGATCAGAAAAGGAACGCGTCGCGAGAATCGCCGCAACTTCCCCCGGCACTTCTCTTTTTCTCCTCGCGCGAAAGTTATCGATTTTTTGGATGCGCCCCGTGAACCAACAGCTCCACCCCCGCCGAGTAAGTAAACCTGTCGGCGATCGTAACTTCAGCCTCTCCGAGTTCTAGCTGCGAATAAACGCGCCGCAGCCGCGCGGTCCCTTCGCATTACTCGTCGGCTTTCGTAAATTTCCGCCAGCCTTTCGAACCGAGCTGCTCCTTCGCCGGTCGTACAATCCCTTATCCACCTCGACAGGTCGAGAGTTACGATAGACGATCGAGAGAAGCCCTTCGCCCTAAAGCGCCGCGAGGCGCTCGCCCTCCCGAATACTCGGGGCGAACGTATGAGCCCGGCGCGTTCGATTCGTTCGATTCGTTCGATTCATTCGAGTCCCCGTAACTTTTAATCATCGATCCAGGAACGGTCGGGAGGAAAAAAGGAAGCAAAGAAGCTTGGAGCGGGCAACGACTGTAGCGGTCAGAGGGTGGATTTTTCAGTAGGCGACTCGTTCTTTTTGCTCCCGATGTCCCTCTGGCCACCCCGTCGCCCTCGCGACCCCTGCTGTCGCGGAGTGTAGTACAAACCGCGCGACAGAAAGTAGAAAGAGACGCCGGGTAGGAGGAGTGGGAAAGAGAGACAGCGGTGTAATGCACCGAGCGGTTCGAAGCGTGTTGTGTTTCTGTGCGCGTCCGCGCCTCTGTGTGTGTCTGTGTGTCTGTGCGCGCGCTCGTATCCGCGCGCCGGTGCACCCCCGACCGCACACGGAGAGCCGCGATGAAATACAACACGCGTGAGCACGCGCACGTATGCACGGCGTGCACGTACAGAGCGTAACAGGAGATACGTCGCGGGCTATCGAGCAACGGCGGCGAGTGTACGTGAGCATCGCTCGCTCGCGCGCGCGCGCGGATCTATCTGCGAATGTCTCTCTCTCTGCGGTGGTGTGCGCGCGTACAGTGAAAGCAGGGCGGCTTCATCCCTTAACGGTTTGGTGAGTCACGGACCGGGAGTCGTTGGAGGGGCGGGGATAAGCATGGGGTGTCTGCCGCCCGTCTGCCTTCCGCCTTCCATCCCCGCTCCTCCCCTCCTCCTCCTCCTCCTCCTCCTCCTCCTTTCCCTCCCGCCTTTCCACCCTTTCCTTCCCAACCCTTGTGCAGCCAGCCTGCAAGCACCACCGACACCGACATCGACACCGACACCGCCGAAGGCACCCCTGCCTGCGAGAGCCAACGACGCCCATGCCACCCCCCCGCGCGCTCGGATCGCCGCGCCGCGACGCCAGCCGCGGAGATATTCAACCTACCGGCCTCCCGGCTACGCGCTTAACCTTTTAAGTGCGGGACCGACCGATATACACCGTCGCTCCAAAGTCTCGGTTCCCGTAACTTTTTTTTACACCCTACGCGCCCCGCGTGCGAATCACCCTCCGCCCTCGCTTCGCCGAGGGGATCGAGGCTCCTTCCTCCGAAGAGTATTACACGCGAGTGTACGTAGATCGAGAGAGCTTGCTAGCTGTTAAATCACCATCGCCACGTACACCAGGCAAAAGTAGGTACTCGGAGCTTAGATATTCCGAGATACAAAGCTCGCTCGCGTTTCCCAGCCCCTCATCGCCACCCACTCTCTGTATTCGCGGCTACTCCTCGTCTCAAGTTCCCCTCGTTATCACGCGACAACGCCGTTTCGTCCTTGTCCCATGATCGATACGCGATCGTCCGTCAAGCGCCGCGAGATTTTGGCTCGCGGATCAGCCGGAGCTGCCACCAGACTAATCCCGGCTTCCTTGTTTCAATAAGAGCCGTCGCTTGTATGTTACCGAATTACAACGGTGCAGCTCGACCACGTACGTTCGTTTCGTTGGAGAAACGACGCGGCGCGGCGTCTTCCCTTCCTGTCTGGCCGATCCGTTCGATAGTCGTCGGGGGGAGGAGGGAGGGGGGGGGGCGCGATTGCGATCGCGGCAGCACGTTCGACGGATTTTTCGGTTCAGAAACGACGACAAGAACGGCACCGTCGCGCTCGTACAGATCCCGCTGAAAGGAGGGACGTCGGGATAACGGAACGGAAGAGCGAGGAGGAAGAAGAAGAAGAAAAAAAAAAGAGAGACACCCGGAATCTCGCGATTCCAGACACGAGCTTGCACGCAGCGTTTCCGCAATTCCCTTTTTTTGTGCTGACACACGCTGGATGCTTGTCCGCGCGGATTCCGCTGGACCACGGTCCACGCGTTTACGTCCCGTCGATGACTATTGTTACGGGGGAGGCTGTAATTCTTTCGCTACAGGCTCGAACGCGGAAGAGAGCTCCCCCTTCTTCCCTTTCGCCAATCAGGATGTAAGGTTCAGCGGAGCCGGGGCGAAATGGGGGGTAAGATGTTTTCTTGCCCTCTCGTCCGGAGAGAAAGAGGGAACGAGATAGTAGAGAGAGAGAGAGAGAGAGAGAGAGAGAGAGAGAGAGAGAGCGGAGAGACTTAATGAATCTGTAGCTACACCGCGCAAGTAGTATAACCAGGCAAGTAGTACGAGCGTAAAGCCTGAGCGGCCGTAAATATTAAATCGGGGCAAGCACCGTCTGTCGCTGCAGATTTAGACAGCCGATATAAAACGGCATCGGGAACAGCTCCATCCTCGATTCGTATTTTCGAGAACACACCGTGAAAAAAACGCGATCGATGGGGCATTAATGCTGCACAGTTATGTCGTTCCACATGGCGGACTCTCGAATAACTGCGCGCGGTACGCGCCGCTCGTGTCGCGCCCCCCGCGAATCACTCTTCTCGCGCCAAAGATTCATTCGCCCCCTCCCCCCCCCCCCCCTCGAGAATTCACGACATCTTCGCCCGCGGTGGCCCGTTATATTATTTCTTTATTCCAACGATATTGGAATCGAGCCGTTACGATCCGGGTCTCTCGTAAACCCTTATCGTAATTCCTCCGACCGATCGTCATCGTGCTCGCGGTCTCCCGGTGTTCCCGGTAATGTACCAGAGGGGGGTGGGTCGTGGAATCTTTGTCTTCCCCGGCGTCGCGTATGTGGAACGTATGTGGCGATTCGCGAAGGAGGACGGCGCGAAGCATGGCTCCGGAAAGCTTTTCGTCCTTGGCACGTGATCGACAAGAAGTAATTCGGATTTTCAGCGGTGAAATATCTGCGGCAAAAATCGCGACCAGAGGGCGATGGAATTATTGCCGGCGCATCTATCCTCCCCTTTTCCTCTATCGCCGCGAGTGGGGGAGAGGATTCGCGAGAGACTAAGTAGTGATTATTATTTTTTTTTTTATTATTAAGCGTCTTTATTGCAGACAAGAAAAAACAAGCAACGAAAGTAAACAAAGACACATGCACAGGCGAAGTTCAGTCACGACTGTTTTTCAAAAGGATTCTCCTTTATTCCGTGAAACGAGAGTAATCCCTGTTGGAGCGATCGTCGCGTTTAGTGATACAAACCGGCGCGATTAAACCGCAATTTACTGTATCTGCGAATATATTTCGCGGAATCGAAGGAAGCGTGTCTCGACCCTGTAAACAGATCGCGGAGACAATTACGAAGGAACCGGAGCGTCCTCGGTGGACAGCGAGCTTCCAATTAATCTGTTGCTCTCCTCTCCAGCCCGAAATGAAATGGTCGCACGTCCCGTCTAACCACCACCACCCCCTCCGCGAAACTGACTCCGCGAGCTGAATCTTGCCAATGAAAAATTTCCATTCGGTCGCGAACTTTCCGTCGGCGATCGAGCTTGCGATCCACTCGGCGACTTAATGGTCGCGAGAGCCCCACTCGCCCCGACGAATACTATCCAGAGGGGCGTCGTTCGACTTTCGTCCGGCCTCGCTCGAGTTTCGAGTGCATCGTGTGTCGCACTTTTCGAGGTCGGTACATCGGGTACTTCCCTGCCCTCCTCCCCTGCGCCGCAATGCGACACCATCGGGGATCTACATCCCCGTTCTCTCGCCGCGGGATAACATCGCGAGAGAGGGTTGTTAGCGTCGACGGGTTTCGCAGACACCTGTCTGTTTGCCTGCGAACCGATACCGCGTGCCTACCGAGGGGTCGCTTTTCACCCTCCGGGATTGTCGCGCGGCCTACACGCTCGCTAGCTGCTTGTATTCTGGCCTCGCGAATTTATCAGAGATCCTCCCTCGAGGAGGGGTGGAGAGGGGGACGTGTACGTGTAGCGAGGACTGCGAGGAGAAATATTTCTGGCAACTCCCTCGACCCTTTCGAGCCAGCACTGTTCCGGCCACGAGACGACTCGACTGAATCCCCGCGATCGTTCCAATTAACGCGACACGCTAATCGACTCTCGATGGACAGCAGAAGAATCGCCTTTTCGCGGCACGTCACGTTCCCCCGGTGTAATCTAGTGGAGAATTGACTATTTGCCAGCTCGACGACACACGGCATCGTTCTATAGCGCGCGCACATAACACGTTCAACGCTATCGAGCGAATCAACCTATTAGCACGGCCAAGGTGGAAGCGTTATAAGCCCCGCGAATCGAGCAGTGATTCCCAAGGATCGCGACGGCCCTCGCCGGCGCTATCGATCGCGCCCGCGATACACAAATCGACGGTAATGATTATTGCGGGTTTAAAGAAACATGGCTGCCTTTAAGCGACATCGAGATGGGCTTGCGTTTTACGAGTCTCTAGGAGAAATGAAAAAAGTAGATGCCGTCGTTAATTCTCTATTAAGCTCCGTTGGTCGGGGAGAAGAATCAGAGAGAGAGAGAGAGAGAGAGAGAGATGAAACGCGATTCTCCTTTGTCACGGTCCGCTCGGCATTACGATGCGCTTTATTCTATTTCTGATTCATATTTTTCCGGGCGATATTTCGGCGGAATAAAAACTTCCTCGCGCTGTATCTCCTTTTTTCCCATAGTCGCGATAGTCATGCTAAACTCAACGAAACCGTCATCTCGTATTTAAGTTGCTACCCCAATATTTGAATTAAAATCTGGCCAATCGTTTTCGTTCTTGACCGACGGATCTTTGGTGAAAATCAAGGACGAGTTGATTAGTCGGTGAAACACAAGACGAATATATATTTGCATTCGAAGGATAACTAATGGGGAAATTTCTCCATTTCTCGTGATTTTGAAATTTATACCATACTAGTTTTACTACTCGGCTTCGCTCGAAATTTAGATTCTGATTTTCTCAATTTTTTTTTGTGAAAATAGTCACGTTTATCTGGATTAGTCAGGCATAATAAACTGAGGCACATTTCGTCATCCCAGAGTTTATTGTTCGAAGGTTTTTAGACGACAGACAAACACACAAAGATATAGAAACCTTCTGCTTTATATATTACGATTTTTTTTGTTGCGAAACTGGTCAGGTTTATCTGGATTAATCAGGCATAATAAACTGAGGCACATTTCGTCATCCCAGAGTTTATCGTTCCAAAGTTTTTAGGCGACAGACGAACGCACAAAAATATAGAAGCCTTCTGCTTTAGGGTAAGTCGGAGAGAGATGGCCCAGTTTTTAAAAAAATCAGCACACCGTAAATTTAGTGGTTTTATAAAGGACAAAAATATATTTGCAAAAGGAGCGTGATCGAGCCATCTCACCCGCAGTGCCAGCTCGCCCGGAATTGCCCTATATATTAAGATTTCTCGTTGGTCCACAAAGATTCCACGTTTCGTGACATTCCCTATTTTTCCCCTCACCGTTCGTTTAATCCCGAAACAGGGGGTAGCATTCAATTTAGTAATTCCTCGATGAAAAATTCCGATGACGAATCCCTTAGAAGGTCGCGACCATCCCTACCGGAAGTCCCCGGAATATCGGTTCGCCGATGTGTTCCCAGCGTCCGTTCTTAGCCCGAATCCCCGTTCGGGTGTGGTGCTCGTTTTCTCTCGCTCTCCGTCGCTTCTGTCGGCTGCTCGTAATCGAGGTTAGCGCGATCGCGAGAGAACGTGCCCGTAAATTCGGTGCGGGAGCACGTCACCGAAGAAAAGAGGGGTCTCCTCGTCGCCAAGTTGTCCATTTAAGACGTCGCGCAGTATAGTAACGCCGGAGGAAAACCGCTACCGATCAACGCGGCGGAGAAGGGGGGTTGGAAGCATGGGAGGAGGAGGAGGAGGAGGAGGAGGGAGGGGGAGAACCGAGCGAGACAGTGAGAAAGAGAAGTGGAGCGGGGCGGGGGATTGCGGAAAAAGGGATGAGCGAGTAGGAAAGAGGCGGAATAAGGAGCCAACCGTCGCGGCGAGAAAAGGAGAGAGGAATCGAGGATACGGGTTCCTTGAGAGGAGATAGGAATCCTCGCGTGCTGGCCAAGAAGTTGTCTGCGAAAAGAACACCGATGTTACCGACTCTGCCGACTGACCGTATACCGATCGACCCTACCGGCCAAGCGAAACAATTGCAGGGAGGGGGGGATGAAGGGTGAGACTATAGTAGAACCGAGCCAGCCGGAAATCCATTAAGGTGATCGCGCAAGCAACGCGGAAGGACCGAATGGCAGACTCTTTGCCGATAAATTTTATCCGATTTTTGAACCTGCTCTTCCTGTCTTCCCCCGCCCACCATTCTCCCTTCGAGAATGCCTATTTCGAGGAAAATTTCTCTCGGCCGAGTGATCCTCCCCATGAAAAAGGGCCCCCCTCCGGTGGAAGTGGAAGTGATTCCAACGGGGGGGAGGCTTCCACGAAGGGAAACGTAGATTCCCGATTTCGCGGAGACAACGATATCGCTGTCACCGAGATACGTGGAACGATAAACGTAGATCCACCCCCGCCGTCGAGTTCGCGTCCTTGAGGGGAAATCTTCTGCGAAAGTTCTCCGAGACGGGGCTTCTTCTGTATATACCTACGTAGTTATGCAATCGCTGACTGGATGTAGACTGAATTACAGGCACGCGGGTCGTGTCTATCTCGTGGAAGGGAGGAGAAAAAATGGAAGAAAAGGGCAAGTATTTGGGGGGGGGGGGGGCAATTTCGGGCAGGAGCATGCCTGCCGGAGGGGCGAGGAGGAGCGAAAGCTTTTACCTCTTCGCAAACTGTTATCGCCCCGGCTCGTCGATGAATAAACGAAGGAAAAAATCCTATTTCACCGTCCGCCCGGATGAGTCGATCCGGCGGGAACTGCTGAGGCAACGTCGGCCGAGGAGCCGAGATAACGACGGACTTTCTCGCGAATTTTTATCGCTTCCACGGGACGAAGAGGAATCGAACACACAAATTCTCGGGCCCCGCCAGACTTCTCTATACGAGATTGCCCCGGCGAAACAACCGCGCCGGCCAATTCTCCGCCCTACACAAACGAAGGGAGGACGACTGGTCTCTCGAGTAGATGATCCAATCGTCGTTAACGACGAAAATCAGGAACGAGGATGCCGTCGACCAGCTCTAACCAGAATCGGCGTAAAACTTTTCCTACAGAGTGGCCAAAACATTTATCTCGTCCTTCGCACGAGCCTCTGCCTCGGAATTCTTCGAACGTCAGCAATACGAGGCAGAAAGTTGCTAAGTGTGGCATGAAATTTCAGCAGAGACTCTACTAATGTCGGGGCCAGATATATTGGCCGGTGAATTCGTTTTCGCAGCTAACGCACACCTATTCTGATGTATGTATCTCTACGCTAAGAGCTCGGTTTGGCCTACACGTTAAGAGCTTGGCGCTATCCCCACCACTTCTGGATCACTCTTTTTCTGGCAAGGCCAGAGCGAGTCAGAAAACGTTGAGAATAGAAGAATACTCCTCACAACGCACACCTATTCTGATGTATGTATCTATACGCTAAGAGCTCGGTTTGGCCTACACGTTAAGAGCTTGGCGCCATCCCCACCACTTCTGGCGCACTCTTTTTCTGCCAAGGCGAGAGCGAGTCAGAAAACGTTCAGAATAGAAGAATGATGTAGGTATGTATTTCTCCGCTAAGAGCTCGGTTTGGCCTACACGTTAAGAGCATGGCGCCATCCCTACCACTTCTGGTTCACTCTTTTTCTGGCAAGGCGAGAGCGAGTCAGAAAATGTTGAGAATAGAAGAATACTCCTCACAACGCACACCTATTCTGATGTACGTATCTCTACGCTAAGAGCTCGGTTTGGCCTACACGTTAAGAGCTTGGCGCCATCCCCACCACTTCTGGCGCACTCTTTTTCTGGCAAGGCGAGAGCGAGTCAGAAAACCTTGAGAATAGAAGAATACTCCTCACGAAACTCACCGGCCAATATATCTGGCCCCGACCTTAGACTCGTCGAGCCACGAAGAAGGCCTCGAGTCGACTCGCGGAGGTGTTAGCCTCTCGGCAGAAACGAAACAATTCCCTCGCCAAGTGTCAGAAGATTTCTCAAGGTACAATAGAATTGGGATCTCACGATCAAACGCAAGATCCACCTGTTAAAGTATCAAAGTTCTTTCCGAAGAGCGATAGAGAGGAATAAAGTGCTGCTCTTGTAAACGTCCTTGCTTCCCTCTTCCCATCCTCACTGGATTCCCTCGGCCACCGTAAACTATCCTCTTAGCGTCCTTCCCGCTAAGTGCTATTTAACATAATGGCTTCCTCTACTTTTATTTAAACGATCCCACTTCTTCGGAGGGTCACTTTCTCCTTCCCCGATTTCCCCGAGTACTTTCATCGGAGGTCGGCGGCGACAGTCGATCCTCCCTCGGCAATCAATAGACGCGAGTTACCGCTACGAACGGAGAACGATCTTTCGACGAGATTCGATCTGTGGGGTGGCATACCAGCCGATCAGTTCCTTCGGGGGAGGCTGAAGGATGTAGTATCGCGCGGGACAGCTCATCGATGAACCTGTTCAAAGTCGTTACTCCGGTGGAACAGGGTTGAAGCGAGTGGGCGAGAATGAGAGACAGAGTAGTTAGCCTCGACACCTGGCGGTGGACGCCTGGCGAAACCGCCGACCACGTTGTCGCTCGCTCGTCGACGACCCGGGCGCGAAACTAATTACACCGCGGCACGGTAGCGCAAGCGATCGACGCGGTAGCACCGCAGCCTCGCGATATATCGCATCTTATAGGGCCGGGGCGAGTGACCGTAATACCGTCAGTCAAATAAGAGGGTCAGATATAGCTGGTTGGTAACCCTGATCCAGATCTATCGCCACGTGGTCGCGTCGCTGTGTACCGCGTATCGCGCCTGGCCATTTCAATCACGTGCAGCGTGAACTCTCTCTCTCTCTCTCTCTCTCTCTCTCTCTGTCTCACTCTCTCTTCGGTGCCCATTGATCCAGGGATGCGCTCGATCGGCGCGATATCCTCCTTCGAACCACCGCTGGCGCACGACTCTCGGGGCTCCGAGAGGCGCGCTTCGCTCGGCCATCGATTCGTTTATCACGAGGGCTCGATTCACGGTGAATAAAAAAAAAAGGGTAGGGTATACGCACCAGTAAATGAACAGTTAAGGCTAATGAATTGAACGCTATTATAAAATTATGTTTGCAGCGCGATTGATTCCACGTGCTGCAAAAAATTCTTTGGATATGAAGCAAGAAATGAAAAGAAGTCTCTAATTAATTAATTATTATATTATTATAATAACTTATTTTACTGATTTTAATAAAAAATGTTCATTCACTGGTACGTGTTCATTTACTGGTACATCCACCCTACGTTCGCGATAACGGAGCGGAAGCATCGGTCTTCCTGCACGGAAAAATGTTTTAACCCTTGAAAACAGTGCTTGTCGTACACTGTTCAGATGAGTGCTCGGTCATCATGCGGTAACGTGTTCAGCACCGTTGCTCTCGATGTGCGTACAGTATGTATGTACCATGCGCGCATCGAAAACAACGACGAACGGTGAGCACCGAAAATATCGGTGCTCGCGCATCGAGAGCGACGGTGCTGAACACGTTACCGCGTGAAGACCGAGCACTCATCTGAACAGTGTACGACAAGCACTGTTTTCCAGGGTTAAAACATTTTTCCGTGTGGAAGCGATGGTCTACGGCGGCGACTGTCGCGTGCCTCGCTGTCATCCGCGTCGTAACTATCATCGTCGAGGCATTGCGATAGCTGGGGTTGGCTCGCGCCACTCGCCGCGTTACCGCAATTACCGATCCGACCCTTTCAATGGCTATCCCAGTTCCCCAGTTCCGGTGGACAAAGATGGTTAAGCACCGAGAGTAAAGTCCCCCGTAACGAGCGACTCGATTAGAAAGCGACCACCGTCCGTCGGAATTTTTAACGGATCGGCGACAGTTACAAGTTGTACCGACTACCGATACCGCGGTGGTTTATAGCGAGGGCGGGCCACTTTCCTGCCGCTGCGTTTCATATTCGGAAAACTGAAAACGCCGTCGCTTTAGGGCCGTAAAGTTTGATCGATTGACTCTGCGGAAAATGCGAAACGCGTCTGAGGCGGGCGTCGGGGGCTGGGCGTTTCCCGAGCCAAAGCATCCCCCCCCCCCCCCCCGACGCGAACAATTACGCGGAATCATACTCTTTTGTTGAGGGATGATTCAGAGGCTGGTCTCATTGTAGCTCGGCTTCCCGTTCGAAGGAAAGTCCGCTTCCATTCCCCTGGACCAGTATCGCGGGATCATTAATTTGACCGGATAACGGGATCGCGCGTTGCAACCCTTAACCCTCGTCCGAGGATCCCGGCCGCTTCTTGTGTCGCTGGATACCAACCGCCGAGGAGAGCTATGCAAGCGGCGTGGTGAAAAATGATCCCGACGTCGGCGGGTGGAAGTGGCCGCTGGGTCGGCGAACGTGGCGAAGCAAGGGGCGGGTGGGCGGGGAAATCCTAATTTTTTTCGCGAGCGAAAAATCCGTCGCGGAAGCGCGCCAATCTCGGATCACGACGATTAAATGAATTGGGTACACGGGGTTGGTGAACCGGAAAATCCACGCATTTTCGCGTCGCTGGATCGCGGCGACTCGCAGTCGGATTTTTTTCTCTCGCGGCAAGTCGAGGCGGAGGACCAGGGGCACGCCGCGTGAGCAGATAAAAGCGGCTAGGCGATAGCGGGGGCCTCGAGTCGACGGCGTGGAGGAGAAAGAGAGAGAGAGAGAGAGAGAGAGAAAAAAAAATACAACGGAGGCTGGGAGAAGGACGGAGGGAAAAAAAAGGCGGGGGACAGGAGACGGAGGAGAGACGCGAATAAAAATGAAAAGAACGAGGGGCGCGGAGGAGAGGCGGTATCTACATCTAGGCGAAAAGGGAGCAGCAGAGACAGAGGGACCGCGAGAAGAGGGAGAAACACACCCTCGATTTCTATCCTGGAGCGGAGAGCGTAGCAGGACGAGGAGAGTCAAGAGGGAATAAAGGGGGTGTAGGAGATGTACGAAGAGCGGCGCCCAGCTGGAGCCACGTGCATCGATCTGACTACAGGCGCCAGCCGTCCTATCCGTCGGCTCGTTCGTCCATGAGTTCGACCCTGTCCCACTCCAACGCATCTCCAACCGTTCCATCCCATCCTCAACATCCTGTCAGCCTCCATGCCCCGATATTCCCCGATATTCCCCGATATTCCACGATAGCGGGAAAGAGAGGACAGCCGAGGGATCTCCCTTTTTTTTTTCTCTCTCCTCTCCCTCCCTCTCTCTCTCCCTTCGCGTCACCGCCTGGAAGGTCGTGCCTTAACCCCTGCGCGTCCTGCCCCGATGAGTTTGTCTCTCGGATTCCCTCAGGTTGAACGAACTCGGTGGCTCTCGTCCACGACTTTCTGAAACGCGATTTTCCCCGCCCTCTTCTCCCACCCAGCGCCACCCACGCCGCGGCGAATCTCGCTCCCCTCGAAGAAACGCGATTTTTGATCGGAAGAAGGATCGGTTCGAGAATATTCCGCGGAATCGTTGCCACCCTCCCCCTCGGAGCCCGAGTAAGGTTTAAGCTTTCGAGATACATATCCCCGTATGGTCTTCGGAAATTTTTCGCGACCATCCAACCCCCAAGGATCGTGAAACTTTTTTACGAATCGCCGCGAGTTTACTGCTCGCGTCTAATGATTCCGCCGGGATCATCGGGCAGATTGACGTTACAGGGGACACCGTTCTTACAGTTCCGAAGTACGCATTCCGCGGTCGCCGCGAGCAGACTCCAGTGGTCTTAAAATCTGATGGTCGTTTTAAATGGCCGGGTAGAACGGGATCGAATTCACGGGACTCCATTCGGAGAACGAGGTACGGCGGTGCGTTGGCCGACCTAGAATTTTAAGAAATTTCGAATCGCCAGGGTTTTAATGAATTTTAGAAAAGGTATCTGCAACGAGATTTCTGTTGATCGTGCGGTGGAATTTTGATCGCAGCCTCGGAAGGGGCTAAAAATTATTCGCCGAGATCGACCGGGCAAGATCCCCGCGGCGAAGGAATTCGACCCTGTCCCGCTCCGAACTATCCCTCAACTAGTTCATCTGCTTCTGATTCTGGTTCGTCAGCCCCCGACGTTGTGACCTTCCGAGACTTTCCAGCACCCTCCAGTCTACCGATCCGTCTGCGCGCTTAAATCCCCTCGATACCAAGAGCGCAAACCCTTCGGGCGATGCATTTAAAGTACGATCCCTCTCGTCAGAAGAATCCTTAGAGCTCCTCGTGGCCGGGCGACTCGATACGGAATCGATGGAAATCTATTAAAAGTCCGAGTAACGGGTTCCCACTTCGCTCCGTTAGATCCTGCCGAGTGGCCAACGTGAACGAGGTCTCGAGAAGAGCACTTGGTTCCGCGATGCCTCGGAAGAGGCGACCTTGGCTACTCTATTACCGGCGAGAGCAGGCGATACAGATGGATTTTAACGGATTAACCCCCGCGCCGCTTAATGCACTCCCGATTGCACTCGCGGTTACGTGTGCCGTTATTGGGTTTATTACGTAACCGGGACGGTCGGACTTTCGAACGAGACGGGCGCGGGAAGAAAGCTAGCGGGAAGCTTAGTCAAAGGAAAATAGATCAATCGGATGGCCGGAGTGTTCGCGAGCCTTGGCATAGTTTTCTAGTCGAAGAAGAGAAATTGCCCTTGGGGTGGAATAGTTGAGCCTCGGGGGAGCTGCGAGCGTCGCGCCCGCGGAGCTACGTACGCGAGAGCTGCGCGTACGAATTAAAAGAGCGCGAGAAGTGCTCGGCTGCTTGGGGGAGCGACGAGACGGAGGGATGATCCAAAAAATAACTCATACATTTTCAACCGCGTTGACTCGGGGGAGAGAGAGAGAGAGAGAGAACCGAGGATGGGAGTCTCCTGTTCTGTTCCGCCTCGCCTCGAGACTGCCTTGCGTGCGACGAATTACGAGCTACCACCGCTCTCCGGAGCTTTCATAAAGAATTGCGTTCGGGAGAGCCTTGGCCAAGTCCTTTTAAAAGAGAACAACCGTTGAGCGCGTATAATGGCCAGACACTGTGACAGGGATCTCTCGTCTACGGGAACATCTCATCCGGCAATGACAAACATTCTAAGAAATCGCCCGTCGCGACGATCCCCCGTTTATTACGCGTCGCGCGCCCTTCGCCCCCTTCAGCCCCTTCGTTTTCCACTCTCCTCTCGGGCTTTCCACGTCCACCGTGGATTCTCGCCCCACGGACACGGGACAACTTGGCGCGCTAAAGTGATTCGCAAAGGAAAAGCGATAGAAGCATAAGAAGCGTGAATGAAACGTCTATCGGGATAGAAAATTATCCGACCTCGATCGATTTCAGCTTGTGCAGGAATCGTGCGAATCGACGACGCACGTTACGAAGGGGTGACTTGTCTCAGATGCTTCTCAAGACACCCTCAACGTTTCTCCAATCGCACTGCACTGGGCCCTGAGAAACGATATCGTCGACATGCATGTTCCCGTCTACATTCCGCTTCGATGCATCGTGTTTCGGTGCTTCGTATCCAAGTCCAGCGAAGGGAAATTAACAGTCGGAAATTAAGAAAGAAACTGTTGTTGGTAATATCGCGAGGCGCAGTGGCTGCGATCGTCTACGGAATCGTGACGCATTCCGCGTAGGAAAAGTCGATTAAGGACCCCGACGTGGCTCGCGCCTAGCTCCGTTAAAATCCTCCCAAAGCCATAAAACGAGCAATTCCAGTTTCTGCTGTTCGATCGATCGGAGCCCACCTCGTTTCGATGACCCCGCTTGCACATGGTAAAACAATTAGCAGGGACGTTCCGGGGACAGGCTGAGAAATCGGCGAAGACTCGCGAAGCAGGGTTAACGGGGGAAATCGATGCGCTCGGTTTCAATTCAACAACCGGGTGGATAAAATATTCAGAAGGTCGCTCGACATTAATACCCGATCGGAACTTTCGTGGAAAAGTTTGTGACGGGCGAGCGTGTCTGAGAGGAGCTCGAAGAAGAAAACAGGTGGAGAGAGACGGGGCTTTGTGGGCGCAGAGGGCGCAGAGGGTGCAGAGGGTGCAGAGGGTGCAGAGAGCGCAGAGAGACAGACAGATGGGGGGGCGGAGGGTGAGAAAGAGGCACGCGAGCGGTGCTCGGATACGCGCGCGCGGATGTAACTAATTAACCAGGGCAAATGATTCTTGGCAGAGCGTTGCGTGGGGCCGCCAGCCATGCGGACCAGCGAGCTGGTCGTCTGTTTCCAGGCGCGACTGGTAATACATTGTGCAATTCCCTGTCAAGAGTAATGGTTTCCTCTTGAACATGAAAAACTCGAGGCACAATAAACCCCCGAAATTATGACTGCAGGCTTACGGCACCGGGATCGTTCGGCAATGCCGGTAGAATGGCCCCGAGAGATGGCCTCCGCGACGGCAAAAGGGGTTGAAAGGGGACAGGCAGGGAGAAAAGAGAAGCCGGAAGGCGGAGAAAACGGGCGACGACGACTACCAAGCTATTCGCGTCTCCGGCCGGGGCCCTTAAGCGACGACGAATTGCCCGCGAACGCTCCGGCGAATTACTGTTTTGCGATATTCCACCTTGAAATCCTCGATCTCACCCCCGATCTTTTTTCAATCTTTTCCCCCTTCGAGTGGCTAATTCCCTTCTCTCCTTCGATAACAAGTTTCAAAAGGCAAAGCCGACGGTCCTCGGCCGCCGCTCTTCCCTTCTCCCTCCGCCCTGACTCGTCACGTCCCTCTTCCCAGTTTTCTTTCCACCGACGCGATCGTCGACGCCGCGTCGTCGGTCGTCGTTATCGCCCTCGTCGTCGACGCCGTCGACGCCGTCGTCGTCTGCGAAGATCTCGCATTCGTCCTTGACGGCCGGCGAAATGGTAACGCGACTGGTGGCGCGGTTGTCGACGGCTGTTGAGACGCATAAATTCTTATGGTGTCTTATAGTCCAAGTGTGCCGGAATGGCCCATCCGTCCGTCCCACGGTGGCGAGAATATAAACGTTGTTTTTACACGCCGTCATTACTCACGCACTGTAAAATTCTCGCGCTACCCTTGCCTCGCGGGGCCGTCGCGAATTCCGCATCGCCGGAAATCCACCGGCGCTCTTCTCTCCCCGATGCTCAAACGGACGAAACAGCTTTCTATCGATTCTAAGTGGCGAGCATCCAGCCTCGAACGTTACTTCTCGTAACTACTTAAACAGGCAGCATTTGCTCGTTCGAAACTCGATTTCGCAACCCTTGCTTTTAATCCACTGGCCGGTAAAATTTCGACAAAGGAATCGATCGATCAATTAAACGCGCGCAATTTCCAAGTTCTATTCAGCCGAGCGCCGAAAAAATTCGCTCGCGAAGCGCGTGCAGATTGGTCATTGATCGAGTCGCGTTGCCCGCGAACGCTAAAGTGCCGTTGCGAATTCAATAAGGTAATGGCTTGCCATTCGCGGAGCTGGAAAAACTGCGGCCACTTTTTTCTTCTCCCCGCAGGGAGAAATCGGAGAGCCGGTGGAGGCGACTTAATTTGATTATTCCTACGAATTGTTTCCCCACTCGGGGATACCAGTCGCTGGGAACAAAGAATACTCTCGTCCCTGAATCTTCCTTCCTTTCAGCCTAAAGGCCGTCGCGCGTTCTGGCTCCGGATACGAATAGAAGAGTTTATGAACAATTGATTCTCGCGGAGCAGCGACAGTTAATTTGCTTCGATTCTCTTCGCTCCGCCAAAACGCGCGACAGACTTAAGGGTACGTTTATGTTGGAGCTGGGAACGAAACTATAAGAGCTTTTAAATAATAAAATTATAATTTCGACCGTAAAATTTCTTTAAAATATTAAAATATGATCTCGGCGCACAGTTTAAATTTAATTGACCGAAACTGTGCGCCGAGATCATATTTTAATATTTTATAAGAGCTTTTATCGTTGGTCATCTCTTAGAAAACGTAGATCTGCTCGTTGCTCCGACATAAACACTTCAATTATAAAACAATATAATGTGGCAGCGCCTACTGATTGCAGATCTAATATTCCTATTCAAAATTCTTAATCAAAACAGCAGGTATGCTGAACCTCGCCCACTCATCACTTGATTCGTGTAACTTGTTGTGAATAAAGACGATTTATTATTATTATTATTATTATTAAATTGTCCCCAACTGTTGGGGTTAATTAACTTTAGTATACTGGCCAGGCCGTTGCGAAATTGTCCGCTGTTCCAGGTGAAATTTTACAGAACTAAACTTCACCTCAGGGACCCTATGACTAGAGTAGGGTAAAGGACACCTGACCAATTACTGTCGCCTGAAGCTATTTTACTTAAAATAACGAATAAATAAACTATAGTATATAATTTATAGCATAGATTATAGGTTGAATTACATAATTCTTTTTGTGTATGACTTTACAAAGTTGTAGATGCACCATTTATGGCCACTTTGAGGATTTCAGTGACTTTCGTAGTAATTATCTTTAAAATTCTACTTCAAATCAGGAAACTAAAAGTTTTACTAAATTTTACACTATCTTCACTATTAATATCTAAGTTGCCATTAACTGGAGAAATCGTTAAAGAATTAATAAAGTTAAAAAAATATAAGAAATCCATTTTTCACCGTTTGTGGCCACTTGCCACTTTTCGCGTAAGCAATAAATGTAACCTTATATTTCTGCTGGTGTACTAAAGAAAATATTTACGGTTTGAAATTCTACACATAATTAAGTGTCTGCAAGCAATTTCGAGTTAAAAAAACGCGATAATTATGCAAATGGCCAAGAACGGTACATCTACCCTATTTATTTGTTATTTTAAGTAAAATAGCTTAAGGTGACACTAATTGGTCAGGTGTCAGTAATTGGGTCCTTTATCCTATGTCCGTGCGGGAATGACTTAGCCGTCAGTATTAGCTTTTTCGGCACTTCAATCGAGGCTTTTAAACGTTCAGCGGTATCCACTCTTTGTACGCGGAATTGAATCACTTGGGGGTATCGCTTTCAGAGATTCCTACTTGTCGATATAGTCTCGATGGATACTGAGTTTCTCTAGTCTGTACACTATGGTATTTACTTTCTGCGTGTATAATGGGCTTATCCCGTAAAATAAATAAATAAATATGTCATGAGTGGGTTTTTTGAAATTTTTCCCCTCAGCAAATTTTTTAAAGCGATACTTCATGCAGGTTACCCCAGCCCTATGATCACCTTTGCTGGTAAGAAGACTATCGCTCCCAGGAACAGTTTTAAAACACAGAGAACAAACGAAAAAAAAAAAAATAAATAAATAATGTGTTTCGAAGCTTCGCTCTTATCGCTCCGATCGTTTATCGTAGCTCCGACATGAAAGTACCCTGAATCGTTAGTCAGCGCGAGAACAGAGACTGGACCGAGGCTGCATGATTGTTTGACAACAGTGACAGGCGACGAAATCGTTTGGAACGCCAGTAGCAGGCACGTAGACGTCATTAGAAAACTTGTTAACGAGACCGTAGTTGCCGCTGTCGCGGGGAATGCCAGAATTTTTTTCCACCCCCTTTGGACGAGATCCGTGTAATCGTGAATTCGTCTCCCGCGCTCCAAGGAGAACGTAATTACACGCCGCGTCACGGGAATCCCAGCGGTTTCTCTGGATCGTTGGAAAACCTTACGGTCGCGATGGTGTCTCGCGTCGCCCGCACCGTCGCGTAACAGCCGCGGGGAACGTTAACGAGCTTTCGTCTGCGACTGATTGCATTCCCTCCCCCGCGTTTCCAGATTGATCTCCGCGGGCGTCACGCACGCAAGGTGCGCATAAAGATCGCACCGCAATTAGCCTGGCGAGAGCTGTGCCCGTCGAGCCACGAGACTCAGCGAGGAATTTTTGTACCATACGTGGACAAGACAAACAAAAAAAAATGGAACAAAAAGTTTCTCCCCCTACGAACGCCGACGGTCGATATCGGGGAGGGAATGTCGGTTCATAGTTTCTTTAGTTTCTTCAAAAAGAATGACGTGTTCATCGGCTATCTATAGTGACGGCGACATTAACGTTAAAGTATCACGCACGCCGCATTATGGATGCGGCTTCTGATAGAATTTCCGATTCTCCTTCTGGTTAGGTCTAACCGGGATAAATGCGAGGAAGGAAGGCCCGAGCCGCGAGGTAACCCCGCGAACGGTCCGAGAGGAAGAGAAGGCTCGGGTAAGGCTGAATCGCCAGCGGAATGAATCACTTGGCGGGTTCCCTTCGCCGAGCGGCGTGCAGGTAAGAGGAACACCGGTGAACGTGCGCGGTTTCTTTGCTCGGAAGGAGGTCTCCGTGATCGTGAAAGCAAGAGGCGGACGGCCGCGGTGTCGGGCGAAAGGGGGGAGAAGCAAACGACAAAACGTGAGCAGCGGCTCGTTAATTTAACCGCGGTGAACGTTACATAGATACTCGCGGCACAATGTACCGCTGGTAAACGTTCGCCAACGTAACCGCCTGTAGCTCCGGCTGGCCAGCCGGCCGGCTCTATTACCCTTATTGTTAAACTTAGAGTTACTGAACTACGGAACGAACTATAGACCGCCGCGCCGTGGCGCGACACCCATGACTGCGAGCCACGTGGCCGCAGGCGTGTGGCCACGCGACCCGACGAGGTGTCATCCCCGACCATCACATTCGTTAGCCACCCTGCCGCGAGGCAATTCTTTTCCGTGCGAGACGGGAATCGTTTCAGGGGAACTGGTCAGTGACAGGGCGGCCGAGGGAGATCGTTCTTCTTAAAGAAACAGGAAAAAATCCAAGCGTTGAGAACCACCGCGTCGCCCTGCGCCACGGGCTCCGCTAGCTTCAATGAAAATTGGATCGAGCACGACCCGGCCGGCTCTTATTCCATTACACGGCTAACTATTACGCGATCGACAAACCGCGCCACTGTGCTACGAAACGCTAGGTGCACTCTCTTCTTCGCTTCGACAGGCCTTCGATAAACTCGCCCCTCTGTTTTCAAAGCAAACCCTGTTTACCCTGTTTTACCGTGACACCTTCGCGGGTTTCAGCATCCCCTCTCCAAGGAGAAGTCCCTTGAACTCCGTCGAGTGCGTATCATTTAGGTCGGAAGGGACGTGGCCGCGAAGCTGTCTCCCCACGCGATTTTGAATTTCGCCACGCGCCAACCACGCCTTGCTCTCGAAATCCCTCCCCATCGATCGAATCCCCGTCGCGGAGACTTTTATTTACTAATCGCCGAGGCGAGATTTCTGCGTCGATATTCGAATCGATAGATCTGTCCGGAGTCTTCGGATCGAGGTGGAATAATAAAACGAAACTCTGGACAGCCAGTCGCCCGTAATTACCTGGAACAGTGGTCGGTATTAGCGAGCGATTACGTGCGATTTCGTCGCGCGGAGGAGCCGAACGAACGAGGCCACGTGAGGCGAGGTGTGCGGAAACCGTGAGACCGATGGACGCGCGTGAAAACGCGTCGACACGCGCCGGTTGCAGCTGCCAGTATTTAGGAACAGTGGAAGGAAGATCGTAGGACGTGGAGACTCACCGGGCTCGGCAAACGTGATGATCTCCGACGTCCTCGCGTAGAAGTCGTCCATCTCCTCTTGCGTGTGCTGTTCGTCGTGCTCCCTGTAGCCGATCCTCGCGTTCTCGTCGGTGGAGGTGTCCTCTTGCTGGTCGAGATTTCGGTAGGAGTACTCGTCGCCTCCGTAGAGAAACTCGCCGGAGTACTCGGTCTCGTGATCGTTCCTCGATCTCTCCGGGTAACGAGATGACTTGGTATCGGCCCTGTACAGTGTCTCGAGAGCCAGGTGCCTGGGCACCGTGGCCAGGGTTCTGTTAACGTCCGGGCGCGATCTAAGGCCCAGTTTAGTGAGTATCTGATGCTTGATCGCCTCGAGCCTGAGGTCGTCCGGGGTGGGCGCGGCGGTCTCCTTCGAACCACCGCCCCGATGCGACGACTCATGCATGTGCTGATGCTGTTGCTGCTGGTGCGGGCAACCCGGGCAGGTCTGGTGATGATTCTGTCGGGACTGCACCGGCGACAGCGTGAGGCAGCAGATCGCTAGTCCTATGAGGAGTATATTGGACGGTAGCAGGGATCCCGGTGTGTATCTAGAGAGGGCGCGAGAGGGGGGCAGTCGAGATCGTTGATCTGGTCGGGACGTTGATCGAGCGGAGTCGATCGGTGATGCGAGAAAAGCCTTCAGCCAGGGCCTTCTCTCGTTTCGACCTGCGTTTGACGTGAGTGCCGCTCTGTACGGCACCTGGTGCATCTCGGCGGCGAGTCACCTCCTCCTCCCCCACCACCACCTCCTCCTTCCTCTACTGCTACCGCTAGTGCTACCGCTACCGCTATTACTACAGCTAGTACCGCTACCGGTGTATCCGCCGAGTCCTTGCCGATGCGTCGCCTCGGCGAGGCTATCCTCCGCGCTCGTGGATCGGCAACAACCGCCGCCGACACGATCGCGATCGTCTCTAATTCTACGGATGCCGCTCGGTCGAAATAGGAGGCCGATCGTTGCGAGCGCGATGCTGTCGCGATGGGATCGAACGTGGCGGGTGTCGGTGTCGTTGGGACGAGTCCTTGCCTCTGGCCGGCGACGCGGCAACGAATGGCTACGACGTCTACGACGGCGACGAGAAGGGCCGGTTCGCCAGAGAGCGAAAATTGCATAGATCGGTGACAACGGCGATGACGACCAGGGCGATAGGGAAAAGGCATTCTCGCCTAAACCCCCCATTACCAATTACCCGATGCCGCTGTTTCAGGATCGATCTCGCCCGCAAGATGGACCACCGTCACCGGGTACACCCTGCTCGTGTTTTCGGCCATTCGCGCTCGTTTTCCCACTGCCTCGCACCTCCACAGTACGCGTCCTCCCCCGACTCGCGATCTCTTCCTTCCTTCCTTCCTCTTCCGTTCCCTCCTTTCACTTCCCTTTCACCTCCCTTTCACCTCCTCCCCTCTCTCGATCTTCCCTTCTTCCTTGTATCCTCGATGCTGAGAGATTCTTCTCTTCTCTTCTCTTCTCCTTTCCCCCGTTCACACCCCCGCGCTCATTCTTCTATATATATATATATATTGCGTACAAGATCCAAGAGATCACGCTCGACCACCTTGGATCGTCCTTGAGTCGACTGTCACGGGGGAGAAGCGGGTTGTTGACCCTAATTCCGCCTGTGGAATCCGTGCGCTCCTTCCACACTTGCCGGGCCGATCAATTTCGACGATCGACGACTAAGGTCTCCTCGACTTCCTCGGACACTTTCTACGCGTACCTAATGTTTCACTACGACTAAGGTCTTCGAAATGATGCACCATTTAAATGTCTGCCGGGAGCCGAAACGCAACGACAGGCATCCGACGCGACGCGGCCACGCAGTGCTTCCTTACGTGGATCCCCCCTCGATCCTGAGGAGAGAACTTTATCCTGTCGGCTCGTCGCTCTGATTCCTCCTACTGTCCGTAGAAAAGTAACCGTGATCCGGAGAAACGCGCGTTCCTGGCGTGCACGAGCCTCCCCGGGGATGCCGATCCCGCATTCATCCTCTTACGATCTATCCGATCCAGAGGGAAAGAAATAGAAAAAGCCAGACGTTAAATTCGCCGGGCTGCGTTGGCGAGCGACGAAGGGGGGTCGTGTACTCTTTCACTATTTTTTTTTTCTTTCTATTTCTCTGCTCCTCTGTATCCCTCCGTATCCTCGGTCCCTGGTTCCCTGTTCCCTTCCTTCTTTCTCTTGCTAGGCGCACCGATATCATCCACGATAACGACGAGAAAAGCCAACGGATCCCTATAACGACCGAAGCACGCTTGTCGGAGGCGCGCCGGACACTGAGGGGCATCCACCACCACTACCAATACCGATACCACCACCGCCGTACCATCACCGCCAGCAGCAGCAGCAGCAGCAGTAGCACCACCACTCGCTACCACCACCACCACCGACCAACGAAACACTATCCACCCACCCACGATATTAGGTACTGCAACGACCGGCTAAACTCCCTGATAACTTTATATAGCTTGGTCCCCTGTACAGGCTATTCCCTCCGCCGTTTGCTCAAACTTTGTCCGCTTATTCTGCTAATTGATTAGAGAAGCTCGCGCGAACCAGGAGCCTCCCTCTACGTCTGTAGACTCTACACCTTCCTGCAGTGTCACGGATCCTCGGGCGGATCACATTCGGTCCCCGAATAAACCGCAAAAGAATAAACCTCTGTAAATTTGCAACCCCCTTCTCGGGCGATTCGCGACACTCGGGGAGCTTCGGCGAGTGTTCTGTATTTAGAAGACTCCACTACGGACACCCTCGCGTGTTACCCCGTAGTGTACGTTAAGTTTTGAAGCGGTTTTGAAATTTTGAAGTGTACATTAATTCATGTACGCGTTCGACTGCTCTTTATCTGCTCGTTTCGATCGGTATCGGTATGATCGGGACACGCGTGCACGCCTATCCACCGAAGACTATCGGAAGCGTGCGAGGCGATAGCACGCGCGGGCGCGCAAGCGTTCCAGGGGTCGGACTACGGTGCGGAGGATAGACGGAGAGAATGATCCCTCCTTCCTTCGGCGCAGCCGGCGCTGCCATTCCTCTTTTCCCAGTGATCCCGAGAAAGGAGGAACGGGGAACGAGGAACGGGGCGAGCACGCGAGAGGGCCAGGGACTCCCAGCAGCCACCACGTGGCTCACGCGTGGTATCCCGTCGCTTCCGTTTCGCTTCTGCCGCGGACCCCGGCGAACGTGGCCGTCGATGAATTTTTCACAGGCGATCGTTCGAAACTGCGACGCGAGCGGCCTCGATTTTCGATCGTTCCCATTCGCGATGCTCCCTCGATCACCCTCGGTTCCGGCGAACCCTCTGGATCGCTCGGAGGGTGAGAGGAATATTTTTTTTCCGCGCCGCCGATAGCCGCCGCGTTTCGATGGCGGCCGTAATCTCTGCGGTTCTCGCGACAGTCGAGTGTAGAAAAGCGGAAAGGAAGACGGAAGGATAGATAGAAAGAGAAGCGAGCTAGCTTTAAGCATATTGATCAGAAGACGGTAGTTGGCCGCATGCCACGTGGTGATGCTGCGAGAGGCGCCGGTCTCTTCTCCTATTATGAGCCAAGGCTCCTCTATCCTCTCCTCTCTTACTTTCTCTCGGGAATCTTCCTCTTCCGTCGTAATCTTTCCCAAAGTCCTCGCAACGTCTCCCTTATCTCACCGCCCCCTCCCCCCTCCCCCCTCCCTTCCTCAACCCGCTTCGCCAATCCACCCCACCCCTTTCCTTCGACGTCATTCCCTCTTTTCTCTTCTGTACGCACCGAGGAGAATACCCGGCGGACTGTAATCGTGTAAGTGAAATTTCCACGCTCCCGACGACATACACCACGCCGCCTTAAAGCAAACCGTTTATTTCCTCCTCGTCCCTCCCGATTCCCCGTGGTCCATTTCTTCTGGCTCGCATCGATTCAGCCAGCCAGAACACCGATCCTGCGTGCCCGCCGCCGTTTAAGCTTCAAATTGAAACGTCAACGTTAACGAGCTCGGCTCGCGTTCGCCGAGGTGCAAACGGCCCCCTCTGACTTTCGACTTCTAGCCTCCTGCGTCGCTCTTCCTCCGTCATTCAACCCCCTGCACGTCTATACGCCCTGCGTCCTCTCTCTCTCTCTCTCTCTCTCTCTCTTTCTCTCTGTCACTTTGTGCCACCGACGCCGGCAACCTTGAAGAAACGGTACCTCCAAGAAGAGGTGCAGGTTAAACGGCCCAGAGCAAAGAGAAAGGGAACCGCCTTCTTGGGTGGCCACCGGTTCCACGGTTAAGCTCGTGACGCCTCCCAACACCCTGCCAGATCATCCCTTCTTCGCTTCACCCGTCATCCTTTTTGCCCGCCAGACACCGAGTCGATAAAAACACCGCGGGCAAGCGCCTTTACCCACCACTGCGTTGATAATACCACCGACGAGGTGTAGGACAGACCATCGCTCGGTGCCATTTCTTGCCACGCCGCGGAGGTACCGTCGAGGACCCAGTTCCTGATCAGAACCCAATTCCTGATCAGTTTAGTATATAAATACAAAATAATAAGTTTATCACGATACAAATTTATTCGAAAAAATTATTAAATAATTATCAAGTATTTTTAAATTTATACGCAAACATTTGATAGCTCATAGTAAAATCTTTTAGGTTCATCAGAAACTGCTCCCTTTTCATCTTAAGTGATCAGGAACTGGGTCCTTGACGGTAGTCGATACGCTCTGCGGGCAATGGAAATTTTTTCACGCTCATCCGGGGCCCGAGTCCCCGTTACCATCTTCGTGTCGCGTGCGACGTTACCGATTCGCGGTGGAATTCCAACGCAATCCTACTAACGGGTGGAATTGAAACTATGCGTGGTGGAAATTCATTTTTACCGACGCACGGAAACGCGGCGGGGTTTGAAGGGAATTCAAAGTTCCGCTGCAGATGAAAGTGGAGAGAGTTTTGAAATTATATGGAGATGGTATGTAAGTGGTGCAGGAACGGGGAGATAGTTGAGTAGGATTCACTGTGTCAACGATATGTACGCGAGTGATGTAGGAATGACGTTGGAAATGTTTGGGAATTGGGAATGGTGTGGAAACTGAAAAGCCTCCCAGTTGCGCATGAAAGTTACGCGCTCCGCGATCGGCAATTTGGAGTTTAGATCGAAGCAAAGTTACTTCAGGACGTATCGGATTTATCTTCAGATTGGTAACAAGTTGAAAATTTGTGAGATTGTTCTTTTTAATCTTTCTGATGTGCTTCAAACATTTTAAACAAATTCACTAAACGGTTGCTGAGTTGTGATGATTTTAATTTTCACTGATTTTACACGGACTCTTATTGACAGATAAATCCGCTGAAAAAAAATTGAAGAAATGGTACCAATTCTTCCAATTTTTTTCTACATGTAGTATATCGGTAGATGAAAATATCTGCCGTGTTTCAATTGTTTTCACTACACCGTTATAAAGAAATAAATTATAACTTGAGAAAATTTTGAATTCAGGGCATTTTCAGTGGCAAAAGGTTAGCAAATAATGCTTGAAAAAGCATTTGGAAAGTGATAAATACCTTTCTAGGAGTAAAAACGAGACTCCAACAGTCGTTCGACTTCCTTACATCTACATTTACTATGCGTGAGATGCAGATATTCAAGTATTTCAAATTTCATATACTTTTGTCTAATATTGTACGTTCGATACATCCTTAACCCTTAATTTCTATACTGTTTTTTCAAACGTAACTGGTATCTTGGGGTCGTGGCAGACCCCAAATAAAAAAGGACACAGAAATTTGTGAAGTCGACACTAGATCAACCTCTATGAATACCTATTTTGTTCTTAGGTAATGTATAAAATAATAGAAACGTAGAAAGTTAAACTATTATTGAATTAAAAATCAATGCACTAAAGGGTTAAGAGAATCTAATTATTCGAATTTAATTACCTACTGTTAAGAGAGAAAATTTGAAAGAACTCACATGAAAGAGTTCAACTTCAGACATTCAATTACTCGAATATCAACACTGTCTCTAGTGAAGTGCAAAAACATAGCCTAAAACACAAAATTAGAATGGAAAACCACATTAATGAGACAGTAAACGACTGCTATATGCCCATGAACCGCAGACTCAAGAGGAAACACCCTGTTGATCTCATTACAACAACGCAACCTCGATAGTACAAAACTACGATCAACCTAGTAACTTAAGGCGTAATTTATCCAAAGACTCTTAGTATTATTTTAATATCAATACGTGTGCTAATTATATTATTCTATATTTTTACATCTTACTGCGTGTGTTAATTATATTATACTATATTTTTACATCTTACTGCACAGTAATATACAATGTGTGAGTGTAATGAATGTGTATGAGTGAGTGAATGTAAGGAACACTAAGGGTACAACTAATTTCTAATGCCAGGTGGGCAAAATGTAACTAAAAATGGAGATATAATAAAAATAAAAAAAAAATTACTCGAATGTAATTACCTACTGTTAATAGAGAAAATTTGAAAGAACTCACGTGAAAGAGTTCAACTTCAAACATTCAATTACTCGAATGTAATTACCTACTGTTAAGAGAGAAAATTTGAAAGAACTCGCACGAAAGAGTTCAACTTCAGACACGTGGGTTGAAGTATCCAGCGCAAGGTACAACAAACTTACCAAAGCCCGTCCTCCGACGGCCTTCTTTATCCACGGCAGAGAAGCGAGTCTGCCTTATCAGAAGCCGAGGCGACGAACCGGGCCACCGTGCCGCGTTACCGCGACGCCCGCGTCGCGACGGCACCGGACTCGACGTGAACCCGATCCCGGTGAAATCGTGGTTTGCACATCCCGTGGTCGCGAAGAACGCTCGCGCTCTGATCGTCGGGGGGAGTTTCGCTGGCCGATAGCGACGGCTGTCTCCGAAGATAGATCGGATGAGCCTTAGTGGTGGCGAATAACAACGCTGTTATTTGTCGTTGGTCACGGTCGCGTTCACGTTCACGTTCACGTTCACGTTCGCGTTGGTGGGCAACGGTGACACCTTCTCGACGGAATGACGATGACGACGGAGTCGGGAGGGTGGAGAGAAAGAGAGAGAAAGAGAGAGAAAGAGAAAGAGAAAGAGAGAGAAAGAGAAAGAGAAAGAGAGAGAGAGAGAGAGGGCAGAGATATGAAGAGGATTCGTGGCGCGAGCTCGTACGTGACGCGCGTCTGGGTGGCATGCGAATTAGATTGATCTATCATTGTCTTGTCTGGCCGTCGTCTCGACCGGCGATCGCAACCGAGGCAAATATTATCTTCCTAGAACTGCCACGGTGCCCGGTGATTTTATTTATTTGCACTCCCATCGATCATCCGCCTCTACTCTCTGCAAGCCTTCTTCCCGAATCCCGATTCGGATGGCCGTTTCTGCTCGAGAAGGTCTACTAGAGACGAAAGCTTTAGTTAGTTAAGGCAGAGAGGCTGGTCCCGATGAATTTTCTAGAAAGTTCTCGAGGCGATGTTTCGTACACGGATGCCAGGGGGGTTGGAAAGTGACGGGCGAGGCGACGAGTGCAGCATCGATTGTATCCGCTTCCGTCGTAGAGGAAAGACAGGGGGGTTACAAAAGGTGGGCAGAGGAGGGAAAGGGTTGGAGTAAGAAGGAGCGAAGTTTGGGACGGGTTGATTGAATGCGGATGTGCGTGCAGTCGGCCGCGGCGGTCGACAACCACGAATCGGGGGAAAATTATAGGTACTCCTCTTTCATACGTAGCCGGTTCGATGCTATCTGGCATCTCCTTCCGGGAATTTCGCAGTATAAATAGGAAGCCCGTGGTCTGTCGAGACGGACGGGGCTAGTCGCGGCTCGCTCCGCCGCGGCAGTACGCGAAATAACGGCCGACATTCGGCAGCCGCGCGATTTATGCACCCCTCGCGACCAAGCAACGGGATTCCCGGCCGGCACGAAACCCTTTGGCTACCCTTTTAATTCCACCCGCGCTCGATCGGTATCTCTATCGTTCCCGATCTTTCCACCAACTTTCCGAACTGGGGGGTCCCCGTGCAGTGTGCACCCCCAATTCGAATCGCCACCGCATCTCGACTACCGCCTGGCCAGCCACCCTCGAGCCTCGACGAGGAATTTCGTGGCCGCACGCACGGAAATCACAGCCGCCCGTCTAATTCCAACAGATAAAACCAAGGAGGACGGCCGGAATCGGGAGAATTCCCGCTCGAGATAAGAGATAAGAGATAAGCTGATCGCCCGGCGCGGGATTCGTGGGGCGGGTTAAGGAGAGAGAAAGACGGGGCACGGTTTAGAGAGAAAGCATAGAGGACTAGCGGGATGATCCTGGGTGAGCATTCAGGTTTCGGTCGTTTGGGTGGCTGCCTGCCCGTGTTACCCGATGCCCCCTTCACCTTCACTGCACATATAAGGGCTGCGAGCCCCGCGCACGCACCAGCGAAAAAACTGCATACGCATACGATAACGGGGGTGCGTGCCTGAGGGCTATCCTTATGGGGCTTGGGGAGGCCATACAACACTTTAGTAACCCCGTAATACCTCCCCTTTCAGGCAGCCAGGTAGCCTCCGAGTATAAAGTAGCCAGCCACCGCGCCTCCTCTCTCTCTCAGCCCGTGTATACCGAGATTAAAGGGCTGCTGAGGCCGCTGAGGGACTGCCTCGAAAGGGATGCCAGTATATCTCGCTGGATATCTGACGATTTATCGAGTACTGCCAGGAGTACGACACTCCCCCCACATTGTCTCCTCCAAATGACGTTGGAATTCTGACACCGGCTCGACGGAGTCGAGTGTCACGCTCCGCTTTCTCCGAGGAGCCGCCGTAAGGACGGGTTCTCGTCGAAAACGTTTCAAACGCGATCCGCACTTGGTTTCCCGTCCGGGAAGCCGGGGCGAGCAATTTCTCCCGTGGCGATCGACCAATTAACGATAAATAAAATCGAGCGCGACGGGTAACGAGGCGACGACGCGACGCGCCGTCCGAAGGGGACTCGAAATTTCGCGGACTTCGCCGGCGATATAACATATACCGCGAGCGTTCCGGAGCTAAACGCAGAGCGCTAGAAATACACCCCAAGTTAATTCAAGTGCATCGCCTTCGCTGTCGCTACGTAGATATCGTACGCCGTCTCTCCTCCCTGCGTGGAAATCCCGGGGCGATTCTTATCCGACGCAGCCGCGGGCGCTGTTCTATCGCGAAACCACCAGACGGCCTGCCTCTGTTTCTCGAAACACTACCCGCCCTGCTAATATCCTCCTCTATTTTATCAACGTCTACCAACGGCAACCGGCAGCGGACCAAGCGTTTAACCGAAATCTCCTTGGTACTCGCGCTATATCCGGGCGAGGCTGAAAAAAAAAATAAAAGCAGCATCCCCCTTGGCGCGATCCGAAACCACCCCTCCGCCTCTCGCCTACGTTCCTTCGACCTTTCAACCCTTCGCGGAAAGTCTCCAGGTTGATGTACCCTGGCTAGAGAAGGCACCACTTCATCCGGGACCCTCGAATAAGGGAGGAGCCCCAGCCCTCTCACGGAGACCTCGAGTATTATACCGATTGTCATCACTTTCCTCGAGAACTTGCGCTAACCGTTTAAAGGCACGAGCTCGCCCTGCCCATAACCTACGCAAAATTTTACGCCAGTCATACCGTCGAGGACCCAGTTCCTGATCACTTAACATGCAAGGGGAGCAGTTTCCGATCAACCTGAAACATTTTACTATGAGCTTTCAAATGTCTGCGTAGGGTGGGATGTACCAGTAAATGAACACGTACCAGTGAATGAACATTCTTTATTAAAATGAGTAAAATAAGTTATTAAAGTAAGCAACTAATTAATTAGAGACTTCTTTTCATTTCTTCCTTCATATCCAAACAATTTTTGCAGCACGTGGAATCATTCACGCTGCAAACATAATTTTATAATAGTGTTCATTCATTAGCCTTAACTGTTCATTTACTGGTGCGTTTACCCTATAAATTTAACCCTTCGTTGCAGTGGCGAATCCAGAGATGGGGGCGATCGCCCCCCCTAAGAATAATAAAATATAAAAATATTATGACGTTGTGTATTATTCTGTATAAATAATTAATGAAAATTTAATTATTCAGGCTATAGTATCAGATAGATATATTAAAATATAAATTACAAACAAATTTTAAATCTCGTAAAAGAAAATTAAAAAATGTAGGTGTGTACTTTTACACGTTTCGTCCTCCCCAAGAAAGGCTCCTGGATCCGCCACTGCTTCGTTGACACAAGTTCCTTTTTCGATCAAGTTTGACACACCTGGGTGGCTCACACCCAGAACAATTTTCGAACCTCTGTCACTCTCATCTAAAGAATCCAATTGTTATGAAAAAAATCATGGGTCAATTTCAGGGTCTCTAGAATGTATTCCAATAGTTTTTTGATTGACATTTTATCACAGTTCTTGGAAAAAAAATCTAGATTACCATATGTCCAGAAGACACGAAGAAAATGTTGAAAAGCTTGTAACTTTTATAAATTTCAGAATTAGAAGTTAAAAATCTACCGAGTTGTTGTTCGGATATACTTTTTTGAGGAAAAAAACAGTTTGAAAGTCAGCTTTGGAAAGAGGTACTTATTTTGCATATGGAAGGTACAGAGTGTTAAAATCAATTCATGGGTGGCTCGCACCCAGAGTGTCAACGAAGGGTTAAAAATACTTCAAAATTATTTAATAATTTTTTGGAATAAATTTGTACCGTGACAAACTTATTATTTGGTATTTATTTACTAAACCGATTAGGAATTGGGTTCTGATCAGGAACTGGGTCCTTGACGGTAGGCCACGCCGAAAGATTCCCTTCGAAACCCCCTTCGCCTACTCGAAATCATTCCAATTCACAGACGCGTGGCGTATTTACATCCGCTTGTCACATTAACAACGGAGAAACGCAGCTTAGTACTCGTAGAATCTAGCAAGATATTGTGATAGCTTCATTCGATTCACCGCCTCTTTTTCTCCGCGCTATCGCTCGCCTCTGGCTACTCACTCGTAAAATGCAAATCCAGCTAATGACTATGCTCGGCTGTCTTAAATCGCCCGGTTGAATGGATCGTAAAACGCAGCTAGGAGATTACCACACCGGCATCGTAATAATAATCGAGTGGCAGCTCGCGCTTCCACAGAGAAATATATTGCTACGGTTTTCTAAAGAAGATCGCGAACGTGGAGAAGGTTCGCGCGACAAGTTTCTGCCGCTGAGCTGGGTAAAAAAAATGAAATCGGCGTGGCGTTATCGGTCGGAGAAGCGTGAAAGGATACCGCGACGCCGGCTCTAAAAGTGGAAGGAGGCAGGTTTGCGGTGAATTCTTAAAACTAGCAATTTAAATGCCGATCCGATGACAGGGGCAATCGCACTGTGTTCGGAGTGCAAGGTTATTAAGGCACAGTCTGGTCTCGGCCAGTACATGCCGTTTAATCGAGATCGAATCTCGGGCCAGTGGCATCGGGAGCTCATTGCCATCGGCCGAATGCAGAGCCCCATCCGCGATTACTCAACCTTCCTTCGGTTCAACCAGCCGACTCCATTATCCATTCGAATTCTTACACGCCACGGAATCGCCGAACCATTAACATTCGATTAAGATAGCCGGGCCGATTTCTTTTTTTATCCGTCCGCGAGCAGCCTACTTCGTAGCCGGCGTGCAAATACGTGTGCGTGCCGTTTTTAATGGACCGCGAGTGCCGACTCTTTCTGCGAACCCTAGCGTGCCCTTGGTCGCACGTGTCCTTGCCAAATGCTCACCGAGAGAGAGAGAGAGAGAGAGAGAGAGAGAGAGGGGGGGAGTAGAAATTTTTAAAATACTAACCAAGTGATGCGCGACGGGAGGACGATTCATTCGGGACGGAATTAACCGAAGTTTCGGCGGGGGGAATTTTCGTGTTTCTGTTTCGTCGAAAGGGGAGCACTAACCCGACCGTCGGCAAGGACGAGTGCTTGAGACGCCGTCGAAGAAAAACAATAAAACGAGAATTGGCACGTCTGGCGAAACAGTTGACTGCCGTAAAGTCAACTGGCTGACTTGACCACTCTCCTTCATCTAAGATCGCGTTATGAGCGAGATTTCGCCGTGCATTTCGGGCCGTATCCTCGCCAGACGCGGCGAATGCGCTTGGATCATCGGCGTCACGGAAAGGGGGTAGAAGGGGTAGTGGCCACCCCTCCCTGGCTTTTGAGAAAAATCGTTTATTTTTAAAATAAATAAAGAAATAAATAAAATCCGAGCTTTATACTGAATAAAAGTGAATACTTATAATTTTTTAATTAAATTGGCGCTAGAAAAGGGGTTGAAAAAGGAAGAGGGTTACTCCACTCGCACCGCGTGTTTCGTGATCCGATTTGCAAGGGCGGATACAGCCAAAGAGTAAAAAAATAGAAAACTATTATAACATTGTGTGCTATTCTGTATAAATAATTACTGTGAATTTAATTATCGAGGATTTAGTATCAAATTAATTAAATTTGAAATCCTGTAAAAAAAGAAGGTTGAAAAATGTACTTATGGAATAAATTATGCTGCGATTCCCAATATATTGGAGCATATGAACGACCAGCTTGCCATTTAATGTGTCGTCGTGACAAAAACTTGCGCGTTCCGTCAGTGAGAATGAAAAATCTAAAAAGATTGAAACGATTTTCAAAATTATGTTGTTCTTCCTACTATATATAGGGTAAGTCGGGGAGAGATGGCGCACTTTTTAAAAAAATCAGCACACCGTAAATTTAGTGGTTTTATAAAGGACAAAAATATATTTGCAAAAGGAGCGTGATCGAGCCATCTCACCCGCAGGGCCATCTCACCCGGAATTACCCTATAGGGCTTAGTCCCGTTACATTAATAAATAAATAAATAAATAAATTATGCCTGTATACCTAATGAAACTTTGAAACTTTTGGTACGCAGTAAGTGAACAAAATACTAATGGTCTATTTATAAAAATTAGAAATATAAAAAGTTAGTCAACTAGCCCCGGTCTCCCCTACTTTTACACATTACGCGCCCCCCAAGAAAAACTCCTGAACCCGTCACTGGCGATTTGTCACCGCTAGGATTGTCATTATATCATTAATCTGCACACTTTTCTTTACCGTCGCCCCAAAGTCGCGTAGAAGAAAATTCCACCGACGGCCTTCCGCCCCACGTACGGCGTGCTCATTAGGACCATTTAATTGGCGATAAGTAATAAAAATGGTAAACACACGGCGAGATTAACGCCGAGCGTTCTCGCCGCTTGCTAAGCACGCCCAATAAACCGGTGACGTAAAGAAGCGGCTCCGGAGCGTATAAAATTGACGCGCAGCATTCGGCGAGGCCCGACGGGAGCTCGATAAACTCCAAGCAGATACAATGCCTGAATCATGTAAACCGAGTTGCAGAGGGGCTTGGAATCTTTTAATTAAACGGGCGCTGAGTAACCGCGTTTCCCAATCGAGAGGGAATGCCTTGGCGGTGGTTTCCGATGCGGGGACGTCCGCGCGAAGAGTTGCACGGCAAAGAAAAATTCTGCCGCGATGTTTCCGCCGGACGAGCAACGGCATCGACGCGGCTCGGTTTCGTTAGGCGATCCGTTAACGAAAGAAGGAAGCCGCTCCTCTATACTAGGTCAACGGGCACGGTAATAATAAAAACGAGATAGAAGAGAGCCGCGCCGCGACATACTTTCATCGCGGAAGCAATTGTTCGTGAATGATTTACGGCGGATTTATTGTTCCGCCGGATCGTTCCCGATCGATACCGTGGCGCCGATCGAATAAATAAATTCTTCCTTGGCACCCTTTCGACACGCGTTGCACGCGGTGCGCTTGCATACGAGATAACCTTCTCGATTCCGCGGGACGCAACGCCGCGATGACCGCGTATCAGGTTTGACACGCCGAGAGGCAAACGTAACTGTGCACACGTACAGCAAGTCTTGTCGGATTAAATGAGAAAGCGCGATGCTTTTTATCCCCCAGTAGCTGGGCGATGGTTAATCACTTTACGCAGGTGACTCGGTAATTAAATCGCCGCGTAGTACGAAGGGAGTCGCGAAATCCATTTCAATTCCCGGAGATCGCTCTTCTAACGTAGGGTAAAGGACCGAATTACTGACACCGGACCAATTACTGTCACCTTTAGCTATTTTACTTAAAATAACGAATAAATAAACTTGTAAAGTCGTACACAAAAAGAATTATGTAATTCAACCTGTAATCTATGCTATAAATTATGTACTATAATTTATTTAGGTATTCGTTATTTTAAGTAAAATAGCTTAAGGTAGTTCCTAACCAACTATGTTAATCAAAGTAGAGTTGGGCAATAAACGATAAATATAAAGTAGTATGATACTATGGAAATAATAATAATAATTTTTAACATCACGTATATATATTTTAAAAAGTTCAATGTTAACATAAATAATCGTACTACAAAAATAGAATATTAAATTGGTTAGCGTTTCTTGTATTCCAAATTAGTTTTGTACGAAATTTGAAAGAATTCTGTAATATAGTAGATTATTCAGGAACTACCTTAAGGTGACAGTAATTGGTTAGGTGTCAGTAATTGGGTCCTTTACCCTATGCGTGACTTACTTACGCACGTTGTCTTCTACGATGCCGCGGTGAGGAGCTTCTTTCACCCCGGCTGCGTCCTCTCTTCGTTCCTGCCTTCGCTCTACCGTCGTTAAAAACTAAGCTCGAACACAATCGCATCCGGCACAGGCACACCACTACTCCTCTCTAACATAAACGATACACTGGGATTAGAAGCGAAATTAGGCCCCGGTGAGAAGAGATGCAAATACCTACTCGCGTACACGCAACGCGGGTTTCCCACAAACGCCACTTCGCTGCTACAACGCGATACTCCGATTATCGGGGCAAGTTTCCGTTTAATGGTTCTGGACGCGAGTCGAAACGCATGTACCGTCAAGGACCCAATTCCTGATCACTTAAGATGCAAAGGGAGCAGTTTCTGATCAACCTAAAACATTTTACTATGAGCTATTAAATGCTTGCGTATAAATTTAAAAATACTTGATAATTATTTAATAATTTTTTCAACCAAATTTGTATCGTGATAAACTTATTATTTGGTATTTATATTGGGAAACCAAGAATTTCGATACGCCAACTAGTGACAGAAAACCAAACTACTGTGAGTCCATACGATTATCAGTGTTTATATAGACATTTTGTGAAAAAACGGTGTTTTTAAATTTTTTTCAACACTAAAATTTTACTTCTTCGATTAATAAATACTTATTCGGAATGTTTGGTGGGATCCGGGCCTACTCGCAATAGTTTGCCAACTTACCACCGCAGCGCTGAGATCTAAGCCACGCCTCCCCTTGGTTTCCCAATACTAAACTGATCAGGAACTGGGTCCTTGACGGTAGGTCTGTGCCGTCCTACCCCAACGGGTCACGGACACCACCGGACGTGTTTACTTTTCGGGGATTGGAGGTTGTGGGGTCTCATCGGCCATAAATCGGCCGCCGCAGACCGTAGCCCCGATGCGCCGGAGTTGCCGCGGGTATCGAAGTATTAACGAGGGACAAAAAGTTTAATTAATCCCGCGTAGCGGCAGCGATCGCTGAGGCAGATACGCGGAAATGACGAGACAAAGTAATCGCGCGTGCAGAAATGCGCGCTGTTTGAGGGAGAAGGAGAGTCAGCATAGACGAACGAGAGAGAGAGAGAGAGAGAGAGAGAGAGAGAGATGCATGTACGCGACTACGTATATAAGTGTACGTGCAGCGGCAGCGTGGCTCTAATCGGGCCCTGCACTCCGATTAATGACTCGTTAAAATGAAGCCGTACATTGTAGATAAATTGACAAATGCGCGAGACGCATGCGAGGGGCAATAGTTCTTGGTCAAACGTAACGGACAAACAAGCGACCGTGTATCCCGCGGTGCGTGTAACGAGCCTCGTATATTAAGATAACCGTGGTATTCCCATAGAACTTTGACTGCTCAATGTTACTCGCGACGTTAACACGTTGAATATGCCATGGGGGTCGTCGGTCAGCGGAACTCAATTTGGCGGCATTCAACATATGTTAGATACATTAGCGGACAAGAAAGTTACCACTTTTTTTTATTTGTTCTAGGGTAGAAGTACCGTTTGTGGCCATTGCACTGTTTTTGGCCATGTGCATAATTATCTCATTTTTAACCCTTCGTGGTCACACCTTCTTATAATCACAAGTTGGTCACACGGGGTTCACTGTACCCCAGCGTCATTTTTTGAGTTACCATTTTCGTATTTTTGAATCTTTTAACTTTTCAGTGATAATTCTACGTTCGTAATACTTATACAGTAATGGTCTAATAGTCTTTTTCTAGAAATGTAAATTTTGATATGCTAAAATTTGTAGTTGAAAACGAGCGATTTTCCATCGTCGTGGTAAAATACAGATTTTTTAAAAAGTTTTTTATTTTTTTTTTTGCGATAAATCCCCTTTGGAAGATGTAAAGGTGCGGAATTTCAAATCAAAAATTGCTCTTGGGGTACAATACACCCCGTGTGACCACGAAGGGTTAAATTGCTTGCAGATCATTATTATGTGGAGAATTTCACATCATAAATATTTTGTTTAGTATACCGCCCGAAGTATAAGGTTATAATTATTGTTTACACGGAAAAATATTATATTTTTTAAGAAGTGGCCAAAACTGGTACAATATCTTAATGTGGCCACAAACGGTGCATCTACCCTATTTTTGTTATTTTTTAGCACACATCTGGGACTGTGGTGTGTTGAAAGCTGTGAAAAACTCAGTTAAGGTAAAGGCCCAGTAGTTGACCATGAATCGGTAGTAGAATCCTTTGTTCAGAAAAATATGAAAAATAAGGTTTTTAGAAGTGACGATCTTTTGAACAAAGTGCAGTTAGAGAACTGCATTCTCACGATAGTTGACGCAGGTCAATTACTGATTCATGGTCAACTACTGGGCCTTTACCTTAACACTATTCCTACCACGAACCGGTAAAAAAGACTGTTTTTAAAATGTCGATTAGAATTTACTATATACAACGTAATTGAATCGCCTTTAAACTTCACGACTTTGCCTCAAATATACGTATAATACTTTTTTGAATATTCACTTCTTGTTTTATTGTTTATTTTCTGAGGAAAATTTGTAGTCTGTCTTACCTAACGCGACCGGTCAAATATGACGTGAAATGTGTCGGTAGGAATAGTGTTAAAGTTGAATTTATTTAACTGACAAACGGAAGTGTTATACGACTTTGAACGTGAAAACACATTTTTTCGACCGACAAAAAGTTACCAGGTTTAGTAAATTTTTAGGTCGTCCTAAAAGCAAAAGCTGCCCCCACGAAATATTAGATTTCTTTTATTAATGTTCAGAAGTGGTAACTTTTTGTTGGTTTTAAAAGTGTGTTGTTTTGTTTAATGTTATGCAGGGTTTTTGTTTGTTAGTTAAATAAATTCAACTGCAACTGAGTTTTATACAGTTTTTAATTCTTTTTCAGAATATGTATTAAAGGCACATACTGCAGTTTTGAGTTGATTTTGAAAAATAATAGAAGTAGTGGTTCGAAAAAGTGGAGACTTTTTTGTTTGCTACTGTAAATTCATTAAACACGATTATACTGCCCTCTTGAATGAAAATGTCCTATATATTTAGTATTATTGAAACAACCGAGAAAACAGAAGTTTCATCATTTACTTTGTACCGTCCTTATTTCCCTTCATTCGAATTAAAACATGTCATTATTTCTTACAACCTAATATAATTATTAACGTACCAATTAATTAATTGTTTTAGATAGTATATTTTCACCATTTGGAAAGAAGTTAAGTGAAATACATTAAACTGTTCATAAATCTTTACGAAGCACGTAGAGTTTCCTAACTTCACTTAAAAGGAAAAAGACGCGTGGAACTTGAAATATTTCAACATATCTGAAAAATGAAAAAATCCTGGATAGGACAGTTCAACTAAGAAGGGCAGTATTTGCCTCAACCTATTTGTTGCAGAAATAATATGTATCCCACAATAAAAGAATTCATATTGGCGTCACAAGCAATCGATGTAAAATTAGCGTTGCATTGAACGCGTTAAATCGTCGCGGTCGATTAATTTTCAACAAAGCCGATCCCGTCGCGTGGATTTTCCCAATCGCTCCTGCACTCGGAGCCGGTCAGAATCTTCCCGGCCGTATTTATTACCGAAATTCGTTTGAACGAGACTTTTAACTCGAACGAGAACCGTGAGTGCGAAAGATACTCGAGCTCGTTTAACTTTGACCCGCGATTAAAATTAAAAATACTGTTATCGAACTGCATTTGTTCTGCTCGAGAAAATAGCGGATATGCAACCGAGTGTCAGTTATCCTCTCCGCGTACTCGTATTTTTTTTTTTTCGGTCCTCCGACGAACGTAGCACATATTTATTTACCTTTCGGGTTTCTCAACCGAACGCATTTTTCACTCGAAGCCCATCGATACACGGGAGCCTCCGGTAAGCTACGATCGGTGGAAGCAAACCGCGAAACAATATTCGAGCGCGTGGCCCGAAAGTTTATCGCGGTGAGTCGCCAGCGTTGATTAGAGAGATGAGGAAATGTTCGAAAATGTTACGAGCCGGTCCACGTCGACGAAAACAAACCGAACGTCACCATCCCTTTCCTTTTTCCTCGAGAGCCGACCCCTCGCGGCTTGAGAAAGGAATAAAATCGAAGACAGCTTTCATCGAAAAACCATTTATTTCAGCGAATAAATATTCTATGAATACTCTCTACCTAGGAAGTACACATTATTATATTATAAGTATGCAGTATTCGCCGCCCTCGCCTCGATACTGGGAGTACACAATTCCATTACTCTTTTAATTATAGGTACACTGACAAACAAACGAAGAATGAGAATGAAGTGAGAGGAGGAGTCGTAGCAGTCGTAGAGGCCGAGCAAATAAACGGGAGGAGTTGGTCGGAGACAGAAGAAGAAGAAGAAAGTAGGTACGCAGAGAAAATGAGGCTTGCGAGAGAGGAGCGAGACGGCCGGAATTTATTTCAGGATGAAAGAAAGGCTGCTAACACGATTTTTTCTACTCTCTTTCCGTGCTCGCGCGGCAGCCGAAAAAAAAAACAGCGTCGCTGGTGTTTGAGAAAATTCGAAGCTCGCGAAGAAACGTGGCAGCAGGTTCGTGGATCGATTAACCCTAACGTCATAAGATCTCTACGTTTACCCTAGAATTTCACCAAAAGGAAAATAAAAAGAATCACAGGAAAACGCTTTTCATCCGCAGAAGGATTGGCGGGACGTCCCCGAGCGGTTGCCGGGCGTCTCGACGCGCCACCGGACAATGCGCCGCACGGTGTGCGATTTTGGACAAAAATCGCTAGACAGTGCAAATCTTGACCGATCTCAAAGACTTTTTTTTTAAAATACTCGTGAAGGGCTCAGGAATAACGGAGGGCTGCAGTAAATCCTGTATTTTTTGGCTTAATCCAATGTATATATTATTCTTATTTCTAATGTAAAATAAAAAAAATATATTATTTTTTTATTTTGTATTACAAATAAGATAAAACTAATAAAATTGAAATATAATTTAAAAATATTAGATTTAAATCAGCTATACTTACAATTAGCAGTTTATTTAAAACATAAATTTTGTAAATTTGAAGTAAATTTTTTATTTTATAGCTAATATTAAATTCACAAAAAATTTATTTTTAATATCTTCAATTTCCAAAGTTTACGTTTTTATACTTACAATTAGCAGTTTATTTAAAACATAAATTTTGTAAATTTGAAGTAAATTTTTTATTTTATAGCTAATATTAAATTTACAAAAAATTAATTTTTAATATCTTTCATTTCCAAAGTTTACGTTTTTATGTGACGTTATGCTAAATAATGTTTTTTATAGATCAAGCCAAAAAATACAGGATTTACTGCAGCCCTCTGTTTTTGCTGAGTCCTTCACGAGTATTTTAAAAAAAAAATCATTCAAATCGGTGAAGATTTGCGCTGTCTAGCGATTTTTGTCCAAAATCGCACACCGTGCGCCGCGGCCGGCTCTCCCTCACGGCGATTTCAGAGCCAAGCAACTAGATATCACAACGATACTACCATAAATTTACCGAATCACAAGAGACGCGGCTGCGAAAACGTCGTTGAAGCCCCGTCCTTCCCCCGGAAGTTGTCCCGCGATCGTGGCGTCGAAGGACGAAAGTTTCGACCGCGCTGTGCAATACGATTCGTATAAATTATAAATCGCCAGTGAATGCACTCCGCGCGGCGAGTCCGCCTACGATGCGCGGACCATTTCGTTTCTCGCCGACTCGCTCGACACGTCGGACGCTTTAGCGTTTTGATCGCTAATTCCGACGCCGGTATTGGCCGGCCTCTGCGGCCCGTGCCCGCGAACATACCTAAAGATACACATAATCGCGGTTAGAAAAAATGAGACACGTACGCCTATTATATATAAGTAACGTCCCCGTGGTTCCTTCGAGAAAATATCTTACGTTTTCGTCAAGGATTTACGGAAGGAAAGCGACACAGAACGTCCTAGGTACGACATATTTACACACAACCTCACGCGCACTCTCGTACACGCACTCGCACGCTCCGCTAACAGAAATTAAGAGAAGAACAGCTTCGCGTATATGTATATGCATGGACAGATGGGGGAGGGGGGGCGAAGAAAGAAATAGAACTTGGGAGAGAGAGAGAGAGAGAAGGGGATGGAGGAGAACTGTAACAGAAACGAAAGGGAAAAACATTGAAAAAAAAAACAACGATTTCACTGTACACCGAGATCTTTTGGCCAACACGTTTTCACCGATCAACACGACGACTGTAGAAACGAATCGCTTCATTTTTATTATTTTTCTTTGTATCCATGTTTTTTCCTAGTATCGGAAAGGCATCGATGTGCGAGAGGGGGTGGACGGGGGTGGGTTGGGAAGTAGAGGACGGGGGTTGGGGTGGGCAGACTGTAATGAAATGCTTTCGTTTATCCACGACCCGTAGAAATTCTAGTTCTCGAGAAAGATCGAATTCTGAAAAAACCGTACCCGAGAGATTCAAATTGCAATAAGCTCCCGTATAAAAAATAATTCTTTCCTGGTCGTTCTCTTAGATCAGGTGCAAACGCATCGACACCTTAAAAATAATACCGTGACTCTAGGAACTATCCGCCTTGCCATGGACCATGGACCACTATCGAGGTGCCTATCGTGTCACTCGTCGGTGAGCATCTCTTCGCCGATCTTCCGATCTGCCTCCCTGCTGCGCTCGTCGTCCAGGCGAGAGAGAGAGAGAGAGAGAGAGATAGAGAGTGAGAGAGAGAGAGAGATTACGGCTCTCTCGCGTTCTCCCCGGAGGGAACCGCGGCACCAGAACACCCCAAGAACAAGGCACTTTCAGTCTATCGATTGAGGAATCGTCGAGGACGGAACGACGACGACGATGACGGCGACAATCAGCACGGTCGACGATCATTGCGATCGAATGTTTGTGGAGATGCTTCGGAGATAGAAAGAATAAAGAAAGATGTAAATGAAAACAGAGAAGAACCGTGTCCACGATTATCGTGTGCCGCGAGACTGGTAGGACGTATCCTCGGCATCCACCTCGTCGTCGTTGCCCATTGCCGAGCCCGCGGGCTGGACTATGAGCAGCCGCATCTCTCGACGACCATGCCTGGTAACCGCGAGAACACGATCTGGTACTCGTTGTCGAAGTACAGCATCGTGATCTCGGAGAGTTTCCTCGGGGCGCAACACGGGCCAGTGTTGTTCGGCGGTTCCGCCAGGCTGACGATGTGGGTGTTCGGATAGGCCGGCAGAAAGGCCATTGGACAGTCGCCCGAGCAGTAATTGGCGTCGTACCTGCGGCAGAAAAATCGTAATGCGTCCGTTACGCGGCGGCCAGCTTTCATCCTCTCGCGGTCTCCTATGTAGTTTCCTATGTAATTTCCTATTGTATTTTATTTTATTTTCTTTTCTTTCCTTTCTTTCTTTCATTTTTCTTACCTCCAAACGGCTTTTTAGGTTAGGTTGTAGAGCAGCAGTTAATGCTGAACCTTGTCTACTCGCCATTGTAATTTAATTTAACCCTTCGTGGTCACACCTTCTTATAATCACAAGTTGGTCACACGGGGTTCACTGTACCCCAGCGTCATTTTTTGAGTTACCATTCTCGTATTTTTGAATCTTTTAACTTTTCAGTGATAATTCTACGTTCGTAATACTTATACAGTCATGGTCTAATAGTCTTTTTCTAGAAATGTAAATTTTGATATGCTAAAATTTGTAGTTGAAAACGAGCGATTTTCCATCGTCGTGGTAAAATACAGATTTTTTAAAAAGTTTTTTATTTTTTTTTTGCGATAAATCCCCTTTGGAAGATGTAAAGGTGCGGAATTTCAAATCAAAAATTGCTCTTGGGGTACAATACACCCCGTGTGACCACGAAGGGTTAATTTAATTGTAATGGTGCAATAAAGACATTTAATAATAAGAATAATAATAATGAGAGCCCGCTACTCGACTGGTGCCCGACGCGGCGAGATATCTCCACTGAAATGGCTCTACTTTCTCGAACGATGTTTATGTATTGGGAAACCAAGAATTTCGATACGCCAACTAGCGACGGAAAATTAAACTACTTTGAGTAGGCCGAAATCCGTCCAAGTCCAAACGATTATCCGTGTTTATATAGACATTTTGTGAAAAAGAGTGTTTTTCAATTTTTTTCAACAATAAATTTTTACTTCTTCGATTAATAAATACTTATTCGGAATTTTTTGTGGGATCCGCGCCTACTTGCAATAGTTTGCCAAATTACCACCACAGCGCTGAAATCTAAGCCACGCCTCCACTTGGTTTTCCAATAACGTTTAGGCGAATTGGAAAAGCTTTGGGCGAGAGCGAATATTCGTTTGATAGCGATAGTAACTAGAGTAAAGGCTGATTTAGACACGTCGAGTAGCAAATAAGTTAGTAATTTTTCGCGCGTGGACACTAAAATTTAGGAGAGCAGATTAGGGCGAATTCCACTTGCGACCAAATCGCTCGTGATTTTTATTAAACTAGATTTTCATGTACGCGACTGGACGCAACGTCGAGAATTTCAAAGTCGATTTTCTCGAAAATTAAGCGCGATATGAAAAAAAGTTACTCTTTCTTTTTGATTTGTAAGAAGTAAATAAGTCGAGGAAAAGTAATGAATTTTTTTGTTATTGCCCTTCATTTTCGAGAAAATCGAGTTTGAAATTCTTCACGACGCGTCCAGTCGCTTACAAGGAAACTTAAATTAAGGAGCAGACCACTGTGAAAAATCGAAAAAATCAATTTTTCTTTTTCACATTTTCTGAAAGACCTACGTTTCAAGAACGCTCTCTCCAAATTTTATGAAGAAATTCGGAAAATACAGAGAAAACTATACATCCAACTGACATTTTTCAAGGGCATTTATTGTACGAAAAACCCGTCGCTATTACATGACGATCAGTTTTTTTCAATTAACGATCTGCTTCTATCTTTTTTATCAACATTTCCCCAATTTTGTACCCCGAAAACATGATTTTCCCGTCTAAAATCGAGAGACTTTCGGATATGTGTCCATAACTTCCGAAAAACAATAGTTTTTTATCTGAAACATTTTTTTTTAAATAATTCATAATACTATGTAAAGATAGTAAAAAACGGGAAATCCGCATAAAACCGATGACTTGTAAAAAAATCCACAAAATGTTCACATTTTCCGAGGATTCAAACGGGTATACCCCCTCAATGAAAATCGCGGGCGATTTGGGCGTAAGCGGAATTCGCCCCGAGTAAAACACTGATAAATTACTAAATGACTCGCTAGTCGACTGAATTACTGAACGTGTCTACTCACTTCTTGGGCGCGATTATCCAGTCCCAGCCGAACTTCTCAAAGTCGACGGTGAGCTTGTATCGGCAGCACCTGGTCTCCTGGCTGGCTTCGTCGCAATTAAGTCCTACGTTTCTTTTGATCCTCGCCCCCCTTCTGGAGTCGAGCTCCTGCGTCTGTACCTCGAGGTAAGGCGCGTACTCCGCCCCTGGATTGGTCTCGACTAACTTTGAATTCCTACGGTGATTGCCACCGGGGCCGGAGATCTTGAGAGCTACTCCCAGATTGTCCCTCGGATGCTTGAACCATTCGGCCACCATTCTTCTAAGCTCGATCGTCACCCAGCCACCCCTCCGGCCGTTCGGCCGTGGATGTTTGGTGGTGAGCGGCGGTCCCAGCAGCGGGGCACCGGTCTCGGTAGCGCCGCGAAGAATCCTCTGCAAGGTGATGGTCACGGGGCCGTCTTCGTGAGCCTCCGCGGCCTCCGTGTCCCCCGACTCGTCCAGTTCTGCGGCCTCTTGGCCGGCTCCCCATATCCACAGGGATAGCTCCGCTCTCGTCACGCGATGCTGGACTACCTTGTCGGAGAATTTGAAGTAGAGAACGTCGAGGCTGCCCTTCGAGTGCCTTAGCCTCTGATCTGCGAACAGAAACACGCGAGAATTCGTTAGAACGTTAAAGGCTGTAGAAGGGCGGGGGGACGAGGCGAGAGGAGAGAGGAGAGAGGAGAGAGAGACGGCGACGTGGATATAAAAATCTCGCGGGATCGGGGATCGATGCCGGACGAGTATCGCCGGCGATCGATACCACGCGACGTCCCCGTGCGTCGCTCCGCGATTGGCAATAAATCAAGAACAACCGGAGAAGCAGCCGTCGAGTTTTTTCTCGCTGGCCGAGTGAACCACGAAGACATCTCTCGCCGCTTCTGCTCACGCACGTGCGCCCGACATTTACCCCGACGGATCCGAAGCGACCGGCGACCACCGTTCAACCCGACCTCCGGCGCTCTCGTCGCCGCTCGTCGCCGCTGGTCGCCGCTGGTCGCCGCGATCGGCAAGGGAGCAGGAGAGAAAGAAATGAGGAAAAAGCTGAGGCAGATTTATATACGCGTAGCGAAGCATGTTAGCCCCGGCTCTATTCAGGCCATCGCTCGCTGAGACCGCTTCCATGAAGGGTAAAGCCACCTCAAATCGTACCGTTACGCGGACTACTACGTTTTTACTCGGCTCCGATCGATTGATCGGATCGCGTCGATCCACCACCGATCGCGACTCCGTCCTCTCTTCTAAACAGTCGCTCGCCCCGGTATTCGACTGGATCCCAACGGCTTCCTCGAACTCCGCGGGCCCCGCCGCCGTGCGGCCGTGCGGCCGTGCCTTTTCCAGCTACCGAACGTCACTTCTGCCGCGGCCTCTTTCTTCGTCTCGGGCTTTTCGCGATCCTTCTCCGACCGGGTGAACGCGCGCCAGCTTTATTCACGTCCCGCCAACTAATTGCCGCGAATCCTCCGAGGGAAGGCTCGTTTAATTATTACCGAACCGCCGCCCGATTCGACATCCGAGAGCCGGTATCGTTATCACTGTCACTGTCACGTACCTACGTCTTATTTCCGGCCACGTCCCGAGATAATTACTTATCAGAGGATTGCACCCCTTCCTCTCGAGCCGCGCCGCGCCGCGCCGCGCCGCTCGAGAATCCTTGCATTTTCCACCTCGATTCCCACCTCAGCATTCGTCATGGAAACGTAGCAATTACCGCCCCGAGAGATCCGCCCGCGGATCCTCCTTCAAATCAATTTATCCCCACCGATCGCGTCTCAATTTCTCCCCTCGTCTTCCTTTTCCGAAAATTCGCGTCTTAATCGCGTCTTAATCGCGTCTAAGGAACGTTTCCAGCTCGCACGGCTGTCGGCCGATAATCAATTTACGGAGGACAGAGTTAATCGAGTCGACTCGTCGAAAGGATAGTAGTCGCGGAGTCGGCAGTAAAACGTGCACGCGTGGCAGGCTTCGCACGAAATTTGTTCTCCAGGTTGCACGCCGGCCGCGCTTCCAACGCTCGAGAGTCTCGCCTCCCGAGCATGCAGCTGCATCTCCTCTTTGTATTTTCGGGTGAAACGCCGGGGCGTGAGTCACGGCCCGTCGAAAGAACGCGGCTGGAAACGAGCGGCGAGACAGAAAGATGGCATATTTTATTTTCGTCCAGACGCGGCTACCGACCGTCTGCAGCGGGATCTCTGCGACTACATTTAACCCCGCGCCGGGGAAACCACCGGGCTCGGTTTTCGGAAAGAAAGAAAGAAAGAAAGAAAGCGAGGCGAGCCGAGGATTTACGATCTCCGGGGCGCGCGACCGAATACGCGATCGGCCGCGGCACCTGGTGCCAGGCAAAGCTATCGAAATACTTAGCGGCAAGTGTCCTACAAGAAGCGAGCGGCAGAAATTGCAGACAGACACGAATGCGATCCAACGGATCCTGCCGTGCGTCCCCCGGTCGCATCTTTGTTCCCAGAATTCCGTCCGCGGAGATGCGTCTCGGAGGCGAGCTTAGCCGGCTTAAAACACGTGGGGCGACGCAACGCGCGGATTTTAAATCCGGTGACGAGGAGCAGACACAAATAAATGCGCGCAGAGTGAGCGCGACAGAGGAAGAAAGGGGCTGTCCGCGGCCGGGAAAGAGAGGAGAAAAAAAGCACTCTCTTGCCGGAGAGGGGCAGAGGAAAGAGAGAGAGAGAGAGAGAGAGAGAGAGACAATAAAGCCAAAGTGCTAAGTACATCGTGCTTCGGCGCGAAGAGATAAATATAGTTTTAGCGAACGGAGGTCACTCGCATTGCTCGGCCATACCGTGTGGCCACGTTTTCTAGTTTCTCGCCCATATGATTTTTCGAGCCCGGCCGAGGGAACCGAACGTTCGCTGGATTCCGCCGAGCTGTTTCGCGGAAAATGCAGAATATCTCTCTCGACCTTCCCCGAGCGGGGAAGAACTCTAGGATGCTCGCTACGATTCTTCTGCCCCCGGTGGTGGAATTTGGTAGATCGGAGGGGCAATTTGAAGACTCGCGGGGCGCGGTACCACGGGGCAACGGGCTGGACGCGAGCGAGGGATAGGAGGGAAATGGTGGTGGAGGCGAGTGGAGGCCTGTGCGAGTGGAAATGATGGAAAACAACGGTGATACCGCGGTGTCGTGGCCCTGCCTATAAATAAATGAAGAAATAATTGATATGGGACGAGCTGCCGCTCCCCCTGGCCCGTGCACCGTATCCCCCGTGCACTTTTCGCAGCTATCATCCGGTTCTTTCACTCTTCCTCGCGGCCAGCATCGCTCTAAGGGCGACGACGTTTAAAAATATCGCGCGACAAATCGTCTACCATGCGCTACCATGAGTCGGCACGGCTGAACGCGCGTCGCGTCCAACTCGGCGAAATATAATCGCGAAAAATCGACTGCGGTACACCGTGCGCGAGTAATAGGTACAATCGAATTCCCATTAGAGCTGTTACTACCCGACCCGCCGGGTACCCGGGTACCCGTGAGATACCCGGGTAGACAAAAATTACCCGACTACCCGGATACCCGTGAGACACCCCGAGTAAATGAAGATAGTTGATAATTCCGATTTGACAGCCGATCGTCGATCGTCTTTCGACTTTCGATCATTTTCGGCTAACATCACGGGGGTATCTCACGGGTACCCGGGTAATTTTGTCTACTCGGGTGTCTCACGGGTACCCGGGTACCCGGGCGAAAACAACAGCTCGAATTCCCATCGTTCACGGAAAAATGTTTTCACCCTTGAAAACAATGCTTGTCGTAGGTACACTGTTCAGATGAGTGCTCAGAAATCGTGCGGTAACGTATTCAGCACCGTCGCTCTCGGTGCGCGAGCACCGATATCTTCGGTGTTCGCCGTTGATTTTCCGAAAAGTCTGCGACAAGCACAGTTTTCAAGGGTGAAAACATTTGTCTGTGCAGTCAGCGACGGTGCGTGCACGCGATTACACGATGCCTATTATTAAAGCACCGTTCCCAACCGTGAAAACATTTTTCCGTGTTTCTAATGCCGCCTCGTGTTTCGCGGTCAATTTGGAAAATAGGAAGGCAGAAGGTTGTCTGTCCATCGGGGCAGGATCGAAGGGAACGAGGAGGAGGAGGGTAGAAGTTTGCGTGAGCCTAACTGTACACCTCCGCCTACCTGCCAAGAGCGTTGAACCCCGAAATTAATGTTGTAATGCACTCCCGGTATCTACGTCCCGGCTCATCCCACCCTGTCCCGTCGAAACCACCCCGTCGCTCGATAACGTGGCCCCCCCCCGAGTTCGACTTGGGAATACTTAATTGCACCAACAATCCGCGGCTGGAGGATACCTACCTGTCGAGGTGAACGACCGATCGCGAAATCTCTCACGCGAAGGACGACCGTTCCCTTATCTTTCTTCTGCCGTCTCGCGACTCCTCCGGGCCGGACGAAATTCGCGGAACCCCGTGCGGATCCTCGCACCGCGGTTTCACGCGATCCCCGCGATCCCCCACGCGTCGAGGAGGAACGGGTACGCGAACGATCGTGGCGCGGATGCGTGCGGCGGCTAGAACGTTCGCCGGGGGCCGATTCGTCGCGCGGCCCCGCCGGCCAGTAAAGCGGTTAGCGAAATTGCTTCTCGTGCGATTTACAAGCGGACGTTAAAAGATCGCCGGGAGAATAATCGGGCGTGGTATCGATGATAAAGCTTAATTCGCCGCGGCGAAGAGAGGTGCACGGTCGGCTGTGCCGCGGAGCTTGTGTATCTACGAGCACTTATCGTATTTCCGGTACTCGTTTCAGCGAAAGCGTGCTTTCCGCGACGGCGTAAAAGGCCGGCCGAGAGGGGCCAGGGCGAGGCCCCCGGAGGGCCGCGCTCGCGGCAGAACCGGACGTAAAAACTGCCGCCCTCGAGCAATTTGCATCGCGTGACGAAGCCCGCCCCGCAATTGCGACTGCACTTCGACAGTATAACAGCGTAACTCGATAAAATTCGCATTTGGGTCACGCGTCTCTCTTTCTCCTTCTCCCACCTTCCCTGCCGCCTCCACCCTTCGCCCGCCTTTCTCTTTTTCTCGTCCCCCCCTCCCCCGAAAGGGTGTAGCGTACCGTGCGCGGCGCGCTACTCGGCCGTGGCATCGCGTGCGCTGCGTTCGAGAAACACGGCGCCCCTTTTCGAAGCGGGGTGGAAAAAAAAAGAAAGGGGGATAGAAGAAACACGTAGAAACGCCTCTTCTTGCGCCCCATCGCATCGGTCTGCCGCGTGCAATGTGTGTTTCTGTCTGTGTGTGTGTGTATGCAGCTCGAAATAAACGAGCCTCGGACAATTATCAGCGATAACGCGAGCCACGACCGCGAACGAGTTTCCTTTCCGGGCTCTGCCGAGATCAAAGAAGCCCTTATCGCGACGAGTCACACGAAAAATACACCCTCGCATCGAAACCACACCGTCCCCCGTGGCCTATTCCTTCCCCCCCCCCCCCCTCCAACCCCAGCGAAACACTCGATGATGTCACTGAACGGAGGAAAAATTATACCCTCCGCGAGATGAAACGAGTATCCGCCGTAAGGTAGCGTGTAACGCGATACGATCCGGCGCCGATCTAATATTGTAGGTACACGTCCAACCGGTGATAATACCCATCGAATTGTTATGTAACTCTAGTAGTCCTTAAATGCGCCGGCGTTGCCACGCAGGCGGCGATATTCGCGCTGCTAATGCCTCCGAGAGAGAGAGGGAGAGAGAGAGAGAGCCAGCGACACGGCAAACTGGTTTTCTCGATCGGACCCGGCGGTACCGAGATCAATCGGACACTACGCCACGGTTCTATCGGCGGAACGATCGAACTAGATCAGCCGGCGGCGATATATCTTCGGTCGTCGCGAGGCCCATTCTCCGTCCAAAATATGTGCATACGTATTACACAGGCAGATCGTTTTACAGGCACTCGCCGCGAATTATACGCGACACGTCACGCCGTCCTCCGTGTCCCACTGGGATTCGACGTCGCCGGTGAATGGGCGACGGAGGAGGTAGATGGAGGCGACGGATATCGTTGACAGGTGTCCGAGGGGCCCCTGATGTATATTTGGGAGAATCACAGCCGCGGAGGATGGAAATAGAGAGATATGCCAGCGATAAGAGAGAGAGAGAGAGAGAGAGAGAGAGAGAGATTCGTTTGCGAGGAGAGCGACGAGTCGTTGAAAATGAGAATCACTGATGGCACGGCGCCTGTCTGCGAGTATGCTGACCGCAGTGCCACTATCTGCACAGTCATTATTCAACGGCTTATATATCAATTTCAGATTTATTAATTTCGCCGGGGCAGGTAGGCACGTCGACGGATTGCCGCGCGAGTAGCCGAGGAACAGAGAGCCTGGCGCGATAAAATTATTAATGCGTATGAAATACGAAGGACGGCGGGCGAGGAGAGCTTTCCTCGACGTTCTGGAAAATTAGTAGATCGAACGCCGCCGAGCGCAGACAACACCGTGATACCCTATTTGTTCCGAGGGTCTCGAAACAACAATTCCGAGGCTCGCCTACGACGATACGATCGCGCCGTCGTCGCCCGCAGGCCGAATTACAGCGAGCAGCCACTACGGCCGTGAGGAAACACAACGGCGAATTCGCGCGAGTCTCTAGCGGCCGTCCAAAAATACGGGAGTTCTAACAGCGGCCTACCGTCTCCGTAGGCAGCTTTAACGCGATAATGAGCGATGGGCCTGACCTAGGTTGCACACCGGCCGTGACCTTCGCGGCGGATCGAGGCCGGTTCGTCGTTCGTACGTACTTGGAAATTCGTCTGTGGCCACGCAGACGGGGGGAGCCTCGGGTAATTCAATTACAACATCTCCCGGCCATTTCAACTGTAATACAGTTCGGATCGAAGCCGTGGCTAGAATGCCGCGGGGACACGCGGTCGCACGCGTAGACGGGAAACGGGGACGAAAAAGCTTGCAAGGGCGATCGGGAAATAATATCGCATGGGAATACGAAATGCGCTAATCGCCAGTTTAATGCCGCCGTCAGCAAACGCGTACCCGCACGACAGCGAACGTTAACAAATTCTTGGTGAGAACGGAACGGCTGGGATTTCCGGTTGCCATTTATCTGGCGACGTTTACGTACGTTGTTATTTGACGCGCCGAGGACCCGATGCAATTACCGCGTTATCGCGCTGCTTTTCTTCCCCGCTACCGCAGAAATTCTGAATTATTCCTCGGCCGATACACGGTTGAAAAACATATTTCAAGGGAACATTCATTGGCCGCGATTGTCACGCGAGGCGCCGGGCTCGTCGGGGATCGGGAATCGCTTGCGAGGCGATGGGTACCTGCCGAGTCCCGCGACGAGTCCGGGGCGATCGGACGTTAAATCAAACGACAGAGATCGAACGATCTTTACAGAGGGACGGACAAAAAACCGACGGTCGGTTCGATCGGAATAGGGGCCCGAGGCAGGAAGGAAGGAAGGAAGAGGAGAGGAAAAATGCGAGGAAAGAGAGGGTCGATTGAAAGAAAACCGCGCGGGGAAAAAGGAGGAGAGGCAGAAGGGGGGCCGGGAACGTTGGATGGCAACTGACGGGCGGAAAGAGGGCGAAAGGATGGAAAAGATCGCGAGCCGACGGTAGCAGAAAAAAAGAATGAAAAGTGGGTGAACGGAAGAGGAATGTCGATGTCCGCGAAAGAATTGGAGAAAAAGCGTGCCGAAAGATAGGGGAGACTGCCGAATGGGAAAGAGAGCGAGAATAGGGGAATCGTCGGGTAAGATACGAGTATGGAGAACCGGCGAGAGATGGGAAAGAAAAGGGAGGTAAAAGAGATTAGCACGGGTGAATACCAGAGATCTCCCTGCGCCGTGTTCCAGGCGTTCGGAAAGCGATATAGGTCGCCCGAGGCGATAACCCTTCGCGAATTTCATACTCCTTCGCCGTCCAGCTATTCCCTCGATACTAATCTCCTCTCCTCTGTTCTCCGCCTTTTCGATTCACCTAAAGTGCTGAATTCTACCTTCGGGGAGAAGCCACGAACCGCTACGCGCGATGCTCGTGGAGGGACGATCTCTTATCAGTTGTTTATTTTTATTAAACGATCCTCTGTTGGTTTTTGTATCTTTGTTTCTACTGTTCAAATCTGGCAACTCAAATTTAACCCACTTCCAAGTATCCGATTGCCTTGAAACTTTTCAGGCCTGCGTTGTTTGGATGGCAATAGAATATTTAGAAGAAAAATATTAACCCCGAGCGGGTGAAAAAAATACCCAGTCATGAATAAATGTAAGCCATAAACACAAATCCAAACGACTTGAAATCAGCCAATCGCGGTCTTTACGAAAACGACAAAAAGCCGCTGCGTTCTGATCGCTAGTCGCATCGCAATTTGCAATTAATTAAATTAACAAAAACACTAAAAACTAGAAAATAAAAAAGATTTCTATATTAAACGATTCTATTAAAAATGGACTAAAGATTAAAAAATAATTCTCTTCTTGTACTACAATTTGGATGGTGTTTTGTCACTTTAAATATAATCATGGAGCAGGATATATCACAACAAATTCATTTCGACGCTTGATTCTGTATTAAATTGATTCATATTCTCTTACGACATAGGTATCCTGCTCCACGATTTTATTTACAGTGACAAAACACCATCGAAATCGTAGTACAAGAAAAGAATTATTTATTATTTTTTTGTGCATTTTTACTAAAATCGTTTAATATACAAATTTTTTTATATATATTTTTATTAAAATCGCTCCAACCCACTAATCTGTCCGATAACGAGCCTATAGGCACGTAACCTTCGAAACTCCGACACTTTCTGCCGTAATTATCTCTCACGCGCAGATCACCCCGGGCCGGTGATTTCTCTCGCTCGCCGAATGCCAATGGCCCCGTGATCGCGCGATAATACGTACCTAATAACCGCGACTCGGTTAAAACTCCCCACCCCCCAAGTACCTGTAATCACAAGACGCGGGACAGCTAACAATGTACCCGGGAATACTTCATCATGCCCGGCCGGGCGTCCTGTCAACCTGTTAAACGTCAGATCGCTCGGAAATCATCGGCTCCCCCCGACAAGCCCGATTGGCCGGGATCCCTGGTTTTTCGACACGAACCCGTTGATTTCGCTTCAGATGACAAGATAGGCTAAACACAGGCCTGCCGCCGCTCCGAAGCGACTATTACGCCCGATGCTCGCGTCCAAGTATTCGAAGGCGATGCTCGCCTCAAGCCTTAAGGGCTCTAGCTGGCCGCACGCATTCGTGCCTCGCTCCCCGTATCCTTGAGGCCCGGTCTCCGTTCGTTTTACCGAACACCGAGGTAACATCGATCGCGAATCGATCGAAATGGAAAGCGGCGCGTTCGCCGTTGTGACGAAAGGAAGCGGGTCGATCGGGATCGATTAACGAAGCTAAGACCGAACGACAGTGGCGGATTTAACGGGGCGGCTGATGAACAGTTGCCGCCTAAGGTCGGGGCCAGATATATTGGCCGGTGAGTTTCGCGAGGAGTATTCTTCTATTCTCAACATTTTCTGACTCGCTCTTGCCTTGCCAGAAAAGGAGTGAACAAGAAGTGGTGGGGATGGCGCCGAGCTCTTGACGTGTAGGCCAAACCGAGCTCTTAGCGTAGAGATACATACATCAGAATAGGTGTGCGTTGTGAGGAGTATTCTTCTATTCTCAACGTTTTCTCACTCGCTCTCGCCTTGCCAGAAAAAGAGTGCGCCAGAAGTGGTGGGGATAGCGCCGAGCTCTTAACGTGTAGGCCAAACCGAGCTCTTAGCGTAGAGATACGTACATCAGAATATGTATGCGTTGTGAGGAGTATTCTTCTATTCTCAACGTTTTCTCACTCGCTCTCGCCTTGCCAGAAAAGGAGTGAACAAGAAGTGGTGGGGATGGCGCCGAGCTCTTGACGTGTAGGCCAAACCGAGCTCTTAGCGTAGAGATACATACATCAGAATAGGTGTGCGTTAGCTGCGAAAACGAATTCACCGGCCAATATATCTGGCCCCGATCTTAGGCCCCTAGCAGGGCCCCATGGCCCAAAAAAGATATGATTACGTATAGGTGTCCAAACAGTAAATTTTTTTCGTACTACTATACTTTCGTTCTTCAGTAAACTATATCTTGAATTTCCTAAAAAAATGGGCCCCTCGGAACGTTTGCCACCTGGGCCTTTTTTCTTAAATCCGCCACTGCCGGGCGAAATGTTATTAAACGAAGAGACTCTGTCCGACCAGTAAGAGGTTGGATAAGGCCCATTATCGCCTCGCGAGTAGCCCTCGAAGCCTGGAGGCAAGATCGAATTTCAAATCGATGCCGGTGCTCAGAACCCCGCACGAAGGAGAACCGAGGAAGCCCGGAATATCTTTCTGCCGAACGGGAAAGGGTTCGATCCGGCGAATTTAGAATGCAGAAGCGTAACGCCGCTCCGGCCACCCTATCCAACACTGTCTTGTCCTATCCGAGCCCGCGAGCCTCGCTGGCGCACGCGTCATCTTTTGATCCGGCAACGAAAAGAATCTAATCTCGTTATGAGGTTTCGCCGTTTCCCGGCTAACTGCCGTTAATAGGCGACCAGCCGGGTAGCAGAAGTTATATAATATTTCTTTCAACTTGATCGAGGAAGCGTAATGTCGTAGAGTGCGTTTCAATTTAAACCACAATGTTGCAAATTGCGATTGCACATGACGGGTAGCTCGTGGGGTTTACAAAGGTTAATTTAGTTGATGTCGCCAAGGAAAAACACGTCAGCTGCCCAGCGCGACGCTTCGTCGCTGTTTGCTACTGGCGTCTTTAAATATATACCGAGAATGTAGAAACGATATCTCTTGTCTTCTCCCACGCATCCAGAATGCTGTTGCTATTGGACACTGATCAGTCCACTCTGCCCGGTGACCAAGAATATTGATTTTACTACGGGAATCGGGCTACGTGCCCGAGTCGTGCCGCGCATTTTTTTTTTTTTTAGTTTTGTTTCGAGCAACGAGCCTTAAACGATGGCAGTGCTAGTCGACGATTGTGAAGGGAGGGAATAACGATTGTAGAGACTTACGTGGCTGCGCCAGGGCGAAGACGGTCTCTGTCTTGGCAGCGTACTCGTCGATCTCCTCGTGGTGGGTGATACCAGGCTCGAGAGGTTGTGGCTGATCGGCCTGCATCCCGTACATGTCCATCAGCTTGGAAATCGGCGGGATCCTAGGCAGTGCTCTGCCGGTCATGTTCGGCGCTTGCTTCAAGCCGAGCTTGTTCAGTATCTGCTCCTTTATGGCTTCGAGGCTGAGGGCTCTGATCTCTTCGTGCATCCTGCACGCGTTACAGGTGTTACCGGCCATCGCCATGTATCTGACATGGGCTCTCTCGATGCCTGGTGCGTCGAAGGCACCGAGGAGGACCAGCGAGAGTAGTAGCAGCGCCCTCCTGACCATCTTGCTCCAAGGTCACCCTTAGTCAGATCAGTTACGATCGGCCTTCCTCGACCAACGGAACGATCAGATGCTCCACCTCATAGTTACACCTTGCCCGATTCTTGCGCCCTTTTTCCCTTTCACCTCCGCTCCTCCGCTGTCTCCTTCGTTGCTTCTTCCTAGCTTCTATCTCCCGTAGATTAGGGACTCCTTGGCTCCCTCCACCTCCGCGTCCTCCTCCTCCTCCACCTCCTCCTCCACCTCCCCCGCCCGCCGCTCCTCCTCCGGTGTTCCCTTCTTTTTTCGCCGTTTGTCCCGCGACACTACCTTCTTGGTCTTGCGAAACCCTAAGGTACCCTCTTGGAGAAGCCCCCTTCCGTGTAGAACAAGCGGCTCGTCGTCACCGTGTACAGAAGCCGGCACATCACCCGGAGCAGGCGACCAGCCTCGATCGTGATCGCGATCCACGCGATCCAGTTTCGCTTCCTTCCCGGCCTCCTCCCGTATTCACCCACCCGCGAAACTTCTCACCTAGTGGCTGACGGGCTGCGGGGCCGATTGGATGTGCGCCGCTTGCCGAGATTCGGTGGTCCAGCCGGGATCGTTGCCCAACGGTAGACACGGTGGGACGATGGAAACGGGTGCGCTTCGGTACGCTGCTTCCGTTCGCCGTGCTTGCTTGCTGCCCACCATCAGTTATCATTTACCATAGTCACTCACTAGAAGCACCAGGGACATTCTGACAATTTCACATTGCACTTTCCGGCGATGCGCTCGATCCGCCGCTTCCAGACTATCTGGCCTTTCCTTTCGGCTTTGCCCTCCTCTCGAAACGAAACGGTCCGGTGAACCCTCGTGACCTCCGATTCCAGCGCGAACTTTAATCTCAACACGCGCGCGCCTCGGCGATACACTGTGTTTACCGGTGCACCGTGCGTCCTCCTAAACGTATCCTGGGAGCCATGTCACCGCTCGGTATCTAACCAGACGTTTGGTCCGTTTCCTTTTTTCCTTTTTTCCTTCTTCCTTTTTTTTTCCCCTCCCCTGATCCGGGATCGGTTTCAGGGGCGCCTCGTCACCCCCGGATATAGGGTATATTACGCTCTCCGCGTCTCCTCCTCTCTTCTCTGCTATTTTCTCTGGTAGTAACTATTGTTACTATAAGTTACTTCCGCGTAGGTAGATAGAAGGTGTCCGGGGTCTCCCGGCTCGATCGGAGAAATCGGTGCTCGGACCCGGAAGGAAGAGTGACGGCGACGGAGCCAGGCGAGCCAGATATCCGGCGAGGAAGGAGAAGGCGTAAAAGCTTGAAAGAGAGAGAAACAAAAAGGAGCGTGTACTCGCGTGGCAGTGGCAGGCAGCTGGCTAAGCTTGCCTTGCCGGTGGAAACCCGGTGGATCCTAAGAGCTTGCTGGCTTGTCAAGCACTGAGTCAGGAGGCGCGCGTTCTCACCGCATATATGTCGAGGCGGAGGCCTCCTCCTCTTCTTCTTCTTCTTTCTTCTTCTCTCCCTCTATCCTTCGCTCTTTCTCCTCCGTCTCTCTCCGCCTCGCGGACGTCGCTCGTCTCTTTCTCCGTCTCTTCTCTCCTGTAGTATCTTACGTATTCGCGTGTAGGGGCCGAACATATACCTACACCCGCCTGCACCCGCCGCCAATGACTGGCCCCCTCCTCCTCCTCCACCACCTCCATCTCCTCCTGCAGCTACTCGCCCTCTTCGCCCTCTGCTTCGCCTCCTCCGCCACCCCTTCATGCCCCGCTAACCCCCGAGCCGTACGCCCCCCTACCGACAACACGCTCCTTCCTCCCACCCACCCCTCCCGAGAGAGAGAGAGGCGAGAGCCTCTCCCTCTCTCCGACACCCTCCGACCGTACCCTCTGCCGCCATACTCTGCTCTTTCTCCAGCAATCTCCCTCCCGCGAACCCTCCTAGCTTACCTTCTTTCTCCTCTCTCTCTCTCTCCCTCTCTCTCTCCTCTCTTCTATCTATCCTCCACTCCCCGTCGCTGCTCTTCTTCCCGCGTCTCTGCATCTCCTCCTAATTTCTTTACGCACGCTTTGCAAATCATCGGCAACGTCAAAGCCCGCCGGGTCCTCCCTGCGACCGGCGGCCGATGGACTTGCTTCACTCGCTACTGGACGCGACCCTCCGCGACTCCTTCTTCCTCCTCTCTCACAGATCACGCAGATTTTCGTGCCGCGAAGCAATGCGATTCGCAGATCCTCGATCGATCCGAAACCGACGCGCTCCGAGTTCGTTTTTACATATTCCCTCGCCATTGACTTTTCCGGGCGAGTTTTATTTCATTCACCAGGCCCGACTCGAGATCGGACCGGAATCGATCTCCGCTCGCCGTATCTCCCGGCCGAGAGGAAATCAATCGGAATACGCGCTCTTTCCCACCCCGTTACCCTCGCTGACGTAATCCGAGAATGGAAACGGATGCGAGAGATTTCAAGGTTCTCGAGAGGATATATTCGGAAAGGCAGCCGCAGGATCCGTGGCCACTTAGCATACAAGGAAATTTAAAATTCGATGAAGACTTCACGCATGCAACGTCTGCAATACGTGCACGGTCACGCCGAAAAAAAAATCGATCGAATTTTTATGCCGTCGAATCGAGGGCACGCTCGGGTCCGCACTGTCCCGCAGATCAAGCGGACGTGATAACGTACGTAGCGAAAAAAAAAAGAAAAAAAAGAAAAGAAAGGGGGGGAAGGGAGAGGTGGACAGTGATCGCTGAGATAGGCCATCGACTTCCTTTTTTTTTTCGCAACATTTGAAATCCAAATCGACTTTCAAAACGATTCAAATCCCGCGCATCGGGTACGGCGCTCCCGCTCGCACACGATGCAGCACCACGTGACGCATTACAAAACAGTAGAGCTCTAAGATTTATTCGGGAAAGATGGTCCGGCGCCTGGAAGCTAAATATCTTCCAAGTATTCAGGCGCATCTTTTAACTTTGAAAAGGCCGAGACTTTGTCGCGAAGTTCTCGCGAGCGTGCCGGCGGATATGCCGGACCAAGGTGCCGAGGGAGAAATAATTTGCGATAAAGGTAACGTTATAACTGTTGATAATGATCGGCCTCGGGGACCAAGCGAAAGGCTCCAGGATCAATCGGGGGAAGGATCGATGTCTTCGACGCCCGAAGTTTTTCTCAGAACAATAATTTTTCTCGGCCAATCATCCGACGCCGGCCACCTTTTATTTCGTCGAAGCTTCGGCCGGCGAGATACGCGGGGAATACATTACATCGTTGAATAAACCTTAATAACCAATCCAGCAACATCAATTTCGCCCTGGCTCTGCTCCTTTTTTTTTTTTTCGCGGCCCCGGCCGAACTGCATTAATTAGCATGCTCCCGGGACAGTGGGATTGGTTATGGTCGTACGAGAAAGAATACCGTTTTGCTCCATCGATCATTTCCCCTTTGATCTCGATCTTGCCCCGAAATGATCCCCGGGGATAGAACGATCGAACGGCCGATCGATCCCCGCGTATAATCGCCGCGTAAATCCCCTTTCAGCGATGATTATCGCGATCTCTGCCTGTCCGATAGTCGGCCCTTTTCTGTTTCATAAATATTAATAACGACCGTCAGCGAGCAACGTCTTCTACTGTCCGCCGCAAGTTATCGTACCGTTACTCGCGGTAAAACGCCACTCGCGATTTCCCCTCGTAACCGATACGATTGCGCGCCGAGGCGCAACGCGGGCTAAATAGAGCTCCTATTATACTACATATAATATATGTATATACATATATATATATATATATATCGCCTACAGAGTCATCTGTGCGGTCGACCGCGCCGGCGAGCTCTCGCGGCGACACGGGGAGGGTAGAAATCGGTGAATCCAGCCATCCGAGTACGTGAAACCGTCGCCGTCTTCCACATGTTTCCTGTTGCCCCACACGTCGTAGCTGTCTGTCGTCAGGACCAATCGAGAGCTGCTGGCTCTGGCATCGCCACTGCAGCAGGTGGCTCCAGAAAAGGATCCTCGATCCCGATCCCGATCTCCTCTCTTCTTTTTCTCCCGCCGCATCGCGCTAACGAGCTGACATCGCCCGGCGTTTCACCAACCTCTGAAATTCCTTCTTTCCCACTTTCTCGGGGTCCTTCGCTCGCTCAACGGGACCTCCAATCACCCTTTTAACGCGAATACCTTCTTACCCCGAATCCAAATGCATCCCCCCCCCCCCCTCCACTCCCCACCTTCTCCAACGACTACACGCGTTCAGAATCAATGGCTAAACATTTCCGTAGATGCACCGAGAAACCGTGAGAATGTTAGAGCGAGACGTTGACCGTGACATTCGAACCGACACTGTGCCTAGAAATTATTACCCAGCACCGTGGACGGGATATCTGTCGTATTTCCAACGCCGCTTCACTCGTCCCTTGAACGCTCGTTCTAACGCACATTTTACGCGATTTAACTGTCGCCGTGTCACTGCAACTGACACGCCGATCACTTTTCACGCGAGCTCTTTGAAAAACTCGCATTTACAGCTCGTCGTGCCATCTATACGAGATAGTGGCGCGCAAATTTCCCGCCAGCGTTACGGAATTTTCGAACGGGTAGCCATGGCAACCATTCGCACAACCGAATCCTCAGACTTCTCATTTCGTACCGTGCATATTCGCAGATTGTGAATTTCCTTTGTGAATTAAGCGTCAAAGGATGCGAACGCGGGTGTGTGTTTCTATTGGGGAGCAGGATCTCGGGGCGGAATCGATTGGACGCCACGGAACGGCGAACATTTGTAGGTTATGAAGGCAATCGACGTTGAAAATCTACTCACGAAGAAGACTTCTTCTCCCCCATCGTTGCTCGAGTATTGGACACCTCCGGCACGCTGTCCACCGTTACTTTTCCATCGTTCTGAAGCACTTTCTCGGTCTTCGTGGCTGGATTTCTGTGAATCCGATCCACCGGCTGCTCGATCGAAAAACGCGCGCGAACAATGCGTCGTACGCTCTGCTTTTTCTACCGCGCATTACCGACGCGCATACCGCGACGCGATTGGTCCTTCCGCGGAGATTAATGTCCGGTCACGCTCGCTTTCTCCAAACTGTCTTACCATGTGCAGTTGCAAAATCTATTAAACGGCTAATAAAAAATTAGATTAAACATGCTCTACTTGTATATCGTTTCCAGAGAGGAGTTTTTATTTCCTCGGTTATGTTTCATTAGACACCTTCGCACGATGCCAAACTCGAACACTTCCGTCGGTTTTGAAAACTCAAATATGGCTCGAAATTTAAACGAGAATATTCAGCAAGTGTATAAACTTGCCAAAATCACCTGGAATTTTTTTTATATTCACGACATGAGACTATGCTTTTTGGATCAATAGTTTTTGGAGATCCTAGCAGAAAATTTACTTTACCGACTGTAATCAAGATCCCGACTTTCACCGATCATTCGCTCATTTATTATTCAAACAGAGAAAACTTATTAAGGGGGTAGGTTACCCTTTACAGCCCCAAATCAGGCCCTACTTCAAACACATATTCTGAAGTAATAAATCGATATAGAGATGATTTTTGTTTCAATTTTTAAGCATTTAAAGTTCGTTGACTTTAATGAGCAAAAAATCGTAAATAGGTATATTTATACAAAAAGAAGTTTTAAATATAAATGTGAGACTCCATCTCCTGCAAGAAGAAAAATTTTGATAAATAAATTAATACAATTTTCGTGTTTGATGTTTTTGATTTTATCCTTTTTGTAGGAAAAATATTTTTTTTTTAAGAATTTTTAAGAATAGTTCCCTGCAGCTGAATGTAAATTTTCATTCAAGTCATTGGAGCGGTTTTCAAGATTTTATGTTCAGCGTTTCGGAAAACGTAGTTTCCGGGAAACCGCGTTTAAAGTTGGACAGTATTATCCGATCTCACATGCAGGCTCGCACATTTTTTACTGTATTTCCTCCAAGTTTTGGAATTTCGGGGCTCGGTTGCGCTTAAAACACGTAGAAAAGGTGTGGCTAACTAAATATGCAAACAATTTTCGAAAATTTTTGGGGTAAGCTACCCCTTTAAAGTACCGCAAGAAACTCAAGAAGAAACTGTCCTTTCTGAAACAACCATGGAAAGTTTTTAGTTAAATCGCTGTTTTTTGCATCGTTCCCACGCCCATTTCCTCGCGCCCCTTCATTAACAGCAAAATACATAATTAATAGCTCGCATATCCCGAAGCGGAGCTGTCAGTCGCGGCATTTGAAAGACGCGTGCTTAGTCACCCCATTATTCGAAAAGTTCCATTCTCCGGGAGTTGGGAACGCGAGTGTAGTACGAAAGCACTCGGGGCGACATGAACATCGTTTTCCTGACGGTAAGCAGAGGTTTTGCTGGGAAAAGAATTCCGGGGAAAGTGCCGTTCTAAAATAAATACGAATTTCTTAGACACTGTTAGCGTTCACCGCGGCGGAAACGTGTATCCGATTTCTGAAGAATCGCGAAGAAAGGGGCATTCTTCGCACGATACCGGGGCAGGTTTGGCGATGGAACCGCCACACGCACGAATTCGAGGAAATCCAGGCTGTGAAATTGAACGGGACCGCTGTGTGCAGCGTGAAAATGGCAAACGACTTGCGGGGGAGGACCATTATCGTCGCTGCAGATACCGTGAGCAACCAGAAACTTCAATGGAATCATTACATGGTTTCCCAACCTTTGTTCCGCCTTTTATAATATCCAAATAACCTGCAACCCCCCAACTTCGTATAAGACAAAGTAAATTTTATAAAGTAAGGGACGTTTTTAAATCTCGTAAGGGTAATTTGGCGCTTTCTTACCCCCTCCAGTATAACAATTCGTAAGCTTTTATATTTCCCACCCCTCCCCCTCTCCGTCCTTAATTGATAATCTTTACATTGCATTTTGTCAGTTATTAAAATTCTTTTAAAGATTTCGGCAGCTTTGAACTAAAATTATTTTTCTGCAACATTAACGATAGAGTTTGTATATATTGAAAATTAAATTGAATAAATATTACGTAAAATGTTATCTGCCCTCCCCTAAAAAAAGCTTATATATAATTTCAAGACCACCCCTAAAGAAAACACATGAAAAATAGGTAATTCGGAATATAATTCCAACTTAATAATGTTAAAAAAAATTCAAAGAACCACGGCGATACCTCAGAAAACACTTCACCAGCCACAGGTTGGGAATCACTGATTGTAATCTCTGTGGGACTACCAGTATCACTGTTTTCTAGATGCATCCGTACATTTTGAGGAACTCGAATAATACCGGAGTGACTGGGTTCATAGGAGACATATGGACAATTCTGGAAGAAGTATTAGGGTTCAAGTACGCATCGATACTCTCGAGAATCTCTGCAGATTTTTCGATAAACTAGAACTGCCCCTCTTATCTCATCCCTTTCTGCCCGAAATTGGGCGCGCAGGAAATGTCATTTCTATTCCTCTCTGTCCCCTTTAAGAGGTCATGCCTAGTTGGAAGGCGTGATTTTGGGAATTATTTGTAGAAAATCTAATGTATATTCTTTACAACTATTTTCTTATTTTGGAAGTACATATATTCAGCAACTCTCAGTAATTTTGTTATAGAAAAATATTAAAAATGAACGAATAACAGCCACTCTTCCGGAAGCTATGTATTTTTTTGCGTTGTGCACAATTTCTCTGAGCCGGATCATCTGAAATCAGAAAGTGAAGAAAATTCTGTTAGTATGAGTTTATCTCGTTCGTGTACGAAGGATTTAAAAAAAAAATGATTTCCGTCAAAAAGGCGGTCGTTCAACGCAAAATCATAATTTTTCGATGTCTGAATTAATCGTTTTTCGTGAATTAAAAATAGAGTTTCCATCAAAAACAAAAATCCTTCGTTTACTAACGTATTTGTTTCTCACAAAGAATACGTTATTTTACTAGAATTATTAATAATTACCCATCAAAAATTAAAATAAATGAGCCTGTATAGGGTAAAGACACCAGTAGTCGACCACTTTCAGAAAAAACATGAAAAATAAGGTTTTTGGAAGTGACGATCTTTTGGACAAAGTGCAGTCCTCTAACTGCACTCTGTTCAAAAGATCGTCACTTCTAAAAACCTTATTTTTTACTTTCAGAAAAACATAAAAAATAAGTGTTTTAGAAGTGACGATCTTGTGAACAGAGTGCAGTTAGAGTGCAGTTAGAGGACTGCACTTTGTTCAAAAGATCGTCACTTCCAAAAACCTTAATTTTCATGTTTTTCTGAAAGTGATCGACTACTGATACATGGTCGACTACTGGTGCCTTTACCTATACTTTTAAAATAAGTAAATAGTTGTAAAAAATATACACCAGATTTTGCACAAAAAATTCCGGAAAATCACGCCTGCCAACTAGGCATGACCCCTTAAACGAAAGGTGCCCAAGGCTGCCTAGCGTCGCAAGATCCCGGACTCCAGGGAAACGACATCTCGTGCGCACCAAGCCCGCCGGTTTTTACACCTGTTACGTCGCTCCATTCAGTCGAATTTCACGGCGCCCGTCGCGTCCTAATGATTTGCGTGTGTACGCGCTAGAAGACCGTACGAGGAATTTGACCAATTTTCCGTGTACCACCCACCCGCCGGTGGGTCAAAATACTCGCATGATTCATTCGTCTAGACAGGTATAAGTATAGTACCAGCGTGGTGCGCGGGTGGCTCGGGCGGAAAGGGAAGAGAGAATAGGATAGTGGCGGGATTGGTGCGTGCACCGTAATAAAGGCGTTTCTTCGTCGAAAATGCAGGACGATTTACCGAAAAGCGGGACCGTCGGCCAGCCAGACGCTGATGAATGGACAGGCTCACGCACTACTGGTGCCCACGGTGATTTATTCCGACACCTCCGGTTATTACACTTATAGCACCCCGATTACGACCATCTCGTAAGCCATCCCTAATTTACGGAGCCATGCATTCGCGATATTTCATCAACCTTGTTGAACACAGCAGTATTTTAAGCCGGCCACTATTTCCACCGCGGCACTCACCGAAATTCTCCCCGCGTGTTATCGTACATCATCCTAGATACGCACTGTTCGTCCGGTCCGACGGCACCAGGGTGTTGCACCAGTGGTACACGAGCGTCTTCAGCCGAGGACTCTGGCTGACCATCCTGATCTTCGTCTTGGGCACCGCCGCCACCATCGTAGGAGTGCATTACCTGAAGAGAATCACGCGTGCGAATAACGCGGAGAACGACCAGGAGTTCTCCTCGGCGTCCTTCAGCCTGCTCCTCGTTCTCGGCAGCTTGAGTGGCCAAGGTAAAGACTTAAGGGGGTATACCCGTTTGAACCCTCGGAAAATGTATACATTTTGTGGATTTTTTTACAAGTCAACGGTTTGATGCAGATTTCCCGTTTCTTTACTGTCTTTACATAGTATTATGAACTACTCAAAACAAAAGTTTCAGTTAAAAAACTATTGTTTTTGGGAAGTTATGCATACACATCCGAAAGTCTTTCGATTTTAGACGGCTAAACGGTGGCCCTAAAAACTCGCGCTACGTTCAACCAATTCACTTCCAATTTTGCATGCAGAATCATAATAAGATTCCACATCGTCCAACGTAGCCGATTTTGAAAATTTTGAAAAATAAAGAAATCGTGAGGGATCAAAGGTAAAGTTAAATTTTTCTAAGAGAAAAATCCACCTTTTTTCTTTATAAATAATAAACGGGGAGTCGGAATACAAAAAGCCTTGGTTGGACGATGTGGAATCTTATTATGATTCTGCATGCAAAATTGGAAGTGAATTGGTTGAACGTAGCGCGAGTTTTTAGGGCCACCGTTTAGCCGTCTAAAATCGAAAGAGAAAGACTTTCGGATGTGTATGCACAACTTCCCAAAAACAATAGTTTTTTAACTGAAACTTTTTTTTTTAGTTGTTCATAATACTATGTAAAGACAGTAAAAAAACGGGAAATCTGCATCAAACCGTTGACTTGTAAAAAAATCCACAAAATGTATACATTTTCCGATGGTTCAAACGGGTATACCCCCTTAAAGAGTCGCGACGCCGCTCGAGGGCTCCTCTAACGTTGAACCGTGCTCGATCAGGATGCCAGAAGATTCCCGTCTCGTGGCCACTTCGGCTGATCGTTTTGTCGCATTTAATAACGGGACTGTTGCTGTCCGGGGGATTCAGCAGCACGCTCACCTCTTACCTAGCGATACGCGGAAACTCCGTCCCTTTGACGAGCCTGGAGGACGCGCTGCAAAAGAGAAGTCACTCCCTCTGCGTGCGGAACGACAGCAGTGCCTACATTCACTTCACGGTGGTACCTAGATTCTTGAGTTGAACGCTCGAAGGGAGATGTTCGCAGCTGTGTAGGGTAAACGCACCAGTAAATGAACAGTTAAGGCTAACGAATGAACACTAGTATAAAATTATGTTTGCAGCGCGATTGATTCCACGTGCTGCAAAAATTCTTTGGATATGAAGCAAGAAATGAAAAGAAGTCTCTAATTAATTAGTGGCTTACTTTAATAACTTATTTTACTCATTTTAATAAAAAATGTTCATTCACTGGTACGTGTTCATTTACTGGTACATCCACCCTATTTCTCCGCGTTTTATAGAACGGATCGCCGAAGGGGGAAGTGAAGAAGGAATGGAGAAATCTGATCAACAGGAACTGCCCAGACATGAGGAATACCAGCACGTTGGATTCCCAACTTTGCAAACCGGGCCTCGTTTACGTTGAGGTTCCAGATGTGTTTCTGCCGATTTATCAACGAGTTCGGCACGCCTGTCGCGTCGTTCAGACGCCGGATCACTACTGGAGTCGCAGGATCTCGTTCCTGCATGCCAGGTTCGCCGAGCATCGACACCTGATTGATGTCTAGTGAGCGATCTCTTCTGTTGACTCCTGCGAAATTGTTTTAAGAGACTTCGCGATGCTGATTTCTGATCTGTTAGCCTGATGCGACTGCATTCGGCGGGGATATTGAAGTACCTGGAGAAGAAATGGATGCCGAAGGGGATCCAGAGCTCGGAAGTGAATCACTCAACGTTCCAACCAGTCGAGTACGCTCATGTTCATTTACTACTCCTGGGGTTCGTCTACATGATCGTATTCAGCGGCTTTATCTGCGCTTTCGAAAACATTTGGTACAAGCTACAAGTACAGAGGCAGCCTGCCGAAAATAGCACTCTGCGTGCATGAGCTAACATCGATCCAAGGTAAAGGAACCATGCTTTTAAGGGGAGCTTCCGGTCTGGAGCCCATAGAAATAGGCGATCTTTGGGAATTAATTAAAGGAAAACTACTGTATAGAATTTAATGGGACTTTTTGCATTGTATTAAGGATGTCTTAAATTATAGAAATATATTTTTTCGTTTTATAATTGATCATGGCAGACGGCACTGGGGAGTCGTTAAAGTCGAGGCGTCAAAGAATTCATCCAAATCGGTGGGACCTGTATCTCCGAAAGTTATTATTCGATTCGACTGAAACTTTTTTATTTTGAAGAGTATATATCTTGCTAGAGAGAAAACCAGAAAAAATTACAAAAATGATATTTTTTAGAAAATAACGACACTTGAAGTTTGAAATCACTTTTCCCTACATTTTTCGTCCTTTCAACGACTTTCAAAGTTATACTTTTACATTTTTTTTTTGTAATTTTTCTGGTTTTCCCTCTAACCAGAAGTATATTCTTCAAAATAAAAAAAGTTTCAGTCGAATCGGATAATAACTTTGGGAGATTTTTACGAATTTCAACAAATCCTTTTAAACACGTATTCCTAAAAGGTTGAACATTCGAAAAATGAACTAAAAAAAATCGATTTTTTACCAGAACCTCCCCTTAAGCATCCACCTCCTTGCTGAGAAGAAAAACTACTTCCCTGCAATTGATAAAGTCACCCCGTCGTTATTGAATTCGTCTTTATTTAATTTACACGTGCGTCATTAATAAATATCTCGAATAATGTATAATATATTACTGTCGCAATCGAAATAATTGTCGCAATTCTAAAGATCTACTCGCTCGACGCACGAAACAGCTTTATCGGTCTCTAGCATTCCAGCGTTGCCTGTTCGCAAATATAACACGCATAAAGAAGAGAGTCGCTGTGAATTTTCCTTCCCGTTCCTCGTAAAAGAATTACAAAAAGAACCACTCGGACGTTTTTGCGCGCTTAAATTATACAACACCAGCGGCAATCGCTTTCCATCTATTACAGCTATACACTTAACGGCACCTCGAAACAATGATAAATAAAGATTCACGGCGTATCGTTAACAGACGTATCAGCTTACGGTGTACTTACTTCGAAAGACGCGTTGATTCGCGGCGCGGCGACTTTTCGCGCCGGGGATCGTTGACCCCGCGACTTGATTCTTTATTTTTACAATCGTTTGATTAAAAGATCTCCGGTGTGCACGCGTGGGTGCGGGGGAACTACCGTCGGCATGAATTTGTACAAATAATTCCTTAAATTAGTTGATAATTTAGCTTAGGTGTCTAGCATCGTCCGACGTACCTATCTCCTAGCGAATTGAAACGGAAAGCTTTTTGATTCGCTCGCGTATCGAGTTTCACAAGACACAAAACATACAGTCAAGCACATTGAAAAATATCTGGCTCACAACATCTGCGGTGCGTGAAATCGCGTCCCCTAGATTAACGTACTAATTCCGCACTAACTAGCCCGTAGCTTACATATAAAATTAAATTTCTTAAGCTTAACGCTAGATCCTGCCTGCAGAAATTACGGCACCACGTTCACGATCGCCGCGGCTCATCGGGATCCCCGAGAATCCTCTCGAGCTGAACAAAGTAAAAACCACCCGTCCGAATAAGTACATGCATCCTCTCACTAAATTCCACCTTACTCTTTTTCTTATCTCCTCGATTTCCACATATCCCCGCTGGCCTATAACAAATTAATACACTGTGGCGTAGAAAAAGATCCAAGCACCCTCTGGGAAGATTGCCCGAGTCGCGCGGACTTTGAGAAATAAATTGATCGTTGCACGCGCGGCCCGAAAGCGCCAACGATTCGCGGGAATTTTGTTTAGCTTTCCGTAGGAACGAGTCGACTGACAATCCAATAATACTGCTTCTCAAGTATAAAAGTGAAAAATCACGTGTCGCTTATGAAAACCGTGCCCTCGCTTGCGGCGGAACGTCGGTCGGTTTCGCTGAGTAATTGCCTTGATCGCGATGAACCACGGTGAACTTATAGTCGGGGGGGAAACTGTCGCTCTGGAGCGCATTAAAGTAGCTGTATAAGAAGAGTAATTAATATATATATATATATATGTATGTATATATAATTTATAATGGTCCTAGTGGCTTCGTGCCTTGACACGCGCAGCGGGCGTTCTGTCGACTGTTCCAACTGTTCGAAAGAATCGAGATATCGAACGCACAGAAGCCTGCACCGTGGATTATTCGAAATCTCAGACCTGGATCGGTATAAAATTGCACCTCTGTAGTTCGTTGCAAACATTCAGGATTGCACTACTCGCTCGGGATTTCCGAGGTGACCGTGATCGGTTTCCTCGGGTTTATCATACATCGGGGGGATCTAACAAGTGGAAGTACTGAACCGTTCCGGATAAAATCGCGGCGTAGAAATAAGACCCGCCGCGACGGCATATTCCAACGAGCGCGATCGCTTTTGCGCGACGCGCCCCGGAAAATTCTCGGCTTTTTCGATCGCTAGCCCGCGCGTGGAGATTCACTCTCTCTCTCTCTCTCTCTCGGCCGATCGTCGGCGTTTCCATCCGCTGCGTGACGACTCGACGACCGTACGAATGAAAACGAAAGGTGAGAGATCCTCTGGCCGGATAGGCAGAAGCTACGACGACTTGCTCGCGACGTCGCCAACTGCGGATCCAACGAATCGCTGCGTCGTCGCGCATCCTAGGGAAATGGCACGTTACCACACCTCGCACTTGTGGATCGGATTCATCCGAGAGCCTTTCGGGCAGTTGAACTCCGCGGAGAATTCCAGCAGATTCGAGAGAGGCCCTATCACCCTGTACTTCGGCGGACAGTGAGAATCCTTCTCGATTTGCAGGGCTATTGCCTCGGACGTTACTGCTGAGCACCATACCTGTGGACGGAAATTTAAGGGGGTATTGGATCTGTTTTCGAAACGGTACCGAGGTGGTGAAAATTTGCGAGACTGTTCTTTCTAATCTTCTCGATGGGCTCCAAAAATCTTAAACGAATACACTGTACGGTTGCTGAGTTATAACGATTTTAATTTTAATAACGAAAGATACGATCTTTATAAATAAAACCGCTGAAAAAATTTTGAAGGAATGGTAACAATTCTTTCATTTTTTTCCACGTGTAGTATATGAGTAGATGAAAATATCTGCCGAGTTTCAACTGTTTTCACTACACCGTTTTAAAGAAATAAATTATAACTTGAGAAAACTGTGAATTCAGGACATTTCCGCTGCCAAAAGTTTATTAACTCTTCGTGGTCACACCTTCTAATAATCACAAGTTGGTCACACGGGGTTCACTGTACCCCAGCGTCATTTTTTGAGTTACCATTTTCGTATTTTTGAACCTTTTAACTTTTCACGGATAATTCTACATTCGTAGACTTTTTCTAGAAATGTAAATTTTGATATCCTAAAATTTGTAGTTAAAAATGAGCGATTTTCCATCGTTGTGGTAAAATACAGATTTTTTTTTTATTTTTGCTTTGCGACAAATCCCCTTTGGAAGATGTAAAGGTGCGGCATTTCAAATAAAAAATTGCTCTTGGGGTACAATACACCCCGTGTGACCACGAAGGGTTAAATAATGCTTGAGAAAGTATTTGCAAAATGAAAAACACCTTCCTAGGAGTAAAAATAAAACTCCAAAAGTCGTTCGAGTTCCTATGCGTAAGACGTAGAATGTAGGGCTGGGACTATTCGAATAATTTAATATTCGAATATTTTACAAGTATTCGAATAATACGAATAAACTTCGAATATTTCAGTATTCGAATGTTATTATTCGAATACTGCTATATTCGAATACTGATGTATTCGAATAGGATGGTGTGAAGTGGGTCAAAATTAACGTACAAGATTTCACCCTGACAAATGAACCTAAAGAACTTGATTTATAATTCACACCATACTATTCGAATATATCAGTATTCGAATACTTTAATATTCGAATATATCAGTATTCGAATACTTTAATATTCGAATATATCAGTATTCGAATACTTTAATATTCGAATATATCAGTATTCGAATACTTTAATATTCGAATATATCAGTATTCGAATACTTTAATATTCGAATATATCAGTATTCGAATACTTTAATATTCGAATATATCAGTATTCGAATACTTTAATATTCGAATATATCAGTATTCGAATACTTTAATATTCGAATATATCAGTATTCGAATACTTTAATATTCGAATATATCAGTATTCGAATACTTTAATATTCGAATATATCAGTATTCGAATACTTTAATATTCGAATATATCAGTATTCGAATACTTTAATATTCGAATATATCAGTATTCGAATACTTTAATATTCGAATATATCAGTATTCGAATACTTTAATATTCGAATATATCAGTATTCGAATACTTTAATATTCGAATATATCAGTATTCGAATACTTTAATATTCGAATATATCAGTATTCGAATACTTTAATATTCGAATATATCAGTATTCGAATACTTTAATATTCGAATATATCAGTATTCGAATACTTTAATATTCGAATATATCAGTATTCGAATACTTTAATATTCGAATATATCAGTATTCGAATACTTTAATATTCGAATATATCAGTATTCGAATACTTGAATATTCGAATATATCAGTATTCGAATACTTTAATATTCGAATATATCAGTATTCGAATACTTGAATATTCGAATAGTATTCGAATACTTTAATATTCGAATATTATTCGAATACTTGGATATTCGAATTATATTCGCCAAATAATTGAGCAACTGAAGTATTCGAATATTCGAATACCGAAAAATTCGACAAATAGTCCCAGCCCTAGTAGAATGTAGATATTCAAGTATTTCAAATTTCAAATACTTTTGTCTAATATTCAACGTCCGACACATCCTTAAAACGGATCACTTCGTTAAAGTATCGCGAACGGACAAAGGTGTTCCGCGGGGATCCCGGCGATTACCTGAGCGAAGTTCAGGAAGAAAAGCTGACGATGCGTCAAGTTCAGACCAGGCAACGGCAGCTGATCCTTGTAGGTTTTCGGCGTCGTCACGTACGCGTGGTACGCCGCTTTCAAGCCCCCGTTGTCCGCAATGTTCTCTCCTACGAATGAATTCGATTAACGCCTCGGGACCGCGTGCGCTATAAATCAATCGGATAGCGATGCATTACCCAAAGTCTGCCGCCCGTTCACGCGCCGACCGTGTATCTCGAAGCTGTTGTACTGCTCCACGAAACACTCCGTTCTATTCTTGAACCTGTCTATCGTGGCGTTGTTCCACCACTGATTCAAGTTCCCATGTAAATCGTACTCCCTCCCTGAAAATTATTATTATTATTATCATTAACGGGAAAAACCCTTTAGTTACAAAAGATACAAAGCTTAAAGCAAAATATAAATGTAGGCAATACAAGATAAGATTAAAGTAACTTAAAACAAAGTGAATCACGAATCACGGATACCTCATCCTCCGAAGAGAAGTCTCGCCCTAATAAACCCTCGACGTACCTTGATCGTCGAACGCGTGAGTCAATTCGTGCCCCATGACGACTCCTATACCGCCGAAATTCAAGCTAATCGGATTCTGCATGTCGTAGAACGGACTCTGCAGAATACCAGCTGGGAAAACCATCTGATTTTTAGTAGGCCTGTAGTAAGCGTTCACCGTTGGCGGCGTCATGATCCAAGTGGTCTTGTTCACGGGCTTGTCGAGCTTCTCTAAATTCTTCCTCAGGTTGTACTTGTTCACGCGTATGTTATTCTGAAAGTACTCGTTCTGCTTGATCAGCAAGTCTCTGTAGCGCTCGTCGAGCTCGCTGGGGTTCAGAATGAAATCCGGGAAGCCAATCATGTCGGTGATAGCGTTCGCCTTTTCCTCGGCGGCCCTCCTGGTCTCCGCGTCCATCCAGTCCAGGTTCTTCAAGTTCTTCGTGAAAGCTCTGCGGACTTGATCGATCATCTCCTCCGCCTAGAATCGATACGCATAAGGTTAGAAGTGAATATTTCGATTTTTAAGCTGATCGAAACTAACCATCGGCTTGCTCTTCCCGTGGAAAACTTCTCTGACGAACATCGCGCCGATCGCGAAGCCCAACGCGTTGCTGGTGTCGCTGACGCAATAACGCCACTGCTCCTCGCGCCCCTCCGAGCCCATCAACGCCTTCCTCAGACCCTTATAAGCGTCGCGGAAAGGCTTCGAGAGGAATGCCGTGAGGGATCTCACGGTTTGCCAGACCAGATAGTTATTCAATACCCTGCGAGTGGAAGGGAAGGTGAGAGAACGTCGAGAACTATCCACTGAACGATAGAACTTACACTTTTCCCTCGTCCGTCTTGTTGAACTCCAGCACAAGCTTCGACAGCTTGACGAAGTATTCCGGGGCGAAATTCACGATCATCGTCTTGCTGTTGACCTTCTTGTTGACTAGCCGGGTGGCGTTTTGAAAGTAGTCCACCCAGGACATCTAAAATTACGCGTGGTAGTTATAGAATGCTAACGCGTCACCGACAGAAATCCTGCACGCGGAGAGCACTGCTTACGAATGCCGCTTTACGCTGAAGCTCGCTCAACGACATCAAGTTGTAAAGCTTCTCCTCGTCCCTGCGCTCCTCCGGCGGCGTCATGATCTCCGCCAGCTTGGTCTCGAAGTCTATCACGTCCTGCATCTGCTTCTTGGTGGAATTCTCCTCGCCGCCCAGCAGCACGCCGATCTGCAAACGTGTACGAGTACCTGTACTCGATTCGTCGATTCACGTTAGACGCGGTAATCGTCGGATCAGCTGTTCTACCTTTGTCATGTATTCCAGATAGGCCTCCAGCACCTTGCCGTGCTCGGTGACGTTCAGGTAATTGTCGGCGGTTGGCAGCGTCAAGCCTCCTTGATCGATCTTGAAACAACAAAGCAAACGCGTTTGGTTAGGCGATGCATCAAGGCCACGGACGTTCTTCACCTAAGGTCGGGGCCAGATATATTGGCCGGTGAGTTTCGTGAGGAGTATTCTTCTATTCTCAACGTTTTCTGACTCGCTCTCGCCTTGCCAGAAAAAGAGTGCGCCAGAAGTGGAGGGGATAGCGCCAAGCTCTTGACGTGTAGGCCAAACCGAGCTCTTAGCGTAGAGATACATACATCAGAATATGTGTGCGTTGTGAGGAGTATTCTTCTATTCTCAACGTTTTCTGACTCGCTCTCGCCTTGCCAGAAAAAGAGTGCGCCAGAAGTGGAGGGGATAGCGCCAAGCTCTTGACGTGTAGGCCAAACCGAGCTCTTAGCGTAGAGATACATACATCAGAATAGGTGTGCGTTGTGAGGAGTATTCTTCTATTCTGAACGTTTTCTGACTCGCTCTCGCCTTGCCAGAAAAGGAGTGAACAAGAAGTGGTGGGGATGGCTCCGAGCTCTTAACGTGTAGGCCAAACCGAGTTCTTAGCGTAGAGATACGTACATCAGAATAGGTGTGCGTTAGCTGCGAAAACGAATTCACCGGCCAATATATCTGGCCCCGACCTTAGGATCTCTCGCCGCGAAGCTTACTTGTATAATATGCCTGGTACTATTTCGATCGTCCTCGTTCACCGCCCATGTAAACAAACCGTCCATGTTGTAAACGTTCTGCAGAATATGCATGCTGTTCTGCAACGACCACGCGGATAGATTGAATCTACCGGAGATGTTCCAGCCGCCGACGGTGTCCAGCAGGTCTAGCATAGGTCTGGAGCCGAGCGTCTCGACGGTGTCGTTACCGTCCATGCAGGAGAGGAAGTAGTACTTTGTCTTCCTCTCGGCCTTCGACTTCATCTCGCTGAATGGTTTCTCTGTTCAGGGGGAAACAGTCGCTCGGTTTATCTCTGCGGTCGATTGCGACCTTAGAGCATATAAACATGGAGGAAGCATGCAATAGGTAAAAATGTAGACGGCGATAGAAAGAGAAACATATACAGGAGGGACACCCCCCCTCTTTCTAGCGCTAGCATTTTTTTCTATGTTAGAAAGAGAGGGGGTGTCCCTCCTGTATATCTTTCTCTTTCTATCGCCGTCTACATTTTTGCCTATTGCATGCTTCCTCTATGTTTATATGCTCTAATAGCGAATTCGGGAAACCCGCACTGGCCGCACTGAGTGCAACTTTTAGCCAATTGGAAGCGAGAAAACTCGCACTCAGTGCGGCCAGTGCGGGTCTCCCGAATTCGCTATAAGATTGCGACTCCTTCGTTCGCGATTCTACTAGCGAATTACCGAGAACGTTCTTCACCACCAGCTGATTGTCCTGCTCGAGTTTGCCGAACGTCCCCCACATGCTGTTCCCGTCCGGAATGGGATTCTTCTTGATCCATCCGCCGCAAGCGTACTCGTAGAAATTGTCACATGGATCCACGGAACGATCTATGCTGTTTATGATCGACGCCGCCACTGTCACGCAGTGCTCCGTTAAACAGTGCGAACCATCTAGGGAACAAAATATGTATGCAGATTCGTCGGTGGACGAGGATTCTTCTGAATGACTCGCAGGGGTGGATTTGTGTTTAGGCTGCAGCCTGGGGCGGCAAATTTTCGGCGAGATAGATGGACAGAATTGCCTCGACTCTTTTAAATTAAGGATGTGTCGGACGTACAATATTATTTAGGGTACTTTTATGTTCGAACTGCGATAAACGATCAGAGCGACGATAAGAGCGAAACGTCGAAATACGTTATATTGTTTTATTATTGAAGTGTTTATATTGGAGCAACGAGCAGATCTACGTTTTCTAAGAGATGACCAACGATAAAAGCTCTTATAGTTTCTTTCCTAGCTCCAACATAAACGTACCCTTAGACAAAAGTATATGAAATTTGAAATACTTGAATATCTGCGTTTTAGGCATAGTAAATCTAGATTTAAGGAACTCGAACGACAGTTGGAGTCGTATTTTTACTCGTAGAAAGGTAGTGTTCACTTTACAAATGCATTTTCAAGCATTACTTGCTAAACTTTTGACAGTGAAAATGCCATGCATTCACAATCTTCTCAAGTTAAATATAATTTATTTCTCTAAAACCGTGTAGTGAAAACAATTGAAACTAGGCAGATATTTTCATCTATGCATATACTACATGTAGAAAAAAATTGAAAACATTGGTACCATTTCTTTAACATTTTTGCAGCTATTCTATCTGTCAAGAGAAATCAGTGAAATCAATGTAAAATCAGTAAAAAATAAAATCGTTATAACTCAGCAACCATCAAGTGAATTCGTTTAAAATTTTTGCAACACGTCTCGAAGATCAAAAAGAACAATCCCACAATTTTTCATCGACTTGGTACCACTTTGAAGATACCTCCGATACATCCTTAAAATATTTTATGCTATTTCAGAGAAAGGGGTGGCATACGCTCAGGGGCGCCAGATCTCCAAATCCACCCCCGTGACTACGCCGCAACAATGCGCGAAATTCTGTGAGCCACCCACGTACCTTCCCCATGCGAAGACATGCGGAGTATCTGCGCCTCGTTCCAGCCGTTCTTGCTGCTAATCACTACCGACAGCATCACGACCATCAACAACAGGCCGGCGCAAATGATAAAGAGACATCTCTCTAGCGCGCTTCTCGCTCTCCACAGCGACGTGCCCTGCACGAAGCAAAGACTGTATCGCGGCTAGGGTCGTTTAAACGTGTTAGAATTTTACGACTGTGCACTTTATGTCTTATTGCTAAGATCGCCCTATTGCTCGCAGTCGGATCTAAACCGTTCCAATTGCTCCCGCCAGAATTACACGCGCGTGTAACAGATCCGACTGCGAGATCCCGCGGCTTCTAAAGCCGCCTAATCTTCACGGTAACCAGGAGCAGATGAAACTTACCGAACGATACCGTATGTGCGTGGCAGATGTGCTGATGCCCTCGCTGTTCAGAGCTACGGAGCCGATGCTGCTGCTGTCCTCGTCTTCGAACTCTGCCTGCTTGTACATCATCATCTGCGGGAAAAACGATCCAGCGTTATCCCCCACAGACGCGTTAGAATAAGCGGTGGCTTTCTTTCGCGGCTTTGACAAGCACCGACTACGCTCCGGCAATTACGCAAGTGGCTGGTACACAAGATAATGAAATTCGTAGCTCGTAAAGCTGTCCGACAGCGCGGTTCCTACAAGGAAATTATCTCGAACAATATCGTCACTGACGTTGCGGGAGATAATATATTTAACAGCTCGAGTCGCGCGACGATGCCTCTCGGTTCCATCGCAGCTCGGAATGCCAAGCTTCTGCCCTCCTTCGCGCTCGCCACGCGCCACGGAATCTCCCGCTTTTATGCGTAAATCGTATCAATTAACATACGGCCGGTTCGTCGCGCGACCCTCCGCGATGACGCAGAACCGAGCGGACGTCAACGCTCGGCGCGTTTTTGCTCTAACGTTTGTTCGAAAGGAGGACAGATCGGACGGGACTCGTTCGGCGATCGAATTTTCACGTGCCTCGGCCCTCGCGATCCTCGCGGCCGCTGCAATGTGGAAATACTGACGGCGAAATTGCCGCGGTCGGTGACACGTTTTTAGACCAAACTAAAAATACGTACCCTCGAGCCGCCGTCATGGCAAAGCGAGTACCAGGGTCGCTCGGACCTCTTGGACCGTGCAAATAACATTGCCACGCGCGCGTCCCGGTTTTGTTCCGGGTCCAAGGAAAATTCAGAACGCGGAGGGACAAGCCGTCGGTGACACGACGGCACGCAGCGGAGCGGCGCGAGGGACTGACAAGCGCGTATCGCGCGAGATTACGCTCCGCCAATCTCCCGATATCCCGAGCGCGGGGTGGAGGAAGCTTCTCGCGGCTCTGATAACGCGGACGATTCCTATCTCTCTTGCTCCCGCTACTCTCGCTTCGGCTCTCCCGTTCCTCTGTCTCTCCGCGCGAATAAGAGAATTCGTGGAACTCTATTAAAGCGCGGCACGTTTCGGTATTAACCCTTCGTGGTCACACGGGGTGTATTGTACCCCAAGAGCCATTTTTTATTTCAAATGCCGCACGTTTACATCTTCCAAAGGGGATTTATCGCAAAAAAAAAAATAAAAAACTTTTTAAAAAATCTGTATTTTACCACGACGATGGAAAATCGCTCGTTTTCAACTACAAATTTTAGCATATCAAAATTTACATTTCTAGAAAAAGACTATTAGACCATGACTGTATAAGTATTACGAACGTAGAATTATCACTGAAAAGTTAAAAGATTCAAAAATACGAAAATGGTAACTCAAAAAATGACGCTGGGGTACAGTGAACCCCGTGTGACCAACTTGTGATTATTAGAAGGTGTGACCACGAAGGGTTAACCCTTCGTTGACACACCTGGGTGGCTCACACCCAGAACAATTTTTGAACGTCTGTAAGACTCTCATCTAAAGAATCCAATTGTTATAAAAAAAAACATGGGTCACTTTCAGGGTCTCTAGAATGTATTCAGTTTTTATCACAGAATTATCACAGTTTTTGCAAAAAAATATCTAGATTACCATATGTCCAGAAAACACGAAGGAAATGTTTGTTGTGACCGGACCGACACCGCGCACATACCGATTGCCACAATCGAGCGGCCGAAATCCGACACAACCGAGTAAGCGATCTCGGAAACGCGCAGAGACCATCAGCACATGGCGAAACACCAAAACCAGGCCAAAGACGGAGACCCCGATGGTCCCCGCTTCGCCCCGACTACCTTATAAGAATATGTACGAGCAATGCGAGCTCAGACTTGATAAAGATTTGGATCGGGATTGATACCCGACTTTATACGAGACTCATGCCCAAGTAGGCACAGTGTAGTTGTCACCCAGATCGGGACAGAATAAACTTGTTAACCTTACGGTGAGTTCCAAACTCTTTAACCCGCAACGATCCCCTACCTTCGGTTTCAAGCCGAATCCTTCCGTCCCGGCATATTCACCCGAACCCTCGGAGCCCGTGGACGACGTATCGCCAAGGACGCCCAGGAGCACCCCGAGATTCGTACCTAGAACCTCGACCCCAGGCGTCCCGGCACAACATGTTGAAAAGCTTGTAACTTTTAGAAATTTCAGAATTAGAAGTTAAAAATCTACCGAGTTGTTGTTCGGATATAATATTTTGAGGAAAAAAATAGTTTGAAAGTCAGCTTTGGAAAGAGGTACTTATTTTGCATATGGAAGGTACAGAGTGTCAAAATCAGTTCATGGGTGGCTCACACCCAGAGTGTCAACGAAGGGTTCAGGTAAAGGGCCAGTAGTTGACCTTTGTTCAGAAAAAGATGAAAAATAAGGTTTTTAGAAGCGACGACCTTTTGAACAAAGTGCAGTTAGAGAGTGCAGTTCTCTAACTGCATTTTGTTCAAAAGATCGTCACTTCTAAAAACAGAGTGCAGTTCTCTAACTGCATTTTGTTCAAAAGATCGTCACTTCTAAAAACGGAGTGCAGTTCTCTAACTGCATTTTGTTCAAAAGATCGTCACTTCTAAAAACAGAGTGCAGTTCTCTAACTGCATTTTGTTCAAAAGATCATCACTTCTAAAAACAGAGTGCAGTTCTCTAACTGCATTTTGTTCAAAAGATCGTCACTTCTAAAAACAGAGTGCAGTTCTCTAACTGCATTTTGTTCAAAAGATCGTCACTTCTAAAAACGGAGTGCAGTTCTCTAACTGCATTTTGTTCAAAAGATCGTCACTTCTAAAAACAGAGTGCAGTTCTCTAACTGCATTTTGTTCAAAAGATCATCACTTCTAAAAACAGAGTGCAGTTCTCTAACTGCATTTTGTTCAAAAGATCGTCACTTCTAAAAACAGAGTGTAGTTCTCTAACTGCATTTTGTTCAAAAGATCGTCACTTCTAAAAACCTTATTTTTCATGTTTTTCTGAACAAAGGTCAACTAAAAACAGAGTGCAGTTCTCTAACTGCATTTTGTTCAAAAGATCGTCACTTCCAAAAACAGAGTGCAGTTCTCTAACCGCATTTTGTTCAAAAGATCGTCACTTCTAAAAACCTTATTTTTCATATTTTTCTGAACAAAGGTCAACTACTGATTGATGGCCAACTACTGGCCCTTTTCCTTAATTAGCTTAACAGGTTGTTGACTAACCGAGTATCCGGGGACTGGGCGCAGCCGAGGAGTCCTCCGAACGCTGAAGAATTAGGAGAAGCGTGGCGAAGCTCGTGTCGGACACTGCGAGGCGCCCGCACGCGTGCACGCACGAGGATCCCCGCGCGATCAAGCGCACGCGTGTGCAATCAAGCTGCCCGCTTAGCCCGCACTCTATCCGGCAGGAAACGGACGCTTACGGCGCCGTTAATACAATTAAAATCCTCTCTGCTCGATACTGTTTCGAATGATTCTAATTTCTAAAGGAAACGAGCGACGAGCGGATGGAACCGCCGCACCGTTCCGAAACAATCACAGCTTCGAGTGATTCGTTTCGCCCCCTCGGTTGATAAGCGCCCGAAGTGGCTGATAAATTGCGGCTGCCTGGTCATCGTCAACGCGACACGGATTCCTGGCTAGTTTATTCATTAGAGATTCACGTTTCAGCGCGGCCCGCGACGAACTTGGACGGAGGGACTCGCTCTCCGGAGGCCTGGACGCGTGTAACGAGCCTTCCTCTAATTCGATTATCCCATGCTCCGATGCGATTCTCGACGCGGATGCAGGATACGTATAATATTTAACTAGCGAGCGACGTGATATCAGTATTCACCGCGTAGGTACTTGCGCGTTATTCTAAATAGCAGGTACACTAACGAGACCGATCATCTGTAACGTTATTGCATTACGTAACGAGCACAGAGCTGGCGAGAAAGCACGCGCGATGACACCGCGCTCGTACCCGGATAAAATAATAAGGCAGCTAGGGGTGGTGTGGTCGTTATTAAACAGATCCACCGGCAACCCCGTCGACTCTATTTTCACCCGCAAACACTCACCTTCACCGACATCTTGCCCGGCAGGATCGCGTAATCACCGCACTGTCACTTTAAATATTGATTCGGCTATATCGGGCGCGAACTGGCTCCGAAGACCAGCGGGCTCCAGGACGGCAGAAATAGAGAAGGGTGGATAGAAGGTTGAAGAAGAGATGAGGCTCTCGCGCGAAACTACCCTCGCATCCCGGGACTATGACATTTTCCAGGGATTTTTGTCACAGCTCGGCCGCTGTATCGGTGTGCCTGGGTTCGCGTGGCTGCCTCTCATGGGGATGCTTCGACGCACCACGACCCCCCCCCTACCCTCCATCCTCTTCATATTGATTTCTTCCGGGTCTGGCGAGTACACCTGCCATCTCTTACCGTCGCCTCGCGCTTACCGACCACCGTTCACCGTCGCGGGCCACGTCTCCCGGCTCGCTTATCAGCGCTTAAGTAACGCCGATTAATCCATATTCGCGATTAGACGCGTAATCGGCGATTCGCGCGATGCACGCGCCGGATCTTCGTTCCCTTTCGATCGCGGCTGCGGTAGGCTTGTGCGATCGGTAACAAGTTACCGTGCTGCAATAACTCGAGGCGGCGGAGGCTTAGAGGAGTATGAACTGGAGGACTGAGGAATAAAAGGACGATTTGAAAAACGACGATAGGACGGAAATTAGAAAGAAAATGAAATTAGCTTGAACGAACTAGGGCTGGGACTATTCGAGTAATTTAATATTTGAATATTTTGCAAGTATTCGAATGCTACGAATATATAAACTTCGAATGTTTGAGTGTTCGGATGTTATTATTCGAATATTTAAGTATTCGAATACTAGTCGAGTATTTCGAGTGAGTTCGTGATTTATAATTCACACCGTACTATTCGAATACTGATGTATTCATACTGATTAGTATGGTGTGAATTATGAATCAAGTTATTAGCTTACAAGATTTCACCCTGACAAACTAACGAACTCAGAACTGAAACTAAATAGAAGTTTGGAAAGAAACGAACCTAAAGAACTTGATTTATAATTCACAGCATACTAATCGAATACTTGAATATTCGAATACTTAAATATTCGAATAGTATTGGAATACTTGAATATTCGAATACTTAAATATTCGAATAGTATTGGAATACTTGAATATTCGAATACTTAAATATTCGAATAGTATTCGAATACTTGGATATTCGAATACTTAAATATTCGAATAGTAATTGAATGCTTGGATATTCGAATACTTAAATATTCGAATAGTATTCCAATACTTGGATATTCGAATACTTAAATATTCGAATAGTATTCGAATACTTGGATATTCGAATACTTAAATATTCGAATAGTAATCGAATGCTTGGATATTCGAATAGTAATCGAATGCTTGGATATTCGAATACTTAAATATTCGAATAGTAATCGAATGCTTGGATATTCGAATACTTAAATATTCGAATAGTAATCGAATGCTTGGATATTCGAATACTTAAATATTCGAATAGTATTCCAATACTTGGATATTCGAATACTTAAATATTCGAATAGTATTCGAATACTTGGATATTCGAATACTTAAATATTCGAATAGTAATCGAATGCTTGGATATTCGAATAGTAATCGAATGCTTGGATATTCGAATACTTAAATATTCGAATAGTAATCGAATGCTTGGATATTCGAATACTTAAATATTCGAATAGTATTCCAATACTTGGATATTCCAATACTTAAATATTCGAATAGTATTCCAATACTTAAATATTCAAATAGTATTCCAATACTTGGATATTCGAATAGTATTCGAATTATATTCGCCAAATAATTGAGGAACTTTAGTATTCGAATATTCAAATACCGAAAAATTCCGACAAATAGTCCCAGCCCTAGAACGAACCCGACAGCTTCGCTGTACACCGTTATGTGAATAAATATTTCGTCTTTATTTCAGAAAGACATCCCTCCGCTCGTTTAGGTACAATATACCTTACAGTATGAGTAATACGAATATGATTGCACGTTACGGTGAGAGGATCATTCGGACTAGTTATCGTTAAAGCTATGTAACACGCAGGCTACGCACGCACACAAAATATAGTGATTCCTGAATCTATAGAAGACCCCATGGATCCGGAGCGATACTCGTTATTTACCTTACGCGTTAACATCTCATTCAGACGGACAGTCAAAACGGCCCGTCCCTTAGGATCGGTTACAAAAAATAATTGTTATACAAGTGTATGCACGTATGTGTATATAATATATATATAATTCTTCTCTTTTTTTTTCCTCTTTTAAGCTAAACACCTTGGCTGCGAGATCGAGTAGCTTGCTTCCACGAGATCGACTGGCTCGCTCCACCCGACGGTAGATTTACCTAACGAACTTCTTATTGGCACGTACGCTGTTTCTTTGGACCGCTGTTAGAATCGAGAACTCAGTCAGAAACTTACAAACGCGACGCGGCACGTCGATCCTGGCTCTCTCGGCTGCGCTCGGTACTGCGAGGAACCTCTCTTTCCTTTTTTCCCCAGCAGCACCGGCGCACAGTGTGCGATTTTCGATAAAAATCGCTCGACAGCGCGAATCTTCACCGATTTCAATAAAGTAATAACGGAGTGCTGCAGTAAAACCAGGTATCTGTTGGTCTAATCTATAAAAAAACATTATTTAGCATAACATAACATAAAAACGTAATCTTTGGAGATCAAAGATATTAAATATTAATTTTTTGTAAATTTAATATTGGCTTTAAAATAAAAAATTTACTTCAATGTTACAAAATTTATGTTTTAAATAAATTGTTTAAATTGATTTAAATCTAATATTTTTAAATTATATTTCAATTTTATTCGTTTTGATTTTAGATCTAATATATGTGTATATACATATTTTTTTCTTTAAATTTTAGGAATTGTATTAGAATAGAATTTTTTGTGTTCCAAAGATTATGTAATATTTTGCAAGTTTCAACTTGTGGTAGAATGATCAATTATAAATTTAAAACTTATTGCTTCAATACTGCAAATTGCATGAACGGTATAAAATGCCACCATCCCTTGATAAAGTTCTTATTCACGGAAGCGACATTATCAAATCACTTGATTTACCGTTTGGCTGGCTATCAGAAGAACCACAAGAAGGAAATAATAAAATTTTTCGTAAAGCCCGATCTAAACATAGCAGAACGTGCAACAGGCAAATGACTAACAAAGATATTTTACGTTATCTCTTAATCTCATCAGATCCCTCAATTAGCTCTCTCAGACTGAAAGAAAATAAAAAAGTTAAGCCCTTAATATTATAAATAAAATCAAAACTAATATAATTGAAACATAATTTAAAAATATTAGATTTAAATCACCCATAGGTACTTACAGTTTATTTAAAACATAAATTTTGTAAATTTGAAATATATTTTTTATTCTATAGCTAATATTAAATTTACAAGAAATTAATTCTTAATATCTTTAATCTCCAAAGTTTACGTTTTTACGTTATGTGATGCTAAATAATGTTTTTTATAGATCAGACCAACAGATACAGATTTTACTGCAGCACTCCGTTATTGCTGAGTCCTTTACGAGTATTTAAAAAAAAAAAAGTCAGCTCGCGTGATCCTTCGACTTGAAAAATAACAGAGATTTGTGAAACAAAGAGGGAAGAAGAAGATGCGTTCGCAAGCTGTCGTGACCCGTAAATCCATTAAAACGCAACTTTCCCCGGGCTCTGCTTCCCCCGCCCCGCATTCGCGTTCCTCGCTTTCATTCGCCACCGCTATAATTCGTAAACAAACTAGAGACTCTTTCGTAAATTACGTGTCTTAAAGTTAAGTACGCCAGTGACAGCTTGATGCGTTTCAAAGGAGATCCGTTCAACCCTTAGATATCGAAAAATTGTATTAAGGTGCACGTAAAAGGACACGCGTGACAAACGTGCTCGGCTGTGCTCGGCTCGAGTCTGAGACGGGCCATCGGTATCAGCACCATCGTTACACAAAAGCCGCGTGTTTCTGTCCCCCCCCTACAGAAGATTGCGACGAATTCCCTCCTATTAATTAGAATACTTTATATGAAAAAGTTTGGTGGCTCGTAAACGTGCGACAATGTGCGAAGATTAGAAAAAGGTGCTCGCTAACGAGTTATTGGCAATACCGATATTAATGTAGGACGATCGAGTCGAATCGACGGTTTTGTGCGTAACTGGAGTTAGTTGAGCCCGTTCGTTAAAAACCGGGGACGCCGTTAACGTAATTGAGTGCGCGTTAAACGAATGGACGTTCACTCGAGACCATGGGAGTAGCGAGGAAGTTCGCGTTTCGACTAAAAAGGTTTCTGGCAGTGTCGTGTACGTACGACAGAACAAGATAGAACTGAACCACCCGGGCGTCAACGAACCAAAAAACTGCGCCACGCTGACCGCCGCTGGCAGATAAGAGATATTCAATCGTCCCCGCGACCCGACAAGCAAGTGCTCCCCATGGACTTCCGGACCGAAGACGCGAGAAATTTTTATTGCATTAAATATCAAAAGCGCTCGACAACTCCGCTCCGACTCCACTCCGTTCCGTAATTCGTGGCCGCCTATCCAGGATAACGAGCGTAGGTACACAGTTCGAATAGAAAAACCTTTTGAATGTAACGAGAGACTCGTATCGAGGATAGCTGACATAATCGGAAAAACAGGCAGGATCAACAAGCATATAGGTAGGAACGTTAAACGTCCCTCTCTTAGATTCGATAAACACACCGACGTCGGGGAACCCGTTAAAAAAATAATATTGCACTCGTTCCGTTACATCGATTGCAAGGAAGGAAAAACCTTGGCGGGATATAGAGCGTCTTGGACGTGACGTATCTTTTTTTTTTCTTTCCAAACTAACCATCGGCCTCGCGAGCGGGGCCGCGCGCGTGATCCGTACGACAACGTGTATACAAGAATAAGCACCGAGCGGCAATAAAGTTGTTTGCAGTGCTCAGTCCAACGATTTCGATTTCTCTAATCTATGTTTACTTTCAAGATCAGAATTTGTACTGGCGTTTATGAGACGAGAACGACGCGCCTCCTCGCTCTCGACGTTCTCCGCCGAGGACGCCGCGTCGTCGGAAACGAAAGACTCTAATATCACATTATTGGATGGATTTGATTGAAAAGAACTCGCGCTAGCGTTAGCCATTCCTCCTACGGGGCTTTGGTTACGGGGATCCACGGCGCTGGCCGGCTCTGTGTTTATAAGACCGTCGCACGAATGCGGCAAAGTCTTGGAGAAAGCCCTTTGAACGGAATAATCCTCGTCCTTCTCTTTACCGGCGTAACGGCCGGTGGCCTTTAAAGACCCGCCGTAGACCCGACGGCTCCTAGAGAACTCCGGCTGCGAGAGATCCTCCGACGAGTTCACCGTCGACTTGGAATCGTTCCTGCGATTCCCCTCGATCTCGGACGCCGAGGGGAGCCCCGCCTCTTCCTGCCCGACGGTCTTCTCAACCCTCTCGCCGGTATCCTTCTCCACTTTACCGTGCACTCTGGACACAGATCGACCGTTCGATCCCCAGAAGCTTCCCTCTCTGTTGCCGTCCGCTGCGCAGCCGACGCCCACCATCATGTACCTCTCCATACTCGGCATCTCGTAATTCTGAGTCTCCGGGTCCGAGGTGTCCGAGGATTTGTCCATTGGATACGGCGCGTAGTTGGCGGAAGTGCCTTGGTAAATCCGATTGAAGCTGTCCGCGGGAAGGAATGGTTGCTCCTGGTAGTTGAACGGGACGCACACGTTCTGCCGGATGGCTGCGGCGTCCGTGACGCAGTACTGCGGGTAACGCGCGAATGGAATTGCTTCCGGATTGTCGAGCTGCCGGGGGCTGGCGCTCCCGTTCTGGTATTGCACGCTTTGGTCCAAACCGCCGTTCAGCCTCGCTGTGGGGTTGCACGCGTACGAGAAGCATTGGGGCACGCTGGTGTTCGGCAGAACGCTCGGGGATTGCGCGGTCACGCGAGCGCTCGAGGACTCCGGCGAGGCCGGAGTCGATATCTTGCCGCGCGTCTGGGCTATCACAGTCTCGTAGCTCGGTGGCGGACCGTACAATTGGTAGTACGGGCAGTTGGTGTCGTTCAGCACCACGCTCATGTTCTGGTAGTGCGCGGACGTGGTCGCGTTACCGTTGTAAGCGGGCACCGCCCCGTTCCTTTGGGGACCTGCAAAGGCAACGACGGTGTTACAGGTAACGACCTAAGAGGCTCACGGTCAACGGGTGTGTTATAACGAAGGCGTACTAGCCTTTCCACATACGATGCAACAACACGGTATTTCTCGCCGAGTTGTAAGTGATCCGAGCCCTCTGACCCTGGCAAGTCGTCCCTCGCAGAGGATTCTGCGTCCGTGTATTGGAAGCCCTGGTCGGGATGGCCGATGCGGCCGCTCTGTACCTCCCTTGTAACCAATACCGATACCACCAACCGCCGCCGGAACACACCAGGAACATGATTATGACCAGTATCCTACGAAAACGAATCGCATATATTCCCCGCTCCGACTCCCTCGGGAGAAATAAGGCAGTCAGAGCAACAACGGACCAACCCACATTGAGAAATTTTTTTTTCCCTATTTTATAGGGTTAGTAGGGTAAAGGACCCAATTACTGACACCTAAACCAATTACTGTCACCTTAAGCTATTTTACTTAAAATAACGAATAAATAAACTATAGTATATAATTTATAGCATAGATTATAGGTTGAACTACATAATTCTTTTTGTTTATGACCTTACAACGTTTATTTATTCGTTATTTTAAGTAAAATAGCTTAAGGTGACAGTAACTGGTCAGGTGTCAGTAATTGGGTCCTTTACCTTAGAGCCTATTGGAATACGTTATTGCTACTAATTGAATTTCGAAAAAATTTCAGTTAGTCCGTTGTTGCTCTGACTGCCTCAAACACGAACAGAACGATAATACGTCCCACCTACCAGTAATACCATAAATGATGAAAGTGCAGCCCAGGCGATACGCAACAACCGATACCGCAACAATATTCTGTTCTAGAACACCTGCAACCATTGCAATTACTTTTTTTTTTCTTTTAATAGAGAGTGCTTCGAAAGAATATACGAGGTGTGATCCCCAAGGCTAGAACTTAAGGTAAAAGTAGCCTGTGATTTAGGACGTCCCTGATCGTGAGGGAATTTAACAGTGGCGAATTTAACACGGCTCCTGCCCAGAAGGTCTTCTCAGGACCCCATCTCCAAGAAAATTATGATTTAATATAGGTATCGAAATACTATATTTTTTTTTCTGCACTACAGTTAGCCCGTTTTAGTAAACTACATTTTCCCGGAAAAATAGGCCCCTCGGAACATTCGCCACCTGGGCCATTTTTCTTAAATGCGCCACTGGTCCTGTAATCCCTGTATTATGGCAACCACCCTATCATTACAGTAATAAGCGTATTAACGTGTAGGAAACTCACTCGTAGTATTTTATTTCGCCAGGCATTTCAGAGGCACAATATTTTGCTTCTGCCTAAAAGAAATGATTGTTTTAAGTCGGCTCGTCGACTAATAACACATTAATGCTTGGGAAGAGTTGCGAGGAATAAGGATTATTACGAAACACCGAGGCTTTCGTGAAGCTCCGATCGATCGAACCAGCGGCACATCGATCGTTCGCACATTGCCGAAAATAAAACACTCGAAGGTTCGAGGATTTGAAACGCGAGCTTCGAGTTACGAAGGGGGAAAGGGGGAGATCGAGTTTCGTTGAACATTTCGGAGATAGCGATCAGTGGGGAACGCAGGTGATGGGGAACAGATCACTCACGTATATCAAGCACTTCGACGTTCCGGCGAATATCGCCAGCTTTCTCTTCGCGTTCCGTGCCATCTTCTCGATAGATAATCATTCACACTCTCACTCCTAACGAGGAAAAATGAGACTCTCTGACAGGATGTTTTGACATAATCACCATTTCGCTCCGACTGTCATGTACACACAACATTGCACACCACTTATTGATTTCAATTTCGGAACTTCACAATGACGTCATCCGAGTAGCGCAGAGCTACCAACGTGAGGGAGGCGGTTAGATTGGCGCACGTGATGCGACGTTCCGATTCTCCTGCTCGATTAATAGCACATGATAGCAGATTCGGCAACTAATAGTTGTTGTTGCGCGAACTCGCAAGGTTACGAGCGATGGTAGAGAAAAGTATGTACACATTATCGAAACGAAACGTCTTAGTTTGCCCTCAATGTCGAGGCACCACGATTCATTGTTTACTCGCGGAGAAGTGGATGGTGATTGGTGGGAAAGGACCATCGTGACAAGTGGTGACAAGAGGCATGGCGCCACTTCCACCTCCATGGTCGAGAATTTGAACGCCAAGAAACTGTTAAGCAATAGTTTAGAATTCGGCGCCGATTGCAGGCATTGCGGTTTAAAGTTCTTCGTCGACCGATTCCGCAAGTCGAAAAATGTCGCACGCGACGAGGACTAAACGGTATGTAATCAAGGAATCCTCAAACACTTTCATAAACCCTCGAAATCACCTTTGTCTTCTGTCTTGGCACTTGTTTTGTCGGAGCCCCTAAGCTTAGAGTCATAATTTCTTAGATCGCTTCAGATATAATAAGTCCTCTTTCTGTACATGTTTGAAGTCCAAATAAATAACTCTTAATCGAATATTAATCAAGTATACCGGCCAATATGATACAGTAGAGTGTCAATTATCCGAACTGCTTGGGACCGAGGTGGTTCGGAAATTCGAATTGTTCGGATAATCGAACAATTCGAAGAATGAAGCATGCATGTACTTTACACAGTTTATAACTATAGGAATTACACTTAAAATTACTTATTAAATACAAGAGTACTACTGCGTTAATTTATATTACGCAAAAATCAATCAATCAATCGGTACCGCTAGTACACTGGTTCGAAGAAGTGGTGGGGATGCAGCACTCGTTCGAATAATCGAGGTTCGGATAATTGACGCTCTACTATAAATAATAGAACTAGAAACAGGAACATTCGTTATGTTTAAAGAAACAGAGAAATAATGGAACAAATAAAATCAACGAATTTTATTTATTTCATTTTTATTCTTCCGTTACAGTGCGAAGTAAAATGCTGAGAACGCAACAGGCCAGCCGGACACTGTCAGAAATTGCGCACTTGCAGGAACAAGTGACGCTTTTCACAATTGAAAATAAAATTTTTTTTTCTTCAATCGGAATTCACTGACTTCTCATAGAATCAAAGTTCGTTGCAATTAGCGATATTTAGTGAGCGCCTGCAGGCGCCAACAGTAATAAAGGGGTTAAAAGATATACACCGTATTTCAGGAAGGAAGAGATGCAGAGGGAAATAAAGAAAGCGAGGATAGTAACAAACAAACGCACGTAGAACCTGGACAAATAACGAATAAACCATTGGAAATGGTGAGCTGTAACTGCGTACAAAAGTATCTTTAGCCCCGATGTCACGCTGCATTCGACTCCTACATGAGAATCAGAAAAAGTAAATACGATTTTCGGAAGAAGAAAAGAAGAATTTCAATATTGACGGAGTTAATCAATCAGACCTAATTAAAAGAGGACCGAAACCTAGGCAAAGACAAGAGCATATTGAAGTAAACACCGACTACATTCGAAAGCTTAGGTCTAGCTGGAATGAGGAAACGGGGCAAAATAACATTGACCTTCTCCATGCTTGCCTGTCGACGCCCACGTTATTTTGCCTCTTTTCCTCATTCGAACTAGACCTGAGCTTTTGAATGTAATCAGTGTTTACTTCAATATGCTCTTGTCTTTCCATAGGTCTCCGTCCTCCAGACTCTTGGATCCGAAATAACATGGGCGTCGACAGGCAAACATTGAGAAGATCAATGTTATTTTTCCGCTTTTCCTCGTTCGAGCTAGACCTAAGCTTTCGAATGTAGTCTGTGTTTACTTCAATACGCTCTTGTCTTTGCCTAGGTCTCCGTCCTTTAGACTCTTGGGTCCAATTAATCAACTCCGTCAATGTTAACTACTCAGGCACATGTACTTTCTAAGAACTCCATCTCTTTCTGCGGGTATATGTACTTGAATCGCGAGCAATAAAGAAGAACATTTATATCATTGTAAAATATATTCCTTTTTTAAAGTACAGGGATTATATGTTGACATGTTTTATTCATTCGCTACGCATAAATAATTCTGGCACCAGGGCGGTTCCTTTAACTGAATCTGTATCAATTGCAACATAAAATATAGAATAAAATAGATGCAAAGAATGCTTGTCACAAAGAGGCCTTCGCTCTGTCCACTTCTACGACGCAATCCTCCGTCGTAGTTTCCGAATTCACTATAGACCCTGATTTACTATCTCGTTGCGTGGACATCAAAGTGTAGCTGATTTTGAAATACTTTTTTAGGAATGGAACGTATATGCGTCGAGAGCTACAATAGAAACCTATGCAGCATAGCGCCATGACAATCAGCGTGCCAAGAACGGTTATCCTGCAAATAAAGTCCTCGGTCGGTAACGCTATTCGTACGCCAGTCGAGCGAGAGAAATATCGAACCTACGTCAGAATTAAAGAACTGAAATCGGTCTCCTTGCAACAAGTGTTGTCGTCGCAACAATACTCCCATGATTCACACAAGCCCCAAATGCAATAATGCAACGAACTCTGAAACATGATTAACAGGTGTTATCGGGTAGTACATTTCTATGCAAAAAAATATTTGTAAAAACTGTACTTTTCTGAATAAAACACGCGACTAGAAACATAAAAGGTTGATTTACCATTGAGGAAATGTAGATTAAACAACTATTTTCACATGACAGCTGATCCTGTCAAAACACAATCATTAACTACGAGAATATTGGACAAGGCACGGAACAGTTTGAGGAGTGTTCAGCTTCGTTTTTAAGAAACGAAGTTAATCTTCAGCCAACATCTGATTGGTTGAAAATGGGTTATGTTGAGGGGCCGACTGGGAATTCTGATGACTTGAGGGAATTTCTATGTGGTTCAGTTATTAAACTGAACTAAGTTTATATTAATAAATAAATTGTCAAATGATTCGAAACTATTCAGAAACTGAACGAGGATATTTTTAGGATTGATCAAAGCTGGATTTATTACGACTCGTCAAGATTGTAACAAGATCGAAGAAACAAGGTTCTTCGTACGATCCTCTTCTTTATAAATACAATGTTTTATGTGTTCGAGCGTTTGGGGAGAAGGCGAAGACAAATATCTAATGTTCCAAAATTCATCCTTAATTCTTTTCTAATAAATTTAATTTATTTATTTCAAATCTCGCGCTTTAAAAGCTTGCGTTAAACGCCGCTAGAGCGAGGATCGCAGCACAGTCAAGGGCAAGTTCATACTCATTCATTTTTCACAATTTATGACCGTAGAAAATAATAAGTCGGTATTGAACTGCGTTGAACTGGACGCTTTGCACGTGGGATCGCCGGAGTGTAAAACGATATTACAAAAATGGCATTGAATCCGAGCACGAAGCACAAAATTGCGATTGTTTTAAATGTAACCAAAGTCGTGTTCCACTGGGGCTTCATTCCTGCCGTGTTATTTTTAGGTTAGGCTCGTGTTTCTTTAGCTATAGCTTTAAGAATTACAAGCTATAATAATTGTTTCTACGTGACGTAGTAATGCGGAGCGAGGGTGAATAATCGAATCGTTCATTTTCTAGGATTTAGGAAAGGTGCCGATCCAGGCATGCCGAAATTATCAATTATGAAGTAAGTTTTGTTAAAAACATACTTCTGCATAAAATGATGCATTTCTTCTTACATAATAGAATTATTATATATACATTGTTTACAACAAATGCGATTTTATATTTCAGCTTACTCTGGCAATAAATGCATCCGTTTCAATACTGTTTCATTTCATTCTCTACAATATTCCTATTGCTCATGATACACTTCCCTGTGTTTGTTAAGTTTACAATGTACCTTAAGTTAAGCAGTTACAGAAGTTAAAATCATTAACAAGAAAATGTTATATTGTTGAACGAAATAAATATTTCCTAACTAAATCCTGAAATCTACATTACTTTTACCTTCCATAAGAAATTTCAGGTTAGCGAAGGTATAAAAAGTTTAAGTAAATATGTTCACCAAGAATGAACGAATGCTTATAAAATCGTGGTTAGCACGGAAAAAGTGTCTAATAAGTATTTTAATTTTTGCACACCGATCTGACCGATCTCACGATCAGTGCATCCACACCTTCAAACAAAAAGCGTTGCCATTTCTTACGGTATCTTGTCGTCGCTTATAAAATTTCAGAATTATATTTCTCTCTTTACTCTAACCATTGCCCAAGAGAACTCTCGTCCGTAATACGATACCGAATAAAATTGTCGGGAAGTAAGAATTTCGTGGGAATGTAGGATCGCGTTGGAATTTGGAATACGGACGGCGAGGCACAGGGCAGACGAAGGGACAGCTTGCGAAACCGTTGACGCGTCGTTTGGTTGGTAACAGTGGTCACCTAACCTGTCAGAATTAAAGCAGCAGATCGCAACTGTGGTCAGTTTTTGGGCACGTAGGTACAAGATTTTAAGTTCGCGGATCTGCTGTGTTCGTCGCCGCGGAGAGCACAGCCCTAAAGAGCAGAGGCGGTGAAAATTTCTCGTTGAATCGCATGTAGAACGGAGTAGCGGTGATCGTTAAAGGTGGCCAGCACATTTTCACGAGAACTCCCTTGTCCAACCCTGCCTGTTATGCGGTGGTGAACGTCGACAGGTGAGTGCGCGTTTTCTGTCTCACGATAACACTTCCCTCGTTCTGCCGACGAAAAAAAAAAAAAAAAAGTATCCTCTCATGGCGACGGACTACACTGCTGTTATTTCTGCCGATTGCTGTTTCGTGGATCTTCAATAGTGACGGGTGGTAGTGTTGTAGCACGAAGATTTGTGATGTTCCGAAGTTCCCTGACGAAAGATTCGAGCTACTACTAACGATGCGCATCCTGATGTAACTACATCGGTATGGACCTTTCGATTACCGACTAACCTTCCCCGTACAAAAATCATTCTTTCACGGATACTTTTGCATTTCGTTCGATCCACGATCTCTCCCTTCTAACGCTCTTTCTACACACGCACGCACGAAAGTTTCATGCTGTTTTATTTATAGTTTTACAAAGCAGTTTTCAACAGCCTCGAGTATGTGCATAAGCAAGTAGTTGTGACATCGATATTGCGAAACTATCGATGGCTCTTTAGACCCATCGGGTGTAATGCATCCCTACGATTACATTGCGGCCACCAGTCTCGATTCTCTTTTTTCATTGTCGCTCGGTACACGTCCAATAAAATACCTCTAATAAAGTAACCTTGTCACGTCTGTGGAAATGGAAGTAAACCTACACCCGCCGTTGTTCGATGTTTGTTTTAATTTCATAGCTCTCACGTATTTAACGTTACGCCTGCGTCGAATTTACAATGATATTTACCCAAGCATTTTTCCTACAGAAATTATAGTAGGAAGTAGTAACAGTGACGCTCACTCGACAAGCGTATAGAAGTAGGATGTCAGGGCATAGAGGCGGTGGAGGGGCTGGGAGTCACCAAGGAGGCCCGACGGGCCTCAAACAAATTGATTTGGATCAAATCTGGGGAGACCTTCGCGAGGGCATTGAACAAGTTTATAACAGGCAATGCATGTCTAAGCCGAGATACATAGAATTATACACGTATCCTTTGGAATCGTCGATAGAATTAAGTAGAGGATCGTTGGCGGAGATGCGATAAGTTCCTTAATGCCGTTCAATATACCAGACATGTATATAATTACTGTACAAGTGTTCATCAGCAAATAAATAGAACATCAACCAAGAGCAAAAAGGGACAAATTTCTCAAGGAGGTGCACAGTTAGTCGGGTTGGAATTATATAAACGTTTGCGTGACTTTCTTAGAAATTACCTTATCAGCTTATTGAAGGTAAGCGCACTTTCGTTGATTATAACTCTCCGTCGACTTGAGAAACGGGAAGTAATTGCTATAATAAATTTTCACGCAGCACGGTATCGATTTGATGGACGAAGATGTCCTGCAATTCTATACGAGGCAGTGGGAAGAGTATCAATTTAGTAGCAAAGTGTTGAATGGAGTATGCGCGTATCTGAATCGTCACTGGGTGCGCAGAGAATGCGAAGAGGGTAGAAAAGGAATTTATGAAATTTATCAGCTAGCTTTGGTTACATGGAGAGATAACTTATTCAAGCATTTAAATAGACAAGTAAGTTGTTCGATCGAACTTACGAATCACATATATGTAAATTGAATTTAAACACAGAAAAGGGACTGAAGACGGCGTTCACCTATGCTTTAGGTTACGAATGCAGTGCTTAAACTGATCGAACGAGAGCGCAACGGCGAAACAATAAATACACGATTAGTCAGTGGTGTAATTAATTGTTACGTAGAGTTGGGTTTGAACGAGGATGATCCTGTTGCTAAAGGACAGAATCTCGGCATTTATAAAGAGTCATTCGAAAATGTCTTCCTCGAGGATACAGAAAGGTTTTACACTCGCGAGAGTTCAGAATTCCTCAGGCAGAATCCAGTAACAGAGTACATGAAAAAGGTTCGAAAGAGAAACTCTACTGTTCTCTCGCTCCTTTCCAGACGAATCGTTTACGGTTGCTATTTTCTCCGCAGGCGGAGCAAAGATTATTGGAAGAACGAAAACGGGTTCAGGTATATCTGCATCAAACGACTTACGATCCATTGGCAAAAACGTGCGATAGAGTGTTAATCGAGAAACATTTAGACATATTTCATTCGGAATTTCAAAATCTCTTGGATGCTGACAAAAATGCGGATTTAGGTAGAATGTATCAACTAGTATTGAGGATAACAAATGGCCTTGGTGAATTGCGAAATCTCTTGGAAGGTCACATAGCCAATCAAGGGCTAGCGGCTATTGATAAATGTGGTGATTCCGCAGCTAACGTAGGTTTTATATAGAAACTTCTGGTTACCGTAATCCTGCCAATGTAACTTCACACTTGTATCCTCTTTGTAGGATCCAAAGGTTTACGTAAACACAATCTTGGAAGTTCATAAAAAATACAACGCTTTAGTGCTCGTCGCATTTCACAATGACAGCGGTTTCGTGGCAGCTCTTGATAAGGCGTGCGGAAGATTTATTAACAGTAACTCGGTAACTAGAGCAGCGAATAGCAGCAGTAAATCGCCGGAACTATTAGCGAAATATTGCGATCTTCTGCTGAAGAAGAGTAGTAAAAATCCAGAGGAAGCAGAACTTGAAGATACACTCAATCAAGTTGTAAGTATAAATTATTTGAAACAGAACAATTCCATCGGAGCAGCGATAATATTGTTACTTTCTCATCCTAGATGGTAGTATTTAAATATATCGAAGACAAAGATGTGTTTCAAAAGTTCTACAGTAAAATGCTGGCTAAACGATTGGTGCAGCACATGTCGGCCAGTGACGATGCAGAGGCTTCTATGATCTCGAAATTGAAACAAGCTTGTGGTTTTGAGTACACTTCGAAATTACAACGAATGTTCCAGGTACTGTATTGTGCTGTACATTTGTTTCTCGTGAATCTGTATTAATTACATTTCGCAATGATTTCTCCCATAGACAGCTGTTCTCACGTTGTTCATTAATATATGTCGACATTATATAACATTATAATTGTAGCAGTCTGTCCACAGGATATTGGAGTGTCTAAAGACCTAAACGAGCAATTCAGAAGACATCTGACAAACTCTGCAGAACCACTGGATATAGATTTCAGTATACAAGTACTCTCTTCTGGCTCATGGCCGTTCCAACAATCTTTTACCTTCTCATTGCCAACAGAGGTAAATTCGGTCGTAAAGCGGTTTAATTAAAATTCAGAAATAAGGTGTATACTTAATACAACATTTCTGTATTGCAGTTAGAACGATCTGTACATAGGTTCACTACATTCTACAGTTCACAGCACAGTGGAAGGAAGTTGAATTGGCTATACAATATGTCCAAAGGAGAGTTACATACAAATTGTTTTAAAAACAGGTAAAAATATAAGCTACAAATTTAAAGGAATTTTTCCATACTCACGCGTGGAATCATTTCCATGATTCGACCGTAGATACACACTACAAGCATCTACCTTCCAAATGGCTGTTCTATTACAATACAATGGCTCCACAGTATGGACAGTACAGCAGTTGCACGATGCTACGCAAATAAAAATGGATTTCTTGCTTCAGGTAATGCGCTAACGTTAAAAGTCACCGGGGAGAAAAGTTTATAAACTTTGTCTATTAAACCGTAATTACTATCGATGTTTTACAGGTCATTCAAATACTTCTGAAAGCTAAGCTATTAACAGCAGCTACAGACGACGAAGCTGAACTGACGCCACTATCGACAGTGGAACTTTTCACTGGATATAAAAAGTACGTTTAGCTCGCGACGCGTGATAATTATTTCGTCTTAAATTTCTACCGGCTGGTTGTTTTCATAACAGTAAGAAGCTGAGGGTAAACATTAATATACCGATGAAGACGGAATTGAAAGTCGAACAAGAAACGACGCATAAACATATAGAAGAAGATAGAAAGCTCTTGATCCAGGCAGCAATCGTTAGAATTATGAAAATGAGAAAAGTGTTGAAGCATCAGCAGCTGGTGGCTGAAGTGTTGAATCAATTAAGCTCTAGGTTCAAACCGCGAGTACATGTTATTAAGGTAAGTATGAACGATCTTCTTCAATTTCTTATGACTCTGAATTGGAGAATCGTTTTTGCGACGACAAAAATCTATGAAGTTAAGCACACGCGCTCTTTATTCTACCAACTTATCACGGCACGATGTTGGTGGGTTGGCTTGAAATTGTGCGAAAGTTATAAATGGCGAGGGTGTCGCTTTAACACAAGATGGTTCTGCTCTTTCAGAAATGTATAGATATTTTAATTGAGAAAGAATATCTGGAGCGTACAGAGGGTCAAAAGGATACTTATAGCTACCTGGCATGATCAAGTTGATCTAGGACAACGATACAGCAGCAACCATATACGCGAAAGAAAGATGACTCTCCGCTCTCATTGCTACGTACAGTCACAATATTTATTTAAGTCTCGTATTTTGAATCTCGTATATTACCCTTGTACATGGATGCCCTTGTACCACGTTATCCCTCTGGTCGCATTTAGAGTCTGGTTTTTATAATATGTTAATAAAATCATTTCATAGTCAAGCTGCTAGGTGTGTTACTGTCTGTGCCGCCTCCGACGTACGCTGAAACGCCACTGTCTCCGATACCAGTGTCGCGTTACGAGGCGAAAGACGCACTAGTTTGATTTCGAAACGGCGAGAGGAAGCATTTTTAAGCGCGCGCGCCGCTCCATCGCGAATCGAGAAAGAAATAGGAGACTAATCGTGACAGAAGTATAATGAGAAAGAAAAACATTCTGTGAATAAAATACTGTTAAAGAGAAAAAAAGTTCAGGGTACATCATACGTCATATTAACCAATAACAGTGAAAGGCTGGAGAAATGCATGTATTTCCTTGCTTTTTGGGGGAGGGACGGGAGAGATAGTGTAAAGAACATTATTCGGGTATGTCTTTTCTGAGTGTGTAACATAAGACGAAGATGTAATTTCACTAGCTATTTATATTACAAAACACGGAACACGTAAATTCGTGTAAGCACATAGATAGTAATGCATTTTAGCAATTATAAAGTTCTACTAGTTATCACGCGTATAAGGAACAAAATTTTATACCAGTGAATATAAAAAGAACTGCCCTAGCGATGTAAAGATTGAGTTGTTCTTTCTTACAGAGCGAGTCTTAATTCGAAATGGATTTTTCTAACAGCTGGCAGTGCTTGGAAAAAAAAGAGGCATATGATTATTGTGTTTTTTTTTATAGATAATTTCTAGTAAGAATATAACAATTGAACAATTTATGATACATTATGTAAAGATCCTAAAACATTGACTAAGGAATATGTATCGTGTACATTACCATACCTAAAGCTTAAGATGCACGTTTCTGCTGTTGAGCAAAAGCAACGTTTAAAGTATGAGACTAATGAAAATTTCTCCTTGTTAACCATAGCTGTATCAAACTTTCCGGACATCACTCAGATGTGTTCGTCAAATTTATATCTTTTAATAATTAGAACACGTTAGATGTTCGAAGTGCAATATAAAGCGATATGGAAATTTGTTGTACGGTTCGATCGAGCGCAGGTATTATATTAAGCAGTGACTTAAATTTCACGTTAGAAAGAAAATGACGGTGGTTACTAAATTAATGCTATTGATATTAAAAAGTAATACAACAAAAATCACTGTATATACATACATATGCATATATAACTGTAATGCTTGCAAATATTATCACCACTTTGCGGTCGAGTTATGAGAAATCCAACTTGTAAAAAGCCTGAGAAGCAGCAGTCTCGTACTGAAAGTTATAATTAAAAGAGAAAAGTGAGGGGGAAAAAAATGTATTAATGCTTACTTGAGGGTGAGTAACAACATCTTGATATTTAATTACAAGAGAGAGAAAAAGCATTAACTTAAGCATTGTATTTTATTAAATAAAATGTACTACGGATTCGAACGGTGAGACGTTAAAAGAAAATTATTCAAAGTAGGTTGTGCGGGGCGCGTTGAGTTGAAGATGCGGATATGTATATCGCCTTTATTCAGTTTCTTGTGATACTTGACATCGTTTGATTAATTCCATATGAAAATTTCTAGAATACATTCGATTACTCTCGTAAGTTTAGGAAACACACAACGGTACATTATTTAAGCTAAAGCATACAGAATTCTCTACTGCGAGGATGAAAATTTGTAAAATGCATGTACCATTTGATGGAAAAATAACATCGATGTTTTCAGAAATGTTTGAATGCTTTAAATTTCAGTGTGTCCCAATAACGTATTATATACGGATAAAATCGAAACGATCGTCTTATAAATATAAATTGTGGAACACGTTAATATCTTGGATTTTTGTACATACAGTCAAGATTATTCGGTGTTGTTAATTTCTGTTCCTCGTGCACAAAATAGGACTTACGGGTAAATAAGTGGGGCAAACCATTTCACATTGTCCGATAAGAAAACTTTCGATTCAGTATAGTTGCAATGGAAACGAGTGATACTTCTTGTAATTTTCTACCACGTTGCTTTTTTAAAAATGTAAAACGAATGTAATAATAAGAATTTCATTCAACTGCACGATTTCCATGGTGGCCGTGAATTATATCTTTTATGTTTCGCTTTGAAACTTTTTATTACAGATCCTATTAACTATGTACGGCGATCAAGTAATTGAAACGATTATTTCACGATTTAAAAGTATATTTATTTCGAGTAACAAAGTGTCTTGAATCGAAGATGAAACTTTTAAATTTCATAAAGAGACTCGGACAGGTAATTTACGGAATAAAATCGTGTAAACCCATTTTCTGTGAAAAGTACTGTTAAGAAACACGTGTTGTAATATAAAACTGTATAAAATGAGTGGCTATGAAGTGGAATTATTCCATCTCTCGCAGTGTATAAATTGTAGCAGTCATTCAATAAATGTTTCATATACAATTTATCACGAGCACTCAGGTTTTTGGCTCCAGCAGTCTTGAAAAGTCTTCTTTTGTGAAGTTTAATTGTTTAATCACCATTAAGCATGCCTGGAAATATACATAAGTAAAATAATTTCTTTCGATACTTTATAAAAAAAGAAAAGAACAAATTAAGCAGGTACGTACGTTTTGCTTCTTTAAGCTATCTATGAATAACATTTGTTTTTTAAACACTTGTATTAATTCTGAAAGTTGTTTTCCTAGATTGTTAACTGTCAACCTTTCACCTTCCTGCAGTTTCCTAATTTGATTTCTTAATTCCTAAATGTAAATGAAGCTGTATAAAAATCAAAGAGGATACAATAACTTTCTCGTTTACATTAAATACACCGCTGTACCTTTTCCTCCATCTGAGAGCACTTAAGGGCATTTTTCAGCTTGTCATTACTCTCCAAAGATCTATTCAATCTTGTACTGTAATTGCTCGACTGCTGAGTCAGGGATTTTACTTGCTTCTGAAGTTTATCTAAATCCTGTGAAAAAAATCTATCTAATGAATGCATTCGACGATAAATTATTATTATTTAGTAATTTGTACTTTTGTTATAATTGAATTTTCAGTATTCTGTGTTTGGTACTGGCACTGCAATTCCTTATTGCTATTCTCTAACTTTTTAATCGTATCCTTCAGCGATTCAATTTCATTTTGGGACTTAACTTCGAGTCTTTTATGCTCGGACTCCAAATCCTTGTAACTGTTGCACTGCGATGTAAAAAATTATTTAAAAGCTAATCGAGTAATTATTCCCAAGTGTACGTTAAGTTTTACCTACCTTCTTTTTGTATTCAAGGTGTACTTTGTGTAATTCACTTTGCAGTACATCTATTTTAGCTTTAAGCAAATTAACAATGGTTTTATTTGCCAAGTTTCCTTTCAGGGAAATCTCGTCTTCATGATTCCTTTGTGCTTCGATTTTTCTGTACGCCACAAATAATATTAAAAATGCAATTGATATCGCTGAGCGACTATACCGCGTTTGCTACTTACAATTTCGACGATAAATCTTGATTAAATATATACGGCAAGGATGCATTTCGCTTAACCGAAACCTGCGAATTATCTTCTTTCCGCGTTATCGCGTTCTCCGTGAATTCTGATCTTTCATTCATAAAATTACGATACTGCGCTTTCGAATCGCGAATCGAACATCCATTATCGTACGTGTTTATAATATGTTCTACTTTCTTCACTAAATCACACGCCTTCTGTTCGAGCTCTTTATTCAGTTGACGGAACCCTTTCTCTTTAACTAAGAAATCCTCTGTCATCTTTCAGGGCGATTAATTATGAACGGGAAGGTACCGTTTTACTCGGTAATTCGATTTATTGGTACTGCTTCTCTATTCTCTTTCAATAATTCGTAATGTCTGTATTCGGTTCGACCACCTGTTTATTATTTGTTTATGAAGTCGCTGGTAGTACATCGTCGGCATAAAGAGCGGCAGTTTTTCGTTTTCAAACCTATGATCGTTTTATGAAGCTGATCGTTACAAGGAAGCGTTAAAAGTATCAATATCGCTTAGAACGCTGAGAATTCCTTGACGAGCAGAGATGACGGCGCGTTCAATTTTACAAGGTATCATTTATTCGCGTAGATAATTGTCTACGAAATTTGGCGGTCTTTCGCAGTGACAGCCCGTGCATGACTGCCTGACGAACATTGCATTTTCTTTTGTAACTTCACCCTCGTAATAACTCCCGTAATAATCGTTCGCCGATCGCGAAACATATTTTTATTACACACGATTCGCGAAAATCCGTGTTATCAATTATTCTTCTGTTTGTAGTTTTCGATCAGTATCAAAAGGCCCGTTTATTCTTCGTCCAATCCGTCTCGGATTTCGCTTCGAAACCGAGCAACGTAGCTTGTTTAGAAGCTGCTGGAGCCCTCGATCTTTTGCGGCCTTTACTGACAGACGCTGTGCCGTCGATTCAACACATGGCAGCTATAGCTTTAGGGAAAATTGCGAATAACGATTATAGGCTAGCGCAAGCTCTCATAAGGAAGGATATTTTGCCTCAGCTACTGAAGAATATCGATAAACAAAATGTATGAATGTAAGCATTCTAGCTATAGCAAAATTCTTTCTGTTTTTCATTGAAATAATATACAATTTACGCCGCAGAAACCATAAGAATCGGTCGTTGAAACGTTCAAGCACATTTGTTGCAGAAATTTTACAAGAAAGCAGCCCTCTTCGTCATACGCGCGATCGCTAAACATTCTCCAGAGTTGGCGTCCACGGTGATCCAAAACAATGGATTAGAGATCGTCACGCTTTGCTTGGAAGACTTCGATTCCGGCGTCAAAGAAGCCGCGGCTTGGGCATTGGGGTATATCGCGAGGCATAACAAAAGCTTAGCTCAAGCTGTAGTCGACGCGGGTATGTTTAAGCGTCGTATATAATGTGTTCGCTTCACAAACTTATTGTATTTATAGGCACTGTACCCCTGGTGGTTCTGTGTTTACAAGAACCTGAATTATATTTAAAGCAGATCAGCGCATCTGCTCTATGCGACATAAGCAAGCACGATAAAGATCTCGCCGAGAGTGTCGCCGACGCGGGAGCGATTCCCTTTCTCGCAAGGGCTTTGTCCAATCCTGATCCCAAATTAAAGGTGAAACAGACTCGTGTTACGTGATTTTGTAGTGTAATATTCTAGTTCAACATGAAATATGTATAGCGCCAAGCCCTTTTGGCACTGAGCAGCATTGCGAAGCATACAGTAAACCTGGCGGAATCTATTATCGAAGCTGAGATCTTTCCCGACGTTCTCTTACACATGGCGCACCCGGATGAAGGTGTTAACAAAGCTGCGGCAACATTAACCAGAGAAATTTGCAAGCATTCGATAGAAGTAAAACAACTAAGCTTCGTTTAATTTATCTCGGACTAATCGTACTTTCTTCTAGATGGCTCAGCTTATTGTAAATATCGGAGGTATCGGTGCGCTTGTGGAATTAATTAATACATCGAAGTTAACGGTCAGATTACCTGCGATAATGGCACTTGGATATATCGCTGGACACTCGGATCAGTTAGCTATAGCAGTTATAGGATCTTCGGTATGCCACTGTAATGTTATCGTTGTCGTTATATTGTAAGGAATATATTCATTGCAGGGAATCGTTCTGCTGTCCACTGTGTTGCACGAAGAGAAGGACGATCATATGCTTGCTATCACTGCATGGGCGATCGGTCAAATTGGGAAACACACGCCGGAGCATGCGAAAGCAGTTGCAGTTGCAAATATTCTTCCAAAGCTATTGGCCGTAAGTGAGAAGTTTCTTTACATTATTCCGACTCGAGCAGTGTTTTTAGTTTACGTGTAACTTTCAGCTGTACATCGATCCAAACAGCTCGGAGGATCTTAAAGCGAAGTGTAATTCAACGCTGAAACAAGTACTACAACGATGCATGTGTATCGAGTCTTTGGAACCTTTGGTACACGATTCACCGCCTAACATTTTAAAGTATGTGCTCGGACAATTTAGTAAGGTAAGGAACAGAACGGTATTTTAACTTGTATATAATTCTTTACTTTATACATATTCTTTACAAGTTGTACTCGGAACTTACAAGCTAGAACATAACGATGCAATAAATGACATAGTTTCTCTATTACAATTTCTAAGTAAAAATACAAATGTTTGTGTTTTATTGTTTATCACATAGTGAACTAAGTTATAGAGACCAATAATAGTAACGAATCTTTCTGTACCAAATACAAAGTATTATATCAAACATCGTTAAGCTATTCAATGTTGCTCTACTAAAAAATTGGTCAAGCAGTTGTATAAGTGGTTCTTCCTTATCATATCAAAACCTATTTTACCACAAACAACGTTCTATTAGAATCCGAATTTTCTGATATTATTCTGATACACAGACAATACAATGGCATATTCATTACCCGAATGATTTCTCCTTGGGATTTTCCAGAATTCGTTTTGTCCACTTTATGCGTGTTAAAGAAAGCGCAGCTTTTAATTTCACTCTGATCAACATAGGCGTTAAAATATGGCATACTTCTATCGAAAAGTAATAATATGCTTGGATGTGCTGCACGTCATTGTATTCGTTTGACAATCAGATTAATAGAGAGTAAAGGAAATCGTTAGTAGCGTAAAAAGGTCTGAATCGTTCCTTCGGTGCTTCTCTAATAAATAGTATGGCACGTTTTAAGTCCCAAAAAAGCACATTTCTCAGTCTTACGACAGTAAATAGTTCGGCTAAAATACAAGGACGTTTGAATCATTAAGTGTTCTTTTTTTTTTCTGCGTATAAATTTTAATTCAAGTATGCAATATGTAAATATACTTTCGACCAAGCTACTTCTTAGTTGCATCTATTGTACCATGGTATATTTTCTAATGGCAGTATTCGATATAAAGATACCAGTTGTACAAAAATTGTAGATATAGATAACAAAGAATCGTTAAGTTAGAAGTAAATTTTAATCATCGATCAGTGAAAAACTTCAGTTTATGAAACTGTTGATCAATAAGGCATTGATTTGATATTTGCAATCATACATTAATGTAATGTACAAATCTTAATATTATGCGCTTTGAATCATATTTTTGATAAATGTTAAGCTCGTGGATCATAGCACTAACAGTAAATGCAGCTGCATTCCGAAAGAGGACTAATTTTCTTCACAAATTCTCGTTCAAATTGTATAGTTACTTTTTATACAAGCGTAAGTGCAAGCAATAGATAATGCCAACCGATTAACAATATTTAGTTAGTCTTTCATTTGTATCAAGTATCTTTTTTTTTTTAATCGAGAAATTTTAACAAAAGCCACCTCGATTAGAATGGAAAGAAAAAATAGTAAGGGATGCATTGACGAGATCAACCAAAGATAATTACAGTCGGGAAATGTTTCTTCTACGATATAAATCGGCGCGATGAAAATAATAGATGAAAGTAAATCATAGCTCGAAAGTTTCACCAAAACTTTTGTTGCATGACAATTTCGAAACGTAAAGCAATTAGAGCATACACTCGGTTCAGAGCATGCAATCTGTCCAAGTATCTCTGAAAAATGAGAGAAAAGGAAAATAAATATGTTATATACCGCTATATTTAGAATAGAAATATAAAAAAAATGAATAGAAATGACCAATTAGTTTTATAGCAATTTACTTAAATTATCTATCTTTTAATACTAAGATAAAACATTAATGCCTTCTCCTTCAATGTTTTCTACGATTTCGTATCACTTAGAAAATCTTGCTTTGTAAAAAGTAGAATGTACAATAATTTGTGCTGGCTTTAATTCTCTAATATCTACGAATAATACGTGACTCTTCTATTGTGCTACTACAAAAGAAATCTATATACTTGTTATCAATATACAGCGCTACGAAAAGTACATATGATACATTCATACAATAATCCTTCTGACTCTGACTCCCGAGTACATAAAATCACGCCTCCAAGAAGCACGAATTCATGATCTACGTTCTACACAGTCATCATGGCAAACGAACGAACATAATATATAACACTTGCACGTAATTAAAAGATAAACATTTACCAAGATATTACCCTGCACAAGATAAGATTCTACTCAAGCAATATAATTCATGAATACCGAATTCGAAAGCGTTATATTCTGCTCATAAACGAAGGCAGCTTATTAATGTTAATCGCGAAGACGCGTTCATTTACATCGATAACTAAAGTTATATCCAAATTTCTTTTTACAAAGCAACAGCATTATTTATTTATTATTATCATCGTCGTCGTCGTCGTCGTAAAAATAAAAAGATAAATATAATTTACTACTCCACTCGTGTAACAAAATCATTATTTTACTCATCATTGTCATCGTTGGGTTTAATGCTAGCATAATTGTTCATGTTTCTATTCACCCTCAGCATCTTGAGAAAACTGCCTAGTACAAGTATAGTCTTCCTATGCCTTCTGAAGATTCCAGCGTAGAGCTCTTCGCGTACATCCCTTCTGTCGCTGACATCAGAATCGATGCTCGATACAGAGACTACAGAAGGCTTGGCAGAGACCGGCTGATGATAACTGTTGGTCTCTCCAGGATTAAGGATAACGCAATGTTGATTGTTTATCATGTCTATTATCAGCTCTTCGCTCCTCTCGTTTAGCGTATTAGGTCAATATCCTTTATATCCCCGTGTGGCAATGATCAGCATGGACTCCGAGATGCTCGGTTGGATACAATAAGAACTTTACTCGACATGTAGCTTGCCAAAGTTGCTCGATTACACTGAGCTATCCAGTGACGAGCCTACCGCTTTATAAGTTACAGATTTGTATGCCACTGCTATCAGACATATTTGCTACGAATTTTGTAGACGGTGTTGTCTAATACAATGCAATATGTGTCTTGTATATAGTGATATCGTACCCTTTTATCGCTTATAGTGCTATTTGTTTGAACATTAAGGCAGGAGTCTTGTCTCTTTATCAAAGCCGTACATATTTCCGAAGAATTTCTTGGAGCTTTAGTTGCAGTATTCTGAGTCCTTCAATCTGTTCTTATCTCTTACATTTCCTCAGAAGATCACCTTCAAGCACTTTATTAAAATCGTTGTATTTACAGCTCACCTCGATCCTTGCAGCTTCAACTTTTCTCACGTATCGATCGTTCCTTTAATATATCATTTATCTGCTGCAAAAAATGCTTCAAAAATTTAGAGACTCTCTGTTTACAGCGAGCGCAAACTGTTTCCAGTTGAGTTTCGGTAGAAAATTATAATTTGTAATAAAAGCGACAGGCGACTACAGTCTCGAATTAACACTACGATTAATCTATTACAAAAGTGGTGTTGAATTTCCTTCCGTTCCCTTAGCGGCCGATCTTTAGTACCGCGTATGTAGATCCGACTGAAAAAACGTAATAATAATAATGTATATTTTATTAGAAATATATATTACTATATACAATAACGTATCCAAACTCGCGCTCGAAAAATAAAGAAGCTTGCAAGCATATCAACAGGTTTGCCAGAAATACGTTATTCTACGACGTTGCTCTGGAATTTTGTTTTCGGAATTGAGATATTTTTAGCGGCGAAGAAAGACGTAAAAAAGTATGCCGATTTGGCTTCGCTTTCGTCACGTCCGCATACGTGTTTACATAAAAGACAAACGGTGTTTGTAATACAGCGCGAAGGAAACGATTTTTTAGTAAAATCTTTAAAAAGGTCACTCGTTCAAGTAAATTCCACACGGAAGATGAAGCATTAAGTCATAATATTATTGCGTAGATCTCCGTTAGTTTGTGCGTCAGAAGGAACATAAAATACTCGTAATGCGTTGCAATGTTGCAACAAATATTTACGAGACCTAGAAAAGTTCGCGATAAATTTTCGCGCAGATTATTTTTTCTTTGCCTGTATATCTTCGTGATCGAATAATTAATTTTACGTTTGTTAGAAGAAGGTAATGATGAAATTTCTCAAGCATGCATTATCAAGCTTTTAAGAATTTTTATTCATTGTTTCGGATTAAAGGATTTGAGAGTGTAGGTTCGCTTTGGGCGAATGCACTGAAACAGTGTGCAGGTCAGGTTTCAGAAGCCTTATTCTTAGGTGCATTGCAACATGCAAACTGATTGCTAATAATGGTCCCCTTACCACCTACTCACACAACACACACGCATTAAAATTGAGAACATTAAAGTATCAGACACTCTAAAGTCTAAAGAGTTTGTTTGAATTAAAACAAGGGAATTTCATTTTTATACAGATACTGCCCCACGACGCCAGAGCAAGAAGGCTATTTGTAACATCCGGTGGTTTAAAGAAAGTGCAGGAAATCCAGGCTGACCCTGGTTCGGCGCTTTCAGAATATATACAGGTTATCAATTGTTGCTTTCCAGAAGAGATCGTCAGGTTATTTTCAATCTTATATTCCCTATTTCTAAACACGCTTGCGATTGCAGACACTCGCAGTCGTTGAATCGTCGTTTCTGATTACTCTCGAATCATAGTTCGAATAACTTCGATTATCCTTACGATTTACAACAATTATAAGCTGAAATGAATCCGAAGAAGGCTGGATTCTGTGGTTTAAAAATTGCGGTGCCAGTTTACCAGAGTATGCGGTGATTTTAAATATCGCTGTGCTATTCAATTTGTTATCTTTGTGTGGTCCAGGCTAAGTTGCTGATATTCGCGGGATTTGTGAAAAGTGAATAAAATGCCAGTGTTTGCGGGGGAGTGTGTGTACGTAAAGATAATGGCACCAGTAGATAATCATCAGAAACACTAGTTGCTTGTGACATAACCCTAGCGAAAGTTCACTCACCCATGGAATTCTGCAAGTTGAGATTTTGCCGATGGTAGAGTCCAGCTTTCTCAGAGTCGTTTACACCAGCAGTGAATGCAAATAACTGCAGCTCCGTTTCTGGATCTCGCGTGTCTTAATTTAAATCGGGGAGGTAATATATGGCGTGACCGCCATGTTGTCACAGCTGATTGCATTGGAAAAATATAAACTCGGACTTTAATGGATCAATAATTTTACGTCTACCCGATGATTTCTGTAGCTGCTGGACACGAGCATGACTTTTTACATTTTCATTACCTAGCTTTTCACGTCCCGTTACTGTACGCGTTTCCGGTATAAAAATCATTCACTCCGCTTTTGCTTGTACTGCGTTGTACATATATGTATATGCTGTCGCATCTAATACGTGCATGTACGAGTAGATAATTAGTGCACTGAATTGTATCAATGACTCCGTTTAGTTGCCCAAACAGGCTAAAAAGTAATCATTGATCGGTATTTATAATTTCTTTGGGACAGTTGCCACTTTCAGTTAATTGTTAAAGTTTCCTAGAGTTTCGAGCCACCCCTGGAATCTAATTAATCTAATTTCCGATATTAGATATTATTCTCCCGGATATCCAGACAGTCTACTCGAAGCAGTCGAACAATATCAACCGAAATGCCCCTCCCTATTTGCGTTGGAAGAACATTTGTCATCAGATTTTACCTCCAAGTCCTCTCTATCGTCTCATGCCGAAGAAGATGCCTAAACTATTTGTCTCAATTTATATTCGTCTTTATTGTGTACCACAGCTTCGCGCGTATACATATTACAAAATAAAGTAAGGTAATTACTTAGCACGTGTTTACTATCGAATTGTTCGACTCGTATTATGTTGCGAGCAGTAGCGCTCGGTAAAATTTAAGTTCCTAACTTATGTTATTCGGTAAATTGTAAGGTTCCTGTCGCTCATTTGTGCATTTTCAGACTTGCAATCGGAAATATACACCTTCGACAATCTCCAGCAATGTGTTTTGTGCGTATTTTGTGTTAAGATAAGTGGTTGTTGAAAGTTTTTCGGAATTGCGCTGTCCCATCTCGTCTTCCTCTGGGTTCAAATAACGCGACTGAACCGTCTCGAATAGGAGCAGAAAATCAGCCGAGTTGATAGGAACATATGATAATAGTGGAGGTAGATCGAGGGGCGTAGCCCGGGAGCGAGAGAGAAAGGGAGCATGTGCGATAAGTACAGAAGGAGGTGCCACTAATTCTTGTTATAAGCTCCTGCTACCTCCACGCTCCAGGTAGTAGGAGCTCACGGCTCGAGGAGGTGAGAATTAGAGCGAGAGGTACTGTTATATAGAAAGAGACGGAGATACTCAAAATGAGCGGGATTCTTCAGTTGCCTGGCACAACAGATAGAATATGCTTTCTTAGTTTATTAATTAATTATTTCGTATGAAGCGAAATATTTACGAAACTTGTTGAAGTAAGTATACAGTCAGGGGTTCATACTTGTAATTGCAATTAATGCAATTGCAAAAGTGACGGCGGTTATGTTTTACTCGTATACAGGCACCGTTAATAATTAATTAATTCTGAACAGAATAATTACAAAAATCGCGTGGAAAGTTAGTTGAGGGTTTATATCGTAAGATGTAATCTTAAAAGTACACAAATTGTTATTGGAAAACGGATAATTTATTAATATTCCATGATCCTTCAACGTTGTGTAAAAGGAGGTTATGTTCTAGAATAAACAAGTTTCTTATTTGTTCATTTATTCACAGTCCTGGATCTTAAGCCTCTTGTAGAGACATTGCGAAGCATTGTGCAGCCCTTTTTACAACAAAATTGTTTATTGATTGCCCTAAAATACGATTCAAAAAATGGTTCGATGTATCGACACAGGATGCTAGCGCCGCGTAGCGGTGATAGGTGTGAACTAAAGTGGGCGTCCTTGCACGCCAATGCCAGGTTACTTTAAATTGACTACCTTCCTGAAAACTGGCAATTGGGCGTGTTTTAACGCCCAGCTTAGTTCATACCTTTCACCGCCACGCGTCGCTGGCTTTTCCCATCAGTGTTGATGGGAAGACACGATAACGAACAGCAACGAAAATTGACGAAGATAACCGCGTGCAGGCAAAGAAAAATACGTTGCAGTTTATTATTTTAGCTTCCTATGTATTATACTAAATAAATAATGAAAATGAGCCAAGCTACTATGAAGAGGAGCAAAGCGAAAACTCAAAAAAATCAAGCAGTAGATAAGTCGTTTACGAAAAAACGAAAGTCTACCAAAACATTGTACAATCAAAAGTTTTCTGCACCTTTAAAAAGAAAACGTAAAAGTGAATATGACGCGAAAGAAGAAGCTAGGTATGTTTATAATAATACAGTAGAAGACACGAATTGACAAACTGTATTCAGAAAATAATAATAATACGACTTGCTTATAGGTTAGAAAGAATCGTTTTCGGAGATCCAAGTGATATTATAAGCAATTTACCAGACGACGAGGAGTTCACTGAATCGAGTGAAAGCAGAGCTATTAACATAAACGACAATGATATTTCTGCAGATAATAATGTAAGTGACGATTTGAGTACAGTAAACGAAGATGACGTTTCTAAAGCGGGCCAGAGAAAAGCAGCATGGGTCGACGAAGACGATGCTCAATATTCGTATGTATCTGAATCCTAGCGAAGAGATATTACTTTCTAATAAAAGCCAGTATTTAATGGTGATAAAGCTGATTATATTTCCCATTAGAGTACAAGACGCTACAACGGTGCAGAATCGCAAATTACCCAACGAAATACAAGGAAAGCCGTATAAAGATTACTTACATAACAAATACACGCAACTCGTCGGTACTCCAAAATGGGCTGAACTTAAAAAATCTACTACGGAATCCGATGATTTGGACATTGATATATTAAAGGTACTGAAAAATGATTAATAACTTATTTAATCTGTGTTTAACATTGTCGTATTTGCTTCCACAGCATAGTTGCCATTTGGAGAAACCTAAAGCGAAAAATCTGCCGAGGAATATAATCGATATAAAAGCATTGTCTGTAATTAACAAGCAAACGCATACAGAAGGGCCAGTAATATCAAGCGTTGAATTTCATCCATCTTCGACTGTAGCTCTAGTCGCTGGAACATCCGGGATTTTGTCCCTCTTTCATGTAAGTAGTTCTACAGTAATTGCATTTGTACTGTATGGAATCTACGAATCAGTAATGTAATTACAGGTAGATGGGATTGACAATAATACACTGCACACGATGAAATATAAAAAGTTCCCTATTAGTAAAGCAAAGTTTTTAAAGGATGGAACAGAAGTTCTACTCGGTTCCCAGTATTATGCACACTGCCATTCCTACAATTTAATGAGTGGGAAAACATACAGAATACCGTTACCACATGGTATTACTAATATGCAGGTTTGCGAAGCTATAGTCGAAGTAATTTTCGTAGTGATAGTAGCGCTTAACTAAATTTTAATTTAATCATTTAGAAGTACGAGGTATCTCCAGATGAGAAGCTGATAGCAGTGTGTGGTCGGTTAGGAGAAATCTTCTTATTAACTAGTTCAACCAAAGAACTTATCGCAACGTTGAAAATGAATGCGAAATGCAAGGCAGTGTCTTTTACTCCAGATAATAAGAATCTCATTACACACGGTGGTAAGTTTTGCAAATATCCTTTGGATGTGCGTATATTTTATTTCTGACTTCATCGTTCATTCTCTCCCGGCCGTCCGCAGATAGCAACGAAATGTATGTTTGGGACATAAATAGTCGCGCGTGCATACATCGCGCTGTGGACGATGGATGTCTGTCTTGCGAATCTATCTCAATATCGCCGAGTGGTCACTTCCTAGCAACAGGTAGCAAAGAAGGTGTGGTAAACTTATACGACACAAAGACAGTGTTGCAAAACCAGAACCCTGCCCCTCTGAAAATTGTTTTAAACCTTGTAACACCTATCACTCGCTTGAAATTCAATTCCCATTCCGAAATATTAGCAATGGCTTCGGATAAGAAACATAATGCGGTTAAAATGATGCATTTACCATCGTTCACTGTCTTCTCAAATTTTCCCACGTTTCAAACGAACATATCCATGCCGGAAGACATTGATTTCTCACCGGCTAGTGGTTATTTAGGCATTTCTAACAGGTCGGGCACTGCATTTTTGTACAGATTAAAGCACTATGGGAATTATTAGGTATCTATTACTTTGTAAAATATATAATATTAAAACGTTTCTAGTAAGAGAAAATAGTTTTATGAACCCGCGCCGTTACACAGCAACAACTCTTGCAAAAGTGAGTAAAAGAATTTATCGTAAACTTTACTAAAAAAACAAACGTATATATATTAAAAATACTAGATAAATAATACATTCTCGATTACATGCCACATTTATGTCAATCAGGATTTTGTATTACTGTTTTTATTGTTTGTATACTATGTATACAAGGCTACAAATTCTTACTAGTACTCGAAGTAAGGAAATATTACGATGCTGTTGTACTCGAAAAATATACAATCAGTTATAATTAAGTTGCTTACACATGTGACGGTGATTTGAAATTGCAGATATTTATAAGAGAATCTTTATTCTATTACTATCTCGTCTGAATATTTGTACTAAAACTGAATAGTAAAGCAGTATCACTCTTTTAAAACCTTACTAATAAAAATAGCATTATAAAATAATACATATTTATAAACAGAAAAACATGTGAGATAATATTGTACATCGATAACTTCCATTCATGCATAACAACTAGCTCCTTTGGTCGATTGTTTAAACTTTTGCGATAAGAATTAGTCAAGGAAATATATTCGCTTATAAAGTGTACTTCCTCGTAGTTTTACTCGCACGCTCGTCCGACATGCGATCCTTTTTACTCCCCCCCCATGATTTCGATACTCGATCTAAAAAATCTTCAACTCCCGCGTAAATTCACTTACATGCTTAATAATATCATTACAATTTAACTTATATACATACAAAATATGTACTACCGTATGTACAAATTCTTGTGACCTTTCGATTCACAAACGATTTTTTTTAAGTCTTCGTCTCTTCCTGCAATTCTGAAGTGTCTACGTTTGTTTGTTCAGTTTCTATATTCCTTTGGTGAATGGGTGTGAGGAACACTAGCTATTGGTCCCCGGCAGTCGTCGCAAGCGCGCTGGTATCTCCGCTACTGCTCTCCACTATAAGCATTACAGTTTCAGCGGCACCCCGCACGCATTCCACTTGATGGCCTGCCCAGTCTTTGCGTTGGCAGAACGTGGAACAGTACGGGGTCCTTCTGCATAAAGAGCATTCCGCGAATGCTTCCCTGTTGCAGTTGGCACACTAGAAATAAGCGGATGTTATAAAGGACCGACAATTTAGCATCTCCAGTTGCCATGGATGATTGTAGATTAATTACCTTTTTATTATGAGTATCCGATGCTGGCTGCAAACCCACAGTCTCGATAACGTCTCCTCTACCACCCAATTGAGCGACTAACGCCTGCTCCCTTCTTTGCTGTCTATTTATTTCCTTGGCTTCTTCTAAAGTACGCCTCAATTCGTAAGCTAATTTCAACATTTTATTAGACATCTCGTCAAGCTTTTTAAATACGTCATCGCTTTGACCATTCTCCGTCTGATGCACAGCTTGCACAACTCCGTCTTGATCTTGCGGTTGCTGGACAACTAGACCGTCCGTGGAAACGAACTGTGGCCATACTTCTTTGTCAGGTACAACTACTTCGCCGTCGCTTTCGTCATTATTACTACCGTCGCGTGAATTGTCGCTCTTAATTTTGCGGGACGATATATCTCCATCGGACGTGTCCCTGGCCCGTTTTCGGCGCTTGTACGGCGTGAATAGTCGGACCGGACCCGTCTGAAATACGTAAGAATATCGTTGAAACTCATTAAACAAAGGTGATTACGAGGTAACTTATTTTACTTACCGCGCTATCGTCGTCACAGCATGCTGCGCAAGTGCAGGAGGTAGCGTGTGGCTTTAAAATCTGTTCGTCGATCAATGTCTGCAAACTTCTACCGCCGAATCGGATGCTTCGCTTCCAATCTTTACTAGACGCTCTCCCACAGAGTGCCTCGAATTCGCTCGGGGTGTACCAATCTTGTCCAAGCTTGATACACCTTCCTCTGGCTCCGGAGCCGAATCTACTTTTATGCAGCTCCGCATTTGTGTTCTTACATCTGACGGGCAACACCGCCAAGTTAGCAGACTCCGACCAGCTGCATATCTGTTGCGTATTGGCAGTAGAAACATGTATCTGCTCGGTTTCGTGCTCCTCTGTACTGTTTTGAATTACTATATGCGTCGCCTTTAGTTCTCCGTTCCAACGTAACGGGTCTGAATCCTTGTCGTGGCGTGGTTCACAGATGAAACCGTTATCCACGCATAGCATCTGTTTAAACTGTCCAGAGCCAGGTAACTGAAAAGAAGGAAAAGGTGGTATTTTATAAAAAGCGCGGGGCTCGAGTTAACGTAAAGTGGGAAAAAAAATTCATATGCGTGTTATACGTAAAAATTCATCGATTCGGAGGAAATTTTTCCGTCTTTATTTCACTAACACCAATCCCCGCGTAATCGGAAAACAAACATGTGCTGCGTGTGCTGCATGGACAGGCGCAGTGAAGTGTGTTAGTCGCGTGCACGGTGCACACTATGCGTCTACACTACAGTTTGCATACACGCACGCAGAGCGAAACCCCACCTCGCTTTGCGATAATGATTAGACGAGGGTATCGTCGCATCTTAATGCAGCTGTCTTTTTTCCCCGAAAACGGTGTCGCGGGAGGGAAAGTTTCGTACGATAAGCGTTCTGTTCCGAGGTACCTGCAATTGGTCCGAGGTGATGACGTTGAAGGTCGTGCCGTTGGTCGAGTTCGCTACGCCGATGATAGAACCAACAGGCAAAGAAACCGGTACACCAACTCCTGGAACGCCAGGAACACCCGGTACCGAAGTGACACTCGCCGTCACGGCGACGGGATGCGCCTCGTGTTCGGTCGTTAGGGCAGACGCCTCCTCGGTTTCGCTCGTCAACGGTTCGGACATGTCCGGTAGCACGGCGACACTTTCCGATGTTTGACTCTCCTCCATTTCGGCTGTTCTCGCCTCTCGCACACACTATGGCGTCAGCGCACGCTCAACGCAGCGCCACGATTCCTCGATAGCCGCGATTACTCGCGATCACGGAACTTTTCGTGTTCACTCGCGACAACACGGCCGCAAAGTAAACCCACGGGCCGATCGAAATTGCAAGTGTCGTTGAACGTACCCTACGTTACGTTTATTGTACCTTTCATACTTTCTCCTACAAGCTCGCAGCAGAATCTTTACTTCCTGCGTATACATCACGCACACGAGTCTCCGATGTCGAGTGCCATCTTTATGTTCGCCGAGCAGCGCTCGGTTTGAATCGCCTGCTTCTTTCGCGAACGTTCAATTCAACCGGTATTCAGTTTACGGTCTTTACCATATCACAGACCCGGAATATTACACATTGGCACGCGAGTGAAAATGTGATCGGTTTCGATGGATTCGGTGGAAGAATTCTCCACGATGTAGAAACCTCTCTAACCTATTTTCATGCTAGACCCGGTCGCCGCGCGAGGAAGTACCAATGATTACAGCTGATTGATAGTGATGGTACATTAATGTTGTTTTCTCTACTATGTATTCGAACGAAGGTGCGGAAAAAGAATCCTCTAGCCACGACGCACAGGAGCTAGAGAATTTAGAACTGCTCGAAGAAGTTAACTCTACTACATTAGGTATATATTTATTGGTTAGTTTTAGAATCGACCAAGTTTTTAAAGAATATATTCCGCCACGCTAATTGGTTTTCAGAGAATTCTTCGAATGAATTTTCACTGTTACCAAAGACTCGTGATAGTTTAAGGAGGCCGAAAGAGGTTTCAACGATTGCGACGCAGACCCCTCTAACGTTAATTAGGCTTACCCTATCGGCACCGCTATCGGATAAACGATTTATCGACTCTACCACATCGCCGACGCGTTTTAATCAATTGTCGATTAACGAAGCAAATGAAGCCCGCGAGAATGTCAAGTCCCTTTTGGGCACACTTGTTCGAAGCCAGGTACTTTGTAAATATTGGTCCTCGGACGAATCTTTAAGTACGTGTGCATTTAATGTTGCCCAAGGTGTCGATCACGGTTAGTCGAGAAGCCACAACACAAGCGACACCCCCACATCCATTGGCGATACATTCGATCCCCGAAACTTCACGAGACACCTTGCAAATTTCAACTTCCCTTTCCTCCACCAAATCCGAACGGAGGAACGAGATTTTCACCCTGGCCACTGATTATGGAAGCTCTTCGTCCGATTCCCGTAGCATATTGATAAACGCTATCGGTGCAACCGGTATACTCTATCAACGCTTTCCTTTACGGTTTATGTAGTCTACTTTAAGGGGTTAGGCCACCTTGGAGGGAACAAAATTTCGGCATTTTTTTAAGGGAGATAATGAAATAAACAGAAAATTTATTATGAAGCCTTTGATTATATAACTCTCGCCAGAAAAATCGTATTTTTTTCCTTACAAAATGGTGGCGGTAGAGCTACGACGTTTGACCTAGATTACAAAACCAAAAAGTTTTACATATTTTCTGCATACCTAAAACTAGAGAAGTACGTATGGAAATCCAGAAAAATTAATTTGTCTCGAAATGGTGAACACGTCGAGAAAAAGTCTTTTTTTTAGAAAACTGATACGTACTTCTCTAGTTTTGGGCATGTAGAAAATAAAACTTTTTGGTTTTTTATTCTAAGTCAAATAGTACAGTTGTGAGATTGAACACCGTGGAAAACGTCGTTCTTCAAGATCTTACGTATCACGGCTCTACCGTCGCCATTTTGTAGGAAAAAAATTGTATGTATTTTTTCCGGCGAGAGTTGTACAATAACACTGCCTTCCTCAAGTAAAATGTCCTATCCAGCATTTTTCCATTTTTCCATTTTTCAAGAAATCTTGAAATATTTGAAGTTCCACACGTGTTTTACATTTTAAGTAAAATTAGAAAACCGTACGTGCTTCGTAGAGATTTAGAAACAGTCTAATTTATTTATTTTTTTACATGGATGGCACAAAGAAAATGATAAAACTTCAGTTTTCTCGGATGTTTCGAAATTCTAGATAGGAAATTTTAACTAACGAGGGCAGAACAGGCTTCATATTGGATTTTCTGTTTAATTCATTATCTTCCTAAAAAAATGCCTAACCCCTTAAGGAAGGCTTTTATCATCTGAACCGTGTATTTCGCCTCAGGTAATCGAGCTTTGCATTTGTCCGTCCGAAATGGGTACGAACGCTCCGACATATTCGACGTGGTATCACCGACCGCGGAACGAATGCTAGATAATTCGCCTACGCGTAGAATGGATCATCGACGATGGAGCTTAAGCAATTGTTTGCGGTGCATGTCTGCAATTCACGACCAAGTATTGATTCCCGTATAATTTAACGTGTCCCGTACTGCGTGGCGAATTTTTAAGATAACTGATTCACGCGATAGTCAGACACGCGTCCTTACACGAGAGACGCACCGCCCACTTATTCTGCGATTCATGCCAACCGTGCAACAATAATGCGCCATTGGAGACCTTTCCGGTCAACGAATCAATCGTCCTTCGTAGCCCCGATACCACCGCCTAGTTACGCTCAAGCTCTTGGAATAAGCCTCGCGTCTTATTCCGCGGATCAGCTGTTCTCGGTTACACGTAACAAGATATCTTTGACGAATCCGTTTTACGCGCGGCAGGCTAAACGTTCGGGAGTGACAATGGTTTTCTTTGTAGCAAGCAGGAATGGATCGTGGTCGCCGAGACCTACGGCCACGATTTGCCCGCGATGCACCATGACTATCGTTACCACTATAGAGGTTCGACAATCTATAATTACCCACGTCGCTGCTTTCGCCCTCTTTTTATGCGGGTACAAAAAGTATCTACAGCCTTCGAAGACGTTAAAGCACATAAAGCAACATCGTCTCCGTTTACAGATGCTGGCCGTGTTGCATGATACCGTACTGCGTGAACTCGTGCAAAAATATCGAACATTTCTGCCCCGTGTGCCGTGCGCATCTTGGAACGTACAGACCGTGGTGACAAACGTTTAGAAAGCGAGCTTTCTCGCGTATTACCCGAAGCATCTTGCACATTCATTAAGGCACATCACTCACTCGAAACGTTTTGTAAAATCCTCGACCCATTTATCGTACGAAACCAAGACGCGAGGCGACATTGTCCCGAAGATATCACCCAGTGGAGAGACTCTCGAGCGCATTGTCCGCTGCGGTTGCATACGAGATCGTCGAGATTTGTTTAATTACAGCTGTGAAAGTAAGCCCGTTATCTTGTCACGAAGGGTGAACACAATGGTCGAGTGTTACGAATTTGTTCCCAATAAAAATCTCTTCGCTTTCTCTGGGTTTGTTTACAAGCCGAACCCTCGACTGGAGGAACAACGATCGCGAGGCGATATAACGAATTTAACGCGTGATATGCAGACCGTGTAAATACACTCTCAGGTACGTACTTATATTATCCTTCGCGTCGCTCGTCTTTTGTCAGTCTCGGTTTGACCGGCGTGAGATTAGTGTCTCGAGTTGTCGTGGTTAGGTTGAATCGCGCACGGAGTGACGTTGTTGCATCGCTACACGATCTTTGCGTAGTACGTCTACATCTCGCGTAACAATGCGTAGCTGTAGTTTCGTATTTTTGTTATATCTCGTCGCGATGTGGGGGGACGTTGACGCGTGGGACAGTTTGAAAAGATTCACGCATTTTTGGCAAACAAACGGCAATCGATCGTTGCCAGGAAATTCGCCGAAGAGTGCAGCGTCGCATTCATCGCCGACCAATTCCCAGAATAGTGGACCAAGCTACGCTGGCAGGGGAAAGCGACGTAATGTATAGAACAGTTGTTTTTTTTATCGACTATTCTTTATCGCGGAGAATAATTCCTCGCGTTTGTTGCACGCAGTCTTCCCGTTGTTCACCTTAGTGAAGTTCGACAATAATATTTGCGCCGGGCTGAGTGGCGAGAATGGCACTTGCGTGCCGGCCTCCGAATGCTCGCAACGCGGAGGTGTATCTAGTGGGATTTGTGCGAACGGTTATGGAGTCTGTTGCATCGGTAAATTGGTTACTTAACCTTTCTTCCTAGCGGTAGAACAGTCGTTGTAGCGCCGCACAGTGTAACGAGTATATAGGGAAAAAATCAAATATCAATTTTCCATTAAGGTACAGTTATTTACGTGTAATTGATATGTTAATCATATTCATACACAAAAAAATTAATTTTTTAAATAATTCGTATTGATAATAAATTTTAAATTATTCATTCTTATTATACATCTTCACCTCTATGAGTTGAATCTGAAGGAATTCAAAGCTCAGTGTCTTTAAAAAATAAATATTCGAGCACAGATTTGTCTAGTTTTTCGTTTTATTATGTGAATTTTTTCTTACGTGGGAGCACTCGGGAGCATATAAAATTTATACCAAATTAAAGGGCATAAAAAGAACTAATTGTAGTAAAAAAAATAAAAGAACTGATGTTTCGTTTTTTTTTAATTCTCTCCAGAATTTATAAAATACGAAAAAATGTAATAATTTGGGCCACCAGCATATATCCATATTTTTATATGCAAGAATCTTTAATTAATAAAACGAAAAAGGCTGAAGACTCGTGCCGCGACACTGTGCGCCGTAGCGATAGTAGAAAAGGAAGCCTTAGAAACTTAGGAGGTAGACTATTAAAAGAATGTTCCGTTGTGTTAGTAACTGTGACTTGCGGCGAGACGACTGCCAACAATAATACTTATTTCGTTAATCCGAATTATCCATCGAGTTTCGATGGCACGGAATCTTGCCAGTTAACAATCGTTAAATCGCACCCAGCCGTGTGTCAATTTCGGTGAGCTATTGCTTCGTCTCCTAAGTGCCTTTATCCAATATAAGGTCGTTGAAAATTGGAACCCTACCTTTTAGACTGGATTTCATGCAGTTTAACATAAGAGGGCCGGAGGTGACTAATCACCAATGTATCTACGATCAATTTATCGTTTCTGGAGGGAATCCAGTGCCCACTATATGCGGATCCAACACTGGTAATCATAGTACGTGCTGACTTTATTACGACGCGCGTTACGAAGAACCAGCACGTTTCATTTCTTTTACGAACAACTGCACGTAGAAAAAATGAAACGTTCGACTTTTCGTAACGCGCGTCGATTAGTGCAAGTTTGCGGATCACGACGCTCATCGTAAAGATTACCTTTCTAAATGCAGTATACATTGACGCCGGTCTGGGACAAACGAACCCGATCACGTTAACGTTCGTCACGAGTGGAAGTTCGTTCCCTCGATCGTGGAAGGTTCGCGTATCTCAAATCCGTTGCAATACCGTGTACAGAGCCGAGGAAGGTTGCTTGCAATACTTCACCGGTATATCCGGTCAGATGAAATCGTTCAATTACGATCCCACAACCGGATTACAATTGTCGAATCAGGATTACAGTATTTGCATCAGGATGGAACGGAATTTTTGTGGTATTCAGTACACGGCGTGCCCAGTCGATGGTAAGAAAAGCAGCGCGTTGATAAAACAGAGTGTACACGGTAACTGTAGCACGGTTAGTCGTCGTACATAATTCCGAAGCATCCTGTACAAGTTCAGTACCCGGTTCGTTGATGATTTCTAACGCTTGTCGACGTTCAACGAGCAGGTCAGCCAGTTGTTCCGACCAACGCAGTTCCAGCAGCGCAAATGATGCGTAGCAATGCGTTCACCTTGACGGGTAACACGCAGGGGACGCAGATCGCGTCGATGACTGCAGCCGCTTGCCAAACAGACTGGTTAACGATCCCCTGTGCATCGAATCTCGGCAGATTACCCACCGCCATGATGACGTGTGTCGATCGGATATGCGGTGGCACGTTCAACGCTGAGAATCAAAATTTGAATGCCTCCTCCGTTGTCAGTAAGTATCTCTCACCTTTCCACCGTGTTTCCTTTAATTCCTGCACTTTAGTCGACACCGCGACTGTTATACATTCAGAATACGATCTCGTTAGAGCGATATTACGTCGCAACGAGGTTAGAATCGCAGCGTTTCGCGCCAAAACAACGACCGCGCGAGTAACGTATACTTAACTGTTTCTTAGGTACAGTGAAGCCGTTCCGGTTAATTTTTCACACGGACAGCACGGAAGCGCCGAACGACGTTGGGAACCGGGGTTTCTGTTTGAATTATGTCCAGCAACCTTGTACCACGAAGTTGAGGTGAATTTCTTTTTAAATACCGTAAGAGTTATTTTCAGATACACGCCGAAAGGAAAGGAAAGCAAAAACGATTTACAATCTGAACATTTATTCGCACACGTTTAAATCGATAAGAGGATTGACATGTCGGTGTTGACGGTGAGAAAGTTTAGTTCGCTTCTCGTTATCGGTCGTCCGAACTTTTACGCGGGAAACATGCGACCAAGTTCGAAGCAAATTCAGGGGCGTCCGGAGACTTTTTTCCAGGGGAGGGGGCAACTTTGGGACGATGGTAAAGAAAATTATACCCCTCTTGCTATTTTTTAACCCATTTTAGACTGTCAATTTAATTAAAAATTTAAAACTGAAATTTAAAACTATTCCCTTTTTAGTATAAACTTAATAAAAATCAGTTCTGAAAAATAAGCGATTTTTTCTCAGAAGCCAGGGGGGCAACTACTCCTTTTGTCTCCCCCCCTTGCGGACGCCCATGATTTTCGGCCACGATAACGCGAAGCGTGCTCGTTCGAAATAGGGGCATTAATGTCGCTAATAGTAGAGCTGTTCGAGTACTCGTAAAAACCGAGCGGCTCCAAAGAATCGAGTACTTGAATTTTTTCGAGCGCCTCGCAGAGAACCGACTAGTCGATTTTTCTTTTTTTGTCTCCTCGAGTACTCGGCTCGGTTCGAATTTCAAGCTACTCGAATATTCGAGTACTCGAACAGCCCTGGCTAATAGAGAAATCATGGTTAACATAGCTTCACAAACGCATCTGTATCTTATATTAACGTAACATAGTATCACAAGTAGAAATAGAATCATGTACTTAATACAGAGGTAGGTCTAGTTCTTACAGGATGCAGTATTTCAGTTAAATGGGCACGTCATGAAAAGAGAAAGATGACATTAACTACGCTCGACGCGCAACCGTCCGATTTTACGATTAGATTTGAAGTCGAACTCCACGTTTACCTTAATCAAGAGAGAATCGATTACGTGTGTAGGTGGGAGTGAATACATTCCAACATCTCGAGATTATTTTCGTTTCATTTGTCTAAACGCGACGAAGCTTATCTTAGTTTCGCAGTGCTGGAAACTCTTCGGACGAAAGGCAATCACATGCCTCGTTTACTTTACTCATAATTCGCCGCCAAATTATTAGCGATAAGCATCGTTTAGTTCAACGAAACGCCGCACTCGTGCAATTATCCGAGAGAGTTGCCGATGTTGGACCAAATCTCGTTGCAGGCCGTTGAGAATCTTTCGAAACACGCGAATTATTAATCGATGCGTATTAATCGATCCTACGATTGCTTCTGTACCGACGATTAAACGAATCATTATCGCCATCTGAATACGTAGACTACATTTGAGCTCTGTTTACACGTACGTACTGCGTCGCAGGACAAACGCGCGCGTATACATTCTTAAGTTACAGCGCAAGAAAGAAAACTAGTTGTCGATATACATAAACTAAAGTATACAGCCGCGCAATAACACTATCGATTCCACGCCTAGTCCGCATTCTAGATCTGCCTCTTTTCTTTCCATGTCACGTTATTTCTTCGATGCGCAAGCAAATAAGTAAATTTCGACAAGCTTCGATACTTCAGTTCTTCGATTCACGCATCGAACCTCGAGGTTCGGATTAGTTTCAGTGCGTATTTTTTTATATTTTACCGCGAACGGTTTTCGTATGTACAATGTATACTTTATCTTTAATGCGTAGAAAAGTTGTGCAATTTGGTAAATTATTTATAATGATCCAGTCACTAGAACGTGCAACTTGGCCGAGTGCTGCAGCGAGTATCTAATGTTGTTCTAGACGTTTTGCGCAATTACGCCCAGCTGTTAATCACCGTAGACTGTTCGTTCTTTCTACGACTCTAGATTGTTGTACACTACACGCCGTACACCCGTACGTAAAATAAGTAAACAAGTTATAAAAATACTAGTGAAAGTTTTAAAAAGTATATGGTGTTACAAAATTGGTCGATAGTCAATTAATGTGCGATGATAGGTGCAAAAGTACTTGGCATTACCAATCAAATTGTGTGTAAACGTAGTACCGCGCTGTTTTCGCGCGTTCACAATTAGAAAAACGTTTCGCTCGGTTCGCGACTCGTTCAGGGCCGTCTTAACGAATTGGGGCGCCCTGGGCTGAAGAATTTTGGCGCCCTGGCCACCAAGGGTGCAATTTCTCTTCGCAATCGGTGCAAGGCAGTAGATCACAACCCCGGGTCTCCACCGAGGCGAACACGAACAAAAACAATGCCCGGAACGCACCCGTCCGCTCGAGATAGAAATTTTTGTTTCCAAGATTGAAGAGGAAAAAGCATTCCAACGTATTTGATTCTTAAGCGCCCTTGGATCACGGGCGCCCCTGGGCTACAGCCCGTTGATAAAGGCGGCCCTGGACTCGTTGATGAATATAATACTGTATAGAAAGAAGTCCCTAAAAGATTGTACTGTGTTCGATTGATCGAGCTTTTGTATATTCTCCAAAAAGTCAATGGCAAAGTCAGTTTTTTAGGCTCTGCGTATTGTTACGCCGAATTGCTCGCGTGACGTTTCGTAGACCAGCTTCTGGGAGGGTCGCTGATATTTTATAGCCTGTGTATGCGGAACGCGATCGAGAGTTTAATTGGTTAAATATTGGCAACTCCGTAATATGCGTGTTAGGATCCTGATCTCGCGCGGCGGAAATTAGGGATTCAGTTTCCTTGGGCATAGAGTCTCGGGCGAGACGGTGATTCACGAAGTACTTCGGAGCGACAGGCCGTTTAGGAATCCTTCGCCTCGTGCGCTTTCATGAAGTAAGTCAGCAGGTCGATAGGTAATGGGAACACGATCGTCGAATTCTTCTCGGCTGAGATGGTATTCAGGGTCTGAGAGCGATAGAACGAGAGGGTGATCATCCATGCGGAAATATCTGATTAGAATATATATATCTGGTAAGCTAGATTGGATCGTACTTGTAAGTAGCGAAGCTGCAACGCCGCGGGAGAATCACCTATCACCTCTGAGGCCTCTCGCAGCGCACGGCTGGCTTTTTGTTCACCTTCAGCTGCGATTACCTGTGAATGATGATAACGAACGAATAAGGGAGCAAACACTTTCGCGTATTATCGCTAGAAGAACCGTTTAAGGGGAGGTTCCGGTCTAGAGACCAAAAAAATAGGCGATCTTTAGGAATTAATTAAAGGAAAACTACTGCATATAATTTAATGGCACTTTTTGCATTGTATTAAGGATGTCTTAAATTATAGAAATATATTTTTTGTTTTATAATTAATCATTGCAGACGGCACTGGGGAGTCGATAATGTCGAGGCGTAAAAAAATTCATCCAAATCGGTGGGACCTGTATCTCTAAAAGTTATTATCCGATTTGACTGAAGCTTTTTTTTATTTTGTAGAATATACTTCTGGCTAAGGGGAAATCAGAAAAAAATTACAAAAATGACTATTTTTAGAATATAATTACACTTGAAGTTTGAAATCACTTCTTCCCTATATTTTTCGTCCTTTCAACGCCTTGGAAAATTTGTTGCAATTTTTTTAGTTCCCCTTAGCCAGAACTGTATTCTTCCAAATAAAAAAAGTTTCAGTCGAATCGGATATTAATTTTTGGAGGTACAGGTCCCACCGTTTCGAGAACACTGTTCCGAGCAAAACGCGTTAAAGTTTTACGTGAGCGCCGATGCATTTGCCGCTACTCAAATGTCTATAACTTCGGGAATCTTACGAATTTCAACAAATCCTTTTAAACACGTATTCCCAAAAGCTTGAGCATTCGAAAACTAAAATAAAAAAAAAATCGACTTTTACACCGGAACCTCCCCTTAAAGCACTGGAATTTTAGTATCCGGATTCTAGCGCGGCGGACCTTTGCGCGAGCCTCGCGAGCTGCCTCAGCCTCCGCAGCCATGGCTCTCTGTAACTGAACTGGTAGTCTCACGTCTTTGCTGTGAAAGGAATGTGAAAGAACAGATGAGCGTTAGAAGGCGCATACTTACCGCGTATACTTACATCTCGACTCGCTCAACTTTAATTCCCCACGTGTCGGTAGCTTCGTCCAAAGACACCTGGTGTTAGATTTCATGTAATTCAGGCGGCCGTTATCGTTCTATCGTAAAGTGACTTTACAACCGATTACCTGCATGTTCCCGGAGATAGTTTCGCGCTCGCTGAGGATCTCGTGGAGCGGCCTGGTACCCATGGTGTTCCGGAGCGTGGTCTGGGCCAACAGCCTGGTGCTGTGGTGAGCATTCTCGACATTCGCGATCGAGATGGTCGCGTTGTTGACACGGTAGTAAACCACCGCGTCGACGGACACGGTAACGCTGTCTTTCGTCAACACCTGCGCGACAGACAAGTCCCTCTTAATTCCCCGTTATGCATACGAGCGCTTCGGCACTTGTCTCGTATCGATTTACCTCTTGGGGCGGAACGTCATACGTGCGTGTTCGCAAGTCCACGCGAGCGTAATTGTCCACGCAGGGCAGTATGAAAAAGATACCTGAAAATACTCTGTGCTAGCCACGATCAGGAGTATTGGCAATAGGGTAAAGGACCCAATTACTGACCTCTGACCAGTTACTGTCACCTTAAGCTATTTTACTTAACCCTTCGTGGTCACACCTTCTTATAATCACAAGTTGGTCACACGGGGTTCACTGTACCCCAGCGTCATTTTTTGAGTTACCATTTTCGTATTTCTGAACCTTTTAAGTATTCAGTGATAATTTTACATTCGTAATACTTATACAGTCATGGTCTAATAATCTTTTTCTAGAAATATAAATTTTGAAATGCTAAAATTTGTAGTTGAAAATGAGCGATTTTCCATCGTTGTGGTAAAATACAGATTTTTTAATTTTTTTTTTATTTTCTTTTTTGCGGTAAATCCCCTTTGGAAGATGTAAAGGTGCGGCATTTCAAATAAAAAATTGCTCTTGGGGTACAATACACCCCGTGTGACCACGAAGGGTTAAAATAACAAATAAATAAACGTTGTAAAGTCATACACAAAAAGAATTATGTAGTTCAACCTATAATCTATGCTATAAATTATATACTATAGTTTATTTATTCGTTATTTTAACACTAAACCTACCGACATTTTATATATACCTGTTTCTACCGATGGCGGTCGAATGACCGTTTTTCAAATAAACGTTATATATTTTTTTTTTAACGGATATAGTACATATTATTATCAGGAAAAACGAAAGAAGAAGAGAGATAGATATTGAAAAATTAATAGCTATATATTATAGAAAAAGTCATGCAGTAAGTTCAAGAAAAATGAAAACCTGGAATTTAATAATTTTGATTAAAGTCTTCAAAGCGGTCATTTGACCGCTTTGGTAGGTTTAGTGTTAAGTAAAATAGCTTAAGGTGACAGTAATTGGTCAGGTGTCAGTAATTGGGTCCTTTACCCTAGGTGTTCAGGGAATATACAGATCAGGAGGTTCTTTACCGGGTCCCTTAGCGCCGCCGGAAAGGAGACGTCCTAGCCGAAAGATGACGGCTCGTTCGTATTCCTGCACCACCTAGAGCGGCAGACAATTTAAATGCGACGTATCGGTATCGAAGAATTCATCGGTTAATGTGTTTTGCAGGTGGTGGCAGTGATGTGGGTCAGCGAACGATCGGACATCTAATTATAAGCCGATGACGCGACAGCGGGATTGAAGGAGGATAAAAATGAAGCCTGCGACGCTTGCAACGACCCCGAGGAGTAAACATAGTATCAGGTAAAAGGATGATTGATATATTTTTAGATTCACGGTGCGTGGGAGGAAGGACAAAGTTTTGGAATAATAATGAAATTGGCTGGGAGTTTGCTAAAGGTTGGGTGGGATGGTATCGTGCTGAAAGTAGTGAGCCCAGGAGCTCGTAGCGTACCTTGAAGCAGACAAACAGGGAGAACGGCATTGTTATGATCACGAGTACCCAAGACAATCCCACCATAATGTTTCTGCAGGACTTGGTCTCGGCCTCTGTGCTGTCATCCACTAAAACATCAGAGAAATCGGATAGTAAGAACTATCGGTTATAAAACCGACCCCGTTTCTATCTTCTCCGTAATTAATTATCAGCGCGAGCATCGGAATTCACGAGCCAGTGTTGTTTACGTTGATTCTATCTCTCCTAGCCACACATTTTGTAGCTGGACGTGGTAAATAGTAGAGCAAGTTTCTTTGCACAAAGAAACGGTTTCTGTTTCCTCAGAAGCTTTCATATAATATTAAGGGCAGACGAAAAAAATATGATTTTCGGGAAATTTTTGTGTGAAGAGTGGCTGTTATTCGTTCATCCTTACTAAACTAATATATAAAAGTGAAGCGTTGTCTGTTTGTTTGTCCTTCTTTCACGCCTAAACGGCTGAACGGATTTCAACAAAATTTGGAATATACATTACATACATCTTAGATTAGATTATAGGCCATTTATATTTTTTTTTTTGTATAGGCTTTATTATTTTTTAAACATCTTAAATAATTCCCGGGTGAAACCGGGTAACGGGTCAGCTAGTATTTTAATATTTTCCTATAACAAAATTCTTGAGGGTTGTTGAATATACCTATATACTTTTAAAATAAACAAATTGTTGTACAGATTTTCCACAAAAATTCCCAAAATCGCGTTTTTTTCGCCTGCAAACTAGGCACGACCCCTTAACTCGTCTTGCAAAGAGCAAAAGCTCGTCGTTAAAAGATAGCCTGCCGAGTATCTGACTTTCAGTGGTACTCTGGCAGCGGAGAGCACGCCTAGGCCGTCTAATCAACCCCGTCTAAACAATGAAAGGGGCTAGGTATCTTCAGGTACATTCAATTTCAAGTACAGGGAGAAGTGTCTACTTGGATGAAAGATAGCCGAGGATCACTTAGCCCAACCACGCAAATAGTTTTCGCCTCGTTATATCCGCCCAAGTGTCCGGATGCTCTCGAAAATATTGTCGCAACGAACGTTTCAATTATTTCACCACTCTCGCTATAACATTCTAATTTGGCTGGCTTTCATCGAATGAAAGATTAATGTATTTGTCGGTCGATAGGAATACTTTGTAGCAGCGTGACCATGTTTATTTCGATTCAGATATTTCGGTACCATCTACGATATACTAGATCCGCGAGTGGCAATCTGTTGCGTGGCTCTGGGGAACGTGAATTATCGTAATCGCAATGTATTTATAGTAATGCTGAGTGTCTCCATTGATTTCGCGAATACCTTCCGTCTATTCACGCACAGATCGATACACACACACACTGTGTTTACAACCTACATACGGGAAATTACGATTCAGCAGATGGAAATGGAACTCCGAGATAGTGAAACGCCGTGTGACACACGACTATGCGCTATTTCGTGTTCTAAATGGAACATTTGCGTGACGTCCAGGACATCCAAGACCTCGTTTAATAATTAAAACCGGCAACGAGTCGCGAGTGCGTAGAGAAAGTCTGATAGAGCTCAGCAGAAGGAAAGATCGAAAAGTGGCGGGAATTTCAGGGATCGTCGTAAGAAACTTCATAGTATTTCTCGTAGTAGCTTCTGCTTACCGTCTGTCATTTCTGGCCGATTGTCGAGCTCGGATTCGTCAGTTGAACGTGAAGCACACGCGGGTACCCCGAAATTCCCAGAATACAAACGAAAGAAAGCAGGATAGGGGCGAATCCGAGGAATGACGTGTTATTCGCGTCACACGGTTCACTGCGAACAGTTGTCTGCCCAGTCTATGTTTAACCACCCACATGGAAAGCCCTAGCTTTCTCTATCTCGATCTCTCCTGCTCTCGCTCGCTCACTCTTGCCCCTTTGTTCTTTCACTTTCTCTCGCTTTAGCTCTCGCTTTGCTCATAGCGGCATGCGCGAAACGCGCACATCCACCCTTTTCTCCCGTTCGCCAAGTAATTCACCCCTGCGCCTCCCTGTCTGTCTTCGTTACCCCTAGTTGGCCCTTTTCCTTGGTCCCTTTACCGTTGTATTATCGATTTTGCTTCTGGGGTCAAACGGACGATATTTCTAGACGCTTCTCTTTTGCCTAACAAGTTCGGCTGGAGGGCAGTTATCGCCATTTTGAAGAACCTATTGGGTAAACGTAGCTTATCTAGCCGAGGATAGATAGATAGGACTCGCAATTCATCGACCAGTTTCTTTCCATAGATTATACTTCGACTAGAGGTACTTGTTAGTTCCATGTAGTAACTCTCGCAAAAGTGGTTGCATTCGTGCGTAGTAATTGCCTGTTCGCCCCGCTGATGTATGGTTGCGATGGCAGGTATGAAATATTGAAAATCTAGGGTAACTTCGTAAATATTAAATAAGCTCCGGTGTTTACGCGCGAGGCGACTGTGTATATAGAACCGCGACGAAGGTATAGCTTATTCTTCGTTACATGGGAACGTTGGGATCCAAAATTCTAGACATATCTGATACTATTATTCACCTTTGCCCGTTAGAAACTGCGCTCCAGTTATGTACCCGCGATTCAGGTCGCCGCGGTGGGTATATTTGATTTTCCAGAGATATTTTTATCGATTTATCGTCAAGAATAACGCGCTACGTATGAGTTTATAGTCAACCGCCACAATCCATACACAAGGTGAATGCTAAACAACTCAAGTTCACCTATGCGAAGCAAAGTATCGTAGAATTTTTCGAATGATTGGAAATAGGACGCGGGACGTTTAGATTCGCTGAGACTTGTCTGATTTATCGTGGACTGTTTCTACTCGCAGAGGGGCAGGGTGAATTCTCGTCTCGTCTAGAGCTGTACGAGTACTTGAATATTCGGGTAGCTTGAAATCCGAACCAATCCGGGACTCGGTTTCCAAGCCGAGCCGGGTAACCGAAAGAACCGAGCGGCTCGGATAGAACCAAGTACTTGAATTTTTCAAAGCGGCCCGAAAGAAACCGGACGGCTTGAAAAGTAAGCGAGTGGGCCGTAAAAAATCGGGTGGCTTGGATAGAAACTAACGGTCCGAATGAAGATCGAGCAGACCGCTCGTTTCTTTCCAAACCACCCGCTCGCTTACTTTTCAAGCCGCTCGGTTTCTTTCGGGCCGCTTGGAAAAATTCAAGTACTTGGTTCTATCCGAGCCGCTCGGTTCTTTCGGGTAGGGGAGACCGGGGCTACAAGTTCCGAGAGGTAAGTTGTTCCGACAGTTCTATCATCAAAATAGAAAAGAGCGTTGTAGGGTAAACCTACCAGTAATTGACCGCATACCAGTGAATGACCATTAGGCAAAGAAATGTCAATTATAAATTTAAAAATTACTATTTGTTTATAAATACAGTGTAATTGCACTTTTAATATCCCATATTTTTAGTTTTGCGTATTAAACAAACATTAATAAGTAGAATTCTTAATAAAAGTATGCGGTCATTTACTGATTTCTTTACCCTACTTTAAATTATTTTTTCCGTGTAAGTTGAACACGCCACTCTGTGGAAAAAATAATTTAAAGTACAACGCTGTTTTTCATTTTGAAGCTAGAACGATCGGAACAACTTACCTCCGGAACTTTTAGCCCCGGTCTCCCCTACCCGACTCGGCTCTGTTTTTCAAGCCGAGCCAGGCTCGGTTTGCTTTTTCCGGGTACTTGAACAGCTCTAGTCTCGTCATCATCATCCATTCCATTAATGCATTCAGTTTTTCCACTGTAGTTAAACGTCGTAACATGTGTATCTAAACAAAGTAGCTACACATGTGACGGGAAGCGTGGGAACCGTAGTTTTCGTAGAATTATCGACGACCTTTAACGTACTCGCAAGCACGAAGTATTACTACTTGCGGCACGTAACAGGAAATTTGACCTTCTTTACACTTAAGTAATATTTAATGCCCGACACGATTCGCTTTATAGGTACTTCGATCCCGCCGAATTTAATGGAATACGTACACGTAAGCCTGAATAGCCTCGCAATAAGTGTATCTTGGGAGAAATTCTGGTTCACTCACCGCCAATGATGCGATTTTGTATGTCATCCGGTCGCGTGTTGATCTGTATCGTTGATCCGTTTCCGTTGCTGAGGGATGCCATAGGGATAGACATGTCAACCGGGTTCACACGGGATTCGAATCTCGCCACCTAAACGGAGAAGGAAATACGTGCCGTATGGTACAACTGTTGTCGACAGAGTCCAAAATTCGCGGAGCGTGAGAACTCGAGGCTGCGGTGCAGCAGAACCGATTATTTCATTCACGGATACTTTCAGTGTACGCGCAAAGATGTGGAGAAATTTTTCGAAGACAGTTCCCATCGAAAATCTTTATTCTAATAGCACGCACGTGGGCGACACTCGCGACGGGATTTTCAGTTCGCACGCCGGTTTCAGATTATCAAGCTTGATCGGTCAACAATCGCGGGTTCACCGAGTACGTAGGCGAGGGATGTACCAGAGGCTGGGGTGCGAGAGAAAACGTGACAAGTGGGTGAGGCTAGATTTTGTAACGCGGCATCTCGGTTCGAAATTTGTTGCGTATACTAAGCGTGAGAAATGAAATCGGAAGAGAGAAAGAGGAACGGGTAGTCACCTTGTGTCGATTGTTGTGTACCGTTGAAACAACTAACAAGACGAATAAAGGGAGCGTTGCGATGCCTTGGCGCTTTATACGACGACGGCCGCCGCCCTAACTAGTAGTAAGGGGAAACGTGTGGTCAGCCAATCGTTGCGGCGTCATACGCGCTGGTCAGCACTGTCGGCAGTGCTTTACTTTTTTCTACTTCTCAAAAATCCCGTTCAGAAGATTCACAGAAAATTCTGGGCGGAACCCACGCAGAGACGCAAAATTACAAAATTTCTTGTGTACCAGAAGAGAAAATTCGATTTTACAATCTTCGCGGCACGTCGCGCTGGCTTCGATCCATTTCACTTTTTAGGGCTTCATATTGAACAAAATCTACAGTTGCCAATGAAAATTTGAAGCAATACAGTGGCCTGTAGAAGCCTCGAACGTTACGTAACGGTGACAAAAATATTCCATACGCGTTACAGAATTTAATAAGGTTTAATGAAATTTTACTTGTTCGTTAAGAATAGAAAGAGTAAAATGTAATAGAAAATAACGAAGTTCGCGTTACGTGTAAGCTGCAGCTACAAGTGCACGCGCACTCTTTATTACAGCCCAAGGACATTTGCATTAAATGTGAGAATTAAAACATCCTCGATAAGTCGACCGTAGCTTCGCGTTGCTATTATACTTTGCGTAGTTACCGTAACTTGCAATTGCGGCTGACTTAGAAATTACAAGGGTCGATGAATAATGAGGATAAAACTGATTAAGAGTGCAAGTTTATTGACATACTCTTGAAATGTATAACAATATTACCGTATGATACATCGCGCTCTTCGATTCAGTAGAAATGTGTGTTCCATTACGAACGACACTTCTGCGAATCGTTTCTCATAAATACATTACAGCGAAATTATGTAATCGAATGGATTAAAACTTAGTAAACGATCGTGCCGCTCGACGATATTCGTATCGATCTCCTTAAACGTTAAAAAGACACTGATCGAAAGTGAAATATAAAAATGCACCGACGTTGCACCGATTGATAGAATCCGGTCGATTTACGGATCGGGATTGAATACTTTTTGTTCTAGGCGCCACTAATCGCGCGGCGATATCCGGATTTTGTACACTTCCCCGTGCGCGTGAGTACGATGCGTAAACGCGGGCGTAGAAATTTATTAGGCAAACTATTTATGACGGATCCGTGGAACGTATCACGCGATGACATACACGGTATATTTCCTCTGCTAGCCTCGGCCCTTCGTCGCTGTGACTGGACAGCGCCCGGCTTTCGGCAGAGATCGCGAATAGTCTTTAAAATACTGGCTCATAATTTCTCGCGATCGCCTCGTTACTGACCTCGATTTAAGCGATTTACTTTCGTACTTAAAATGCGAGACCCGCTTCGGAGTAAGTGGTGAATATCTTCTCGATCGAATTAGCGTAAGCCGCTGTCCTCAGGTCCAAGCCGAGGTTGAATTTCATCGCAGTTTTCATGATAGCCTGCAACGAGATGGTAGAATTCATTAGAGCACAGCGAGTTAACCGCTAACCGAGTGGAATAAGAAAGACAGATACCCTGGCAGATCTCTCCATGGTATAATCCAAACCAGAGTGGACGATGTCCTTTTCGGAAGCACCAGAAATACGTTTCTGGAAAGCCTCGGATGGTGTGACGGGAATTCTGCCCCCGACACGGCCAAACCTACGTTCCAGCGACTCCTGCACAGATTCTACGAAAGCCAATTCAATAGATTCGTAAGGTCAGCTTAGATTTGGCGAGAAAGTGTCACGCTATTCCTTTGGTAATTAATTAACGTACCCAGCAGGTGATGGTTGGATTCTCTTTCGTATTTGAAAGTGAGTCGACCGTACGACACGTGGTTCAGATTCTTCAACCACTCGAAGAAAGAGACGGTAACACCACCGGCGTTGATGTACAGGTCCGGGATGACGAGGATATTTCTTTCAATTAGAATCTTATCGGCAGCTGGGGTGGTTGGTCCATTGGCAGCTTCGGCTATGATTTTAGCCTAAACGACACGGTATCGTTGAGAAAAAGCAAGAGAAACTTAAACCGGAAATCCACCGGGAAGCTAAGCTACGCGATGCTATGTTTTAACTTAGCTTTCGGTGGAAACGGTTCCAGAAGAATGTATCGAAGCTATTTTTTTTAAAACGTAGCATAGCATAGCTTAGCTTAGCTTCCCGGTGAATTCCCGGCTTTAGGGTGAGTTGGGGCACTTTGGTGCAAGGGGCACAATGAAACATTACCATTCTCTTAGTATCTAGAAACAGTCAGAAGTTCAAAGCATGATCACAAGACAGTATAAATTATCATCATGATAGATGATATAAGATTATAAGATGATACCCTATAGATATCAAGATAATATCGACGCGCGTTACGAAGAGTAGCACGTTTCATTTTTTTCTTATGGACAACTGCATGTAGAAAAAATGAAACGTGCTACCTTTCGTAACGCGCGTCGATATTAATGTTTCATTGTGCCCCTTGCATCAAAGTGCCCCAACTCCCCCTATACAAAACGGAGACACGATCTTCACCTGAATGCGAGCAGCATTTTCCGTAGTGATGACTTTCTCAACAGCGGCGGGAATAAATATATCACAAGGCTCGTACATGAGATTCTCGCCCTGATACGGCTCAGCTCCAGGGAAGCCCACGATGGTGCCATTTTCTATACGGTAGTCTTCGAGTTGCTAGAAGAGGAGGAAAATCTCATTAGTGTTGCGTAATCGGGATAATTTCTCGTCACCGGTTCAAGGGCGTTGCTTACCTTGGGATCGATACCTTCCGGATTGTAGATAGCACCGTCGTGTTCAATTACTCCTATGCAAGCGGCACCGGCGCGATGCAAGTAACGCATCGAGTGCAAGCCAACGTTACCGAAGCCTTGGACGATGAACGTTTTTCCTCCCCAGCCGGGCGTGGTGCCTGCGATACATTGAGTTCATAGATTCGTAGCCCTCGGGCGAGTGGAGACAACGTTGCTCTCATCGAAACTCACCGATCATACTCATGTAGTTAGCTTCGTTGATAAAGTTCTCCAGACCGTGGAACACACCTCGGCCGGTCGCGGATATGCGCCCGTGAATTCCACCTTGGTTGATAGGCTTCCCTGTCACGCAGGCGTGGGCGTTGATGTCCAAGTGGCCGATGGTCTTCGCGTACGTGTCGGCGATCCAGGACATCTCGCGCTCGCCGGTTCCCATGTCGGGCGCAGGCACGTCCACTCCGGGCCCTTCAAGTTTAAACAATTGCAACCACTCCAGTATAAAGAGATTCGCGTTTGGGTCTAAGATTCTTTGAACTCTATCAGATTCGTTTGAAAGATGCGACGGTATCGAGTCACCCGATTTTTTATTTATTTATTTATTTATTATATACGGGTGGGCACCCTTTGGTAAAAGATAAAATATGTAAACATGAGCGGAAGACTGAGGATATGTACAAGTGACAAGATGTAGTATAGGGTAAAGGACCCAAGTACTGTCACCTTAAGCTATTTTACTTAAAATAACGAATAAATAAACGTTTAAGTAAAATAGCTTAAGTTGACGGTAGTTGGTTGGGTGTCAGTAATTGGGTCCTTTATACTAGATACGCGATTACAAGATTAATTAGACATAGTTGCTGCGTATTAACGTTATAATCTTCTTCTTAAAAGACACGTTGGCGTTCGAGAAAAAGTCAACAGCGTGACAGAACTTATTGGCTAAGTTACACAGGCGGTTAATGTAGTTGTTCTCATTGAAACCCGAATTGTGGCGTGACAAATAAAAAAGCGGAAATCTCCCGAGGTCCACTAGGTGGATTTCTAGAATCGGAGAGCAGTCGCTATCATTATCTAAAATCTTAAAAACAAACATTAAATCACACACAGTTCTGCGCTGTTGAAGAGAGCATGCTTATAGATGTTAGAAAGTAGTCGTATATGTGGCAGAAATAGGGGACCGGCTGACCCATTTTACACGCGAGGAAACATAAAAACTTATGGTGATTGAATTAGGTAGGAGCAAATTTATTTTAATTAGTCCGTTCGAATTACCAGATAGCATATTATCGTTAAACAAATTCCGCGAGAAATGTAGTCAAAACAAATGGATTTTGTAACGTCGGGATGATAACTCGGGCAATAAATTTTTTAAAGAGAAGCTTAGCGTACGAAAAAAAAAAGATACGGTGTCGTAGAATCCTACCGATGAAGCCTTTCTTCGCGAGCTCCAACGTGAACCTCCTGGTGATTTTCTCCAGCTCGTGTTCGGAGTACAATTTCGGATTAATCTTGATGCCGGCCTTCGCCCCGCCGAAAGGAACGTCCACGCAGGCACACTTGAAAGTCATTAGCGCCGACAAAGCCTTCACCTCGTCCCGCGATACGTCCATCGAGAAACGAATACCTAAAAAGAAAACGAGCAAACACGCTGCAATATTTCTGATAGAATCTCTTGGCTCGCTACATGCTGCAACAACGCTAAATATAAACTCGAACAGTAGGGTGAACACGCGCGAGGCGATATTTTTTTTCTCCCAAGAATCTTTAGAATCGTCGGTTAAATACTGCCGGATATAAAATAATAGATAAGGCTAACGAAAAGGATTACTTTACTATCATTTAATCACACGGTCTTACAAGCGCAGACGGGGAAGCTTAAGCGGCGCAAAGAAAGCGCGGGGATTAACGGTAAAAATTCGCTAGATAATCGCGGAATTGATACCGGTTCAGGAACGGTAGAATGTAATTCACGTGGGACTTGCGCGGTCTAAAATAATCATCCAGCTTCCTCCAAGAAATTACGCAATGGCCGCTTCGATTTTTAGGCGATAATATTGCACGTCGTTAACAGAGATTCTCTGTACCGCGCAAACACGAGCGGATCTATTTTTATTCGAAAACGCCCATCCCGAGTGGCAACACGTCGTAAATTGACTACTGACGAAAGTAGTCAATATTACGCAAAAGTTATCGCTCCGAAATAATTATACAACTGTGGCTCGCCCAGTTCTTGTGTCCCAGAATGCCTCCTCTAATCGTTCTTTTAAATAACAGCTGGAAAGCGTGCTCGACCATTCGCAGAGACTCTAGTATGGTTTTCAAGCGCGTGAGAATTTAGCGAGAACAACGGACGGTTGGATGTCCGATCAGCGGTTTCTGTACTCTACTGGTTTCTGGTATAGATAAGAGAAGTTTGAGGCTCGCCAAGAGCATTGACCTTATGAATCATGACATTGGCACGATAGTTGCAATTGCCAAACTCTCTCGGATTTAAATCGCGGATCAGATGGTTAGCTAATGTTTGGCAGGGAAGGGGGAAAAGGTAGACAGCTTGGCATCGTCGTGTAACTCTGTATCGCCTTATTCTAACTATAGAGCAAAAAGATATCTCCGGCTGAACGCCGCGCGTGTATCATCATCGATGAATGCTTTATAAATTTTCATTATTCCTGAAGCGAGGTTACGCAATGGGCGCGCCAGCTAGCGTTCCTTTAATTCACGAGACGCTGCGGAGCATCTGCCTCGCGCGACTGATTTGAAATCTTAATTGAAACAGAAAACCGTTTCGGCGACTGTCGTAAGCACTATCAATAGATGTGTGTTAGTTAACAGCTTTAGGGTAGCGCAGTTGTAGAGGAGGTAATTATAATATTGTGTCGAGGAACGATAGTCGACAGCGGCCAAGGTAATTTGTTTACTTGGCTCGCGGTGAACACTCAACGATTCTGTTTCACACGTGATTGCTAAGGACGAGCTCATACAAATTTATATCAAGGAGACGGCAATACATACACGGAGTGAATCATCCGAAAGGGTACACCTAAATACCTTTATTGCTTTCGAAGATACCGAAATATCACGTTCAAGTTGACGTTCTGTGGCTCGAACAGGCGGATGTAATAACGAGAGTGGACTCGGAGATGTGTTAATTGCAACGTGCATTTATATTCATGAACGCGCGGGGGAATTAATCGGTGTAACATAATCTGCGTGAGTAACGAAGTTTCCAAACGCAGACTAAACATACACGTGTGCTGTTTATCATACTCGAGCATCTAGTTGTAGGTCGTTAAAAAACACAACTTCAATAATTGCTTCTAGTTACACCCTGCTCTTTTTTGTTCGATCGATTATATTGTAGAAGCAAGAATAGGCGGCATCCTAGAGGACTTTTGTTTTCGACACTTGCGTGCTACGCTAAGTTTATTTAACCAGAAGCAGAGAGTCGTAAATTATCTTTAAACACGTTCGGTACGCGTCCCTACGTAATACGTATAACACCATCGATAATCTGGTCTCGTAGAATCGAGGTTAAAACCGCGTGTTGTAACGTACGAAGCCTTAAAATTGTCGTAAGTGTTACGAGTCTAATTGTATTATATAAACGTAAACGAGAGATTACGGTGAATTTAGAAATTTTACAGAAAAAAGGACACACACGCGCGGACGAATATATGTACTTTGAAAAATTTCGCGAATGTTCCGCGTTCTCATCGATGACGTAATTAATGCGTCCTCGATATCGAATCGAAACAGTCAAAGGTAACCCCAGCGGAAAGAAAGAAAATAATTACTTAATGACGTTAAGCTTGCTGAATAAGAGAAGATATAAACGATAGCCGTATTACATGCGTCTAAGCGATACGCAATGTCACGAGAAATGAGTGTAAACGCACGACAGTCGATATAGAAATCGTTATCGGCTGCAGTATCCGAGTAGCGGTCGAAAAGAGCTGGTCGATATTCGACACGGCAAGAATCCTGCGGATGTTCTAAGAGGGGAAACGTGTTGTCGCGAGCGGAGGCGATGAATTTTAGAATTTTACCTCCTTTGCAGGGTGTTCTATGGGTGGAATGCTGCGCGCGATAGCCAGTGATCATCTCGTAGTCGCCCGAGTCGCGTCTCAGGGGGAAAGTGGTCTCGAGGATGTGGTCACATGGTTCCATGAGCATCAGGATACCCTTCACCTTCTTTTTCCTCTCTTCCACGCTCATCCTAGAACGTTTGCCGATATCCTCGACCAGCTTGTCCTCGACGATCTGACAAGCACGATGAAAGAAGTATTCGACCATGTCGAAGAACTTTGGGTTCGCTTCCGAGGGTATCTCCTTGAGTCGGTCGGGTATCTGATGATCGGCGTAACCGCGTGCTTGAAACGCCGGCACAATGCGTACCAACGTATTGTGGACAATGTCATTGTTGCACGGTACTTGTTTCAACGCGATCGACGATCTGGTCAGTTTCCGTACGTGAAACATTTTTCCGCGATAGCTCTCTTTGGCGTACTGTGTGCTGCAACTGTTCCGCCGACTTCGCGACTCCCTCTAACACACACGCCTCGGTAGCTCGGGTACCTTCTTTCTCTCCACCTCCACACACTCGAAACGTCCGTTACTCTCCCTCTCTATCCTCTGATCTTCCTATCCGATACCTCTCGGTGGCTCTCGGAGCTCGGGCTCTCGACCGACTGCGAGGGCAACTGTGTTCCTTTAGTACCGATCGAAACAACCTTGCCTTTCCACCGCGTTTCGGACACCAACTTCTCTACCTACCGCCTCACACCACCCTGCTTGCCAACTAGCCCAATCGCTTCGGCTACCTGCCAACTGCCAACACGAGCTTCTCTCCTCCACCTCTCTCTCTCTCTCTCTCTCTCTCTCTCTCCGCGACTCTCTAACGCCAGCTAAACACGAACGAAATTCTGCCAACGTTTACCTAGCAAATCTACCTATACGATTCGCCGAGATTTCTTGCATTGGCACTGTGCTCTACCCTAAGCCTTTGCTCTCGCTAACCAATCGAACGTTGAATTTTTCACGTCGACAGCCGGATGGCCCCGCATGTCCCCGGCTGCCCATTATGCGATTGGTAGTACGCGTTGTTTCCAACACTTTCCCATAAACGCGCAAATGCTTCCCCGTGGTTTATTAATTCGAATAAGGGGAATGAAAATGCGAGAATGAAAGATGATATCGTGACGAGTAGATGCTTCGCGATTAACTACACGCGTCACTTTAAAGATCCCGTTGAATTTAGCCAGCGAATGAAGCCACGCGATGTCGCGTATCAGCTGAAATTATTATTTTCCTTAAATCGGGATTATATTTTTGTTGGGTTTAGAGAAGGTTGACAGTAACGCGCATCGTCTATCTCTCGCATTTAACTTTCTTGCCGTTGGAACCGACAGTAATCCCCGCTGTAAAATAACCTAAATTCCTTGTATTCTTCTGTCTAACTTTATCCGCGCGAAAAAGTGTGCATTGACATTACGTGTTCGTCCGTAAAACAACGATCGTGCGATAGAAATTCTTCTCGACTCAGTTCTGGATGCATTTAAACGTGTAGTTCCGCGTCAAGCTCGCAGCATGTCCGAAGAAGTAAACCCCTCGGGTCCGATTAAAAAAAAACAGCGTAATAAAGCCAAAAGCCTCGTACAAAATGATAGTAAAAAAGTAATTGCAAAAGGATTATCGAGCAAACCGATGTGCTCGAAGCAGCCTCAAAAAGATGGAGCACCTTGCCACAATAATAGTCAGGATCCTTCGCAGCAGACTTTCAAGCAGGTAAAATTTTTTTTTCCTCCCAAACATCAGCCAATTTAAACGATCGTGTTAAACGTTGATATTTTACATAGAAAAAACCAAAAAGTTTCGAAGGGCGAAAGGAGCAAAGTAAATTAGTAAAAAAAGGACAACAGAAACGTGATTGCAAGAACAGCGAAGGAGTTATAGAAATAACGAAGGAGAACAGTAAAATAGACAACGACGCTAAGAGAGAGAACGGTGCTAACGATCAGAAAAGTTCGAAACGCTTGAAAGAAAGAGAGACGTTTCTTGAACATATTCCCGTAAAACAAATCGATAAGCTTTTAAAGAATCAAAGCGCAGACAATATAGAATACATGGAAGGATATCTGCGCATCAATCCCAAGTTTTTTAAACACGCGTACTTGCCTTTCTTCGACGATCAGCGGGATTTATTGATCATTGGTTTGAGAGACAGAAACCGAGCTTTCGAAGGGGACTACGTCGTAGCTCGCATTAATCCTCCGGACAAATGGCATACAGTCCCGGGGGGACAGAAGCAGAAGACTGGCGTCATTGTTTGTATACGAGAGGAAATACATCCGAGAAGAACGATAGGACACCTGAAACACGACGGTGTATCTACAATTTTCTATCCTAGGGATAAACGTATTCCATTGTTGAAAATAATTCCCGCATCGCTGCCAAAGGGGTTTGTCGCGAAGCCGAGCATTTACGAGGATACGTTGTTCCTAGCTGCCGTAACTAATTGGGTGAAACCTTATTTTGTAGTTGGGTATGATAGTAATTTAAAAGACTAAAGAATTTTTAGTAATAAAGTTTATTAACATCTTATAATCGTTGCAGGAGAGTCATAGAAATAGTTGGAACTGCGGGTGATATAAAAGCCGAGTCGTTGGCTATATTATCCGAACACAATATAGACGTAACACCTTACAGCCAAGAATTAATAAAAGGTCTTCCGAGCAGCGACTACGTATTAACGGAAGAAGATATAATGGGTAGAGAGGATTGGAGACAGGAATGCGTGTTTACTATCGATCCTGACACTGCGGTCGATCTAGACGATGCAGTTTCTTGTAAACTTTTGGAGAACGGAAACTATGAAGTAATTTTTCATTATTCAGAAGTTACTTTTCGTGTAATTAACTTACTATACATTTAGGTGTTATTATATTTTCTTATTATAGATTGGTGTACATATATCTGATGTTACTCACTTTATGGAATTTTTATCTCCATTAGATGTTCAAGTTGCAAAACGAGCAACAACTGTTTACATGACCGACAATGCGTACCATATGTTACCGAAACAGCTGTGTCAAGCGTGTTCCCTGCTACCCGGTCAAGATAAGCTAACATTTTCCGTGATTTGGGAAATGACAACAGATGGAAAAGTCGTCGCATCTCGTTTCTCTAAGACTATAATAAATTCATGCTGCCAAATGGCTTACAAACATGCTCAGACATTTATTGAAAATCCAAGCAATAAGTGGCCTGACGATTTTTTAAAAATAACCGAGAATTACAGTGCTAACGATTTGTCGGTGAAAGTAAATATTTTGTATAATTTAAGTGTCCAACTGCGTAGCGAAAGATTAGGGAATGGCGCTTTAACGATACATCAACCGAAATTGCACGTCGCAATTGATAGAAGTACTGGATTGCCAATATCTTACAGCATCGAGGAGCTACGAGACAGCAATAGGTATAAATATTGCTTTCTGCTAAGAATCATTGCTCCGAACGGATTATTTAAATAACTGCGTTTTAGGCTTATAGAAGAGTTCATGTTGCTAGCTAATAAAACAGTGGCTACATATTTGTACGATAAGATTCCCGAAACCGCTTTACTACGTAATCATAGAGAGCCTTCGAAGTTCGTTCTCAAGGGAACCAAAGATACTTTACAAAAGTTTGGAATTCATTTAGAAATCGAATCATCGGCATCTTTGCACGCTAGCATCAAACGTTACGAAGAAGAATTAGAATCCGAATGTAACGAGGTCGATGATACAGTGAAATACAGGATGATGGTCATCTATAATCTTTGCTCCAAAGCTATGAATGTACGATATTTTCTATGTAACTCACTATTCTATAAGATTTTACCAACAGCTTTGCATAATTTCGTGTATTCGCAGCGTGCTACCTACAAATGTTCGTTTACCGATAACCCAGAAGAGGAGTTGAGACATTACGCTTTGAATATGCCGTTTTACACGCATTTTACTTCACCGATTAGGCGATACCCTGATTGCGTGGTGCATCGTTTACTTTATTCGACCATAAGAGACGAAGTATTACCCGAAGAATGGACGCAAAAGCTGTGTACGGCGTAAGTTACCGAAGATACGACGAGTAGAATGCTATATAATGATATAAGAACATTTCGTTAATCTCTGCTGTTTTTTCTACCATTACAGAATAGCGAGAAATTGTAATATAAAGAAATACACTGCTAAACTAGCCCAGGAACAAAGTAGCATATTGTACTTCACATATTTAATAGATATAAATGGCCCTATTATCACTATGGGCATCGTGTTGGATGTAAAAGAGCAGAGTGTAGATGTTATACTATGTAAAGGGGGCATAAAATTGAAGATTTATCTCGTGGATTTGAAGAAACTGGCAACTATTAAATATTCCACGGAATATTCAGTTCCAACCATAAGTATTTCCTGGAAACAACCTGCTGTTACTCAGGTAACACAAAATATGCATATTACTGTTCTAAAAGAGAAAGGATTTCAATAATTTGCCCGATATTTTCCAGGTAATAAATATGTTTAGTTTATTATACTTGAGGATCGAGAAACATCCTGTGTCCTATCAACCAACAGGTATTCTTTTACCACCGAATCAGGAGACAGAGTTGGAACAATGATGAATTTGTTAATCCTGACGTAAATTACTATATTTTGGACAGATCAATGCAAACACATCTTCATCTCTGTACACGTGGATATGTGACTGAAACCTTTTACTTTTCGAACATATACATATGTATTTATTTTTGTTAATCATTTTCTAGATGTACGATACATTGTATGTACATATTTCTTAATGAATGCTTTTATCAAGACGAAAATCACGTTTATGTTGTAAAGATATTTTATACACAGAATCAAAGCAAGATGCAGATAATAAATTCTTTTACATGGATCTTCTTTATTTCGATAATGCTTTAAAGTACATTGCGAAAAACCATTTTTTACATCTTTATGACCGTACGATTTCATTGATTTCTGAACTATTGGTACGTATACAAATAAATAGTTTTTACTTACACCTAACTTTGTACATAAAATTATGTATATCATACGCAAAATATATGTTTTGTATATATACGGACTAATGAACCCAAATTACTGCTTAAAACTTTTTATTTTCATATAAAAAAGACTTCACATAATAGACCTAAGAATTTTATGATTCTTCCTTGTACAGTTACATGTATACAACAAATTTGCTAATTCCAGAATAACGTAAGGCTCCACGTAACGACAAATTAGCACAACTATTCGAGGTCCAACGTTAAACAGTGTCCTACGATTTAAACAGGGAAAGCAATATGCGCTAGACTTTGCGGGGGAATACGAATTTCTTCATTTCCATCGAACTGTAGGTATTTTCTAAGTTTATTTAAATTCATTTTCAAACATTACCCTTTTACAATAAAATAGGATTGTTACTTTGGCGCTAATCAATTTTTTTTCATAATTAAAATGTAGCTTCACTTTCGCAACAGCTCTTTTACTTCGAGATCTACTTTCTAAGAGATTGATTAAGGTTTACTTGAACTTTGTACATCGTATCTCTACAGTTGAAAATGTTAATGGCCTACTTAAAAATCGATTCCTTTGATCGGCAACGATCAAATAACATTATTTCAAATCTCTCTCTTTCTTCGAGTCATATTGATTCGTTATCGTTATCGCGGAAGATGTCGGTTGTTGCTTTCAGACAAATTACTTTAACAATTTCGATAAGTAAAGATATCAACGATTTGCAATGTATCGAACGGGAAAGCGATACATTGAATAACAGTCTTTTTTTTAATGTATCCAGTATCGCTTACATTAATAAATTATAATAGTAAAAATTAAGGTATAATCAACATAAGTTAGTGTATGTTATAGTTAAGCGCAATAGAGGCTGTACATTAGAGAATTTTTCATTAATTTGATATCACCACTGAGAAACAGTTTACACTAGCCGCGTTAGCTCGACGCTTGTGGCTGTTGCTGTTGAGATTTATTTCGATGCTCGTAATTTACTAGTCTTTGCCCCACGAGGTATTTGTCATTCTTTATATGCTCGTACAGCTTTTTGAACTGGCGAATTTGGAAATAAATAACAATGCACACCAGGTTTATTAGCACGAGAAACGGGTACAAACGCCTGGCAATAAGGATCTGCGTTTGTAAATTTGTGATCAGAAGTGGGACTATTCCATAGGCCACGGCGTAAGGAACAGCTAGAGCAAGACCGAAGCAGCATATCACCGGAGCTGCCAATTCAGTGACGATGAACTTCAAATCTATTTCCCTAATGCCATCGTTGTACGCTCGTTCGATTGCCAAGCGAATTCTCCAGTCCGGTCCCATCATAGTAATGGCCGTTGCTATTTTCGTATATAATACACCCAGGGCCCAATCCTGCCAGATAAACAAGATGGGATTCTGTTCGAGCGGTACGTGTAAAGGTACCAGGACCACTAATTGAAGAAGAAGACCAAACAGGAGAGGAATTAATCCAATAAGTAGGAAAAACGCGACGGTTGCCTTGACGCCTATGATCGCCCAATGTTTCACTCGGTCTAAGACAGCTCTTCGTCCACGAGGTAACCAAGATAGTGCCAGGGCCAATCCTCTTGCTGCGGCCCAGCATACGTACGTTCCACAGGCTACCGTGTACACTTCGTGAACTCGTCCGGATAAAGCAACTACAGCTTCGCTGGTTTCTGAGAAATTAAACGAAGAGCAGAGTTTAGAATAGAGGAGTTGTTATAAGTAGAATTCAGCGGTCCGTGTTGTTAAAAGGAAACTTACCGGTTCCACTCAAAGTAGGTGGTAAGACCGGCGGAGACGGAGCAGGAGCTCCAACCATCCACAGCGCCATTACTCTGCGCCCAAGCCACACAGGCAGAGTCATTGCTATCAAGCTAGCGATAACAAGGGAGACGCAAACGCAGAATAAAAGACCGACTAGCCGAGCAGGGAACCAACGTGGTCTGATGTACGGTTGAAAACCTATTGGCCCTTCTCTCTGCAATAATGCCTGATGCGCGGCCCCCAAATCCGGGTGTTGTGGCTCTTCGATCACCGCCGGCCCTGGATCCTCCGTTTGATCTCGCAGCAGATACGATTGCAAATCGAACATCCAGGCTACTACTCGACACCAGCCTCTGATTAGAGCTTTCAACCACGTACGTGTATGAGACTGCTCCAACAGCGCGGGAAGAATCACTTGCAGCAGTAACAGCTCCAAAGACAACTCGCTCACCTACATTGCAAGAACATAAAACGAAATAATATAACCACCGCGAGATCGCGGGAACGGGATTACTGTTTCATGTTATTTTACCTGAGCCTCGCTTTGAACGGTCACTGTGTACGGCAGGAATCCTGGCCATGCCCATCTTAAAAGTTTCACCGGCAACCACAACATCAACAGAATAGCTGTTCCGAATATAACTGTGGATGCCACGAGTCTCCTTACGTGTCTTAAAATTGGAAGATGTATCATCTCTTGGATAGGAGAGAAATCGGGATCGTTCAAGTTTCGCAAAAACCAAAGTACCCCTGGCCGTAACACTTCTCGCAGTAACAGAATAAACGAAGCAAAATAGTATATATAAATCATCCCAACCAACCAATGGATGAACATCGAAGTGCCAGGGGCAAGTCTAAAGGAGGATTCTCGGTCCCTAAGCGTGGCGTCGAACATTGCTAACGAACAAATGTCTAACCACCAACCGCAGACTAAAGGTAGCACGCCTATCTCGACAACAGACAGCAAAGAAACTTTCACTATAACGTAGCATAAGCCTAGTATACGCTGAGATCGTTGAAAACCTAAAAGGGCCGCGAGTGTGTGAAGGACTACCAAACAAACGCCAATTACACAGTAACCGCACAATGTAGTTACTAATCCCTCGAAATGCGACGCCGCTACATATTCCTGTAGCCCTAATCCTGCTATAGCGAAACTACCAATATGGTAAGGGCAGAAAGCGAAGACCTGAAAATTAAAGGTAACATATCTCAAGTCACGAAAATACATAGAGATTAAAGCCAGGAATCCACCGGGAAGCTAACAAGGGAAGATCTCGAACCCGAAAATTCTAAAAATTCTGAAACTTTGTGAATATGTAGGGGATTTCCTGCTGATTATAACGCAATTTTTGTCTGCTGGTATTTTCCGATTTTGTGTTATAACTCGCGAACTGTAAGCGATAGAAGGAAAAGTTTCAATACAAAAGTTACTTCTTTTAATTAGAACTGCCTATCATTTTGTAAAAAAATTATTTTACACTTCACGAATTATAACACAAAGTCGAAAAATAACCGGATTTTCAGTTAATTTGAACAGCAAACAAAAATTACGTTGTAATCAGGAGGAAATCCCCTACATATTCACAAAGATGCAGAATTTTTTGAATTTTCGGAATTTTCGGAATTTTCGGGTCCCTTCTAAGCTAAGCTATGCTATGCGATGCTATGTTGTAGCTTAGCTTTCGGTGGAAACGGTTCCATAAGAATGTATTGAAGCTAATTTTTTTAAAACGGAGCATAGCATAGTATAGCTTAGATTCCCGGTGGATTCTCGGCTTAATTCCTTAACGTTCGACTTAAAACATATAGATACATACCATAATAAACAGGGTATTCAGGGAGATAACCCAGAAGACATGCTCAAGGAAAACTAGAGACCCATCCAAGCCTAAAAGGCGTTCCCAAGTTAACTCTTCGGCAGGTCTATCCCACTCCATTGGATTCCAGTTTGCCTCCTCGGCTTCTCCTTGCGCTTGACCTTCGACTTGATCCCCCCACTCTTCGCCAACTCTTGCATTCGCTTGTTCCCCGTCTACCCCCAGTTCGTCTCTCGGGGGCACTGGTTGTTCTACGTCTCTAGGAGGTACAGGTGCATCGATCTCTCTAGGAGGTATTAACGGTTCTACGTTTCTGGGAGCCGCAGGTGGTGCCACATCTCTAGGAGGTTGCTCCGCATTTCTGGCAGCCAACTGCGGTTCAATATCTCTACCAATTCCTTCAGCTTCGCCTATCCTCTGATTATCCGCTGGATTGTTCTCCTCAGCCCTGTGTCCTTCCGCGTATCCTGAATCATCATTGAATGGATTCTCTGGCAGGACAGGCACCTCCTCTCCCGGGTCGCCATTCAATAAATTCCCCGGCGGGATAGGCAGCTCGTCTCCTGGGTCGTCATTGAACGGATTCTCTGGCAGGACAGGCAATTCGTCTCCCGAGTCGTCGTTGAATGGGTTCCCCGGCAGGATAGGCAGTTCGTCTCTCGGGCCGTCGTTCAGTGGATTCTCTCGCAGGATAGGCAATTCGTCTCCCGAGTCGTCATTGAACGGATTCTCTGGCAGGACAGGCGGTTCGTCAACGAAAGGTGGGACGTTATTATTATCTTGGATCTCTTGCTGGGGAAGGGCTCTTTGCTCTTGAAACTGTTGCGGAGGGACTTCCGCGTGCGGAGGATTATCAACGGGAGGCAACTGAACGTTGTCCCTCTCGAGCCAATCCGGGCCACCCGCGTGCAATATTTGCTCCCTTAACCACACCAAACCAATAAATGCGAATAGCGTACAAGTAACTACGAAGCAACCGTGAAATACGTCCGAAGATATATTTTCTGCGGATAGCATATCCATTGGCAATGACATTATCTGTAAATAAAAGAGTTTTACTGTTCTCTCATCTATCATAAAATTCCATTCAACTATACATCTACATTAGAAGAGATTCCTTACTCGCACTAGATCGAGTGGTCCACTAAACAATGCTCTGTACGTCCTGCAAGCAGTTAAGGGGACAACACCCAGCCAGGCGATCGCTACCAAAGTGTAATGTAACCAGTATTTTACTGCCGTTACGATGCTGGAAAATAATCCGCCGACAACATCTCTCAGCGGTAAACGGCGTGGCATGTCCGGACTATAAATCGGTGTAAATGAAAAGCGGTATCCGCAAAGTTCGCAGTACTCTTTTCGCGAATAGCGCATCCATTGTACTAAGCATTCTTGGTGGATCCATTTAATGCTGCCTGTGCATATACATGGGTGGAACAAGGGTCTGTCGGAGAGTCCTTCGGATCGACAGACCCTACAGATATCTGCACCTAACATGTCCTCCGTCATGTTTGGTTTTCTTCGAAATAATTGATTAGAGTAACTGTGTTACTGGAACAAGAATGATGAATCGTTATTATATGATAATTACGGGGAGCGTGTGTAATTCATAAACGTTCGTGAATACAGTAGAAATGATGAAATATCGAACCATAAGTAGTAACGATCACGGAGCTTTCCATGGATATATTCGTAAAGGTTACAAAACACGTCGAAATTTAACGATTACTACGGAGAAAAATCGGAAACTGACGGAAGCACAGAAGGTGCCACCGAATACCGGATATCTAGCACGTTTATTCGATCGCGAACGAAGTCATTCTATAAACCGATGAAACGTTATTTACAGTGTAGTATTATCTGCTTACGCGTGTCTCGACAAAGATGCATGGAATCCAAAATTATCGTGCAAAACATTAAAAATGTCTACTGTTAGTTCCAGCTTTTTCTTTCTTGCGTTAACACACTTGCAACGTTCGCGATGAAAAAGTTACTGTGCTCCGTCAAGAATGCGAGTTATTCAACCTTATTCAACCGTCGGCCACGGAAAATGCCATTTCTCTCAGTAAATTGAACCTTACGCGAACAATACATCGCAATCATTTACGATTATTAACGCGATGATAATTTTTTTTCTTCGATAGTGATTATCTTGCGATTATGTTTTGTGCATTGCTCGACAAAACTGAATTAGCTGAGCAGCAGCGTTCAGTAGTGTTAACGGCAACACTCGAAAGTTAACTCCGTTTTGTACATTTCTGTAAACTGTAGGGAACACCGGGAACACTTAATATGTTACGGAGTACTGATTAACGCTCTTAATAAAAGTGATAATGAAATATGGGAGCAATGAATTGGGATATTTCCTATCGAATTAACATGACAACAGTCCATGATAATGTTGATTCTAAGTTACAATCTTACGAGAGTAAAGAGCCACTATGGGAGTAAACTACTGAATACCGTAACATTAAGTTCGTGTAACTTGTTACAATATATATTTCTCCCTAGACACTGTCATTCTACTCAGGTCATGAAAGTTCTTAATGTCGCGGAAAAAAATGACGCCGCGAAAAACATCGCGGGTTATTTATCTCGCGGTTCCAGTCAACGGGTAACGAAATCTCTCTACAATTAAGGCGTAAGAATTCCGGCGAGTTGATAAATCTAATGCTCTTTCACTGTTGCAGAGAGAAGGATTGTCCGTGTACAATAAGATCTACGAGTTTAAGTCACACTTGTGGAATCAAAACTGTGATATGATTATGACATCCGTGTCTGGTCATTTGTTGAATCACGAGTTTGTTGGAGCGTATCGTAAATGGCAAGGGTGTCATCCCCTGACTTTGTTCGATGCACCCGTGACAAAGCAGTGCACAGGAGAGACGTCTATTAAGATTAAAAGTACTTTAGAAAGAGAAGTGCGTAAATGCGGCGCATTAATTATTTGGACGGATTGCGATCGCGAGGGGGAGAATATTGGGTTCGAAATAATTGAAGTCTGCAAAGCAGTTAAACCCAATATGCGTATATACAGGTAATCGAATAACTACATAATCGCATCCTGCGTTACTCGTTAATACAGCTATGTGTATTTCCGTAGAGCAAAATTCTCTGAAATCACGCAAACGTCTATAGATAGAGCGATTCAGAACCTGTGCGAACCTGATAAAGCAGTTAGCGATGCTGTTGAAGTGAGAAGCGAATTAGATTTAAGGATAGGTATGTAATAATGCTGCTTTGTTCAGAAAATTGCATCTAAAGCGGGGCGAATTGCATTCGCAGGTGCTGCATTTACAAGATTTCAAACTATGAGACTCCAGAAGATATTCCCTAGAACTCTTGCTGATATGCTTATCAGTTACGGTAGCTGCCAATTTCCTACACTTGGATTTGTAGTCGAAAGATTCTTAGCCATAGAGAAATTTAAACCAGAGTCCTATTGGAAGCTGAAGGTGATGGATGTTCGTGATAATTTATCCGTGGAGTTCAGGTGGTTGAGAGGAAGGCTATTTGAAAAATTACCTTGCGAAGTATTCTTGGATATATGTTTGGAGCAACCTACCGCCACTGTGAAAAAGGTGACGAGTAAACCTAAGAGCAAGTGGAGACCGCTACCGTTGGACACAGTGGTAAGTAATAGGGGCCTTCCTTAAATTATGTAAGAGTAATTTTGACGAATTCTTACCCCCTCCTTCAGTATAAGAATTCGTAAGATTTGATCTTCCAAACCCCTCCTTCCGTAATATTTTTTACATTAATTTTTTCAGTTATTAAAATTCTTTTAAAGTTTCATATAATTCATTTAACTCGCTTTCGGGAAATTTAAACTAAAACTACTTTTTTGGAACGATAATGATAGAATTTCTATTGATTGAAAATTAGAGTAAAAAATATTGAGAAAGATGCTATCTGACTCCCGTGCATCCCTTGTAAGAAAACGTAAGAATTTCGCGGCTCCCTTCCCCCCAAAAAGCCTTATATAATTTAAGAACGAATGGGATTTATTTCTCTTAAATCAAACATATCATAGGAAATGGAGAAACTGGGCTCTCGCAAGCTTCATTTAAGCGCAAAGGAGACTATGAAGATCGCCGAGAAATTATATACCCAGGGTCTTATCAGTTATCCACGCACGGAAACAAATATATTCCCAAAGGAATTGAACCTTGTTCCTTTAGTGGATCAGCAACTGCATAATGCAGCTTGGGGTAATTTTGCGCAGCGACTACTAGAGGCAGGATTAAATCCTAGACAAGGGAAAAAGAGCGATCAAGCGCATCCACCTATACATCCAACAAAATACACCGACAGTTTACACGGTCTGTACATATTTACGAGTAGCTGTAGTATTCTGATTTTTCATGGTAATTCTCCAATAACAGGTGATGAAGCTAAAGTATACGAATTTGTGGTCCGTCACTTTCTGGCTTGTTTGTCGAAGAACGCGATGGGACAAGAAACAACCGTGGAGATCGATATAGCTGGAGAAACATTTATCACTAACGGTCTACAAATTATTGAGAAAAATTATTTGGAGGTGTATATATACGAGAAATGGAGCGATAAAGAGATTCACATATACCAACAAGGACAGGTTTTCAACCCAACTAGCATCGACATGGTGCAAGAGGAGACTTCCGCGCCGCAACTGTTAACCGAAGCCGATTTGATTAGTTTGATGGACAAGTATGGTATTGGCACTGACGCCACGCACGCGGAACACATAGACACGATAAAGTCACGGCAGTACGTAGGTCTGGTGGATGGAAAGCACTTAATGCCCGGAAAGCTTGGCATTGGATTAGTAATGGGCTACGATAACATGGGATTCGAAATGTCGAAGCCGAACCTGAGATCTGGTTTAGAGAAAGATCTTAAATTGTACGTCGATTCGTCGGCTTTCTAACACGAATGAAAAGCTAGTATCCAATGTTCAAAACGGATTTTAACTCCATGTTCTTGCACGCAGGATATGTGATCGGCAAAAGGATCCGAAGGACGTTTTACAGAGTCAGATAGATAAGTATCGCGATGTGTTTCGGATAACAATAGAGCGCGCTAATTTAATTGACAACGCTTTAGCGGATTATCTCGATGAACGGCCAGCGGAAGCGCAAGAACTAGAAATTAGCAATCCGCCCGAGGAAGTTCCTATCTTTAAATGCCCTAAATGTGGCTCGAACATGGTGCTTAAAGATAGAAAACAGGGCACCGGGAAGTATATCGGTTGCATGGGTTTTCCGCCGTGTACCAACGCGATTTGGTTCCCTCAGTATGTTGAATCCATCAAAGCTTTGAACGAAGTTTGCTCGCAGGTAAGTATAATGTTATTATACAATAAAACGAATCTACAAGCGGTAACTATATTATACATATTTCCAGTGTCCCGAAAACAAGCGTAAATTAACATTCAAGTTTACTCGAAACGCTTTCCCAATGTACGGTACGACTTACACAACTTGCATAGGAGGTTGCGACCCTTTGTTCAATGAATCGCTAAATATAAAGACTGACAGTATAACGATAGTTAGTCAAGGAGCTGACTCTGGTTACCGCAGCACGTTCGATGGATCGAACTCGTCTGCCGTTTCCAGTCCACCTGCAGTAAGAAACAACGGAATACGTGAACCCCGCGTTGCTGGCAATAGGGCAAATTTATCTGAAAGTAACCCGTCTGTAGGGCTCGTTCGAAGTCAGAATCGCAATCGTAATGATACGAGCAGACCGAGAAATAATAGCGGGAATGCGAAAAAACGAAATGCTCCGAAGAACAACGACAAGTGGATCGATACAAAGAATTTCAGCTCCGCGTACACTGACATTGCATTAGCGAACGACGAACAAGGCGCCTCATGGGGTGAACTCGGCAATGACGCTGTCATTGTGTGTAGATGTCACGAGAATGCGATTCAGTTAACAGTAAGGAAAGAAGGGCCGAATCAGGGTAAAGATTCCCTAGTTACTCACGTTAAATACCTCTTCCCGCTATTGCCTCACTTTACCATTATCTTGTAACGCGCATTTTAGGAAGATTGTTTTATAAATGTGCCAAACCCCAAGGTACTGGTTGCGATTTCTTTCTGTGGGCATCGGATAGCGCACAAGAGAATGTAAATAGAGATTCGAATCAGGGACCGACTGCAAGTACAACTGTTCGACCGGCTGGTCGCAGTGCTGCTTCTAATTCATGGGGAAATACAGATTCGTCTATTAAATGTCTCTGCGGCGAACCGGCGAAAGAGTGAGCGAATCTTTAATACATAAAGCAGAAAGCTTCTATGTTTGACTGTCGTCTAAAAACTTTCGAACTCATTATGCCCGACTAATTCAGACGAATGTGACCATTTTCACCCAAAAATATTATTTTTTGTACAATCATAATTTAAATTTCGGGCGCAGCCGAGTAGTGAAGCTAGTGTTTCATAATACTTCTCCGTTTACTTTCGATAATTCAGGTAAATAACCGTCTGCGTGTGTTGCAGGCGAACCGTTCAGAAGGATGGTCCCAATAAAGGACGTTTATTCTATTCGTGTCCAAAAGGTATGCACGAATCTTGTAAATTCTTTCAATGGGGAGATGAGAACATTCAAGATCATAACCAGACATCAAGCGGAACGAATTTTCAAACATCCAGAGGAAGGGGACAAAGTAGAAATGAGAATACTCAAAGAAAGCCTCGAACTACTACCGGCGGTAAGAGGAAATGCGGAGTTTGCGGAAGGGAAGGTTTGTATTGCATTTACGTAATGTCTTTATGTATAAATTATTGCCTGTATTATGCTAGAAATTTGTCTTCTAGGGCACACGAGAAGAACGTGTCCGGATAATGCAATGGATTGAAGAGTGAAGCGGGTTATATTAGAAAACTTGTACATATTTAAAATGATAACAACACTTGTTTTGTGTCGTCTATGTTATTAATATTATTCTTTAATACTTGTTACGTGCCTTACACGCTCACGACCGTTGTGAACGCACTCAATTAAATTATACATACAATATTCGTCACACAGTAATGAAATTGCATAAACATAGGTCATAAGTATGGAAATAATTTTAAATCTTTAGTTAGATTTAACATGTCCATGTGCTATTTGGATGTGAAGATTCAGTGCCTTTATCGAATAATCACATTCTTCTTAATTTATCCAGTTCTTCTCTTTGAGAATGAAATTCTGTTGTTGTTTGTGTCAACTGTGGAGTAGAAAAATGATCAAGCATGACATAAATACTTCGTGATCTAAGCGAAAGAGGAGATCACTAACCATATCGAGTAGTACTTCGAATTTCAACTTCAATAAATTGTTTTCTTCCTCTAATCTCTTCACTTCCTTCTTCAATTCTTCATTCTCCTTGTATGTCCCTCCGATCTTGCCGGATTCTGAAACAATACGAGCAGTGCGCAAAAACGAACGAAAGAAAGTGCTTTTGCGATAAAGCTGCATTGCAATGTTTACCTGGAATCCACAAACCTGCGTCGAAAACAGCTTCTTGCTCCCCGAGTTTCAAGCGTATAGGACCAACGTTCGGTCCTAGTTCCTTTTCTATACGCTTCGGGCTCAAATCTTTGTTCGCTAAAAACACACCCGCCCTTCGCGTAGGCGTCTTCTTTGGAGAGAATTTATTTGAAAATAAAGGCATCGTACGTGATATCTATTTAACGCCGACAATTTATATTCACGTAAAGGTTAACTGTCCATCTATTAAGTACAGTATTACGTATACTTAAAGTACAAAACAAATCTGTCAGTATTAAAAATCGTGATGGTGAGCAACATGCGATCAGTTTTATCCTCTCATTTTATTTAAATACTAAGGCATCAAAGAGACATTGCGTCTTTGCGTTGCATCGTACTCGGACACTGTACTTTGACACTTGTTAACGAAAGGAACAGCGTATTCGGTGAAACGTACGTATAGTTACGATACAAATACATTTTAAAATGAATTATAATAACTTCAAATTCGATTCAGATCTGTTCGGTACCGTCGTTATTACGACTTTGTATCCACGTAATAAAGAAGCTCGTAGACAGCTTTGCTCGGAAAACGTTTGTGCACGACCATGGTCCATGACCGTGCTTTTGCGCCTCGCCTCCGATTTCCCTCAAGGTCTTCCGTCGAAGCGACGTTAGTCAGTTAATTTTTTGCAGTATTAGCAACACGTAATAGTATTTCCCGAGAGATGACGAGTAAGGATTTATATAACGCTTTGAATCGCTGAGGCAGCTTCGTCGACGTTTAACAGCCGCTGTTTGGTACATCGCTTTCATCTCTAACCTAAAAGTTCTCCGTTATGAGTTGGTTCGGGACGATCGCCAGCAATGTTCTTCGAAATATCGTCTCTCCGTCGGTGGAACCGAACGTGGTTCTAGCAGTAAAACCCGAACAATATCGTAATCGACAAATTTATTGCCGCGAGGATGGCATTGTGCTCTACGACTCGAAAGAGGGGAACGAAAAATATGAGATTGTCCTTCACAGACCTTGTACGGAGACATTGCTCCAGGCGTATAGGTACCAAACGCTGTCATACTTTATTCCCAACTCTGATCAACATTGTAGTATCGAATCTATCGAACTAATATTTTCAGTTTATACCGATCCGATAATAAGGAGCAGGCGGAGGTGCATTTCCTTATGTACACGGAGAAGATTCCTGTGCTCGTTCAAATTTGTCGCGAGGTAACGAACAATTATTTCTTAGCCAATCTGTTGATAGTCGAGAAGCCTATGTCGAATATTCCTGTTTATTTCTACAGATGTGCAACGTGAATAAGATACAGAAGTTATGCGATACTTTAGTGCTACATCCCACTTGGACATTGGCGCACTTGGCAGCTCACTTTTCCCTCCACAACGCTTTCGCCCACGCTATCGTGAATTGTCACTTGAACAGCGGAGACGAACAAACCGGGATATCGCCGCTGCAGGTCGCCGTGCAGACTAATAATCTGCGCACCGTACAGATGCTGATAGAAGCTAAGAGTTTCTTGGAGCATATAGACAATAATGGCAACACGGTGTACCATTACGCCGCTACGTCTACCAAGGAGATCATTCTAGCCCTTGGGGGTGATCTTCCGAATAGTTTAAATAGTCGAAATATCAACGGCCACACGCCGATACACGTGGCGTGTCTGAACAACAAGCCGGAATGCGTGAAAGCGCTTCTTCTGATCGGAGCGGACGTGAACATTCCCGCGTCCGAGGGTCAGCCGTCTAGTCCTGGCTACGTGGGCGATCTTCTTCAGAGTAACCCGAACGTTCTACACGCGGAGGACATGAAGTTCGGCGGCACGCCGCTGCACTGGTCCCTCAGCAGGGAGGTGATTAACGCTCTGATCGAAACCAACTGCGATATAGACGCTCTGAACTTCGATGGCCGTACAGCTCTACACATTATGGCGATGAGGAAACGATTGCCATGCGTGGTGGCGCTTTTGAGCCACATGGCTTCTGTGAATATCGTCGACAAGGAGGGTAACACTTCGCTGCACTTGGCCGTCTCCGAAGGCACGCCGGCCATAGTTCAGATTCTGATAGGCTTCGGGGCAGACATCGACGCTAGGAATTTTAAATCGGAAACGCCACGGCACCGTATAAAAATCGACAAGCCCGACGGTCAGAGGATTCTGTACATTCTAGATTCGGTGGGAGCTCGGCGTTGTCCACCGGAGATGGAGAATTGTAGCTTGGGCTGCAAGCACAATGAAACCTTCAACGGCACCGCTCCGGAACAACCGCCCACAGCTGTGCCGCGAACTATACTGGATCAAATGCTTCACGTCTCCTCCATGGACCAGATGGCTTCTCAGGGAAACAAGATGATCAAAGGCGGCCGACTCCTCTGCCTCGACGGCGGAGGGATTCGCGGTTTGGTGCTCGTGCAAAGCCTCCTGGAGATCGAAACTGTCCTCAAGAAACCTGTCGTAGAGTGTTTCGATTGGATCGCGGGTACCTCGACCGGTGGGATTCTAGCTCTGGGACTGGCGTCCGGGAAGACCTTGAGAGAATGCCAGGCGCTGTACTTCCGCATGACGGAGGAAGCTTTCGTCGGGATGCGGCCGTACAATAGCGACGGCCTGGAGAAGGTGTTAAAGGCCAGTTTAGGCGCGACCACGGTCATGTCGGACATCACGAAATCGAAGATCATGATCACCGGTGTCTTGGCGGATAAGAAGCCCGTGGAACTTCACTTGTTCCGGAATTACGACGCGCCCAGTACCCTGCTCCGACTTCCAGAAGGCGCTACGTCGTATATTCCTGTGCCGCCGAACGAGCAATTGGTTTGGCACGCGGCACGGGCGACCGGGGCGGCTCCTTCTTACTTCCGGGCCTTTGGGAAATTCCTGGACGGTGGTCTGATAGCGAACAACCCGACTTTGGACGCCATGACGGAGATCCACGAGTACAATCTAGCTTTAAAAGCCATCGGCCGCGAGGAAGAAGCGATTCCACTGTCCATGGTGGTTTCCCTCGGCACAGGCTTGATCCCCACTAGTCCGCTCAAGGACATAGACGTGTTCTTACCCGAGACCTTGTGGGACACCGCCAAGTTCGCCATGGGAATATCGGTCCTCGCGGAGCTACTCGTCGACCAAGCAACCGCCAGCGACGGCAGGATCGTCGATCGGGCCAGAGCCTGGTGCTCCATGCTCGGAGTGCCCTACTACAGGTTCAATCCGCAACTGTCGCACGATATTCCCATGGATGAGAAGAGCGACGAGGTCCTAGCCGACATGATATGGACCGCGAAAGCGTTTATGCATGCGAATAGGGATCAAATTAGAGAATTAGCCGCTGTGATAGATCGCGACGTTTATAACGATATGTAACTGACTTTGCCTCACGCGTCATCGATACCACAGCGTCGTGCAGCTTCAGTTAATACACCTTGACCCTTTAATAGTTCCTTACTTCCCTATTATATTAACTATGTATTATATACCCGATAGTTTCGCGTCGATACGCTGCCTGTATTTACCGCGCAAGATTTTATTCCGCTCGCCTCCGTCCCGCTGTGCCGTGAAAGGTGTATTTTTAACAGGGGACTGATAACCGCGACGTCAACAATTCCACCTAGTCAAGGAACCTTAGAGAATCAATTACGTCGCGTTGTAAGTTATTTATTTTTTTAAACCGTTTATTTAATCACAAAAAAAGATCTTGCCAAAAAATAAATAGCAGAGGAAGAGGAAAACATAAAGCCATCTAACAAACTACCCGAGTCTCGACGCTCATTCTACGACCACCTCAAGCGTTCCGCACCGTCTCGCGCTCCCCCTCGTCCCGGATCGCACGAGTTTCCTATCGAGTTTCGACGAAACGGAAGGGTCCGCGTCTACCGGGGGCCCATGTAGTAGGGAGGCTGCGTCATGGACGCGGATATATACGGGTAAAAGGAGTGGCTGGCGACTCCCTGGGTTTGGTAATCGTTCTCCTCGTGGACCGTGTATCCCTCCGGGGCAGGGTAATACTGGCTGTGCACGCAGGCGTACGATTTCGTGGAATTCGTTACGTCCGCGGGATATTTCAAGCTGTCCGGGTACTTGGGCAGGTCGTAAGGCTTCGCTTGTAGCTCCGAGTACTTCGGAACGGCCTCGTGGTACTTGGCCGCGGATACCTCGTGGTACTTGACCGCCTCGTAGCACTTCGCGTCCGCGTAGCTCTTCGGGTTCGGCTCGTACGGCTTGCTCTCGTGATCTAGCGAGTATTTCGTTGGGTCGCCGGGCCAGGATGATCTCGAGAGATCGTAGGTGGGCTTGCTCTCGTGGTAGGTTGGCCTGTCGTACGTCTTCATGCCGGGGTCGGGGTACAGGCGGGGGTACGTGCAGTCGGAGGAGTTGGTGGAGTCCAGGGACGTTCCTGGGGAGGGCAGCGTGGTCCGGTGCATCACGATGCCCACTTGCTCCTCGGGCTTCGGTTTCCTCCGACGTGGCTGATACTAAAATTCTCTCGATTTAGCGTTGGCGCGCGGGTCAAGTTCTAAACGTCGCACAGTGGGAAAAAATCGGCGCTTCAGCGGCCAAGAATCTATAACTTTTGAACGGATAAAGATAAAGTAATATGTAATTCTTTTTTCTTTAATGAAGTTGAAGAGTCCTTCGTTAGTTGGATAGCATTACGTTACTTATATTAAGTGATACTTAATTATGATAACTAATACGATAACGTTACTTGCATTATTACTATTTAAAATTCAAAAATATCTCTTCTGGCCACTCGTTTTGAATATCCTTCCCCTTCCGTTGAAACCTTAAAGATGATATTAGAGGATCCGATGAAAGTAACATAATAAGAACAGATCTTGGTTAACTCTTTGTCTTGATAATATAATATTTAAAGTGCCATCGTGTTTAAAAAAATTTTGAAAGAAAAAGTTCCAGAAAATTTCTATGCTTAAGGGGAAACTGTGACGGTTGGAAAAGTAAGCCATTTTTAAGAATTTTTTCAGGAATAATTTACAGTTTTCATAGAAAATTTGTATTACCTGCCTTTAGCATGCTGTTTTAAGAGACTATACAAAACAAATAAATAGAAAAACATTCATAAGTCTTAATATATTAATTAATCTTCGAGACTTAATTAATATATTAATTTAAGATTAATTAATATATTAAAGTTTATGGATGTTTTTTATATAGTCTCTTAAGACAGCGTACTAAAGATAGGTAATAAAAATTTTCTATAAAAACTGTAAATTATTCCTGAAAAAAATTCTTAAGAATGGCTTACTCTTCCAGCCGTCACAGTGGTATCCCCCTTTAAAAAATCACTGGGGTTGAGTCTCTGCCCGTAAAGGATACACGAAACGACTACTACATGGCCCCAGTGGTAAAATTTTCAACGATGCCTCAAAGAAATTATACCTTAAAGTCAAATTCTGGGTCATCTTGACCCAGTGTGACAACCGAGGCTTAATATAAGTAACGTAATCTAATCAAACTAACGAAAGACACGTCAACATCATTAAAGAAAAAAAGAATTATTACTCTACCTTCGTCCGTTCAGTAGTTACAGATTTTTGGCCGCCGCAGCACCGATTTTTTTCCACCGTGTCTCGAATGTCATCGGAGACAATCAATCACCTTGTAATGCGGATGCTGCTTCTTGTGAGCGTTCCTCAGTCTCTCGGCTTCCTCTATGAACGGCTGCTTCTCGCCGTCGCTGAGAATTCTGTCGAATAACCGGTCGTGAATTTTCGCGGGCATCGGGATCGCGCGATAGAACAGTGAGAATTTAATACCTCCACAATTTTCCCAGCGTCTTCGATAACTCCGCGTTGTGCAGCTGGGGGTACTGATCGGCCAACCTACGTCTGGCCGCCTGAGCCCAAACCATGAACGCGTTCATCGGTCGTTTCACGTGGGCGCTCCTCCGTCCTCCGGCGCGCGACGTTACTGGAAGCAGCGTCCAGTCGTAGCCTGCGAAAAACGACGTGATATTCTGTCAGCGGATATCGCGAGAGTTGGATGGAAATTATTATTGAATAGAGGAACTAGGAAGAAGCGCTGGGGCGCACTCACAAGGGAAGATCCCGAAGCCGGAAATTCAAAAAATTCTGAAACTTTGTGGATATGTAGGGAATTTCCTCCTGATTACAACGCAATTTTTTTTGCTGCCCAAAATCACTCTAAGGGGTGAAATTAACCCCTCAAAATTCGGCTATTTTCCGATTTTCTGTTATAACTCGCGAACTGTACGAGGTAGAAAAAAAGTTTCAAGACAAAAGTTACTTCTTTCAATTAGATCTATGATTTGATAAAAAGATTATTTTGCATTTCACGAATTACAACACAAAATCGGAAAGTAACCGGATTTTCAGGGGTCAATTACACCCCCTCAGAGTGATTTTGGGCAGCAAAGAAAGAATTGCGTTGTAATCAGGAGAAAATTCCCTACATATTATTATTATTACAACTTTATTACCCTTTAAACGTACAGAAATAAAAATGATGTGATACATATTAAGAGTAAAGACGAGTAAAGGCGAGGCCGCAGTTTTTTTTAAACTGTTAGTAAGCCTAACCATAATATAAACTAAATGTTACTTAATACTACGTACACTAATACTAAACATATTTAAAACTAAATGAAATTTCATATAAAAGAAGAGTTAGACCCCAAACAACAACGATGAATAAGCAGGAACGGCACAACATGGGTTAGGTTACAGGTTAGGTTATGATCTCCACAAAGTTTCAGAATTTTTTGAATTTCCGGGTTCGGGATCTTCCCTTGTCAGTCGCCGGAAGTCGCGCAGCCTATCTTCCCGCGGAATTGGATCGTAAACTGTAAAGGAGTAGGAGATAAAACGACACCTGTGTCCTCCGCGGTAGAGACACTCGACGACGCTGATAGTTTGAGTGACGCGCGTTTCTCTTCCCGTTCTTTTTCTCGTTTCCTCGTCCCTCCTCGACGATCCTCCGCGCGACGCAAACACGATAGAGGTTTTTACGAGTTGAAAATGAAAGAGAGGTCCCGAGCACGGTGGTCTTTATCGGTTCATCGTTCCTCCCATTAAGAGGCTAATTATTATTACTGGTTTCCTCTCTTTCCCGACCAACGAGCCGCCCGCCACCTCCAGAAACAGAGTTATTTGGGTCGCCTCGAGTTTTCCGTTCGGGGAAATTTCATCTGGCGAATCTGATGCGCGCTGGAAACGCTCCATTTATCGTTAGCGCGCCATTCTTCGCTCGGTCTAATCGCGATCAGCTCTTCGATCCCTTCACCCCCGCGGTTCCGCCGCGCGGGACCGACGGAGCGTCAAAGAACCGCCGAGGACCCATCAGACTCGGAAGATAAATAACCCCGAGGAGTTCTGAATTTCGTCGTGGGAAACGAGCCGGTGGGCGACGTCGAGTAATAAAGTTGCGTCTCCTTAGAACGAATCCAGCGTGCAACGGGTATAAATCTGTTTTATGCCCCGCGGTCTCGGACGTCCCCCGGGCTAAGCGGCAGAGATTTGCTGTCCGTATTAAAAAAAAGAAAGGAAGGGAAGGAAAAGAACGGAATACCCGGGTCGGAGGATCGTTTCGAGGTACGCGCACATTTCCGCTCCTAATTGCCAGATCGGTGATCGTTAAAGCGGAGAGAGGGGAAGGTTAAAGGGAAGGGGGTGGTGCACGTGGTGAAATGTCACCGGGGGCAGAGGAGTCGCGTAGCGCGCAGCCTGTGGTTTCGGTGGCAGCTAATTACCGTAGGGGCACGGTTCACCGACGCGGCCCCTCTGTCGGCCCCTTTAACGTCCGCTGGAGGTCCTCCGCGAAACCGTCCGCCGATACCATTCGGAATACTTTCCGTGGAAACGCGGAAGGGCTCGCACCCTGGACGGGAATAGAAAGAATTTCGCGCGAAAAGTACACTATTAACGCGGCTTAGAAGCGCGTGGGTCTCGCCCGATTGCGTCCCCCCGGTGTTTCAACCTTCACCCCTCGCGGTCCCATGAAAGTGACGCGCTCGTTGGATTCGTTGACGAAGGCTCGCCAGACTGGTGGCAGAGCTCCTCGTGCTCTAGCAACGATGAATTGATTAATCGACCGAGATAGCAGCGGGTTAACCGAGAACTTTCATACTTTTCTGCGGCATGAACGACCTCTCAGGGAAGATCGGGAGTGGCGTTCACAATAAGGGGTTGTGGCTGGCTGAATGAACCGGTGTGTTTCGGCATCTCGGTCGTCAATGCCGACCTGTCGTCGACGCTTGCTACATTAACTCCTTTACAAATCCGCTCGTTATCCGCGGATAGTCCGGTTAACGAGGAGGAGGTCCCCTTAAATGCATCGACACCTTCTCTGGTCGATGACTGACGGCAGCACTTGGCCTGCCACGTGCCAGATCTATCGATCTCGTTCGGCCGGTAAATCGCGGCTCTATCTCCAACCATGGGCGTCCGCGGGGGGATGCAAAAGGGGCAGTTGCCCCCCTGGCATTTGAGAAAAAATCGCTTGCTTTTTAAAACTGATCTTTACTAAGTTTACACTAAAAAGGGGATATTATTAAATTTCAGTTTTCAATTTTAAATGAAATGGGCCCTATAAAATGGATTAAAAAGAAGCAAGAGGGGTATATTTTTCTGTATCATCATCCCGAAGTTGCCAACCCCTGGAAAAAAGTCTCCGGACGCCCTTGTTTTCTGCACACAATTATTGACAGGGAAAGATAGTTTTTGGCCAAGCTTTTCTCACAAACAGATTCCTATCGAGACGACAAAAAGCTAGAGGATCTCGTTCGAAGACTCGCGCGCAGCCACCGATGCGATCTCTTAGAGCATATAAACATGGAGGAAGCATGCAATAGGCAAAAATGTAGACGGCAATAGAAAGAGAAAGATCATGGGCGTCCGGAGGGGGGTGCAAAAAGGGCAGTTGCCCCTCCCTGGCTGTTGTGAAAAAATCGCTTATATTCAAACCCTGATCTTTATTAAATTTCCACTAAAAAAGGGAATATTTCTAAATTTCGGATTTAAATTTTTAATTAAATTGGCACCACACAATTAGTTCAAACAAGCAAACGGGCTATTATATTTTCCTTCATCGTCACCCTAAAGTTGCCCCCTCCTGGAAAAAAGTCTACGGACGCCCTTGAGAAAGATATACAGGAGGGACACCCCCTCTCTTTCTAACATAGAAAAAAATGCTAGCGCTAGAAAGAGAGGGGGTGTTTCTCCTGTATATCTTTCTCTTTCTATCGCCGTCTACATTTTTGCCTATTGCGATAGAAAGCGAAAGATATACAGGAGAAACACCCCCTCTCTTTCTAGCGCTAGCATTTTTTTCTATGTTAGAAAGAGAGGGGGTGTCCCTCCTGTATATCTTTCTCTTTCTATCGCCGTCTACATTTTTGCCTATTGCATGCTTCCTCCACGTTTATATGCTCTAAGTGCGATCTCGTCAAACGTCACCCCCTTTTTTTTTACTCTACCTTCGGCCATATTCAGCTAGGCGCCCTCCCAAGCCGATTTCGTCTCGGATTTAATTTCGTACTAGCATAATTAGCGTCGGTGGCAAGCGTTCAGCGGTCTCGCTCGGCTCGCAGCACCTGCCGCTCGAATCTTCCTCGGAATCATCTTTCTGCGGTCCTCTGCTCCTCTTTTCCCGCGGCCCTCCCTACCCCATCTCCTACCTCTTTCATCATGCTCGCCCCTAATTCCCTCCATCCGTCCTGGGGATATCGCGCGGATAAATCTGAGGAGCCAGTCACCGAAGCCGGCTTTCAGCGCCAATTAAAGCGTCCTCCCTAAACGACCTGACGAGAGCACACCCGCCCCTGTATAGTCGGCTAGATGACCGTAACATCCGAGTAAGACGATCTCCGCAACGCCGTTTCGTTTCGCCCTATCGACTCTCATCTGCTTAAAATATTCCAGCGATTCTTTCTATCATATTGCGTACCTTGCAGAAGCTTCCCGACTGCATCGTCCAGCGAGCTGCTGCACTGCTCGCCGCTCGACGGGCCGGCTTTTGCCTCCGTCGCCGACGACGCGCCGGTTCCGTGGTGGGCCTCCATCTCCCCGAATCCTCTCGTCGATCACTTATCCGTTGGCCCTCAGCATTCGCGGCGAAGGGAAACGAGTTCCTCTGGCTCGCGTCGCCCTCGACGGATACTCTCGTTCCCGTGGCGTCAGAAATTTCGCCGAACTGTCCAACTTATCGGTGGGTCCCTTTATCGTGGACTCCTCTTCACGTGGAACGTAGCAGGCGAGTCGTAAAGAATCCAGCCTGAGAGCGGAGGTCGATAATTAATCCGGGGTTATCGCCTCGTGATTTATCTCCACTCGACCCACGTCCTTTCTTAACTGGAACGGTATCGCCGTTACATCGACTTCCGTCACTCCCCACCCGCGCGAGTCCTTCCGCGTTATCGGGCCCAATAAATATCGCTCGCGGGCCGAAGATGCGCGACGGAATCTCGCCTCGTCGAGTTAATCGTCCACCATCGCCGGACACCTCGAGGCGTTCGCAGAAGCTGCCATCGGCCGACACCAGTCCTCGATATCATCCACGGACGCGCGCACCAAGCTCGTCGAATTCACGGCGAACAACGGGCCCGAGGTATCGGGTGTGCGGGCCTCACTGGCTCGGACAATAGGCTCGAGAGAGCGGAGAGGATACCGTTCGGAGGAGAGGACGCGGCGTGGCGGCACGCGGATCAAGGAGACTCCGATGGCTGACTGACTGACTGACTAGAGAAGAGACACGGACGCGGATCGCTGAGTCTGTGGTGGTTCGTTGAGGGACCAGGCACACAGGTTGGTCCACGAAAGAGGCAGAAACGGCGAGCACACGTCTGGCACACGCACCAAACGTTGGATGGTAGACCGCGGAGGCGGTTCCGTGGACCACCTCTAGCTCTGGTGGGGGACCACCTAGGATCCTCTTCCTTTTCTGCTCCTCTCGTCGACTCGGATCGCTCTCTCGCATCCTTCGCAAGATCCTGCCTCTCGACCATACCGTTTTCCCCAACAGTTGCGCAACCACACCGAGCTGTGGTGCCGTCTCTCAAGGATCTTCAGGCGACGGGTGCGAAATTTAAATAGATTCCCTTCCCCACTCGAAGGGGATCTATTAATTAGTATTATATCTCGTTCGCGGATCGGTCCGCCGCGCCGGTTTCCCCGCGGCGACTATTTGATCCTAGCAAACAGTGGTCGGTCGGTGAATGCGATTAGATTGCACTATCGCGAGGCTGCGCAAACGAATTGTTGTACGTAACGTGGAAAGAATTAGAGGACCAACTGTGTTGCTGGCAATCCTGGTTAGGTAGCGTTTCTGCTGCGCTTTATAATTAGATGGAGCGATTTTCGCGTGTCTGCGTCGCGTCGAGTTCGACGGGGGAAAAGGAGGGGGCGAGATCGAGAGGAGGCTACCGGAAAAATAGTCGACCGAGGAGCGCGCGCGAGGGCATAAATCGAGGGGCGAGTTGGGGCTGCCCCTTTTCTGGTCGCGCGGCTGCACACGGATCACGGCTGTTGACAGCCCACCGTCTTTCTGGCGAGCCTAATTATACAACGAATTTAATGAATGAGTGAGCTAGCAAAGACAGTGGCCCATACATGAGCGTATATAAACCACGGTCAATGCCGTGTGGCGGCTTTTGTGCGAGATCAAAGGGAGCATCTCGCTCGCACTTTACAGGATTAACTTGCTGCTGGCGCGTAAAACGCGCGCGCGCGCGCGCTAGCCCACCCTCTCGGAAACGCTCGAGACACTTAGACGGATTACGGATTGCTGTGTTTTTATCGCTGGTGTCGACGAGTACCTACTATCGCGAAGAAACGCTCGCTGGCTAACGAGCGACGCGGCATGCACTCGCTTTGGAATCACCCCGAACGGCGAGGCGAGGCGACGCGACGCGACACGGCTCTTCCTTCTCCCCCCGTCGCCTATCTCGCGGCGGACGAATATAAAATTTCGGAGACCGCGCCAGTCACTCGCCAACCCATCCACCCCCGTTCGGCAACAACGTTGCAGCGATCGCTTCGGCCGCGCACATTCTCCATCTCGTTTCCCGTGCACGCGCACCGTTCCGCGACGCAACCGCGAGCCGCGATTACAAATTTAGCCGACAGCGAACAATAATATTGATTTCAGCAAGCCGGAATTTTGCTCTTCCTGGGATAAACATCCCGAAGCGCACGTGGCGTCAATATGTGCCTCCGTTCCCGGTATATACGCCAAGGAGAATTCGTTTCAGGGCCGAGCGGGGAGCTCGCGCGCGCGCGCGCGCCTCTCGCGATTCTCCTGAAAAGGACTCGCCCGTATCCTGTGTCCTTTTCTCTTGAAACTAAACAATCCGGGCCCGAACCACGTCCTTTCTTTCCCAGAGAGACAAGTAGCTATTTAAGTATGTGAGTAGAGTCGAAGCATCGGGCAGTCGATGGCTTTCCGCTTCGAACCAAGTGTTTTCTAAGCGGAATCGAAGGGATGGGGTTTCCCTGGATTGTCGATAATTCGGGGACGCTAGGTGATAACGCGCGGAAACGTGGAACAGACACATATCGCGGCCGGCATCGACGAGCGTGGCAGATATAAAATAATGATTTCAGTAATTCCCGGGGGTCCTGCGTCGGTGCTCTGTCGGGCACTTGAAAGGCTCCGGAGGAAAGGGCGAGGGGAGCCGGTCGGGTACCCGACACATGTAGCCCCCCAGGTGGTGAGCACCGCAACTCTTAGACCCCCAACGGTGACACGAGCTACGGAACATTCTGCACTGTCATCGAGGCGGCACGATGTCATTGCGTACCGCGTAAGCTCCAGCTAGCTCCGAAGTAACTCCTCGGAGTTTCCTCCAGCGAACCTCCGGAGTGATAGCGAAGCGCAGTTAGCCACCGCGACTTGGCCGCGTTATTTGCAAACGCGTCGAGACGGTGGCAAACGCCGTTAAAGGACGAGCCGTGGAGCATCTGAGATGCCGAGGAAAGCTCCTCGCTCCTCGAGGTCCCGTGGACGAGTGCAACCATCGACGCCGGCCGGACTTGGTGCATCGCCAGGAAAATTGCACGCTCCTCCTTGTGACGTCGTAATTGCCAACGACTCGCCGACCAATCGCCGCACCTACGCGCGAGCAAGGAAGAGAGATCCAAGAGGACGGAGGGCGACGGAGAGAATCCGCGGGAGAGAGAGGCAGAGAAAGGAGAGGAGAGATAGGTGGAGCGAGGAGAAATCCGATTGGTCCTCCTCCCGGAGGATATCGTAGCCATGGAAACTCTCGTCGCCGAGGAGAGCGACTTCGGAATAAATGATACGGGGGAGGGATCCCTGGAGGGGCTGATAGCCCGCAGGGGAATCGAACGCGAAAAAGTTACTCCACTCCCCGCTACACCTCCACTCTCCCGTTGGAAAACACTCTTATTCCTATTCTTAGATAGGCAAAACATAAATCTGCTCAATGACAATTCTACAACGCCACCTGTGGAGCTGTTGAAATATATTTTCCGAGGGAAAATAAATAAACCTATAAAAAAATATAAACACTCCGGAATATTTGTAATCGAAGGCAGAAGTAACTCGACCAAGGGTGAAACTCGCCAATTTATTTCCTTACGTCGAACTCAGTGGCGCACTCAGGATTTAATTTTGGGGGGGGGCCGAGTTGAACGGCTAAACATATTCTTAATACAAATTCAATAAAATTCATTAGGTGGTTATAAACATTTATTTAAAGTATAAAATCTAGTTTTCTTTTCGTTTTACAAAGCTCTTGAATCACTTCAGTTTTTTAATTTCTCTTAAAGTAGTTAGGTTTCTCCTAAGGAAACTTTTTCCTTTTTTCTCATTTTCTTTGGGGGGGGCCGAGGCCCCCTGCCCCCCCCCTGAGTGCGCCACTGGTCGAACTGATCGAATCCCAGTTGCGGAAAGTTTTGAAAACGGCGCGGCGAGGGAGAGGAACGTCGGTCGCCTTATTTGGAGTGGAGCGGTATTGTTGGGGGGTAGCGCGCAGTTGAAAGTTCTCGGTCGAGGCAAGCAGTCGTGGTCGCGTTCGCCCCGCGGTCCCTTTCCCCTCTCGTGAGTCGTGGCATCATCGGCGGGCACGATTGCGAAGCAACAAGTGTTACCAGCTCTTCGGCATCGCCCCGCCCCCAAAGCAGCAGCCGCTGTTGGAGGAATCGGTGGAAACTGCCCCGAGGCGATGCAACCACCTCACTCGAGAGCCGATCGCGTCAGCAACTAGAAATCATCCACGGTTCTCCTGGAAAACCATCGCACGCGCGTCATGCTGCATCTCGCGGGCCACAGAGATCTTGACGCACCGAACGTCGCGGACACGCGAGCGCGAAAGTGAGATCCTTTCGGTGGCCGGTTTTTCGACGCGGTGACACAGCCACTTTTCTTGGTCCTGCCGCGTTAGCACCGAGTTGAAAGTCGAAAGGAACGCTCGTGAAACGTTTTCAAGCGTTCCCAACGGAGACTGGTGAACCCCCGCGCGAATAGAACACTTGTATTTCGTAATTGTGCTTCGCGGAACGTACAGAACGGTCTGAAGTTTCGGTGCCCGAGTTGTTCATCGCCATTGAAGAACGAAGATTCGCAGTCTACCGACGCCGATCGACGGAGCGGCTCGGCACCTCGGTCCGTTCGAGGAAACCTGGGAATTTCGAGGCTTCGCGAGCGGAGAAAGTGTAAGCAACTGTGATCACGAAATCGTCCGCGCCCGGACGTAATCTGCTGGTACAGACGAGAGATAGAGGTTCCGAGAAGTGACGGGACCGCGAGGGATCGCGTGAAATACACTCCGCGGTTAACTCATCGGGTCGCGGAACGTCGGCCGTGCTGCTTGGACGTCAAGAGAGCCCCCGATAGCGGAAACGAAGGAAAAGAAAGTAAAACGGAGTGGGTCGGTGCACAAAGGAGAACAGATTAGCATTGCTGGTGGCTTGGCTCGGCCAAGAGAAGCGAGAACGAAGAGAGAGAAAAAAGAATCCATCGAAGATAGACCGAGACCTCGACGCATCGCCGACGCGACGCGACGGCTCGGCATGCGCTGCCGCGGCACTTCTCGCTCCGCAATCGAGTGCGAAAGTTAATTAAACGTGACAAACGTGCGGGCCGATAAAGTCGATAAAACGGAGGGGCCGTTGAGAAGACGGAGGGACGATCGCCGACGGCGGCTCGAGCACAAGTTTTCGAAACGGAAGTGACGTTTACCATGATAAAACGGTAATTACGATTAATCGGCGAACCGTTGCTTCGTGACGCGCGCGTTAGATTTCTTCCCCGAACGATGAACACTCCCAGCGCGCGATAAATCTGCAGATTCGGCCGAACAAGTTCCTTGCACTTGCGCTTCACCCGCTCTCATTGCCCCGCGAATCGAGTAACAGCGCAAAGATGAACGACGCGATGGGAGAGACGTCCGGCGCGATTTCGTCGAGTGACGCCGGAGGCAGCGGCAGCAACAACAGCAACGTGAATAACAACGGAAAAGCAGCGGCCGTGGCCGCCGCGGTGGCCGCGAACGGCGGCGAGAGAATCAGCGCGGCGGTCACCAAAGTTCTTCAGGGATACGACTGGACCCTGGTACCTGTTGCCACCAAGTGAGTTTCCCGTTCAATACTGTTCGCTCTCTCCTTTTCTCTTCTATCGATTTAAGCGCGCAGAATTTCCCCGTGCCATTCGCGGTGTGCTAAATCGTCGCGACAGCCCCTCGGTTTTTCTCGTAATCGTCGCCAGTCGCATTAGCAGGCATTAACGCGAGGAGCCCTCGCCGCGAGTTTTAGGCTCGGCCGAGGAAAAGACGGGGGAAGAAACGAAGAAAAAGCCGCGGCGGAACAACAAGGGAGGGGACCAAGGAGCGTGGCGCAGCTTTAAAAATGCGTAACGCTAACTTAATTATGACGCACTCGTTTCCTCGGCTTGGGAAACGGCTGGTGGAAAAATGTCCTCGGCTGCCAATTAACGCAAATTAGCTAATTAATGCCCGATCCCATCTGGCGTGTCTCTCTCTCTCTCTCTCTCTCTCTCTCTCTCTCTCTCTTTCTCTTTCTATTAATCGCGTCTCGTGAGAAGCGGAGGAGAGCTCGAAAAGGACGAGCGATACGAGGCAAGACTTTTTTATCCGCGTATCGAAGAGCGGTATGAATTAATGGCCGTCGCGTTGCGCCATTCCGACGATCGATACGATTCGATAAAATCGGGATACACTCGGGGAGCGTGACGTAATCGTCTATCGCCGCTCACCGATCATCCGTTTGCGAGCGATCGTATTTTTTTTGAGGAACAAAAGTTCTCAGGGGGGACACACGCGGGCTACTATATACTACGCATAGGTGTGCTGGCCAGGTCACGGAAAGTTTCCTAGCCCCACGGTTGAAATCTCCGAGCGTGTATCGCTATGCGCGCCGGCTTATCGCTAACCCTCAATTATACGGGGTTATCTCGGGGTAGCTAAAGGGTACGGTGTTTATTCCCGGCGATAGGGGCCGATAAAATCGACTAGTTTTAATTCCCATGGAGCCCATGAGAATACACCCCGAACTATTCCGCATTTCCTGTGTTTCTTCCAGGCGATTCTACGCGCATTTTTGTCACCCGTCGACGATCGAACTCGTCACTTTTGTCGCGATATCGCGTCGTGCTCTTCGTGAAATTCACGGTGAAAAGAGGGTTAAGTCTTTCCCAGGGAAAAACAAGGGGAGGAGGGTGAAGAAGAAAAAGAGAGAGAGAGAGAGAGAGTGGAGGCGGTTGCAGTTGGTACACGATTGAGAGTGCCACGCCTACGCTTCTCCGTTAGTACGCGAGCTGCGTAAACGAGGTGCAAAGCCTGCGAGATTTTTTGCGTATCCAGGTAAACCGCGTGTACAGCTTAGCCGCGACTGGCGTGAAAACCCTTGTTAGTGGGTCCGCGCTAATTACCAACGGCTCCTCGGGTTTACACACGGATTTAACGCCCCTCTTATTTCAAAGAGGCCGAAATATATACGAGCCTGTTTTCGAATCCTTGGCTGCATTTATCCGCGTCATTTGCCTCTCGCGGTCTTTTTTTTCTCGTGTACCCAACGTTTCGAAATATCGCCGCGATCTGCCGCTCTCGAGTGCCGCGCGAACCGATTTGGAATAATGATGTTAACTCGCGAGAAAAGCTCGATCGCTTCGATTCCATCTCTGTTTACGGCTACCGCGGCGCGCCGCGTAAAGATATAAGTATATCCCGGGTTTGATTCGACTCCTAGTAGACTCCGTGGTTTGCTGGCTGCGCGCGCTGGAGCCACGAGGTCCTCTGGCGAGGCTCGATTAAGCCCAGAAAGAAAACACCACGAAGGGGGCTCGTACGGCAATCACGTCAGTCACGTCGATCCCTGCTCGGACGGGGCAACAGTTTTATGAAGTCATCTTCTAGGAAAGAAAGGGATACGTCCATTCCTGCTCGTCACTCGCTGGCAGCGGCAGTGTTATTTTAAGGCTGGTTTTAAGCGTGCCGCACCGCGGCCGAATCACCCGGGGGTAGCTACGCGAATACAGAACTCGATACCGAGGATGCAACGCGTGCGTGCCTCTGCCCGTCTCTGCTCGTCTCAACGACAGACCAGAGCCTCTGGTTATTTTCTTCTGCAAGTCACCCGGCGGAGGGGTGCTTTCGAGAAACCCCTTCCCGGATTCCCCGACGCTTCTGGTTTTCGGGCATTTCACCGCGTCGATCGAGAATCCCCCCTCCTCTCGTCCTCCTCCTCCTCGCCCGAGTCTTGCATTATCCTCCCAAGGTAACAATAACTTTATCTCCCGCGAGGGTGGGCGCTGATTGCGAGCGGCACGCGCCCAGCCGCCTAGCCTGCTGCGTTTGAAGAAAACAATCGCTTCCAATGAAGATAATGTCCTCGAATTGCAGGGGTTCCGGCGACAAAAGAGCGGCTCACGTGAAAAGGCCCATGAACGCGTTTATGGTGTGGGCCCAGGCTGCCAGGCGGATACTGGCGGACCAGTATCCTCAGCTTCACAACGCAGAGCTCTCCAAGACCCTCGGGAAACTGTGGCGGTGAGTTGTCTGCAAATCATTTCTCTTAAATCCTCGAGGAACGTCGTCGCTGGCCGTGGGACGATTCGCAGAGTAAAGAGTAAGAAAAAAAGAAGAAAAAACAAAGGATTCGCGTTGAAGAGACCCCGTTCCCGGCGCGGTGGCACCGTTCCGATAAAATTAATCGGCGCCACGTGTCCGGAGTCGCGCGGCCCGCGGTGTCGCGATCAGATAATCCGGATTCTCGGTTCTCACAGATGCCGCGCGGCCATGGATCGCGGGGGATCGTCGTTTTCCCTCTTGCCGAGAGACATTGGCCGATACAGGAAGCGTCGGCGCGGGCTGGAAGCGTCCACGCGACCACTTGTTCGCCTCCGATCTATTTTTATAAGCAAATTCGCGGGCAGCCTTTTTTTTCCCCGGGCCAACTACACGAACGCGAACGCACATTTTAACCACGTGGCGCCGAGGCTGCACGTGGTACTACCGTTCCCGGTTGACAACCGCGCGAACCCCGTTCCTCTCGCTGTTGGTTTAAACCGCCGGGAGAGCCATCGTCACTTTTTCCCGTCACTGGTAGTAAGTTTTTCTACGCGGAACGGAAACCTAGGCGTCGCGTCGTCGTGCCGAATACGTAGGCAGCGGCGCGTGACGGGCCCTGCTCGATCGATCGGCACACGCGATCCAAGAGAAAACGACGAGGCTCTCGTCTCTCCTCTTCGTGAAAGTCGCGAGAAGCCCGAACGTGCACGTTACACGCGGAACGTTGAACCGCTCGAGGAGGATATTCCGTTTCCTGGTCGAGCCTAACGAGGCGGCCCCGGCGGGTCCGCGAGCGAGGATCACAGGACGCGCCGACAAGGACCCCCGCGGTGAATCATTTTACAATACCACTCGATCGCGATCGCTGATCGCTGATCCAACGTTTCGACCATGCCCACCCCCTTCGATCGCTCTTTAACGTCAAAATAGAGCAGCGCTCGTGCTCCATGGGACTCCGCTCCAAACAGGCTCCTTTTTAAATGCCTTCGACTCCGGCCGCAGGACATCTCGCGCGCGAGCAATTGGAAGTCGATAGCGACCACTGGTCCCTGGGTATAGTATCGGTTCTTCTCCTCGTGAAGGAGTAACGGTAATATTCTGCGCGGTGCTCGCGGGTTATTAGAAGCGAAATAGTATTATTATTATTTATTTATATATATCAACGGGTCAAAACCCTTTGTTACATAGTTAAGACGGAACATAAGTATGTTAGAAAATCAGAAACGAGTACAGAAAACGCAATAACAGAAAGTAAAACACGATAAATACAGCAGCGTGGGGTGAAAGCAAAATCAGTACCTTCGAGAAATCGGTAGGTTAATCTAGTTTGTTAATAACGAATTATTAAAAAGGGGTTATGCCTATTTAGTCAGTAAGTTGGGAAAAGTGAACGCGAACTTGGGGATTATTTTGTTGAATATCTACTGTATATTTTGTGCAATTATTCGTTTATTTTGAAAGTACATATGTGTAGCAACTTTGAGTAATTTTGTTATAGGAAAATATTAAAGGATGGACGAATAACAGCCATTCTCGCGGAAGCTGTTTTGATAAAAGCGCTGTACGTTGGGCACGATTTCTCAGAGCCGAATCATCTAAAATTGAAAATTCAAAAAGATTCTGTTAATATATGGTTGAGTCCAGTAGATGAACGAAGGGTTTTTCAAAAAGTCGATTTTTGACAAAATGACGGCTGTTTAAAGCGGAACCACGATTTTGCGATGTCCGAATGGTTCGTTTTTCGTTAATTAAAAATAGAGTTTCGGTTAAAATGCAAAATCCTTCGGTCATCTACTAGTCTTTGGTATATAAAAGAAGTCTGCAAAAGTTTAGGCCAATCCGTACAGCGGTTTCCGAAATATCCTAGAGAATGGCTGTTATCCGTTCATTCTTTAATATTTTTCTACAAAAAAATTACTAAAAGTTGCTGCACATATGTACTTTTAAAATAATCGAATAGTCGTAAAGAAATATACAGTAGATATTTCACAAAAAATTCCCAAGAATCGCGTTCTTTATCGCCAGCTGACTAAGTAAAAAATTACATAAAAATTCTTAAATTTCATATCACTTAGGCATAGTCCCTTAATAAAGTTCCACGCTGGGAGTGATTGTGTCGCGGTATCATCCCGCGAGGATTTGAACGCATAACTTAACACCCTCCGCACAGATTTCTTTGACCCTGTTGGCAGAGGAAGGGGAACAAAGTGTTTGGAGACGGTCCCTAAATTTCTACTCCTAAAAAGTAATTATTTAGCGGCTTTCGAAATAGACCCAAGCCTAATTAACACTGGCTACCGAAGGCAGCAGTCGTTCCCGTCGGCGCGCAACCTTCTTCCCAGCCTCCGAGAGTGAAAACCCGGTGTATCATCCGCGCTCCAAAGTTCCCGGTGGATTTCTTTCGTCGGTAACGAACGATACAGTCACGTTCATTAATGACTACGGACGCTGTCTCTGGTATCTTTGTCCCGAATGAGAAGGAAGGTTTCAGCGACGTCCAGGAAAGCGAAACGGCAGGGCCATTATCAGCGCCGATATCTGCGGGGAGCCAGGTGCAGGCGTCAGAAATAAATCTTGCCATTTTTCTTCCGCCTCGAATGGTATCGCGTTCGGATATTAGACTCGGTGTTTGTCGACAAAGCGAAAACAGATATCCCCGGTTCATCCTTGGCGCGTGCTGGCAGCTGCCGGCGGCCGGTTCCTGTCTTAGATAAAGCGCCCCCAAGGATCACAATAAACGCCTTGTCCTCGTCAGGTGAATTTTTCCGAACCTGTCCCCCTTCGTCCCTCGAGACCACGCGCAAATAACGCCCGTGACGAACAGGTAAATGCATCTTATCTGACGGAAGCAACGTCTCCCCGTCTCCCTCGCGGCTTCGCCTCTTTCTCTAGACGCCCCTCGCAACCGCCGCGTTTCCAAGTCGCCTCGCTCCGTTCCGTTGCCCGATTTCTCGTCACTTTTCAATACCGCGCCGATCGTCCAAGGCTGCAGCCTCGATATCTCTGCCCGCTCGGCGCTTTGATCCCGACGAAAGCGGGCCACGGGACATCTGATACGTGAAAAATATCAGCGGAGACACGGCGAGCGACGGGGGGAAAGATCTAAATTGGCTGACCCTGCGTTGCATCTGGCAAGGAAAAAGAGAGGCTGCGACGGTCCGCTATCGTCGGGCCCCACCGGCCGAAAAAAACCTCGGGTCGAAGCAAAGTCCATTGACCAGATGGGACCTCTTCTCCATCGCCCGCTGGTTCTCAGTGACAAAACATCTCTCGCGTCTCAACTCGAGCCTCGAGCGAAGCGAGGCTCGACGAGCCCGCGGCGGTTCGAGAGTCGAGAGCTTTCGGGACCACCTCTCGACCCGTCCTCGTGGGATTTAAATTCCTCTCCTCTCGTGATTCCTCACGCCGCTCGGTTAGCCTTCGGGGGAGGAAACGCGGGGTCCGGTGTCGCCTCGCGGGGTGACTTTCGCACGCCGGAAACGGCGCGGGACGATAACGCGGGCGGCGGGGGGGGATAAAGCGAGAGCCGTGGAATTATTGCTGGAATCCTCGGGATCTTTTAGCCAACACCGGAAAAGCTTATCGGCGCGGCGCCCGGGGCTTTACGAGCCCAGTGGGAACATAAACATAAGGAATTAAAGACTAACACGGGACGAGTGCTGGCTCGGCTCGGGCAACGAATGGAGTCGGGGCGAGGAAGGAGGATCGGCGGTGGCATGATCCCGCTACCACGTACGTGTACGTGAGCCGCGCTCTTAACACTTCACGCGGCCAGAAACACTAACCAGACCTCCCGTTTCGACTCCTCGAGTGTATCGTTCGCTGATAGAAACGCTCTCGTTCCAGCCTCTTCTGACGCCGGATACGCGGGCCGCAGAGAATTACACGCGCCTCGAGATCGCATGTGAACGCTCGATCGGTCCGTGAATCGGCCGGTGCCGACGACGGACTTTACGCGCTAATGGAAACCAGCCGGCGAACGTAACCCCCGTGGAGATCGTCGAGCTGTCTGCTAGGGAACCGTTTAGGTCTCCTAACACCCCGCGCCGTCTATAAAATCCTTCCGCGGCTCCTAGACACGTCGATCGTTTGCTCTAGCAGTCGCGATATGCGTGTGATTGCAGGCTGCTGTCGGACAACGACAAGAAGCCGTTCATCGAGGAGGCCGACCGTCTCCGCGTGATCCACAAGCGCGAGCATCCGGACTACAAGTACCAGCCCCGTCGCCGAAAGCAGAACGGCCCGTCGGGCAGAGAGGGCTCGCCTTCGAGGAACCAGAGCAACGTCACTTTCAACGTGTCCAGGTCTCTGAAGCAGGAGGACATGAGCCCCAGGGGCGCCCAAGGACCGAATTCGCCTCAGAGCGCGGTCAGCTCGTCTCCTCCGACCACTCCCAATCAAGGACTCTCCCCGCCGACACCTCCTACAACTCCCCGCGGACAGCATTACGTCAATCAGGTAATTACCTGGCGGTAATAAGGTAGGGTAGATGTACCGTTTTTGGTCATGTGCATAATTATCGCGTTTTTTTAGTTCGAAATAGCTTGCAGACACTTAATTATGTGTAGAATTTCAAACCGTAAATATTTTCTTTAGTATACCAGCAGAAATATAAGGTTACATTTATTGCTCACGCGAAAAGTGGCAAGTGGCCACAAACGGTGAAAAATGGATTTCTTATATTTTTTAACTTTATTAATTCTTTAACAATTTCTCTAGTTAATGGTAACTTAGACATTAATAGTAAAGATAGTGTAAAATATAGTAAAGCTTTTAGTTTCCTGATTTGAAGTACAATTTTAAAGATAATTACAATGAAAGTCAGTGAAATCCTTAAAGTGGCCACAAATGGTGCATCTACCCTAATTCCGGGAGACGCAGTCGGGCTGGAGTGTTGGTCGAGTTGCTATATTCAGACTCTACATCTGTGTGTATGTAAAAATGTGTTAAGGTTCAGAACAATTAATTCTCTAGAAATCAACTGTTTCGATCAACTCTCCAGCCCGACTGCGTCTCCCGGAATTACCCTATTGTCAAATTAAATTGCCTTAGGGATAACAGCGTAATTTCTTTGGAGGGATGATATTTTCGAAAATTAAATAAATTAACTTACAAATTACCTAAGTCTAACCGCTGTTGTTGGCGCTCAAATTACCGACTCGGTATCTGGCTTCGCGAGGGTTCCGAACGAGTCACTGTTTAGTGTCGTAGATCAATAGAGATTATCCGCGAATCTTAATTGGTCGAACGGTGAAACTTTGCGCGGCTTTGAACTCTAACGGCACTACTTAGTCGTACCTGGAGGAAACGAAGCGTCGGCGTCGCGTCGCACAGTGGTAGATTTGTCGTAGAACGGGAACTAAATTCATAGCGTTGTTGTTTATACTTGATTCATTATAAATGGACAGGGTTTAAGGTTTTCTTGAGTCGTAGAGTCTGATTCTGGTATTACTTTTTTTCTAGGATAACGAATTAACCTTATAAACAACTTTTGTACTCTCGGTCGAAATTCTATTATGTAAAATTTACACGGGCATCGATATTTAACCTTTTAGACTGGTTTCTTTCATATTTCCGGGACATAAATGTTTTCTGAATTGCACAGTAGAATTTTTAAAATGAATTTTTGTGTAGTGAGCTAACGCCAATCCGAAGAATCGATTTAAGAGTGACCGCATAGATGTAAAAACAGTTCAACTTATATTTTCATACCATTACTTTCTGTATTTTATTTTCGCAACTAAATCTATAAACAATGACTTCATTTGTTCTTAATTGCGTTTAGAATTTTAAATAACTTATGGTCAATTATAAACTCTTGCTCAAGTTCTCCATTCTCCATATAGTGTTAACAGATTTTAACGTATATCGTTATAACTTTTATAATTGCAAGTAGTTGGAAAAAATTATTGTTAGGTAATCTCAAGTAGGTTCCAACAAATACATCCATGTAAGATTTATAAAATAGGGATTCAGGAAAGGGTATTTTTTAAAGGCTTAAAACATGATTATCATCTTCATTTTATTTTTTACATAAGTGCAGCAAAAAGAGCACTGTTTAATACTACATAGCCAGATTTAAGCTAATTCTTATCAATACAAAAATATAGTGAGGCAAAGTACGCGAATTTCAATAGAAAACATGATCATTCTGAAACAGACATTTCTCCCTGCTTTCAAAGCTCTCTCGAAAAAAATCTGCTAACTTGTAACAATTCGCGTACACGCTAAAATTCAGTTCAGAGATATGAGAATCTAGAAGTAGAATTTCATGGAGTTTCAACGAGGTCGAAAATTTGACATTAATGTTCGCTTTTTACGACATCAGTCTGTGGCGTCGCGGCGGCCAGCGAGTGGTTCGCAGTTTCTTTAGAGCGGACCGAATGCTTTGTGTGCGCAGAGTAATCAGCCGCAGCAGAACAGTAGCATGTACCACCAGGACCTCGTGATCACGTCCTCCAGCGAGTCTCTGCACCAGCAACAGTCTGGGGTCGATTTCCGATACATCGAAGTCGGCGACGGGCTGCCGCTCGAGGAGGGTCAGCTGAACGGCCTGGGATCTCTGGGAGGCGTAGGTCTTAACCTTCCTCTGAACCTCCAGGAGTGCGAGGTCGAGAGCAACGAGCTGGACCAGTATCTTCGGCCCCAAGTGCCACCGGTGCACGTACCTGCCCCGACCACCACCTCCTCCCAATGGATATTCAACAGGTAGTCTATCGGTCTCTCTGTTACTCCATTTCCTAGCGTTGTACCTACTAGGGCTGGGTTGGAGTCTTCGAATATTTTAAAAGTATTCGAATACTACTCGAATATTTTACAAGTATTCGAATACTACTCGAATATTTTACAAGTATTCGAATACTACTCGAATATTTTACAAGTATTCGAATACTACTCGAATATTTTAAAAGTATTCGAATACTACTCGAATATTTTACAAGTACTCGAATACTACTCGAATATTTTACAAGTATTCGAATACTACTCGAATATTTTACAAGTATTCGAATACTACTCGAATATTTTACAAGTATTCGAATACTACTCGAATATTTTACAAGTATTCGAATACTACTCGAATATTTTACAAGTATTCGAATACTACTCGAATATTTTACAAGTATTCGAATACTACTCGAATATTTTACAAGTATTCGAATACTACTCGAATATTTTACAAGTATTCGAATACTACTCGAATACTACTCGAATATTTCAGTATTCGAATACTATTAGAATATTTTACAAGTATTCGAATACTACTCGAATCTTTCAGTATTCGAATACTACTCGAATCTTTCAGTATTCGAATACTACTCGAATCTTTCAGTATTCGAATACTACTCGAATATTTTACAAGTATTCGAATACTACTCGAATATTTCAGTATTCGAATAGTATGATGTGAATTATAAATCATGTTATTAGCTTACAAGATTTCACCCTGACTAACTAACGAATTCACAACTGAAACTAAATAAAAGCTTATACCTACTATAGTATTCGAATACTTGGATATTTGAATTATATTCGCCAAATAATTGAGCAACTGAAGTATTCGAATATTCGAATACCAAAGAATTCAACAAATAGCCCCAGCTCTAGTACCTACTTACTTACCCGTACGATTCGCGATTCCCGTTCGCGTCTTTCACCGTTTGCCCGAAAGTTACACAGAATCGTAGTTGCCTGCGGATCTCTGGAGAGGAAGGGTGAATTTTTGGTTTGCAGATACGAGGAGGAAGCGGAGAGGCCGAACAAGCGGCACTGCTCGGAGCAGACGATCGCCGAGACTTGCTGGGAGGACAGACCCCAGGAAATAGTGAGGTACCACGAGCTTCAGCCACCTCTGCCCCCGATGCAGTACATATCGTCCTCCCACAACCCGCATTACTCTCACGCGAGCGCGCAGATGAGCCACCCCCACGTGTCCACGTCCTACGCGCAGTATCAACGTTACGTACCTGGCATCGAAACTTGGTCCCCCTACATGTAGAGAAGGAGATCAGGCAAGGTACGTCCGATATTGTTCGCGTGATCGAGTAGAGGCGACGGGATACGATTAAACGTCTTACACTTACCCTAGTTTTTTAATGGATCGTACAAATCGATAGCGCGCGACCCGAGACGCCGGAAGGGTCGCTTGGGCGTCGTTCTCTGACGCGTTGTCGGGAAAATAGCCAAATATGAGAACCAGTTAGCGATTAATTAGAGCGTTAGGGGTTTTACGTTTAAGCAGGAGCGCGTAGCCGTGACTCTAGCCTCGCGAATCGCGCGGAAACCGAACAGAAATTCCAACGAATCACCAGTCTTAAGCAGGAGATCCACGCGGAAGCTCGGCTAAGCTATGTTATCTCTGGCTGTGCTGTAAAATATAAATAAACATAGCGCAGCTAATTTGTCAAAACTTAGAATACCATAGCTTAACTCCCAACTGGATTCCTGGCTTTTATCTCGGGGGACGCGCAACATTCGCAGTTGAAATTTGTCCTCCTTTCCCACACGGTGTTTCCTGTGCCCCGGTGATAACCTGAAGACCACCGTAATAAAGAGGTTGTTCGAGTTTCTGCGTTGCGACCTGAGCGCGCGGCATCGAGCCCGCGATACGGGACCGAGAAGAAGGCGGGCGCGCTGCACGTTCGCGTGCACGGCATAGCAGAGCCACGATCCTACTCCATGACATCATTCCATGACAGCCGGCCATTCCAAAGCGCAGAATTTCAGGCTAAACAAACAGGCCGCTCGATACGGTGCCCCGCCGCGATCTAAATACAATAAATATATAAGGCACGGACTATAAACTGGCCGCGAAGGCGGGCAGTTTGTTACGCGCCTCGCGCAGCCAAGTGTACGGGCACGCTCTTCAAATAAACCTGCGAAACTCGATCGGTCCTGGCCGTGGACGTGGACGCGGGACCAACGTGCTCCAGATTTATTCGAATCTCGAAGGGAGAAGAACGGAGCTTGATGGATCGATCGAGGCGTTCTCGGGCTGCCAGTGCCTTCGAGCATCGAACTTACATCGTAGACAATTCCGATAATTCGCTTGTAACATATAGCGTACGTAATATATACCTATGTAATTAGGGGGCTGGGAAATCGTGGGCGTCCGTATCGGCGACCAGACAACTATCCAAGCACAATGAGTCGCGTAAGTAACAGATATTAACACTCTCTTCATTATTACGCCGACAGCCGTGCTTTTGTACTTAGATATTTATTATACCGCCTATAAAATGACCGCTAGAGCGTAGAAGCAGAGCGTCAAAGCGAGCGAGCGAGCGTTTAAAGGCTAATTTATAAGTACAACGATGTATGCTAATTTCTAGGAATAAAGAGAGCATTTTCAGACGAGACGAACACGTCGCTTCCTTCGATCACCCAACCTCCTCTCCCTTCGCGAAAACCAGCCGATTATTTATCTCCCCTAGCTGTTCCTACTTCGATGCATCGCGGACACGCGCATCTCGCGGCATCCGGTTGCATAATGTAAAAAGGGCGAGCAAGAGTGAAGTATTTGAGCAGTTCGCTGTTAAGGGGACGTGTCGGTTTGAAAATTGATTTTTTTTATTTGGTTTTCCGAATGTTCAAGCTTCTAGGAATACGTGTTGAAAGGGATTTGTTGAAATTCGTGAAGTTCCCGAAGTTGTAGGCATTTGAGTAGAGAAAAATTCAATGCAATTCAATTCAAATTAAACGCGTTTTACTCGAAATAGTTTTCTCAAAATCGCTGGGACCTGTAGCTCCAAAAGTTATTATCCGATTCGACTGAAACTTTTTTTATTTTGGAGGATATACTTCTGGCTAGGGGGGAAACCCGAAAAGATTACAAAAAATTGAAAATTTATCATTTTTAAAGGTGTTGAAAGGACGAAAGATATAGGGAAAAGTGATTTCAAACTTCAAGTGTCGTTATTTTTTAAAAAATATCATTTTTGTAATTTTTTCTGGTGTCTCCTCTACCCAGAAATATATTCTTCAAAATAAAATAGTTTCAGTCGAAACGGATAAAAACTTTTAGAGATACAGGTCACACCGATTTTGATGAATTTTTCGACGCATCGACTTTAACGACTCCTCAGTGCCGTCTGCAATGATTAATTATAAAACAAAAAAAAACATTTCTATTATATAAAACACCGTTAATACAATGCAAAAAGTCCGATTAAATTATATACAGTAGTTTTCCTTTAATTAATTCCTAAAGAACACCTATTTTTATGAGCTCTAGACTTTAACGACTCCCCAGTGCCGTCTGCAATGATTAATTACAAAACAAAAAAAAACATTTCTATTATATAAGACACCCTTAATACAATGCAAAAAGTCCCATTAAATTATATACAGTAGTTTTCCTTTAATTAATTCCTAAAGAACACCTATTTTTATGAGCTCTAGACCGGAACCTCCCCTTAATGGTGACAAGCAGGAAAATAGGAGGACCGAGTGAGGACCGTTCTACGTAGGTTTCCAAGAACAAACAGGCCTATCAAAGTTCGTTGGCGAGGTACGTGGGAATATGTTGCGACTTTTATGCCACTTATCCGCGTCTCGAGATTAAAAAGGCATATAGAGGGCCGGCGCGACGTAGCCTGCTCCGTCTTTCCTCCCCGCGCTCGCACCAGCACGTGTAGAATGTTATTCTTAATCCCGTACACATACATATTTCCGGACGGATCGACTGCCCGAGGAACGATCGCCCGTAAGCGCCGTGGCTCGTGAAATTTTTCGGGCCTCCTTCGAGGACCTCGAGAACCGCGAAGCTCAAAGTTCGCCACGTTCTCCGCGCCCATTTTCTCGATCGACGCGCAGCAGGAAAGTGCCTTAGGAGTTGCGTTCGGAACGACCGCGATCGAAAATTACGCGTGCGCTCCGGATAAAAATAACCCGGTGCCGTCATCGACGAACCATATTTTCATCGTCCAACGACAGTGAATTTTTTCATCGCGACTGTAAAGAGGGAAAAAAAGGAAAAAGTTGACGAGAGTCAGCCTTCCGTCGCGCTAAACCTATCGTTCCGCAGCTGTCCCTTTTTTTTCCACGGCTCGTTGTCAGTCAAGATTTCGATAAAGCCTGCCTGCTCCCCTGGAGCAACAGATCGAGCGGCTCCCCCGGGGAAAAGTGTGCTTCCTTCCTGGCCGTCGATGACCCCGTCGACCCCCAGGACCACGGATTCCGTGAAACCGGCTCGCTCCTCACCCCCGAAGAAACAATCACGGATAGATTCCACAATAGGGCCCATTGACGAGGGGACGCGCTCCGTTTTATCTAGCTCTAGTCAGTGGGCTCGTAGCCACACCTTTTATCGTCCGATTTTCCAGATCCTTCCGCGAACCGGCGACGAAATTTCGAAATCCCTCCGCCGAGGTCCCTTCGGCCGCGGAGGCACACCGGACAAAGAGGCATTCAGTTATAAATTATCGCCAGCCACGCGATATAATTAATTCCCCCGTTTCTGCTCGATCCTCGGCCGCTCGCTAATCATCGGCACGCTTTCGAATCTCGAGTCTCGGAACTCGTAAATAATCCTCCACCGAATATTCTCTGGAGAGCAGCCGGAAGCGTGACTCTACTCCCTCTTCACACGGAAATGCTTATTTCAAGAAACTCGGAGTACGTTGACGCCGATGCCCTCCTAGATCCTGTGTACGGTGTAAATATTTGGCGCGGGGGGGTAGATAGGATCGATAAATTTCGACAGTTCGGGCATTGAGTGTCTATAGGTGTCTCGGGCTACGAGCCCACAAAGGGTTGTAAACCCTTACAGCTGTCCTGATTGTAGTATTATCGGTCGACTCTGTTGTATTCTCTTCTTACTATCCATTCATCGGAATCTGGTCGCGAGGCACGTGAGAGCCGCGCGATACATTCACCCCTAATCTGGAATGAGAGAAGCGTCTGCGCTCGCTGCCCTAAATCGTGAGAAATAAATTTGTAATCGTTCCGTTGCTCGGCCGTTTATTCCCTAAACCGCGCGACAGATAACGAAGCCATCCCATCGGGCCGCGCTTATCACATTCGCGTAATCGTATCCCTAATTAGCGGGGCAATTAGCACATTTAAAAGTTCCTATAACTCGTCCGGCGAGATGGATCGTTGGCAATTATCTCTCGGAGGTTTATTAATTCGATTTAAAGGCTGGCCGCCGAGCGTACTCTGCTATCCCGAATGGGACCGCAGCCAACGTTGCTGGCTGGCTGGCTTCGGGGCCCCTCGATCGGTTGGTCATTCGATCTCGAAATCCAGGGAGATCTGATGGGGAGACGCGAGAAATCTAATCGAATGAGTACACAGCGCGCGCGAAGATGGCCACGTGTGAAGTTGAACGGGGCTCTGGTCTTCGTACCCTTAGGTTGTAGGGAGAGTGTAGGGAGAGTGTAGAATGTAGATGTGGAGGATGACGAGGACCCGTGGCCCCTCTGTCATTCTCAATAGCAAGGCAAACACGGGTAGCGGTTTATCGTCGCGTTACCATGGTAATTATGCGGCAGATATCGATAAACCGCGAGCCTGCACACCTAGCCGGGACAACCGCGTAGCACCGATGCTAGTTTATCAGACGGGAACGACGGGATAGTTGGTAGGGAGGTCTACACTGTAGAGCCAGGGAGTAGAGACCGATCGGCGCTGGACAACTTTTAATCGATTTCAATACCAGATCTTGCGCCTCGTATTGACTTCTTCTAGATATCTATTAGCACTTCTATTTTTAGCTATGTTCATGCGCGGATGTACAGATAGATATATATTAATGCTTCTTTCTATCTGTGCTAGGAAAAACGCCGACGGAGAAAACTCGCATCGCTGCGAATCGATCCAGCTACGAATAATCGCCGGGGGAATAGGAAAACCAAGGATCAAAGTGTCAACCCCCTCCCCTCCCCCGTTGCACTTCTCGTCTAGTTATATTACAATAGTTATTATAAGTGTTCGTCGAATTGTGTCTATTACTACCTATAATTTATTTACATATTTTAAATTCTAAAATTAACGCACTATTCTGCCAAGGAAGTAATTCATTTTGAAATCTTAAAGTACTTAGTAAAGTAATCATAAGAAAATCATCAACTCCAGTTGCTTATTACTAAGGCTACGAGTACTGTAAAGAGAACTGTATAAACTAATCGAAGTTATGATGAATAAACAACTTATACAGCATATCAGTTGTGTAGAATTTAATCTTACTCAATTCTCCTGCATTTCCACTCCTCGACATTCCCACACATCATTCCCATACCTTTTTCGCCTACTATTATATCATTTTCAAGCGGTTAAAAACTATTACCGTTGTAAAAGAGACAAAGTATCGACGTTGCACCTGCAAGAACTTCAAATTTCGCGCCGCAACTACTATTGCAGGTGCAGCGCGAAATTCTGGCTCTCTTGCAGGTGCAAGAATCGTGCAATGAATTTCGGAACAAGCGCTTTTTGAATTTCTGCACCTGCAAGAGAGGCGGATTTTCGCGCTGCACCTGCAAGAGAGGCCGTTTTTCGCATTGCACCTACAAGAACTTCAAATTTCGCCCCGCAACTACTATTGCAGGTGCAGCGCGAAAATCTGGCTCTCTTGCAGGTGCAAGAATCGTGCAATGAATTTCGGAACAAGCGCTTTTTGAGTTGCTGCACCTGCAAGAGAAGGTTTTTTAAGGCTTGCCACTTTGTTGCGCTCGAAAGAAAAGTAAAATTTCGGTTTGCAACTTTGTTTCGACTCGTGGCGACGTAACAATGTTGCAAACCGGGATTTTGGTTAGCGAACGAGCCGATTTCATTTGCAACATTGTGGAAAAAATTTTGTCGTTGCAACTTTGTTACGTTTTCACGAGAGGCATAATTCGATTTGCAACTTTATTGCGTTTCGCATATACCATAAATATGTACTTACCGTTACGGTGGCTCTTATTTTCGACTTCTGAATTTTATTCGCGACACCCTTCAGAATAGTTTCAAATAATAAAAAGAAACAGTGTAAAGTTTATTTATAATATTTCACCAAGAGTAAATAAGAGCCACCCTACTTACCATATATATAGTCCTTTCGTTAACAGCAGTGCTGGAGCAGTGTAATGTAATGTGTTATGTGTGGTGTGTGATGTGTGAAATGTAATAAAAACCATTTAGAAACTTTGTTGCAAATTCTATGGGATCGTGTGAATATGTTGTGAAAATGGGATGAAAATGCTTTCTCGTGTGAAATATAAATAAAGGGATGTTGGGATTGTGGTTTAAATCAATAGATCACAGTTGAATGATTGAATTTTCTGGTTTATTTAATTTTCATTAATAAGCAGTTCCATCAAGTATCCTTGCATGCAATGTTAAAACATATAATTCGCTTGTACGTAATACTGTATAATTGCAACAGTTCTGTAAGAAGATCGATTCTCAAATATATTTTTTCCTAAATAATTGTGAGTATAGTACTGCTCAACTAAATAAGGAATTTATACCTTTTCCCATTTTTATTCTACGACTACGAACTAAATATCACTAATTATATGTAGACAAATAAAGAGTAACACCATTTACATATATTTTATATACTTAATTATACGTGGTTCTGAAAGGGTTTTCGAAGCGATAAATTCACTACTGTATTCCAACATTGGGTAATGCAGCTGAACTTATGCACGGAATAGGAGCTGGAATTCTGCCGAGTTACTAGGAATGCATGATGATAGTGGAGGTAGGTGGAGAGTGAGGACGTAGAGAGTGAGAGAGAAAGGTGGAATGTGCGACAAGGGTAGAGACAGACGGCGTGCCACCACATTTGATTATGCGCTGGTAATACTTCTTCGCCTCGTGTAGCACGAGTCTACGATGGGGGCAGGTCTTCTTTACTCTTTACAGAGAGAAACAATGCTGTTCAAGGAAAAACGAAGATATCAGAAATGGATAAGGTCGCTGTACTTCACAGTCCACAGATTCCGTAGTTAGTCGTAGCGTACAATATGCTCCTTCAACTTTATTTGAAGTAACTATTAAAAACATACTATAATTAAACAATAATTATCCGGATGCTAATATTCAAGAGCTCATTAATCATGTTCACGAATCAAATGTCTAAAATTGGACGTTTTAAACAAACCTAAGCAACTAAAATATTTACAATGGAATAATAAAAATCTAAATATTTAAATATGAAGTTCGCGGGGTAAAACAGAACGCACACTCAACGGGGATTATATACTGCGCGCCATCTATCGGAACGCGCCCAAAAGTAACGCTAACTGAAAACAAATTCACTTCTGGCCACCTGTCGGTAGATGGCGGTGCATCAAATTGCAGTGGAGTGGGCATTCTGTTTTACCTCGCGAAGTTTATCTTTCAATATTTGGATTTCTCCTGAACAAAGAAAACCTTTGAACATGTTTCTAGTTAACTTAATGTATTTATTTCTCTGCTACGGGGCTGAAATATTTACAATAGAAGAGTAGAAATCCATATTCTGAAGCATAAACTTCGCGAGGTAAAGCAGAAGGAATATTTTCAAAAGAGGACCTCAGTTTTGGCCACTTTCCGATAGATGGCGATATATCAAATTCCTACGGAGTGTGCATTCTGTTTTATCCCGCGAAGTTCATTTTGAAATATTTATTTAAATATATATTGCCCGTTAAAAATTTTAATTTAAAATTTTATTTACCCTTCTATTGTAAGTATTCTGGTTGCTATGATTTTGTTTTCATAGATCCAATATTAAATCTTCAAAGTGCGAGCATCTAACTAATCGAAAAAAGTTTTAATACGCTTTTTTGGGTTATAAGTAATTTTATAATTATTGTAGAATGTTCCATAATGTCTTAATGATTCGTGTTTCAACAAGAGACGTGGGAAATCAGATTGCGATCAAGAAAATTATGATGTCTCTCGCACAAACACCGGGTCTTCAATCATTTCTGTACTTTCTAGCGATAATTAATGAAGTTTCACAGGTGCGCGAATAAATATAGAGATGCAGCAATGCTTAGGAATGCGTTTTGCAGATACTTTACCCGCACATAGATGAAAGTACGGAGGTAAGGGAAAGATGGGACGCTGCTGTTTTGAATAAGGAAGTCCACTACCATACACTCAATGTATCTAGGGCTGCCATCCGTAAAAATCATTCTAGGACAAAGTGCATTAAAACCCCGGACATTTTCACTTGAACCCCGGACACTTTTAATTAATTCTTACATTAGTTACGATATCCCCAGATAAAAATGTCTGTAAATTATAGAGTGTAACCGCAATCAAGAAATAAAGATAAAATATTTAAGACTTTAAAAAAAAGAAGACAAATCGGGGGAAACTCGGACGGATGGCAGCCCTAAATGTATCCAAAATACATACTTAATTACTTACCCTAATAAAAGCTCGCCTGATCAGAGCCGTCAGTCCAGTTGTGCCGTAAAAATCGGATGGAATCGTTGCTCGTGTCAGGGCCCGTTTCCCCTTTCGGTGAAATTGAAGCGGCGCAGCAGCTCGCCGATACACTTTTCCCTCTCGCCGGGTCTTAATTGCCAGCGTCGGGTAAAGATAATTGGCATTTGGCAGAGAGTGATCCGCGATACGAAGCCGCCGCGCGGCGGCCGGTAGCTTCTCGGAAAGAATCGTTCTGTTTGTATGTTTTTCGTCTTGAGCGTCGAGTTTGCGCCGACGTAGCCTTCGCCGTGGTCGCCGTCGTTGTGGTCGTCTCCTCGTTCCGCCCAACGCCGATCGTAGATACGCCGAGGCCGAGAGACGTCGCGTCTGGAACACGACTGCCAGTCGACCTTATTTTCGCCCTTCTTTCCCTCTTTCTTCCTCCCCCAGCGAACTCTTCGATTCCCTTCGTGCCACCGCGAAACGAGACCCACGAGGTAAGAACGCCGTGCGATGGGACGACTTGCTTGCTCTATCGTTAGTTGGATCCACGGTTTCGTGGATCGGCCGCCGGTGGAAGGATAGATATCGGTAACTTTAGAAGGGAGTCAGTGACGGCGAGGGTGAGTAAAATCTTAGACCTCGGATCCGTTACGGTGACGAAGGATCGACACTTAACGCGACAGGTCGAAGGGACGAAGAGAGGAGAGGGGGAACGGCAAAGGAAAGTGATGGGACCAGAGGGGATCTGGGACGTCTCAAGTCTCAAGCGGTTGACAATTAAAGTGCCGCGCAGTTTAGCCTACGGGTGCAAGACGAACCCGGCAAGATAAATCACCGTGCAGCAAAATCCAAAGAGCTCTCGTTACATTTCGCAACCGCGGGCGAACGTCTCGGCGAGATCGGGGGCCGTGGACTTTATCGAAAGTTGCAATGAAAAATCGCCACGATATGCTGTGCAATACAATAAACCGTCCCCCGCTGTCGATTTGACCGGTGTCGACTGAGACTAATTGCGGCTCCGATTACAATGTCCTCGGCTATTATTGTAATTTGTAACTCGGTACGTACTGTTGCCACGAGCTCGGTCGTTCCGAAGAGTCGCTCGAGGCGCTCTCGAGCGTAAACTCTCGTCGAATATACCGAAAATACATGTTATCGCGGTGGAAAATTGCACGTCGCGGCCCGATCGACTGGTAGGTACCTACTTTCTCTTTCCTCCTCGAAAGAAAGAGTTTTCGGAGTCTCTAGTCCGGGGAAGGGAAGCGGGGAGGAGCGATATTCTTAGGACTGGTACAGGCCGAGTCGGTAGCGAGTGAAACGCGTCTCCTCTTCCGCGTTCGCGATCCCGACTACCACAGCCAACAGCGAATCCTCGTAAATCTTCTCGTCGGCCGGCCACCCGCGCTCGCTTCGACCAAGTCGAGGAGGAACGGAGAGGCGAAGGAGTCGGAGGCAAGGGAGAAGGCTAGGGGCGGGCGCTTTTTGCCTGGCATACACATGTGGCCAGCGGCGATTCGGGCCCGATAAAAGCTTGGCCCGTAGCTCTTGGTGCGCTTGCTCCGCGCGAGGAGGAAAAGGGCCAGCGGGGCAAGTGGAGATCTTCCCCGGGCGAGCGACGGACAGAGGAGGAGAGGAACGGAGGAAGAAAGAACGCGGCCGGACCTCGCGGCTCTCCGACAAGTTGAGCGAATCGCGTGTGCGATGGTGCGCACATCCGCGCGCCACACGAAACAACGAGACCAGGCTGAGCCGCGCCGAGTCGAGGGGAGGCTCGAGCGTGTGCCCTGATCGCAATGCGCGTTATGCACGTGCACCGCTGCCAAAGGAATCGTTCTTGTCGCGACGCTCGGTCGAATCATCCCCCTTTCAACGTTTCCAGCCCCCGAGGCCACTTAATACTTTTCGGATATCCACTGAAAGCCGAGCCACGTCCTCGTCAGAAAACTAACTCTCGAGGCAATCGAGATGAAATGTTAGCCGCTCGCGCGAGAGAGGCGAGAGCGCTACAAGTGGCTACGAAGATTTACGAGTTTCACAGAAAATCGCGGCCGGACGGTTTTACGAGGTCGCTCGACATTCCCGCTCGTAAAACTTCCACTTTCGCTGGCGTTGATACCGCGCGTTTCGAGTTCCGATAATGGGGAAACCTCCACCGAATATATTTCTCTCGCTTGTTAATTATTTATTTTTCCAGCCAGAGTCAACCGCTTTACGACACCCTCGGCGAGTAATGTTTCTTCTGGGAAAGGGACCCCTGCTTAAGTTTCGTCGTGAAATAAATATATACATACGAGAATAATTGAAAATGAGAGGAGAAGCACGCAATGGATAGATTCCCTTTTCGAAGGTGTTCATTCCTCCGCGAGAAAGTCGTTGGAATTTCAGCAAAGCCAAGGGCAAACTGTTCCTCTTCTCGTTACGAAACGTCGGATTTACGATCGAGGATCGTGGTTCAGTGGCACGCTCCGAGTGACCGCGTCCGCTCGTAAAACACCAACGACTTGTTTCGTCTAATAGCTCAAAACATCGTCGCCCTCGCTGCCACCACCTTCGGGCCCTCCCCGATAAATTTGCTCGCGAGCCTGTCAAAATAACACGCCGGGACCCACGGAAAGAATAAATATGTATCGCCTGGAACGTTCCAGACGAGGGTGGTCACCGATCTATCGGCTCGAAATTCGAGAGCGATCGCGTCCGGGGCCCAATTTGCCAAGGTATTTTTACGAGCCACTGTCCCCGCCTACGAAAAGAAATAAAGTAGCTCCTCGTTTCCAAGCCGGGCGCAAGATGCGAGCACCGAATTTCAACGTCCGAGTGGTGCAGGGGTCATCCAACGTATAAAACAATTCGATTCCTCTACTTTCCAGTTTCCTACATCACGAATCTGAAAGCCAGAAGAAAGGATTAGTGGGAGGGTTCTTAGAAAGCGGCGATGTTCGAGAGGTGATCCTCTTGAAATTGCGAATTCTCGGAAGGGAACTCGGTCTCTCGGAGAAAGGATAGGAAATTGTTGGAGCTCGAGGACACTCGTCGGCGTTTCCTCGAGCTGTCAGGAACGTGACGCGCCGAGAGGGCCGAAAGTGGCGATGCCCCGCATCCTCGAGCACTCTAAAAATCGACTGCAGTCGAATCGAAACGAAACGAAACGGAACGGAACGACCGACTGGGGTTTTACGTAGACGGTCACGGATACCATCTAGAGTTTCTCTCTTGTCCGGCTGCGTTCCCTCAAAGTTTCGTGGTTGCAGGCTCAGCCATTTGGTTTTTCTTACGTTCGGTTCGTTTGACACTTGATAGCGCTCGAGCGTGCATAGCTGCGCGCATAGCGACGCGTTCTGACTTCTGGCTTCCCCGCGCGAGCCATCCTCCTCCTCTTCTTCTTTCTCTGCTCCTGCTTCTCCAACTTCTCCGCAAGAAGCCGTTTCTTGCCGCTGCTCCTCCGTCAGATACGATCTTTCCCGTTTGATAAATCACTACCGGAAATTCCGGCAAAAAACCGCATCGCTCGTTCGCGCTCTAGATACTTAATCGGCGAGCACCCGCTAGAATCCGTGCCTCTCTGCCGGTGGAAAGGCCGAGCGGGGCCTGATTTCCCCACGTTTCCTTTACCCTACTCGCGACTAAATACTCACGTTACACGGATATTTCTTTCGGCTGGCCGTCTTCGATTCACTCAGCCAATCCTCCCGACTTCCTCTTTCTCCTTCTCTCCTTACCGAACCATCAATTTCGAGGCGCGTGCTGCGACGGCCAACAGCCGCTGGACAGAGCTTCCTTTGTGCGGCTGATTTATTTATCCATCAACAATTACACCGGGGCGATCAGCTGAAAATCGCCAGCGGAGAACGTCCCGCGTCGTCGATCCTTTCCACGATCCAAGAAGAATGCGGTCCTCCCAGTCCCCCTTCTCGATCGCGCGACACGCGCGGCACGTTCCGATGATGTCCAAACAAAATCAGCTTTCACAATGATCTCAGAATCAAGTCTATCTGTCAAATCATTGTGAAAACCAGTTTCGTCTTAGAGGCCTGGCGTCCAACCTGCGTCTCTGGACATGTCCTGCAACAAAACAGTTCGGCCGGTTAACCGTGGTCCGTGGTTGTTCGTGTTAACGGGAGGACGACGGAAAGAGATGGACAAAGTAGCGTCGGAGGAGACTGAAAGTGGATCGCGACGAATTACCGGGCCAGGATTTTCTCTCGGCGGACAGAAATAAACGGGCAGACGCGCGCCAGACGTCGGAATTCGCGATACACGAATACGTGACCGAGTCCCTCCGCTTTTCTCATCCTCGAGAACGATCCACCCACCGCGATTTCAGGTGTCCGTCAACGGGGCGAAGGCATTTTATCGTCGAATAGCTTGGACACCGGGCGAGCGAATCTGTTGGTTCACCGTGACCCACGGGAATGCGGGGAACGATGATCGGTGATATTTAAACGGTCGTCGCCGATCCTACATCGGCAGATCGACTTGGGAGGTTTTCATCGGCTTACCGAAGCAATCTTACCCAGCGATTTTCGTATCCTGATCTTACGACTCGATGTGCTATCACAGTATTTCAACGCTGACAGCTTTCGTCTCGAAATCATCGCGGTAGGCGCGAGAAGAACCTTCGACAACCAACAACTGTACACCTCGAAGGGATTTATCTGGGGGGATGTAAGCTGTTTTGTCAACTCTTCTTTGGTTTCAGAGTTTTTCTTTCAAAGGAAAACTGTTAATGTACTCTGATGCTAATTCAGGAATACCCCCTCAGTTTTCCGGAGCGATAGGGGAGAGTCGTGCAGTACCGACTAGCATACAGTACTGACCAAAGCTAATTCTCGCTTCTTCGACCAGATATTAGTACTTTATTTGAATTAACCAATGAAAATCACAATTCTTTATAACCTATTTCGGGGCTATAATGTTTACTCCATTGCTCTGGATGTTCTGAGGCATTAAATATTCAGTGGGTTAAAAGTTATTTTTTAAAGCTGATCCTTTGTTTCTCGTGTAAGTAAATGATTTTGTCCTATTATGTATATTATCTCTAGTCTATTAATAAATTTATATTTATACTATTTTAGAGTTGTTTTAATTTTAGTATTGTCAATAACGGTTTGATTGATTCAGCATCCCGCAGAAAAATAAAGTAAATAAGGGTAGGTAGGATAACCTAACAAACAGGAAGCTAAGTATTTAATGAAGAAGTTATCCAGTGTGTTATTTGCCAGCAGAGTTGGACATTAACTAAATAAAAAATTATGTAAATAATAATTTTTTTATTCGATGAGAATTTATTCCACGAAAAAATTTGATTTTTTACTACACGAATAAAGTTAATTTTCTTTATTCGTTATTCGAAATTTTGTTTAAATAAAAATTTTGCCCATCTCTGTTTGCAAGGAATCATTTGACAAAGAGTGGGTGCAGTGTACCGAATGTGACGGTTGGACACACGTCGAATGCACAGATCAGGAGAATATTAATTATTTTACTTACGACTTTGTAGAAATAGAATTTGAAAAATCTTGTATTGTACTAATTAAATGTCTCTTTATTAACATTGTTAATCATTTAGACCTAAAAATCTACTAATTTAATAATTGGTCGGTGCTGAACAATTTTTTTACTTTTGCGAATTATCAATTCTTATTATTACATTTCACAAAAATAATTTCCCTCCTTTCGCTAAGTTCTATCTATACCAAAAACACGTTTTTGAATTTCTGATTTTTATCGACTCTACCCCAAGATATAACAAAAAAAACTTAGAGCTGTCGGTACAGCACGACTCTCCCCTACATTTGCAGCGCGGAGGAAGGCGATAGCGCGGTTCATTAATAACGAGGCCGCGATCAGCAGGGAAATCCTGGATCCATCGAGTCCAGCCTTTTCGCCAGTCCACGGTGTAATAACGCGAGGATCGGTCGACGTATATTATTTTGCACGTGCGCTATCGGTCGGCCGATAGCGGCTTGACGGTTACACGAAAACCTGATAAAGATAAGGCGCGACCCTGCGACCCCGTTGCGATTCCAGAGAAGCGGGCGAGACGGAGACGAAGACGTGGAGCCTCGAGGCTTCTACGGGTCTGCTCCAGACAGAAAGAGGTACCGAGAAATTTCTGGATCTCGCTGCAAACGAATGTCACTGTCTTCTTTCCTCCGCGAATTCAATCGCGTCGACTAGTGGCAGCAATTGAAAAAGATATACGACGCCCGGCGATATCGTAACGACACCAAACACTAAATGGATCCTCCGCTGATTACGGGTATCGAATCCTTCCGAGAAACGGGCCGACGGCTTTTATCTAATTAACGCGACGACCACAGCCGCGACGGACGGTGCCCCTCGTCTCGACGATTATAAAAATTAACGAGCGAGGATCCGCGGAATATCGTAACGTCCGTTTGGCGACCGAGGGCAAATGCTTTTAACGTTTTCTTATCGCTCAACGGCAACTTCGATTGGCCCATTGAAGCTGATAAACTGCTAACGAACAAGTCGTTTGCGTAATCGAGTTAGAAGCAAGTACTACACACAGCGAAGGTTGCGGAATTTTTTCAAATTCCATCTCGGGGCACAGCGATTGCGCGCGTACGAGTACCGACACGATTTTACCGACCGTTGGCATTACTGGAAAACTTACCAACAGTCGCACCGACAGAGTCCGTCGGTCTATGTATCAACCGGGAATACTTTATTACGACTGGATAATATAGCGACCTTTCTTACCGACACGGGGGAGAGATTTCTTCGTTATCGACTCGTCGATCATGGAGAAACTCGACTGTACCGATTAATAAGTAGCCTTTAAAGTGTTGCGTAAGCATTATTTAATGGCAATGCTATTACTTAGGTGTTGCCGTCGAGTCGATAACTATCCTTTTTCCACATGTTGTGCATTTTCTTTAGGCTTCTTTACGTAACTCGCACGGACGAAAATATGCTATCTGTCGCGATTAAATGAGCACGGTTGTATTAATATCGACCGCCGCGTTGACTGGAAAATTTGTGGGATTCTCGTGGACTGGTTGCGAGGATGTTGCAAAACGGCGGACGGGAGAGAGAGCTGGAGGAAAGCGAGTGGTGGGTATCTCGCGACAGGGCGTAGTAAGAGGAAGAGGCGTAAAAGTCATTCAGACCAGCATCGAGCCATTGATAGAGGCGACGCAGCGAGGTCAGCTATTTGTACGCGTGACAGACCCCTCCAGAGAATCTCGCGTGCGGACGTGCTTGGATAGAAGAGATACACGCACTCGGGTACTCGCGTACTTGCGCACTCACGCGTTCCGTGGCGCGAGCGCTACGTGTCCGCACCGTTTTTAGAGTCTCGATTACGCCGCGCCGCTTCGCTTCGCGTCGCGCCGTGGCCGGTACGAATGGCCGAGGAAAAAGTCAAGGGATTATCTGGGCCTCGTTAGAGCTTACTCGTGATTCACGATATTATTTTTGTCTTCCTTTGTGCGGACCGTTTTGCGCTTGGATGGGCGGTTTGATTTTTCGTTGCTGTTGGCCCGCGTTCCCCGTTGTCGCGAGATTTTCCGCGGGCAGAATCTGCTTCCACGGGACAAGGAAATAATATCCCCGGGGGGAAAATGAACGCGGCCGTGTTATGGCCGACAGATATTAAGAGAACGGATCGGTTATATAACTTTGCGGAGGAACTCGCGTCGAGGTTGGCGCCGAGTGCCGACTCTGTCGCGGATCCCGCTCTTTCCCTCCTTCTCTTTGTTCCTCGATCATGACGGAGAGCTGATTACGGGCGATCGAGGGGCTTGAGAAAGACGGATCTTTTCCATGTAAGACCGATCGCGAGGAATACCTTGACAAGGCTGCCACTCTTGGAATTCGCTTCTCTCTCGGCATACCGAACGAGTGAGTAATTGAGCGAGCGAGAGAGCGTAAGAGCGGCCGCGCAGCCAGAGAGGGAGAGAGGAGACGAGGAAAACATTACACAGAGACCTAGAGAGACGGAGAGAGAGAGAGAGAGAGAGAGAGAGAGAGAGAGGCAGCTAGGGGGAAGGAGAAAGAAGTTGCGCCGTGAATAACTACGCACACGAGCCGCAAGAACCGTAAGTTCGGAAAGTGTCACGGGACGAGACGATGACTCTCTTTTCTTTTTTTCCTGGTTCGTGACCCACCGCCGCGAGAACTACGCGAAAACAGGCCAGCCGGACCCACGACCGCCGTTCACCGCGGTTCGACCAAATTCGCCACACGTCCGCTTCCAATTCCAAGCAATAAACCTTCCGAACGTAGACGAGCCACCGAACCCAGACCACAATTAGTCCGTCCAGCACCGAACGCAGTTTCCCGCATACAGTTCCACTCGTTCGCTACTATTCTTTGCCAAGCGTGTTTCGTCACTGAATACGACGGGGCTGGGAGCAACGGGCCTGCAGCCTTATCGCGAGCCGATGTAAAAGAAAGAGAGACAGGTAACGAGAAACGGGAAACGATGCGCTGAAAGAGGTTGGTGAACTTTCTACAGACGACTAGAGCGAGCGGTGACATCGTTCGCATCGGAAGTTTAAGCACATTACAGAGCAACAGGGGCAATATTGTCACGTAACGCGCGCGTGCGGGCCTACGCAACCCGAGCACAGCCTTATTTCGCGTGGTCGTTGCTCCTGCTTTTGCGTATCCTTCTTTCGGGGGCCGCTTTCAACTTTGCCGGTCGCCTGAAACTTTTAGCGCGCGCGCGCGCGCTCTCTCGCTTGCTCGCGCGTGCACAATCGCCTCCGGAACTATCAATTCTCGGCCAATCACCGGTATTGTTTCCCAGCTGCTTCAAAGATAAACGGCGAGAAGAGCGATAGGCGCAATAGAAACGGTGGCACGGAACACCGTGTGACACTGCTCCTTTCAGGCAGCCAGCTTCATACCGCGTTAGGGTCTTTCGATTTCGCGACTATTCTCTCCCCACTCGCACCTTCTCTCTCTCTCTCTCTCTCTCTCTCGCTAGCGCGCTTTCTCCGTCCCTCGCACGCGCTCAACGCGTCATCCTTCTATTCTCGGACCAGCTAATTGCTTTAATTAAGAGGGTCGCAGCTCTGGAATAACTCGATGGGTTTATATTTGTCCGTTACCGTGGGCGCGAGAGCGCGGCTCGCGAGCTGCTTGACATTTTTCCCCATTTCCTTCGTGGGATCGTTGTTCCCTGGATCGGCAGAAGAAATGCTATCCCGACTTCTTGCGCGAGCGAAGCGCTCGGGCTAGAATGCTAGACGACGATCTGCTCGGCGGAGGGGCCTCGGGAAGCACCGATCCGGTTGGCAACTGGAGTCGAGCGAGGAGGGGGAGGACGAAAATGAAGCGTGGCGAAAACGAAGTGGAAGTTGAAGCACAGCCTGTAGACAGCAGCGTCGCAGGGGAGGGGTCGGCGGCAACCGGTGTGGAAGGGGCCTGCGAAAAAGTAGGACCATCGAGGCTGAAGCGAGCCTGAGAAATGTGGCGCGCTGTAATTTTTTTCGAATAAAGTAAAAAGGGCAACTCGATTCGCGGCGATCGGCGAGAATCGAACGTGGCCCTGCACGTTTCGCCTGCCTCCTTCCCCGGATAAAATAATGATAAACGCCTGAAAATCCTCGGTTGTACGAAATCGCTCCAGGCGAGAAACCAACTGGCGCAGCGAAACGAGGACGAGGGCGGGGAGTAGGAGAAGAGATGCGATTCCGTGGTAGATTTCGTAAAGTTTCGCGGAACGCGCGCGGGGACGTCTTCATCGAGTAACCGAGGCCCGGCTACGGCCGAAAAGCAGCCGAACGGAGAAGACGAAGACGAAGGGGAAGACGAAGGGGAAGAGGAAGACGAAGACGAAGACGAAGAGGAAGACGAAGAGGAAGACGAAGACGAAGAGGGAACGACCGGCGAAGACTCCCTTGTAGAAGGAGAGGCAGCAGGAGCAGAGGAGAAGTGGGAAGGAGGTGGAGGAGGAGGAGGAGGAGGAGGAAGAGGAGGAAGAGGAGGACGACCACCTATACAAGGACCTACGCGGCCAGTGGGAATGGAATGCAGGTACGAGTCCAGTCTCCGACTTTACTCTTGCCTCCTCACCTCCTGACCAGCCTCCTCCACCTTCTACTTCTTTTCTTCTTCCTCTTCGGTATCTCTAGGGAGCCGACCCGCTGCTCACCGAATCACCATCGTGTTCCACCTACCGGCTTCACCACCTACTACCACCTTGCACCGCTCGTGCCTCTTCAAACTGCTTTACTGCTACTACTTACTAATAATACTATCAGCGCCGCTATTGTCGCCGCTCTCTTCCGTTTCTTCCACTCGTCATCTACCATCCTCCTCGCTGTCATCCCGATCCTATACAGAAGCGACCGGCGACACTCCTGTCGATCGATATGGCCTCTACATGCTCTACCGGATTCCTTCCACCAGCCGCTGCCAGCTCTTTCGATCGTTTCGCGGAAGAATTCGAGGCACCGGCCGGCCTAGGATGGAGGTGGCGAAGGCGAGCTTGTGTCTCTAAACAGAACTGGCGCGTGAAAGCTGCACCACGGTGATTCCAGATCGAATTTGGCGATTAGGGTCGATCACCCAGCACCGGTGGCGGTGGAAAGGGTCTGCAAGTGGAATGCGGTCGACGCGCGGCCCTGCCGTGGCCCGTGGGAGACAACCCAACAACCCAACAACCAGCGGCCTACTACCCGTACTAGCGTCGCCGCACCGCGCCGCGCCGCGCCGTTCTTCCGATCGCCACTCGTTAATTTACGTTTTACGATCACCGACACCACCTTTTTCTTCATGTCCTCTCTCACTTGCTTTCCAACAATGTGAACTTTACGGTAGAATCGCGCGACTTAAACAACGCCACAGTTCATGAGAAATCTCGTCGCAAATCAGATCGATGAGCCACGCTTATTTCTAGAGAATTCATCAATTTAACCTTCCTAAACTCGCGTGATGGTCACACAGACCGGCGAATACAAAATTCCCTCATTTTTCAGAAATCATTAATAGCTCCGGAAACATGATTTTTTATAATACACCCGCGGAATGTAGTTTCAAGTTGAAATGATCGATGACTGTTTCGGAAGACTACTAAAAAAGGTAATATATGTTTCCCAAATTACTTTGTGCCTTATTTTATTGTATTATAACCCTGATTAAAAATAAAAAATTAATTTTATGGAGCTGTACAGAATAAATATCATATCTTCAACGCGTAAAACACGGTCTCAGAGACCGACGCGAGTCATAATGCAATGAAAAATCACGCGAGCTCAGGAAGATTAAACAACGTTAGAGTTCATGAGAAATCTCGTCGCAAATCGATCGACGAGCCACACTTATTTCTAGAGAATTCATCAATTTAATAAGAAAAGAAGTGGTCTGCTCGAAGACGATCCACGAACAAAGGTATTCAAAATTGTTCCCTACCCGTCGCTTTACCTACGAGAACGCATTCCGGCACGATCGCTCGAAGAGGGCTCGCCGTCAATCGGTCTCCTCGAGTGTCGTAGAAGTACGCCACGAGTATCATCGCGCGAACACCAGCCGGAATACCAAACGCGTACGTACTCGAGGAATGGCAAGTATCGGTCGGAGCTGCGGTCGCTGCGATCGGTCGAATCTCGCGTCGGATCGACGCGTCTCATTATTGTCCCGCGACCGGTCGACCGGTCTACTAGGCTCGTCAAGCAGCGCCCGATGCGCGATCCAATCCGACGAGGAATCGTACCGCGAACCCTCAACCCCTTTCAGCTTCCACCTTCCATCCCCGAGAGAATGCTCCTCTCGCAGTCTCCATACCCGCGCGGCACAGTCAGACCGATTTAACAACTATCCAAGCTTCGGTCGTTCAAGGTACTGAGACGAGAAGTCACCGTTTCAAGGCTACGAATATCGTTAACGCCATTATAATATGATAATTCATCGATAATCCCGATGAATAATGGAGGACGGCTGGCCTGGTGTGTGTTATGTCATTGTCAATCTCCAGGCGTTACAATACAGAAGAGGGGCCCCGCTTCATAATGGATTAGCTCGGATTCATGTACATACCGCCGCGCCGCTCCAGTGTTTCCTCGTTTGGTTTTCGTTATCGATGCTACCTTGAATCCTAAATCGCCCCGCATTGTTTTTCGCGTTGACACTTAAAGTGGAATCGAGAAAGAGACGTACTCCGTTGGCGTTCTCCCGAGGAACAATCCTGCACGCTCGATCCAGAATCCCGTGCGCGGTTTTGCGAGTCAATGGAGAAGGAGCGTCCGCGTCGGCCGCCGGGAATTTTTGCGCGAGTTTCTTTGCGTCTGCTCGAAAGCCGAGCGACGTTTCACCGGGAATCGAAGCTCGGTAAATCCGATAGAGCGGCCAACAGCGCCGCGCGCCGATGGAAAAACGAATCTTCGTCGAAGTGTCTTCCGCCGTGGAGGACGGGGAGCGGGGAGCGCGAGGCCCACGACTTCGTACACGGCCGGTACTCGAGACGCGAAGATCGATCATCGGCATTCGCGATCGTTAACACGGGTCACTGCATTCGGGTCGAAGGAAGTTGCAGAAGAATCGAAGTAACCGCAGGGGTTCTCAAAACGCCTCGAGAACCGAGATCGATGGCGATGAAAATTCGCGAAAACACGGAAAAACGAGGGAGAGAGCACGCGACGATGCGTCTACGCCCGAGAATAAAACGAAAAGCGAGACCTTGGCACGGATTTGTCGAACGGTAATAGCACCAGGCCGCGTTCCGTTTTTACGAGGCGAACGACGCGACGCGACCGCCCGGCGCGATCGTCGGGCGCTCTCGAAGCAGCAATAAACCGGCGCTGGTGTTATTGTTAATCGATAAGATACGTAACTGCGAGTATACCCGGAATCCGTGGGGCCTCGGTCTCTGGGTTACGATCGACTAGCGAAATCTCCATTTGCCCGAGCGACTGGGCCACTTGTTGGCCCGTTCGCGATGGAACTGCTAATCGACGCAAAAAGGAGAAAGTGGTGGTGTCGGGGAAAAGTAGCGGCGATTTATCGAGCTTGCCTGGCGCAGGGAAGCGCGCCTGTACGCGGTCAGCTGGACTAGAAGCGCACAGGAGCTCTGGGCTGGAATACGCGCGTGTACGCGTACATCCGCGTGCATAGATATACACGCGTATACACGTAGACCGTCCATAGTCTCAGCGTGGGACCAAAGCGACTCAAAAAGTCGCACGGCGCGCAGCGGCTCTCAGACAACGTGCACAGCTTCAATGCGCGCGCGCGAAAGAGAGAGAGAGAGAGAGAGAGAGAGAGGGTGAGCCGAGAGACGAGGACGAAGCAGCTTCCACGAAATCCTGAATGCACCTTTCAACGGCGCGCTCGAGCATTTGAAAGAATTTGCCTCTCCGTCTTCTATCTCCGATTCATCGAAGTTGCGCCGCGCCGGTCAAGCGAAACCGGCTTCGCAAACTTTCGATTCCGTTCTCAGCGGCTATCGGGCACTCGTTATTCTTCGCCGGGGACACCGGGGCCGGGATCCTAAACGATCCAGCTACCATCGGGGGTCTGGCCGGGTGGATATCGGAAAGGTCGCGACGCGCGGTCTCGCTGGACGAGTTTCGGCCGGCACAATAGACGGCTGGAGTCGTCGCGCCGCTGCACCGATGCGATCCTCTTTAACGAGAACAGCAGCTGGAGTTCCCCTCCAGGTGAGAAAAAAGCGGCGAGCAAAGGGAAGGAGGGAAAAGGAGAGGAAGAAAGGAAGGAAGGAAGAAAGAAAAGACGGAAGCGAGCGTGTGAGCCGAGCGTCGGAGCGAGAGAAAAGTGCGGAGGAGAGAGCGGGACTGACTGGAGGTTGCAGAAGCCCCATTCGGGGGTTTTCAGCCTCGCGTTCCAGCTCCTCGGTCTAATCGCGTCGAAGAAAGAAGGAACCGGAGGGCCCGAAAAAGGGGGGGGGGGCCCGGGATGGGCACGTGTCTCGGGCAGGACATCTGCCTCTGAAAAGGACCCACTGTTACGTCCCCATTATATCGTTTACCTTAGCAGTGAACCACCACATCCCTTCCCTTCCGCGCTCGCGCTCTTCCTCCCCTTCCTTCGAGACCGTCTAAGACGAGCAGCTGCCCTTCTCCCTTGTAAACCGGACTACGCACCTGCCCCTCGAGTTAGGAGGGTGACCGTTAACCAGCCTCGGCGCGCGATCGCCGAGGAAACCGCGGGGCCTCGCTTGTTCAATTGAGAAATCACCGGCAATTCTACGCGGACGTTTCGGCGATTCACGGAGGAATAGATGTTCGGGGGGAGGGTGGGTCGACGAGAAGAATTGCACGTCCTGCCGTTGAAAGGTGAACGGGCGAGTACGGGACGATAATAGTCCGCACCGGAAGGAGCGGCGGATGATCGGTGCCTTGGCGTCTCGTCGGGCTGAAACGGCGCACGCGTGACCGTTTTAAATCCAGCACGCGTGCACGAGTCTCGGAAACGGCGCGGCGAGAGCCCCGTCGGTCACCGGCGAGGGGTCCGCTCGAGGATGGTCAGCGCTTGTAGGTGACGGAATGTAACGAGCGTCGCGGCGCTTCTATTTCTGGGCGTCGCGTCGCGTCGGACGTCGACCCGTAGACGGCTCCCAGACTACACGCTAATAACCGCGCGAGAGCACCTCGGAGAACGGGAGAGGAACGAGGAGCCACTCGCTCTCTCGAACCGTAAACAAGCCTACAAGCGTACAAGCTCCGCGAGAACTGTGCCGTCCGAGTCCGTCTGACTACCGAGCCACCGTTTTCACTGCACCGGTCAAATAGATGCAGAGTGATTCAAAAATATACCGGGGCGAGCTTAGACGCGGTCGGGGCGCAATTCCGAGAAGGCATACCTTCTCGCTTCTGGCATCCTATCCTCGACGCTACGCAAATCTATAATACGCGTGTACGTGGCAGCGTGTCGAACCACCACCGACGTGAATTATCTCACCCGTGCGATATCCTGCAGCCAGTTGGAACGCTCGCGATAAAGCCGCGCGTCGGGATTCGATCTGCAACAGAAAGGAGAGAGCGCGGCTGTAGCGTTCTGCGGGCTGCGCGATCCAAGCGTCAGGTAAAAATTGATTCGAAGGAGGGAATAGGGGAGCCGCGCGGGCTACCGGCGGCGACGCGACGGAGGGAAGCTTTAAAAGGGGCGGCACTGTCTCGTCATTGGGATTCTAACCGAGCTCGTCCGCTTTTAAATGAACGACCCCTCGGCTACGAAATCGTTTGCGTACGGGCGAGCGTGCGCGCGCGCGCGCGCTTATGCATACGCATGTACATTGTACCAACGTACACGAACGTATGGACGAATGCCTTCTAGGTACGAAAGGAAGCCAACTTCCTTCCTACGTCCGATGTCACGTGCACCACCGTTTATATAATCCATCCTGTGACGTCAGGTTGTTTAATCCATTCATTACAGAGCCCGCTCTCATCGTCTCTGTTTCTCTCTTTAATGCGCGGGCCTGTCGCGAACGGAAAAACGCCAGTAAAACAGCCAGGGAAACGCCCGATTTTCAGCTTTCCGTCTACCAGAGGGAAACTCTGTGAATAGGTATCTGAAACCGCCTTCGAGTCAGCCTGCCGAAAACAGAGGTAGTTACATCTTCGACGAAGCAACCGTGGATCCGCGACACGATCAAATAAACGTACCGTCCGAATTACTCCGTTTCCCTTGGATTCTCAAAGATGTTCTGTGCAACTGCTGCAACTCGCGCAAAGAGGTGTCTTTGCTCGGACGGTGGCTGTGTTGGCGAACGTTTCGGATCCGGGAAATCAGCGGATCCTACTCGATCGAATCGCGCGAATTCTCTTCGCCCATGTGTTCGAAAGAGGAAGGAGGAGGGAGGACACGTGTGCATCGACGTGTGTGGTAGCGACGAGTGGGCGGACACGCAACGTGGCGATACCAGATCTCGGTCCGCTCGAAAACTTCGTTATCCCTGCAGTGAAATTATAGGTGGCCGTTGGATCCGAACGGAGAGAGAGAGAGAGAGAGAGAGCATTTAGAATGCGATCCGACTCCTTAGCGAGGTTTTTAAAGCGAAACGACGGGGAATTAGAATTGACGCGCGTCGCTCTCTCGGGTTTCGCAACGTCCGGTGCTCCCGGGAGCACCGGAACACGTGAACGAGCGTTTCTCGATAGGAACACGAGGCCAGTGCATGGATTTAAAGAGACTCGGTCGAGGCGAAAGGACGCGGACTCGGTCGTCGCGCACGCACCACGCCGAGCCAGCGATATTCGCGATAGGGGAAACGAAACGGCCGTGGGGCAACGATTGACTCCCGTGCCCACGGCCTGTACGTTCCGTTCGGACTAAATTTTTTCCGGCCCCGACTATTTCTGACGTAAACGCGCGCGCTCTCTGCCAGTCGATAAGAATTCTGACGCCTCCATTCAACCGGCAACGAGGGAACGAGGGAACCAGGGAGAGGAGGGGAGAAGGGAAGGGGAGGGGAAAGAGGAAGCACGGAGCGATTACGAAATCGAACCACGGACGGAATCGACCGCGGGATCAGCCTGCGGCACGAGATAAACCAAATTCCCGTCTTCCCTCCCCTCAGATTCGAGCGACAGTGTTTGCTCGACCGCTCCGATATACGACTATTTAACACGAAAATACGCGACGCGAGGAGAAGAATTCTCAGCGGTTCGCTCGCGTTGGCAGAAACTGAAAAGACCTGTTGCGCGTGCTGCCTTTAGTCTCCCCCCTCTCTTCGCCCGTTTCGCGCAGATGCGTGGACACGCGAGCCGTCGACTAACGACAGTTTCCTGCGAATGAACATATATGTTCATTCGCTGTACGCGCGCGTTACCAGGTATTTACGCAACAAGCCACTCGCGTTCGGCGCAGGTGGCGCTATGACGCAAACCTTTTATCAGCTACTCGCGGTTTCTGCCCGATATCCGAGCGAGCGACGTTTAACGGTGAAAATCACACGCCTACGCGTTTCTTTTTTTTTTTTTTTGTCGAGATGGCAACGCGAAAGCCCAAGGCAGTTGCCTTGGAAAATTGGCTAAGAACTTCACGAGCAAAAGGAACGCGGCGGGCTAGTCTGCGCGATGCTGTCTGGCACGCAGCAGGAGAGGGGAAGTGACGTCAGGAGCAGAAACGA